>CM047427.1:61942161-63432855 GCA_026168455.1 Theocolax elegans
TTTATTCTCTTTAAATACACAATGTCTATCCTTCCCGTGTCTTACAGCAATTGATAAACAATTTTATATAATAGTAATAATATTCATTTGTGCAAAATTAATTTCTGCAAAACTAATAAAAAAGTAATTTCTCTCTTTTTTATTCTCCTTAAATAAAATAAAACTTGCACCACTCGTTGAATTGCTTTCTTTCTCTTGTATGTTAAGTCTAATTCTAACTGCATAACACACTGCATATGCATGTTTCTATCAAGGGCTTATAAATATTTTAAGGTAAGATTAAGTATATGACTTAATGTTTCTCATGAGACCTGTAATATATATCGTATCAGCGATTAATTTTTATTTAACTTCAGCAGTTAAACAAAGCACCCGCACTTGACAACTATTTATGATTAGAAAAAGAATAGACACGTTCAATTCCAAATTAGAAATATTAGGTTTTAAACATTCGATTGCTTTATTTCAACTTTTTTTAAACTATCATCAGTATACAAGAGGATATTAGTATATCATAAAAAAATTTGAAACACTTAACCAACGGTGGTGCAAGTATTATTTTATTTAAAGAGAATAAAAAAGAGAGAAATTACTTTTTTATTAGTTTTGCAGAAATTAATTTTGCACAAATGAATATTATTACTATTATATAAAATTGTTTATCTATTGCTGTAAGACACGGGAAGGATAGACATTGTGTATTTAAAGAGAATAAAAAAGTCAGAAATTTATTTTTTATCAGTTTTGCAGAAATTAATAAATTTATTAAAAAATTATTTATTTATTGCTTGTAGGACATGACAGGACTAGAAGTGAAATGTAAATTTGTAGGATGCTTTTCTGAAAAAATGTTTGTTTTCAATTTAACAGATATTTGTATTTTTAAAAAATAAATACTTGTTGATTCCGCTTTGATTTCAGTACTTTCCATTGCAGAACTTTTTTTGGAGTTTAAGAAATATATGTAAATGTTTAATTAATCACAAATTTACGGTAAGATATACAAAATACTTGTCGAATATGCCGCTTTGATTTCAGTACTTTCAATTGCAGAAACTGTATATATATATATAAAATGTTAAATATAAGTTACATATAAAAAAGGTGTCAACATAAAATACTTGCGGGTTTTGACACCTTCTTGGAAGGTGTTTTTGATTTCATTATTTAGTCATTTACGCTTAAAAGTTTCTTCTCATTAATTATTTCCTTGAAAACCAAAACTTAAATCAAAATTGTTCAAGAATAATAATGTCTTAGAATAGATTGAAAAATACTCTCAAATTTTTTCAGACTTTGTGGAGATAATTTTTGATATTTTAAAAAAATGCAAAATCAAAATTTTCAAAAAATATCTTCAAAAATTGATGACAATTTTATATTTTTTATTTAATAAACGGGCTGAAAAGCCCTTATACATAAAATATATATGGCATATCAGCAACAATATAATTACAAAATAATATAAAATATATTTACAACAATAAAAAATTATATCTCACTCTTGTTGAACATTTGGAACCAAATTAATAACTGAGAAGTATCACACATACCCTTTCGACTAGATGATTTTATGAATATGTAATAAAGACGAGACGCGTTTGCCTAAAATTGTAAACTATCACTCGGTCATTAAACAGACAATTTATGGGTTCTGAACAAAATAATTTATGGAATAATTTAAACCCCAGAGCAACAGCTAATTTTACTTTCTCAGACACCCACGTTCCACACAGCATACGCTCCTTGGGATCTTTATGAGGGCAGTCACTTTGTACCAATTGCTCACAGCATGTCCTAAATAAAGGAAATATCAATTTTTTATATATTTTTACCGGTTGTAAGGGGTGATATAAATTTTGTGGCGGTAAAATGTCGCACGCAATTAAACCATTAAATTGAGAGATATCGTAAAGAAGTCTTTCTGACCAACGAAATTTTTTGGGTGACTTACAGAAAATCTATCACGTTTACATTATGGGTATAGAGAAGACACGTCAACGTATCTGATCTTTTTTTCAATCTGACAGTCATACATTTTGACCGTGTTTCCAGTACGCCCGCGAAAAATGCATCTCGTGGGTTAAGAGATTTTCGCTTTATGGTCACTTCATTTTGGTGAACAAAATTCTTAAGCTCCTCATTTTGTTCGATTTCCTTTTTGAATTAACACTCCCGTTTTTCAATAATATAATAATTGGCAATTTTTAATTTATGGCCGATTGCCAATGTCCTCTCGTATCTGGTATCCATTGACTCGCCGTTCGTCATAACAGTCTCTGTTTATTCGGTTACAGCGAGGACAACCGTGCCAAAAACACCCGTGAAATTTAAGTACAATACCACGATGATTGTCTTCATTGACACGTGGTGCACAGTAACCGTCAACCAGGATATTTTCCGGTAGTCTCTTTTCTCGACACCGTCCTGTATGATCAACATTTTCAGACAATTTCAGACTGATTTTTTTTAGTCGGTAACCTTCCAATGGTACAGTTCCTATTTGATTTTTTAAGAACGCTTTTCTGAAAACTCGCATACAAGACGAGCTACAGTTGTACACTCGGAAAATGGATCTACACTGAATTTTATGAAAATATTCCGATAAGACAAATACGGTAGTTTAAAAACGTCACATCTTGTTTGCAATATTTTAAAAATTCTTTTTGTAAATTAAAAATGTAGCCACTTTGAACTTGTTCCTCATACCATTTTAAAAATTTCTCTCGTTCATTGATACTCGTAGTATCGGGTGAATACATTGCGAGAGGACCTTCGTACGTCTGATTCTCCACTGTATTGAACAAATGTAGAAAAAAAAATGTTCCAATTCGGGTAGTCCGTAGGCTTTGGGTAAACTACTCACAGGGTTACCTTTTAGGATTTTTCTGTCCTCTATTATCTAATGTAAATAAGGTCATACTGTGTGAGTGCAACAAAGAAAAAATACCTCTATCTGGCAACACTGACTACTCAGGGGCATGAGGAAGTAATTTAAACTGTCAATATATTTTGTTTGTAGAACTTCCATTAAATTAATTTTTGAACCGTTCATGACTACAGATGGTACGACTCGACCTTCGTTAAATTTTTTCACAATATATTTGAATATAAATTGTACGTCGAATCCTTGTGAGATGTGTGCTATGCAAACAACTTATTGAAATTGTTTTCTCAGTGTTAACGCAAGATTGACTATCTGCCTTACTGATTTGCGATTAAACACGTACTCGCGAATGCCACACATCTCACATCTGACTGAAATGTCTTTTTCATCCAAACAGTATGTACACGCTTGTTGTACCACACATAAGTTTAGCACGTGTATTTTTCTATCCTTGTCACCTTTTAAGTTTTATAGTATATTTAATTTTTCTTTAATTAATAACTATTAAAAAAATCGATATTACAGATCTTTTTTCCTCCTACAATAAAAATAACCCAAATTAATAATTTGAGGAAAAAATTGCGGAGAGTGAGGTATCTGACTTGTTTATACACTCAATTATTCTTTTGTTATTATAAACTAACTTTCCGTTTATTTTATTATTGTTTTTTAAATAGACTTACCTTTTTCTCCGACAGGCAGGTAGATGTAGGAATATTGAAATGACTAACGCGATTAGTTATAGTTATAAACTAGTACCAGATATATTTTTGTTTATTTATTACAATCTCAGTATCTCTTTAATACACAATTAATAAATTGGTTTACCGGTCAAAATACAGAAATACAAAAAAAAGAAAGAGCTGACTATTGGAGCGGTCAACTAATTGAATACAAAAAAAGGTTGACTATCTAGTGGAGCGGTCAACTATGTATTAAACGTGGTCTGATTAAGAGCAAAGGGAGGAAGCAGGGGAAAATGCTTCCCTCTCCTTATTACTTCCTCCTTCCTTTGGTCTTAATTATGAATTCAGGAGGAGAATTGTTCTCTCCTCCTGCCGAAATGCTGATGTTATGCATTCCTTTTGGCAGTATTATGTCTTGACTATATTCTTTTTAATTCACGCTACGTTTTTAATTATTGATTGCCAAATTAATGTAAAAAAAGATATTACTTAACATTCTCACCCCCTTAAGAACGTTGCCGCCCTCGGCAATAACAGAAAAACAATGCTCTTATAACTTTCTTATCCTACGGTGGGCATGTGGTCGTGTTAGCCTACTAGGGTGGTCATATTCATACAGAATAAAATATAGTATTAAGGTAATTTATTTATATATATATGTATAATGCTTCCATTAGTGTTCTTTTTCATCTGGACTGTCATCTGGACTTGCTGATGAGTCTGTTTGGATATCGCAATAACGGATGTGGTCATGAAAATTTCTGCCATTCACCCATCTTTGGCACTTATAATGTAATTTTTTTAAGGGTCCGTCATATCTGCTCAAAATTTGAGGTCCCACGGCCTTGGGGCTCAAAGTTTTTTCTTCAGAGAGCGCCTTGAAACATGAATCATGTTGAGCTGAGTTTATAAATGAATGATAATATTCAATGGGTTCATGTCTGCGGAAAATTCTATATATTTCTTCATCGGAGTAATTTTGTTTATTTATAAAATGGAGTCGTCTTCCTGCTTCGTCAACATTATGTCTTATTTTTATTTCTTCTTCTACAGTCCTTGATCCTGGATGCCTACTGGTCGATGCCTTGTCTTCTCTGGGGTTTGAATCTTTTTTGACGCTTGATCAATTTTTCCAGATTCCTCTATCCTAGGTTTTTTATATTGACCTTGGTCTTTTCATTAAAATGTTCGTCCGCTTTTTGCGCTTCGGCCTCCGTGCTGAATGTCAAGGAGATCATGTTAGCGGGCTTCTCTTCTCTCTCAATCCGTATATCTCCAAATCTGTCGAACAATTTTGCTACAGTACTAATTGTCATGTGTACCTTTAGTAGGCATATTAATTGGCTTTTGGCGTCAGATGGTCTAAAAATTCTCTTTATATTTTCCATTCTGTATATATATATACGTATATCTCTTCCTTAATCGAGGCGTGTATGGTCCTTTCTTTTTTTCTTAAAAATTATGTGGTCAATCGTTTGGTCAATTCTGTAACATAAATAAAAGAAATATTAACATAGAAATTTTTCAAAACATCAAAAAAAATTCTTTCTCCTATTTTTTTTACATATTTTTTATAAGTTAGGTATGAAGAAATCATTAGTTAGATCATACCTAATGCATTTAACAGCTACGTGGTCGGGACGGATATTTATTAGGATTAGTTTGGTCAGTATAATTGGTTTCTTTGATAATTTGGTCTATTTCGTCTATTATATCTACTGATGATGATGTAGAGTTAGGTGAAACAATTCTTTCCTGAGTTGATGATATCTGTATATTGGTCTCTTCCTTTGGCCACAATTGTATTAGATCATTTTGGTCTTTTTTGCAATTAACTATTTGAGTTCTCATTAGACTTAGGTGATGTATTACTTCGTTTACTTTCTGGTCTGTATATGGGCTATTTCACGTCAAGTGGTACGATGAAAATTTTAAATCGCTCCAAAATTTGAATTCAGGATGGAAATATCTTTCAGAAGATAGAAAAAAATTTTTAGGTGTTAAAAATAATTTGCCTAAGAGTTATTCCACCATGAAAAATGGAAATTTTTCAATTTTTTAGAAAAATTTCTATTTTCAAAGCCATTTATCTCAAAATCTATTGATTTTTTTGAAAAAACATTAAAAACAACTTTTGTTCAAAATAATCTTTAGAACTTATCTACCTGGGTTACAATTCTTAATTTTAAAATCTCGAAGAAATATAACGCCCGGAAATATTGAATATCAAAAAAAGGCGACCACGCCACAATCGATTTTGATCTAACACCGCTCAAAAGATCACATTTTTCGCGAGCTTTCGAATGGCGGTGGTTAGATTATTAGCCAAGACCGTTGGTGTAAGTTATACCCCATAAACCTCATAAAATCACTCATTTTCATGTATTTTAGGGCATTTATCTCAAAATCTATTGATTTTTTTGAAAAAACATTAAAAACAACTTTTGT
This sequence comes from Theocolax elegans, assembly GCA_026168455.1. Classification (NCBI taxonomy): domain Eukaryota; kingdom Metazoa; phylum Arthropoda; class Insecta; order Hymenoptera; family Cerocephalidae; genus Theocolax; species Theocolax elegans. The sequence goes on from CM047427.1 coordinate 61,948,183, forward strand.
TCAAAATAATCCTTAGAACTTAACTACCTGGGTTACAATTCTTAATTTTAAAATTTCGAAGAGATAGGGCACTTGGAAATATTGAATATCAAAAAAAGGCGACCACGCCACAATCGATTTTGATCTAACACCGCTCAAAAGATCACATTTTTTGAGAGCTTTCGAATGGCGGTGGTTAGATTATTGGCCAAGACCGCTGGTGTAAGTTATGCCCTAAAATACATGAAAATTAGTGATTTTATGAGGTTTATGGGGTATAACTTACACCAACGGTCTTGGCTAATAATCTAACCACCGCCATTTGAAAGCTCGCGAAAAATGTGATCTTTTGAGCGGTGTTAGATCAAAATCGATTGTGGCGTGGTCGCCTTTTTTTGATATTCAATATTTCCGGGCGTTATATTTCTTCGAGATTTTAAAATTAAGAATTGTAACCCAGGTAGATAAGTTCTAAAGATTATTTTGAACAAAAGTTGTTTTTAATGTTTTTTCAAAAAATCAATAGATTTTGAGATAAATGGTTTTAAAAATATAAATTTTCTAAAAAATTGAAAAATTTCCATTTTCATGGTGGAATAACTCTTAGGCAAATTATTTTTAACACCTAAAAAGACTATAATTATTACTTCTTCTGATGGTGGTCGTGCTTCCATGCCTACAGCCCAAGAAATTGGATCTTCGGTTGTTAAAACAAATGCCGCCTGTTTTTCGCAAATTTTTTCATATTCGGAATATGTGCTGATACCGACCAGTCTCTTGCATAACGGATGAACCTTCTTCTCTGTTTTAAAAGGGATATCCCATTTGTGTTTAGGATATTTCCTTGGTTCTGATATTATTGCTCCATAAATTTTTGGGCAGTTATGTGAGGCCTTCTGAGCGTCTTTGTGGTCATAAAATCGAACATACCCGTAGTTACCTCGTCCTTGTTGGTCCTTAGTGATATGGACGTATTCTAATGTTCCTATTCTTGCAAAGTCTTGCATAAATTGATCCTCGGTAACATGCAAGGGAACCTTGCAGAATAATCGGGTTCCATCTTGTTTTTCCGGAACATGGTGCTCGGTTGTTTTGGTCGTTTGTAATTTAGGGGTTAAATCATTTCTATTATTATCGATAAGTGGTCTGATATTGGTTAATGGATCAGATAGTGTTGCTCGAAACAGAGTATTAGGAATCTTAGTGCGAATAACGGTTTTAATATGTCTAATTCGCGCAACACTCTCTATCCAATTTATTACAACTGAAATCGGTGTGGAGATGTCTGATGAAATAACTAATTCTCCTTCTTCTGTTGCACGCACGATTTTTAATCCATAATTTGTTTTATACTGTTAGACATTTTTTTTATTGTGTCAGTGGTCGATGGTCAATTTTTATTAGATCTGGAACAAATAACGTAACTTTCTAAATTAAAGGCAATTTCATTTTCTTGCAATTATCAATTAATAACCCCCCTTTTTTATTATTATTTTCTTAATCTAATTCTGCTGATTGTTTTGGGAGCATTGACGAGGGTAGACGTTGAGTGTCAGGGGTTAGATTTTGGGAATTAGTTATCTAAAGTTGATTTTAACGATTCTTTCTTATAATTTTTTTGACTTTGTTGGTTATATTGGATAATTTTAACTTTCTTGGTTGATTTCTAAAGACTATATTAATTAATTTTTCTTCTTTATCTTTACACACTGGATGCTCAATGCTCAATTCTTCTGTTAAATCGATCAATTGATTCTGGTCCTTTTGTTTTTTTAAGGTTGGCAATATCTCTGTTATTTTTAAGTTTATTCTTGGCTGATATATATATTTATTGTTACTTTTTCTAATGTTTTCTGTAATCAGCATGACTGTATCCGTATTTCCTATACATCCAGTGGCAATCCTTAGAATTCCTACGTTTTTGATAGTTGGTATAGAATCAGGTGTTCCGGGACATATTATTCGTAGTGTTTCTGGTCTTGCTGCCGAATATAACCATGATCCTTCAGTTTGCAGATAATGCCACTGAGTCTTCAAGTTATGTTTGTATACAATGTCACATTGTTTCAATCGTTCGATGCTCGGACGTATTAACATTGATAATTCACAGTCTTCCTTTATCGAGGTTTCCAAAAAGGGTTTCCTACAAGGACATAATTGATCATAATTGAGTTTTTGGTATTGTTTATGGTCGTCACTCAGAATTAAATACGGGTGTGTGGTCTTTATGTATGCCAATCCTAGAGTTTTGTTATTTATCTCTTACGGAACTGCTAATGAGTATAACTTGTATAAGTGATATGGGATTTGGTTCACTAAAGGTAAGTGTAATATAGCTATTGTTCTGCCGTTTTGGTGGATGACATCTATATTGGCAATGTTTATTATCTCTTCTGCTCGTAAATATTCGTATGGCATGGGCAATCTTAAATTCCCGAGTTCATGGTTGATGTCTTCATTTATTTGATGTATTATGTCTGGTTTTAATAATCTAGGATGTACTTTTCCCTCCTTCAAGTATTGAAGTATGTTTAATAGTTCTTGATTACTATAGATTAGGTGATCTATGGTAGTTTCAATTTTCCTCGTGTATGCCATAGTTTCGATCATGTAATTAATGTGTTCTTCCTTAGCTAAACCTGTTATTTTCAAGTTTATTGTATCTATTAAGCTTTTTAATGCTTCAGAATGTTTATTGGTAATATAATATAGACGGTCTAATGAAGCACTAATTATGTGTGATCTTTGATTTGATAAATTAATGATTTCCTTTTGGTCTCTATATAGTTGGTCAATATTTTAGTTTATTTTATCGATCTCCTCAGTAGTTGCAAGTCCAAATAAGCTGTGGCTCAGGCTACCTACTACTCCTAATGGCACCGTCCGTTTCTTCCTTATACTTCTGGGTAACCTGGCGCTTTTTATTTCTGAATATTCTAACTTCTTTAGGATTTCTTTAATTTTCATTCGGATCTCGTATGAAGCTTGGTTTTTTGTCTGAATTAAATCATGATCAATCAGCATATTACATTTCCATGTAAAAATTACGTTCTTACATTGATTAAAAACATAATCATTGTTTAAAGTGAGTTGGTGTTTGTCAACAAAATCATCAGTTTTGATATAAATGGCTAATTGCCAATCTGTACGTCTTATTTTTACGGTTTCAATTCTCTCATAATAAATTCCTGATACAGACTCTAAAACTTCCAAATCGTATAGGTTTTCAGCGTCAGTCAATATCAAAAAGGATAACGAAAGGATTATTAGATGGATCATTTTTGGAAAGGAAAATCTGAAACAAAAAGAAAAATAAATCATAGATTAATTATTACGGAGTGGGGCGGGTTTCAATTTATCTACATGTTTTCTAACTCTTCTGCCATTTGGCATTTCTAAAATAACATTATTTCGTCCGACTATTTCGATTATTTTTAAAGGTTTCTTATAATAGCAATCAAATTTAGAAAATCGTGGTTCGTTTAGTACGTAAGCATAATCTCCTACTTGTGCATTGAATCTTTTAACTTTTTGGTCGTAACGTTCTTTTGATTTGTTTTTGGCTTGTATTTGGTTTTCTCCCGTTGCGACCCTCATTTCCCCTAAACGCGTAATTAAATCCCTTAAAAACGAGTTATAAGTTCTTAGTTTCTCTTGGTCTGGAATTCGCATTGGAAATCGAGCTACTCTCCCGAATACTAATTCATGCGGAGTGAAATTGATCGAAGAATGTACACTAGTATTATATGTAAAGACGGCGAAAGGGATTAATCGATCCCAGTCATCATAATCTTCTGAGTAACTTTTTACAAAATCCATTAGTGGCGCGTGACTTCGCTCGATCGACATATTAGTTTGTGGTCTGTAGCCGGAAGTGGTCAAGTGGTTAATTTTAAAGATCTTTAACGTTGTTTCAACTATGTCTGATAGAAAAGTGGTACCTCTATCCGATAAAATTGCTCGTGGTGCGCCGAAGTGACAGATTAAATGTCTTGCTAACGCATCAGCTATTGTGGTCACTCTTGAATTAGATATTGGGACGGCTATTAAGTATTTGGTCAAATTACATTGCATGGTCAATATGTGGCAATTCCCTTGTGGTGTAGTTTTTAGTTTACCAACAGTGTCAATTGATACTTTATCGAAGGCAGCTATCGGTGTATCAGTTATAATCATCGGTTCACGTGTTTTAATTTGGTCAATTTTTCTTTCCTGGCAAGTAGGGCAAGTTATAATATAATCTAGAATGACATTCCTCATTATCGGCCAATAGTATCGTACTCGTATTTTTTTGTAGGTTTGATTTACTCCTTTATGTCCGCCAATTAAGCTGTCGTGTAATGCGGCTATAATGTCTCTCCTATGATTATCGTCAGGTAATTCTGCTTTGCCATAACATATTAATACTTTAATTGGTGAATCTTGAAAGACTTTGAATAGGATCTCTGTTAAAAGTCCGGGTTTCAGGGTATCTGTAAAATCTCCTTTCCTTGAGATTCTAAACCTGCTTAAATTTTTTTGAATTAAAATTGTTTTTAAACTTCTAAGCATTGTTCTAATCGTACTAAGATCTAATGAATCATAATATTTGTCTTTTATTACTAATGAAAATATATTATGGTTTTTGTATGGAGTTACCAAAATTTGCCCAATTTTTGGCTTTTTCGATTTTAATGTCCTGAGATCGATTGCTCCTATTTCAGACAACAATCGAGTCGTAGGATTTTGTCCTTCGCAATCTCTAGAGATGAAATGTACAATATTATCTCTTTTGTGTGTCAAGCATTGTCTAGAAGTAATTACGTTGTTTCGCATAAACATTGATATGTCTAAAAGTGATTCGTTTTCTGATGTGCTTTTACTACTTTTAAATGAGTTGAATTGGTTTATAGGTTCTTGACTTGGTGGAATTGGGAAAAATACTGGGTAACTAATTTCTGCTGGTTTTGAAAAATCTAATTCAACTGGATCATTTACATTTTCTTCTTGTATTTCTTCTAAAGGAATAAATTTTTTTAATTTCCCTGTTTGATCTGAATTTATGGGTGTACTTCTGGCTCTTGGTTCATTTATTTTTATTGTTGGAGTCACTGAGATTGCTCTCGTATTGGTCTTAACTATTCGGTCTGTTTCTACCTGGTCTATTTCTTCATCAGCTATTTCACCTTCATCTTGTGAGTCAATTGTTATTTCTTTTTGTGATCGAGTGGCTTTTTCAGCCCTTTTTACTAATTCTTCGATTCGTTGTTGCATTATTGAGTCATCATGATTTTCTCCATCATATGGATCCATTTCTTGAAGCTCTTCTTGAATATCTGGCCGGTACTTCAATTCATCTGAGAAATGGGTTACATTTACAGTTAGTTCTGGATCTTCTTGATATTGAATGCTCTCCTGCAAACTCCATTCTTCTTTGTAGACTGTCATTAAATTTTTCTATAGATTTTTGGAGTTCTTGATAAGTTAAGCTGGTTTCATGTCCTTTTATTTCCTCGTAGTTAAAAACTTTGTCTTCTAGCTCTACTTGAGTGATAGATTCACTATCTGCTTCTTCGAATTCACTTTCTGACTCTGGAGTTACTGTAATGGCAATTTTATTCTCTGTGTCAAAATTTTGTGATTCTGATACACTCTCCCTTGTCTCTTCGGAACGTAGTCCACTACGTCGCGGATCAGGTATAGGTGGCCTGTTATCCGTTGAACTTAAATCTGTGATGGTTGGATTATAATTTTCCCTTGGTATCCTAACATCTGTTGGGATATCAGTACTTGTGCTGGGTTTCGATGTAATTGTTGACTGATTTTTCTTTGATATGTTTGTTTTTTTCCTTATTTGAGATGGTCCTGCAGCTAAAGCATCCTTCGGTATTGTACTTTTGGAGTGTGTCCTCTGCGCTATTACGCTGTGTTCTAAGTTTGGTATAATTTTGGTTGTTTTTGATCCTGATGGTCCTTCCATTGGTGATGTTTTTTCATTTCCTAATGTTTTGGCTCTGGGTCGTGATAGTTTTCCTTTTTTTGGTATTTGATCTTTATTTGTTAAGACTAAAATTTTAAGCTTTGGTAATCTTTCATTTATTTCATTCTCTGGAACTTGAGTCTCAATCCCTGATAAAGCATCGGCATTATTATTTAAACGCCCTGGTTTATATTTAAAAATGTACTGGTAATCTGTAAATTTAAACATCCATCGCATTAATCTTTGTCCTGGATCGGTTCTATTATGCATCCAATTTAGAGGTTCGTGGTCTGCTTGAATAATGAATTTTCGACATAATAAATATGGCCGGAACTGGTGCATAGCATAAAGTGCTGCCAGGCATTCTTTTTCCGTTGTAGTATAATTTCTTTCAGCTTTATTCAAAGTTCTAGATAAATATGCAATAGGATGGTTGAATCCATCTATTTCCTGACTTAGTACCGCTCCAATGGCATAATCTGAAGCGTCGGTTGTTAGTGTAAAAACTTTATCAAAGTCGGGAAACTGTAATATTGGGCTTGTATTAAATGCTGTTTTAAAATATTGAAACTTTCTTCATGCTTGTCTTCCCAAATAAATTCTACATTTTTTTGTAACAATTGGTTTAAGGGTCGAGCTATTCTAGAAAAATCTTTTATAAATTTTCGATAATACCCTGCGAGTCCAAGAAATTGTCTAATATTTTTCTGGTTTTTCGGTGTCGGAAAATTTTTTACTGCTGATATTTTCTGCGGATCTGGTTATATCCCTTTTTCACTAATAATATGTCCAAGATAGGTAACTTCTTTCCTTAAAAATTCTATCTTATCCGGTTGTAGTACGAGATTTGCATCTCTTAGTCTTTCAAATAAATTTTTAACTTTTTTATCATGATCATGTAGATCTTTTGCATATACAATAATATCATCGAGATAAACTAACATTTCAGTATTTTGTAGTCCTCTTAGAACTTGGTCCATTAACCTCTGAAAGGTTGCAGGTGCATTTTTGAGTCCTTCAGGCATCCTTCGATATTGATAATGTCCATTTGGGGTTGAAAAAGCGGTTTTCCACTTGTCGCTCTCTTTCATTGGTATTTGTTGGAAACCTGATGTAAGATCAAATAAACTAAAGTAAAAACTTTTTCCTAATTGGTCGAAGATATCGGATATGTTGGGTAACGGATAAGCGTCTCTTATGGATTTTTTGTTAAGTTCTCTAAAGTCAATTACCATTCTCCATCTGGGTTTTCCATTACTATCTGGTTTTTTTGGTACAATCCAAAGCGGACTATTCATTGGTGATGTTGATGGTTCAATAATTCCGTCTTGTAGTTTTTTTTTAATTTGATGCTTAGTATTTATCGGTATGTTATTTTCTAAAGGTATTTCATGTTCTACTTTATAAGTACAGGGCAGTGATTCGCCTTGTATTAAGAATACTTCATTATAGTCATTGGTTAGTTGCATTACGTGCTCTTTTTCTTCTTCGTTTAAATGGTCTACCCTTAATAAGTTTTTAATTTCTTCTATTCTTTGTTTGGTTGATTGAAATTTTGGAATTTCTGTTTACTAGCTGTGTCGGGATCAAAATCGTGTATTGCTTGTTTAAATGGTAATAGTACTCTCGGTTCGATTTCTATTTCTACATCTTCTTCTTTTGTGTTAATTGCCATAATATTACAACTATTGTTGTCGTTGGATACTATTCCTTTTCCCAAAAATATATCTTGATCTCCTACATTAATTCTAGGGAGATATCCTTCCTTTAGATTAGTTTTTATTAGATTCATTCGAATTATTTGTTTTGATCGTCCTTTCAAACGGTGTACAGTCGTGTTATTTAGATTTAATGTATCTACTATTTTATTGTCTTCATCTGACTTGTCTATTTCCCTAAATAATGTCTCTCTTCGTAGTGTATCCTTATTAAATTTTATATTATGGTCATTTTCATCAATATCTTTAGCTTTATTTATTTCAACTTCATGGTCAAGCTTCTTTTAATTTTTTCCTCATTTGTGGAATCCAATTTCATAATATATCGGTTGTATAAGTCATCGTCTGGTGTTTTCCCATCATTTAAAATTTCTTCATAAACATCGTCTGGAATAAAAGGTATGGGATTCATAACATCACCGCTAATCATAAGAGCTTTGTTATGATATGATAATACAGCTTCTTCCTGTTTTAAATAACCTCTTCCTAACATCCCATCTTGTATGATTGGAAAATCATTTGGTAATACATGAAATTCAACGTCGTTATTTCTAATAGAAAGAATTGTTGTTCCATATGTATAAACACATTCATTAGTAATTCCAAATAAACAAGTCTTTTTTCTTGTGTCACACCAACTTGTTGGGTGTAGAGCTTGTAGTTTGATCAGATTTGCTGAAGCACCGCTGTCTACCATAAAGGTTAAGTACGGCTTTGATCTTTGGGGTACGCAAATTCTTACTGCGGTTGGATAGTCATCTTCCGTGAAAATTCTGCTATGGTCTTTACAAAATGCGATTCTTTCTCCTCGAGTGGGTGTTTGGTCCATATTCTCATTATTTGATAGTTTTTCATAGGTGGAGGAGATGCATTCCTTTGTGGTTGTATCTGCTCGCTCGGATACTTGGGATGATTTCGATAAGTCGAATGGTCTTGAAAATTCTGTACACGTTGTTGATATTGTGGATTTTGAAAAGTCGATTGGCCTTGTCGATTCTGGGTTTTTTGTGAATTTTGTGGATTTGTGGTATTCTGAATATCTTGGGTATTTTGAATATTCTGGCTCGCCATCACGTTGTGACGAGCCCCATGGGAGTTTAAAGATTCTCCTTGAATTGGGTAATTCTGTCGTTGATTTTGATATCCTTCGTAAGATTCCTTATTTTGTCGATTGAAATAGTTTTGATGATTTCTATCATAACCTCTGTTTTCGTAGTAAAATATCGTAGTAAAATATCATAACCTCTGTTTTCGTTGAACTTGGGTATATAACAATATAAATGTACATATTATATTTCAACACGCCTCCTTACATTTATATTGTATTATTTATTTAAACTTATTTGCTCTACATTATATTCAGTTTCATTCTGAATTTTTCAAACTTTTCTTTGCATAATGCTTTAGTAAAAATATCTGCAACATTTTCATTTGAATCAATTTAACACACTTCAATTAATTTTTCCTTTACACTCTCATGTACAAAATGATAATGTATTTCTATATGTTTTGAATTTTTCGTAAAATTACCATTATTTGCAATGTTTATTGCTCCCGAATTGTCTTCATAAACTTTTATAGATTCATTTATATTTATGTCGAATATTTTTACTAATTCTCTTATAAATTTTATCTCATTTACTACCTCAGATAATGCTACATACTCTGCATACGTCGAAGCTTTGGTTATACATTTTTGTTTTCGAGATTTCCAATCGATCACATTATCATACATTTTTAAAACATATCCAGTCGTAGATTTTCGATCATTATTATCGCCTGCCCAATCGGCATCAACATAGCAAGTTATAGTATCGCAATTTTCATTTCTTTTATAGTGTAAATTTAAATCTTTTGTTAAGTACAAATATTTCAAAATTCGCAATGCGTATTTCCAATGTGTTTCGCTATAACTATTTTGATATCTACTCAAATAATTAACACTATAACTTATATCTGGCCTTGTATTTGAACTAATGTATAATAAAGCACCTATTAAATTTCTATATTTTATATTTGACTCACAGCTTTCAGATTTCTCTAGCTTTAAATTTGTCTCCATAGGAGTACTATACAATCTACTGTTTTGTATTTGATATTTCTCAACTAACGACTCTATATATTTTGTTTGGCTTAAACTAAGCTTATTTTCTAGATAATCATAAGTTATATTTATTCCAAGATACTCTTTGATTTCTCCTAAGTCTTTCATTTTAAATTTATCTGACAAGAGTTTCTTAACGCTTTGAATGTTTTCCTTACTTTTACTGCAAATTAACAAATCATCTACATAAATCAAAATATAAATTTCATTTTTCTCTTTACCTTTTTTATATAAACATAAATCTACATTATTTCTTTTGAATCCTAATTTTGTAATACACTCATCAAAACACTCATACCAGTCTCTCGGACTTTCTCGTAATCCATACAACGCTTTTGACAATTTGTATACTCTATTTGTTTTATCTTCGTAACCTTTTGGATGATTTACATATACCTCAGAGTTTATTTTTCCATTAAGAAATGCAGTTTCTACATCCATTTGTTCAATTTTTAATTCATTTTGACAACAATAAGAAAGTAAAATTTTTAAGGTTTGATTCTTGGCTACTTACAACTAGCCTAGCTTTACATCTATCATCAGATTTTCTCGTATAAACCCATTTAACATCTAAGACTTTTTTGTCTTTTATTCTTTCTACTAATATCCAGGTTTTATTTTTATTTATGCAATCTATTTCTTGATTCATTGCTTTTTCACAATTTTTACTATTCACAATTTATCGCCTCCTCAAATGTACCAGGCGTATCTACTCTACAGTAATTTACACATATGTTATAAGAACTACCATTACTAAATTTTCCCGAAGGTTGATTTAATAATGAAATTGAAGCGCTGTTATTCGGATACCTAATCGGACTTTTCTTTTCGCGTGTAGATCTACGCGGCAATGTTAGCTTTTCATATTTTTATTACTTTGTTCTTCTTCATTTTCATCCGCGCTTTCAAAAACGCTATCATTTAACTCGTTTTTGTATTTTCATCGTTTTCTTTTTCATTTTCATTTTCATCAAAACTAATACATTTAATATTTTCTTCGATAAATTCAACATGCCTTGTAACTAATATTTTATTATTTAACAAAACTCTATAGCCAACATCACTATAGCCTAATAGAATTCCCATATCCGCTTTTTTATCCCATTTTGAAAATCTTTTTTGTTCTGGCCTTTTTACAAAAACTTTACTCCCATATAAGCGTAAATGTTCAACATTCGGTTTCTTCCTAAAGAAAATTTCATACGGAGTTTTTCTCTCAATAGTATTAGCGAGTGTTTGATTTTTCAAATAAGTAGCCGCACATATTGTTTCAGGCCAAAACCGTTTGTGTACTTGTGCCTCTGTTAGTAAACATCGCGACATATCCATTATCGTTCTATTGAATCTTTCCGCTGTACTATTTAACTCGTGTACATAGGCTGGACAATTATTTAAAATAATGCCCTTTCTCCTCTCGTAAATTTATAGAAACGATTATTTAAATATTCTTTCCCGTTATCGCATCTCAGAATTTTACTCGTTTTCCGGTTATATTTCACTTTCAGTCACATATTTAATTAAACAATTATATACCTCATCTTTAGTCTTAATACAATAAACCTTAGCTATTTTGCTATAATCATCCATAAAAGAAACAAAATAATTTTCCCCATTAAATCCAGTAGTTTTAAATGGACCGCAAACAATCAGTTATGTATAATCTCCAAAATATCGGTTTGCTCGTGTTCTATTATTTTTAAATGGAAGATTATACATTTTATTCTCTATGCAAATTTTACACTGCTGTAGTTGCCTCTTGTGCCTTGCCGTTCTCTGTCTCTACTGCTTCAACCTCGACTTGAAACTTTCCATGTTCCGCTGCTTTATGCTGCTTGGCCTCCATCTTGGCATTCTTTTGCAAAATGTCCAGCTTACCCGCATTTATAGCAATTTCCTTTTTGACTTTTCTTCGCAGTAAATACATTTGATTTTTATTTATGCAATCTATTTCTTGATTCATTGCTTTTTCACAATTTTTACTATTCACAATTTATCGCCTCCTCAAATGTACCAGGCGTATCTACTCTACAGTAATTTACACATATGTTATAAGAACTACCATTACTAAATTTTCCCGAAGGTTGATTTAATAATGAAATTGAAGCGCTGTTATTCGGATACCTAATCGGACTTTTCTTTTCGCGTGTAGATCTACGCGGCAATGTTAGCTTTTCATATTTTTTATTACTTTGTTCTTCTTCATTTTCATCCGCGCTTTCAAAAACGCTATCATTTAACTCGTTTTTGTATTTTCATCGTTTTCTTTTTCATTTTCATTTCATCAAAACTAATACATTTAATATTTTCTTCGATAAATTCAACATGCCTTGTAACTAATATTTTATTATTAACAAAACTCTATAGCCAACATCACTATAGCCTAATAGAATTCCCATATCCGCTTTTTATCCCATTTTTGAAAATCTTTTTGTTCTGGCCTTTTTACAAAAACTTTACTCCCATATAAGCGTAAATGTTCAACATTCGGTTTCTTCCTAAAGAAAATTTCATACGGAGTTTTTCTCTCAATAGTATTAGCGAGTGTTTGATTTTTCAAATAAGTAGCCGCACATATTGTTTCAGGCCAAAACCGTTTGTGTACTTGTGCCTCTGTTAGTAAACATCGCGACATATCCATTATCGTTCTATTGAATCTTTCCGCTGTACTATTTAACTCGTGTACATAGGCTGGACAATTATTTAAAATAATGCCTTTCTCTCTCGTAAATTTATAGAAACGATTATTTAAATATTCTTTCCCGTTATCGCATCTCAGAATTTTTACTCGTTTTCCGGTTATATTTTCACTTTCAGTCACATATTAATTAAACAATTATATACCTCATCTTTAGTCTTAATACAATAAACCTTAGCTATTTTGCTATAATCATCCATAAAAGAAACAAAATAATTTTCCCCATTAAATCCAGTAGTTTTAAATGGACCGCAAACAATCAGTATGTATAATCTCCAAAATATCGTTGCTCGTGTTCTATTATTTTTAAATGGAAGATTATACATTTTATTCTCTATGCAAATTTTACACTGCTGTAGTTGCCTCTTGTGCCTTGCCGTTCTCTGTCTCTACTGCTTCAACCTCGACTTGAAACTTTCCATGTTCCGCTGCTTTATGCTGCTTGGCCTCCATCTTGGCATTCTTTGCAAAAATGTCCAGCTTACCCGCATTTATAGCAATTTCCTTTTTGACTTTTCTTCGCAGTAAATACATTTGATTTTTTTCATTATCTTCATTTTGATTTTTCAATTCAGCTAGTTTAATTTTATTCTTTACATAATCTGTCGTTTGATCTTCTTCTTTTAATGTATCGATCAAATCACTAATATAACTGTATGATTCTGGCAACGTGTTTAGTATATAATTTAATTTCTCTTTTTCACTTATTTTGGCTCCTGCGCTTTTCAATTCGTTCACAGCTTTTTCAAAGTCGGTGAAAAATGACGCTGTATCACCATAATTATTCAATCTTATTTTTTCAATTCTGTTTCTGCACACAATTTGTAATGCTGTAGATTCTTTCAAATACATGCCGTCTAATTTCTTTATTATCTCATAGGCTGTTGTCTCTTCACAAACAAATTCCAATTGCCTATCTGAAATCGAGCTGTATATTATATTAATAGCCTTTAAATCTTGTTCATCCCAATTTGCTGCATCTGTAATAGCTTTTTCCCTTGTAATCACTGTATCACATTTTTCATCTTCATAAACATTGTGATTCTCTTTTTCCACATGCTACAATTTTCTCCATCAAACACTGGGATATTTATCTCTTTTCTCTCCATATCGTATTCTTCAATATCGAACTTTCCTTCGTGTTCAAATATACTTTCTTCTTTCTTTACCTCTTCTTCAACAATTTTGTCTTTATCCATAAACGTCTCGAATGTTCCTTCGGATTCGGACTTTTCACTTTACTCAGACACGTGGCTTCCTTTCTTCTTTCTTCTTAAATATTTTCTTATTTTCCCGAAGGTCGATAAGAAAATAATTAAAAATACTAACCACGCTCTGCTACCATGTTGAGGTGTGGATATAAAATGGAGAGAATTTATTTAATAATGATGTGGATTTATTTAACTACTACTTCTTATATACATCGACATGTTTATTTGGCGAAGGCTCAAGCCAGAGAGCTCGAATAGCAGTGAGAGCGTCGTATTGTCCGACGTCTCTCGCAGTATAGTCGTACTCACATACATACTGGAGAGGGGAGACTTACAAGTGTGTCTCCAGTCACATTCATTAGCACGTTCACTTATTTCGGCGTGCTTCACACTATACATGATTAGCGTACAATATTGAACTTGGTTTGAACTTGGGTATATAACATGAACTTGGTTTGAACTTGGGTATATAACATGAACTTGGTTTGAACTTGGGTATATAACATGAACTTGGTTTGAACTTGGGTATATAACATGAACTTGGTTTGAACTTGGGTATATAACATGAACTTGGTTTAAACTTGGGAAATCGTCACACAATCTATTCACGACGAATAGAGTATTTAAATTGTCGAATTGTAAGTCGTCGGAGCCTTTCGTATGTCAAGGGCCAACCGACGACACTTGTTTATTTTTCTACAAATGTACGATTACGCGCGCAATAGTACGTAGGGATGAGAGCGCGAGTGTGTGTGTTCCCCACTCTCATCCTTTTTCGAAAATTAGGCGATTGCCTAATCAGTATGTCCCGATCCGCCGATCGAGGCGGACAAACTTATCCGGTGTCGTGATCGATAGTTTTCCGGCTGAGATAAGGCGCGTGAGGCGCAAAGCCGTCGATACCCGGATCGTCCTCGCGAGGTGAGCCGCGAGTGTTTCTGGTGTGTGTTAAGGACGGGAAGTGTTGGTGTGAGTGCGGACGCGGTTCGCGAGGCACTCGCCGCGGCACAGGGCCGCCTTCCACCACCGCAGCCGACGTCGTCCTCCGTTGCCCAGGAGGACAAAAGGGACACGGATCGGCTGGGCCATCCACGGGGCGCACCCCGGTAAGTTTATTATATACTACCGCGCGTTCCCCCCATTACCCCGAGTGTATGTGTGTGTGAGACCTCGGGAGTGTATTCGGGTACGCCGGTACCCGAATAGCGGAGATCGGAAGAGTCAACCGCAGGCGAGGATCTCGATCCGGTTGGCCCCGATACTTCCGCCCGCGCGAAACAACATTGTCGCGGCACACGGCCTGGATGGCCAATTGTTAATCAAATTAAAATAAATGTTCTTCTATTTTTATTTTAATTAACTGTGTTTTCTTTTATTCTCCCCGCTCCCGCCGACATTTTAATAATTTACACATCGTGCGGTAAGTGGACTGCCCGCCGGCCACGTTATTTCGTGTGTGAATATATTATTATTTTTGTTGGATTATTTGCGGTATCGCGTTTATGTTATAAATTCGGGATTTTTAATGAATAATTATTATAGATTATAATAAAAATCGCACTATAATAGTTTTTCCTATGTTAATGAATAGTTCGCGACTTCGTCTGTAAAAAGTAAATTTGTAGAAAAATATCATAAGTGAAGTGAATAAATAATTGATTACTCCTTTATGTGGATAATTAAATTCATTCTCCTTTTTGTGTGATTTTAATTACCTCCCTTTTGTGACTGTAATTAAATATATATATATTAGAAAGAATTCATTTAGTCCCGCCATTTTCCCGTCGGCGAGACAAGGATCCACGGCACAGGTAAGAAATTCGTGCACGTGCTGAGCCAGCCATCTTGATAAGACGAAGGACGAAAGTTAATTCCCCCTAATTGTTTTAAATAGACATACGCATATTTATCCAGATTATTATTATTATTATTATTAATTGTTGTACGTAGTGTACGGGATTCCTATCTTATTCATATTCGAAGGAAACGCTACGTCACACATCTAAGACTTTTTTGTCTTTTATTCTTTCTACTAATATCCAGGTTTTATTTTTATTTATGCAATCTATTTCTTGATTCATTGCTTTTTCCCAATTTTTACTATTCACAATTTATCGCCTCCTCAAATGTACCAGGCGTATCTACTCTACAGTAATTTACACATATGTTATAAGAACTACCATTACTAATTTTCCCGAAGGTTGATTTAATAATGAAATTGAAGCGCTGTTATTCGGATACCTAATCGGACTTTTCTTTTCGCGTGTAGATCTACGCGGCAATGTTAGCTTTTCATATTTGTTATTACTTTGTTCTTCTTCATTTTCATCCGCGCTTTCAAAAACGGTATCATTTAACTCGTTTTTTGTATTTTCATCGTTTTCTTTTTCATTTTCATTTTCATCAAAACTAATACATTTAATATTTTCTTCGATAAATTCAACATGCCTTGTAACTAATATTTTATTATTTAACAAAACTCTATAGCCAACATCACTATAGCCTAATAGAATTCCCATATCCGCTTTTTTATCCCATTTTGAAAATCTTTTTTGTTCTGGCCTTTTTACAAAAACTTTACTCCCATATAAGCGTAAATGTTCAACATTCGGTTTCTTCCTAAAGAAAATTTCATACGGAGTTTTTCTCTCAATAGTATTAGCGAGTGTTTGATTTTTCAAATAAGTAGCCGCACATATTGTTTCAGGCCAAAACCGTTTGTGTACTTGTGCCTCTGTTAGTAAACATCGCGACATATCCATTATCGTTCTATTGAATCTTTCCGCTGTACTATTTAACTCGTGTACATAGGCTGGACAATTATTTAAAATAATGCCTTTCTCTCTCGTAAATTTATAGAAACGATTATTTAAATATTCTTTCCCGTTATCGCATCTCAGAATTTTTACTCGTTTTCCGGTTATATTTTCACTTTCAGTCACATATTTAATTAAACAATTATATACCTCATCTTTAGTCTTAATACAATAAACCTTAGCTATTTTGCTATAATCATCCATAAAAGAAACAAAATAATTTTCCCCATTAAATCCAGTAGTTTTAAATGGACCGCAAACAATCAGTATGTATAATCTCCAAAATATCGTTTGCTCGTGTTCTATTATTTTTAAATGGAAGATTATACATTTTATTCTCTATGCAAATTTTACACTGCTGTAGTTGCCTCTTGTGCCTTGCCGTTCTCTGTCTCTACTGCTTCAACCTCGAGTTTAAACTTTCCATGTTCCGCTGCTTTATGCTGCTTGGCCTCCATCTTGGCATTCTTTTGCAAAATGTCCAGCTTTCCCGCATTTATAGCAATTTCCTTTTTGACTTTTCTTCGCAGTAAATACATTTGATTTTTTTTCATTATCTTCATTTTGATTTTTCAATTCAGCTAGTTTAATTTTATTCTTTACATAATCTGTCGTTTGATCTTCTTCTTTTAATGTATCGATCAAATCACTAATATAACTGTATGATTCTGGCAACGTGTTTAGTATATAATTTAATTTCTCTTTTTTACTTATTTTGGCTCCTGCGCTTTTCAATTCGTTCACAGCTTTTTCAAAGTCGGTGAAAAATGACGCTGTATCACCATAATTATTCAATCTTATTTTTTCAATTCTGTTTCTGCACACAATTTGTAATGCTGTAGATTCTTTCAAATACATGCCGTCTAATTTCTTTATTATCTCATAGGCTGTTGTCTCTTCACAAACAAATTTCAATTGCCTATCTGAAATCGAGCTGTATATTATATTAATAGCCTTTAAATCTTGTTCATCCCAATTTGCTGCATCTGTAATAGCTTTTTCCCTTGTAATCACTGTATCACATTTTTTCATCTTCATAAACATTGTGATTCTCTTTTTCCACATGCTACAATTTTCTCCATCAAACACTGGGATATTTATCTCTTTTCTCTCCATATCGTATTCTTCAATATCGAACTTTCCTTCGTGTTCAAATATACTTTCTTCTTTCTTTACCTCTTCTTCAACAATTTTGTCTTTATCCATAAACGTCTCGAATGTTCCTTCGGATTCGGACTTTTCACTTTACTCAGACACGTGGCTTCCTTTCTTCTTTCTTCTTAAATATTTTCTTATTTTCCCGAAGGTCGATAAGAAAATAATTAAAAATACTAACCACGCTCTGCTACCATGTTGAGGTGTGGATATAAAATGGAGAGAATTTTATTTAATAATGATGTGGATTTATTTACTACTACTACTTATATACATCGACATGTTTATTTGGCGAAGGCTCAAGCCAGAGAGCTCGAATAGCAGTGAGAGCGTCGTATTGTCCGACGTCTCTTGCAGTATAGTCGTACTCACATACATAAGGAGAGGGGAGACTTACAAGTGTGTTTCACTCACATTCATTAGCACATTCACTTATTTCGGCGTGCTTCATACTATACATGATTAGGGCGTACAATATTGAACTTGGTTTGAACTTGGGTATATAACATGAACTTGGTTTGACTTGGGTATAAAACATGAAACTTGGTTTGAACTTGGGTATATAACATGAACTTGGTTTGAACTTGGGTATATAACATGAACTTGGTTTAAAACTTGGGTATATAATCCGGTGTCGTGATCGATAGTTTTCCGGCTGAGATAAGGCGCGTGAGGCGCAAAGCCGTCGATACCCGGATCGTCCTCGCGAGGTGAGCCGCGAGTGTTTCTGGTGTGTGTTAAGGACGGGAAGTGTTGGTGTGAGTGCGGACGCGGTTCGCGAGGCACTCGCCGCGGCACAGGGCCGCCTTCCACCACCGCAGCCGACGTCGTCCTCCGTTGCCCAGGAGGACAAAAGGGACACGGATCGGCTGGGCCATCCACGGGGCGCACCCCGGTAAGTTTATTATATACTACCGCGCGTTCCCCCCATTACCCCGAGTGTATGTGTGTGTGAGACCTCGGGAGTGTATTCGGGTACGCCGGTACCCGAATAGCGGAGATCGGAAGAGTCAACCGCAGGCGAGGATCTCGATCCGGTTGGCCCCCGATACTTCCGCCCGCGCGAAACAACATTGTCGCGGCACACGGCCTGGATGGCCAATTGTTAATCAAATTAAAATAAATGTTATTGTATTTCAACACTATAACGATTATCTCGATACATATTTTGGTCAACATATCTTTGATAATACTCCTCTATCCTGGGATATTCCTCGTATCGTCTAAATTGATCTATTGGTGGTCTGCCTTGTGATGTGTGCGCATGTTGCATGTAACCTATATCTAGTTTTGTATTCACGAATTTGTCATTAGGTTGCCATTTTATTATAATTAGGCCTATTATTATACTCTGGTCTATTAAATCTATCATATCTGGAGGCTACAGAATATTCCGTCATTTCCCACTCTTGATCTGGTAGTCGTCCATATCTATTTCTCGTATCGGTAAAATGCGCGCTTCAATTCTCGTTTCAAATTCTTACTCCTTCTCTGTATGCTTCTTCAAGGTTATTAGGACGACTTGCGTCGACTTGTCGCGCTATGTCGGCTGGTAATCCTCTGATAAATACGTCAAGAGCGGTTATCTGCAATGGTTTGATTATAATTCCATATTTTGATTTCCTGGAAGTTCTTCTCGTAGGGCACTACAAGCACCGCTAATTAATATGTTTAAATGATCATAAAAATCTCCTACTGTATCTCCTTGTTTCATTCTTAAGTTATTAATTTTTCCTGCGTAATAGGAATAATTTTTCCCGGAGCGAATCTGGTCTTCAAATGTTTTATTAATTCCTCTATATTGTCGAATTGCTGTCCATAGGTACAATCTCTGGCACTTCCTTGTAGTCTTCCTAGTATCGCTTTTACATACTGTCCTTGTTGTTCATCACTCACATAAATTAATCCGTTTCTTACATCCTGTATAAAATCCTTTAACTGCCATCGTTGTAACCATTTGTGCTGTTACATTCCACTGGTCTGGTTGTTGTGATCCTCCACGGGAGGTTTGAGGTTGGTCGCCTTGCATTTCAGCGTTAATTTCGAAATATCCGATGTTATTCTTCTGAATTTTGGCTAATAATTATATCTATTTGGTTAAAATTTTCGCGCACTATTATCGATCGTATAGATGCGATAACAGATGTTTCGACCCGTAACTTTGACCGAATCAAAATTATAATTTACGACAAAAAAGAAAAGGAGAAAATAAAATTCAATTAATGCCCATATGGCAAAAGAAGTTGAAATCATAGTGAAATATTGGGGAATATGCATGGCAACGTCAAAATAAATGGATGATTTTTAATTATATATAGTGGTATTCATACAAATTTTATTTATATATATATATATCAATAAAATATCATAAATATAAATAAAATGAGGGAATGGTGCTTATAGCAGTAAAAATAATGTTGATATTAATATAGGAATAGTTTTTTTATGTTTATTATTTTTTAATTATTATTTTGATTTATTAATTTTAATTATAATAATTATTTATCGAGTTTTAGTTTGGATTGTAGTCGCCGATATTTGATTTATGGTTTACTTATTCATGAAAAAAAACTAGGAATTAACTAAAAAATTATTTAATTATTAAATAATTATTTATTGTAATAATTACTTTAGATGATTCCGCTAAAGTTAATAACGAAAGGTAATTTTGAATTTGAACTGCAATGTACATATAAGTCACAAAAATAAGATGTATGATATAAGTTTTCACAGATATGTGGAAATAAAATATATCAGTCAACGTAATTTATAAATTATAAGATTATAAGATTGAATTATTAACAAGAATTTTATTAATTATTTTAAACAAATTTCCTCCTTAAATTTTACCATTTAATTAAAGTTATTTGAATTATAAACAATATTTATTTATAATGTTATTTAGAATACTATAGTTAAATTTTAAATATTATTCAAGTAATGTTACTTTGGTTAATATATATATATTTATAATATTTAATTTTAATTTCAACTATTTTTCTATATAATTATAGCAAATTTTAAAGGAATGACGTATAGTTAGTATTTTAATATTGTCACTATATCTATATATCTATATAATGATTTCATCTGTAATGTATGCGACAAGAGCGACACGCACGGCGTTTTGCATTAAGTAAGTACGAACGCGCATCGAGACGACCGATCGTCAGACCGTAGCGAGACGCTAAGGAGAGCGCATTTCTCCATCAAACACTGGGATATTTATCTCTTTTCTCTCCATATCGTATTCTTCAATATCGAACTTTCCTTCGTGTTCAAATATACTTTCTTCTTTCTTTACCTCTTCTTCAACAATTTTGTCTTTATCCATAAACGTCTCGAATGTTCCTTCGGATTCGGACTTTTCACTTTACTCAGACACGTGGCTTCCTTTCTTCTTTCTTCTTAAATATTTTCTTATTTTCCCGAAGGTCGATAAGAAAATAATTAAAAATACTAACCACGCTCTGCTACCATGTTGAGGTGTGGATATAAAATGGAGAGAATTTTATTTAATAATGATGTGGATTTATTTAACTACTACTTCTTATATACATCGACATGTTTATTTGGCGAAGGCTCAAGCCAGAGAGCTCGAATAGCAGTGAGAGCGTCGTATTGTCCGACGTCTCTCGCAGTATAGTCGTACTCACATACATACTGGAGAGGGGAGACTTACAAGTGTGTCTCCAGTCACATTCATTAGCACGTTCACTTATTTCGGCGTGCTTCACACTATACATGATTAGCGTACAATATTGAACTTGGTTTGAACTTGGGTATATAACATGAACTTGGTTTGAACTTGGGTATATAACATGAACTTGGTTTGAACTTGGGTATATAACATGAACTTGGTTTGAACTTGGGTATATAACATGAACTTGGTTTAAACTTGGGAAATCGTCACACAATCTATTCACGACGAATAGAGTATTTAAATTGTCGAATTGTAAGTCGTCGGAGCCTTTCGTATGTCAAGGCCAACCGACGACACTTGTTTATTTTTTCTACAAATGTACGATTACGCGCGCAATAGTACGTAGGGATGAGAGCGCGAGTGTGTGTGTTCCCCACTCTCATCCCTTTTTCGAAAATTAGGCGATTGCCTAATCAGTATGTCCCGATCCGCCGATCGAGGCGGACAAACTTATCCGGTGTCGTGATCGATAGTTTTCCGGCTGAGATAAGGCGCGTGAGGCGCAAAGCCGTCGATACCCGGATCGTCCTCGCGAGGTGAGCCGCGAGTGTTTCTGGTGTGTGTTAAGGACGGGAAGTGTTGGTGTGAGTGCGGACGCGGTTCGCGAGGCACTCGCCGCGGCACAGGGCCGCCTTCCACCACCGCAGCCGACGTCGTCCTCCGTTGCCCAGGAGGACAAAAGGGACACGGATCGGCTGGGCCATCCACGGGGCGCACCCCGGTAAGTTTATTATATACTACCGCGCGTTCCCCCCATTACCCCGAGTGTATGTGTGTGTGAGACCTCGGGAGTGTATTCGGGTACGCCGGTACCCGAATAGCGGAGATCGGAAGAGTCAACCGCAGGCGAGGATCTCGATCCGGTTGGCCCCCGATACTTCCGCCCGCGCGAAACAACATTGTCGCGGCACACGGCCTGGATGGCCAATTGTTAATCAAATTAAAATAAATGTTCTTCTATTTTTATTTTAATTAACTGTGTTTTCTTTTATTCTCCCCGCTCCCGCCGACATTTTAATAATTTACACATCGTGTCGAGGCAAGGAGGATCGCCCGAATCCTCCATACCGTACGTCCCAGCGAACTCGCGTTCCTGGCGACAGCCGCAGTTCGGATAAATAAATTAATTGTGTGCGCGGTATTGGGCAACGCGGCCCAACGGTTAATTTTAATTATTAATAATAATTAATTATACCGGGTTCGCGAATACCACGTCACAATATTGTATTTCAACACTATCACGATTATTTCGATACATATTTTGGTCAACATATCTTTGATGATACTCCTCTATCCTGGGATATTCCTCGTATCGTCTAAATTGATCTATTGGTGGTCTGCCTTGTGATGTGTGCGCATGTTGCATGTAACCTATATCTAGTTTTGTATTCACGAATTTGTCATTAGGTTGCCATTTATTATAATTAGGCCTATTATTATACTCTGGTCTATTAAATCTATCATATCTGGAGGCTACAGAATATTCCGTCATTTCCCACTCTTGATCTGGTAGTCGTCCATATCTATTTCTCGTATCGGGTAAAATGCGCGCTTCAATTCTCGTTTCAATTCTTACTCCTTCTCTGTATGCTTCTTCAAGGTTATTAGGACGACTTGCGTCGACTTGTCGCGCTATGTCGGCTGGTAATCCTCTGATAAATACGTCAAGAGCGGTTATCTGCAATGGTTTGATTATAATTTCCATATTTTGATTTCCTGGAAGTTCTTCTCGTAGGGCACTACAAGCACCGCTAATTAATATGTTTAAATGATCATAAAAATCTCCTACTGTATCTCCTTGTTTCATTCTTAAGTTATTAATTTTTCCTGCGTAATAGGAATAATTTTTTCCCGGAGCGAATCTGGTCTTCAAATGTTTTATTAATTCCTCTATATTGTCGAATTGCTGTCCATAGGTACAATCTCTGGCACTTCCTTGTAGTCTTCCTAGTATCGCTTTTACATACTGTCCTTGTTGTTCATCACTCACATAAATTAATCCGTTTCTTACATCCTGTATAAAATCCTTTAACGGCATATTGCGTCCATCATAACAACGAATTCCTAATAATGCATTCTGTAAGGCAAAACTTCCTGCCATCGTTGTAACCATTTGTGCTGTTACATTCCACTGGTCTGGTTGTTGTGATCCTCCACGGGAGGTTTGAGGTTGGTCGCCTTGCATTTCAGCGTTAATTTCGAAATATTCCGATGTTATTCTTCTGAATTTTGGCTAATAATTATATCTATTTGGTTAAAATTTTCGCGCACTATTATCGATCGTATAGATGCGATAACAGATGTTTCGACCCGTAACTTTGACCGAATCAAAATTATAATTTACGACAAAAAAGAAAAGGAGAAAATAAAATTCAATTAATGCCCATATGGCAAAAGAAGTTGAAATCATAGTGAAATATTGGGGAATATGCATGGCAACGTCAAAATAAATGGATGATTTTTAATTATATATAGTGGTATTCATACAAATTTATTTATATATATATATATCAAATAAAATATCATAAATATAAATAAAATGAGGGAATGGTGCTTATAGCAGTAAAAATAATGTTGATATTAATATAGGAATAGTTTTTTTTATGTTTATTATTTTTTAATTATTATTTTGATTTATTAATTTTAATTATAATAATTTATTTATCGAGTTTTAGTTTGGATTGTAGTCGCCGATATTTGATTTATGGTTTACTTATTCATGAAAAAAACTAGGAATTAACTAAAAAATTATTTAATTATTAAATAATTATTTATTGTAATAATTACTTTAGATGATTCCGCTAAAGTTAATAACGAAAGGTAATTTTGAATTTGAACTGCAATGTACATATAAGTCACAAAAATAAGATGTATGATATAAGTTTTCACAGATATGTAGAAATAAAATATATCAGTCAACGTAATTTATAAATTATAAGATTATAAGATTGAATTTATTAACAAGAATTTTATTAATTATTTTAAACAAATTTCCTCCTTAATTTTACCAATTTAAATTAAAGTTATTTGAATTATAAACAATATTTATTTATAATGTTATTTAGAATACTATAGTTAAATTTTAAATATTATTCAAGTAATGTTACTTTGGTTAAATTATATATATTTTATAATATTTATAATTTAATTTCAACTATTTTTCTATATAATTATAGCAAATTTTAAAGGAATGACGTATAGTTAGTATTTTAATATTGTCACTATATCTATATATCTATATATATGATTTCATCTGTAATGTATGCGACAAGAGCGACACGCACGGCGTTTTGCATTAAGTAAGTACGAACGCGGCATCGAGACGACCGATCGTCAGACCGTAGCGAGACGCTAAGGAGAGCGCACGCTCTAACGGAATACACCTACGAGCTTACTGTAATAAAGTGTGTTTTTTACCAAAGAATACTTTTGTATCTTTATTCAAGATTACCCAAAGACATAATATTGGCGACGAGGTCAAAAGGATACGTAAAAAGCAAGTTAATGTAGAAAGGTGCATTAATCAACGAATAAAATGTCATTGGAGGAGAGAGAAGAATCGTTACGCCGGCAAAAGCAAGAAATGGAGTCATACAGAGTTCAATTGGATAATTATAATAAACAGTTAAAGAGTGAAAAGGCAAGGCTGGATGAAGAAAACAAGAAATTAGTAGCAGCGCAAGGGTTGTTATTAGCAGCTGGTAATTCGCACGAGGACAATATTAGGCAAGAGTCAGAAAATAATATGTATGTAACGCAGGCAACAGTCAGTTAAGTATTTTTAGATTTAGTCAGAGGCACGATAGGTACATTAGCAGAATTGGAAGCACTTCAAAAAGCGAAAATGCAATTAGCTTCTCACGAAGTATTAGTACACTATCAAAAAGAAGTTGACGTTAAAATCACGTGCGACGCATCACCACAGGGGGTGGGAGCGGTCTTATCACCTATTTTTCCGAAAGATGTTGTTCGTCCAATTGCTTTTGCTTCTCGTGTCTTAACCAAAGCAGAACAAAACTATTCACAGTTGGATAGGGAGGCATTGGCCCTAATTTTTGGCGTTGGGGTTTTTCATCAATTCGTGTATGGTAGGAGGTTCGTACTTGAAACGGACCATAAACCATTAATTTATTTATTTGGATCAGAAAAAGGGATTCCCCAAATGGCGGCGAGCCGCGTCCAACGTTGGGCTATTAGATTAGCGGGATACGATTTTACAATTAAGCATATAAAAAGCACAGATAACACACCCACGGATAGTCTATCGCGAATGTTAATTAATAATTTTAAAAATAAAATTAGACAAGAAAATGATACTAATGAGTATTCGTATTTAAATTTTGTTTGTGAAAATGTTAATACAGTCGATTATAAAGCGGTAGCATCCGAAACTCAGTCGGACACGATTTTACAAGAGGTTTATAAATACATGTTAGAGGGATGGCCAACAAAAATTTCCGATTATCTGCATGCTTATAAATCGCGATATTTGCAATTATCCATTGAGGAAGGATGTATCCTATGGGGCCACAGAGTTGTTATTCCTAATTCGTTAAGGGAACACTTGTTAGATGAATTGCATTCAGCTCGTATGGGCATAATAAAAATGAAATTCTAGCGCGCTCATATTTTTGGTGGCCAGGCATGGATAGCGAGATAGAGCGAATCACAAAATCGTGCAGATTATGTTTAGAATATGCGGACAATCCACCGAAAGCTAAACTTCATGTATGGCGTTGGTCGGAAGGCCCAAATTTGCGTATTCATGCGGATTTTTGCGGCCCGGTTAATGAACACATGTATTTAATAATTATAGATGCTCATTCAAAATGGATTGATGTTAAGGAGATGTCAAATATTACGACCGAGAAAACAATTACAGCTATGAGAGAGTATTTTGGTACATGGGGCCTGCCTCATGTATTAGTTACAGACAATGGATCACCGTCCTTTACATCGGAAAAATTCGCGATATTTTTGGAACAAAATTTTTTTTAACATCAGAGGACAGCTCCGTATCATCCGGCTTCGAATGGAGTAGCAGAAAACGCTGTACGAATGTTTAAAAATAAGTTTAAATTACTGTTAAAAGATAACGATACACGTCAAGATGCATTGGCTAAATATTTGTTTGCATATCGCACTACACCTCAATGTACAACAGGTTGCACGCCTGCGGAGCTGCAAATAGGTCGGAAACTAAGAACACGTCTTAGTGTGTTACAACCGTCTCTTAAAGACAAAGTTCAAATTAACCAGGAAAACCAAAAGTTTTATTTTAAAGGTAACCGTGACGTTAATTTTTAACCGCAAGAACCGGTTATGATGCGAGATTACGCCGGTAATAATGATAAAAAATGGAAAAACGTTAACATCGTTTTTTGCAATGATCATGCTAATAAACAGTTAAAGAGTGAAAATGCAAGGTTGGATGAAGAAAACAAGAAATTAGTAGCAGCGCAAGGGTTGTTATTAGCAGCTGGTAATTCGCACGAGGACAATATTAGGCAAGAGTCAGAAAATAATATGTATGTAACGCAGGCAACAGTCAGTTAAGTATTTTTAGCTTTAGTCAGAGGCACGATAGGTACATTAGCAGAATTGGAAGCACTTCAAAAAGCGAAAATGCAATTAGCTTTTCACGAAGTATTAGTACACTATCAAAAAGAAGTTGACGTTAAAATCACGTGCGACGCATCACCACAGGGGGTGGGAGCGGTCTTATCACATATTTTTCCGAAAGATGTTGTTCGTCCAATTGCTTTTGCTTCTCGTGTCTTAACCAAAGCAGAACAAAACTACTCACAGTTGGATAGGGAGGCATTGGCCCTAATTTTTGGCGTTGGGGTTTTTCATCAATTCGTGTATGGTAGGAGGTTCGTACTTGAAACGGACCATAAACTATTAATTTATTTATTTGGATCAGAAAAAGGGATTCCCCAAATGGCGGCGAGCCGCGTCCAACGTTGGGCTATTAGATTAGCGGGATACGATTTTACAATTAAGCATATAAAAAGCACAGATAACACACCCGCGGATAGCTATCGCAAATGTTAATTAATAATTTTAAAAATAAAATTAGACAAGAAAATGATACTAATGAGTATTCGTATTTAAATTTTGTTTGTGAAAATGTTAATACAGTCGATTATAAAGCGGTAGCATCCGAAACTCAGTCGGACACGATTTTACAAGAGGTTTATAAATACATGTTAGAGGGATGGCCAACAAAAATTTCCGATTATCTGCATGCTTATAAATCGCGATATTTGCAATTATCCATTGAGGAAGGATGTATCCTATGGGGCCACAGAGTTGTTATTCCTAATTCGTTAAGGGAACACTTGTTAGATGAATTGCATTCAGCTCATATGGGCATAATAAAAATGAAATTCTAGCGCGCTCATATTTTTGGTGGCCAGGCATGGATAGCGAGATAGAGCGAATCACAAAATCGTGCAGATTATGTTTAGAATATGCGGACAATCCACCGAAAGCTAAACTTCATGTATGGCGTTGGTCGGAAGGCCCAAATTTGCGTATTCATGCGGATTTTTGCGGCCCGGTTAATGGACACATGTATTTAATAATTATAGATGCTCATTCAAAATGGATTGATGTTAAGGAGATGTCAAATATTACGACCGAGAAAGCAATTACAGCTATGAGAGAGTATTTTGGTACATGGGGCCTGCCTCATGTATTAGTTACAGACAATGGACCGTCCTTTACATCGGAAAAATTCGCGATATTTTTGGAACAAAATTTTTTTTAACATCAGAGGACAGCTCCGTATCATCCGGCTTCGAATGGAGTAGCAGAAAACGCTGTACGAATGTTTAAAAATAAGTTTAAATTACTGTTAAAAGATAACGATACACGTCAAGATGCATTGGCTAAATATTTGTTTGCATATCGCACTACACCTCAATGTACAACAGGTTGCACGCCTGCGGAGCTGCAAATAGGTCGGAAACTAAGAACACGTCTTAGTGTGTTACAACCGTCTCTTAAAGACAAAGTTCAAATTAACCAGGAAAACCAAAAGTTTTATTTTAAAGGTAACCGTGACGTTAATTTTTAACCGCAAGAACCGGTTATGATGCGAGATTACGCCGGTAATAATGATAAAAAATGGAAAAACGTTAACATCGTTTTTTGCAATGATCATGCTAATAGATTTATCGTTATAAGGCAACAAATATGCATTTATATTAATATTTCGGGCACTTTTCCCAGATATTTTGACCATAAGTGATTTTAATGATTTAGACCCACTCTGGAAATTTATAGGCAGTTTCTGACTATAAAAAGACATCTTCTAGGCAGTATTAGGTTACCAGAGTCCGGAGCAGAATTGCTGATTTTCACTATTTAAGGTTTAAATGGCTTACAAGAGTGTGACAACATACATTTATGATTTTAGAAGTATTTTTTATGAAAAATTCAGAAAATTTTACAAAAAAGTCATATTTATGTTTTTAGTGAAAAATGCATCCCCTGGGAGCTAAAAATTCATGAAAATGGGCATATAATGCAAAAAAGTGCTAAAATGTCAACTTTGACTCTCTGTAACTTAAAATAATAGCCCAGAAAAAATCTGAAAAAATTCAGGAGAACTACTGGATACCTCTAAAATATATTCCCACAGTTATAACAATATTTATTTTTTTCATCTTCGATGTCATAGAGAACCACCCATATATATATATATATATATATATATATATATATATATATATATATATATATATATATATATATATATATATATGGGAGATTCCATGTGAAGTGATCCAGTTAAAAAATAGAATTTTGTTTTAATGTATGGAATCAGTAAAAAACTACTTGAATAGAGTGTAACTAAATTTTTAGACCTGAATTTCTACAACCAGAGTTGTAGACAATCAAAAAATCGAATTTTTTGAAAAAATTGACTTTTTGGCCATGTTTATCACTTAATAACTCAAAATCTAACAATTTTTTCTTATATACATTAAATTTGAAAAAGTTTATTAATTTCAAGAAGAATCAGTTCAAATATTTCATTTATTTTATTTTAAAAATTTGAATATAGTTATAATTAATAAAAACCTTTATAGTAAAAAAAAGGGTTGTACGATCAAAAATATTTTATCCATCCAAGAATCTAATTCATCGATGATTAATTACCTTCAAAATGGTGCAAAGTTTGAGTGCGGCAGAGCATTTCAGACAAAGTTATGGTGTTTTTAGGCAAATTTCTTAAAAAAAGAGAGCGAAAGCATTTTTATGAAGAAAACAAACTAACCGTATACTTGCATTCAAACAATATTGCACTATTATTCCTCAATATTACTAAAATATACTATTTATTGTTAGTTACTGATACTTTTATTTAGTTGTTATTTAAGTCTGATACTTTTAGTTATACCTGTTATATAATTGGATTTATTGGAATTATAAAAAGTTTCAGGTATTTATCCAATTATATAACAGGTATAACTGCTTATACCTACTGTTTTGTGTTTGTAAGCAACTTAGAGATTAGAATGTATCTGTGACTAACAATAAATAGTATATTTTAGTAATATTGAGGAATAATAGTGCCATATTGTTTGAATGCAAGTATACGGTTAGTTTGTTTTCTTCATAAAAATGCTTTCGCTCTCTTTTTTTAAGAAATTTGCCTAAAAACACCATAACTTTGTCTGAAATGCTCTGCCGCACTCAAACTTTGCACCATTTTGAAGGTAATTAATCATCGATGAATTAGATTCTTGGATGGATAAAATATTTTTGATCGTACAACCCTTTTGTTTACTATAAAGGTTTTTATTAATTATAACTATATTCAAATTTTTAAAATAAAATAAATGAAATATTTGAACTGATTCTTCTTGAAATTAATAAACTTTTTCAAATTTAATGTATATAAGAAAAAATTGTTAGATTTTGAGTTATTAAGTGATAAACATGGCCAAAAAGTCAATTTTTTCAAAAAATTCGATTTTTTGATTGTCTACAACTCTGGTACTAATTGAAATTCAGGTCTAAAAATTTAGTTACACTCTATTCAAGTAGTTTTTTACTGATTCCATACATTAAAACAAAATTCTATTTTTTAACTGGATCACTTCACATGGAATCTCCCATATATATAAAATTCTTTTAATTCGTTGATTTTTATTTTATTTTTCCCCGTATCTGGGAAATTCCACCAACCATAGTGGACAAAGAGTAAGATAGGCCTGCTTTATTCTAAAATAAAGCATTTAGTTCGGAGAGACCGATATTATATAATTTACACATATACATATCACCGCACGATAAATTCATTTTATTTAAAAAATAAATGTTATTACAATGACCCTTTATAATAATTTTTTTATACTTTTTTTTTATCTAATTCTTTACCATGTAATGATTTTATTTATTAATCAATTCACTTAAATTGATCTTCTACTTTTCATTTATTTTGCAAATTTATTTATAAATATCTTTATTAATATAGGTACATATTTTCCTCAAATTTATTAAATAGATATTTTATTATTTTATTCATCAATCTCTTTCATTCGCATAAAAAAATTAAACCTTACTTTTCTATTCTCATTATTTATTTCGACTAATATTTATCAAAATTCTAACAATTATAAATCCAGTATCTATGAAGTTTTCCCGTACGTATTTGACCTCTGACAGCGTATGCGTAAGCAGCAACCAAACTTCGTGGTAGGCACAAATTATCATTATTAGTAATTGTCATATGGACTTCTTATTCACCAATTCTATGGTTAAACGCGCTCGTCCACGACCCGCTACACCTCTAACAATAGCACAATTAACCGATAGTTGTTTATTAATGTTGAAATCATTAGCACTTTGTACGGCACTGTATATCAACTCGCATAAGTAAGCGACGATTAATGGTCAGACCAATGAAGTTGGTGCACTTCATTCACTAAGATAGCCATGCAGATCTCGTATACAATCTTCTAACCATGCAGAAACATCAGTATTAGCTGGTGGTTGTGGGATCACCCCTCTGATTTCTCTCCCTTTATATCCAAAGCGTTGGTAGTAACATTTTATCTCCTTTTCAACAACAAATCGGGCGTATGGTAATCCTTTATCACACTGAAAAGAACCACCTGTAAGATTATTCACATTTACGTATACCAAAAAACAAACTAACAATATGAAAATAACTTGTTTCTTACGTTGTTATTGTTCTTCTTCTTCATCTGTACTAGTACTACTATCAGTGGATGAATTGCTACTACCAGTGTTGCTACTGGTACTACTATCACTGCAATGTTTCCTTTTGCGCGCTCCTATGTCAATTGAAGCCATCAACTTAGTATTCATACATTTAGCAGCTAAAAAACAATCAATTGAAATATATATCTTTGATAAAGAAACAGTATATATGAAAAAAGTAAATGCTTCCAAGTATTTTCATCTCCTCGAGATGTTGATGGTATAGGTTGGTGTGGTTCTCGAACTTTAGCAATACTCAATGCATACCGTAAAACTTTCGCTAAATGCGATATACTAGCTTTAATCATTATGACTTCATGAGTCAGAACTGACAAACGTCAGTTACATTTTACATTATTTATGAAGTTATTTAGAAGTTATAAAAAGTATCAAATATTATACTACATTCATACATTCTCCTCTTTTTTTTGCAAACTGTGTTGATACAGCGATTTCCATAAAACACACTTATCTTTCATTTAGTAAAACCAGAAATTTACAAATTATACATTGATTTTATTGTAGTACATGTGTACTGATATACTCGATCGCAGATACGTGCCACTCTGCGCGAAACCTGATTTCCCGGTTGATTACCGCCCCGAAAAATTCATCAATAGTTCGTCGACTTTAATTTGTGGATTATAATTCGATAGGGGGTGGCGAAAGGAGTCTATACATAAAAAATCGACGCGATCGGATAATATTTGTATTTATCGATATCTATCGATCTATGCCAATAATCCGTCGATTTCCATGATTTTTGGAAAGTTTTCATTTGTACATAGCGTGTAGAACAAAAAGTATACACAACTTTTTTCTCTACAGCGATTATTTACAATTTTCCGTGAAAAATTGTGTGAACTATTCGGCATTTTGGTCAATTACTCCGTAAATATTGGAGATATCGGGAAAATAACCGAAAAATGATTCTCTTACGAGAATAAATGTGTGCACGATATTCAATATACCGTCGCGATAATCAACAAATTCGAATTATTTAAACATTATTTGATAATGAACTTAATCGGAGACGTGTGCCGCTCAGCGTGATACCTGATCTCTCGGCTTTGTTTAACCGTTTTATCAACACATATGTACTTACAAGTTTAGTTCTTAGAAAATACGAGTGCTAGTCGATATTGTTCTATTTTTTTAAAACAGCACTTTGAATTCTCAAATAATGTCGTTTTAGTAGCATAAAAAAGCATCCCTAATACAAAATCTCACGCGAGATTTTGTATTAGGGATGCATCAGCTTGTCAACTTACAATCCCACGTGTAGGAATTTCTTACCTCAGCGGAATTTATTTACTTTATGCTTTATACTGAGCGATATAATGTCTGTTGTAACAAATTTACTGAGATTCAGTCGAGTCTCATCCGCAGTACCAAGCATGCGTCTAATTCGTGCCACAGAGGTAGGTTTATTTTCTACGAATAAAAATTATGCGAAAATGTATTCATCATCATCATCATGCGCGTCATCGCCGTCGTCGTCGTCCACGTCTTCATGGATTATATAAGTGGTAAACTATTCGGACGTCGATTCCAGTGCACAAATTAAATCGGTTTTCCCGACACCATGACCATCGTCGTCGCCAACGTCGCTAGCACCGTCATCGTGCACCATCGACGTTGAGGTGATCAGCGACGATGAGCTAGAATACGGCAAGAAGGAAGCCGAAAAGGACCTAGTGGTGAGCGAGGAGGAACCCGCTTTCAAGGGATTTCTGAAGAGCTCCACAGTGCGCCTGAAACCCCTTTGTTTAGTACGTTACCGTGCACGCACTGTGTCCAAATTCGACAAGTGTGATTATTGCGGTAGACATTATGTATAGGAAACCCTACCTAAATTGGTTTTATTGTTTCGGGTGCTACCGTTGGACGTGCCCGAAATGCCAAAAAAAATGTTAAGTGCTGCGACACATACTAAAAAAAAACAAAAACAGTGCGTGGGTGGGTGGGTGCGTGCGTGCGTGCGCGCGCGCGCGTGTGTGTGTGTGTGTGTGTGTGTGTGTGTGCGTGCGCGCGTGCCCACGCATGGTTAACCTCCTTTACAATTACTACGAAATTTATTTTCAGCAAACGAAGAAACTGTGTTTAGTACACCATATGCATTTTATTCATCATTCGTAGACGAAGATAATGGAGTATTTGAGGGTTTTCAACCAGAAATTGAAGAACCTCTAGGAGTTGCTAGCTCTTTGACAGACAATGATCCGGATGTCGATGAATTTTGCAAAATGATTCGTAGCAAATTATATTCCTTATCAAAGTTCAAGCTTCCAAAATAATGTTAGATATAATGAATATTTTATTTATAAATGAATCTACATAATAATAAAATGTTATAAGTAAACTGTGACTTTTTATGCAAAAGACGACTACAAGTATAACGAGAATATCTATTTGTTTGCATTAATTATAATTTAAACCATCTAATTATATCAAAATTATGTTAATTCGAGACTTTAATTTATTGTAATACAATAAGTTTTCGAGGT
The DNA here is from genome assembly GCA_026168455.1 of Theocolax elegans. NCBI lineage: Eukaryota > Metazoa > Arthropoda > Insecta > Hymenoptera > Cerocephalidae > Theocolax > Theocolax elegans. Next base: position 61,982,272 of record CM047427.1, read on the forward strand.
TATGTTTTGTCTTTAAGACTGTCCAAGTTTAGGTGCATTTCTAATCCTCATTGATCCTCATAAGGTAGTAGTTGGACACGAGTTGAACTGAGGGTGCATGTTATTTAAATGTCCAAGTATCGGGTCAATCGGCGTCCAAGTACTACTCCGCACAAAAAATTATGTCCAACTACTACGATTTTGTACGTAACTTTTTAACGTACTTCCTCTTTGTACATGATATTTACGGGATTTCTTTGATATTTCGGGAATTTTTGAGGTATTCCGGGATAACTCCACTAATGACGGGGTTTTCTGGAAATTAAGATGTTATGACATTTCTTATTTTAAAGATTCATGGCTTTTTAAGGTATTTCGCTTATTCTTATGATATTTCGGGATTTCCACACCCTATTACGGGTTTTCTAAGGTATTTCGCTTAAAGTCAATTGAAAAACACGAAAAATATAGTTTTTATGTACCCTTGCTATGTATATATTATTATCAATATCTAAAATTATGCACTCTTTCGACCAAAATAATAGTAACGAAAGAAAATATGATTATTAAAGCATTTAAAAATAGTATATATATTTTTATTAATGGGTATATCACTTGATTTATACATATAAATTAAAAAATTGGGGGTTGACGAGCTTAGCGTGTAGGGGGTACCCCTTAGTATATTTGTATATGTATAAATTACGAACGTAATGTGCATAACATTATGTTGTAAAATATGCAAAACTGTAGTGTGCACAATACTGATGTGTAAAACAATGCGCAAATTATTAACGTGTACAATATTAATGTGAAAAACATTAATGTGCACAATGTTAATCTGTAAATAATTATTATTCAAAATAATTATGTATATAATATTCGCGTGCAATTGTACGAGTGTACAAAATTATGTGCAAAACTATGTGTGCAACGTTTTATGTGCAAATTATTTATGTGCATTACTAAATTGTGTTTATTTACATACGTATAAAACTACATGTGTATAAAAAGTGTGTCATGTGTGCAAAATAAATTACCATACGTGCAGAAATTGGTTCACATGAGTACTACACTTGTGAAAAATCATCAAGTGTAAAATATATTGTGTAGAATTATTATGCTTATTACACGTACGTGAAAAATTGAATTGAGTATTAAATACATGTGCAAAAAATAAAGTGCATAAAATTAAGTATAAAAAAATTATTTATTTAAAACCACGTGTATATTAATTAAGTATTTAATATTACGTGAATAATGACACAGTACTTAATAAACATGTGCACGAAATAAAGTATATCAATTAGTTTAATGATTGTGCAAAATAATTTTACACAGTGCATACATATAAGTAACATTTTTTCGGTGCAATATCACAATGTGTTTAATTCTTATGTGGAGATGTTGTCCATTGCCGAATTTCTCGGTAACAATTACCTTTGTAAAATTTTTTCAAACAATAATCTTACTGCATGTCAATCTATAAACAGTTTCAGAACGAATTAGAAAATAACAATAATTGACTTTCAAAAATAAGAGCATTATTGCAGACTGTATTAAAAAGTTAAACAATGATAAAGATATATATACACCAAAAATAATTATACTTACTGTAACGGGGTACGGATTGAATATAAGGAATAAAAAAATCAACGAAGGTATCGGGGCGCGAACCCACGATCCCGGGAGCGCGAGGCAGAAGCCTCACCACTGCGCTACCATTCGCAATTATCCCGGCTAGTCGACTTGGTCCTATCGACGAACGTCGCCGATAATTCAGGGACCTAACCTGCGCCGACACTCGAAATCCGTACCCGTTATATTACATAACTACCATAACTTATTATCAAATATCGACGTTAACATAGAATTCGACTATTCTCCAAAACAATACCCTGTCACAAATTCCATTATTTCGATGGATTTTCTCCATCCTTATCAGGCTATACCTTTGATGATAAAAAAAAAATTTGTTAATATATGGTACTCAGTTCACAAAAGGGGGTAAAAATTTGCACCATGTATAAGTTATAACTCTCTCAAACCTTAACACAAACCGTGCATCCACGGTACATGGTACACGGTACACAGTACACGGCATTTTTCTTCGTCAATTGCTTCCTTTGCCTATTTATTTTTTAAAATATTTAATTCAGATAATATTTACAATATTGAAAAATAAATTATTGTGTGTACTTATAATCTTTACTTATTCATATTTATTAATATTTTCAGAAAACAACCATACACTTAGGACAAAACCACGAGTTAGATGGCGCCGATTTTAGTCCGACACATTTGTATTCGCTCCAAATTAAACACGACTCACATTGGATATAATCACCATGCAAACTTAAGTTACAAACATCGCGTTCGTACTTCTTTTCGCGTTTAGTTTCAACAAATGTAAGAAAATAATCATAAGCATCTTCTTCCATATAATCTTTTAATAATGTTAAGTCAACCGCATCGGCCATAAAATGCTGTACCAATTTTGATTTTCTTTTTATATCATCTAATTTTATTTTGTATTCTTTATCTAAAATGTTAAAATTTTCAGATTTGCTTAACAGGAGCCATTCCAACATTGTTATAATCTGCTGGCCTGCACTTCTTTTTTCATACTGTTTTTTTCATTTTTAATAGCATTACTCTGCTTATGAATTAGCTTTTGCTCTTGAATGAGATGTATGAAATTTTGAAATTTTTTAATTATTATTTTAATTTGCCGGAATTACTTTCCTAAAGCAGATAGGTTGCCAACTTCATTTTTAAATATTTGAAATAAATTACTATTTGCTTGTCCGCCAATCAAGTGTCTAATATTAATCAAAATCTATTATTTAGAACATAAAATTTCTTTCAAATTCTTGGCAAATAACACTGTTTTTAATTTTTCAGATTTGGAACTGACGGTAACAACATATTTATGCAATTTCCATTTAAATTCGCAGTCCAAATGAACCATAAGTTTCTTAGAGGCATAAAAAGACTAGAGGGAGTGAATTTCCTGTAGCGGTAACTGTATAGTAGGAAGTATATGAAATAATTACCTTATTCATATCTTCTACATATACTTTAACATTTTCGAACCCATGCCCTCCAAACTATGACGTTTGAGCGGTACTCACAACTCATTTAGTCTATATTTATATAAAGTATGACAAGGCAAATATGCCTGTCATGTTTTAAGCAATCATTTCTTTTCTATTAAGTCATTATATCTTTCTTTTTCGATACCGAGACCAATAATCTAAGCTTTCCCAATACCTATGCTATCCCTTGTAATGCCAATTCCCACACTATCTTTAAGAACGCACAGCCGAGCATAGATCAAGCTATCCAAAGTCGATGCCGAAGCAAGCACAAAACGGAGAGAGCGAGAGAACTACATTGGGTCAATGCACTTACGCACGGCATTTGGATCGTCGCAACGCATGCGCGATAGGAGAGCAGCGCTCTGAGACCTGCCATCGAAACAACGAGCGTGCTGAGATACTTTGTTTTTCCGACGAATATGTTACGATTCAGCAAATGAAAGATTGAGCCGAGCGAGTGTGCATTAATTATAAAGGTTTGTGAAACCTGTGCATACAGTATTTTTTCCGTATTTCCTGAGCTTACGGTAATGTATGTGAGCTATTCCTAATGGGTAACATTTCACCCAGGGAACAAAACGCCCACCAATCACAGGCCGGTATTATTTTTGTCGCCCACCAATCAGAGGCGCTCTTTAGATTTTAAAATTGTAAAAATTTTAAAAAGTTTGTTAGTGAAATAATTTGAAATTCATGTAAATAAAAAAAAAATAATTATTTATTTTATCAATTTTAATTTTATAACAACTAGGGTGGTACCCCCTACTCGCTTCGCTCGTCAACCCCCGATTGCGGCTTGAAAATTGTGCATTCGTTATAATTTGTCCTCGATCGACCTCCTTGGTGATGGGCAGGGAGCCACCAGATCAGCGTGGACGAGCTGTTGAAGAATATTTGAATAGGCGCGGGAACCCCTGCGGATCCTTACGTTTTTTCCTGTTTTTCTTATAAAAACAAAGACTTGAAATGACGAGTGGTAAGATAGTGGCTACAGGTATACGGAGACTGATCAATGCAAATAAGAAATATGAAGAGAGCATGTAAACTCGATTTAATTGCTTGCAAATAAACGTCAAGCAACGAAACTGCACAGCTATATTTATCACTTTATTCATTTTACACAAAAAAATTAATATATATATATATATATATATATAATATATATATTCGTTACACAAAATATAATTAATATAAACTACAAAGAAAAATAAGCAAGCGTACATTTACTAGTTTACGAGAACATTAAATTTAAACAATAATATTTGCTACAAATATGATCATACATAACATAACTGTTTAAAATATTAAAAAAAATAAAAAAAAAATATTAATGTCTAGATTTGAGACAAGTAAAAATAGTTATTAATTTTTATCCATTTTCATAAAAATCGTTGTTAATAGTTAATAATTTTTTCTAATTTATAACAGCATTCTACTCGAAGACGATTTTATAAAAAATCTGGTTCACTAAAAGTGAGTTATTAAACGATTTGGAAGTGGAAAAAAAAAACTTTGAAATTTTAAATCCGATTAAGCACAAAAAGTGGATTTGCGTGTTTTGTTTCCTTCCTGGGTATAAAATTTTGGAATATCCAGGTAGACTAAGAGCATATGAAAAATAAAATAAAAATAGTTTATAAAATATATATATATATATATATATATATATATATGCGGTATTCCACGTGAAGTGGTCCGATGAAAATTATAAAATGCACCAAATTTTGAGTACACATTGCAAATGTTTTTCAGAATACTGAAAAAATTTTTAGGTACTGGAATTTATTAGCTCAAAAGTTATTCTAACCTCAAAAAGTGAACTTTTTCCAGTTTTTTTCAACATCAGCTGGGTTATCGCTATTTAACTCAAAATCTATCAACTTTTACTATACAACATTATATATAACATTCGCTGCTAATTATGTGTAGAATTTATTCTTCTGGGTTAGAATTTCTAATCTCAAGGTCAATGTTACATAAACTACATGTCAATATTTAACTTAAAAAAAGTGTAAGTTTGCCACAACTGATTTTTTTATCCAAAAGTCTAGAAGAAAGCTTGGAGCAATACCTTTCAAATGGTCTGTAGCATTTTTATGGCCTTCAATTCTGTAAAATGTTATGATAATTTAAAGAAACACCAAATTTTTTTAAAAATTTAAATGAGAAATACCATGTTAATTTTTGTGAATTTTTTGTCTTTCTTTAAGTTATCATAACTTTTTACAGAATTGAAGGCCATAAAAATACTACAGACCTTTTGAAAGGTATTGCTCCAAGCTTTCTTTTGGACTTTTGGATAAAAAAATCAATTGTGGCGAAAGTTAGACTTTTTTTCAAGTTGCAATATTGACATGTAGTTTATGCTAACATTGACCTTGAAATTAGAAATTCTAACCCAGAAGGATAAATTCTAGACATAATTAGCAACGAATGTTACATATAATGTTGTATAGTAAAAGTTGATAGATTTTGAGATAAATAGTGATGAACCCAGCTGGTGTTGAAAAAAAACTGGAAAAAGTTCACTTTTTGAGGTTAGAATAACTTTTGAGCTAATAAATTCCAGTACCTAAAAATTTTTTTCAGTATTCTGAAAAACATTTGCAATGTGTACTCAAAATTTGGTGCATTTTAAAATTTTGATCGGACCACTTCACGTGGAATACCCCATATATATACAGACATTAATAATTAATAAATAATTCAATGAATACGCAATTAAAATAATCGAGTTTTTAAGAACTTAGCTTGTATACTTTATCGTAGACGCGTGCCGCTCTGTCAGTAATTTGATCTTTCGGTTAATTACCAATAAGACAAATTTTGGTATTGTTAATTATTACCTTTTTGTATCCATACATTGATTCGTTATTGTAAGATGTGTATATGATTAAAAATCATATTATACAATTGTCAAATTTGCATAATTTTGATTATTTAAAAAAAATTAAAAGGCAGTAAACGAATGAATACTAGCAAAAGAATACACAATTAAAATAATTGAGTTTTTAAGAACTTAGCTTGTAGTTTACGTGTAAGGATAAACACTATTGTTGATTAGTAGGTAGGATATGATGGTTCTGGGACTTCCCAGAGCCATCATAGCTTTTTATGGAAGGTGGGGGAGGAGGGGGGAAGATAAGCTCAACCGCTGCGCTTGCACGCGCTTCTTGACCGGAACTCGCGTATCCGATTGCCAACAAGTTGCCGACACGTTGTTGGCGAATTTAAGAGTTTAAGGTTTCCCTTGCTTTCTGGCCAGTCTTATGTTTGGTTCTGGGACTTCCCAGAGCCATCATAGCTTTGTATGGAAGAGGGTAGTGAGGAGAGCATTGTGTCTCTCATCTACACATTTACCCCCCCTTACTTTCTACCATACAGTGTATATACCCATACACACTAGTGAGATAGGAGTAACGCACGTTTCACGCTAGGTATGGCATGAGACGCTAACATGTTTTGCGCACGCTCATTCAACCATTACGTAGATACATATTTAAATAATTATTTTTAAAATTTTTATACCCATCCCGCTCAGGTAATGATCGTGTATTAGACGATATTTTTTTCCAAAATGATGAATGTTCCTTAACTTCTTATTTAATGTTTTCTTTATTATCATTAATTTTGTTTCTTTGACTTTCAACCTAAGCAGGTATAGGATATTTTGCTTTTTTGACTCATTATTTAATCACAAGTTTCAACCAATCAGAGTACGAGAAGCTAATGAAGAACTAGAGTCACAGTCGCATTCATCATAAGAAACTAAATCGGTTTCTCTAAAATTTTTCATGCGTCCAGAATGTAAGGTAGTGGAACATGTTTTATGAATTATATTCCTTGAATTTCTTGGTTCCACTCTTTTCTTCTCACTCTTGAGAAGAGAAGAGAATTTCTCTTTGAAGCTTATAATGTTACCCATGTTGAATGAAGAATGATGTGAGAGTGGATCGGTACAGTCTATTTATACTCCATTACCTCCACCCTATTCCCAATCCATATACTCATCCTCGTATACAGATAGTCTTTCGTTATAAAATTTTTTTAAAAGTTCAGCGTTGTGAAGAGCACAATTAACTTTGTATAAACAATTGTGATTAGGACAAACTGTAGCCACTCTCACTTCATTCAAAGGTCAGTTTCCCATCTCTGAAACATCAGAGACTTTAAACTTAAAGCGTTCGAGCCACTCTTTTTTTAACGAACCAATTACGAGAACGTTATTTGCATCATGCAAAGACTCTCGAAGAAGTTTTCCTACTTCAACATAGGGAATGTTTCCTGATGTCCAGGTTAGTCCATGCCATTTTTCAAGCTGAGTGTTTTCTTTTTTATATGTACTACTAAGTCTATGCCAAGAATAAGGTTCTTTGAATAAGAGCACTACCGGTTCACTGTTGTCATTGAATGGAACAATTGCCAGTTCCTTGACTACAAAGTCATTGACAGGTTGTTTGAAACCTTGTAAATCGACTATGTACTGCATGTTAGACAAGTTTCTTTACATCACCACTTGTCGGATTATACTGAACTATACGATCATGTAAGATCAAGCAATAAGCAGACGTTGACGGTAGAAAATTATTTCGAAACTCGAATTCTAGACGTTCATCTACGGGAGCGCTTTTCAAGGACTCGTTTTGCTTCGAACAATCGATTACTGTTAAAGGAATATGACTTTTGAATTGATCTCTCTTCAACATTGGCTTCAATATCTCTTTGTCGTAGTAAGCATGCTGAAAGTTAGCAAACATCTCATACAATATAGAGTATTGATTTTGAGCTATATTCACATTTAAGTTTCCATACAGATAGTACTGTGAATTAAGAAATAATTTCACGTTACTTATATTATAATGATCAAATCGACTTGCATTAGCTCCTGCTTCACCTTTTCGATTGGTCTGAAATCCAAGAATAACAAATCGTGGTTTTTTCAACTGATTAGATGTTTTCACTGTCCAAACATGTTTAGTTGTAGCTGGAAGCAGTGGATACTCAAACAACTCCCAACTACGAAAACTCGTATCATCGATACATAAGACATAAACCACTCGATTTTATTCAATTCAATTCTAAAATCTTCTACATCTGTTTAAATTATAGCATTCAAGTCATTCCTAGATCTCATAAGTATAAGCTCATGTTTTACGTTTTTTCGATAATCCTCCGCAAATCCTAGAATCATCTTCAAAGGTATAGAAACATCAAAGTATCCTGTATCGTTAGTGATTTTCTGTTCTTCTTTAACGTCAAGCCAGCCAGCATTCTCAATAATCGATGTTTGACTAGGATTGAATGATGGCCAATCTTTCATGAGTGTCGTAAGACCCACATTTTTACACTTATCAATTTCTACAGCATTAATTTCATATCGTATTTCCTCAAACATGTGACAGATGGCGTTGTTGACTAAAGATGTTTTTTTAGTAACACTATTATCTTTATTTACTAGCCGTCCATAAATATGGAGAGAACTGCATGATGATAAAAGACACAAGTCTTGATGTTGAATGGCTATACGAATCTTATCAAAGTTGCTAAAGTTTGACACTGTGTACGGTTGGTGAGCATGTAACTCATAATACTCAATCGTTTCATCAAATTTTACAGATAACTGTATGCTTAGAATGTCCTCCATCTTTATTTGTAAAACAACAAATGAATATACAATTTATTTTCCACCACGGATTCTTACAGCCCTTAACCCAAGACTTTTCAAAACTGAATATTTTGCCGTGTTAGCGCTTTGGAAGCTCTACTTTGACTGATGATTGTACTGTGATTTGATGTGCGTTTATAGCCTTTACCAACTCTACAATTGTAAACGATACCCATTATGTTTGCTTCATATGTAATCTAATACTAATAACCTCTTTTCGAAAATTAACCAAGTTTCCGTCTTGATCAACTATGCGTACTTGTAAGTGATTTATGCTCTTCACAATGACTGGAAGATAAATAATATTTGATGGTATTTCAATGATTTTATATCCTGATGGTACTGCGGGAAAGAATTCATATATCGTGTGTACTCGTTGGTTGTTTTTATATGCTCCGGACGTTATGTTACACTCAATTTGAAGAGAACTAACCTTGAGAATAGTTATTGGTAAATCAGAAGTGTGAGTAATATTTGGTGTCAGAACACGTTGAGTGCATCCTAAGAGCTGTCCTATAGAGTCTTTCGGGCGAAAATCAATAGGTTTACTACAATTTATTTCACTACGGAGAGTATTATTGTTTGGTTTTAATTTTATTGTTATTCCTCTTGAAGCTAAAGTTTCACGGAGATATTTCTCTATATCTTCAATTTCGTAACTACCAGTGGGTAGTAATATTACCTCTGCGTCTACGTAAAACTTATTACAATTTATATCTATGTTAGGTATTGAATTAAAAGTTAAAAGTTCTACCAAACCAAGAACTTAGTTTTTATGCGGTGAAACGTCAATTGGTGGAAAGTATTCTGCTTCTAGAATAGAAGAAATATCGGAGAGACTTAAAGTAAATGAATTCTCCATGATTGTTTTAATGATACTGAGTATAATCAGAAAATCTTCTCCTTATATACATTACAGCTGATTGCATAAAAACTGTAAACATAAGTGACCGCAATTGTATGTACTAAAATCTTGATATCTCTCATGATTATACTTTACTCTATCTACTCCTAAATATAACATTAAATCTAAATGTGGTCTAAGATCATCAAAGCTATCGAAATAAACTACTTCTCTGCCCAGTTTCCGATACGCTACCCAGTGTGTACCTGGACCTCTTTGATCATCTAAGTTTACAATACCTGACTCATTTAGTAGGTAATCCATCCCGCATAAATACACCTCTAAAATGTTGAATCTTTAAATCTTTAGCATATTTTATGAGATCATAGTCAGTGAGAGCCCTCTGTGGAAGTCTTATTTCATCAAACTTTTTTTTTTAAATTATTTAAACAAAGACCTAAACCTGTCTTATGAGGTTTCAAATAAAGACCTTTACCGAGAGCAATATCTTCCATTTTCCTGTTATGTCTTTGATTTTCTTCTAATTGCAACCTAGCTGCACTAGCATCATTTACTGCTTTAGCTATTCCTGCAGCGCCACCTGTTACAGCACCTACTGCACTCAAACCAGCAAATATAGGTACCAACATTGGTAGAAATCTCCTGATTTTCGAGGGATACGTAATACTCAAGGAAGCTTTACATATCTTTTACCTCCAGATTCTTTTACAGCTTTATGTGCGCCGTCTAAAACAGATAAAATAGTCTTTCGCGCACACTTTCCTGGAACAATAGATTTAGAAGCAACTTTTACTATCTTAGCAAATGCAACATGCTTCCTCTTTTTCTTTTATACCCCTATTCCGAGTTTTGACTTTAATTTCATAGCGTTCGTAACAGTGTATGCAGCAACTTTTTCAGCAATACCAGAGTCTTTAGATATAACTCGATTCCAAGCTTTTTTTGCTAAAGTTTTATCAGCTATATTTCTTGCTTGATCGTTTTCACGATTTTGTGAGTACGCGATGTCATGCTCTTTGCAAGCTTCGTCAAGTGAATTAATTCCTAGATCACCTCTCGCTAGTCGCTTATGTAATTTAGTACCTGGTCCACAATACTGATATCCGGGTAAATGCAACTCAAATGGTAACTTATTGATAATTTTGTTTAGGAAGCCACGACCGTGGCGTTGTCGTTTACGATATACAATCATTGTCTTGAAGGTTAATGACAGACTGATATCATAGGTATATAAGCACTCTATTTATAGGTGTACGAATAGTTGTAATTGATATTTCAAACAGATAACATGGATTTTAAAGAGCAAAGTATAAAACTACCGATAGTAAATTTTGATACTATCGCTGAGCAGGACAAGAGAACTAATCGACATGGAGAATTGCTTCCAGACAGTATTGTGGAAAAACCAACAGTTTATTAGCCCTTATAATACATCCTAATGGTCTGAGGTTTGAAAATGTATACTCAAAATCATTAAATCAAGCAAAATATAAATTTTTAAAGGAGCTATTGGAACCTTTGGAAGGAATACAATATTTTCCGTTTAGTGAACATGATCAAGTAGTAGCTCCAAATGAAGTACATCCAAATTCAATAATGATATTCGATGATGTAGCATACGAAAAGCAGGATAATGTAAAATCTTATTTCTGCATGGGTAGACATAAGAATATAGACTGCTTCTATCTTTGTCAGTCTTACGCTCACATTCCAAAGCATTTAGTGCGAGATAATGTTAATTTATTGATATTATTTCGACAAGATGATGTAAATTTAAGACATTTATATGATGATCATGTTAATACCGATATGACCTTTCAAAACTTTAAAGATTTATGTTCTAAATGTTGGAACGATGATACGTATGGATTTCTTTTGATTAACAAAGATAGTGGAATCAACTCTGGTAGATATCGCAAGGGGTTCGACTGTTTTGCTATAAATATAAGGTAATACTCATTTAATTAATAGTATAAATTTGAGTATCTAAGAGTCAACATGAATTCAACAGAGATTCAGCGTAAAAAGGATGTACTGCATCAGCTTGTTAAAGCCAGAAATGCTGTAAAACAAAAATATAACTTATTAAAATATGGGAAGGATTATTTTGAGAAAACAATTGGTGAAACCTTTAAACCGACTGTTGAACCACTACAAAAACTTGTTGCTAATACTGAAGCAGTTAATAAATATTTCCCATTTTTACTTCTGAAAGTGTAAATGACTCCCAATCTACTAAAGTCTTTAACGATGAAGATACACTGAATGGAAGTACATCAACAAGAAATAGCACCGTTCAAGTGCGAGATTTGGAAACTACTTTTGAAACAGCTGGAAGTGAAGATGAAGAACAAAATACTAATAAATATTTGATAATGTTACAAAGAAAACAGACAGACAATTTGGATAAAATCTATGGAGTGCGAAAAGAAGGTAATACTTACATACTTGGAAATACCCCCATATTTTTTGATGCGAAGAGTATAACCGTTATGGGTGTAAAGTATCCACAAACACAAGGCTTATCAGAGTTGTTGATTATGAAAAATCCTGAACAAGGTTATATTAGCAAAAAGGATTTGTCGAATTATCGTCAAATACTTGAAGCAACGAATGCTCACAAGAAACGGTTTAATGCTGATGAGCCCCTTCGCTCTCATAAAAGTAAAAAATTCAATGATATAATAGCTTCATTATTTATAAAGAAATATGGAGGTGCATTAGCAAAAAATAATTTTTTTCAACACTACAGTTCTTTACCACAATATAAAATTGCACAACGTAATACTACAATGGATTATGTATACTAGGATGATCGGAATGAGCTTATAGATCGACTTCGATTATTAGTAGCTGAGAGGGCTGCTGGAAATCCTAGTCACATCAATGAAATTCATTCAATTATTGAGGAGTTGCATGAAGCTGGCTATATATATTAAGCTGAACAAAAATTACACAATCAGTTAAAAAATAACTGTTGATGTGTTTGGACGTAATCTTAAACGAGGTATAGTTAGTCGAGGCCCACCTGGTGTGGGTTTCAAAATGACTAACGATGGCCAATATGATATAGATAACAAGCGATTATGCAATGTCGCATCACCTATTGAAGCAAATGAAGCAGTGAATCTTGAAACATTACAACGTACGCTAAGAATGGAGATTGAAAGATTAGTTCACATTATATCTGGACTAAAAGATGATCTAAATAATATAGATAATATTATCGAATCACATAAAGATGAAATTAATAATATGTTTAACAAATATGACATTGATTTAAAAAAAATCAAAGATGTGGTAGTAGAAATCACTCAAAACGTTATCTTGGTAGATGTTAGTGATTTAACATCAAATAATAGATTATAAGGTGAAATCATTGGGTATAAATGTATGATTACCTAAATATTTCTATCATTATCTGGATAACCATCATTGTGTTAAGATCAAATGATGTCGAAACATAAGAAAGCTATAGTAGAAGAATTTCACAAACCTGCTCGTCGAAACTATCCTCGACAAAGTTTTGATGTACGAGGTTTTGATGAAACTTGGCAAGCAGATCTTGTTGAGATGATACCTTATTCTAAAGAAAATAAAGGCTTTAAATATATGCTGACAGTTATAGATATTTTCTCCAAATTTGCTTATGCTGTGCCAGTCAAAAGAAAAACTGGTGAAGATGTTACTACTGCTGTGAAGTCTATTCTACGAGAAGGTAGAGTACCTATAAATTTACATGTAGATAGAGGAAAAGAGTTTTACAATAAAACATTTCAAAATCTTATGAAACGTTTCAAAATCCATCTCTATTCAATTTATTCGAATATGAAAGCATCTATTTGTGAACGTTTCAATCGTACACTAACAAATAAAATATGGTTCCCGTTCAGTCATCGAGGAAATCATAAATGGATTGATATTCTACGAAACTTGATAGCTGCTTACAATGATAGAAAGCATCGTACAATCGGTATGAAATCAAAAGATGTAACAGCAGAAAATACATCTTTACTATTGTCACAATTTACTCTCAAAAATGTACCTATAAAGAAACAAAAATTTAAAATTGGTGACAAAGTACGAGTAAGCAAAGTGAAACATGTATTTGAGAAAGGTTATACTCCTAATTGGTCTACTGAAATATTTACAATTAGACGGGTAGTAAATACAAATCCACTAACATACCTTTTTCAGGATTATCGAGAGCATCCAATCAGGGGTGGATTTTATGAACAAGAGTTTCAACAAATAGCAACATATCTACATCTGTGAAATAATTCGAGCTGCACTTGTGTATACTTTAACATTGCATCCCATGTTAAACCAGGTGTATACGCATCCATACAAGTCTTACGAAAGTTTTCAAATACATCTGTAAGTAATAGCACATCTGTTTTTAAGTATAAATCAGAGTAATCACCAAGTGTTTGAATGTTAAACAGCTTCCACACATTCATTGCATGCTCGTAATTAACATCTGAGATATCACTGATGTACAACTTACTAAAAAAAGTCTTCTTGTGATGGAAGTTGTGTTTCTTTTAATTTTTGAAACGAATTTACATAATCATAACGAAAAAACACCTTTTCGGAGCAACAATTGTATCTGTTCTGTAGTATAACCATCTTCAATTTTAAATACTGAATTAGTAATACAAAGAGTTTCTAAATATGATGCTAATTTCTCTAGAGTTGAAGCCATAAATCTAAATGAATCTATAAATCTAAAATTTATGTCACTTCCATCAACATACTTTGTAAAAGAAATATAACGTTGTTTATTTTCCGGAATAAGATGTACGCATCCCTTAAAATTAACTGCAGAAGCAAGCTCTTTAATAATAAAATGAGAGTCATACCCAGTAAGATTGTGGAATACAACAGGTATAAATCTTGCATCTTTGAAGTTTATGTTATCAGCAGAGAAGATTTTTCCGCATATATGACAGTACGTCGCCTCTTAGAATTGCTGCATTTCTACAGGTGTAAGATACATTGGTTCAGGTGAGCTGTGTAACTGTTCCAATTGAACACGAAGTGATTGAAGTTCTTCTATAAACCATTCAGCAGGAGTCATTTTACAACTTTCATCTTCTTGTCTATAGCTTCAATAAATTGATTTTGAATCATCAAAACTACACTTAAGATAGTACCCTATGCTGTATGCTTGATGCTCTTGAAACGCACGTTCATCTCCTTCCACAGCTTTAAGCAGACACTCAAAATCTGCATAAATCACGTACGGTACTTTTAATTGATGACTAAAGTTCTTGAATGAGAGTATATTATTTATTAACGTAGGCAATGTAATCTTACATTTATTCATTTGACTACAATATAATAATACTACAAAAAACTGTTCCAATAGGTAAATATTTTTCTTTTTCATTTATATCTTTTTTCAAGCTTACTGATTCTTTCACAAATTTTATGTATTTAAAATCTGAAGCACAGTTTATTCTATCGCATTCGTTGTCTTTTACAAAATTGGTGTCTTTTTTAACTTTTAGATGTATGATAGATGTATTAAGCCTCTCCACACTTCTTACTATCCGCTCCGTAGTACTTGATTATCAACTTCGAATTTACACGTATTTTTTATTTCATTAGCTAATTTAATTATATTGTTTAAATTGGTTTCATCCATTTTACTAATCATTTTATTCCAAATATATTTTGAGATACGCCGGTGATCTATTGTTATTTAAAAAACATAAGTTATTTGCACAAATATATGTTCTAGTATCAAGAAACAATTTGCTAAGCAAACCAGTATCCTGCAGGACTTCCAATGCAGGATTTGTATACTCAACTAAACCATTGTTTACTTGATTAACTAGTTTATTCAATATACTTTTTACTTCAATACAATTAATTTTTTCCATGTTATTTAGATTCATGTGTTTGATTTAATCCAATCTTTAATTCTAAATCTTATGTTTGGTCTACTTGTTGATAATACTTTCAATTCATTAGGTAAATCATTAAATAGTCTTATAGCTAAAATGTAACTATTTTTATTACTTATAGATTTAGTTATTTTAGGTAAAGGTATGCTTTTATTTCTAGTATTAATAGTTCTTTCTTTAAACATATCACTTAGTTTATAATAATGGAAAACTAATGCCTCATGAGCAAACGATTGTTCCAGTCTTATTGGATAATTGCTTGTTAAGAAGGTATTTTTACTAATGATCTTGAGTAATCTCTTTTGAGTTTTAATTAACAATTCCAGATTGCTTTTGTAAGCGCCACCCCAAGCAACTATACCATAGGTAGTGATACTGTGAAAAAGTGCATAATATAATACAATCAGTACCTCCACAGTCATTATTTTAGAGAATTTAGCAAAAACATACGTTAAATATTTAGTTTTATTTACTAAATATTCAATATGTTTATCCCATTTCATGTTGAAATAAAAGAGACTCCTAAATATTTACAGTTTTCTACTCTTTTCAGCACATAGTTCTCGATTTTAATTGTTAATTTTTTAGGTACACTATAGCAATAATTACCAAAGGATACATAAATCGTTTTATCTGCATTCAGTGATAATTTGTTAAAAGCTAACCATTTAAATACGAACTTTGGGTATATATTCATTTTGTATTCAGCTAATTCCCAAGTATTTTCAACAGATAACACTACAGTGTTATCTGCATAAGCTATTAATTTTTCAGAATACGAACTTCTTAATAAATCATTTATATATAAAAGGAATAATAGTGGTCCCGCGGTGGCTCATGGGTAGAGCTCCCGACTCTCACACCGAGGGTCGTGGGTTCGATCCCAGACGTGTACCTCTGAAAATTTTTTTCATGTACATTTTTCGAACACCGCGACTCAGTGGCTCGGCGTGTCACTATAATGTGACGCCAGTTCGGGTGCACGTGCGTTTCGTGCATTTTTCAGTGCATAGGAGGCACGGGCATCTGAACTATAGGGAACGTTAGGGACGCGAAGATGTAAAGAGGATCGCGGTGGTTCCATCGGGAGGACAGGAAACTGTAATTATTAGACTAATTACAGTGACCGATGATATCTTCCGATGGACACAAGCACCACTGTTTCAACTACATGTGCTTTGTTTACAGACACACCGTTCACCTCCGTCGCTGATTAGCCCTGGCAGCATAAATAGAGCGACGTTAAATAACATAAAAAAAAAAAAAAAAAAAATAGTGGTCCCAAAATTGTACCTTGCGGGACTCCTGTTGAAATCGGGAGTGAATTACTCTTTGTTTTACTAAGCCTCACAAGCTGACTACAATTTGACAAGTAACTTTTGAGTAAGTCTAATACCTTTCCTCTTATCCCATAATTGAATAGCTTGTTTAATAGTATATTATGATATACAGTATCAAAAGCTTTAGCCAAATCTAGAAACTTAGCAATTATAGGTTTGCTTTTATCCAAGTTTGTATAAATTAAGTTAGTCAAATGATTTAGAGCATCATTAGTACCTTTATTCTTAATAAAACCGAATTGATTTTCAGCTAATATGCCATGCTTAGCAATAAAATTATATACTCTTTTGTGAATAATTTTTTCAAAAATTTTAGCAATATTAGATATTAGCGATATAGGTCTACAATTCGTTGCATAGTGTTTATTACCCGATTTAAAAATAGGTATTACTTCTGCCATTTTTAATGCCGTCGGCCATATAGATTTATCTATGCACAAAATAAAAATATATATTAGTGGTTCAATAATGAAATTGGATATTGTTTTTAAGGTTTTGGCATGAATATCATCAGTTCCGCCTGATTTATCTTTCATTTTATCAATTATAAATCTGATTTCCTCATCATATGTTGGTGTAAGAAATATAGAGCTATTAAATAAAATGTCGATGGTGTTAGGGCCCTGTGAAGTTACAATTTTATTGCTAAGTTTAGATCCTATTTTACAGAAAAATTCATTTAAATTATTCGCAATCTCTTTTTCTTCAACTATTTTATTATCGCTTTCATCCAATATATACTCAAAATCATTACTTTTCTTTGTATTTTTACCTAGTTTATTATTAATCGTACTCCACAGTCTTTTTGGATATTTACTATTTTTAAAAACAATTTTTTGTTCATAATTACACTTAGCTTCTTTAATTATTTTATCAAGAGCCTTAGTAAAATACTTATATTCGTTTATGATCTGTAAATTTTCAGGATTGTTTTTCCAAGCTTTTTTCTTGGTACATTATTGTTTTTTTTTTTACTCTTGATATTATTTCCTGTATTCTTTGATTTTATTAACGCAATCTGTAACCCAGTATATCAATAAATCAGTAGCATTATTAGGATCATTTAATTGTAAAATACTATTCCAATTAATTAAGCCCGCTAATTTTTTTAATTCAAAGTAGTTTATTTTATTACAGATTCTATCTTCTGTTTCATTAAACTTCTCATTAACAGTCATAAAAAGAAGATAATGATCGGTAAAGGTACTCTCTATTTTATATGTAGTATACTGTAAAGTATCACTTTTGATAAAAAAGTTATCAATGCAAGTCCCTTCAGAAGTAGAAGAGTCTGATGGTCTTGTTACACCCATAAAACCTGGAACGTATGTTTTCTCAAAAAAGTTTTCTAAAAGTTCATGACTATAATTATTATTGTTTATCATATCAATATTATAGTCCCCTATGATTATATGATGTTTACCCATGTTGTAAGAGTTAATAAAATTTTTTAAATCAAGAATGAATTCAGTCTTGGGATAATCATGAGATCTATAAATTACTGAAATTACAATATTTTCATTGCCTACTTTGAAACAGGAATTTAATATGCTCAGTCTTTCAATAACTAAAGTTTCCGTATATTCAATCAATTTGTCTAATATGTATATAACTACTCCGTCTGATTTATTAATTTTGCTATTGTTGTAATACATTTTATAACCAGTTAAATTGTGTAACTGAGGACATACCAAACTCCATGTATATCAATCATTGTTGTATCAATCATGTTTGTATATCAAACTATCAATCAGACATTCGAACTTGGACAAGTTAGCATTCAAACTTCTAATGTTTACGTATAAAATTAGATTGTTCCTTGAAATAATTTTACTATTAAGTTCTAGTAGATCACAGCATACTGTTTCTTCTATTTCTAAACCATCTTCCATTTAGAACACCGATTCAGTACTACCTCCACTCAAAGACTTTAAAGATAAAACAGTTTCCTTCCTTCTTTCAATCAATGATGTTTTATTTTTTATTAACTCCTGCCGAGAATTGCCATACCCTACATTACCAATATACCTCGATAAAATAGGTTTTATGCGATAATCAGTCATGTTAATAAAGTTTTTAACTTTGGCTTGTAATATTTCACATTTTTCTGTATCGTCAACTGCATGGACCGTATTGTATTTCTTGTTAAACTTATTATTGCTAAATTTGCAGTTTGCACAGCAAACAGTTTCACTATCACACTTTCTCGTAAGATGATTACCTGCACACTTAAAACACGTAGGTGAATTATTGCACTTATGTCCACTGTGACCAAATCTACCACAATTATAACAAGGTTTTATGTTTATCACATCATATATTTTGCAGTTTTGGTATCAAATAAAGACTTTATCATTATTTTCCTTTAGATATCTATGTATATCTGCAGATACTTCCATAATGACAGTTGTTTTCCTGTTACTCTTATTAAGTATAGATTTTAAAAGTTTTCCTTTAGTTTCCATAGCTGAGAAATTTCTGCAGTTTATGTCATTTTCTAAAGCTTTATCGTCTAGACTGTACATATTGTCAATTCCAACCATTTTTATAATCGGTTTTTTTAATTCCTCTCTTCCTATTTTACAAGTGTTGGTTAGTTTCATCGTCAATACCTTTTCTGCAACTTTGGCACTTTCTATATTCATACAATGAATGGTTACTTTATCCTTGTTATTAAAATAAATTTTTTTTGTTTGAATATTATTATTTTTTATTAAGTATTTCACTACACTTTCTTTTAAATTTATTTTATCATCACTATTTTTCTTTTTTACTATGATCTTTGGAATTTTTTTTGTTTCAGTTACTATCTCTTTAGTATTTAATACACTCGCAAAAGATTTGATATTCGGTTTCGGGTATTCAATTTCTTTCTTTTTTTCTTTCTCCAGTAACTCTTGCAATAACGAATTTTTTTCTTTCATTTCTTTGTTTAATTCCTTTAATAAAATATTTTCGTTCTTTATTACTTCCATATGTTTTTATTTAAGTAAAAAGTTTTGTCCATATCCATAGCATCATCATTATCATTAATTTTGGTTTCCTTTATTTATTTATTTATTTATTTATTTATTCACCTGAAAATACATTATGTTGCCAAAATCAAGACATAAATATTATGTTTGACTTAACAAAACATCCTACAGAGGTCCAATACATTGTACCTGTACGTAGGTCCGGCATAAAATATCGTAAAAGTATAACAAAAAATATAAATCTTAAAACTATAACAAAATTATGTTTACATTATGTGCTATATAAAAATTTTTAATCTAACCATTAAACTGAAATACATTTGATTTTCTATTTAAATAAATCAATATTATTAGATATGAAAATTCTCAATTTATTCTTGATCGACTGTTTGCTTTCTTTGAGAATTTTGAGATCATTAGGTAAGACATTAAAGAATTTTATTGCATTGAAGCTACTTTCTTTTTGACTGATCGCTTTTTTTGTCGACGGTAAAATTAAAGTTTTGTTCCTGGTTTTACTAGAAGATGATAAAAATTTATCTTTTAATTCCTGGTAATAGTACATTATTGAATTAAGTATAAAAATTTGTTTGATGGACAACGGTCGTTTATCATCCTCAATATTAACAATTTTAATAAGTCTCTTTTGTAAAGAGTGTAGTAAGTCTAAAACATTATTATAAGCTCCTCCCCAAGCAATAATACCGTAAGTTGCAATACTATGAAAAAAGGCATAATAAACCTGTAATAAAAATTTTGGTGATAGTATTGCTTTTAACTTCCTCATAATAAAAAGCAAGTATCGAGTCTTCTTTAGTACATGCATTATATGATAATTCCATTTTAAATTATAATCAGCTATAATCCCCAAATATTTAGTAAATTCAACTCTATTAAGTAAGTGACCGCCTATATTTATATTTAAACTATTCGGTACACTATCACACTAGCTTCCAAAAGCCATAAAAACTGTCTTATTTAAATTTAGAGATAGTTCATTACTTGCCACCCAGACATTTAACTTAATTAAACAGTTATTCATAACTGCTTCTGCTTGGTTCCAACTTTTACCTGAACTTAGTACAACTGTATCATCCGCATAAGATGATATAATACAATTATCATTATCATCACTTATATCTAGGAGATCGTTAATATAAACTAAAAATAGCAAAGGCCCCAATATTGTGCCTTGTGGTACTCCCATTGTTATCAGAATATTACTACTTTTAACATTTTTTAATTTTACTACTTGATGTCTGTCAGTTAAATAGCATTTTAACAGTTCAACAGCAATACCTCTAATCCCATGTGCTTCAAGTTTAGCAAGAAGTTTCATATGATTTACAGTGTCAAAAGCTTTTGACAAATCAATAAAGTTGCTAAAGTTGGTTCATTATTATCAATTTTATTGTAGATATATTTTGTTAAAAGATTTAAAGCATCTGAAGTTCCTTTATTTTTAAAAATCCAAATTGTTTGTCTGATAAAATTTTATTGGTATCAAAGAAGCTACTTAGTCTTGAATGTATAATTTTTTCCAGTATTTTGGCAACATTTGAAATTAGTGATATTGGTCTATAGTTAGTTGGCTGAGTTCTATCACCTGATTTATATATTGGAACTACTTCCGCATTTTTGAGTGCACATGGCCAAATAGCTTTCTCAATGCATAAATTAAATATATGTTTTAATGGCGTACAAACATATTTAGTTATAAGCTTTAATGTGCTCACACTAATTCCGTCTGGACCTCCAGTTGTATTATTCATCCCAGAAATGATTTTATATATTTCATATTCATTTGTTGGAGAAATAAAAATCGAATTATAATTAATTTTGGGCAATTCAGTCTGACATAATGATGGAATTATTATTTCTTTAGCTAGTTTAGGTCCAATATCCTTAAAAAAGTTGTTAAAAATATTAGCTATACCTTGAGGGTCAGTGACCTTTAATTTATCTTGCACTAGTAAATGACAACTGTTGTCTAAATTATCCTTCTTTGAATTTTGTCGTTAATGAAGCGCCATAGCTTCTTGTTATTATTACTATGTTTTTGAAATTCTTTTTTTTCGTATAAGGTTTTTGCCTCTTTGATAACCTTGTTTAAAGATTTTGTATAAGTATTATATTTATTCTTTATCTCATGATTGTCTGGGTGATTTCTTAATTGCCTATATAATCTTTCTTTTGTTAAACAAGACTTTATAATTGCTTTGGTTATCCACGTTTTTCTCGTATTTTTTGTAGTACGTTTTTTGCCTACAGTGGAGCTTATTATTAGATTCTTAATTACTTTCAGAAAATTATCCAGTGCCACATTTGGATCACGTATATTTGAAAAGCAATCCCAATCCACTTTTTTACACTCATTTACTAATATCTTATAATCGATAGATTTTATACAATTATCTTTCTTGATAACAACTGGTTCCGCATTTATTGTTACAAAAAGTGGATAGTGATCAGTGAAACTGTTTAGAATTTTATATGAGAATACATTATTTAAATCTGATTTTATAAAAATATTATCAATACAAGATCCAATTGCAGCATTGTTTATATTTGATCTCGTTATTTTTTTAAAAAATGGCATATATTTATATTCTAAGAAATTATTTAAATAGTCATTTACTAAAGAGGATTCCGTGTCTAACAAATCAATATTAAAATCGCCGATAATGCAGTGGTTTTTGATCTTGATATTATTAATCATTAGAGTTTTTAATGCATCAATAAATTCAGTTCTTGTTGTATTGTGACATCTGTATGCTGTTGTAATCTTGATGTTTCTTCCCTCACTCAGCGAGACGTTAGAATTCACAAATGAAATATTACCAATTTTCTCCATACTTGTAGTTTCTTTTAAGTTATTTTTGATGTACACAACAACTCCATCTGCCTTATTTAAATTGCTGCCATTATAGTATATTTTATAATTGTCCAAAAAAAAGTACCGATAATGATGTAGTATCCAGGTTTCCAGGTGCAAACTATTACATCAGGTTTTCTTTCAAAAGTATTCAAAAATATTTCCAAATTTCCAAAATTTGCCTGTAGACTTCTTATATTTATATGGATAATGAAAAATTCGTTGTTTTTTATATGTACTTGATTGTTGAAAGCCTTTAAGTTTTCAAATTCGTATTCTTCATATTCAAAAAAACTATAATCATCAGTCTGCATTTCGAATCTGCCTCGTATTTGTAACCAAATAATTTTGATTCGATGACTGTCGGTAAGAACGAGATGGATCATATCCCAAGTACCTCGGAATTACCGGCTCAATCGGATAATCAGTATTCAACAATTTTATCTTTATTTTGTATTTCAAGTATTCACATTTCTCGCAATCCGTTGCCACATGGTCTGTTGGTTTATTAGTTTTGAATTGATTATTACTGAAATTACAGTTGACACATTTTGACAAGTTGCTTTGACATTCATTTGTGGGATGATCTCCTGCACATTTTAAGCAAGCTTGTGCATTTCTACACTTACTTACTCCGTGTCCGATTCTTCCGCATTTTTTGCAAGGTGTCAAATTAATATCATCATATGCTTTATAACACTGATGGCCTATGTAGATTTTACTTTTATTATCTTTAATAACTGTATACGTAGCCGGAGACACATCGATTATTATATTCGATTTATTTGTAAATTTGTTTTTGTACATATGTACCACTTTACAGAAAAAGGAGTCACCTTCACCAAAATTTCTATTATTTATATCACTTTCAATCTCTTCTAAAGTCATGTTTGTTTCAATACCAGTAACTTTCAGTCTAGGTTGTTGTATTACGTCTTGTGTTATTATATAGTCATTCCCTATTTTGTCCACTAGTTGTTGTTCCATTTTTTCCACGTCATTTTTCGAAGCACACCTTATTGCTACACTACCATTTTTGTTTTGTTGTATTCTTTTAACTGGCAATATAATTTCATCTTGTAATTTATTTGTTAGCACTTTTGTTATTTTATTTTTGCTGATTTGGTTTCTAGCAGTAATGATCAAAGTAGGTACACGTTGCTCTTGTTGACTTTTACTTTTAACTGTGTCAGCATATGAATTACACTTATTTTTAATTATTTCATTATTTTTGGCATTGAGTTCTTCTTTGGTTTTTTTGTATAACTCATTCAATAAAAAGTTCTTTTCCTTTAGTTCGGTTACCAAATTCCTGAGTAAGCAAATTTCTCCTCGAAAAAGTTCATAATCACCTCGTGTCCGACTATAGTTAAGTTATTTCTATTAATATTTTGTTCAGCTACACTATTATTAATGGTAGTTAAAATATTTTCTTGAACTTTTTCTTGTTCATGTAGTTTCACTTTAGCAATAATTCTTCTTGCATTCAAATTTAAACTTCCCTCGTATCCATGCTTGTCATTAGTTGAGGTTAGGTCGATGTCATCATGTTCGGGACATATTACATGAATTTTACTCAGCTTTTTTGCGTTTTTCAATCTCTTAAAATCCGACTCATGATACACGTTTTCACAAATTATACACACACATAATGTTACTTTGATTTTTGGATGACACTTAAAGAATAATTCTTCACTACTATCAGACGGAGCCTTAGCAGGCTCCGCCATCTTGGATGAGCCTTTAATCTTTAATTTTTCATATTTATTTTGAAGAATTTCGAACTCAGACTGGAGGTATGAATATGCTTGTTGTAATTTTTGCTTATCTAGCTTACTGCTTTCAATTTTACTTTTTAACTTATACAATATGACATGCGGATCATTACTAGTAATAGAGGTTATGTCCAGGTCTTTATGTTCATCGCACACTACCATAATTTTTGATACATATTTCACGTTTTTTTTCCTATTAAAATCACTTTTATGGAAAACACTTTCACACAAAACACCGTAGAATTAATATGTTTAGGATGACATTTAAAATTAATATCGGGCGGCAAGCCATCCCCCGCCATTTTAGTACCTCTATGATAAGATTCTGAACATATATTAAACCATTGTAATATGTCAGAGTAAGTAGCATTACCCTTTGTTGCATAATCCAGAGAATTTAACAACAGTTTCACTGTCGCTACAAAATACTCAAGTAAACTTATTGCGGTAGATTTATTTACTTGTACGATTAAAGAGAGATAGAATAGACCTTTAATATGTATACCAGAGGAGAGAAGAAACAGACGTACGGGAGCTCAATACTGCAACGGAAAGCTTGTATACCTTCTGCTCCTTTAGACTACACCAAATGACACTATACTAATGTGAATTATAGTAATTTTGACTGTTTGCACTGCTGCGTGTGAACTGATGCTCACAGCGAGACCGAGTCCTCTTTTGTATATGCTCTTGTGATAGTGGGGGTAACGAAACTGGAGTGGGGATTATATATTGTTGTTCATCAGTTTCTTCCATCATTCAACAGTTGCTTCCATATTAAGATTGCGGGCAAGACTGTGAGTAGTAAAAGAGCTTTTATAAAGGACGAGAACGGTATTGGTAAGAGAAAATATAATGGATTATATAATTGATGTACAAGGTTTTTCGAAGCCTTCCAACCAATTCATTTTCAAGGAAGTCGCGCTTATTGCTCTGCAAAACGATGCTGTACCAATAGTATATCATTTTAAATCACCTTGTAAATGGGACGATCTTCCTAAGGAATGTAAAAGCTCCAACAGGTGGTTGGAAATGAATTTTCATGAAATCCCATATGAAGAAGTAACACAAACACTATTCAATGTTTACGTGGAGCAAGCAGACTGTATGTCAAAGGATTAGAAAAGAAAAAATGGCTCACACAATTAGTACCACATAAGTAAGTATATTTGAACTAATTCCCTAAATAATTTGTATTTACTTTATGCTTTATTACAGACTTTTCCTGGATCTGGATGACTTAGGATATCCAGCATTAAAAAACCTTATGAAACCAGAACAGTTCCCATATTCCATACATACACGAAGCGTAAAGCCAATTTGTGCGGTAGAAAAACGCACGAAATTTACAAGGCTGGCTACTAAGAGGAATAGAAAGAGAAATAGAAGATGAAGATTGTCCAATGAATGGAAGTAACCTAATGTATACTTAAATTTTTACATTGAATAATTATAAGTATGTATAATATTGTAAATAAATGTTTTTATTTTATAATAAATAAAGTTTAGAAAGTAAATGGAGAGACAAATTAAAGTGGAGTGTCTTTCAAGAAGGGGCGATCGGACGGGGCCCTTTCTCATGCATACAAACTTTATTTAAAAATATAAAAAATACAATATAAAATACAAAATCTAAAAAAGAAAATACAATATAAAATATAAAACACAATATAAAATACAAAATACAAATATAACTAAACAAATTATTTATATTTAGGTGACCGAGGCCTTCCTGTCGGTATTCTCATAGGCCTCGTCGGTTTTCTCACCCAAGTAGCATCCCTGTCGAAAAAACCTCATATAAAACTATAAAAAAAATTTTTTTATCGTACTTCATGTGGCTTTTGCACCCGGAGTTTGCGATAGAATGCTATACATTATTTAAAAGGAATCGGAATGAATAAGCTTATAACTATAGGCTTCATAATGAACACCTCATAAAATGCGATAAAAATAAATTTGTTTATAAGATTGTATAGGAATAAACGTGTAACATAAAAGAGCATAAAATAGTTTATCGGAGTATATCGGGTACACATTTATATTTAAATATTTGTATTTATATTTACCGGGCATTATAAGGATTTGCCACTTTTCACGTACTTATATATCAATGCTATTTCACTCTAAAGCTTATAGTATTTTATAATGAAAAACCCGAACATGAATGAATTATCTATAGTTCTATTTCAGGTAATACAAAATGATATATTCTTAACAAGTGGATTTCTATCGGGATTTTAACAGTTATTATCTTCTAGAGAATACAAAAATATAAGGTTAAATAGGGCGTTTCACTATAACGTCAAGTAACGGCTATATGACCTTATCAGCATATTTCAATATTATATAACAACTTACCTGGTACCTTTATAGGGATTTATGACGATCGACGCATGAAATGGGCAGCTTGCCTAACGCATCGTACCTGGCTTTGTCAGTCAAAAAGTAACCGCTATTGAATCGCCTATCGCATTTTATGAGGTATTGCTGTATTTTCTATTTACAACAAATAGGCATGTATCTGCATTACAAATAATTAATGATATTTCATGCTTGCAATTTATCGGGTTGTAAGCCATCCCCCGCCATTTTAGTACCTCTATGATAAGATTCTGAACATATATTAAACCATTGTAATATGTCAGAGTAAGTAGCATTACCCTTTGTTGCATAATCCAGAGAATTTAACAACAGTTTCACTGTCGCTACAAAATACTCAAGTAAACTTATTGCGGTAGATTTATTTACTTGTACGATTAAAGAGAGGTAGAATAGACCTTTAATATGTATACCAGAGGAGAGAAGAAACAGACGTACGGGAGCTCAATACTGCAACGGAAAGCTTGTATACCTTCTGCTCCTTTAGACTACACCAAATGACACTATACTAATGTGAATTATAGTAATTTTGACTGTTTGCACTGCTGCGTGTGAACTGATGCTCACAGCGGAGACCGAATCCTCTTTTTATATGCTCTTGTGATAGTGGGGGTAACGAAATGGAGTGGGGATTATATATTGTTGTTCATCAGTTTCTTCCATCATTCAACAGTTGCTTCCATATTAAGATTGCGGGCAAGACTGTGAGTAGTAAAAGAGCTTTTATAAAGGACGAGAACGGTATTGGTAAGAGAAATATAATGGATTATATAATTGATGTACAAGGTTTTTCGAAGCCTTCCAACCAATTCGTTTTCAAGGAAGTCGCGCTTATTGCTCTGCAAACGATGCTGTACCAATAGTATATCATTTTAAATCACCTTGTAAATGGGGCGATCTTCCTAAGGAATGTAAAAGCTCCAACAGGTGGTTGGAAATGAATTTTCATGAAATCCCATATGAAGAAGTAACACAAACACTATTCAATGTTTTACGTGGAGCAAGCAGACTGTATGTCAAAGGATTAGAAAAGAAAAAATGGCTCACACAATTAGTACCACATAAGTAAGTATATTTGAACTAATTCCCTAAATAATTTGTATTTACTTTATGCTTTATTACAGACTTTTCCTGGATCTGGATGACTTAGGATATCCAGCATTAAAAACCTTATGAAACCAGAACAGTTCCCATATTCCATACATACACGAAGCGTAAAGCCAATTTGTGCGGTAGAAAACGCACGAAATTTACAAGGCTGGCTACTAAGAGGAATAGAAAGAGAAATAGAAGATGAAGATTGTCCAATGAATGGAAGTAACCTAATGTATACTTAAATTTTACATTGAATAATTATAAGTATGTATAATATTGTAAATAAATGTTTTTATTTTTATAATAAATAAAGTTTAGAAAGTAAATGGAGAGACAAATTAAAGTGGAGTGTCTTTCAAGAAGGGGCGATCGACGGGGCCCTTTCTCATGCATACAAACTTTATTTAAAAATATAAAAATACAATATAAATACAAAATCTAAAAAAGAAAATACAATATAAAATATAAAAACACAATATAAAATACAAAATACAAATATAAACTAAACAAATTATTTATATTTAGGTGACCGAGGCCTTCCTGTCGGTATTCTCATAGGCCTCGTCGGTTTTCTCACCCAAGTAGCATCCCTGTCGAAAAAACCTCATATAAAACTATAAAAAAATTTTTTTATCGTACTTCATGTGGCTTTTGCACCCGGAGTTTGCGATAGAATGCTATACATTATTTAAAAGGAATCGGAATGAATAAGCTTATAACTATAGGCTTCATAATGAACACCTCATAAAATGCGATAAAAATAAATTTGTTTATAAGATTTTATAGGAATAAACGTGTAACATAAAAGAGCATAAAATAGTTTATCGGAGTATATCGGGTACACATTTATATTTAAATATTTTGTATTTATATTTACCGGGCATTATAAGGATTTGCCACTTTTCACGTACTTATATATCAATGCTATTTCACTCTAAAGCTTATAGTATTTTATAATGAAAAACATGAATGAATTATCTATAGTTCTATTTCAGGTAATACAAAATGATATATTCTTAACAAGTGGATTTCTATCGGGATTTTAACAGTTATTATCTTCTAGAGAATACAAAAATATAAGGTTAAATAGGGCGTTTCACTATAACGTCAAGTAACGGCTATATGACCTTATCAGCATATTTCAATATTATATAACAACTTACCTGGTACCTTTATAGGGATTTATGACGATCGACGCATGAAATGGGCAGCTTGCCTAACGCATCGTACCTGGCTTTGTCAGTCAAAAAGTAACCGCTATTGAATCGCCTATCGCATTTTATGAGGTATTGCTGTATTTTCTATTTACAACAAATAGGCATGTATCTGCATTACAAATAATTAATGATATTTCATGCTTGCAATTTATCGGGTTGTATAGGACATTTTACTATGGCGTCGAGCATTATTTATCCGAATTTACCGGTGTAATCTAATATTGTGAAGTTACCTATGTGGATCGTTTATAGGGTTTAATCAGTATTATCACATAAATGAGCGATTTCATTACTGGATCTTATCGGTTATTCCTGTCGTAGAAGCAACCGCCATGAAATCGTTTATCGTATTATATGAGGTATTGCTGTATTTTCTATTTACAACAAATAGGCATGTATCTGGATTACAAATAATTAATGATATTTCATGCTTGCAATTTATCGGGTTGTATAGGACATTTTACTATGGCGTCGAGCATTATTTATCCGAATTTACCGGTGTAATCTAATATTGTGAAGTTACCTATGTGGATCGTTTATAGGGTTTAATCAGTATTATCACATAAATGAGCGATTTCATTACTGGATCTTATCGGTTATTCCTGTCGTAGAAGCAACCGCCATGAAATCGTTTATCGTATTATATGAGGTATTGCTGTGTTTACTATTTATAACGAATAGGCATGTATCTGGATTTCAAATAATTAATGATATTTCATGCTTGCAATTTATCGGGTTGTATAGGACATTTTACTATGGCGACGAGCATTATTTATCCGAATTTACCGGTGTAATCTAATATTGTCAAGTAACCTATGTGGATCGTTTATAGGGTTTAATCAGTATTATCACATAAATGAGCGGTTTCATTACTGGATTTTATCGGTTACTCCTGTCGTAGAAGCAACCGCCATGAAATCGTTTATCGTATTATATGAGGTATTGCTGTATTTACTATTTATAACGAATAGGCATGTATCTGGATTTCAAATAATTAATGATTTTTCATATTTGCAATTTATCGGGTTGTATAGGACATTTTACTATGACGTCGATCATTATTTATCCGAATCTACCGGTATATTCTAATATTGTCATGCAACCTATATTGTTCATTTATATTCTGAAGTTAGGAGTTAATCCATAGACCAAAGGTTGAACCTCGCCTAATTAGTGATATTTTTAGATTTGAATTTTTGGATCCATATTGCACAATGCGGTGTTGTAATGCTAAATAATTACTTTTTTAATATATATGATTATCCGCGCATGTAATAATTTGTTCGTCTATCCAATAATTCTAACATAACTTGTTGACAATGCAATCGGCATTGTTTCTATTTTTTTGCCTTGTATCATGTATTGCTAGAGAAGACGATTACTAATAATGATGACAAGACGATTACTAGTAATGTGACAGAAGAAAAGATATCGTTAATAAGACAGTGTTTGAACTATAGAGAATTAATTACTAGTAAACGTCAGGCTCGTAATTTGGAGGTCCCACGTTCGAGTCCCGGCCCCGGACGATTGATACAAGCACCACTGGGGGGTGTATTTGAACAAGTGCTTTCTTCACAAAGACATCGTATGACCTCCATCGCTCATTAGCACCGATTCGGGAGCATAAAAAGTGCGACGTTAAAATAATAAAAAATACACACACTCACACACACACATATATATACATATATATATATATATTTCCCCACCGGGTGTTATGCAGCCCGACGTGTTACTGTCCAATAACCCTATCTCCCTTACACCCACTGGGAGTATGGCAGGTTTATGCAGCCCGGGCTGCATAACCCCGAAGGTCTCTCTCGCACGTGCTAAAGTAAGCATCTTCCCTCTCTTTCTTGGGCTGCATAAACCCCTATTGGGATAAATATATATATATATATATATATATATATATATATATCGACGGCTCCTATTCATAAAGTCCTATACCAGAAGTCATTTCTATATAGTCCTATCTTAAAGAAAATTTTATAAGATCCTATCTTAATTATAATTCTATAAAGTCCTATCTCAGAAGTACAATTTTATAAAGTCCTATCTGAAAAAGTCAGTTCTATAAAGTCCTATCTCATCTCAAATTTTGAAAGCTACAAAATCATTAAACAATAAGTTTTTTAATAAAAACAATAAATTATAAAAATAATATTTACACCTTTATCTAAAAATATAAATATATATGCAGAATCGGATAATAATGCTCATGTAAAGAGTACACTTTTACCGAATATATTATATTTCATTAACCTCGTTATCGAGATTTTATAAGTATATAAAAAATATTAAAATTTGAATTTTGTATCCAGGTGGAAATTCGAGCATTTATGAAACGTTTTTTAGACAAGAAATTGGCCATTGCCATTAAAATGGCCATAAATCGTACATTAATGCCCGAGAAAACGTTTCACTTAACCAAAAAATGTTAACTTTTCCACTAGGGTAAATATTCTGCCAATTGGATCTATTATAAATATATATCATATAATATATATATACTATATATTATATAAGTAGAATTATTTAAGAGGTCAAAATATATAAGTAATTCATTTAAAAAGAAAATAAAAAAGTAAGACATTTAAAATGTACTTGACAACAGAGATGGGACTGAATCTGCCGCAACTTTTTTTAGATTCAGTTTTGAAATTTGTGATATTTGAATAAAAAATGTTACCTTTTACTTCAATGTTATGAGAACGGCAATTTTTTAAAGAGAAACAAATATAATAAATATAATATAAATAATAATATAATATAAATAATAGAATATAATATAAATTATATTGTCATAATAGTTTTCAAATTAATATAAATTAGCAATATTATTATAATTTTATGAAGTTAAGAGAAAGTGTATTAAAGGAAGGGGGGGGGGGGGCTTAAAAAAAATTGACTTTTATGATCGAACTTTATTGAATTGCATTTGAGATAGGACTTTATAAAATTGACTTCCGATTATCGGTTACTCCTGTCGTAGAAGCAACCGCATGAAATCGTTTATCGTATTATATAGGTATTGCTGTATTTACTATTTATAACGAATAGGCATGTATCTGGATTTCAAATAATTAATGATTTTTCATATTTGCAATTTATCGGGTTGTATAGGACATTTTACTATGGCGTCGAGCATTATTTATCCGAATCTACCGGTATATTCTAATATTGTCATGCAACCTATATTGTTCATTTATATTCTGAAGTTAGGAGTTAATCCATAGACCAAAGGTTGAACCTCGCCTAATTAGTGATATTTTTAGATTTGAATTTTTGGATCCATATTGCACAATGCGGTGTTGTAATGCTAAATAATTACTTTTTTAATATATATGATTATCCGCGCATGTAATAATTTGTTCGTCTATCGAATAATTCTAACATAACTTGTTGACAATGCAATCGGCATTGTTTCTATTTTTTTGCCTTGTATCATGTATTGCTAGAGAAGACGATTACTAATAATGATGACAAGACGATTACTAGTAATGTGACAGAAGAAAAGATATCGTTAATAAGACAGTGTTTGAACTATAGAGAATTAATTACTAGTAAACGTCAGGCTCGTAATTTGGAGGTCCCACGTTCGAGTCCCGGCCCCGGACGATTGATACAAGCACCACTGGGGGGTGTATTTGAACAAGTGCTTTCTTCACGAAGACATCGAATGACCTCCATCGCTCATTAGCACCGATTCGGGAGCATAAAAAGTGCGACGTTAAAATAATAAAAAATACACACACTCACACACACATATATATACATATATATATATATATTTAATTTATTGTAACAAAAAAACGTTTTTATTATTTTCCGTATATTCATTATATAATTTATAGTTGCACTATTACCATTAACCGTTATAAATTTTAGCAGTAACATAACATATTATAATTTATTAGTCATCTGGTTCAGACGTTTCAATATTATCAGTCGTATTTTTACCATTTTCTTCAGAATCTTCATCTGAAGTTTCTATTTCTTCATCTTCTTCATTATCTTCATCATTTTGCTCTCTCTCTTTATCTTTAACTATTTTATTATCAACTTTTGTTATACTATTTTTTTTTATTGTCCTGCATATTCTTACTTCCTAGTTTACGAGGTGGTCGATTTAAATCCCACATTTTGGCAGCTATCCAAGCACCTACGTTGTGTTTAAGTTCCGCAATTTCTACAGGAGATTTCTGTAGCTCATTTTTCAAGAAGTATTCAAATATACCTTAAAATAAAATAGTTTTTTTAATTACTAAGGGCGTAATAATAGTGATAATAATAATAATAATAACAATAATAATAATAATAATAATAATCCGCGCAGGGTTTCCTGTTCCCGTATGCGGCGCGTCCCCCGGGTGGCGGATGGGGGAAAGCTCGTCACGCTTGCGTGAAGGGTAGAGGTGAAACAAAATAGCCTCCGTGGACCAAACAGTTGAAGAATGATGATGAGCAAGCCAATGGAATACCAACTACCCCAAGCGGGCAGCTCCAAACTAGGAGTCAATCCCGCCGTCGGTTCCAATCGGGTGAAAGCCCCGGTGGCCGGCGCTGGCCTCATGGATTTTGGGGGAGGCCACCAAGCGCTTCGTTCTACAAACACGTCAGAAGTGGGGCCCTCGACAGAAAACCCCCAACAGCTGCCGTCGTTACAGATGTTGAGTATTGCATCCGCAAGCAGGTTACGGAGCGGCAGCGTTACCAGCCTTGGTAGTGCCATCAGTGGCATCTCTGCCTATAGTAAGGAATCTCAAGAGGAGATAGAAATATTCCGCAAGGAATACGAGAAGGTAGAGAAGGCGCAGGACAATAAGCAAAGGCTTAATTATAGAAACGGAAAATGAAGAATCTTTGCAAAAGATTCTAAGTAAACCGACTCTAAGAAAAACCTTTGAGATGTATAAACCAACAAGCAAGAGCCGAGGATGAACATCTATGATCTCCCCAAAAGTATAACTGAAAAGGAGATAAAAGAATTAATTTTTGAGCAAAACGTTTGCTCGGCTGACGAGGCTGAAAGTGAAATAACGCCGAAATTTAAAACAGGGAAGAGGGACACGAGCAGGACCAACTGGGTTATTGAGGTAACCCCAAAAATTAGAAGTAGGTTGCTTCAAAGAAGGAGGATCTTTGTAGATTACCAATCTTGTAAGATACAGGACTTTGTACTAGTCTCCAGGTGTTTAAGTGCCAGGGATTTGGTCACATTTAAAGTGTGTAATAACGAGGTATATTGTTCGCACTGTGCCGAAAAGGGCTACTCGTTCGACAAATGTCCGAAGAAGCAGGAGAGCAAAAAGTGTATAAACTGCGTAAAAGCTAAGAAGAAGTCGGATCATAATGTTTTCGACACAAAATGTCCGTGCTACACAAAAGCACTTGAACGGCTAGTCAACAATACAGATTACAGGGAGTAACAAACCCTAAATTCTGATAACACAACTTAATGCCAGACGAGCACAGCGGGTGGTACCCGAAATAAAGCAGAAAGCGTACGAAAGGGGAGTACACGTTATTATGCTACACGAACCATACACAAGGAATAATAGAGTGACGGGATACGGTATAGGTGTAAGAATAGTCTCCTCCAAAGAAAATCCGTGGGCAGCCATAGCAATAACAGACCCGAATGTAATAGTGATGCAAATAACTAACTTATGCTCATCGCACTTCGCAATAGCAGAAATATCAGTACCATATAAAGTATACCTGATTAGTGGATATTTCCAACTAAAACCACCAAGCCATTATAATCGAAGGAGAATCCCGTAAAGAACTGGAACGGAAAAGACAAATGGCCATAAATATAATAGAGAAATGGAGTGAAAATGTTAAAATGAAACATGCCCCAGATAAATGCTATTAGCAAAGGGAACATTCCATTAAAAATGTTACCCACTAATCAGAATAAACGGACAAAGAATCAAAAGGCAAGAACCGTTTAAATATCTGGGCGTTTCTTTCGGCAAAGGCCTCAGCGTACAAACGCATGTTACGCAGATCTCAAAGAAAACCAGAGGAATTTTCGAAAGGCTGGCCTTCCTGGGAAGAGACGAATTGGGCTTAGGCTATCGATCTCTAGATATAATATACAAGGGAGTGTTCATACCCATAATTACATACGCAGCAGCAGGTTGGTACGGGCTCACAAATAATGTCCAGAAAAAGAAACTCATAATGTCGCAAAGATATGCCCTGATGAAAACCACAGGAGCATACAGAACCATCTCGACCGAATCTATCACGACAATTACAGGTCACCTACCGATTGACTTAGAATGTGAGAGAAGAATCGGACTATATTAGATAAGGAAAGGAAAAGAGTACCGATATAAAAACTTTACAGTTCAATCGGAGGAAAGACTAGCAGAAAGACGCACACGAAGGAAAGAAAATTGTCAATAGAAAAGCTAAACCAGGAAATAAGAAAGCAATCGGCAGCTGAGATGGGACAATACGATAAAAGGAAGACGCACATATGAGGTTTTACCCAGCATAGACGAAAGGCTAGCAAAGTTTTGGTTTAGACCGAGTAAATGGCTAATCCAAGTACTCAGTGGACATGGGAATTTCCAATCTTTTAGAAAAAGATTTAATTTCGTAGAGTCCGACCTATGCATCAGCGGAGAGGCAGATACCCCTGAACACGCTCTATGGACATGTGTGAAGTACGAAACAATACGGCATAAATATGTACAGGATATGGAAGAAGAAGGTAGAAACACGAAATGGATGATGACGACCAAAGAGGGAATAGACAAACTAACCATGATGGTTAAAGACATTATGCTTGTAAAAATTGCTACCGAAGACTTAGAAAAAGACTTGGCTTTAACCGCGACGCAGAATTAGCAGAACCAGAGGAAGATGAAGTATGAATGATAAACGTAGGTCCAATTAATCATGCAGAAATAGAAATAGGGTAGAGAGAAAGGAAAATCATAAGTGAGCAGAGGGAGAAATTGTATTGAGTGAAAGACTGAAGATAGTAATAGATTAAAAATCGAAAGTCGCACTAATAAATGTCGCACTAACAGTGGTAGTAAAACAGAGGTAATCAAGGTAGATAGAGATATTGTACTAACAAAAATAATGACTAACATTCCGGATAGGGAAAAAGGGGTTTTTGTAGAATGAAAGTTGAGCGAAAAGAAAGGATGAATGTAAAAGCTCAGAATGAAAGGAAGGGTGAGTGAGAAAGCAGATAGGTAGAAGTCGAAGATATGAAATAAAAGGAAGATAGCAACAGACGACGAGACATGGACGACCGCCGGTATGCCAGAGGTGAGGTACGACGACAATGATCAATGCGTTAGGCATCGATCTAGCTCGGTTTTTTTTTGTGTGTACGGTATCCGGGTAGGTAGTTTTACTAAGGGGAAAGGCTACGCTAATTCCTTTTTACTATCTCTTTTTACCTTTTGTGACAGGTGTTAATTCACCTTGTCACAGTGTTTATTCGTATAGTTCTGTCTTACGCTATTTTGAATATTTCTTCGATATATTCATATATTTATCTTCATATTGTGGATTATTATAGATTTTTTTATTAGAATTTTCTGGGAATAACAAATTAAAATATAATTTTTTTTCGGAGTGTTGCTGCTTACGAGCGATGAAAGCTTAAGGCTCGTGAAACTTCTGTCTATACTTTCATAAAGAATAGCAATGAATTACATTTATAATTAAAGAGCACAAAACTAAGAATACCTGCAAATGTCACTCGAGTCTGACAGTTATTTCTATAACCATTACTAAATCACTTAAATATAGAAATATTTAATAATTCTTTGATGTTTATTAGTAGTTTATAATAAAAACTCCTATCATTATATGCATGAAGAATATTAATGAGTAACATTTAAAACTAAAGGGCACGAAACTAAGTACACATAGAAATATTGTATAATTGAAATATCGCTGTTATTCTTATAACTTTTACTAAATCACTTAAACATATAAATAGATTAAAGTTTAAATATTTTTTTACAAGTTAGGTTAATTAATTATTCATATTTCAAAAGTTAAAAAGAAAAACTTATCAACAAGAGTATACTTATTAAAGAATTGATATAAATGCCGTTAAAAAGTCTCAATTATTTTACAATGTTTACTTGAATCAGTAATCATATAAGATTTATAAAATTGGATACGTTTATCTAAAATATAAATTAATAATTCTTTGATTTTTATTAGTAGCTTTATTTTAAAAAACTTTTAGCTTTACTTGCATGAAGATTATAACAATAAAAAATATTTATAACTAAATGATTCATAATGAAGATTACATACTGTCTCGAGTTTGTCTGGTATCTTATAACCATTATTAACTAACTTAAACATAGAAGTAGTATAAACTTTGAATATTTTGTTTACAAATTAGGTTAAGTTTTTTCCACATTTCAATAATTAAAAAGTTAGGTTAATTTTTTTCCACATTTCAATAATTATAAAGAAAAACTTATTTTATAAGAATATATTAAATTACCTTTTATTAATTTAAATTACTTTTTAACAAAAGCATATTATATATATATATCTATGTGTAAAATATATACTCACTCAGAAAATTTGCTATTAATTAGATTATTAATTAGATAACTTAAAGCACATTCAAATTGAATTAAAATTATCTGTTTTCCAGATTTTATTTGCCCTTGGAGGAAGAATATTATTTGTCTTTCAAAATATACTAAAAATTAACACGTGATTGAGTGGATGCCTGAAAAGAAAAGAATCCATGTATATTAAAGTTTGTGCGTCCATGTAAAAGAATTTAAAGAAAATATAATGTGATTAAATATAATATTACCTATTATTAAAATATTTTTTTAATCCTCGAATTAAGTTATTAATTATATATTTCTTAGTATCTATGGCGATCATTCTTTACGTCGTTGGAAACTATAGATAGTCATTTGGCTTTCGTGCTCTCTCGTTCTTTAGTCTACTTTTTCTGTTCACGGTGTAAGAAACAGATAGTACATTGTTTCTGTGGCACCAACGTGTTTCTATCTCATACCGGGAGTTCGAGTCTGAGCAGTAGAGCCGCGATCAGATCGGTTCCTACTCCGGCGGGGAGTATGAACTTGACTAGCGAAGGAGGGGTAACGAGAACCTGAACGACGAGGGTTCAAATCACCTCACTCCCAAAATTTTTTTTTTGTATAATAAAATTATTAATTTATTTTAATTGTAAATAATAATTAAATTAAATAATGATTAATTACCTTATAATTCAAAGCTCCCCTCCAGGGGGCACAACTTAAATATAAGTTCCGATATAAAAGTTAGTACATGTCACGGTAGCCGTGAGCGCTAAGGCATATGCATTTTGCAGTAACCATGGGGTCTCGGGCTCAAATCCTGAGACTCAAATTCTTTTTTTTATGTATCTAACACTTTTATTACATAAATTTCATAAATAATAACTATTTTCATAATTAATTATGTAAAATATTTTACACTATTGATTATGAAAATAATTATTATTTATTGAATTTATGTAATAGAAGTGTTAGATATTTTTGTGTTAAACAATTTTTTATTTTACAATAAAAAAATATAAAAAGCAATAAAAATTTTTATATTCAAAATATATAAATGTATTGATGTTATATTATTTAGTTAAGAAAACTAGGATAGCACACAGGTTATAAATAAGTGACTCTCGGCAGTAAAAGAACTGTTTACTGAATATTTATTGGCGAGGGTAACTCTTGTTGTTCAAGTCAACTGTGCAATCACGGCACAGCACTTGAGCGGCGACTGACTGTACATACATATCTATACAAGTGTAATAGAGTCAACAAATAAAGGGGGGGGACGTAGCCGAACATACAGTGTATATAGACGTAATATTTAATTGTATAATACATCATGTATAAAAATAATTAATTCTACAAATAAAAATTAAGAATAACTTAAATGTTTAACACAAAAAATATTTGACACTTTTATTACATATAAATTCACATAAATTCAAGTGTAAAATAAAGTCGTCCAAGATTTTATGCTTTTTAGAAGAGTTGATTATAGTAATCAAATTGTGCATACAAGTAGATATAAGTAAACAATATTGTAATATCATAAACATATACCTAATGCAAGAATTGTAAAATTGTAATCTTGGAAGACATTATTTTTAATTAATATTATCAAATAAAATATTTTTTATGTTTAATTCATAATGTGTAATTGTTAAAATTTAGCTTTTAATTAGCTTATACTTATGTACTTATGTACCCGATATTATACTTATGTACCCGATAGGTCGTATGCCCAATACATGCGTCGATCCTCGTAAAACCTTATAAAAGAACTGTATTGGTTGGTTTAAAATTATGGAATTTAACGGTAGACACCGATAGCTGTTAGTGGACAATATAGTGAAAAGCCTTATAGAACCTTATTAATTCAATGCACACGAAGACGTCGAATACTCGAAAACCGGATACATGCCTATTTGTTATAAATAATAAATACGGAATTGCCTGGTAGAATGCGATTAGCGATTTGATTAAGATTGTTTTTATGGCTGTCTCAGCTCATACGATCCGGTAAACGAACCGCCCATTTATTTTGTTGATCATCATATTGTACTATAAAATGTTTTATTCTTTGTGAGGTTTATCTTATAAAATACTATAAGTATTTATTGTATAGTATGGTATGAGGTTTTTGCACCCGGAATACCTTATAGACTCGAATTATAAACCTACTATTAGAAAGCAAAAAAAGATATAAACATATACAGTAATTCCATGATAAGAGCTTATTAAATTTTTTATCGGGAAATGTGTATGAACTATATCTTTTCATAGTCATTTCTTTTATTATAGAACCCGATTAATATTTTCTTGGATGTACTTGTGTAATTCATGTAGTAAAACATCTATACAGGCTTATAATTTTTCAATCAATTTAT
The DNA here is from genome assembly GCA_026168455.1 of Theocolax elegans. Taxonomy (NCBI): domain Eukaryota; kingdom Metazoa; phylum Arthropoda; class Insecta; order Hymenoptera; family Cerocephalidae; genus Theocolax; species Theocolax elegans. The sequence goes on from CM047427.1 coordinate 62,022,398, forward strand.
TACGATATATACCGATTCTGAATTCATATTGGTAAAGTGAATAGATTTCTATAAATAATTAAATGAGCATATCTCTATAAAAGCCTATAAGTTTATTAGTCTCATAGAAACTGATATATCTTTTACCAGGTAAAACTTATAAAAACTAGTTTAATGAAATAAAACTTCGATTGATCTCTGCGAACTCAGCTTTTTATTTTGTGCCTACGTTTCGATTTCACTATCAGATTCTACTTTTCACAAAGAAAATGTTAAAATAATAACGAATTTTTTATTGAATAATAATTATCCGCTTGCATTTATTAAAAAATATATTAATAAAAGAATGTTATTCTTAAATAATAATGTAAACACTAATATTAACGAGAATCTATTAAATAGAAATCAAATCCGGAGACCAAGGGTTGTTTTACCATTCATAAAGGGACTGACTCCGAAACTAAACGTATTTATAAAAAAGCATGATTTTCTATTGATTAATCGCACTATAAATAAGTTTAACAAGATTATAAAATTGGGTAAAGATATAACAGTAAAAAATGAAATTTGTAATATTGTATATAAGATACCATGTGGTAATTGCCCAGCGTTATACATAGGCACGAGTAAGCGTAAACTCAAAACCCGCATAAGAGAACATAAATATGACGTAAAAAATAAAAATGACAGATCCGCATTAGCGGTCCACACTATCAAAACAGGACATAGCATTGATTTTAATAAAACTTGTATTATGGACATCGAAAATAATTTTAAAAAACGTATGTTCTCTGAAATGATGAATATTTATATACATGACGAAACATTAAACCGTATTGAAGACGTGAATTTTCTAAAAAACATATATAAAGTTACGCTTGACAGTGTGAAAATGTTATGTGCGTAGGCGGTATTTATTCATCGATATTTGTTAACTCTTTCGCTTGGCCGTCCACTTGATGTGTTCAGTCTCTGGGTATGGGGGGATTACGCGGCGCATGGAGGTGGCACATCTTATGAGCCGCTGGGGGGGAATCCTAGCAAGCTTGGGTTTAACAGGCCGAGTGTGTTACTTCTTCGCGGCGCGTGATCGCCTAATACATGAGAGAAGTTTCAGTTCGTTTGGCCCGCAATATATGAGCTCTTTTATTATTTTGATACGGTTTGCAGGTGTGTACTTACTAGTATACACGTTATATATATACTATATGTGTATATGTACACATTGGTATATGTATATGCTGAAATGTATTGTAAGCGGTTAGACGATGCTATAATTAGTATATAAGTCTCACTACTGTACAGGACTCCCTTCGGGGAGGTCCTCGTTTTTTCTTCTTAGCATGTAGAGTGGAGGGTTGTGCGAAGGTAATAAGACCTTTTAATTTTAATTGTATAATATTTCTTCTTCTTTAGTTTGTATTCGGCTTAAAGTTTTTAATATTAATTTTAATTTAATTAATTTGATAGTTGTGCGATATCGATGGAGGATTGTGGTGTAATTAATATGAAAACTTAACATCTCTGCGCCTTTTTTATTGGTAAGAGTGTACTAAATGTGTTTTATTATTGTTGCTTTATCAATTTGTGCGAAATTGTAAATTTTAACGAGTATATTTTTTGTACAGCCTTGAAAAGGGACGGTCAAAGAAACGTCCGAAACGTAGGCACAAAATAAAAAGCTGAGTTCGCAGAGATCAATCGAAGTTTTATTTCATTAAACTATTTTTTGACGAACAATAAATTCTTTTACCATCTTATAAAAACTAAATTTCGGAACTTGTGATTCGTAGCTGTGAGGATTTCATTATAGGTACCGATAAAAAAGAAATCGTCCGATATATTACTATAAAATTTTTATCGGCACCCCGATTCAATGAGCCATTATTTTATCGGATTTTATAAGGTCTTTTCAACAGGGATACACTCTATCTTCTTTTGTTTCATATTTCTTCTTTTAAGACAGAGGCGGTGGTGGTAGTTTTAATAGTTCGATGAATTCCATAACATTGATTGGAGGAGGGAGCAGTGGTGGTCTTTTAAGTGGTGAGGATGTTCGTGGTGTCGGCGGTCTCTTTGGTGATGTAGATCTTGATGATTGTTCAAAATTCAATCGACTCTGCCAAAATCGTGGAGGGGATGGAGATTTTATTATAGAAGTTTTAGGTCGTTTTGGTGGTGTAGTAGGAATGGGGGAATCGGGGAATAGTGGAGGAACAGGTGGAGGAGAGGTTGGTAGCGGAGGATTGGTTGGTATCGGAGAATAAATAATTTGCGGAAGTAATGAAAAAATGTTTGGCAGAGGCGATGAAACATTAAACTTTGATGGCTGTCTAGAAAAAGCTGAAGCGACGGGAATAACCATCACTGGAGGTTCAACTTCTCATCATGATGCTATAAAAAATAAAAAATTTAATTAGATGTTTAAATAAAAAAAATCATATTTATACATGTTAGAAATAAATCAATTTTATTAAAGAATAAATTGGGTAAGATAGAATGAGAGAATCTGTAAAAGGTAGATCAAGAAACTGTCAGAGAAAGAGATAAGAAAGAGAGAAGAATCAAAGAGAAAGAGAGAGAAGAACGAAAGAGAAAGAGAAATAATATGATACCTAAATACTTACCTTATTCCAAATTCCTCCGTATCATCCTGCAAGCATGGGTACTCTTGCTTCGGTATTGCTCGCCATCTCGATCATGAGTGACAAAGGGTTGAGTTGCACAAGCTTTTATAGGCGTAAAGGCACCGAAACGAATTTTTGAGAATGTTTTTTTTTATTTTTAAGATTACCCTTAACTCTTATAAAAGAAAAATTAAATTTTTAAAGTACTACTTATTTGTCTATTTATTATATACATTTCATTGCTACATTAAAAGTTTATTTATATGTATAAATAATTTCAAGTAAAATCATAGTTATATATATATATATGGGGTATTCCACGTGAAGTGGTCCGATCAAAATTTAAAATGCACCAAAATTTGGGTACACTTTGCAAATGTTTTTCAGAATACAGAAAAAAATTTTTAGGTACTGGAATCTATTTGCTCAAAAGTTATTCTAACCTCAAAAAGTGAATTTTTCCATATTTTTTTCAACACCAGCTGGGTTTACCGCTATATAACTCAAAATCTATCAACTTTTACTATATAACATTATATGTAACATTCGTTGCTAATTATATCTAGAATTTATTCTTCTGGGTTAGAATTTCTAATCTCAAGGTCAATGTTACATAAACTACATTTCAATATTCAACTTGAAAAAAGTGCAAGTGCGCCACGTTTGATTTTTTCATCCAAAAGTCTAAAAGAAAGCTTGGAGCAATACCTTTTAAATGGTCTGTAGCATTTTTATGGCCTCCAATTCTGTAAAAAGTTATGACAATTTAAAGAAACACGAAATTTTTTAAAAAATTTAAATGGGAATTACCATGTTAATTTTGTGAATTTTTTGTCTTTCTTTAAATTGTCATAACCTTTATATATATATATATTTAAACATATATATATATATTTAAACATTCAAATGAATAAAGTATTTTTTAAAATTATCATACATCATATAAAATATATTTTAAGTTAAATACTATATAGATTTTAAATATTTAAATGTTAATAAAAGAATAAATAACAAGTTCAATCTCTCTAGCGAGAGAGCATTCTCACTACACATACAGTTAAAGATTTTCTAATATAAACAAAGACTTGATTTCATTCATGAGCGAGTAAAAATAAATGAATATTCTACAACCTCTATAAATTAATTAACAATATATTATTTAGGTAATCGTTCTATATATAAAATATTTTACCAAAAAGAAATTATATATTTTACATAAAACATATATATTTTATTATACATTCAATTATTCTGAATGTATAAAATATTATATGATATATTATTAGCATAAAATATACATATATTATAACAAAGTATTTGATGTATATATTAAAAGTGTATAAATTCTTATTATTAATAAAAAGAAAAACTATATAAATATATAAGTTGATGTAGTAAGAATAATAAATTTATAGTTACTACTTTAATTATATACATTTAATTATTAAAAATGTATAATATATTGTATGATTTATTACAAAATTATTTATTTAATTAGTCTAAATATATTTAACGTACAACGGTAGGGCGTCGGGCTCGTAATCTGGAGGTCCCAGGTTCGATTCCCGCACGGATAGAAAAGGTTTCGTTAGAGCAGCTAAACCCCTTTTGTTGCAGTCGATTTTGTTGTGATGCAAAAAAAAATTGCTATGCTAACTAAAAGTATTTCTGTACGAACAAATGCATTTAGTTGTGAGGACAAATTTTTGAGGTTAAAACTCGCACGGACGAGCGGCGCGAGCGTGAAATTACGAAAGCGGACACGGTCGCAGCTCGAGTCTCTGCGTGATTCGTCTTCTCTCTCTCTCTCTCTCTCTCCCTCCGTCGCGAATAACATGCTCGTGTAAGTTGCGACACGCGAATATTCGAATACACGACCGCGGTGACTACCGGTGCGTCTGACTTCTTGTGAGTCTGAGATCTTCGGCGTGGTCTCCTCGCGCGTTGTGAGCCATATTGTGCGTTGCGATTTACATGTTGCCTCAACCAAAGTACCTGGCTGTTACTCGAATTTTGTATCGGGTGTCCCAACAAAATAATTGGTTGACACACCTAAACTCTTCTCAAAAAAATCGATTTGTTCTCACAACTATAACTTTAGTTGAGGCATATTCATACAAATACTTTGGTTGTGACAACCAAAGTTATGGTTGTTTCAACTAAAGATTTCTTTCCATGCGGCCCCGGCCGATTGATACAAGCAACACTGGCGAATGTATATTCAACAAGTGCTTTCTTCACGAAGACATCGTATGACCTCCGTCGCTGATTAGCACCGGTTTGGGAGCATAAAAAGAGCGACGTTAAAAATAATAATAAAAAAATATATATTTAGCATAAAATATGTCATAACAAAATATTTAATAATGTATATATTATAATTACAAGTACAAAAAATAAAATGATATAATTTGTATAAGTTGGTGTAGTAAAAATAATAAATTTATAATTACTACTTTATTTACATTTTTCTCGAAAATTCTTTATATTATTTATCTCTTTGTTAATTATATTGTGATTTAACTTCGTCATACAGTATACTATAATATAATCTTATTATAAAAGTATATTATAATACAATCTTATTATAAAGAGTAAAAATATATTTCTAGAATATTCATAAAACAATGCAGTACAAATCGATAATTTCTAGCAACTTCAATCTCACCACCCGCGTAAAATATAATCTATTGCCAAGATATTGCAGGGATATGAGCAATAGTTATTGCAAACATATTACCAATAAAACGCCAAACCTCATCCTGCCGCATGTTGGCAATATATTGGCGTTACTATCTAACCACTTCCAAACTATCGCCAAAATATTGGCAATAGTTGTTAAATTTTTTATTTCTTATTATTGTAATAAATAAGGTTAAAAATTGAATCGGTACTTAGCTAGAATAAGGTAAATTTAAAAAAAATTTAAAAAAAAAGTTTTAGTCCCGGGAATTGAACCAATTCGATCTTGAGATCCGACGCTCATACTTTACCACTGAGCTATTTTGTTATTTGGTTTTGAAGAGTTAATTACAGGTTATAAGTAACAGTTAAAAATTCGATTGAAAAATATTCTAAGTCCAATTTTTATTAAATCAAATAATAATTAATTTAAAATTTGATCAAATTAAATATCATTAATGAAGATTGTACTTAGAAAATTTTTCAATCGAATTTTTAACTGTTACTTATAACCTGTAATTAACTCTTCAAAACCACCCGAGTAGAAATGATTTCCAGGCAAAAAGAAGGCCCTGTTCAGGTACCTGACGAATATTAAAAGGCCCTGAACAGGTGCCTGTAAAGGGCCTTTAAAAAATGTAATGGGGTGAAGATCAGGGCCTGTTTATGTAATACTATTTTGTGGGTATGTTCAGGTGATATTAAGGCACTTAATTAGTAGTAAAAACTAAATCTGAATGTATTTGTTATTTTACATTTGTTTTTACGGGAATTTTCAAAACCACAAAATATACTAATATAAAGGTATAAATATAAGGTTAATTAGGTGTGCGTACATGCGTGCGTGCGTCGTGCGTGTGTGTGTGTGCGTGTGTGTGTGTAAATAAAATAAAACATCTATACAGGCTTATAATTTTTCAATCAATTTATTACGATATATACCGATTCTGAATTCATATTGGTAAAGTGAATAGATTTCTATAAATAATTAAATGAGCATATCTCTATAAAAGCCTATAAGTTTATTAGTCTCATAGAAACTGATATATCTTTTACCAGGTAAAACTTATAAAAACTAGTTTAATGAAATAAAACTTCGATTGATCTCTGCGAACTCAGCTTTTTATTTTGTGCCTACGTTTCGATTTCACTATCAGATTCTACTTTTCACAAAGAAAATGTTAAAATAATAACGAATTTTTTATTGAATAATAATTATCCGCTTGCATTTATTAAAAAATATATTAATAAAAGAATGTTATTCTTAAATAATAATGTAAACACTAATATTAACGAGAATCTATTAAATAGAAATCAAATCCGGAGACCAAGGGTTGTTTTACCATTCATAAAGGGACTGACTCCGAAACTAAACGTATTTATAAAAAGCATGATTTTCTATTGATTAATCGCACTATAAATAAGTTTAACAAGATTATAAAATTGGGTAAAGATATAACAGTAAAAAATGAAATTTGTAATATTGTATATAAGATACCATGTGGTAATTGCCCAGCGTTATACATAGGCACGAGTAAGCGTAAACTCAAAACCCGCATAAGAGAACATAAATATGACGTAAAAAATAAAAATGACAGATCCGCATTAGCGGTCCACACTATCAAAACAGGACATAGCATTGATTTTAATAAAACTTGTATTATGGACATCGAAAATAATTTTAAAAAACGTATGTTCTCTGAAATGATGAATATTTATATACATGACGAAACATTAAACCGTATTGAAGACGTGAATTTTCTAAAAAACATATATAAAGTTACGCTTGACAGTGTGAAAATGTTATGTGCGTAGGCGGTATTTATTCATCGATATTTGTTAACTCTTTCGCTTGGCCGTCCACTTGATGTGTTCAGTCTCTGGGTATGGGGGGATTACGCGGCGCATGGAGGTGGCACATCTTATGAGCCGCTGGGGGGGAATCCTAGCAAGCTTGGGTTTAACAGGCCGAGTGTGTTACTTCTTCGCGGCGCGTGATCGCCTAATACATGAGAGAAGTTTCAGTTCGTTTGGCCCGCAATATATGAGCTCTTTTATTATTTTGATACGGTTTGCAGGTGTGTACTTACTAGTATACACGTTATATATATACTATATGTGTATATGTACACATTGGTATATGTATATGCTGAAATGTATTGTAAGCGGTTAGACGATGCTATAATTAGTATATAAGTCTCACTACTGTACAGGACTCCCTTCGGGGAGGTCCTCGTTTTTTCTTCTTAGCATGTAGAGTGGAGGGTTGTGCGAAGGTAATAAGACCTTTTAATTTTAATTGTATAATATTTCTTCTTCTTTAGTTTGTATTCGGCTTAAAGTTTTTAATATTAATTTTAATTTAATTAATTTGATAGTTGTGCGATATCGATGGAGGATTGTGGTGTAATTAATATGAAAACTTAACATCTCTGCGCCTTTTTTATTGGTAAGAGTGTACTAAATGTGTTTTATTATTGTTGCTTTATCAATTTGTGCGAAATTGTAAATTTTAACGAGTATATTTTTTGTACAGCCTTGAAAAGGGACGGTCAAAGAAACGTCCGAAACGTAGGCACAAAATAAAAAGCTGAGTTCGCAGAGATCAATCGAAGTTTTATTTCATTAAACTATTTTTTGACGAACAATAAATTCTTTTACCATCTTATAAAAACTAAATTTCGGAACTTGTGATTCGTAGCTGTGAGGATTTCATTATAGGTACCGATAAAAAAGAAATCGTCCGATATATTACTATAAAATTTTTATCGGCACCCCGATTCAATGAGCCATTATTTTATCGGATTTTATAAGGTCTTTTCAACAGGGATACACTCTATCTTCTTTTGTTTCATATTTTCTTCTTTTAAGACAGAGGCGGTGGTGGTAGTTTTAATAGTTCGATGAATTCCATAACATTGATTGGAGGAGGGAGCAGTGGTGGTCTTTTAAGTGGTGAGGATGTTCGTGGTGTCGGCGGTCTCTTTGGTGATGTAGATCTTGATGATTGTTCAAAATTCAATCGACTCTGCCAAAATCGTGGAGGGGATGGAGATTTTATTATAGAAGTTTTAGGTCGTTTTGGTGGTGTAGTAGGAATGGGGGAATCGGGGAATAGTGGAGGAACAGGTGGAGGAGAGGTTGGTAGCGGAGGATTGGTTGGTATCGGAGAATAAATAATTTGCGGAAGTAATGAAAAAATGTTTGGCAGAGGCGATGAAACATTAAACTTTGATGGCTGTCTAGAAAAAGCTGAAGCGACGGGAATAACCATCACTGGAGGTTCAACTTCTCATCATGATGCTATAAAAAATAAAAATTTAATTAGATGTTTAAATAAAAAAATCATATTTATACATGTTAGAAATAAATCAATTTTATTAAAGAATAAATTGGGTAAGATAGAATGAGAGAATCTGTAAAAGGTAGATCAAGAAACTGTCAGAGAAAGAGATAAGAAAGAGAGAAGAATCAAAGAGAAAGAGAGAGAAGAACGAAAGAGAAAGAGAATAATATGATACCTAAATACTTACCTTATTCCAAATTCCTCCGTATCATCCTGCAAGCATGGGTACTCTTGCTTCGGTATTGCTCGCCATCTCGATCATGAGTGACAAAGGGTTGAGTTGCACAAGCTTTTATAGGCGTAAAGGCACCGAAACGAATTTTTGAGAATGTTTTTTTTTTATTTTTAAGATTACCCTTAACTCTTATAAAAGAAAAATTAAATTTTTAAAGTACTACTTATTTGTCTATTTATTATATACATTTCATTGCTACATTAAAAGTTTATTTATATGTATAAATAATTTCAAGTAAAATCATAGTTATATATATATATATGGGGTATTCCACGTGAAGTGGTCCGATCAAAATTTTAAAATGCACCAAAATTTGGGTACACTTTGCAAATGTTTTTCAGAATACAGAAAAAAATTTTTAGGTACTGGAATCTATTTGCTCAAAAGTTATTCTAACCTCAAAAAGTGAATTTTTCCATATTTTTTTCAACACCAGCTGGGTTTACCGCTATATAACTCAAAATCTATCAACTTTTACTATATAACATTATATGTAACATTCGTTGCTAATTATATCTAGAATTTATTCTTCTGGGTTAGAATTTCTAATCTCAAGGTCAATGTTACATAAACTACATTTCAATATTCAACTTGAAAAAAGTGCAAGTGCGCCACGTTTGATTTTTTCATCCAAAAGTCTAAAAGAAAGCTTGGAGCAATACCTTTTAAATGGTCTGTAGCATTTTTATGGCCTCCAATTCTGTAAAAGTTATGACAATTTAAAGAAACACGAAATTTTTTAAAAAATTTAAATGGGAATTACCATGTTAATTTTTGTGAATTTTTTGTCTTTCTTTAAATTGTCATAACTTTTATATATATATATATTTAAACATATATATATATATATTTAAACATTCAAATGAATAAAGTATTTTTTAAAATTATCATACATCATATAAAATATATTTTAAGTTAAATACTATATAGATTTTAAATATTTAAATGTTAATAAAAGAATAAATAACAAGTTCAATCTCTCTAGCGAGAGAGCATTCTCACTACACATACAGTTAAAGATTTTCTAATATAAACAAAGACTTGATTTCATTCATGAGCGAGTAAAAATAAATGAATATTCTACAACCTCTATAAATTAATTAACAATATATTATTTAGGTAATCGTTCTATATATAAAATATTTTACCAAAAAGAAATTATATATTTTACATAAAACATATATATTTTATTATACATTCAATTATTCTGAATGTATAAAATATTATATGATATATTATTAGCATAAAATATACATATATTATAACAAAGTATTTGATGTATATATTAAAAGTGTATAAATTCTTATTATTAATAAAAAGAAAAACTATATAAATATATAAGTTGATGTAGTAAGAATAATAAATTTATAGTTACTACTTTAATTATATACATTTAATTATTAAAAATGTATAATATATTGTATGATTTATTAGAATATTATTTATTTAATTAGTCTAAATATATTTAACGTACAACGGTAGGGCGTCGGGCTCGTAATCTGGAGGTCCCAGGTTCGATTGCCGCACGGAAAGAAAAGGTTTCGTTAGAGCAGCTAAACCCCTTTTGTTGCAGTCGGTTTTGTTGTGATGCAAAAAAAAATTGCTATGCTAACTAAAAGTATTTCTGTACGAACAAATGCATTTAGTTGTGAGGACAAATTTTTGAGGTTAAAACTCGCACGGACGAGCGGCGCGAGCGTGAAATTACAAAAGCGGACACGGTCGCAGCTCGAGTCTCTGCGTGATTCGTCTACTCTCTCTCTCTCTCTCTCTCTCTCCCTCCGTCGCGAATAACATGCTCGTGTAAGTCGCGACACGCGAATATTCGAATACACGACCGCGGTGACTACCGGTGCGTCTGACTTCTTGTGAGTCTGAGATCTTCGGCGTGGTCTCCTCGCGCGTTGTGAGCCATATTGTGCGTTGCGATTTACATGTTGCCTCAACCAAAGTACCTGGCTGTTACTCGAATTTTGTATCGGGTGTCCCAACAAAATAATTGGTTGACACACCTAAACTCTTCTCAAAAAAATCGATTTGTTCTCACAACTATAACTTTAGTTGAGGCATATTCATACAAATACTTTGGTTGTGACAACCAAAGTTATGGTTGTTTCAACTAAAGATTTCTTTCCATGCGGCCCCGGCCGATTGATACAAGCAACACTGGCGAATGTATATTCAACAAGTGCTTTCTTCACGAAGACATCGTATGACCTCCGTCGCTGATTAGCACCGGTTTGGGAGCATAAAAAGAGCGACGTTAAAAATAATAATAAAAAAAATATATATTTAGCATAAAATATGTCATAACAAAATATTTAATAATGTATATATTATAATTACAAGTACAAAAAATAAAATGATATAATTTGTATAAGTTGGTGTAGTAAAAATAATAAATTTATAATTACTACTTTATTTACATTTTTCTCGAAAATTCTTTATATTATTTATCTCTTTGTTAATTATATTGTGATTTAACTTCGTCATACAGTATACTATAATATAATCTTATTATAAAAGTATATTATAATACAATCTTATTATAAAGAGTAAAAATATATTTCTAGAATATTCATAAAACAATGCAGTACAAATCGATAATTTCTAGCAACTTCAATCTCACCACCCGCGTAAAAATATAATCTATTGCCAAGATATTGCAGGGATATGAGCAATAGTTATTGCAAACATATTACCAATAAAACGCCAAACCTCATCCTGCCGCATGTTGGCAATATATTGGCGTTACTATCTAACCACTTCCAAACTATCGCCAAAATATTGGCAATAGTTGTTAAATTTTTTATTTCTTATTATTGTAATAAATAAGGTTAAAAATTGAATCGGTACTTAGCTAGAATAAGGTAAATTTAAAAAAAATTTAAAAAAAAGTTTTAGTCCCGGGAATTGAACCAATTCGATCTTGAGATCCGGACGCTCATACTTTACCACTGAGCTATTTTGTTATTTGGTTTTGAAGAGTTAATTACAGGTTATAAGTAACAGTTAAAAATTCGATTGAAAAATATTCTAAGTCCAATTTTTATTAAATCAATAATAATTAATTTAAAATTTGATCAAATTAAATATCATTAATGAAGATTGTACTTAGAAAATTTTTCAATCGAATTTTTAACTGTTACTTATAACCTGTAATTAACTCTTCAAAACCACCCGAGTAGAAATGATTTCCAGGCAAAAAGAAGGCCCTGTTCAGGTACCTGACGAATATTAAAAGGCCCTGAACAGGTGCCTGTAAAGGGCCTTTAAAAATGTAATGGGGTGAAGATCAGGGCCTGTTTTATGTAATACTATTTTGTGGGTATGTTCAGGTGATATTAAGGCACTTAATTAGTAGTAAAAACTAAATCTGAATGTATTTGTTATTTTACATTTGTTTTTACGGGAATTTTCAAAACCACAAAATATACTAATATAAAGGTATAAATATAAGGTTAATTAGGTGTGCGTACATGCGTGCGTGCGTCGTGCGTGTGTGTGTGTGCGTGTGTGTGTGTAAATAAAATAAAATGCATTTTAATACATTAATATTTATTAAACATAAATATTATAGATAATATAATTAAAATATATGGTTTAATATAATTTCCAAATAATTACAACAATCTTAATATAATATTAATAACTTTGAGCTTTTTTTATACAATACAAAATTAAATCTTTTCACATATTTAAAGCAATATAATACTGCATAAACTTTTATATTATTAAAGTGTTTTTTTAAACTTTCACTATTTATATATTGTATTTTCCTTTTCAATCGATAACTTCGAACTCTTAGTAAATTATATTTATATACTATATATTATTACTCATTTATTACTCATTTTATATTTATAAAAAACTCTTGATAAAATTCTAACCTGAAAATTTATATACAATACTATATAATTTGTAGATATTATTACTAACCTCACATACGAACTAACAAAATTGACTTTTACTATACGTCACATCCGAACTAACAAAATTAGGCCCTGACTTAAATTCCATTACATTCGTATCCCGGCCCTTAACAGGCGGCCTTTTCAGGCCCTGTTTTCTAATTCAGGCGGCCTGGCTAGAATTTCTACTCGGGCAAATAACAAAATAGCTCAGTGGTAAAGTATGAGCGTCCGGATCTCAAGATCGAATTGGTTCAATTCCCGGGACTAAAACTTTTTTTTAAATTTTTTTTAAATTTACCTTATTCTAGCTAAGTGCCGATTCAATTTTTAACCTTATTTATTACAATAATAAGAAATAAAAAATTTAACAACTATTGCCAATATGTTGGCGATAGTTTGGAAGTGGTTAGATAGTAACTATTGCCAATATATTGCCAACATGCGGCAGGATGAGGTTTGGCGTTATATTGGCAATATATTGCCGTTATTTTTTTATTGATTCGGCAATATATTGGCAATATGTTTGCAATAACTATTGCTCATATCCCTGCAATATCTTGGCAATAGTTTATATTTTTACGCGGGCAGCTAGATATCTTAATTACAATCGGCAAAGAATTTTAAACATAAACATAAGACTGGCGAGAAAGCAAGGGAAACGTTAAACTCTTAAACTCGCCGACAACTTGTCGGCAACTTGTTAGCAATCCGATACGCGAGTTCCGGTCAAGTAGCGCGTGCAAGCGCAGCGGTTGAGCTTATCCACCCCCCTCCCCCACCTTCCATACAAAGCTATGATGGCTCTGGGAACGTCCCAGAACCATCATAGCCTACCTACTTTGATTTATTAATTTTTTATGTATATGTATCGGTTCCTCACTGTAAGAGCCACAGGCGTATCAAAAAGTTTTGTAATCGAACCATATTTATGTAATTGATATTGATCGTTTTTGATAATTGATCGGTCCAAAAACTTTTTGGTGTAATAGTGTACGGGACCTGTGCAAAAGGCAAAAATCCAATTATTTCCACAGTACATTTTTTTTTATTTATAATGTTAATAAAAATGTTGGTTTTTCTTTTCCTGGGTCAGCAGTATGAACCACGTTATGCATCACAGATACTATGTCGCAATAGCAAATTAAACGAATTCACACTTCCCAAATAATAAGAAATCAATTTGTCAGTATAGTGAGTCACTTTTTAAGTGATAACACCCCTTAGGTAAACTCAAAACTCAAGATTTTAAAGCGTTTTAGACATATTTTCGATTTTTTTATATTTCTCACGCAAGATCTCGCACACGAAAAATATACCTCCCTTCTGCAAATTACATAAAATTTTCAAAAAACTATATTGTCCAACATCATGGAACGTACCATTATAATTCAGCTTTAATAATAACTCTTGAAAATTGTGAAAAAGTATTTTTCTACTAGCTACCCCTTCAGGATAAATCATGGAAGTAGCTTTGAATATATTTTTATAATTAGGGAAATTGCAAAAAACTGTAGAATAAATCAATACATCACGATATTGAATATCACAATATGTTAACCCTACCGAATGATATTTTTTTATTATATTTACATTACATACAAAAAGTAAAAAGAAGGAAAATTAGTAAAATATAAAATAATAATATAATGTTAAGAATATTATATATTGTAAACTCATGTCTTGCCATCAGATGTAAACATTTTGCTTATTACGTAATTTCAATATAGTTTGAATTACGTAATTGATGTATTATAATTATCAAACTACATAAATTAGTTGGTAAAATTACATAGAGTGTTTATAAATACTTATAATTTAGTGAACTAATAGATAATTTACAAATAAACTACTGATACTAGGTTTACTATGCTGAGAAGTTAATTAAATTAAATTAATGACATATATTGTTTTATTTATTATTCAGGTTACTTGATATCAATTATCATTTAGCTAAAGCATTACATTCTAATTTATTCCAAAATTGTGAGCATAGACAATTATTTTAATTTCAATAAATATAATTAATCATAAATATTAAATAGATATATTTGTTTTTTAGCGCGAAGATGCGTTTTTGTGCACGTTCGAAAAATCGTGCGTGCTTAAAATTTTGATTTGCAATAGTCTTATCAAAGATACAGTTAGACATACGTGTTTAAAGTGATTTAATTATTTTGGGGCATCGAATTACATTCACTCACTATAGTAGCGAAATGAGCTATATTCCTACATTCCAAAAATTGTTGCATTGTATATAGGCTTTGCAGTTTTGGAGAAAACAGAACAAAAATTAGGAAAAATGTTGAATATATCAATCACTAAATCATTATTTACTTATATAATATAAACATTGGGCATAATAAAATTGTGTTATATGAGGAATATAAGAAGTTGATATGCGTAAACAATTTTAATCGATAATTGTTATTGTAGTTTAACAAAACAAATATTTGATTATTAAAACTATTAATTTATTAAACTATAATGCATTAAGTATAGATATGATTTCGTAAATAAGTACGATAAAGAAATGGTTATTTATCGGCGTGATGTATACATAGTCTCTTTATTGCATTCCATTCCGAAGACTGAAAACAAATTCAAAAGGATCAATTTAGATAATGAAGGAAAACCGTAAAAGCCGTCACAATAAAATTTACAATGCGACTGTCTCATTCAAATGGTCAATCATTTGAGAGGGCGAGGGGGTGAGGGGAGGGGGGAGGGTAAGAGAGAGAGAGAGAGAGAGAGAGGCACAAACGTACCCACCGAGAGCTAAATGGTTTGCAGCTGTTAATCTTGCGTGATTGTCGCGTAATTCGAGGAGCGACGAAGCTCTGACTAAGAGAAAAATATTCTGAATGAAAGCGAGTTTGTTCCTCGTCACTTATTTATTATTTATGAACGGCCGCGAGTTTCTCGCACGAGATTGTGAAGCCGCGAGATGTACGCCGGCGTATTGTAATCGCAATTGACGGGTGACGAGAAAATGTTTGCGAGCAGCGGCACGACTGACTAATTTGCACCACTTAACCATGAGGAATTTCGCTTGGATGTGATACTCAGTGAGAAAAAGAGCCAACTAATTAAATGGTCGCTTTTATTATACGATATTACTTTTTAATTTTTTTTATTTATACAATGGGGCATTTTAACAAATTAGGTACGTATTTGTCGAACACTTTTTACTTTATTATAATAATAAACCTTAATTAAAAGTAAAAAAGTATAAAATATCTTCGTCGTGTTATTATTTACTTAATACAAGTATCCTTATATTATTACATCTATAATATTTACAATTGAGTTACCGTTGTCCTTAACCACACGAATTTGCACATACTGGTATTATGGTTTCTGAAAATAAATACGATAATTTAATTAGTATAATATAACAGATAACTGCGATAAGTTTGTTAATTTAAAATAAATGGGTATCAGTAGAATGGAAAAGGTCGGTAGAGTGGAAAAAAAATTAATAATAATAATCCTAAGAGATTGCTTACCGAAAAGTTCAACCTTAGTCTCGGCATGTCCATAAGCATTCTCGGCCCGACAGATATAAATCCCATAATCGGTTGAGCCAACGGAACTGCGATGCAACGTGTCGACAAACTCGTCTGGTACAGATGCTGCGATCTGTTCTCGTCTCAATTCTTTACCGTTTTTATGCCAAGTGACAACAGGTGGTGGATAAGCTTCAACTCGACATTCAAGGCTGGCATCGTAACCTTGAGCTTGACCGACTCTTGGTCGTACGGCTGTGATCACTGGAGTAAATCCAACAAGAACCGTGACATTCGATTCTGCAACAGCGCCTACTCCATTTTCAGCGATACAATAATAAATGCCCCGATCGTCCCTATGTGCATTAGGTATATGGAGCACATTCCCACTGTCAATAGAAAATAAAACATTATGTATATTACACTACTTTCATTTATTAAAGTATTGTCGATCAATGACAATGTTTTAGCAGTGCCAATAATATTATTTACTGATTTACGGTCATTTATATAGTGCTATCATTTTCTTTTCAAAATTTCCTATTTTTATCATTTTTATATAATTTTGATAATAAATCTATAAGAACTCTTTTACATTTTCAATATTACAAAACATATCCTTTGTAATTGTTTATGGTAAACATCTCTTACCTCTAATGATGCTTACTCTAAAATTAAGAGGAATCTTGTATAAACAAGTGAAATTTTTTTTGATAAAAAATGAGGAACTGTAACTAAAAAATATCAACATTCTAAAATCAAAGATATTTCACTTGATTCTAAAACTTTCTCGTTAAAGGTTATTTTCTTTTTCAGGAATATTTAAGGAAAATTCCGCTTAGATAAAAAATCTTTTTTTTCAGTTTGTAGTCTTTTGTTGAGGTTTTACAAATCAAAGAGTTCGTGTTTGTACTTTTACTCTACAGTCGCCTGAAAGGATTTTAATTTTTGGTATAAGCATGAGCTTATCTTATTTTCTGTGTATTTTTTACACAGGAAATAAGAATGTTAAATTCTTATTTAATTGTGTATCGTTAATTACAAAGGATATTTTACCGATAATCAATATATCTAGGTATCGTGCATCGTAAAAACAATTAACAACTTTAAAATTTTAAATCACAAGAATGATAGTCTGTGTAAAGGTACAATTAAAAATTAAATAAAACTATAAATAATTACCGGTGAATTGCACCACCAATCGATAAGAGGAGATCATCTTGTCGTTTCCAAGATATGCGAGGTACAGGAAATCCGTCAGCGTCACAATGTAACTCGATAGGTTTGCCCTCGGTAACGTTTACCGACCGAGTTGTGTTGGACCGAATAGAGGGTGGTCTACGCATCTCAAGTTGCACTTCGGAGGTTACTTTGTTGTTCAAATTTAAAAGAATTTGACACTGGTAGTAACCTGTGTCGGTTTCTACTAGATTTTTGATCTTTAGGAAATAGAAAATACCAAAATTTTATTTGTAATGGTCATAATGTAGTTATTTTTATGTTTTTATGTATGTATGTGTAATGATAAATTACAATTGTCACAACAACATGTTGGTAAAGAGGTGTGCGTACGTTAAATTGAAACAAAAATTTAAATATTTAAAAAAGTAAATGCTTACTTGCGATTTTATGTATGTATATATATCTAAGAGAATAACAAAATATTATTATCTTGTTACTAATGCAATATATGATTTATTAAAGACACAAATATTTTATCAAAAGGTATGTGTGTATATGAGTATTTTTTAATAATATAACAAACGATCTCTTACTCTCAATGTGTATGTAGAAGTCGGAGTATCAAAATTTACAGAGACTCTTTTGTCGTTGATGATTAAAGATGATTTTGTAGAAAGGGGCACAGGATTAAGCCTGTCTTTGTCCAGTTTGACCCATAGTAACGGAAGCTGTTGTACATTTTGTACCGTACAATTTAATTCGACCGTTTGATTAATTTCCTTTATCTGCTCATCCGAGATGAAGGTTATAACGGGATCCTCACAAGACACTGCAATTAACACATCGTTTATTTTTCATATTATTATTATTTAACTATTATATAAATTACGATAGCTCAAACAGGTTTAGATGATAAAAATTAATTTTATTGAGCAAAAACGACTTTTTAAACACCGAACACAAAACATAAATTCTTATTCTATAGTGATCAAGAAAATATGAATATTAAATTTTTTTTCTGTACGTTACTTTTATTTCATACGTTAATCTCTGTATATAAAGACTTTTATAAAGTTTAATACTTTAAATAGATCAATTAATTACGTATTATATTTACTTTATTATTTAATATAAAATTCAATTTTATTTATTTAATTATATTTTGATATACCAATAAACGATTTAATATAAATTTAATAATAAATTTACATGTACGAATTGAAATTTAAAAATGTTTAAACTTGAATCATTGATTAACGATCAACATGTGTAATGTAATATATTTTTGATAATCCGTTAGATTATCTTTTTACTTTAAGATGTGTTGCAAATAAATCGGTACATGTGTACTCAAAATAAGACAGTTACCCGCATTGAAAGAATATTAAAACGGAAATGCTTGATTATTCAGTCTTCAAGGAAATAATTACAATCTCGTTAATTACCTTAAGGACTATATCAAGTTTATTATCTAATAAAAATTAAAACGTTAAAATTAATTTTTATTTCGTGATAAATATATAGAGAATATATATATAGTGGCGTTATACATTTGTTACGATTAAATGTTTTACAAAATTACTACTCGAAACCGTAATATCTAAATTAAAAAGTAATTGTCGATGTATAAATTTTGTTAATGTTTTTAGTTAAAATTTGTTTTTAAAAATTTTTTAAATATGGCTTTTTGTGACTACTTTCTATATAAACGTGATTGTAATTGTCGTTATTAATTTTATTAATATTTTATCTATACTATTTTAGAGTATACCATACACATTGTAAATATGAAGGTCTTAATATTTATTTATAATTAATATGATTTGTTGAATGTATTACATATTTAACATAATATATTCAAGATTATGAAACCGTAATTTATGATAATAATTTAAATTAGTATATTTGATAATGAAATTCATAAATGACTTTTCATTTAACCTGGACATTTTTTGGCTTAAAAAACGTTACATTTATGGTCAGATTTCTACTTGGAATGATTTTAATCGATGCACTAGCAACGAACGCTTATGTTTATTAGTGTAAAAATATTTTATACTTCAATGTAAAATAAAACAGTATTGAAGATGATAAGTTGTATAAAAAATTGTAAATGGTTTAAAATTTCACTGCTTTATTTTGTATATTTTAATAGTTTCAATTAAAATATTATTTCTAATAAACCACTGAAGTAAAAAATGTATGTCGTCAACTTAAAGAAAATGATCATAAGAAGCTACCAATTTTATACAAGATCTACAAAAAAATAATCGATAAAAAATAAAATATTCGAAGATACGGTATAATAAATAATAAAAATAGTGTAAATAGTTACCAAGAGGCGAAAAAAGAAGGTAAGAACACAGAATGCTCAAAGTAACAAAAGTATTTGGTCCCTTCATCTTCTGTTCATGTAAACAAGTAGCGTCGCAACGGTAATCTTACAAGTGTGTGACAAGTGGCCTGGCAGGATAGCCCAGAGTTTCGAGGTTCAAAAGCAATGTAAAAGGGGGCCGGTTCGTACGAGCATACGGGGACCGATGGTGTTCATGGGTCGGTCACGCACAACGAACTGCATACCCATTCATTGTCGTCTTACGGGTGAACTCCACCATGTATATTCCACCATGTTATAACTGCGCGCTTCTGCCGAGAGAGAGAGAGAGAGAGAGAGAGAGAAGGCGATTGCCTTATCCCCACCATCGATGTAAACGAAAGACACTGCTACCGCTGTTTCCACTTCTGACGTATAAAAAATGAAAAATTAAACTTTCGAGAAAATAAACCACTCCGTACGATGTCAAGTAGGTATATCGCGAGAGCTTCGTTCACTTTGAACTTAACCGACTGAGAGACGCAAAACTAAAAAAAAACAATTATGCACTTACAGATAAGAATCGGATAAAAACTATAAAGCGCGTAATTATTAGTTTATTTAATAGTTTAATCTATAATGCTAAGCATTTTTTAGTTTATTCAATAAATCACTTTTGACTACTGAGAAATGGTTATTTTTTAATGTACATATTTTAAACATATAATCTTATTATAAGCATTAATAATAAGGTAATTTTAAAACATACATATAATTGTAATACATTTAAATTATCTATTAAAAATAAATTTTTAATAATTAAACATTATACATTAAACTATTTAATTAATATTTTATTTTTATAAACCAAGTACAATTTTAAAAAAAAACTAGTTTTATCACGTTAATGGTTGATCTGTTTTAGTAATTATTATTTTAGTTAAAAAAAGGTTAAAAATTAAAATTATAATGATTTTTTTAAGTATATTTCTTATTATTATAAACTGTTGGTATGGTATTCCAAAATGTATTCCATATATAAAAGAATGACAGTTTAAATAATTATAAGGCATGTAGGTACAGTGATGCTCAAATGACCGTAACCGTGCACAATTACGCTCGAACGATTGTAGACATAGGCAACTGTGACTAAATGTTCAGCGTTGTACCCTTATAATTTCATTTAAAACAGTGATTTTTTAGTTATTCGGATATTAATGCCTGGATTCGTTTCTAAGATGTACGATTAAAGATTCAAGTTTAAATACTTAATGTTCAATCCAGTGATTTATAAACAGGCAATTTTTCATACATTTTTTTGTACTTACGAAAACTATTAAAAATATAATATAAATGTTGAAGAATTGTTAAAAATATAAATGTGATAATGTTTTATTTAAGTGAACTAAAAACGAATTTTCAACTTAATTTCACTTCGATGTTTCAGTACACAAACGACTCATTATTCAATTAATTATGTATTTTATTTTGCATCGAGCTGTGTAATTCTTCTATACTGCAGATTTATAGTTTTATTATACATTATTACCGCTTAAGGTGTATGGGAATTTAAAATTAATTCTACACATATTACAAAGAATTTATTGCAGTTTTGAATTAAATTAGCCGTAAGCGCAGCTTTTATAATATTTACAATAAAAATTTTCATATCTAATTATTACTTGCTAAAATTATAGTTTTATCAATTTATTACCAATTTATTGAAAAATTCATTAATTCATTTTGTTATTCTAGTAGAATTCTAGACTAATTTTACCCTAAAATTAATTTGTATTAACGAGACAAAACTAGGTAAGTAATGTTGTATTTATCTTTTTTAAATACTGGTGAATTAAAAAGTAATTTTACATTTTTTTTACATAACTAAAAAACAGCACTACGTTTTACACAATTAACAATATTCTTTTAGTATTACATTTTTAATGTATTTAACATTATTGTTACCTACTGTCAGTTAAGAAAAATATTCTGCACGCAAGTGTTGCAAAATAATGTGCACAAGTATCAGTTTAATTCTCTAATATAAATATAGTTGAGATAATTAATTAATTATTTTTCAAGCATATAAAATAAATAAATAAAGTTATAAATCATGTACAAACTATACAGACCTAGTAAAACACTTATAAAATTTATATAAATGAAAAAATTTCGAAGTTAACATAATTTTAAATAATGTTTTAAGGATATGTTGATAGTTTTCGCAGATACGTATTTAACGTTATGTATACAAATACTATTATATACCACGAACTAAATATTTCTATAAAAATAATGAATCAATTAATTATAATATTATCTGATATGAAAATATTGCTAAGGTAATAACCGGAAGTGTTAAAATGCTATAAAAACTGCGATAAACTATTTGTTTTAATAACATTTTATTCATTTCATAGAAAATATTCTGGCACTCAGATGTTATCACTGCACAAGTATGCATTGTAGTAAAAATATTTTTAAATGTAATTGTGCAGACTTAACGTTTTTGCCAAATAATAAATATATAGTTCTAAATAATAGTACAAAATACTTATTGTGTGATTAATTAGAAAAATTTTTATCAAATCGTGTATAGAAGTAACTATTAAAAAAAATTAAATTTAATAAATGTCACTGAATCGTTATAGTTAATCGATTAACAATTGCTTGTAATTCTGAACGATTGTCTATGCATACTCTTCAACATTGTACTTATTAATTGTTTCTTTATGTTACAAATTATAATAAATCATTAGACTTTACGTACTGCGTTCAGAAATGTTATTCTAAATTTTTTCTGTCAGTTTATGAAGCTACATAAGTAAGCATACATTTCTATTTATTACAGTAATTTCAATTAAATAAAATAAAATTATTTTTTCTCACTTTCAACTTTGTCAACTACTTTTACATGACATTGGGGTTTAATAGATATTTCCGAAGCACAGGATTTATCGTGTTTTTGTAAGTCAATCCGGTATCCCTATTTATGTGAAAAAGGCTACATATTTAAATATAACACAAAAAAGGAAATTTCAATTATTATTGATGAAGCAACTGTAATTGAATTTTCGAAATGTTAACCTATTGTTTGTTGTGAACTTTGAAGATATATCAGAACAAACTGTTATTTTTGTTGAAACAATGTAACTGTATTTTATAATTAAACTGCTTATAATTTATTATGTTTATGATGTAAGCTATTAGTTTACGTATATTATAAAATAATCTATTTATTTATGGAATCTAAACTGCGATAGGTATATAAAAAAATACAAATAATTAATTTTTTTGGCCACTGATCCGTCTTTTTGTTTATTAAATAAAAGTTCTACTAATTTATAATAATAACGTTACATTGTTGGCGGAATTCTAAAAAAATGTGAATTATCTATATTTAAAACAGATAAATGATTTAATAGCACAAATTGTGAAAATACTGTTGCTTATTTATATTTCTGTGAATTATTTATGTAAAAATGTTTGGTTGTAATCGCATACACTTGAAAACTAGTAGTATAATAATAATTAATTTCTAAATTTAAATTTAGGTGTCGTAATAATTAAAAAATATTTTTATAAAATGCTATAATAAGTATAAGATAAAAAATTTTTTTAATCTAGGGAGATTTTGAATTTGTATAAATTCTAGTTTTATACCTGCGTGAAAGACGGAAATTTTCGTAAGCACTTGTCCTTGCAAAATCCTACCTCCCCTCGCTATATACCTGACAGATGTGTTTCTCCCATTGTATTAGTTGACCCTCTGGAATGGTTTCTCACGAAGAGACACGAAGACTCGAATCCCAACGGAATTTTCTTTATGGTTTAACTTCTTCGAACGTTTGCAGAAAATTTATGACGGATTTTCTACAGATAATAACTAAACAATCATTAAATTCAACTTAATTTTTACTTAATTAATATTTACGTCTAATCCCAGACAGTTGTTCATTAATTTTTATTATAATTAACGTTTCAATTATGTTGTTATTTTACATTTTGCTAAAATATTAGTATTAGGTAACTAAGATTAATTAAGTTTATAAATAATTGGATGTAAGGCTGTACCCAAGAGGAGCATTGTACTACTATATTTTACATATTGATAATAAGCACATTTTATAATATATTTTAAAATTTAAAGATAGAAAAATTACACCTGTCTAGATTGTAAAATAACTAATAATAACTAATAATACAACAATATAGTATTTATTAATTAATAATTGTATTAAACAATATAGTAACAATACAGATTATCTAAGTATCTTTTGTTGAATAATAATTTTCTTAAAAACTAGCATGTGTACTTATTTATTTGTTTATTTAGTGGCCAAGTTTCAATAAACGCCTCTTTAAAAAATTGATATGCAAATGTGGTTAAAGAACAACAAATGTTTTATATTTTAATATGTTATTATTATTATTATTATTATTATTATTATTATTATTATTATAACGCTTTCGCATTGTGATATTACAGATATTTAATATAATATACGGTCAGTTTAACTAGACTAGACTAACGCAAAATTGTTTTATGTTAAGCAGGAAATAAGTATATATATATAAAATAATAGAGGGATGTTGCCTATGAATTTTACATAATAAACATGAATCGAGTACGTTCTTTTTCGTATATACTTAAATTTGAGAAGTTGACGGTTACTCGCAATGTTTGAATCTTCGATATATATAGATATCGACTAGACAGTTATATTTACATATATAAAGGGAGGAGAGAACGAGTACACGCATACCGCACGGCACACACGCACTCAAATTCCTACGAATAAGGGGAAGGAAGGAGATTAGATTTACGAGGAGGGGAGAATCGGCGGGAACACTTGCGAGTTGCGAGTTGCGATTGGAGAAAGACTGACGCAGTTTCGTTCACTCCTTCACGCAGCAGTAGCACCAAGCTACGAAAGCGTTCGACGCCATTACGAGGTTGGACGCTAAAGAGAAATGTGCTTGGAATGACTCCACAATTTTATATTTGAAATTTTCACCATGGAATATTGTAGCTGCGTCTCGTAGACGACGCGCACTCCCACAATGTACTCGAGAGGTAAGAATACATTTATTACTTTCATTAATTGACCAATACTTACCAATTCATTCAATTGCCGGAAGTTAATTTTGTTGGTTATATTTGTTGCGTAGCACGTGTTTCATTTGATCTTCGGTGAGATATTTCAAAGGCCTTCCAGTTTTATCTGCTATTCTACTACAATTACGAGATGATAACCAACATTTCTATTATTTTACTCGGCAGTACGAAATTATAAGGATTAAACATTATAATTAATTTGACAAGGAGTAGCCCCACACAACTCTACACAAAATTGGTTCAACTTCATTCAACTGGTAAACGATAAGTATTCTTTTTATTTACAATTTAACAATAGTATGTGCCATAGTTACTTACAAATTATATAAAACTGATTATTCAATACCTAACTTTTATTTTGTATTTTGTTTATTACTACTAACACTAATATATTTTTAAAAGTTAATGGAAACTTCAATGTAATAACTTTGAAATATTCATTTTTTTAATATTTTCAAGATATTATTTATTAGTTAATTTATTTTATTACCCTAAACTGTATAAAGTTTGTGAACATGCTTAATATTAATACTTTGACAGAGTGATGTGTAATCTTCTGTGTACAAATAAAGATGTAATGTTTTTTTACTATTACATCAACATATTAGTGCTTTGTGAAAAAATTCTTATAGAACCAAAATAATGATGATATATTTATAATTGAAACCATTGTTTATCTGTACCCTAAACAATTTAGTCAATTTTATAGACAAATTTTTATCATTATTATATAACTACTTTATTATACCAACATCATAATAAATTTGAATCTTAAAGTATTTAGGTAATTTTGAATAACCAGGATTTTATGTTTTAACAATGTTGAAAAATATAAAATTTTGCTTTATATTGCGTTTATTAAATCATCAACAATCTTAATATAAAAATATTTATTTTACACTCCACTAACTTATATGCATTAGCTGCATATATCTATTAAAAATAATGATATTAATCTTCTATTAAGTATTTATCTTCCTGACTAACATTATATTAACAGTATTTTTTATTATAAGTACAGGTTTAATAAATATTTTACACCCTGTAACAATATTAAGAGTTAAGTACACTTTGTCTCTTTCCATCTACCGTTTCGATGGCATTACATAAAAATGAGTAAATAGATGTGGGTACTAACGAATT
Organism: Theocolax elegans; assembly: GCA_026168455.1. NCBI lineage: Eukaryota > Metazoa > Arthropoda > Insecta > Hymenoptera > Cerocephalidae > Theocolax > Theocolax elegans. Next base: position 62,048,445 of record CM047427.1, read on the forward strand.
GGTGGTAATTAACAGTTTTTTTGCAACCGATGGTCTTCATTTTAAAGTTTAAGTGATTCACTGATAACTTACAAATCAGTTCAGTTAAAATGATATTTTTAGATAAGTTTTTATACTGCAACTTGTTAATACGAGTAAATAAAGTTAAGTTTGTGTTATAAATTTAAAGTATAAAGGGGCACTTTACAATGCTATAGCATTTTTGATTATAATAATTTCATAAATTAATTATTAAATTATATATTATCCATCTACATTATAGATTGAAGTAAAAGAATAATACTTTTAGTTTTTGAATTTTTTAATTCTTTATCTATATTCTTTGACTACACATTTATTATTAAGAAAATAGTATTTGTCAATGATGGTGAACAAGAAACAATAATGGATAATTAATTAGCAATGTTTTAATTAGATCTTCTCTAGCCTCATCAATTATTACCTTTTATTAAAATCAATATTATTTTTACATTTCTATTATACATACAATAATTTACTGCTTACTATTTTGTTATGTTGTACATTTAATGTAATAACATATTATTTCTGATCCGTTCCTCTATAGTTAAAAACAAAAGTTAATGAGAGGATGAAACAGGTTGATTAAAGCATTGCTAAATAATTAATAATTATTTTATTTTTTCAACAACTTACAGTTTTTTCAATAGAATTAAATAAAGCATAATATATTTATTAACTCACTAAAGCCACTGGAAAAATATAATGGTATTAAATATTGATTGCAATAAAGCAATAAAGGATGTAAAGTTCTTGTAATACAAGCAAAAATTTTTTTAATAATTGGTGTGCTAATTATTTGAGAAGTGAAATTCATTATATTACCATCTGAATTATTTGCCAACTAAGAAGTACTATTTTTACAAAAATTTAAATAGTTTTGCTTCAATGCAATCTATGATTTTTTAAAGTTTCAAGTTGATTGGTACAATAATTAATATATTTATTGTTTAAAAAATTTTTAATCTTTATGTTAATCTTATACTACACTAATTACTTTGAAACTTTGCGCATTTATGGATTATATAGTGATGAAGAACAATGTTTTCATAATTTTGCTTAAATTTTAATATAAAATATTAATATTAATTTTTGTGAAAGTAGTACATATTAGTTAGCATCCCCTTGATATTAATTGAATATAACTATGAAAATAGTAATAAAGTTTACAATACTTAAGAGGATGCCATATCCACATGCTTACCAAAGTTTACAGATTCAAACTTTACAAAACCAATAATCACTTTTTTCATAAAGTATGAGTTATCCCCCCTAGGTTTTGATAAAAGCTAGCGGGGACAAGTCATAAAATTTTAAAAATTTATAAATTCTCTTATTAAAGTTTAAATCCGTAAATGTCCGTAAGCATGTTGGTTCGGCGTCCTCTTAAGTATTTACAAGTATATATTAATTTGAGAAATTAAAGTTCTATTTCAATGCTTTTTTCTAAATATTTGGTTGATTTTGTTGAGTCTGTACTCAATGGGCTTTGCTATTTACTTTGATTTGGTAATTAATTAACTAGTTCTATAGCTAAACAAAACCTAACATATTCCACAGATATTTACTGCACACAAGAAATACATTATTTTATTACTATTATTGTAATAATTATTATAACTAGCATTATAATAATTGTCTACACAATTATTTATAATATTACAATGTAGAAAATTAATAAAAGAATACATGAGCTTATGTAAAAAGTATTTGTTTCGAGTTTTAAAGAGCATAGACATAGTTTTGTATATAATAAATTGTTGTAGAGCAAGTTTGATCCTAGTTATATTCTATTTTCATAACATTGTTGATAACTTAATTATAAACGATAAAAAATGATTATTACAAAATATCATTCCACACAATTTCTCATATCTATCTGTTAATAATAAAACAAAAGTATTATCTGGAGCATAGCACTTGCAAGTTATTGTGTGTAAAATTTCTTGAATTAATAAAAAAAATTTTACAGAAAAAATGTATATATGAGAATAAAGTATTTTGAAAATTATCAAACAAAACTGAATTGATGAATGCTTTATAATAAAATATAAAAAATTATATAATAGATTTATTTAATATATTTTTCTAGTTTAAAGTACACGAACAAAAACATTTGTTTAACTCTTAAATACTTTAATTATGTACATTATTCAAAAGAAGTAAATGTATATTAGAATACAAAGAGTCAAAATAAAAATGAGACTCAAGTATTTTTCATTAACAACAGACTTGCAACATTTTCAAAATTGTTTTCTAACATGTAGTGAAGTAATTGATAAATAGTTACATAATTTTTATTATTTAAAGATGTACACATTAATTTTTTTGTCAACTATTTTATTGAATTTTTTGCTTTCTCCATTTTATTTTACACAAATTATATTATATTAATACACATATTTTTTTTATATAAGCTCATTGTTCAGTACTATACTAAACTTTTAACTGAATATTTAGTAAACTATTAATGTTTTCAAAACTTAGGTTTAAATTTGTTTAACTATAATACAGTTATCTGTAATGTAATTACTACAAGTTATAACATGAAATGTACATATCTAATACTTAGCAATCTATATTGCCTTTATTAGAAGACTAAAAATTTTTGCACATGATAATTATATGTAAAAATATAAGCAATATGTGCATACATATAACAATTTTTTATTATGTCAATACTTCATAAAGACAATTTATTTTTGTACATAAAAGTTACTTGATACATATTATAATTAATATAAGTTGTGTGCCATATTGATAACATGATTTATATTATACTTTATCTATTATATTAGATTACTATTTTTGTTAATCAAAATATTTTAGAGAATGGTTTTTATTTGTACATATGCGTAGATAAAGTAATGTAATCCTAGCCTCTACACTAAAATATTTTGATGTTTGCGTTTTCTAACTGTGTAAAATAATTATTTTAAATTTGCTTCACAACAAATAAAAAGTTAATAAGAAAATAAAATATTAAATCAAAAGAATAAGTGAAGAAAAAAATCGGAAAAATTTACTATAATCAAGAATTACCAAAAGAAAAAAAGGAAAAAAAAAGAAAAGAAAAGAAAAGAAAAAAGAAGAAATCAATCATTTAAGCTGAAAAACATACTACTAAAAGATATAAAAATATTTCGTTAGTGAAGTAAAGCCATTTTTTAAATTTTCATAATCAAGTGTATAGTCAATAGCATATTAAGCGTACAGTTTATACGATTAAATATTATTTTAATTTTATGGCGTTCACAATGGCGTCAATAGTTGACCCGTAATGTTTTGCTATTATTACTTTTAAACAAATAATGAAATAAAAAGCTGACATGTTACAAATTATGCAACCTCTGTAAAAGTAGTTGATGAAATACAAAATGAAAAATTTACTACAAATAAATAAGTAAAACAAAAAGAACCAAATTAATAATTGTAAATTATTAATGCGTAAATTAATTAACATTATTCATATTTGTAAACATAGTATCGCAGTTTTTGTTTAGAAGAAACTTAGACAATTATTTTAATATATTTATAATTTAAGTCAATTTCTATTTTTAAATAAATTTTTGTATTACTTTTATGCTTGTTATAAGAATTGTTAAAGAAACTGGGATACTAAAGATTAAAAAAAGATTGCGATTCAATTAATAAATATATTACATTTAGTTTTATAAATACTTTACTATTATTATGTTAAAATATTGTTAAAAATTATTGTAAATATGAAAAGTATTAAAATCTATAATTTATATTATTTACGACATTCATATATATTTGTAAATTACGTCATATTTATTATATATTTATTACTTAGCAATATTAATGTTATATCTCAGTACATTACAACGTAATAGATAATGCGAATTAAACGCTATAAAAATAAATATGGTGCGCCATAAATCAGCGCTATCATTGATTCAATAAACAATAAATGTATGTGTAAAATTTCTTATCTATTATTTAAACATCAAAGCTTCAGATGTATGTTTAGAAAAAGAATTTTTACGTATTTATATCGAAAATATAAAATTACTGATACATGTAGATTAATGTAAATATATAATTTTTATTGACATTTTAGTAACATTAATACATAAATAAACTAGTTTTAAGTCATATTTTCAAATTTTCGTTTTATATATTTATTTACTTATGTTGATAGAAAGAAAAAATGACATACAAGAATCTGAACATTAAAAGTACAAATATCACAGCACATCGGACACATTCATAGAAGTTTATCTCATTAGCTATGATTTTAAAAATGTGATTTTATGGCACTATTGAAACTTTTTAAATAAGGCACGTATCTAATTAATTAGACGAGAATTACACAAATGCGTTCCTTGTGCCCGGAATGATTTGACATCAATTTCGGCTCATAACTGCAGAATCAAGAGGTCCCAATCAGTCCTCACAATTTATAGCTATGTATTGCTATAAAATGCGGACTCCTAGTCATACACATTTAGCTCAAACGCTTACGCTATAGAGTAATATGTAGTCACATCAAGAAGGAAAATCCTGTACTTATACAAAACATTGTCAAGGGGAAAATAAAAAATCTCGATTAAACTTATTTGTAACAGAAATTATCTGCAGCTGTTATGATACACTTTGATAATATACCCCAAACAAATTCTTAGAAAGAACAATCTTCCCAGGTTTGACATCCAATAATTGGATTTAAAGCAATGTCTCCATCTGAAAAAAGTTCAGCAGCGCAATTAGGCAAAAAGCGGATAAAGCTTTTCTTTAAAGAATAAAAAAAGTTGAATTTAACGATACGCTAACAATGGATTTCTTTGAATAATGATATCGTTAATATAATAAAAGACAATGCCAATGATATTCCTTGCATTTGCCTTACATGACGTTTTTAATAGTAACTCACGAAATTCAGTGACTTCAAAAACTGTAAAAACGTTAATGACTGCTGAAGCTTAATAATTACAGTTTCTATTGAAAAAGACACTACTACTGGTGATTTCAATATGTTCTGTCAAAAATCTTCACTTCATAATGTATGAGTACTGTATTTCAAAGGCAATGATGTGTATTCGATGTTATGAACCAGGATCTTGTCGACTGTGACTATCATAATCCTAATAATGCAAACGGTACGAAAAATGTACGTTTGCATTTCAGTATAATCTAGCGAGATATAAGCAAGTGATACGCTGTGCAGTATTGTATTAGCAAATTCGAATTCGAACATGTTCCTAAATGAAGTTTATTTAATTTTGCATACTATGTTGAGTATCAATATTATGTCTAAATAAATATACAAAAACGAAATTTCAACAATGCAACAAGAGAATAAATAAAAAACAACAAGTAAATTCTTTAAACATATAAAATTCAATACTCTTATATATTTACATTATTGTATAAAGTTAAAGTATTATTTTTATAAATAGTAAGAACTATAAATTTAATAACAATTTACAAATCAATTATAAAAAAACATTAAGTGCAGAATTATTCAATTTAAATTTAAATTGCACTATAAGAAAAAATTTACAATGTACGATGCGAATTATAATTTCCAATATGGGAATATACGTTACGACTAAAACTAAGTAATGTAAGTAAGAACTAGTAACTTTTATGAAAAATAATAAATTGAAAGACACGTAACTTTTATGAAAACTTAGACTTTGAAATAATTCATATTAATAATTTGAATATGACCGTTATTTATTGTTCATGTTTAAAGACTATTTTCTTAATAATCCAGTAACCAAGAATGAGAATAATTCTTCAAAAAAGCACATATTTACCGTATTTTTACGCATATTAATTTAGTATCACAGTAAATATGTACCATTTGCTTTTTCAATATACAAAATAAATTAATTTAATAAAATCCAAACAGGGTTGTGACAAATATTTGTCTTCAGTGTTATTCACCAGTAAATAATTCCTTTAAAAGTAAAATTTGGAGTATTATTTATCATAGCAAGAACACAGCCACATAGTAAAATACTCCGGAATACATATCAGCACTCTACATGAAGTAACAGGTGATTGAATAAATGAGTAAAATAATGTTAATAAATTTCACCACAAAAATTAAAACCTAAACTTTATCGAAGAATCCTGAAACAACCTGAAGTTATGAAACAAAAATAAAAAACAGCAACTTCCAACAAAAAAATTGAAGTGCTAATCTTTGTCTTAAATTTCGGTCAAGTGCTACCCATAACATCTCGTAGTATTTACGTAATTATGCGACAAAAGTAAATTTTTAACTTAATACAATCACGAGTTCCTGCCCCATTATATAAACAATACTTTATATGCAAGATCCGAAAATACTATTCATGAAGGTTATACATACAAGGAGATTCCAATAAAAATATTTAGTGTGTTTTAGTGTGTGTACATAAATAAAACATTCGTATGCAGATCTAGTAATTAATGAAAGGTATACGTATCTCAGCATAGGTTCCAATAAAAACTTTTATTGACTAACTAATTAATTAAATGAAAGGAAAAAATCCATTACCTTTCATTTTTAATTCCTGATCTGTTACATAAATGAAACATTTGTATGTAGAACTAAAAATTAATGAAAGGAATACGTATCTCAGGGGAGGTTCAATAAAAATATTTATTGTTTAACTAAGTAATTAAATCAAAGTAAAAAATTCCTTTTTTATTTTTGAAGCTTATTTTATGCCGACCTATAATTAAGGAGTGTATTAGCCTCTGATTCTTTAACTTTATCGTTGTGAGGATTGAACGTTACAGATAGTAATGCTAATATAACCACTAAAATGCTTAACATTATAATTAAATTTCAACAGACGAAGGTTATTTATTTTGTAATGGATATCAGGGGAGGTTCCAATAAAAACTTTTGATGTTTAACTAAGTACTTGAAACAAAGTAAAAAATTCCCTTTTTATATTTAATTCCAGATCTGTCACATAAATGAAAATTTTGTATGCAGATCAAAATTAATGAAAGGCATACGTATCTCAGGGGAGGTTCCATTAACAACTTTTATTAAATAACTAATTAATTAAGTCAAAATAAAAAATTAATTCCTTTTCATTTTTAATTCCTGATCTGTTACATAATTTAAACGATTGTATGCAGATCTAAAAATTAATGAAAGGCATACGTATCTCAGGGGAGGTTCCAATAAAAACTTTTATTGAATAACTAATTAATTAAATCAAAGTAAAAAATTCATTCCTTTTTATTTTTAATTCCTGATCTGTTACATAAATGAAACGTATGTATGAAGATCTAAAAATTAATGAAAGGAGTACGTATCTCAGGGAAGGTTCCAATAAAAACTTTTCTTAAATAACTAATTAATTAAATCAAAGTAAAAAATTGATTATTTTTCATATTTAATTCCTGATATGCTACATAAATAAAACGATTGTATGCAGATCTAAAAATTAATGAAAGGAGTACGTATCTCAGGGGAGGTTCCAATAAAAACTTTTATTAAATAACTAATTAATTACTTGAAAGTAAAATATTCATTCCTTTTACATTTTTGATTCCTTATCAGTAACATACATTAAACTTTTGTATGCAGATCTAAAAATTAATGAAAGGCATACGTATCTCAGGGGAGGTTCCAATAAATACTTTTATTAAATAACTAATTAATTAAATCAAAGTGAAAAATTCATTCCTCTTCATTTTTAATTCCTGATCTGCTACATAAATGAAACGTATGTATGCAGATCTAAAAATTAATGAAAGGTATGCGTATCTCAGGGGAGGTTCCAATAAAAACTTTATTAAATAACTAATTAATTAAATCAAGGTAAAAATTGATTCCTTTTCATATTTCATTCCTGATCTGCTACTTAAATGAAACGTATGTATGCAGATCTAAAAATTAATGAAAGGCATACGTATCTCAGGGGAGGTTCCAATAAAACTTTTATTAAATAACTAATTAATTAAATCAAGGTAAAAATTGATTCCTTTTCATATTTCATTCCTGATCTGCTACATAAATGAAACGTATGTATGCAGATCTAAAATTAATGAAAGGAGTACGTATCTCAGGGGAGGTTCCAATAAAAACTTTTATTGAATAACTAAGTAATTAATCAAAGGTAAAAATTGATTCCTTTTCATATTTCATTCCTGATCTGCTACATAAATGAAACGATTGTATGCAGATCTAAAAATTAATGAAAGGCATACGTATCTCAGGGGAGGTTCCAATAAAACTTTTATTGAATAACTAAGTAATTAATCCAAAGTAAAAAATTCATTCCTTTTCATATTTCATTCCTGATCTGCTACATAAATGAAACGTATGTATGCAGATCTAAAAATTAATGAAAGGAGTACGTATCTCAGGGGAGGTTCCAATAAAAACTTTTATTGAAATAACTAAGTAATTAAATCAAGGTAAAAATTGATTCCTTTTCATATTTCATTCCTGATCTGCTACATAAATGAAACGATTGTATGCAGATCTAAAAATTAATGAAAGGCATACGTATCTCAGGGGAGGTTCCAATAAAACTTTTATTGAATAACTAAGTAATTAACCCAAAATAAAAAATTCATTCCTTTCATATTTCATTCCTGATCTGCTACATAAATGAAACGTATGTATGCAGATCTAAAAATTAATGAAAGGAGTACGTATCTCAGGGAAGGTTCCAATAAAAACTTTTCTTAAATAACTAATTAATTAAATCAAAGTAAAAAATTGATTATTTTCATAGTTCATTCCTGATCTGCTACATAAATGAAACGATTGTATGCAGATCTAAAAATTAATGAAAGGCATACGTATCTCAGGGGAGGTTCCAATAAAAACTTTATTGAATAACTAATTAATTAAATCAAAGTAACAAAATTCATTTCTTTTATTTTTAATTCCTGATCTGTTACATAATTTAAACGATTGTACGCAGATCTAAAAATTAATGAAAGGCATACGTATCTCAGGGGAGGTTCCATAAAAACTTTTATTGAATAACTAATTAATTAAATCAAAGTAAAAAATTCATTTCTTTTATTTTAATTCCTGATCTGTTACATAAATGAAACGTATGTATGAAGATCTAAAAATTAATGAAAGGAGTACGTATCTCAGGGAATGTTCCAATAAAAACTTTTCTTAAATAACTAATTAATAAATCAAAGTAAAAAATTGATTATTTTCATATTCATTCCTGATCTGCTACATAAATGAAACGATGTATGCAGATCTAAAAATTAATGAAAGGCATACGTATCTCAGGGGAGGTTCCAATAAAACTTTATTAAATAACTAATTAATAAAACAAAGTAATAAATTCATTCCTTTTCATTTTTATTTCCTGATCTGTTACATAATTGAAACATATGTATGCAGATCTAAAAATTAATGAAAGTTATGTGTATCTCAGGGGAGGTTCCAATAAAACTTTTATTAAATAACTATTAATTAAATCAAAGTAAAATATTCATTCCTTATCAGTAACATACATGAAACTTTGTATGCAGATCTAAAAATTAATGAAAGGTATACGTATCTCAGGGGAGGTTCCAATAAAAACTTTATTAATAACTAATTAATTAAATCAAAGTAAAAAATTGATTCCTTTTCATTTTTATTCCTGATCGTGCTACATAAATGAAACGTATGTATGCAGATCTAAAATTAATGAAAGGCATACGTATCTCAGGGGAGGTTCCAATAAAAACATTTATTAAATAACTAATTAATTAAATCAAGTAAAAATTGATTCCTTTTCATATTTCATTCCTGATCTGCTACATAAATGAAACGTATGTATGCAGATCTAAAAATTAATGAAAGTAGTACGTATCTCAGGGGAGGTTCCAATAAAACTTTTATTAAATAACTAATTAATTAAATCAAAGTAAAAAATTAATTCCTTTTCATATTTTATTTCCTGATTGTCTACATAAATGAAAACGTATGTATGCAGATCTAAAAATTAATGAAAGGCATACGTATCTCAGGGAGGTTCCAATAAAAACTTTTATTAAATAACTAATTAATTACTTGAAAGTAAAATATTCATTCCTTTTACATTTTTGATTCCTTATCAGTAACATACATTAAACTTTTGTATGCAGATCTAAAAATTAATGAAAGGCATACGTATCTCAGGGAGGTTCCAATAAATACTTTTATTAAATAACTAATTAATTAAATCAAGTGAAAAATTCATTCCTTTTCATTTTTAATTCCTGATCTGCTACATAAATGAAACGTATGTATGCAGATCTAAAAATTAATGAAAGTATACGTATCTCAGGGGAGGTTCCAATAAAACTTTATTAAATAACTAATTAATTAAATCAAGGTAAAAAATTGATTCCTTTTCATATTTCATTCCTGATCTGCTACATAATGAAACGTATGTATGCAGATCTAAAAATTAATGAAAGGCATACGTATCTCAGGGGAGGTTCCAATAAAACTTTTATTAAATAACTAATTAATTAAATCAAGGTAAAAATTGATTCCTTTTCATATTTCATTCCTGATCTGCTACATAAATGAAAGTATGTATGCAGATCTAAAAATTAATTGAAAGGCAGTACGTATCTCAGGGGAGGTTCCAATAAAAACTTTTATTGAATAACTAAGTAATTAAATCAAAGGTAAAAATTGATTCCTTTTCATATTTCATTCCTGATCTGCTACACTAAATTGAAACGATTGTATGCAGATCTAAAAATTAATGAAAGGCATACGTATCTCAGGGGAGGTTCCAATAAAAACTTTTATTGAATAACTAAGTAATTAACTCAAAATAAAAAAATTCATTCCTTTTTCATATTTTAATTCCTGATCTGCTACATAAATGAAACGTATGTATGCAGATCTAAAAATTAATGAAAGGCAGTACGTATCTCAGGGGAGGTTCCAATAAAAACTTTTCTTAAATAACTAATTAATTAAATCAAAGTAAAAAATTGATTCCTTTTCATATTTAATTCCTGATCTGTCTACATAAATTGAAACGATTGTATGCAGATCTAAAATTAATGAAAGGCAGTACGTATCTCAGGGGAGGTTCCAATAAAAACTTTTATTAAATAACTAATTAATTAAATCAAGGTAAAAAATTGATTCCTTTTCATATTTCATTCCTGATCTGCTACATAAATGAAACGATTGTATGCAGATCTAAAAATTAATGAAAGGCATACGTATCTCAGGGGAGGTTCCAATAAAACTTTTATGAAATAACTAATTAATTAAATCAAAGTAAAAAATTCATTCCTTTTCATTTTTAATTCCTGATCTGCTACATAAATGAAACGTATGTATGCAGATCTAAAAATTAATGAAAGGCAGTACGTATCTCAGGGAAGGTTCCAATAAAAACTTTATTAAATAACTAATTAATTAAATCAAAGTAAAAATTGATTCCTTTTCATATTTCATTCCTGATCTGCTACATAAATTGAAACGATTGTATGCAGATCTAAAAATTAATGAAAGGCATACGTATCTCAGGGGAGGTTCCAATAAAAACTTTTATTGAATAACTAATTAATTAAATCAAAGTAAAAATTCATTCTTTTTATTTTTAATTCCTGATCTGTTACATAATTTAAACGATTGTACGCAGATCTAAAAATTAATGAAAGGCATACGTATCTCAGGGGAGGTTCCAATAAAAACTTTTATTGAATAACTAATTAATTAAATCAAAGTAAAACTTCATTTCTTTTTATTTTTAATTCCTGATCTGTACATAAATGAAACGTATGTATGAAGATCTAAAAATTAATGAAAGGAGTACGTATCTCAGGGAAGGTTCCAATAAAAACTTTTCTTAAATAACTAATTAATTAAATCAAAGTAAAAAATTGATTACTTTTTCATATTTCATTCCTGATCTGCTACATAAATGAAACGATTGTATGCAGATCTAAAAATTAATGAAAGGCATACGTATCTCAGGGGAGGTTCCAATAAAACTTTTATTAAATAACTAATGTTTAAAACAAAGTAATAAATTCATTCCTTTTCATTTTTATTTCCTGATCTGTTACATAATTGAAACATCTGTATGCAGATCTAAAAATTAATGAAAGTTATGTGAATCTCAGGGGAGGTTCCAATAAAAACTTTTATTAATAAATAATTAATTAAATCAAAGTAAAAATTGATTCCTTTTTCATTTTTCATTCCTGATCTGCTACATAAATGAAACGATTGTATGCAGATCTAAAAATTAATGAAAGGCATACGTATCTCAGGGGAGGTTCCAATAAAACTTTTATGAATAACTAATTAATTAATCAAAGTAAAAAATTCATTCCTTATTATTTTTAATTCCTGATCTGTTACATAATGAAACGTATGTATGAAGATCTAAAAATTAATGAAAGTATAGTACGTATCTCAGGGGAGGTTCCATAAAAACATTTCTTAAATAATAATTAATTAAATCACAGTAAAAAAATTGATTATTTTTCATATTTCATTCCTGATCGCTACATAAATGAAACAATGGTATGCAGATCTAAAAATTAATGAAAGTTAGTGTATCTCAGGGGAGGTTCCAATAAAAACTCTTATTAAATAACTAATTAATTAAATAAAGTAAAAATTGATTCCTTTTCATATTTTATTCCTGATGTGCTACATAAATGAAACGTATGTATGCAGATCTAAAATTAATGAAAGGCATACGTATCTCAGGGAGGTTCCAATAAAAACTTTATTGAATAACTAATTAATTAAATCAAGGTAAAAATTGATTCCTTTTCATATTTCATTCCTGATCTGCTACATAAATGAAACGTATGTATGCAGATCTAAAAATTAATGAAAGACATACGTATCTCAGGGGAGGTTCCAATAAAAACTTTTATTAAATAACTAATTAATTAAGTCAAATAAAAAATTAATTCCTTTTCATTTTTATTTCCTGATCTGTTACATAATTGAAACGTATTTATGCAGATCTAAAAATTAATGAAAGGCATACGTATCTCAGGAGAGGTTCCAATAAAAACTTTTATTAATAACTAATTAATTAATCAAGTAAAAATTCATTCTTTTCATTTTCATTCCTGATCTGTTACATAATTGAAACGATTGTATGCAGATCTAAAATTAATGAAAGGCTACGTATCTCAGGGGAGGTTCCAATAAAAACTTTTATTGAATAACTAAATTATTAAATCAAACTAAAAAGTCATTTCTTTTTTATATTTTTAATTCCTTATCTTTTTCATAAATGAAACGTATGTATGAAGATCAAAATTAATGGAAAGGATTCCGTTATCTCAGGGAAGGTTCCAATAAAACTTTTCTTAAATACTAAAATTCATCAAGGAAAAAATGATTCTTTCATTTTTAATTCCTTATCCTACATACTTTAAACTTTTGTATGCGATCTAAATTATGAAAGGCATACGTATCTCAGGGGAGTTTCCACTAAACTCTTTATTAAATACTATTATAATTAAATCAAGGTAAAAATTATTCCTTTCATTTTTAATTCCTTATCAGTAACATACATTAAACTTTTGTATGCAGATCTAAAAATTAATGAAAGGCATACGTATCTCAGGGGAGGTTCCAATAAAAACTTTTATTAAATAACTAATTAATTAAATCAAAGTAAAAAATTCATTCCTTTTTATTTTTAATTCCTGATCTGCTACATAAATGAAACGATGTATGCAGATCTAAAAATTAATGAAAGGCATACGTATCTCAGGGGAGGTTCCAATAAAAACTTTTATAAAATAACTAATTAATTAAATCAAAGTAAAAAATTGATTCCTTTTCATATTTCATTCCTGATCTGCTACATAATGAAACGTATGTATGCATATGTAAAAATTAATGAAAGGTATGCGTATCTCAGGGGAGGTTCCAATAAAAACTTTTATTAAATAACAAATAATTAAATCAAGGTAAAAAATTGATTCCTTTTCATTTTTAATTCCTTATCAGTAACATACATTAAACTTTTGTATGCAGATCTAAAAATTAATGAAAGGCATACGTATCTCAGGGGAGGTTCCAATAAAAACTTTTATTAAATAACTAATTAATTAAATCAAGGTAAAAAATTGATTCCTTTTCATTTTTAATTCCTTATCAGTAACATATATGAAACGATTGTATGCAGATCTAAAAATTAATGAAAGGCATACGTATCTCAGGGGAGGTTCCAATAAAAACTTTTATTAAATAACTAATTAATTAAATCAAAGTGAAAAATTCATTCCTTTTCATTTTTAATTCCTGATCTGTTACACAATTGAAACGATTGTATGCAGATCTAAAAATTAATGAAAGGCATACGTATCTCAGGGGAGGTTCCAATAAAAACTTTTATAAAATAACTAATTAATTAATCAAAGTAAAAAATTGATTCCTTTTCATTTTTCATTCCTGATCTGCTACATAAATGAAACGTATGTATGTAGATCTAAAAATTAATGAAAGGTATACGTATCTCAGGGGAGGTTCCAATAAAAACTTTTATTAAATAACTAATTAATTAAATCAAGGTAAAAAATTGATTCCTTTTCATTTTTATTTCCCTATCAGTAACATACATTAAACTTTTGTATCCAGATCTAAAAATTAATGAAAGGCATACGTATCTCAGGGGAGGTTCCAATAAAAACTTTTATAAAATAACTAATTAATTAAATCAAAGTAAAAAATTCATTCCTTTTCATTTTTAATTCCTGATCTGTTACATATATCAAACATTTATAGGCTGATCTAATAATTAATGAGAGGTATACGTATCTCAGGGGAGGTTCCAATAAAAACTTTTATTAAATAACTAATTAAATCAAAGTGAAAAATTCATTCCTTTTCATTTTTAATTCCTGATCTGCTACATAAATGAAACGTATGTATGCAGATCTAAAAAATTAATGAAAGGCATACGTATCTCAGGGGAGGTTCCAATAAAAACTTTTATTAAATAACTAATTAATTAAATAAAAGTAAAAAATTCATTCCTTTTACATTTTTGATTCCTTATCAGTAACATACATTAAACTTTTGTATGCAGATCTAAAAATTAATGAAAGGCATACGTATCTCAGGGGAGGTTCCAATAAAAACTTTTATTGAATAACTAATTAATTAAATCAAAGTAAAAAAACTCATTCCTTTTCATTTTTAACTCCTGATCTGGTATATAAATAAAACGTTTTTATGTAGATCTAAAAAATTAATGAAAGGCATACGTATCTCAGGGGAGGTTCCAATAAAATTTTTATTGAATAACTAATTAATTAAATCAAATTAAAAAATTCATTCCTTTGCATTTTTAATTCCTGAGCTGTTACATAATTGAAACGATTGTATGCAGATCTAATAGTTAATGAAAGGCTTACGTATCTCAGGGGAGGTTCCAATAAAAACTTTTATTGAATAACTAATTAATTAAATCAAACTAAAAAATTCCTTTTTTATTTTTAATTCCTGATCTGCTACATAAATGAAACGTATGTATGACGAGCAAATTAATGAAAGGCCATTACGTATTCAGTGGAAGGTTCCAGAGAAATTTAATAAACTTTTCTTAAATAAATAATAATTCAATACAACGGTGAAAAAAATGATTCCTTTCTATTTTAATTACTTATCAGTAACATACATTAAACTTTTGTATGCAGATTCTAAAAATTTATGAAAGGCCCTAGTATATCAGGGGAGGTTCCAATAAAAAACTTGTATTAAATAACTATTAATTAAATCAAGGTTTAAAAAATTGCTTCCTTTAATTTTTATTCCTTATCAGTACATATATGAAACGATTGTATGCGATCTAAACAATTAATGAAAGGCACTACATATCTCAGGGAGTTCCAATAAATACTTTTATTAAATAACTAATTAATTAATCAAAGTGAAACATTCATTCTTTCATTTTTAGTTCCTTATCTGTACATAAAGAAAGTATGTATGCAGATCTACAAAATAATGAAAAAGCATACGTATCTCAGGGGAGGTTCCAATAAAAACTTTTATTAAATAACTAATTAATTAAATCAAAGTAAAAAATTGATTCCTTTTCATTTTTCATTCCTGATCTGCTACATAAATGAAACGTATGTATGTAGATCTAAAAATTAATGAAAGGTATGCGTATCTCAGGGGAGGTTCCAATAAAAATTTATTAAATAACTAATTAATTAAATCAAGGTAAAAAATTGATTCCTTTTCATTTTTATTTCCCTATCAGTAACATACATTAAACTTTTGTATCCAGATCTAAAAATTAATGAAAGGCATACGTATCTCAGGGGAGGTTCCAATAAAAACTTTTATTAAATAACTAATTAATTAATCAAAGTAAAAAATTCATTCCTTTTTATTTTTAATTCCTGATCTGCTACTTAAATGAAACGTATGTATGAAGATCTAAAAATTAATGAAAGGAGTACGTATCTCAGGGAAGGTTCCAATAAAAACTTTTCTTAAATAACTAATTAATTAAATCAAAGTAAAAAATTGATTATTTTTCATATTTAATTCCTGATATGCTACATAAATAAAACGATTGTATGCAGATCTAAAAATTAATGAAAGGAGTACGTATCTCAGGGGAGGTTCCAATAAAAACTTTTATTAAATAACTAATTAATTACTTGAAAGTAAAATATTCATTCCTTTTACATTTTTGATTCCTTATCAGTACATACATTAACTTTTGTATGCAGATCTAAAAATTAATGAAAGGCATACGTATCTCAGGGGAGGTTCCAATAAATACTTTTATTAAATAACTAATTAATTAAATCAAAGTGAAAAATTCATTCCTCTTCATTTTTAATTCCTGATCTGCTACATAAATGAAACGTATGTATGCAGATCTAAAAATTAATGAAAGGTATGCGTATCTCAGGGGAGGTTCCAATAAAAACTTTTATTAAATAACTAATTAATTAAATCAAGGTAAAAATTGATTCCTTTTCATATTTCATTCCTGATCTGCTACTTAAATGAAACGTATGTATGCAGATCTAAAAATTAATGAAAGGCATACGTATCTCAGGGGAGGTTCCAATAAAAACTTTTATTAAATAACTAATTAATTAAATCAAGGTAAAAATTGATTCCTTTTCATATTTCATTCCTGATCTGCTACATAAATGAAACGTATGTATGCAGATCTAAAAATTAATGAAAGGAGTACGTATCTCAGGGGAGGTTCCAATAAAAACTTTTATTGAATAACTAAGTAATTAAATCAAGGTAAAAATTGATTCCTTTTCATATTTCATTCCTGATCTGCTACATAAATGAAACGATTGTATGCAGATCTAAAAATTAATGAAAGGCATACGTATCTCAGGGGAGGTTCCAATAAAAACTTTTATTGAATAACTAAGTAATTAACCCAAAATAAAAAATTCATTCCTTTTCATATTTCATTCCTGATCTGCTACATAAATGAAACGTATGTATGCAGATCTAAAAATTAATGAAAGGAGTACGTATCTCAGGGAAGGTTCCAATAAAAACTTTTCTTAAATAACTAATTAATTAAATCAAAGTAAAAAATTGATTATTTTTCATATTTCATTCCTGATCTGCTACATAAATGAAACGATTGTATGCAGATCTAAAAATTAATGAAAGGAGTACGTATCTCAGGGGAGGTTCCAATAAAAACTTTTATTGAATAACTAAGTAATTAAATCAAGGTAAAAATTGATTCCTTTTCATATTTCATTCCTGATCTGCTACATAAATGAAACGATTGTATGCAGATCTAAAAATTAATGAAAGGCATACGTATCTCAGGGGAGGTTCCAATAAAAACTTTTATTGAATAACTAAGTAATTAACCCAAAATAAAAAATTCATTCCTTTTCATATTTCATTCCTGATCTGCTACATAAATGAAACGTATGTATGCAGATCTAAAAATTAATGAAAGGAGTACGTATCTCAGGGAAGGTTCCAATAAAAACTTTTCTTAAATAACTAATTAATTAAATCAAAGTAAAAAATTGATTATTTTTCATATTTCATTCCTGATCTGCTACATAAATGAAACGATTGTATGCAGATCTAAAAATTAATGAAAGGCATACGTATCTCAGGGGAGGTTCCAATAAAAACTTTTATTGAATAACTAATTAATTAAATCAAAGTAAAAAATTCATTTCTTTTTATTTTTAATTCCTGATCTGTTACATAATTTAAACGATTGTACGCAGATCTAAAAATTAATGAAAGGCATACGTATCTCAGGGGAGGTTCCAATAAAAACTTTTATTGAATAACTAATTAATTAAATCAAAGTAAAAAATTCATTTCTTTTTATTTTTAATTCCTGATCTGTTACATAAATGAAACGTATGTATGAAGATCTAAAAATTAATGAAAGGAGTACGTATCTCAGGGAAGGTTCCAATAAAAACTTTTCTTAAATAACTAATTAATTAAATCAAAGTAAAAAATTGATTATTTTTCATATTTCATTCCTGATCTGCTACATAAATGAAACGATTGTATGCAGATCTAAAAATTAATGAAAGGCATACGTATCTCAGGGGAGGTTCCAATAAAAACTTTTATTAAATAACTAATTGTTTAAAACAAAGTAATAAATTCATTCCTTTTCATTTTTATTTCCTGATCTGTTACATAATTGAAACATATGTATGCAGATCTAAAAATTAATGAAAGTTATGTGAATCTCAGGGGAGGTTCCAATAAAAACTTTTATTAAATAACTAATTAATTAAATCAAAGTAAAAAATTGATTCCTTTTCATTTTTCATTCCTGATCTGCTACATAAATGAAACGATTGTATGCAGATCTAAAAATTAATGAAAGGCATACGTATCTCAGGGGAGGTTCCAATAAAAACTTTTATTGAATAACTAATTAATTAAATCAAAGTAAAAAATTCATTCCTTATTATTTTTAATTCCTGATCTGTTACATAAATGAAACGTATGTATGAAGATCTAAAAATTAATGAAAGTAGTACGTATCTCAGGGGAGGTTCCAATAAAAACATTTCTTAAATAACTAATTAATTAAATCAAAGTAAAAAATTGATTATTTTTCATATTTCATTCCTGATCTGCTACATAAATGAAACAATGGTATGCAGATCTAAAAATTAATGAAAGTTATGTGTATCTCAGGGGAGGTTCCAATAAAAACTCTTATTAAATAACTAATTAATTAAATAAAAGTAAAAAATTGATTCCTTTTCATATTTTATTCCTGATGTGCTACATAAATGAAACGTATGTATGCAGATCTAAAAATTAATGAAAGGCATACGTATCTCAGGGGAGGTTCCAATAAAAACTTTTATTGAATAACTAATTAATTAAATCAAGGTAAAAATTGATTCCTTTTCATATTTCATTCCTGATCTGCTACATAAATGAAACGTATGTATGCAGATCTAAAAATTAATGAAAGACATACGTATCTCAGGGGAGGTTCCAATAAAAACTTTTATTAAATAACTAATTAATTAAGTCAAAATAAAAAATTAATTCCTTTTCATTTTTATTTCCTGATCTGTTACATAATTGAAACGTATTTATGCAGATCTAAAAATTAATGAAAGGCATACGTATCTCAGGAGAGGTTCCAATAAAAACTTTTATTAAATAACTAATTAATTAAATAAAAGTAAAAAATTCATACCTTTTCATTTTTAATTCCTGATCTGTTACACAATTGAAACGATTGTATGCAGATCTACAAATTAATGAAACGGGTACGTATCTCAGGGGAGGTTCCAATAAAAACTTTTATTAAATAACTAATGAATTACTTGAAAGTAAAATATTCATTCCTTTTACATTTTTGATTCCTTATCAGTAACATACATTAAACTTTTGTATGCAGATCTAAAAATTAATGAAAGGCATACGTATCTCAGGGGAGGTTCCAATAAATACTTTTATTAAATAACTAATTAATTAAATCAAAGTGAAAAATTCATTCCTTTTCATTTTTAATTCCTGATCTGCTACATAAATGAAACGTATGTATGCAGATCTAAAAATTAATGAAAGTTATGTGAATCTCAGGGGAGGTTCCAATAAAAACTTTTATTAAATAACTAATTAATTAAATCAAAGTAAAAAATTGATTCCTTTTCATTTTTCATTCCTGATCTGCTACATAAATGAAACGATTGTATGCAGATCTAAAAATTAATGAAAGGCATACGTATCTCAGGGGAGGTTCCAATAAAAACTTTTATTGAATAACTAATTAATTAAATCAAGGTAAAAAATTGATTCCTTTTCATTTTTAATTCCTGATCTGCTACATAAATGAAACGTATGTATGCATATGTAAAAATTAATGAAAGGTATGCGTATCTCAGGGGAGGTTCCAATAAAAACTTTTATTAAATAACAAATAATTAAATCAAGGTAAAAAATTGATTCCTTTTCATTTTTAATTCCTTATCAGTAACATACATTAAACTTTTGTATGCAGATCTAAAAATTAATGAAAGGCATACGTATCTCAGGGGAGGTTCCAATAAAAACTTTTATTAAATAACTAATTAATTAAATCAAGGTAAAAAATTGATTCCTTTTCATTTTTAATTCCTTATTAGTAACATATATGAAACGATTGTATGCAGATCTAAAAATTAATGAAAGGCATACATATCTCAGGGGAGGTTCCAATAAATACTTTTATTAAATAACTAATTAATTAAATCAAAGTGAAAAATTCATTCCTTTTCATTTTTAATTCCTGATCTGCTACATAAATGAAACGTATGTATGCAGATCTAAAAATTAATGAAAGGCATACGTATCTCAGGGGAGGTTCCAATAAAAACTTTTATTAAATAACTAATTAATTAAATCAAAGTAAAAAATTGATTCCTTTTCATTTTTCATTCCTGATCTGCTACATAAATGAAACGTATGTATGTAGATCTAAAAATTAATGAAAGGTATGCGTATCTCAGGGGAGGTTCCAATAAAAACTTTTATTAAATAACTAATTAATTAAATCAAGGTAAAAAATTGATTCCTTTTCATTTTTATTTCCCTATCAGTAACATACATTAAACTTTTGTATCCAGATCTAAAAATTAATGAAAGGCATACGTATCTCAGGGGAGGTTCCAATAAAAACTTTTATTAAATAACTAATTAATTAAATCAAAGTAGAAAATTCACTCCTTTTCATTTTTAATTCCTGATCTGTTACACAATTGAAACGATTGTATGCAGATCTATAAATTAATGAAAGGCATACGTATCTCAGGGGAGGTTCCAATAAAAACTTTTATTGAATAACTAATTAATTAAATCAAAGTAGAAAATTCACTCCTTTTCATTTTTAATTCCTGAGCTGTTACATAATTGAAACGATTGTATGCAGATCTAATAGTTAATGAAAGGCTTACGTATCTCAGGGGAGGTTCCAATAAAAACTTTTATTGAATAACTAATTAATTAAATCAAACTAAAAAATTCCTTTTTTATTTTTAATTCCTGATCTGTTACATATATCAAACATTTATAGGCTGATCTAATAATTAATGAGAGGTATACGTATCTCAGGGGAAATTCCACCCTCTAAATTCCTTGGGATCAGCACTGATCACCGGGGCTTTTACCCGATCGGAATCAATGGTGGGATTTGACAAGACTGCCGTGTCCGCTTAGGATTGTGTTGTTTTAACCTCACTATCCATAATTAGTTTCATTTCGGGGTGGCTTCCTCTATCTGCTTTTGGTTCACCCCGAATATTTGATTTTTCAGGTACTATCCGGGACCAGTAAATCCGGTACGGGTATGTGTGTGTTCAAAATTTTAAAATAGCTCACATTTTAGATACAGACAAATAATATCTACCAAATTAATGAAAAGGCTTACGTATCTCAGGGGAGGTTCAATAAAACCTTTTATAAAATAACTATTAATTAACTCAAAGTAAAAAAAACTCATTCCTTTTTCATTTTTACCTCCTGATCTGGTATATAAATAAACGTTTTTATGTAGATCTAAAAAATTACTGAAAGGCATACGTATCTCAGGGGAGGTTCCAATAAAATTTTTATTGAATAACTAATTAATTAAATCGAAAATTAAAAAATTCATTCCTTTGCATTTTTAATTCCTGAGCTGTTACATAATTGAAACGATTGTATGCAGATCTAATAGTTAATGAAAGGCTTACGTATCTCAGGGGAGGTTCCAATAAAAACTTTTATTGAATAACTAATTAATTAAATCAAACTAAAAAATTCCTTTTTTATTTTTAATTCCTGATCTGTTACATATATCAAACATTTATAGGCTGATCTAATAATTAATGAGAGGTATACGTATCTCAGGGGAAATTCCACCCTCTAAATTCCTTGGGATCAGCACTGATCACCGGGGCTTTTACCCGATCGGAATCAATGGTGGGATTTGACAAGACTGCCGTGTCCGCTTAGGATTGTGTTGTTTTAACCTCACTATCCATAATTAGTTTCATTTCGGGGTGGCTTCCTCTATCTGCTTTTGGTTCACCCCGAATATTTGATTTTTCAGGTACTATCCGGGACCAGTAAATCCGGTACGGGTATGTGTGTGTTCAAAATTTTAAAATAGCTCACATTTAGATACAGACAAATAATATCTACCTAATATTAATTTTAATTCCTGATCTGGTATATAAATTAAACGTTTTTATGCAGATCTAAAAAATTAATGACAAGACTACCGTGTCCGCTTAGGATTGTGTTGTTTTGATCTCACTATCCATAATTGGATTAATTTCGGGGTGGCTTCCTCTATATGATTTTGGTTCACCCCGAATATTTGATTTTTCAGGTACTATCCGGGACCAGTAAATCCGGTACGGGTATGTGTGTGTTCAAAATTTTAAAATAGCTCACATTTTAGATACAGACAAATAATATCTACCTAATATTAATTTTTAATTCCTGATCTGGTATATAAATTAAACGTTTTTATGCAGATCTAAAAAATTAATGAGAGGTATACGTATCTCAGGGGAAATTCCACCCTCTAAATTCCTTGGGATCAGCACTGATCACCGGGGCTTTTACCCGATCGGAATCAATGGTGGGATTTGACAAGACTACCGTGTCCGCTTAGGATTGTGTTGTTTTGATCTCACTATCCATAATTGGATTAATTTCGGGGTGGCTTCCTCTATATGATTTTGGTTCACCCCGAATATTTGATTTTTCCGGTACTATCCGGGACCAGTAAATCCGGTACGGGTAGGTGTGTGTTTCAATATTTTAAAATAGCTCACATTTTAGATACAGACAAATAATGTCTACCTAAAATTTATTTTTAATTCCTGATCTGTTACATATATAAACGTTTTTATGCAGATCTAAAAATTAATGAAAGGCATACGTATCTCAGGGGAGGTTCCAATAAAAACTTTTATTGAATAATTAGTTAATTAAATCAAAGTAAAAAAACTCATTCCTTTTCATTTTTAATTCCTGATCTGGTGTATAAATAAAACGTTTTTATGCAGATCTAAAAAATTAATGAGAGGCATACGTATCTCAGGGGAGGTTCCAATAAATACTTTTATTAAATAACTAATTAATTAAATCAAAGTGAAAAATTCATTCCTTTTCATTTTTAATTCCTGATCTGGTATATAAATGAAACGTTTGTATGCAGATCTTCATATTAATGAAAGGCATACGTATCTCAGGGGAGGTTCCAATTACAACTTTTATTAAATAACTAATTAATTAAATCAAAGTAAAAAATTCTTTTTTTATTTTTAATTCCTGATCTGTTACATATATGTTACGTTTGTATGCAGTTCTAAAAATTAATGAAAGGAATACGTATCTCAGTGAGGTTCCAATAAAACCTTGTATTGTTTAACTAAGTAATTAAATCAAAGTAAATATTCCTTTTTTTTATTTTTATTTCCTGATATGTTACATATACGTAACGTTTGTATGCAGATCTAAAAATTAATGAGAGGAATACGTATCTCAGGGGAGGTTCCAATAAAACCTTGTATTGTTTAACTAAGTAATTAAATCAAAGTAAATAATCCTTTTTTTTATTTTTATTTCCTTATCTGTTACATAAATGAAACATTTTATGCAGAACCAAGAATTAATGAAAGGAGTACGTATCTCAGGGAAGGTTCCAATAAAAACTTTTCTTAAATAACTAATTAATTAAATCAAAGTAAAAAATTGATTATTTTTCATATTTCATTCCTGATCTGCTACATAAATGAAACGATTGTATGCAGATCTAAAAATTAATGAAAGGAGTACGTATCTCAGGGGAGGTTCCAATAAAAACTTTTATTGAATAACTAAGTAATTAAATCAAGGTAAAAATTGATTCCTTTTCATATTTCATTCCTGATCTGCTACATAAATGAAACGATTGTATGCAGATCTAAAAATTAATGAGAGGAATACGTATCTCAGGGGAGGTTCCAATAAAACCTTGTATTGTTTAACTAAGTAATTAAATCAAAGTAAATAATCCTTTTTTTTATTTTTATTTCCTTATCTGTTACATAAATGAAACATTTTATGCAGAACCAAGAATTAATGAAAGGCATACGTATCTCAGGGGAGGTTCCAATAAAGACATATATTGTTTAACCAAATACTTAACTCAAAGTAAATCCTTATCTTCATATTATTTCTTTATTCAGATATGCAATATGAATCAATCCATCTTATCCAGATCTAGTAGTAGGTTTTTTTTGCAGCTTGTATAATTTTATAATTAGTGAAAGTATGTGATTCTCAGGGGATTTTCAAATCTTGAAATATTATATTTGCATTTAATATATGTAAATATGTTTGATATATACGTAGAGATTTCATAGTAACTTATAACAAGGTATCTATGGTGTTCTTAAACTTATCCGTGGGCTTGATCTTAAAGGTTAATTTCTTTTTGTGGCATCCTTTATTTTTTTCCCGGAAATCTGTAATCCGGATATTCCCAAGCTACGACATTTTTGTTAGAAGATTAAATGAAAAATAATGTCAAAACTGTTGGCGTATGAATATTTGTCATATAAACATTTCTCTTGAACTGATATGTGTTTATTTTAGTTTTTGTAGACTAATTGTTACTTTCTTCTTTTTGATAATTGGTTTATCTGGTTCGACTTGATCCGGTAAATCTTCGGCGGCCTCTTGCATGTTGTCAATAATGATATTTCTGTAATTAAAATATGTGGATGTATTGTATCAAAGTGGAGATGCCACGCATGCTTGCGGGGGAGGAAAGCAGTAAATTCCTTACCTCTCCCGTCGAGCTTCTGGTGCAATCACAGCGGTTTTCGGGCTGCAAGGCCGCCGAGATTCACCTTTTAGACTACGCGTGATATTTTGTGTTGAGTGTCGAATATTATAATCATATATTATAAAAATTCAGGAAAAAGAACATTCGTCACTCAACAATTATAATACTTATTATAATTACAGATATATTTATTATTTTGTGATTTATTTTTATTTATTTTTCACAATATTTTTCTGTAATAATTTATTTTGTACTGTTGCAAAACAAAATCATAATATAAGAAAATTTATTATTTACAGGATGACTACGGAATCGCACTTTAATTGGACTGACGATAGGAATCAAAAATGATCTGCTTTACAAATATAAACTTCTAGAAACTGCAAGAACTTCATTTGTTTATAAGCTTCTATTGTTGTACTGTATATTATGTGATATAGTCTTAATCTAATCTATAGTATTCGACTTTAATTAAAATACTAATGCAGTAATATTATCATTTATGTACAAAATTCTAATTATAATTTTTTGTTAAATGTTTAATTATTGCAGTATGGATTGTCGTATGCAAATTAAATTTAATTCACATCAATATTTGCATATTGTACTGCAATTATTTTGTTGTTTACATATCCTAAGTATGTGTAACAAAAAACTACTTTGCATATGCATTTATATTTATTCAAAATTTGAAATTCCCCTGAGATTCTTATACTTTCATTATCTTAAAGAAAAATATTATATATATTAAAATTTTTAATAAGTAGATGTAAGACTAAGGTACTGAGTATTTATTTATAATTTTTGTTTATATTATTAGCCATAATTTAAGTGTTTGTAATTGTAATTTTATAATAATAATTTTAAAATATTTGTAAATTTTTGTAGTTTTATGATAATTTTAAATACAATTAGATAATGTAATTTTTGACATAATTTAGATAATGCTATTATATATCATATCTTCATATTGGATAACTGTAAATCAATAACGTTAACAATAATATCGTATGGAGGGTTGATAAATTTTAACATGTAATACTTATCTATTTTCTTGCATCCTCTAAAATACGTTGTAGATGCATTATCAAATTTATATTTGAATTATGTTTTAGTATATTTATAATACGTTGTATTATAGAATAAATACATTTTAATATGAATATATTGTGTGAATTTCAGTAAATCTTGCATTCAACAAGAAGCCCAGATGTCGATCCTTTACCTTATTTAAACTTATATGAATTACTTCGTACTGTACCAGAAAAGAATCGCCATCCGACAATCTTGACTTTGAAAGATAAATATATACTTCTCGCAAGACAAGTTTTGTCATTAATTTGGTTAAATTGATAGGTATAGTAAAATAATTACTTAGGTTTACTTAATTTTATATTTCATTATCACAATTTAAAAAATAAGTATATGATGTGTCATTGCAATTGACATCTAACTAATTGGTTAAATATTGCATTGTCAATCGTATTTCATATATTGTTTGAACGCTAGGTTCTAAAATGTTATATGTATAATAATAATTATTGAGCAGAAGATAAATCTTATATAACTACGACTACGAAGTGTAATTATTTTGCATTAAATAAAAATATTATAAAACTAAATTTCAGTTATTTTCATATTGATAATAAACTTCACCTTTACAGTTTACTCAAAAATTTAGATTTTAAAAGTAAGTATTTTTAAAATAATTAATATTTATTTATTTAAGTGTCTGTATGATACAAATGATCTCGAGTAGTTTTATTAAAAATAGAATCTTGAACATTAAATTTAACACACGTGTTAATTATATGGGATTCGTTTTAACTTAGTAAGAATTTAGTTAAACGCTTGTTTCAAACTCAAATTATCTTTAGATTGCCTTATGTAAAACTTGACATTATATATTACGAAGCAGTATCTAAAGTGCAATCACTTTATAATGCGCAATCTGAACATAAGTTAACTCTTGATCTGTCCTGTTACGCAACTTCCTTCCAACGCATGAATAATATCAAAAATTATATTAGGCTTGAAATTATTATAATTGTAAAACTAATTTATAATGTTTGTACTGTATTAAAAAAATGTATATATTTACGTCTTAAAATATATGTAAGGGCTGCAATGGCTCAGTCGATATCTGGTGGAATCGTATACGAAGGTTCCTTGTTCTACTTTTACAGTTAAATTAATTCACTCGTTCTTTATCTTTGCGATTGCGAGAAAGAATAGGTAAACAAATCGATATTTTCAACATTTGCTTAATAGTATGCGTACATCATAAACATTTAATTTTTTTAATTTAATGTATATAAAAAATATAAATAAAAAGTTATCCATTCAATTTTAAAGTATAAATGTGTCATGCATATATACAATATTTTTCGTTCTAATTGAATGAATGTAATTTCGTTTTTACTTACTAAACATAAATTATTTTTAAATAAAAGTTAAATATTTAGAAGAAATACAATTTATCTATTTGTTAACAAAAGTTACATTTAGTTTATGAATATTTTCTTCAACATGTTTTACAAAATGTTTCATATTTTTAATTTCATTCGTGAAATCATGTATAATTCCTACGTAATATTTGGATGTAAAATTACTGTAAGATAAAAATAAGTCGAAATACATTTTACCTGGATTTTAAGGATAAAAGTTTTTTCCGTGATTCTTAACTTAACTTCTAATTGTATAATTCCTTTTACGATATTCAGTTTTTTGTTTAATGTAATTCATTAACAAATCATTTTATTGAAATTGCGAGTACGATAATATATCATATTTTTAAAATGAAAAAATTGATTGATGAAATAACATTTACTATCGCTACTACTAGCATTTGCAACATGTATGGACAATTTTTTATTTATTTTAGAAATTTTAGACTAGTATCACATATAGTAATTATATATCTAATAATATTATATCATTCAATTGTTTTGATAAAATTATTATTAGTTTATAACACATGTCTGTAGTATGTATTAGTATTGTAATTGATTGATAACTATAAAATTTGTAACAAGAAAAAATACATTGTTAAAGTAACGCAAATACTTTACTAGCAAAATTCATGTGATTTTGTAAAATAAGAACATAGATATATTACAATAAGAATATATATATATATATACTAGGAAGGCTTCGCCCCCCTGCGCGCTTCGCGCGCCAACCCCCTTTTTTTAATTTCGAAAAAGGTTTTTCGTAATTAATTTATTTAAAATAATGTTTTAAATTGTATTATTTTTTCACTACCATGGACACCTTAAAAATTAAACAGATTCACACAACACCTTGGAGGTATTGCTATAGTTATTATAATTTATAAATAAAAGTTTACCAAAATTTAGTGTAATGAAATCAGAATAAAAATAATACAAAAAAATAGAGACATATTAAATGTTAACTGTAAATTTTAAACTATATGAATTCTTATAAAGCTTAAATTTATATTTTAATAATTATAAATGTTAATGAAAAATTAACTTACCAAAAATAGTAAAGTACATATACTTACTAAATTGTAGTATTTTAGTTAACAACTTATTAAAATTTTGGATTATTTTAAACCGTTATAAATAAAAATTCACCTCCTAAAATTAATTTATTTAATGACGAACGATCATCGCCAAAAGTTCTATGTCATTAATATTTTGTACTTTTAGAGTAATAAGACTTTCTTCTTTATTAAATTAATTTTTGTATTAGTTTTAAAGAACTATTTATAAAATTTTAGCGCTATATAAATAAAAACCTGTTTCTTCCATTTCTCCCGTGATTCGTAATTTGCACCCTCTTTCAAAATTTGCGTTTTAATCCATAATTATATCCAATTTATTTTTACTATGCAGAGCCCAAATATTTATTTTGATTATTATACACATCTTCATTTCTTAAATATCCTTCTGTTTCTAATAAATACATACTTGTTTATTTAAAATATTGTGTTATATAAATATAAATTATCTACACACTTATATATCCATACAATTTTGAAATATTAATTTAAAAAATATTTAAATTAAATGCTCCTAAATTAAGAGTTTTTGAAAATCTATTCAAATGTAATTCGTATTTTATATTGCCACTGTAAAAATTTGAATTTTCTTTTGCCTATACTGTTTATAATAGAATTATCTTAAAAATGCAATAATTAATATATTTAATTTTTAACCCATTGTATATATCATATGGATATTTGGAAAAGTGTATGTTATACTTGTTTAATATTTATTTCATCTTCAAACAATTTTGCATCTGTATTTAAAGCATTACTTTGAATTTTAGATCCGTTATTATTATTGAGTATACGTTTAAAAATTTTATGAGTTTTATCAAGAATGAGTAAACAAATACACATTCTTTCAAGTTACGTACAGAACTTTTTTTTGCGCACGGAAAAATACATATATTATGTATTCTTGAAAAAACAATTTTAAAATATATATATATTATATAAATATTCCGCCGCACGCACAAACACCCACATACATACATACATACATATATATATATATATATATATATATATATATGGTCTATTTCACGTCAAGTGGTACGATGAAAATTTTAAATCACTCCAAAATTTGAGAACAGGCTGGAAACATCTTCCAGAACATACAAAAAAAATTTAAGTGTTAAAAATAATGATAATTTAATAATGATAATTTAAAAAAAGACAAAAAATTCACAAAAATTAACATGGTATTTCCCATTTGAATTTTTAAAAAAATTTGGTGTTTCTTTAAATTATCATAACTTTTTGCAGAATTGAAGGCCATAAAAATGCTACAGTCCATTTGAAATGTATTGCTCCAAACTTTCTTTTAGACTTTTGGATAAAAAAATCAATTGTGGCGCACTTACACTTTTTTTAAGTTGAATATTGACATGTAGTTTAAGTAATATTGACCTTGAGATTAGAAATTCTAATCCAGAAGAATAAATTCTACATATAATTAGCAACGAATGTTACATATAATGTTGTATAGTAAAAGTTGATAGATTTTGGGTTAAATAGCGATGAATCCAGTTGGTGCTGAAAAAAACTGGAAAAAGTTTAATTTTTAAGGTTAGAATAATTTTTGAGCTAATAAATACCAGTACCTAAAAAATTTTTTTTGTATTCTGAAAAACATTTTCAATGTGTACCCAAAATTTGGTGCATTTTAAAATTTTGATCGAACCACTTCACGTGGAATACCCCATATGTATGGTAATGAACAATTAACTTACCAAAAATAGTAAAGTGTATATACTTAATTGTAGTATTTAGTAAAAACCTATTAAAATTTTAGATTATTTTAAACGGATCTAAATAGAACTTTACCTCCTAAAATTAATTTATTGAATTCATCGCCAAGAGTTCTATATGTCATTAATTTTTGTACTTTAAGAGTAATAAAACTTTCTTCTTAATTAAATTAATTTTTGTATTAGCTTTAAAGAATTATTTATAACATTTTAGCGGTATATAAATAAAAACCTGTTTCTTCCATTTCTCCCGTAATTCGTAATTTGCACCCTCTTTCAAAATTTGCGTTTTAATCCATAATTATATCCAATTTATTTTTCCCTTTAGTTACAGAGCCCATATATTTATTTTAATTATTATAAACAAAGGCATTCCTTAAATAACCTTTTGTTTCTAATAAATACATACTTGTTTATATAAAATATTGTTTTATATAAATATACGTAATCTACTTACTTATATATCCATACAATTTTTAAATTTTGATTTGAATAATATTTAAATTAAATACTACTAAAATAATAATTTTCGAAAAATTTTTGAAATGTAATTTGTATTTTATATTGCCTCTGTTAAAATGTGAATTTTCTTTTGCCATTACTGTTTATAATAGAATTATCTTAAAAATGCAAGAATTAATGTATTAATGTTTAATTTATTGTATATTTCACATATAGCTATTTGAAAAAGTGTATGTTATACTTGATTAATATTTATTTTATCTTCGTAAAATTGTGCATATTTTTAAAAACATTACATTAAATTTTAGGTCCGTTTTTATTTTATGAGTTTTATCAGGAATAAGTAAACTAATACACATTCTTTCAAGTTATATTCACAACTTTTTTTTGCGCACGGAAAAAATACATATATTATCTATTCTTGAAAAAACAAATAACACGTACACACACATACGCACACACATACACACACACACTTCTGGGTTAGAATTTGTAATTTCAATGTAAATGTTATATAAAATACATGCCAATATTCAACTTAAAAAAAGTGTAAGTGCGCTACAATTGATTTTTTATCCAAAAGTTTGAAAAAAAGCTTGGAGCAATACCTTTCAAATAGTCTGTAGCATTTTTATGGCCTTCAGTTCTGTAAAAAGTTATGAATTATCTTAAAAATGCAATAATTAATGTATTTCATTTTTAACCCATTGTATATATCACATATGGATATTTGGAAAAGTGTATGTTCACACACACACACTCACACACACTCACGCACGCACACGCACACGCACACGCACACGCAAGCACACACACGCACGCACGCACACACACATATGGGGTATTCCACGTGAAGTGGTCCGATCAAAAATTTAAAATGCACCAAATTTTGGGTACACTTTGCAAATGTTTTACAGAATACAGAAAAAAATTTTTAGGTACTGGAATCTATTTGCTCAAAAGTTATTGTAACCTCAAAAAGTGAATTTTTCCATATTTTTTTGAACACCAGCTGGGTTTACCGCTATATAACTCAAAATCTATCAACTTTTACTATAGAACATTATATGTAACATTCGTTGCTAATTATATCTAGAATTTATTCTTCTGGGTTAGAATTTCTAATCTCAAGGTCATTGTTACATAAACTACATGTCAATATTCAACTTGAAAAAAGTGCAAGTGCGCCACCTTTGATTTTTTCATCCAAAAGTCTAAAAGAAAGCTTGGAGCAATACCTTTCAAATGGTCTGTAGCATTGTTATGGCCTCCAATTCTGTAAAAAGTTATGACAATTTATAGAAAGACAAAAAATTCACAAAAATTAACATGGTAATTCCCATTTAAATTTTTAAAAAAATTTCGTGTTTCTTTAAACTGTCATAACTTTTTACAGAATTGGAGGCCATAAAAATGTTACAGACCATTTGAAAGGTATTGCTCCAAGCTTTCTTTTAGACTTTTGGATGAAAAAATCAAAGGTGGCGCACTTGCACTTTTTCAAGTTGAATATTGACATGTAGTTTATGTAACAATGACCTTGAGATTAGAAATTCTAACCCAGAAGAATAAATTCTAGATATAATTAGCAACGAATGTTACATATAATGTTCTATAGTAAAAGTTGATAGATTTTGAGTTATATAGCGGTAAACCCAGCTGGTGTTCAAAAAAATATGGAAAAATTCACTTTTTGAGGTTAGAATAACTTTTGAGCTAATAAATACCAGTACCTAAAAAATTTTTTTTGTATTCTGAAAAACATTTTCAATGTGTACCCAAAATTTGGTGCATTTTAAAATTTTGATCGAACCACTTCACGTGGAATACCCCATATGTATGGTAATGAACAATTAACTTACCAAAAATAGTAAAGTGTATATACTTAATTGTAGTATTTAGTAAAAACCTATTAAAATTTTAGATTATTTTAAACGGATCTAAATAGAACTTTACCTCCTAAAATTAATTTATTGAATTCATCGCCAAGAGTTCTATATGTCATTAATTTTTGTACTTTAAGAGTAATAAAACTTTCTTCTTAATTAAATTAATTTTTGTATTAGCTTTAAAGAATTATTTATAACATTTTAGCGGTATATAAATAAATAACACGTACACACACATACGCACACACATACACACACACTTCTGGGTTAGAATTTGTAATTTCAATGTAAATGTTATATAAAATACATGCCAATATTCAACTTAAAAAAAGTGTAAGTGCGCTACAATTGATTTTTTTATCCAAAAGTTTGAAAAAAAGCTTGGAGCAATACCTTTCAAATAGTCTGTAGCATTTTTATGGCCTTCAGTTCTGTAAAAAGTTATGAATTATCTTAAAAATGCAATAATTAATGTATTTCATTTTTAACCCATTGTATATATCACATATGGATATTTGGAAAAGTGTATGTTCACACACACACACTCACACACACTCACGCACGCACACGCACACGCACACGCACACGCAAGCACACACACGCACGCACGCACACACACATATGGGGTATTCCACGTGAAGTGGTCCGATCAAAAATTTAAAATGCACCAAATTTTGGGTACACTTTGCAAATGTTTTACAGAATACAGAAAAAAATTTTTAGGTACTGGAATCTATTTGCTCAAAAGTTATTGTAACCTCAAAAAGTGAATTTTTCCATATTTTTTTGAACACCAGCTGGGTTTACCGCTATATAACTCAAAATCTATCAACTTTTACTATAGAACATTATATGTAACATTCGTTGCTAATTATATCTAGAATTTATTCTTCTGGGTTAGAATTTCTAATCTCAAGGTCATTGTTACATAAACTACATGTCAATATTCAACTTGAAAAAAGTGCAAGTGCGCCACCTTTGATTTTTTCATCCAAAAGTCTAAAAGAAAGCTTGGAGCAATACCTTTCAAATGGTCTGTAGCATTGTTATGGCCTCCAATTCTGTAAAAAGTTATGACAATTTATAGAAAGACAAAAAATTCACAAAAATTAACATGGTAATTCCCATTTAAATTTTTAAAAAAATTTCGTGTTTCTTTAAACTGTCATAACTTTTTACAGAATTGGAGGCCATAAAAATGTTACAGACCATTTGAAAGGTATTGCTCCAAGCTTTCTTTTAGACTTTTGGATGAAAAAATCAAAGGTGGCGCACTTGCACTTTTTTCAAGTTGAATATTGACATGTAGTTTATGTAACAATGACCTTGAGATTAGAAATTCTAACCCAGAAGAATAAATTCTAGATATAATTAGCAACGAATGTTACATATAATGTTCTATAGTAAAAGTTGATAGATTTTGAGTTATATAGCGGTAAACCCAGCTGGTGTTCAAAAAAATATGGAAAAATTCACTTTTTGAGGTTAGAATAACTTTTGAGCAAATAGATTCCAGTACCTAAAAATTTTTTTCTGTAATCTGAAAAACATTTGCAAAGTGTACCCAAAATTTGGCGCATTTTAAAATTTTCATCGGACCACTTCACGTGGAATACCCCATATATATATGACATATATATATATAACATATATATATAACATATATATATATGACATATATATATAACATATATATATATAACATATATATATGACATATATATATAACATATATATATATAACATATATATGACATATATATATAAAACATATATATATGTTGAATTCTGAATTCTTAGACACGGCGGCGGCGGCGGCGGCGAAATATTTATATATTATAGAGAGATATATATGTTTAAAAAAATCATATATAGTGTGTTAAAAAAGTAACGTTATATGTATGTATATTTTAGAAAAGGTAATTTGGACAAAGGTTCTGTTACTTTTTTAATACCTTCTATATTTGAATCTACGTGGAATTTGTTTCGTGCGTTTGGGAGGGAGAAACTACATGTAGATGGAATCCCTTATGTGGAATTTTTGTGATATTGCTGGTTTGCCAGTGTAACTTTTTATACTCATTTTGGTTCTGACCCGCTTGTTCGATTCTGTTCTCCCACATCGGGTTAGGGGTTTGATAGCTTCCAGTTTCTATTCTCCTAGCCGTTATAGTTCGTGTCCGATCGAAATGTTACCCGGAGTTAAATCGGTAGTAGCGTTGCGTCGCCACCTTAGTTGAAACAAGATTTTAGATAAGTCTGCGTCTCAGTTCTTATGGTGTTCACCTTGAAGGTGCTGGCGGAGATCTTTCTTGATCTCCTGGTTTCTCTGTTCTGTGGTCCAGGGTGAACTACGGTCCGTTGTCTGAGAGAATGACACTTGTCTATTCCCATTTAGCGAACACCTCAGTTTCAAGTAGCTTCGTGATGATTTTTGTATCCGAGAAGCAAATAGCAAAAGCTTCGACCCATCTTGAAAATAAGTCGGTTGCTACCAGGATGAATATTTTCCTTCAACCAGTAGCGGAGCTCCTTTCGTTGTCGAGGGCGCAATCTGGTGTTCAGGCCAGATGCTCTTCTTGTACAAGCGCAGAGGTGACATGACATCCCCGCTGACGCGCTATCGCGAGGTCAGTTACCTAATGATTTGTCTCAAACCAAAATTGGTTCACCGGTCCCGGGTGGTTAAACCGATCGCCTCTTAACAGGCCAGCGAGCGTAGTCAAAAACGTATATTTATCGCTTTCGACTCCGAAATGCGATATTTTCAAGCGATTTTCATCTTACGCGACACTCCTACACACAATTGCATACTGTATGCATTTTATAAATAGAAAAATAAAATACGAACATAAAAATGTAAACGTAAACGAAAAAATATAGGCTGAGCGTAAAGTCATACGTTTGATACAAGCCGAACAGTTTTGCGACGCAATAAAAAATTTAAATTCAAATAATAGATTGAAATGTACACGACTTTCTTGTTTGAATCGATTTTTAGATGAATTCGGTATATTATGCGTGGGTGAACGTTTACGTCATTCTAAGTTAAATATTGATCAGATACATCCGATTTTATTACCTAAATACCATCTAGTTACGGATTTAATTATTAAACAAATTCACCTCAATAATTTTCATTCGGGAATTCAGAGTACTCTTTGTACTCTTAGACAATAGTGATAAGTACGAAGTAACTTCGGTATGTGTTCTCAGAATTGATTCGTACTTATCACTATTCGTCGAAAATACTGACTTTTCGATGAGCTAAGTAATGTGTAATTAATCATTACATTAATAGCTATGGCGCTCAACTTTGATTTTGTGTGGTAAAAACTCTATTTTTTTTAAATGTCCATAATTATTGTCGAATATAAACTCAGCCTATCTGACGGCAGCGCCACTTCTGCTCACAAATTTTCAGGTGGCGGATTTGTGAAGCTATTAGTACGTACTGCCCTTAAGAGTTTTTGTATTAATCACGTCAACTCCGCCGTTTTTAAGCTTTAGTTCACTTATAATTTTTAAGATCTCCAATTTGTTTGTAGGTTTAATGAAGATTGTTTTTGGATTATTATTAGGCATTTCCATTAGGAATCTCCACTAATTTGCAGTAAAAATTGTTTGAACTGTTAGTGATTTCTTTTTCGTTTTTTTATTATTAAATATCATTCATTTTGATTTGCTTTATTGAAGTATTATTTTTGCTTTTAGTTCTGCCAATTTTATTATTTACACATGACCACAGTTTTTTAGGATTATTTTTATTTTCTTCAATCAATTTTTTATTGAATCTTAATTTTGCATGTATAATTATTTTATTAAGTGTTTTAATATTTGTTTTATACTGTGTTTTGAATTCGTCATTGTTAGGATTCAATTTTAGTCTGATGTTATAAAGATTTTCTTTCTTATTACAAGAAGTTATAATAGCT
Organism: Theocolax elegans; assembly: GCA_026168455.1. NCBI lineage: Eukaryota > Metazoa > Arthropoda > Insecta > Hymenoptera > Cerocephalidae > Theocolax > Theocolax elegans. The sequence goes on from CM047427.1 coordinate 62,085,258, forward strand.
TTAGTAATCCAGTCTTTTCTAGGATTTATATTAGTTTTTTCGCGTACTTTTTCTTATAGTTAGCTTTTTCAGTACATAATTGTGTACCCTTTATTATAGTTTTGATGATTTCATTAGGATCATTCATATAAAATATTTAGACTAGTCTACCTTATTCGCTTCATATAATAACTTGTAGTTGTATAAGTATGATCTTTCTTGTTTTTCATTACTTTTTGTTGTGACTTTCCCATTTTTTAATTCTACGAAAATCGGGTAGTGGTCTGTTATATGTATTTTTAATGTTAATGCTTTAGTATTTATGAAGTCTGTTTTAATAAAGATATTATCTATACTAGTTCCTGTTTCCGACATTAAGTTTTTTGGCCTCGTGATATTAGTGAAACTTGGTAGAAAACCTTTTTCAAGTAGGTCATTTAAAAAGTTTAAACTTATGTTATTACATTTCATTATATTTATATTAAAATCCCCAATAATCATATGATTTTGTACTTTACATTTAATGTCTAAGTAAGTTTTAAGATTGTGTATGAATTTCTGCACAAGAAAAGTCATGCGATCTATATAACGAAGATATTTGTAACTGTTGATTATTAATTAATGTAATAATAGTATTTATTATTTTAAGTCTATAGGTATTGTTTCACATGTATGCATTACATCTTCTCTTGCGTGTACTACTCTATCATTTTTATTTACATCTCCATAGTTATAATACATTTTATAATCATTTATTTTATAAAACTGATAATATTCTAATTCCCATACCTCTGTACAAACAATAACATACGGTTTAATCTTAAGACCCTTAATAAAGATATGGAGTTTTTCAAAATTTGCTTTTAGGCTTCTAATGTTCATTGATAAAATTAAATTACTATTACTTTTTCCTTTCTTTATTAAAGGTATCAAGATCAATATATTCACACTTGTGATGGTGTCATCATTAGGCCCTACGTTGGGCGCCAATGCGACGTTACCAAATTCTCGGTTAAAACTAGTAACCGTTTCCCAGTGGAAACGTCGAAAATATTAATTACAATAAAATACAACCCTGCACGGCCGACTTTCTCAGAGGAGATTCCGTCGAATTTACAGTGGACCGGTTTCCACTGTAATTTTTAGTTGACGTAAATAACTTCATAAGCGGATTCCTTACGGAACCCACTGTCACCACTACCACGAGAGAGATTTTTGGAATCAATTTAATAGATTTTCGACGGATTGGTAAGCACTTTGATTTTTATTGTGGCGTCCATATACGAAGTGTTTATAACAACGTCGCGTTACGTTGGGTTTTTCGCGCGTTATTAATAAACAATAGTTTCCAAAAATCTCTCTCGTGATAGTGGTGACAGTGGGTTCCGTAAGGAATCCGCTTATGAAGTTATTTACGCCAACTAAAAATTACAGTGGAAACCGGTCCACTGTAAATTCGACGGAATCTCCTCTGAGAGAGTCGGCCGTGCAGGGTTTTATTTTATTATAATTAATATTTTCGACGTTTCCACCGGGAAATGGTTAATAGTTTTAACCGAGAATTCGGTAACGTCGCACACTCACAGTTTTGTAGATTCTTTTGTATTTCTTCAAGTAAATCTAATTGCGTATCCATTGTTAAATAGCTGTTTTTCGTTGTTTTTATTGAGATGATTTGACTATTAGTTCTTCGTGCTGTTATAGGTGGTTTTGTCTTCTTTTAAAACTAGTTTTTTTTAATAATTGCGATCACTTTTTTGCCACACAATTATCTTACAACAATAACCCACTACAACTCTTCGAATCCTACAGAGAGAAATGTAATTGAATAAAGTGATGATTTTAAAGTAGTTAAAGCTTGATATACGGCGATGTTGCCTATTATTATAATATTTACATTTACCATTTGCGCATATGTTGGTTCTTATATCAAGTATTATGTTCTCGTGTTTTTCTAAGTCTTTTTTTTCTCATTTGTGTAGTTTGCATAATTAGTACGTTCATTTATGGGAGTGGTTAATAGTCATATCCTGAGCTGTTTGCAATCTATATTCATATCTATGTCAACAGTAGCCATTTTTTGTTATCCAATCCTTTATTTTTATTATGTTTGATTTTTTATTCATTTTAAGTGTCTTTAATTCATTTGGTGAAGGATTAAAAGCACTGATTGCAATTATATAATTGTTTTTTGTACTGACATTTTTCTGATATTTGGGTGGTAATATAAGCTTTTTCTTCTTTTACTTGAAGAGTAATAGTAATACTGAAGACATTCAAAAGTAAACAATTTCTGTAAATTGAAAAGTTTCTTTTAGGTATATATTCTTGTTGATTATTTTGAGTATTCTTGTTTGTACGAATTGTAATAGTTGTAGTTTGTTTTGATATGCTCCACCCCATACAATTATACCGTAATTTATTATACTATGAAGAAGTGCATAGTACACATTTTTCAGTGTATTTATATCCATAAACTTCGCTTTTTTACTAAAACTAAAAATGAGATACTTAGTTCTGCTTATAAGATACTCAATATGATTACTTCATCTCACATTTGTATAAAAAATTATGCCTAGATATTTTGTTTTAGTTACCCTTTTAAGTAGTTCATTGTTAATTTTAATATCTATATTATCCGATCGATAATATAATTTCGAATATAATTTAATATAATATAATTCACGATCTTTATAATTTCCATAAGTAATACCCTAATACAAAATCTCACGTGAAGTATTAGGGTATATACGGCTTTGTATATTTGAAGTCAATTTATTTAATTTTAGCCAAATAGAGACATCTTATAAATATGCATTCATTCTGATTTCCACTTCTTTCCATATTTCACCAATTGCTATAACAGTAGTATCATTAGAATAAGACATTACTGAGTTTGCTGACATTTTAGTTAGTAGATTATTTGCATATAGTATAAAAAGTAAAGGCCCTAGTATTATTCCTTGTAGTATTCCTGTTTCAATTATTTGATATTCACTCTCGTGGTTACCAATTCTTAATTTTTCTTTTCTGTTATTAAAGTAACTTTTTATTAATTTGTGTTTCCTCTTACTCCATAACTTAACTACAACATAACTAACCAATGCACATAACTTATCTAACAATATTTCATGGTTTATTGTGACCAAAGGCTTTTGCCAAATCAAAAAAAGTAATAGCTATTGGTTTACTTTGATCTAATTTTTCATATATCGTTTTAGATATAAGACTTAGCGCATATTTAGTTACTTTATTCTTGATGAATCCAAATGGCTTTTCGCTTATTAATTCACTCTTGCTTATGAACTCAATGATTCTAATATGTACTATTTTTTCAAAAATGTTGGTAATATTAAATATTAATGATATGGGTCTGTAATTACCGATTTTATTTTTCTTTCCTGATTTAGATATAGGAATAACTTCAGCTGATTTAAGCTGATTTGGCCATATTGATGTTTCTATACAAAGATGTGCAAGACGCTAGTTAATACAAGGTTCCACGCGAGCAGCTGATCACGCTCGCCGGGATCGAGCCGCCGAAATTCGCGAATAATCGTTGCGACTCTCATTTTGGTCGCCCGACGAAGTGGTTATCAACTCAAACAGAATATAATGTTGGAGATTATGGGATATAAGAAGACGTCCGACATACCCCCAAGATCGAGGTCTATCATCCATTCTCAATATACTTAATGGACCACTCTTGTGAAAAAGCCAATAAGCATACGAAGACACGGCGAACCCGGGTGAGAGGCCTACAACAGCTAACAATAAATACAGTAAGCGTCCTGCTATAACGTTACGTAACGAATAGATAATCAATCACCAATCATATTGTTTCATCTATGTCGTAGTTTTAATATCATAACGATTCACTATAATAAGCGAAATAATAGATATAATATACTATCCGAATTAATTCATTATAATTATATATTTTAATTAATAAATGTATTCTGACATCTTATAATATAATTTCACCAATCATTTTCTTTCCTCAATTTACAAATATAATTTTACATATGAGATACGTAAACTAAAATATCAGCTACAATTTTTTTATTTTATTTATTTATTAACCAGAATACAATATGTAGCTAAATCTAGATATACAAAAAAATGTATCCGACATAACATACATCCTACAGAGATACATCAAGTATCTGTACATAGGTACAAAAGCTTTCGCCAAATCTAGAAATGTAGAGATAGTAGGTTTATTATCATCAATTTTATTGTGTAGATAATTAGTTATAAAATTCAAGGCATCATTCGTACTTTTATTTCTTAAAAATCCGTATTGCTTGTACGATATAATTTTGGATTCATTGAGAAAACCAATTAATCTGCCATGGATAATTTTTTCCAGTATTTAAGCCAAATTCGAAATTAAAGATATTGGTCTATAATTATTCGGCGTTGATTTTTCTCCATCTTTGTAAATTGGTACGATTTCCGCTTTTTTTAGAGCCATTGGCTAAATTGTTTTGCTAATACAATCATTAAAAATATTTTGCAGAGATACATCAATATATTTAATAAAATGGTTCAACAATTTAGTATTTATTTTGTCACAACCTCCAGATGTATCTTTTAATTCTGATACAATTTTTCTTATTTCTTTTGTATTTGTTGGCAATATAAAAATAGATTGATTGTTAACTTTTAGTGGCTGAGCTTTATAGCTATTAGATACTCTTATATCTTTCGCTAAATTTGGACCAATATCTTTAAAGAACTTATTTAACATTTCTGCCATTTCAAAAGTATTAGTAATTTTAATGTTATCCTATTCTAAAAACTGTATCGTATCATTAGATGTATTAGTATTTTTATTTATTTTACTCTTAATAAATTTCCACAGGTTTTTGCTATTATTCCCAATTTTTTGAAATTCTTTTTTTTTCATAATCCAATTTGGCTTTATATATAACTTTGTTCAATACTTTGATGTACTAATGATACAACTCTTTCTTATTTATATTATTCGGGTCATTTTTATAATTAAAATATAATTTTTCTTTGGTTAAATAAGAAGTAATTATTGCTTCCGTTATCCACTTTTTCCTTGGTGACTTTTTTGTGCATCTAATTTTAAGTGTCGATATTTTAATTAAATCACTAAGTTTCATTAATAATGCGTTTAATGCAATGTTGGGATCCAATATATTAGAAAAATTGCAATTGCCATCATAAGCTTTACAGCTTTGGTGTCCAATGAACACTTTATTTTTATTTCTCCTAATATGCTCATAGGTGTCAGTAGGCACTTCCAAGATTATGCTGGATGTGTTATTTCTATTATTATTAAATTTATGTAAAACAGTACAAAAATAATCAGTATTACTGACATTTCTATTGTTAATGTCATTTTCAATTTCTTTTCTGTCATGTCACTTTCGCTTCTGTTTATTCTCATTCTAGGTTGTTGTATTACTTCTTGTTGAATGTAATATTCATCTCCAATATTTTTATTCAATTCTTGTTCCATTCTTTCCATGTCCTCAGTACTAATACATTTAAGTGCAACGCTTCCATTTTTAGTTTTCCTAATTTGATTTACTGGCAAAATAATTTGATTTTGTAAAGCATAGTTTATTACTTTGTTAATTTTATTTTTTCCTATTTGGTTTTTAGCTGTTATAATTAAATTTGGCACATGTTTGTTCGAAATTTGTTTTGACTTTACTGTCTCCGCATATGTTTTATACTTTGTCAAGTCACAATTCTTGGTCTTCAATTCACTTTTTGTTTTTTCAAGCAATTCCTTTAATAATCCATTCTTGTCTTGTAGTTCCATATTTAATTGTCTGAGCAGTGCAATTTCTCCTCTAAACATTTCTTTATCATCCTCTTCATGACCAACAATTGTTAAGTTACTTCTTTCCACATTTTGCTCCGCAACACTAATATTCACATTTTGTAAAATTTCTTCCTGTGCTTTAGCTTTTTTATTCAATTTAACTTGAGCAATAATTCTTCTAGCAGTAATGTCCAAAGATGTAGTTTCATGTTTTGAGGTTAGGTCCAATCCCACGTGCTCTGGACATATCACTAATACACCACTGATTTTCTATGTGTTTTTCAACCTTTTAAAATCGGATTCATGGTAAACACTTTCACAAATAATACATACACAAATGTTAACTTTTGTTTGGGGATGGCATTTAAAAACTATATTTTCGGAGCTAATTGACGAGCCCTCCTCGGGGCCCGCCATTTTTTTTCTATATGAGATTAATTGTAGCTATTGTTTTTAAAGTTTTTGCATTTATCTTGTCAACTCCGCCATTTTTTGGTTTTAGATCATTTATTACATTTAATATTTCGGTTGTATTTGTAGCTTTTAAGAATATTGTTTTTGGGTTGTTTCTAGGTAATTCTATTTTTCTCATGTATGGCTTTGTAATTTTCTTACTTAATGTTTCTCCTAGTTTGCCAAAATTTTCATTCATTTTATTTATTATTTCACTATCTTCTTTAATCATTGTGTTGTCTCCCATTTTCAGTTATTTTATATTAGTAGTATTTTTGCTTATGTTTCTACCAATTTTGGTATTTACACAGTTTCATAGTTTCTTTGGTTCGTGTCTATTTTCTTCTGTAGTTTTTTTGTTGTAATTAATTTTTGCTTTTTTAATAACTTTATTAAGTGTTTTGACGAAGATTTTGTATTGCGATTCAAATTTTTATTTTCCAGGTGATCTTTCAATTTTTTATACAATTTTTCTTTTTTACTGCATGAAATTAAAATTGTTTTGGTTATCTAATTTTTCCTCGATTTTTTTTTAATTTATTCAATTTCAGCTTTTTATATTTTGCATTTACACAACATAATTGTATATTTTTTATCATTCCTTTGATAATTTCATTAGGATCTCTTAAATTTCTATATTTAAAACAGACAATTTGCATAGCATTGTAAAAATTTTATTGTAATTGTAACAATAAGCTGTTTCATTTGTTTCACTTTTATTTGATTTTGTAATTCAAGAACTAATAGATAATGGTCTAATGTTAATGGGATTTTTAAAGTTAAAACATCAATATTGATAAAATATGTTTTTATAAACATATTATCTATGCAAGTGCCTGATGCCGTTGTTAAGATATTGGTCTTGTGATGTTAGTAAAACTTGGAAGGAAACCTTTTTTATAGAGATTATTTAGAAAATCTGTACTTATAGCATTACTTTCCAACATGTTAATATAAAAATCGTCAATTATTATATGATCTACCGCTTTATTCTTTTTTTGTTCTAAGTAATTTTTAAAGTTTATGTTTAATTCTGAACAATGTATTTTAGAATGTACACCCTTCATGGTCATGATAAAATCCAAAATAACGATTTTAAAGAGTTAAACCCAGGTTGTAATGAAATTAACAACCAATTTGATTTTAAAAGTTGTACGACGTTTCGTCTGCCAGGTTTTGCAGACCTCTTCAAGTACAAATAATTGTCAAACGGGTAGCACTGATCTTCCATTTCTCGTAGATGAGTAGAGTCAAGTCTTGACTCTAAAAAGTTATAGGCACGTATAGACAGCATATATTTATGAATTAAAAAGTATTTTTAATGAAAAATTCAGAAAATTTTACAAAAAAGTCATATTTATGTTTATAGTGAATAATACATCCCCTGGGAGCTACAAATTAATGAAAATGGGCGTACAATGCAACAAAGTGTTAAAATATCAACTTTGACTTTATGTAACTTAAAATAACGGCCCCGAAAAAATCTGAAAAAATTCAGGAGAACCACTGGATAGCTCTAAAATATATTCCCACAGTTATAGCAATATTCATTTTTTTCATCTTCAATTTCACAGAGAACTGCCCACATATATATATATATATATATATATATATATTTAGCGTCTCTTAGACCCTTACGTAACGTGTTGCTTCAGCTAAATGACTCTTTTGAGCTGCGAGACTCTATTATAACTGCTAAATAAGTTTAGTTCAGCACGTCGTTTGAAACGGTCGAGTTTTTGCTAAAAATTTGCCACTGTTTTTCGTGCTGTCTTGGAATTATTCATCTGCCGTGTGTGTAAACAAGCTATTACTTTTCCAAGATCTAGACAAAAAGGCCTTGGATGTAAAAGTATAGTAATATGTCATTCATCTAAGATGGCGTCGAATGAGAAACATCCTCCAGATAAGCTCGACTGTAAAGTATACAAGTATCACCCTAAACAAAAAGTAAGAACAGTGATATACGTCATTTGTGAAAGTGTATACCACAGAAGTGATTTTGAAAAAATAAAAAATTTTAATTATGTGGGTGAAAACCTAATAATCTACTCGGATCACAGACTTAAAGACATAACCTCATAACCGACTCAACATATCTTAAGTGATGTGGCTAAAAAGTGATTGCTGCTATTAAACTAAAGAAGACTGAAGAATTGAGAGAAGATTTATTACAAGAATTGCATAATAAAACAATTGAAAAACAAAATGCAACTATAGTATATGAAGAAAATGAAGTCGAACATCTGATAAAAGAAAACACTTTATTAAAAGAACTAATTACAGAACTACAAGAAAAAAATCAAATTCAAAAAGAATTAATAGAAATGCAAAAACAAAAATGTAAAGAAACGGTAACAACTACAAAAACATATACAGAAGCTATAAGTAACATAAAACCAAAACAGATAAGAGTGCCGAAAATAACAGTAAAGATCAATGATCCAAAACAAAAAAATGCTATGGAATTACTTACGAGCTGCATAGTATCGCAGAAAAAAATACAGACAAAGTATATACGTAAGAAAAATGTCACCGAAATATAAATAAGTTGTATAAATGCCAGGAGTGTAGAAGCAGTTGAGTCAGCAAGCTAAAAGTTAAAGAATTGCAATATTAACATAGAACAACAAGGAAATCCAAAGATAAAAAGAGTTGGAATAGACAATGTTATACAAATGGATGAAAATGACATTGAAAGTGATATTAATACAGAGATGATTTTGGGCGCCTCGATTTAAGTTGCACCACTGCCAAAATTTTTACACAGTTCAAGAATAAATAAAAAAACTTTCATCTATTTATACACGTTTTTTTTTTTTTATTCTCTAAGTGTTCTTATTCTACACTAATGCGTTCTCCTAAAAAAGGTGGAAAAATTCTTTAAATTATTTAAGAAAATCGTAGAAATTATGTTTTCGATAACTTTATGAAATCGATATTTATACGGGCTCCTCCATAAATGTGTAAAATACATAAATTTATTCTACTATAAAACATAGAATAAATATTTGAAAGAATTGACATTGTGATGTGTTGGTACTTTATTTTTATGAATTGCATTATTTCATAATTATATTGTTTTTAATATATTTGTAATATTAAAAAATTTGCTTTGTTTAGTTTTTTGCGATTATCTAAAAAATATTTTGTAGGGAGAAGTTCAACTTCCTATTAAATAAACTATCACCCTGTTCACTTTGATAATAGCTACTTAATTATGAATTTCTAATTGATCATGCTGCTAAATTTTGTATTAATTAACTTAAATATTAATTTATTTTTGACTTAATTATAATTTATGTGTATATATATTCTATAGATATATATATATATATATATATATATATATATATATATATATATATATATATATATATATATATATATATATATATATATATATATATATATATATATATATATATATTTAGCGTCTCTTAGACCCTTACGTAACGTGTTGCTTCAGCTAAATGACTCTTTTGAGCTGCGAGACTCTATTATAACTGCTAAATAAGTTTAGTTCAGCACGTCGTTTGAAACGGTCGAGTTTTTGCTAAAAATTTGCCACTGTTTTTCGTGCTGTCTTGGAATTATTCATCTGCCGTGTGTGTAAACAAGCTATTACTTTTCCAAGATCTAGACAAAAAGGCCTTGGATGTAAAAGTATAGTAATATGTCATTCATCTAAGATGGCGTCGAATGAGAAACATCCTCCAGATAAGCTCGACTGTAAAGTATACAAGTATCACCCTAAACAAAAAGTAAGAACAGTGATATACGTCATTTGTGAAAGTGTATACCACAGAAGTGATTTTGAAAAATAAAAAATTTTAATTATGTGGGTGAAAACCTAATAATCTACTCGGATCACAGACTTAAAGACATAACCTCATAACCGACTCAACATATCTTAAGTGATGTGGCTAAAAAGTGATTGCTGCTATTAAACTAAAGAAGACTGAAGAATTGAGAGAAGATTTATTACAAGAATTGCATAATAAAACAATTGAAAAACAAAATGCAACTATAGTATATGAAGAAAATGAAGTCGAACATCTGATAAAAGAAAACACTTTATTAAAAGAACTAATTACAGAACTACAAGAAAAAAATCAAATTCAAAAAGAATTAATAGAAATGCAAAAACAAAAATGTAAAGAAACGGTAACAACTACAAAAACATATACAGAAGCTATAAGTAACATAAAACCAAAACAGATAAGAGTGCCGAAATAACAGTAAAGATCAATGATCCAAAACAAAAAATGCTATGGAATTACTTACGAGCTGCATAGTATCGCAGAAAAAAATACAGACAAAGTATATACGTAAGAAAAATGTCACCGAAATATAAATAAGTTGTATAAATGCCAGGAGTGTAGAAGCAGTTGAGTCAGCAAGCTAAAAGTTAAAGAATTGCAATATTAACATAGAACAACAAGGAAATCCAAAGATAAAAAGAGTTGGAATAGACAATGTTATACAAATGGATGAAAATGACATTGAAAGTGATATTAATACAAGAAATTTCAGTCAATTTCAAAAGGGTGGAAAAATCTTGCGTAAGTACACTAATAAAAGAAGTAAAACTGACACAGTCTTGATGGAAGTTACACCGGAAATATACAAGTCTTTACATGAAAATGGTAATAAGGTTTTCATAGGCCATCAGCGTTGCAAAACCTACGATCTTATTAATACAACGCCTTATTACAATTGTGCATTGGACATAGTGCAAAAAAAATGCAAAAATGAGACGGTATGCGTTAAGTGCTGTGGAAATCATAATATAAGTGAGTGTAAAAATACCAAAATTGAGTGTGCCCACTGTATATTCAGCAATTCGATATACATAACAAGTTTACCGACGGATCACTTACTAACGGATAGAATGAAATGTAGTATTTAAAAAAAAAGTAAAAAATTTATCGACTCAATTAATTACCCGATAGAATCTGTACTACCGACATGGGATGAAGCAAGTGCATTAAGAGCTATTTGCAACCTGCAAATTAACCCATTAAGTCCCAACCGACCATTTCACAGTTGATTTGTTTTTCGCTTAGAAAAAATAGAGAATAGACTAGAATAAAAAAGGAAATGACTTTGTGTAAAATTACCTGCTCTATCTGAATTCAGCATCAGATTTTCATTTTTTTCAAATGGTCGTTTTACTATGTGCATTTGATTTTGTCGTCAAAATTAGAAATTAAAGGCCCACAGTCGATTTTCAAAAAATGGAATTTTTTTTTTACTTTGAGCGGCTATATTGAATTTTCCGTGGAAAATATCAAAAATCTGATGCTGAATTCAGATAGAGCAGGTAATTTTACATAAGAAACTGTCATTTCCTTTTTTATTCTAGTCTATTCTCTATTTTTTCTAAGCGAAAAACAAATCGACTGTGAAATGGTCGGTTGGGACTTAATGGGTTAACAACATACTTTACCAAAGAAAAGTAAAAAATGTGGAAGGAGTGACAAACGAGCTTAACCCGTTAATGCGCAAATGCACGTTTTTGTGCACACATTTTCAAACTCAAAATTCTACTAGAAAAACAAAATAGTTTTTGGCGGTAATCCTATATGGGGGGGTTTTTGATGGTCCTCTTTCAAATTCTGCAACTTATTTTCTAAAAAAAGTTCGATAACTTTATTAATTTTTACTTTTTTTTAAAAAAAGTCAAAATTTTTTTGCATTTTTTTTTTAAATTAATAATAATATATTGTAATAATAATGTTAACAATAATAACACACAAACATTATTATTACTATATATTATTATTATTTATTTCGTTATAATTTCATTATTAATTCATATATTATTTCGTTACTGCGCAGAAATTTAGCTTAACTTTTTCGCTTAGAAAGATTTATTTTATACACACCAACGCTTGAAAGTTTAATCTCACCAAAATATAATTATTTTCTTCCTTTTATAAATAGTGTTTCTTCCATTGATTATTAAATATCATTGTTAATTAAAATAACATTAAATGTGTATTTTTTATGTACATACTCAACTTCAAAGTTTAATATCTCCGGTCCAAATAATGCTAGAGATACCTGTGGGGGCTCATTCGAAAGCTAATTTTAAGAGCTATCAATTGGTATGTAGACACAATAAAAAAATTTTCGTTTTATTATTTTTATAAGCAAAAATTTAAATCAAAAACATTTAGATCGATTACTTTTTCAGAAGCACGAAAAACACTTGTTGAAGGAAAAACCTTCATAACTTTCTTAAAAATAATGCTACAATAAAAATAAAAAAAACGGTTTGAAAGCTTTTAAAAAAAGCTTTAATTTTGACTGTTTAAGATATTAACTTAAATTGTTTACTCTAAAGGGCAAGCGATTGCAAAATGAACTAAAATCTTAATTTTTTTATTTTAAATTTTTGTTTATAAATATAATAAAAAAAAATATTTTTTACGTCAGCTACAGACTAACCAAAAGCTATTAAAGTTAGCTTTCGAATGAGCCCCCACAGGTTTCTGTAGCATCATTTGAACCGGAGATATTAAACTTTGACATTGAGTCGATTTTTTTTTTGGTGAGCTTAAACTTTTGAGCGGTAGTGCATACAGGGTGTCCTAAAAGTAACGATACAGCCAAAAAATATTCCAGGTAAAAGATTTTTTAAAAAAGGTGGAGGTCATTCCTTAAGTAACTTTTTACGACGAATCCAGTGGTGAACTTGGATTTGACCTTCAACTTGTCATTCAAGGTCATTTCAAGGTCAACTTTGTTTTTTTAAATGGGAACCCCTATTTTTGATAATAACTATCGAAAGAGCGAGAAATTTTACGTCTAAACATGTACTCAGATCATTGGTCAAGGTGACCTTGAACCTTCTACTGAAGGTTATTAAGTTTTAGGTATGGATCAGCTCCGATCTGTACTTGTTTGACTTAGGGGTATTAAAAAGGTCTAGGGAATTCATGTAATAATGGTATCCAATGGTGGCCTTGGATTTGACCTAGCGTTAAACCTTGAAGGTCATTCGAAGGTTAACTTTTTTTTTAATGAAAACGGTTATTCTTCACAACAATAATTAAAAGAGCGGGAAATTTCACTCGAACCTGCTATGGATTAACTCCAATCTGTAAGTTTGAACCTTCAAGGTCATTGCAAGGTCAGTTTTTTTACATTTAGCGTTACCCAGGAACAACGACGTCGACGTAGTAAATCTGTAGCAAAATCTGTTCTCTTTGGGGTGCTTGATTTACATGAGTACATGTTTAGACGTAAAATTTTTCGTTCTTTCGATTGCTGTTGTCAAAAATATTTTAAATGGGTTCCCATTTAAAAAACAAAGTTGACCTTGCAATGACCTTGAATGACAGTTGAAGGTCAATCCAAGTTCACCACTGGATTCGTCGTAAAAAGGTTACTTAAGGAATGACCTTCACCTTTTTAAAAAAAAGCTTTTACCTGGAATATTTATTGAGTGTATCATTACTTTTAGAACACCCTGTATAATCAAATTACCGTCAGAAATCATAATTCGAATATCTGACGTTTCCAAAACACTGGTTTAAACAGTTTTTACTCTCCTTAGTTTATCACACTGGTTGGTTTTCTAAATCAGCCAAAAATCAAACTTCATGATTTTCTTTTCGGGGGTGGGGGGAAAAAGTATGATCTTAACGAAGAAATTCAAGAACAAAAGGTGCTTAGAATTACGCAAAAATTACGAAATGAATTTTTTTTAGAAGTTTTGAACCATTTTTGGATGTTCAAAAATGGTAAAAATTCAAAAATTCAAAATTGGCTCAAACTCTTTTGAAAAAATTCAGCGTATTCTTGAGTAATTCTAAGCATTTTTTGTTCTTGAACATTTTTCCGTAAAGTATTACTTTCGAGAAACAAAATTCCTGAAGATTACATGATTGCGATATAAAAAACCGCCATATTGGAAAAACTAAGAGGGGACAAGAAGTTCAAAGCAACCAGGGTTTCGGGAAACTTCAGACATTCGGGACCGGCGATTTCTGTCGGTTTGTTTCATTTTCAAATGCAGAAACAACAACAAAAAATTAATTTAAAGAAAAATGCCAAAAAAATTTTGACTTTTTTTAAAAAAAAAGTAAAAATTAATAAAGTAATCGGAATTTTTTTTAGAAAATAAATTGACAGAATGTTAAAAGAGGACCGATCAAAAAAAAAATCCAAATTTTGAGTTTGAAAAATGTGTGCACAAAAACGTGCATTGCGCATTAATGGGGTTAACTCAAAAATCTATCAACTTTTACAATAGGACATGATAGTGTAACATTCGGTTACTAATTATGTCTAGAATTGTTATTCTTCTGGGTTAGAATTTCGAATCTCAAGGTCAATGTTACATAAAACTACATATCAATATTCAATTTGAAAATAGTGTAGGTACGCCACAATTGATTTTTTTATCCAAAAGTCTAAAGAAAGCTTTGAGTAATTCGTTTCATTTTTATTTAAGCGGAAAAAGTTTTTTTATTATGCTCCGCTGGCGTATAGCTAACTCGAAAACCGTTAGAGTTGGAACAAAAAACCAAAATTTTTTGAAACTATATACCAATAACTATACAAGAACGTAGGATTTTTTTTTATTCGAATATTTCGACTAAAAAAAGAGTACTAAATCAGTAGAGTAAATTAGAGTACTAAATAGGTATATTTGTGAAGATACTTTAAAAACTTCAAGTCAATCGATACATTGGTGTTGCAGCTATGATACTCCAAAGTTTAAAAAACCCGTTTCAAAAAAACGCGTTTAAAGTTTTCAAAGCATTAAATTTTGAAATTTTTGTATACCTCTCATTTGTAATGCCTGCACCGTACATTTGGCCATCTCTATTAATGTCGACGCCTCTCTTCTTTCCTGGCTGATTGTTAAGGGGATGTCGGAGCTATAGCCTCCATCAAAAGCCGCTCGATCTCGCGGCTCGAATGGCGCTGTAGTCAGGTGTCGATTTCTCCGATAAACGTACTTAAAACATAAATTTATAAATTTTACAGCTACATAGAGCTGTTGAAAGATACTTTCCCCCCTAGCTATAACTAAAAATAAGGTAATTGTAATATTACTCTTGGCAGCAAATGTTTATTTTTTTAAAGAAATGTGAAATACGTTGCGTGTAGCATTACGGCAGATATAGATTCATTGAATATGAGACGTATTTCACATTCTTTAAAAAAATAAACATTTGCTGCCAAGAGTAATATTACAATTACCTAATTTTAGTTATAGCTAGGGGGGAAAGTATCTTTCAACAGCTCTATATAGCTGTAAAATTTATAATTTATGTTTTAAGTACGTTTATCGGAGAAATCGACACCTGACTACAGCGCCATTCGAAGCCGCGAGATCGAGCGGCTTTTGATGGAGGCTATAGCTCCGACATCCCCTTAAGTGTATCCGGGCTCTCTGGCATCGTCAGTTACGGATCTCTCAGATAGCTTGATTCGATGCGCGTCTGTTTCCACGCAGAAATTGTAGCACTTTGGTCCGATTGTTAAGTCCAAGGTTGCATAAGCTTCATGACACTTAAAAGGCCATCATTGTAGATATGCAGCAATATATACTGCGATATCTAGTATGTGTTTGCGACTATAGCACGATTTTGGAGCTGTAGACCAAACAGTCGCATTAAAACTTTCATTGCTATTTTGTGTATAACCGCCTAAGCAACGCGTAAGTAAATCGTCACTACTTAATTCTTCGTAAATAGGCGAATTGCTTTATACACTTCTTCGGAGGCAGGCTGGTATATGAACAAAATTTTTTTCCAGTAGCTCTTTGAGCTTTTTGCAAGAATGCCAGAAGTTTCTCCGCGCAGACAGTCTTTCGTGTCCCTCAGTTAATCGTTAGTAGATAATTTGTGGTCCTGCGTTGCGTAGATTTCATTGCGCATTTTCTCTACTGAATTATGATTTCGACGAATCGCTAAATCATAATAAATTGCCAACTCGTCTATGAGCTTGCCAGTAAGCTTACCTTTTCCTCCAAGTCCTTTTGTTTGTTTTTTTAAATCATGAAGGCGAGAACCCATCCGCTTCTGCACGTGATCGATGCATTAAAATTTTTGAAATTTTTGTATACCTCTCATTTGTAATGCCTGCACCGTACATTTGGCCATCTCTATTAATGTCCGACGCCTCCTCTTCTTTCCTGGCTGATGTTAAGGGGATGTCGGAGCTATAGCCTCCATCAAAAGCCGCTCGATCTCGCGGCTTCGAATGGCGCTGTAGTCAGGTGTCGATTTCTCCGATAAACGTACTTAAAACATAAATTTAAATTTTACAGCTACATAGAGCTGTTGAAAGATACTTTCCCCCTAGCTATAACTAAAATAAAGGTAATTGTAATATTACTCTTGGCAGCAAATGTTTATTTTTTAAAGAAATGTGAAATACGTTGCGTGTAGCATTACGGCAGATATAGATTCATTGAATATGAGACGTATTTCACATTTCTTTAAAAAAATAAACATTTGCTGCCAAGAGTAATATTACAATTACCTTAATTTTAGTTATAGCTAGGGGGGAAAGTATCTTTCAACAGCTCTATATAGCTGTAAAATTTATAATTTATGTTTTAAGTACGTTTATCGGAGAAATCGACACCTGACTACAGCGCCATTCGAAGCCGCGAGATCGAGCGGCTTTTGATGGAGGCTATAGCTCCGACATCCCCTTAAGTGTATCCGGGCTCTCTGGCATCGTCAGTTAAGGATCTCTCAGATAGCTTGATTCGATGCGCGTCTGTTTCCACGCAGAAATTGTAGCACTTTGGTCCGATTGTTAAGTCCAAGGGTTGCATAAGCTTCATGACACTTAAAAGGCCATCATTGTAGATATTGCAGCAATATATACTGCGATATCTAGTATGTGTTTGCGACTATAGCACGATTTTGGAGCTGTAGACCAAACAGTCGCATTAAAACTTTCATTGCTATTTTGTGTATAACCGCCTAAGCAACGCGTAAGTAAATCGTCACTACTTAATTCTTCGTAAATAGGCGAAATTGCTTTATACACTTCTTCGGAGGCAGGTGGTATATGAACAAAATTTTTTCCAGTAGCTTGAGCTTTTTGCCAAGAATGCCATGAAGTTTCTCCGCGCAGACATCTTTCGTGTCTCAGTTAATCGTTAGTAGATAATTTGTGGTCCTGCGTTGCGTAGATTTCATTGCGCATTTTCTCTACTGAATTATGATTTCGACGAATCGCTAAATCATAATAAATTGCCAACTCGTCTATGAGCTTGCCAGTAAGCTTACCTTTTCCTCCAAGTCCTTTTGTTTGTTTTTTTAAATCATGAAGGCGAGAACCCATCCGCTTCTGCACGTGATCGATGCATTCTTTTTTTGACGGTGAAGTTTTCGTACGGCTCAGTAATCAGCGTATTTCAAATAGTGCACAGATTCTGAGCACTGGAACATTTCGATGACGGCGTCCATCTTTTCTGCAGAGCGACGTGGTTGGCTTGGCATTCATCTTTGTGAGTTTGGCTCCATTTTACAAACTTGATGGTACCAGTTTTAGTTTTCCAAAATTCGCAAGTTTTGCAATATTTAGATTTCACTAAAACATTGACTACTTTGCCAGTATACCAACCAATAAGTGAAACAAACGCTTCCTCTACGTACCATCACCAGATACAGTAATGCCATTTGGATCGTCAGTTTTTTCTCGTTCATTTTTAGCTGCATTTTCATAGTAAGCTTACAAACACTTTCTGCTCCATTAGCAATTTTTTTAACAACTGTGTCGCAAAACGATTGAAAAATTGGCCGCGGGAGATCCTTGAAGGCGCAAGATTTTACAATGCCATTCAATCCTACTCCCCAATAGACACACGCTTAAACTGGTAGAGTTAATTTTAACTCTAATAAAGTAAAATCAACTCTAAGGTTTGAGTTATTAATTTTAACTCTATTAGAGTTGAGGAATTAACTCTAGTTAGAGTTAAATTAAAATTACTCTAAGGTAGAGTTCAACTAACACTAAGCTAGAGTATTTGAGCTCTTTCATACTTCCGATACGTTCAAGAACTTTAAAAATGTAAAAAATAAACAAAACTGCAAACTTATTAAAATAAAATTTATATTAAATTATTTAAGGTAACAGTTAAAGCAATACTTGAATTTTTAGGTTTATGTAACCGCATTATACAACCAGTAATAAAGTCATAATAATTTTGTAATGGTAGTGCAAATTCAATGCGAGCAATATAATGAAGTTTTATTAAAATGTCAAACGCAATAGTTGATACATCTCCTACGGGAATAACATGGCTGTCAGTATATATACGAAATTATTGACGCAGCCATCAGTAACATCCGCTACCAAAAATGTCTAGAATTTATTCTTCTGGGTTAGAATTTCTAATCTCAAGGTCAATGTTACATAAACTACATATCAATATTCAATTTGAAAATAGTGTAGGTACGCCACAATTGATTTTTTTATCCAAAAGTCTAAAAGAAAGCTTTGAGTAATTCGTTTCATTTTTATTTTAAGCGGAAAAAGTTTTTTATTATGCTCCGCTGGCGTATAGCTAACTCGAAAACCGTTAGAGTTGGAACAAAAAACCAAAATTTTTTGAAACTATATACCAATAACTATACAAGAACGTAGGATTTTTTTTATTCGAATATTTTCGACTAAAAAAAGAGTACTAAATTAGTAGAGTAAATTAGAGTACTAAATAGGTATATTTGTGAAGATACTTTAAAAACTTCAAGTCAATCGATACATTGGTGTTGCAGCTATGAATACTCCAAGTTTGAAAAAACCCGTTTCAAAAAAATGCGTTTAAAGTTTTCAAAGCATTAAAATTTTTGAAATTTTTGTATACCTCTCATTTGTAATGCCTGCACCGTACATTTGGCCATCTCTATTAATGTTCGACGCCTCCTCTTCTTTCCCTCTCTGGCATCGTCAGTTAAGGATCTCTCAGATAGCTTGATTCGATGCGCGTCTGTTTCCACGCAGAAATTGTAGCACTTTGGTCCGATTGTTAAGTCCAAGGGTTGCATAAGCTTCATGACACTTAAAAGGCCATCATTGTAGATATTGCAGCAATATATACTGCGATATCTAGTATGTGTTTGCGACTATAGCACGATTTTGGAGCTGTAGACCAAACAGTCGCATTAAAACTTTCATTGCTATTTTGTGTATAACCGCCTAAGCAACGCGTAAGTAAATCGTCACTACTTAATTCTTCGTAAATAGGCGAAATTGCTTTATACACTTCTTCGGAGGCAGGTGGTATATGAACAAAATTTTTTCCAGTAGCTTGAGCTTTTTGCCAAGAATGCCATGAAGTTTCTCCGCGCAGACATCTTTCGTGTCTCAGTTAATCGTTAGTAGATAATTTGTGGTCCTGCGTTGCGTAGATTTCATTGCGCATTTTCTCTACTGAATTATGATTTCGACGAATCGCTAAATCATAATAAATTGCCAACTCGTCTATGAGCTTGCCAGTAAGCTTACCTTTTCCTCCAAGTCCTTTTGTTTGTTTTTTTAAATCATGAAGGCGAGAACCCATCCGCTTCTGCACGTGATCGATGCATTCTGTTTTTTGACGGTGAAGTTTTCGTACGGCTCAGTAATCAGCGTATTTCAAATAGTGCACAGATTCTGAGCACTGGAACATTTCGATGACGGCGTCCATCTTTTCTGCAGAGCGACGTGGTTGGCTTGGCATTCATCTTTGTGAGTTTGGCTCCATTTTACAAACTTGATGGTACCAGTTTTAGTTTTCCAAAATTCGCAAGTTTTGCAATATTTAGATTTCACTAAAACATTGACTACTTTGCCAGTATACCAACCAATAAGTGAAACAAACGCTTCCTCTACGTACCATCACCAGATACAGTAATGCCATTTGGATCGTCAGTTTTTTCTCGTTCATTTTTAGCTGCATTTTCATAGTAAGCTTACAAACACTTTCTGCTCCATTAGCAATTTTTTTAACAACTGTGTCGCAAAACGATTGAAAAATTGGCCGCGGGAGATCCTTGAAGGCGCAAGATTTTACAATGCCATTCAATCCTACTCCCCAATAGACACACGCTTAAACTGGTAGAGTTAATTTTAACTCTAATAAAGTAAAATCAACTCTAAGGTTTGAGTTATTAATTTTAACTCTATTAGAGTTGAGGAATTAACTCTAGTTAGAGTTAAATTAAAATTACTCTAAGGTAGAGTTCAACTAACACTAAGCTAGAGTATTTGAGCTCTTTCATACTTCCGATACGTTCAAGAACTTTAAAAATGTAAAAAATAAACAAAACTGCAAACTTATTAAAATAAAATTTATATTAAATTATTTAAGGTAACAGTTAAAGCAATACTTGAATTTTTAGGTTTATGTAACCGCATTATACAACCAGTAATAAAGTCATAATAATTTTGTAATGGTAGTGCAAATTCAATGCGAGCAATATAATGAAGTTTTATTAAAATGTCAAACGCAATAGTTGATACATCTCCTACGGGAATAACATGGCTGTCAGTATATATACGATAATTATTGACGCAGCCATCAGTAACATCCGCTACCAAAAATGGTTGTAAATTCGTATTAGTAGTATGGTATAGTGCTTCTACATCATCTACAGGCTGTAAAATTTATGTACATTAATAATGTATGTAATGTAGTTTATAATTATATTTTATAACGCTGACAGTACTAACATTAACAAACCGCAAAAGATTTGTATGAGGTATTTGTCGTGCTTCCTTGCAAACATTATTGTCCTGAACAAGTTTCCTCTTTATATGAGGTATATGAAGTAACTCAGGTAATACAATTAAAGCTTTCAATGAATCTATTTATGAAAAAAGTATTATTTATTTTATTGTAACTGTCTAATAAAATTTAGAATGTATCGAGAACATAATTTTTCTTACCATCATTCAAATGCTCTATTTGTTTAAATATATTTGGCTTGAGTTGTCGACAACATTGTATAATTTTATCTTTATAAATTGCGTCAAATGATCCTAGAAATACATCATTTTCTGGATAGAGTGCAATAAACTCTCGATGGATCTACAGAAAATAGTAGTTGTTAATTTCACCGTATATAATAAAACTACTTTTTTTTAAATAACTAACTACTTTTTTAAACTAATATTTAAGAAGGGTTAAACACAAACTAAAACACTCATTTACACACTTGTTAAGTTTATAAAAAATTGAATAGATACAAGAACCTTTTTTGCAATAATGATGTAATTTGTAAAATGTTTTATATTATATTGACCCTTTCAAGCATGCATTTATCAATGAAAATGGTCTGTTCTTTTAAATTTTTTATAAATGTTTAACAAACAACAATTACTTAAATTGGACAAAAATAAAAATTAAAAAACAATTTGTAACTATATTAAATACATATAAATTATCTTAGAAATCTCTCAATAATAGGTTTATAAACTCATTTTTTAATGTAAAGAACCTGAAAATGGTCTTTCGCTGACCAATTTGACGTCAGAATGCAACTTGTAAAATTTGCTTGATATTTTTAAATTTTATTTTTGATTACTCGGTCTCAAGCAGATTTTATAAGTTGCATTCTGAAGTCAAATTGGTTAGCGAAGGACCATATTCAGGTTCTTTACTATAAAAATAGTGAATTTAGACTCAGCATGAGAGATATAAAAATAATATCTAAAAATTGCTGTATATGGCCAGTACGATTATGAATTTCTTCAATAGTGACAATTCAAATACTGTTAACTCTTGAAAAATTAAAAAAATTACTTTCACATACAATTTAGTATTTAAAAAAAAAAAATTTATATGGATGTTTCATACACTACTTCGGAGGCAGGTGGTATATGAACAAAATTTTTTCCAGTAGCTTGAGCTTTTTGCCAAGAATGCCATGAAGTTTCTCCGCGCAGACATCTTTCGTGTCTCAGTTAATCGTTAGTAGATAATTTGTGGTCCTGCGTTGCGTAGATTTCATTGCGCATTTTCTCTACTGAATTATGATTTCGACGAATCGCTAAATCATAATAAATTGCCAACTCGTCTATGAGCTTGCCAGTAAGCTTACCTTTTCCTCCAAGTCCTTTTTTTGTTTTTTTAAATCATGAAGGCGAGAACCCATCCGCTTCTGCACGTGATCGATGCATTCTGTTTTTTGACGGTGAAGTTTTCGTACGGCTCAGTAATCAGCGTATTTCAAATAGTGCACAGATTCTGAGCACTGGAACATTTCGATGACGGCGTCCATCTTTTCTGCAGAGCGACGTGGTTGGCTTGGCATTCATCTTTGTGAGTTTGGCTCCATTTTACAAACTTGATGGTACCAGTTTTAGTTTTCCAAAATTCGCAAGTTTTGCAATATTTAGATTTCACTAAAACATTGACTACTTTGCCAGTATACCAACCAATAAGTGAAACAAACGCTTCCTCTACGTACCATCACCAGATACAGTAATGCCATTTGGATCGTCAGTTTTTTCTCGTTCATTTTTAGCTGCATTTTCATAGTAAGCTTACAAACACTTTCTGCTCCATTAGCAATTTTTTTAACAACTGTGTCGCAAAACGATTGAAAAATTGGCCGCGGGAGATCCTTGAAGGCGCAAGATTTTACAATGCCATTCAATCCTACTCCCAATAGACACACGCTTAAACTGGTAGAGTTAATTTTAACTCTATTAGAGTTAAATTTAACTCTACGACAAATTAACTCGATCATTAGATGATTGCAAATTGACAGCAACTTTCCAAAAAACAATTTGTAACTATATTAAATACATATAAATTATCTTAGAAATCTCTCAATAATAGGTTTATAAACTCATTTTTTAATGTAAAGAACCTGAAAATGGTCTTTCGCTGACCAATTTGACGTCAGAATGCAACTTGTAAAATTTGCTTGATATTTTTAAATTTTATTTTTGATTACTCGGTCTCAAGCAGATTTTATAAGTTGCATTCTGAAGTCAAATTGGTTAGCGAAGGACCATATTCAGGTTCTTTACTATAAAAATAGTGAATTTAGACTCAGCATGAGAGATATAAAAATAATATCTAAAAATTGCTGTATATGGCCAGTACGATTATGAATTTCTTCAATAGTGACAATTCAAATACTGTTAACTCTTGAAAAATTAAAAAAATTACTTTCACATACAATTTAGTATTTAAAAAAAAAAAATTTATATGGATGTTTCATACACTACATTTAAATACTGATAATATGAATTAATTATTTTAACATAATAAACACACTTATTATAAACTTGAGGGAACAAAGCACAAACATAATTTTGTTTACCCTGCAGTTTTTGCACTACATCACTGCTTATTCCATTTTTAATTAAGTAATTAGCAAAAGCTTTGCAATGGTTATGTGTATCCTGTAACAGAAATAGGTTAGGTTAGGTTAAGTATTAAGAAAATTATTTGAAGAAGTTTATTTGAAATTAATTTTACTTTTACGTTAATAAAATGTAAGAATTACTCACTTCTGGAAATTTAATCTCTTTTTTCAACATGATCTTGATGATTTATTCGAGAACGGTGACAATAATAGGTCGTCCTTATAAAATATATATCGCACAGCTCTTACACTTTATGCGGGAAGTTCCCGCCGAGAACACAGCACGATTTACACTTTATGGCGCAAAAATCAACATTTTTTTTATTAATTAAATATTAATTATATAGGACAGTAATTCTATATATTATTAAAATTCCAGAGGCCAGAGTCGCCAAATACTACAGAACAGTTCTTAGAGTTGAATTAGAGTTAAATCAATTAACTACTCTAAGAGATAGAGCTAAAAATTAACTCTAACGGTAGAGTAAGAAAAGTAACTCTATTAGAGTTAAATTTAACTCTACGACAAATTAACTCGATCATTAGATGATTGCAAATTGACAGCAACTTTCCAAAAAACAATTTGTACCTGCTTATCCAAAATTGCGTCAATGTAAGTCCTTATTTATTATAAATCTGCTTCAAATCATTTTCATGAAAATAGTGACAGCAAATTTATATAAAATTAAAGTCAATTGTTGCATAAAATTATTACTTTTTAAATAGCAAGTATTGCTATAAATATGCTTTTATTTTGTTGAAATAATATTTTAAGTAAATATAATAGCAAATACTTATATTATTTTTGTGCAACTTTCCAATAAAGTATTTTATAATATCAAAAATGTTTTACAGTAAAATAATACAAGTTTTATTTATATTTTAGTTAAATATTTAAAGAAATTCAGGAAATGTAGCTCCATCGTTTATAAAAATGATACTAACAGTTTGAAAAATATCAAAAATAAGTGAAAAAAATAATGGATACTCTCAATAAAACAAACATAAATTAAATTTGATATGAAATGTATTTATAAAAACAGTTTTACATCGAAATATAAAACAACGTACATTTTAAAGCTTAATTAAAGCGCTTTAGGTTTCACATTTGTATTAACAATATTTTTAATAGTAATATAATTTCAAAGTTTTTAAACAATCTGTAATAGAATTTTTTTTATTAATTACATCTACTATTTTATATTCTTATTTGTTTAGACAATTTTTTATTTGTTTAATAAACATCTTAAAATTACAAACGAATCTTGAAACTTTCAAACTTTTAATACAGATATAATATATATATATATATATATAAAACAATTACCTTCGAAATTAAGTTTCTGTATTACTGCAACATTTTTAGAATTTTTCAAATTTGGTAGCGAGTCAAACAGTTGTGTTACTCCCGTCAAATACTCGATACGACACGATATTGCAGTAGTATAACAAACATAACCTTACTTTTATTATAATTTGTATACAAGAGGCACATAACGAAAATAAATATTGAATAGATTTTTCATTCAATAGTATACAAGACCATAAATAAATAACGTTGTGCAGTATATTAATAATCCAACGAACAGTAATGAAATCTCCGAATAGTTATTTACGAACTGTGAATACATGCATGTAGAAACGACGTTCGCGCCTGGGCAATGGGTTTTTTACGTGCACCACTCCAACTGCCGAAACTGGAATGTAGAAATCACCCTGCTGTATAATAAAACTTATCCTTCGATCGTACAATTTTTAATCGAAACATTGGTAAATGTTTCCGTAAAAGTACTTTGTCCCGCGTTTACCATGGATTTCCCGAGTCGCTAATAGACACTTAGTCGAGATTGAAACAGAAGATTTAGTTTACTTTTTGTATATATAATCTACATTCATAATCTTTTGCACTTACTAATTATGTAGCTTTAAACATGTTAATCAGTAAAATATAATATAAATAATTGCACATTAATATATAAATAAAATTAAATAAATTTTTTTATTTAACGTTGCTCTTGTTTGCTCCCATTTGGTATTAATTAGCGACGGAGGTTATACGATGTCGTTTATTAAAAAAGCACTTATGAAAAAAAATAATAATCTCCAGTGGTGGTTGTATCAATCGGCCGGGTTCGAGAATCGAACCTGGGACCTCTAAAAAAAAAGATAAGAGAATAATAAAAAATATTAATTTTTAATTTATAAGTTTATATTTCTAATAAATTATGTTTTATATAAAGATGAATTACAACATATATTATCTATTTATATAAAGAGTACCAGATTATTTGGAGTTTATATTTTTTAATGTTCCTTCGTGCTTGAAAATAACAGTTACCGAATCTGAGATAATTTTATAATATTAAATTGCAAAGGCTGCATTTTGTTTAAAACATGTAGCAGAATAGGTAACTATCATTAAGTAATCCATTACAATTTATCTACGAAAACACTACCTACTTCGTAATACGCATCGCTAGTATAAAAGGCAAAAATGTATAGGACGTCAGTTCACTTGAAAAAAGAATTCATGTAGAAATCATTAAATTGTAGAATCTGTGATTTGTTTTATATACGACAAAATGAGATTACTAATTTATCTAATGTCTGTAGCTTTAACTATAGCTTTTTTTAAGACTGTTGAATCTGTGAGTATAACTAATACGCAAATAATAATACATTTGTAAAACAATAAAATGTTTATATTAACATTATTTTTATTTTAAGAAAATGACAATTGATCAAGTAAAAAATACTTTGAAACCATTTAAGAATTCGTGTTTAAAAAAGACATCAACGGATCCAGGTTAGTTCAAAGAAGTAAAAGTTATTCTAATAAATTATAGTAACTTTATGTTTTTATTTATTTTTATAAATAGATAACCTAATATTATGCAACACTTTATGATTCATTTATTTTTCAAAGTAAACTTATTTGACCTAATATTGGTGATTACACAGTTTATAAAAATTGAAGTTAAAACCAAAAAAATGATACGCTAGCATAAGATAAATTATTTTCTCCGAAGGCTTTTTTGGGTTTAGACAATACAGCATTATTTTTCTCGACTGTTAGGTATACTTTGCTAGATGAACCAATCGCATGAGATAATCTCTGGAACACTAGTTAGAGTTAAAGTATAGGTATATCGAATTATTTTCGAAAATGCTTTAATTTTTACTTACATATTGTTGAAAATAAGGACATCGTTTAATTTTTTTTAACTTCAATTTTTATAAACTTTGTGATAAAATATTGAAAATAATTGAGGTGAAACACATATATCCATCTCTAATTTGAACAAAATTCTTGTTTTGCAGAAAAGCATAAATTTATTTCAATAAATATGTATTAGGGTACATCAAATTTTGTATTTATTATAATATTTTCAAGCTTTATGTTTAATCATCATATATTTATAAACAATGATTGCAGATGTCAATTAACATGTATTATAAATTACCTAATTATTATTTCCAGACCTTGTGGAAGGAACAAAAAGAGGAGAGTTTCCTCCCGAACGATCTTTAATGTGTTTTGCACGATGTGTAATGCAAATGATGAAAATAGTAAGTTTATAGTGTAATAAGCTTATGATTTTCCTAAAACACTTGTGCATTATTTGAATATACGTAATAAGCGTCATTTTCTTACAGATGAAAAATGGTGAAATCAATCTAACATCACTTCTGCAGCAAATAGATATGATGATGCCAGATGAATATGTGGATCGAATGAAGTCTTTAGTTACATTATGCAGCGAAAGAGGTAATGGATTTTAATAAACTATATCTATTAAGATTATTCTGAATTGAAAATGTCTGTTCGTTACAGCTGCACCCATCGAGGATTCTTGCGAAGCTGCTTTCACATTTTTGAAATGTTTCTACGAAACTGATAGCGAGGTAAATTTTTTCTTACATTTTATTACATTGATATTGTAACTAAATTTAATTGACAAATTATGTTTCAGCTCTACTTTTTTCCATGAAAATAGTCATTGAGGACAATTTTTACTTTCAAGAATAATAAAATGTAATAAATAATTATTTTTAATTAAGTAAATGTAAGAAATACGTTTTTTTATAAAATTTATGTAAATAGTTTTGTTTTAATATAAATAAAATCCAAGGATTAGTACATAAGTGCCTATAAAAATAATTAAAAATTGTTTTTGATGTATAAACCCTTATATAACCCTTGCATAGGCTTGGGTAATCTAATAAAAAAAGAAAAAGAAATTAACTAATGATGCACTCTTAATTACAACCTATTCTGTAATAATGTCTTCCATTAATCTCACCAACAAATTATAATTTAATGTGCAGTATTGTATACAGTATACGTACAGTATCTATACTGAGCATATGTTTCGGATCATATTGAAAAATATATAAATGTATGTATATTGTGTGGAATTTAACAATTTATAACTATAAAACAAATTGGTCGAAGAAGAATGAAATAAAAACACTTTCGATTACTTTTTCATTGATTGCGTAATAAATGTAACTTGCATAAGATTTATTGTAATTCCTATCGACATATGTAGTAATATTTTTTGTGTACTACAATTAATTAATGATGAACAAGAACATAGCGAGTAATCTGTTACGTATTTTTAAAGCCGTTATGTAATTAATAATTACTATACTGCATGTAACATTAAAAACTTCCCGGAAAAATTGTATAAAATGAATTGTATAAGTTTAACCAATCGTAAAATGTAATCAAAATTTCATTACAAGAAATTTTTAAACGCTAATAGCTCCAAAGCTTCTAGTATCACAGCACCGGCCAGTTAATGTAACCTGTACTACTAAAAAAACCTATTATTTATCTATTAATCATACATAAGTCAAATTTAGGTTGCTTCTACTATTTAATACTATTCTACAATAAATTTCTTGTTTATTTTAATATCAGTTACTATAATCAGTTTAATCTATTGAAAATATAAAGGATCAAAACAAATAAATTTATAAAAAAATGTATCGGCTTTATTTGAACTTTTGTTTATGATTCAATATACTTACTGTTACGTCCAGAATAAATAAATAATTAAATAAATTATATATAATTAAATAATGATAAGTATAGTAAATATACTCGTGCAGAAAAGGATGCGGTTGCGTCTGGTGCACATCCGGCAAAAGGTAGCCTGCATTGCAGTTTTTGAGAGCATTGCGAGCGTTCGTCGACGTGCGCTCAGCGTCGTTTTCCGTGAACTTGATTTTCTTCAGGTAGAGAAGCTATATACGCTAACAAGAAGTTACAAGTACACCACGATCGCAATCAGATCTAAATTTTTCATTCTTTCTTTCGACCACGAGCAACAAGTCTAAATTAGCAGTTATTACAATTGTAATTCATATATATAATCTTTGTAGATAATAAAGGGTTATTGTTATTATTAATTATTTTACGTTCTTAATTAATTAATCAAGACGTAACACTTCCTCCTGTAATTACAACTATATATACAATTTTTTAAAGGAAATTCTTAAATAACAACAAATTCGCATTTCTGCAAGATGTTCTTTAAGATTAATTTGTAAGATACTTTTGTGATGTTTTTCAAGTATTTTTAGACTGTTTCATCTATTGATCTTCTGAAACATCTTTTAACGAATATTTCAACATTTCTATAATTTTGTCAGTATATTTTCAAAATCAGTAAACGAATAGTTTTGGCTTGCTTTTGCGTCGTTGTTAATTCCATAACTGCTTCGTCTATCTTTTTTTAATTTAATTTAAAATACAAGTCGATTCAGAATCATTATTGTCATTCTTATATAAAAGAAAAATATATAAAAGTAATATCGAAATATCATTTTAATTTAGATAAGTATTAATTTAAAAATATTTTTAAAAGTTCTTTAGAATTGATTAAAAAATAGAGTAGAAAAATCATATAAGTATCTTACAAAAATCGAAATTTGTTTCCTGTTCAAGAATTTTCTTAAAACATCATATAAAGATCTAATGTTTCTCTTAGTTGAAGTTGTAATTAGAATCTTGATTCAATAGGAATCCTCTGTACGTGATACGCATGTAATTTATTCACTTAAGCTGTCGGTTTAATCGACATTTCCTGTCGAACATGACTTTGCGCTGCATCATGTGCATTTAAATCTATACTTGTGACAAACAGAAATCGCTTTTTATGTAAAATTAATATTGTTACGGGTGTGAATAAAGTTCCCTTTGCTAACGCAATATACAAATCTAAATAAGGTTCATTAAAAAAGGAAAGTTGCTCTCTCAAGCTTGATGTCTGGATGCAGATGGAGCAACCAACTCCCTATCGCGTAGACGTGTACTGTGTGAGTATTTCACGTTACGTTAGTTTCTTTTATGTTAAGCAAAGGTTTAGCTTATTCACATATTATTTACACATTTTCTTAATACTAAATCCGTAACCGCAAAGCTCAACCAAAGTGATTATATTTTTTTATTCTTCTTTATGCCCATTTTGATATTATTCTACCATATACACTTTATCATCGGGTTTTTACAATGTTCCATTTTTACATTTGACCGGGGTTACGCCCGTAATAGGAAGGAAAACCCTACAAGTATATTAGGAAAACCTTCCCCGAGATGACCGGTGTATTGAAACATTTTGTTTGGATGTTTAGGTCACGTTGCGTAAGCCCAAATATCAAAACCGAATGTTCCATACCTCCCACTCGCGTTGTAGAGTATGAAAAAATATATAAACGCTTCCGAAAGTCATACGAGAATGAGTTACCCATCCAAGTATTAATGTTGCTTGATTTTCTTGATAGACCTCGGTACGAGTCCGCCACTTTGCCACCGAGTCGATTCGAAAGTGAATATCTATTTACTATTAATGAACTTGAAATTTATTAATTGGGCATAATTTGCTTTGTGAGCTTCTGATATATCATTTTAGCAGCTCGAACTAATTTTATCAGATTTATTGTTAGACTTTTAAAAGCGTCTTCTTGGAATGGCATGTCTATAATCTTTTGGCGACCGAGCAAAATAAATTAATTATAAAATTTATTTAAAAAACTATGTTATTTTATAAAATACCTAAACTTACAAGTCAATAGACAGATAAAAGAATTTTTTTGAATTTTTATCTCACATTGGTGGTATATTACATTGCACCAATATGTTGCAACTATTTAAAACAGTATTTATTTTTTATCCGGATCACTTGACGTGGATTCTCCCACTAAATATATATACCTATATATATATATATTTATTGTTGAATTGTCTAATGCCTCTGCGATGCGGGTTTGCACAAATTAACGTATTTTATATTTTATTATACTACCCCGTTAAAAAGATCCTAAGTATACCTTATAGTTACCGACAGAGAAAAATTATTCAATTGTTACATTTATTTGCTAAAATGTATATTGATTTATTGAGAACCCAAAAATAAAGGCAGATACATGCAGATAAATGTATAATTTGTGATTCCGCGAAGTTGCAAGTCAACACAAGAAGGCCATCTTCAAAATTTTTGCGCAAAAATGTATGTAATTTCGACGCAAACGTTTGTAAAGGTACTGTCGATACATTGAAAATACGTTTAAAACTTTGTAGTAGGACAAATTATTGTTTGGACAAAATAATTATTATTTTAAATAAATATCATAACTACCCTGATGGAAAGTTGACGGTACAATATAGCCACGTCAATTATTTTACAGCGATTTCTTTCGTTATAATATATCCTTCATTTAACAATTGTATAGCTACCTTATAGTGACTGCATAGTAAATATAAAGGATCCCGCACAAAACTTATGGGAGCGGGGTCTCTGCGAACACACACACATACATACAGAAAAATTAAAGATATAACCTACATATCTTATAACAATAATGCAAGCTCTATTATAATTAATTTATAGACTTACTTTATATATTCACTATATTTCCTCTATAATATAACGATAAAACGTTACGGAATTGGCAGATATAACCGCGGTAATAAAATTTATAAATCAGCTATATTTGGAAAAAATAGTCGCTTTATAGCTATAAAAACGTCAACTTTCTATCAGGGTAGCCTACTTTGTTTTAATGGCAAAGTTTAATAAAATGTGCCACCCGCTTAATGTTAATATTGGTATTAAGAGAATGAATCGTACAACTTGTTCTTAAATAGAAGTATACATATACAATTAACATTCTAACTGATATTTTATTTTAAAACTTATTTTTCGTGAGATATATCTATTGTAATCAGATCGCGTTGTTATTTAATATCAATAAATTACATATTCTAACAAGTAATTCATTCCGAATATCGAGTAGACTAGTAATTCAATAGAAACATAAAATGATATCATTTGCATTAAAAATTAAGTATAGATGCTCATGCTAACTTTAACGCTTTCGAGATCCAAAACCATTAAACACAAACAAGTTGTCGGTACAGTTTTGTTGTAATCAAATATTTTTCGTCGAAGAATGACCAAAAACCAATTCATTATCATTAAGCAAATAAATAATATAAAAGAATAACTGGAAACTACAAGTCATTGGGTATGACCAAGCGCCACCTATTATTTTCGACAATTATTCTCACGAGTACAAATAAAACTATTTGAACTGTTAATGATAAATGTAACCTTTATAATTACATATAAATGTGTAAAGTAGAGTGACTTGCTGCTCCATTCATTGCACGACGAATTGCCTAGCAATTTGCACTGGGTTTTGCTGACTCAATGAAATTTTGTATAAATCCTGATATAAAAGCCAATGCTTACATTCATGTAAATGAATTTTGACAGTGCTCGCAATAGATTCACTTCATTTTTATCGATACTATATAGTATTTTATGTGTTTGCCTAAAAGGTGTCGAATATAAAATTGCAAAATGAAAGTTTTTGGTTTTGTAGTGGCACTTGCAATTGTTTCTTTAACATATTATGAACCAGTGGAATGTGCAGTGAGTGCTAATTACATAAATCGATACTATTGCATTTAACAACAATTTATTAATAATGGATTCTGTTTTTTTAATATACAGAAGAAAAAAATGGGCTTACCTGAACTTACGGAAATGATAACGCCCATGAGTAAAACCTGCAAAGGTAAAACTGGAGTTACACAAGGTTAGTAAAATCAGATATTTATGTACAATGCTCATATTTTATTTGTATTTTAACGATAAATACATTCAATGCTTTCTTTGAATTTATTATATAAAAATAGCTTTTTAATGTAATTTGTAATTTTGTGGTTCATTTAACAATCTTCTCATTATATCAGTTTTTCTTTTACTCATATTATTATTTGCAAATTGTCAAAAAGTTCTTCAGTATTCTTAACGCAATTATGGCTACGAGTTAAGGATTATGTACATCTAAATCATAATGAAGTATTCAGTTAAACTCAATTTTTTCCACGATGAAAGGAATTATATCATACTTTTGTATATGTATTTTAGTAACGTACATACAAATTTTATAAAAAATTGATATTTGCTCTTTAATAGTAAATTGACGTTTTACATCATCTTGTATTAGTGCCCATGTGCCTTGATTTGAGTAACAGTAGCTTTAACAATTCAGTAGCAATTACTAGAATCAATTTCATAAATTTCTTTCTGTTAGTTTTTAAAATACTTATAGAAGTTGTATTAAATCAAACTAATACTAGTAAGTACTTTCTTCATCCATATTTGCATGTATTTGTAAAGAAGGCTCTGAATTTATTATTAATCAATTATAGATATTGGTGCTTATTAGATACGAAAATTCTCTAGAAGAATATTATATTCATTCGTAAATCTAAATTCTCTTAACCCATTATGTCTTAAAAGTTCAACATTTTTCCTGGAGAATCGACGCACCAACTTTTTAAATAATTACACAAAAATATTATAATACATCATTTTTGATAGTTTGAAATAGAGGTATGCGGATACCCGAAACTACGGGTCGGGTCGAGTTGGGTCGGATTTTTACGACTGGGTTCGGACTCCGACCTATTCAAGTTACCCAAAAATACTCGGGTTATCCAAAAATATTGGGCTGCCAATAAAATTCGAACTGTCCGACACTCTTCTAAATGTGACATTTTAATGTTATATACATATAGATGTACACAATTTTCACTTTACGCGTTAAGAAGAGTCCGTACTGATAGCTTCACAAATCTGCCACCCGAAAATTTGGGATCAGAAGTGGCGCTACCGTCAGGTAGGCTGAGTTCATATTTGACAATAATTATGAACATTTAAAGAAAATAGAATTTTTACCACACAAAATCAGAGTTGAGCGACATGGTTATTGATGAAATAATTAATTACATATTGCTTAGCTGATCGAAAAGTCAGTATTTTCGACGAATAATGATAAGTACAAATCAATGCTCAGAACACATACTGAAGTCACTTCGTACTTAGCACAATACTATTCGTCAAAAATACTGACTTTTCGATCAACTAACAAGGGGAGTACTTGACCTC
Source organism: Theocolax elegans (assembly GCA_026168455.1). Classification (NCBI taxonomy): domain Eukaryota; kingdom Metazoa; phylum Arthropoda; class Insecta; order Hymenoptera; family Cerocephalidae; genus Theocolax; species Theocolax elegans. The sequence continues at coordinate 62,119,310 of CM047427.1, forward strand.
CGGGAAACGGATCTTATCATAACTTTGGTATGTCTTGCATAAAATAAAAATGTGAAGAAAGCTAAGTTATCTCTTGCCAATGGCCACTTTTACGCGAGTTATTCGACATCTAATAATAATATTAGTAAAAATTACTTATAATTTGATCGCTTATAATTCGAAAACAAATTTAGATAGGCACTCAAATCAAAAACCAGAAGATAGTTGAGTTCAAGTAGATATGATTTGAAAAAAAGAAGCTCAAATTGCTTAATTTGGAGCAAAATTATGAAGAAAATAAGAAATTAAAGATTATTAGGCCAAAATAAATAATAAATTTTTCATATTAAATTTTGGTTAAAATTTCTTCAATTTCTTATTTTCTTCATAATTTTGCTCCAAATTAAGCAATTTGAGCTTCCTTTTTCAAATCGTATCTTTTTTCTTTTTGGTTTTTGGTTTGCGTGCCTATCTAAATTTGTTTCGAGTTATAAGCGATCAAATTGGAAGTAATTTTTACTAATATTATTATTAGATGTCGAATAACTCCCGTAAAAGTGGCCATTGGCAAGAGATATCTTGGCTTTCTTCATATTTTTATATTACAAAAGTCATACCAAAGTTAGGACAAGATCCGCTTCCCGGAGGTCAAGTTCTCCCCTTATAAGTAATATGTAATTATAATCATTACATTAATAGCTATGGCGCTCAACTCTGATTTTGTGTGTTAAAATTCTATTTTCTTTAAATGTCCATAATTATTGTCGAATATGAACTCAGCCTACCTGACGGTAGCGCTACTTCTGATCCCAAATTTTCGGGTGGCGGATTTGTGAAGCTATCAGTACGGACTTACCTTAAATACAGTTTTAAAATTGTAAAAACCAATTTACAATTGTTATGAGCATTTATAAATCTTTTAAATTTAAATAAAATCCATTTTAATATAAATCTAACTCGATCTAGCTCAACAAAAATGGATATTTTCTTATAATTCCCATGTATTACGTATTGTTATTGATTTCTATATGGATAATGAAGGTGACAAGAAATGTTTAACTCATAAAAAGGCATTAGTTTATTAATGTAGAAAGAAACTTTATATAATCGGTAACATTGGTAAAATTGGTAAAATTGATAAACCTCGAGTTTCATCAAGAAGTCCGAAAATTATTGGGTACTTCACGTTTTATCGGGTAGCCCGAAAATTCGAGTACCCGCTCACTTCTAGTTTGAAACATGGTCAGAATTAACTTATAGGTAGTACACTCATTCTGAGAAAACTTATAATGACTTTAAAAAAAACAATTTTTCATAAAACAGAACCCGATCATCATAAATGCTGTAATTCTGTGAATTTAACTGATCTTTATAATCCCGTCGAATAAAAGTGAAAAAAATGAAATTTTCAAAAATATGTGTGTGTATTGGCGATTTTCTGTCAAAATAAGCGAGGCTACATTTTTTTCCTTCAAATGTGTGAAAATCTTCTCCTATGCATTTTGGATGTTGTGTAAATTTTTATAGGTTAAAATTTTTATAGTTTTGGAGACATTCAACATCAAAAATTGTAATTTTGATATTTTTTGGATTGTACATTCATTTTTAATTTATATAACTCAAAACTGGTTATCCAATGAAACACACCTACACTTTTTCCTCCATAAAAATTTCATAAAGATTTAAAAAAATATTGTTTAACATCATTGAGAGTACCATTGCAATCCAGCTTTAAAACCAAATCTTGAAATTTGTGAGAAACTGTTTTCGCTCCAAGCTACCCATAAAAAAATCATGGTAGTAGATTCACACATACTTTTTATAATGTGTCAATTACTCAGTGGACCAATAATTAGAATAAATAAATACATCAGAATTAGTTGATAAAATAATGTAAATCGTTTATAAATTGATGGGAACTTAATTAGATTAAAATAATAATATATAATGTTTTACTGGTAATATAAAGGTAGGTTACTAAAATAATTATCAAAATTTTTAATAAAATTTAATAACAAACAATTAGTACTAATATTACTTACAACAACTAAAATCCCATAGTTTCTACAAATTTTAGCATCTGCAATGAGTGGGCTCTACTTTACTTGTTAAAAATTTCACATTTTTGATAAAATTTTTTTTCTAAATTTGCTATAATTTTTTCCAAAAAATTCGTATGTTTTCTCACGGTGACGGTATTCGAAAAAAGAAATTTTAAATTTATGGAAAATGATGTTTTACAATTTTTTAGACCGATTATTTAAGAAATTGAAGTGTTAAAATTTTAAGAAAAATATTGGACACTTAAGACGAAATGGGTTAAATATTTGCAACAAGTTTATTTAATTATTTTAGTGGTAGCGTAATAATTTTTTTACGGCAATCGTTTACTTTTACGTTCTGGTTATTACGTTAAAATTTATGTCTATTTTCAAACAATTTTTACAGGTTTTATTTTGCATAAATATGTTTAGGTTCTAATTATTCACATTTTATAAAAGAGCAGTATTGATTTATTAATTAATTTATTTATTGACTATAAATATTTTATACTGTAATGAGTTAAATTATTATAATTTTATATCAATATATAAAATAATCAACTAATAATGTTATAAATGTTTATCATTCATCAACGTGAAAAAATTCTATTAGGGTACTTATAGATAAATTGTTCATAAAACATAGCTTTAAGTCTTAAATAGTCGTTATATCAAATCTAACATTTTAAAGTAAATCGTTCAAAAGTTATGATTTATACTTATGCAGTTATAAGAAATAATTTATTTGTACCACTTTTTTGTGTATTGTAGAATTAATAGCGGGTACCCGTCATGGAGAATTTCCAAGAGACCCAACGCTAATGTGCTACTTCAGGTGCTTGTCAACGATGTTAAAAGTCGTATGTGGTAGTCTAAATTAGATATTATTTGAATTTAAAATTTATTTACTTGAATAAACTTAGTTTTAATATACCTCACTTAATATCTGACAAATTATTGACAAGTACAAATATCTTCTATACTTTTATTTTTAAAATTAATTAAAAAAATTTTAAATGCGTGCAGATATTTAAGAAACTTGAAGTTAAATTAATTTTGAATTATGTTTATATATTTATATATAACAGTATAGTTTTCGTAATATTTTAGATGAACAAAGAAGGTAAATTAACACCTAAACTAGTCGAAGCCCAAATTGACAAATTAGTGCAAGAAGATCTTGCAGCACGATTAAAGGAGATTGGCCATCATTGCTACGAGATAAGTAAGTAATATTCATCAATTTTAATATATAAATAAATTAATAATTTACGTACGAATAAGAACATTATTTATTTCAGCACCTTTTGTAGAAGATCCATGTGAATACGCATTCGATTTAATGATATGTGGATATAACGTCGATAAATCAGTAAATATTCCTTTTCATTAAAATAGTTTATTGTAAATATTAAAGTTTATATATAATTTTGTTGTAATTTTGCAGCTGTACTTCTTACCGTAGAAAGGATTCAATATTCTACTTTAAAGAATCTCGAGTATTATGGTTTGCAGTTATTAAGAATTCTTAGGGAATAATTATTAGCGAGAACAATTATTTGTTTAATTTTCAAATAAATTATAGCAACGAGTATTGTTAGTAATTGTTCCTTATTAAGCAATAAAAACAACATAAGACAAACGTATCGATATATGATAAAATATCGATGTGCGAAGTGAAAGAAATTAATTGACCGCAAGAGAGAACAGAAGAAATTATAGAAATTAACGAACTAAGCCGATATTGCGAGCCGAGCGAGCACGCATCAACGATCTCGGCTCCATTGAGGCTTGTCGAAAACAAGGAACCGCGTGAACCTCCACCGTTGGGATGTTTGAATCGGCACCGAGTTGCTCGCATAGGAGGTATAGCAAAATCAAAAAAAGTAATTTAATTGGAACTGCGTCTCTATTTGCTTAAAATAACGCACATTTAAACGGTGCTGTTTCACTTAAGTGGCAGTTCGCGACTAGGTTCTCAGGTTCACTTCATCGTCTACGCCTTAATGCAAAGTAAAGTATTTATTTGCGATTTACGTTACATAAGATGCTATTCCTTTCCATGTATTATTTTAATAAATGTACATAAATAATAACATATTATTTTATAAAAGGTCGATTTTTAATTTGTTGATTTTACCTTCCGTCATTTTTAAGGATAGTAAGTAAACATATTCAATTGATTGTATAACGTTACGATTGCGTAATCGACGAATTAGAGGTTTCTTAATCAAACAAAACGATACATTGTACGACCTATAACTAACAATAAGATTCATTTGTTTAATTTTGACACTTGATCTGTACGATTATTCAATAAGTAAGCACCCAAATAGAAATTGATCTACGACTATATAATTCTGGAAGGTGAATGTGCAGTCCTGATCTAACAACTGATCTTCGTTCTGGGTTGAAGATATATGCATAAAGAAGAAAATATGGGTTTCCCAATAAGTTAATCAGATCCTCATCAATCAGTCTCCAATCAGGGTTTGATTTTACATTTTTCTGCAAATTTAAATATATGATGAACATTATATAATAATTTATTAGCGTATACTGGACAATGTTTTGGAAAGGATATAGATTTATATAATTTGTATTTTTAACATGATCCATCGCTGAAATTTATATTTATATTACTGAACGTCCGAACCGGAACGAATGTCTGGGATGTTTACACGGATGTATATCGCATTTAAGCCCACATTAACTTTGATGATACCACTGTTTCAAATGTTAACGAGTGTCAAATTACTAGTATATTATAGGAAGAAAATCTAAAGCAAAGTTATTGTATTGAAGTATTTATTGTTTTATTTATTCAATTAATTTCCATTTTAGATATTTTAATTTTACGAAGTTCCGCGTATGGAGCACAATTGCTCGTGTCATCGAATTAAGTTGAACGTAATCGTTTGTTTTCCAATTCTTTGACAGATACTAAAAGGTCTGAGCTTGATGAACTGGTGCTGCTACAAAAGACAAGCCATGAGGATATTATAAAAGTAAGCTTCACATATTCATAGAAGAACGTGTGCAACGTGAGCCAAGTCCAATTCGTGTATAATGCATCTGTCCTGCCACACGAGAAATCGATGTTTTCCTCATGGATCGTTAAGTAATTGTCTTTGTTTCCACTTTAAGAACAATAAAACTATTTTATTATTTAAAATTATTTTAATAATACATTTTGGTATACATAATTGAAACTACGATAACCAATTAATTTTTTAAAAATGCTCTCTGCACGTTTACGATATCAAATGTATGAATTAATTATTATTCATGTATTCAGGTATACATACATGCATACATGCATACACACATACATATATACTATTATAACTATAACTATTGTTGTAATAATATTCTATATAATTATCTAATGAATTTAATTAACTGTATGCGTAGTATAATATATGTGTATGATAAGGATTAAATATTTGTGTAGTTCATAATTAGTTAATAATAATTTTTTTTAAATATATAGATTTAAAATTCACTTTCTTCATTCTTTTGATTTAACAATGGCTGATCCCTTTCAATAAGTGAAAAAATGAAAGTACGCTTATTACTTTCGAATCTTCTCGAAAGTAATAATTTATTGTTAATCATGAATTTTTCCGTAGTGGAAATCGTATTCCATTAAATAATAATTTGATTATTTTTTATAAAATAAGCGAAGAATAGACAAAATTTTTTTCATTTTTGTCCTAACAAAGAAATGCTTTTTCTCACATTCTATAACCATTTATTAACATAAAATATTAATTTTTACTCATTTTTCAACGGTAAGATTAAATTTGAATCAATTAAAGCACAAAAAATTTGTTTGTGTTTAATATATAATAATTAACAGTTCATAATACTCATTTAAAAACATATTCAAAAAAAGTATCTGATGAATACCTTCTTCGGGTACATTTTTCGGATACATTTACTCAAGAAAAAATATCCATCAGATATTTTCTTCGGATACTTTTTTCGGAAAATTTTTTTAAATGATTATTATTATGAACTGTTGGTTATTATTAAACACAAATATACCCGAAAATATTATTTTTTGTACTTTAATTGCAGATTTTAAAGTATTAATTTAAGTATCCGTTTTTCCCGAGTGTCTGAATATTCCCAGGCTCTGATTTGAATCTAATAATGTGTTATTAAATCTCTATACTGGAGCTGATTAAATAATAAACATTGACCTTCTTATTAATTTTTATTGAAGATATTGGACCAATTAAAGATTATATTGGATGTTGCAAAAATTTTAGAAATAAATCAAGTTTCCCTTTAATAATAAAAGATGAACAATCATTCAACATCAACAATTACACAAGTTTTACGGAATAGCCCATACACAGAAAAAAGGTTGATATATAAATAATGGAAATACAAACCTGTCTGAATAATTTAAGACAAGCATAATCTTCAAAATTATATATAACTGTAGCATAAGAGCAATCTTATCAGGTCGTAAAAAAATAAAAAATATGAAAAAAGAAAACTTGTGATTTCTACATGTTATGCAAATTTTCTGATAAACTGATTAAAGTATTAAAGTATCGAAAGTAAAGTTAATGAATTCACATTCATAATATTACACCTCGTACATCATCTTAATAAACGCTTGCATCCCATGTTTTCCTTTACTAGTACCATCGGCTAAATACACATTGCATGATGAATTACCTAGCAATTATCACTGATTTTCGCTGACTCAATGATTTTTTTTTCATATAAAAGCCCATGCCAGGATTCTCGTCAACGAATTTTGACAGTGCTCGCAATAGATTCACTTCATTTTTATCGATATTATAAATCCTAGAAAGTTTATAAGTGTCGTACCGTAAATTACAAAATGAAAGTTTGTGCTTTCATCGTATCTTTTATAATTGTTACTTTAACACATTACAAATCAGTGGAATGTGCAGTGAGTGCTAATTACATAAATCGATACTATTGCATTTAACAGGTAATTATTTATTAATAATGGATTCCCTTTTCTCGTTTTATCATGACAGAAAAAACTGGGGTTACCAGAACTTACGGAAATGATAACGCCCTTGAGTAAATCTTGCAAAGGTAAAAGTGGTACTTCACAAGGTTAGTAAAATCAGTCATTTTACTGTTATCAAGTATTTATTTAGAAGAAATTTTTGGTAAAACTGCTACTCTTTTCAATAATACAATAGGCAATTGTTTAAATTCTAAATAAATAATTAACGTACAGTGTATATAATCTTTACATTTTTTACCAAAACTTGCTCTCGTGCAATTGTCATTGTTTGTCTGTAAATTGCTTAAAGTAATTCCAATTTACAAAATCATAATGATTAAGAAAAATAAACCGAGCAAAAGAAATGCAAGATTTTCAAGTTCCCTTTTAAATCATCTTATCCGATCTTATCTTACCTCAACTGTAGAATACATTGTGTAATGTAAAATTATCAAGACAACCAGAATTATAAATTGCTAATCAAATTTCGAAAAAATTTACTATAATTTTCATAATTTGCAGCTAACCTACTAGAAATTTCAATTTAAAATTGACTATAGTACATTTCTGCATTAAAACGTTTTTTAGTCCATGTTTTAGCATTTAATGTAATCTATAGACAATTTCTAAACAATTAAATTAAGTTTCTAAGAATTTACATGTACAATAAATTAAAAATTTTCATTGTACTATATGTACACAAACTGCAAAATAGCCCAATAGGTACACGATAAAATTTGGATATTAGACAAATAGCTATGAAATGTGAAAAAAAACGCCAATTCTATTAAAATCGTCATTTGATTATATAGTTATTAAATTACATACGATTTCTACTGCCAAGGAGAGTACCCAAACTCCAGGAAACGAATCTTTATTAAACTAACTCAAAAACAAATATAGATAAATAAAGATAAAAAATTTAAAAAAAGCTATGGAAAAAAATAAGAAATTAAAGCAATTTTAACCAAACGTTTGTAGTAAAAATTTATTGATTTTTTTTTACCAAAATTGCTTTAATTTTTTATTTTTTTCATAGTTTTGAGGTAAATTAACCGATTTGAGATTATTCTTTTTTAAATCGCACCTATTTAATGTCTTCGTTCTTTCGAATTTTGGTTTGAGATAACTATCTCGACAAAATTTGCTTTAATTGCTCATAACTATGATAAATTTGAGCATTGAAGTCTAAAAATCTGAATTTCTTAATTTCTTTTTCTTCTTCTCTAAAGTTTAAGCTAAGATCTGTTATCCTATAGTAAGGATTTTGAATTAATTATTTAATTACTTATCTGTATTAACTTCTGGATTTTGTTTATACTTTTATCGAATTTGGTATTAAGATTTTTATCAATACATAAATAATCTAGGGATTTATTTATTAACCGTTAATAAATAATATCAAATAACTTCGAAGTATATAATGCATAAATCATAGCCTATGATAATGCTAATTTTTTTTCTATTTTTTTTCTATTGTTTTTCTAGTTTTGGGTACATTCTTTCAAATGCCGTCGGAAAAATTGATCTATAAGAAATAATGATTTTCATATTTTTAAGAGTAATGTAAAAATGCAGAATATTTATTGCTTCCTTTATGTTTAATTAATTTTTTTAATTCTTGTGAACAAAATCATCCTCAGTTGCTATAGTTTAACCCCGGATTTTGTGTTTTATATTGCTAGGTAGTCAAACAATTTGTTTCTAATGAAAATATACGAAAAACAAAGTAGTCAATTTTTGCTAGTTAAATAAAAATAACCTAATTTATTTAGTAATTACTTTGTTCTCAATATACATTATCCACGTTCTTCTTATACGTTCTCTTAATTGTATCATTTCAAATATTTAAAATAGTCTAAGAATCATTGTAAGTTATGCGCTTGTAAATAATAATTTATTTTCAGCACCTCTTATTTGTATTTTATAGAATTAATTGAGGGTACGCGTAATGGTGAATTTCCAAGAGATCCAGCGTTAATGTGCTACTTCAGATGCTTGTCAACGATGCTTAAAGTTGTACGTGGTACTTTAAATAAAACATTTTAGTTCGTTGCACACTATAGCTTTTCAATTTACTTGACGAATTGCAATTTAAATATACGACTCGGTTTGAATTGAAAAGTTTTAATTAAAGGGTTAAACTATAATCGAATAACATATTAAGAGAATAATTATCTACTTCAATTCCTGATAGAAATCTTCACCGGTTTCTAGCCAGTACATAGATAATTTTAACAAGGAAAATGTTTAAGGGGACAAGCCAGTGCTAAGCATGTAAAAAAAATTGTAGGTTTTTAGACTACAAAATTTAATTGAAATATTGTACATTTCTAGTATTTTAGGACCTAAAAATACTTACAAAAGTCAGCATTTTAAGCCAGATTAGACCTTGAAATTCTCATTTTTACCTTAGTTCATACCCCAGTCATTTTTACGTACTTTACTTTACTACCTATTTTACCCATTGTCGCACTCTATCTTTAGATCAGATTATCGGATTGGGATGTGTTGGGGCTCATTTTCAAGCTAATTAAATTACTTATCATCTGAGTGGAACAGAATTTCAAAAATGTCCAGAAACCTACAAATTTTTTCGTACATGCTTAACACTGGCTTGTCCCCTTCATTGTTCATATTGTAATTATACTACTTATGTTCATTTAAAAAATTAAGAGCACGCGTTATAGAATAGAAAGTGTGACCACTTCATTGAAACGTTAACTAGTGAAAGTGGGCAATTTTCTATCAGGGATGAATTTAATTTATAACTTTATGTATTTAAATGTGGGAATAAGGACTGACGTACGTAGTACAAGAAACAATATGTATTTCCTTAATTTAGTTTGAATAGAAAAACGCTATCAATAAATCAGAGTAACGCGAATTGCTTATACATCTGGTCGACAGAAGTGAAACAAGGAGAAGACGTTACGTTTAACTATACGTATACCGGTGCGCGCACGCGTGTGCGTGTGTGTGTGTGTGTGTGTGTGTGTGTGTGTTCAATATAATAACTATAGTATTTTTGGAAGAAAATGTTTTTAAATATTTAAAGAAAAGTAAAAAAGATAATTTTATATATTTTTAATTAATGTGATTAAACATTTTCTATCCCAGATGATGAAAATTTTTTTTTTTAATTTAATCTAGGATAACGCACATTAATAGCTATATAAGTTTAAATCAGAAAAGAATAATGTTTTTCGAAAATTTATAACATTTTGTTTTAAATAATTAAATAATACTATATTTGAATAATATATTACATATTAGATCGACATGTTAATTTGAGGAAGTTACGTGCCAATTAATTGGCAGCGGGTTTTTTTTTACATATGACACTTATACTTTATGTTTTAGATGAATAAAGAAGGTAAAATCACACTTAAACTTGTCGAAGCCCAAATTGATAAATTAGTAAAAGAAGATCTGGCAGTACGATTAAAAGATGTTGGTAGACAATGTTACGAGACCGGTAAATCTAATTTCCTTATGAAATTATAACTATACTATTAATACCGATACTGTCAATAATAAATATAACTTTACAGTTCCGAAAATCGATGATGCCTGTGAATATGCGTACGATTTAGTAATTTGTGGTTACAACAAGGATAAATCGGTAAATATTTTTTTTCATTAAAATAATTTATTGTGAACGTTAAAATTTTGTAAAATATTGTTATAATCTTCCAGCTGTACTTTTTACCATAAAGAGGTTACGCTCAACTTTAAAGATTCCGAAATAATATACTTTGCAGATATTAAAAATGATTGGAAAATGACTTAATTAAGAGTATATGTATTATATTTTACAAAAAATTATATATAATACATGTATAATACACATCTCATATATACATTTAAAGTCAAGTAATACAACCATCTTATATTAGTGATATAGTTTACATTGTGAAGATAATTTATTTTAAAAAATCTAATAACAAATGTTTATTAAAAATTACAATTATAATTATAGTATGTGAAATGATATTGAATGCATTAGACAAGTCATGTATTAAATAATATATTTTATTAGGAAATTTTCTTGGCGTATTTATACAAGAGAGACATTGCGCCCTAATAAATAAGAAATCTGTAAAAGAAACTGGAAATTATGCAACAGAACATAAAAAAATACTTATTTTTTAATGAAATACACTGATACTACAAATCCGAATATGAATAGTCATATCCTGATATGTAAAATAATAATAAAAAATAAATACGTATATAGAATAATGCCATGCCGACTAAGCCAGTGGTTTAATATATTGTTACATAAGAATAAATCCCAATAGTTTCTGTGAATTCTTAATTCAGGGTAAGCAAAAGAGTCTGAATACGTTTCTACATTTCACTTTATGTTTTCTAGAAGTATCGTACAATGTATTATAAGAATATAGTATATATGTATTGTTTATACATTTATACAAGATTTGCGTGATTATCGCGAGCAATAGTGTTATTGCGCATAATCAATATGATTATTTTGGTTTTTCGTTTATAATAAAAAATTACATTTTATACACTATAACTGCATTTTGCAGAGCTTATTCCCTCCATTCCTCAATCTATAATAATTAACATAAAACATTTTTTTAAACAAATAGGTAAGTAACATTTGACAATTATACGACTAACCATTATGGAGACACAAAAAATTTCTGGTCTGAAGAGTTACTTAATTTATCCTTAGGTATTTTAATTCAGTGATCTCATATCCGGCATAAATTTGTACATGCCAGTAAATGTGTACAAATTTTTTTTTACGTTTCTTGTATATCTTTCGTTAATAGTAGCTTTTAGACATACTTTTCAAATTATTTATTTATTATTTTTTCTTTAAGTTTAGTAATAATAAATTCATATTCAACACAAAACTTTTTATACGTGCGTGTGTATATGTGTAGGTGTATATATAGCAGATAATCAATTATTTCTATATGTACACAAGTAATTCTCAAATCCACACGTTTTATTGCAAAATTGTTTTACGTATATAAACCGATTAAAATTTTGATATTTCGCTTTTAAGTTCTGCATAACTAACAGAAACGTGAGAGAAAAATGAATTTTAAAATTGACTGATACATGCATCAAAGTACTTAAATAAGAACAAAATTTAATAATTTGTAATAATTTTATTATTTTATTTTATTTCATCTATACATATTTTGTCCAATCTGAGATAATTGTGAAAGTTATATAGTCCTGCAAAGTACATATATTCTAGCGAATAATATCAATTATTCAAAGAATTTAGTTTACTATGACTATATACCAGAATATACAAATGTAGGTTTAAGTTTGAAGTGTAAGTTAAATTATAGATGTTTCCTTTGAAGATGTAGAAGATATGCCCAATTTAGTAACAATAAAGAAACCCTGATATTTGGGCGATTCAATATATTATTTATAATGATCACTTTTAATATTCTTAGTTGCCCAATAAAAAATTTAAATAATTACAGGTATTTATATACTTGTATGGAATAAGTAAACGTGCAATTAATCTACTATAAAGCTAACATATAACAAACAATTGGTAAAAATACATCCACTATATATATTAATTTGCTAAGGAAAATTTTATTACCAAAATTTTAAGCCAAAATTTTAAGACAAATTTGCCGTGAGTATGTCGTGAGTATGCCTGCTCGAATTGTAATTTTTTCAATTTACATGTAGAATAGTCATTGGGCATCCAGACCATCTGGACATCATCTACAGGAAATGTAATTTTCTTTTCAATTTTCACTGGGCATTCCAATAAACGATGTATTCGTCGTCCTGGAGGTTATCTTGACCACCTGGACATCATCTACAGAAAGTGTTTTCTTAATTTTCACGTTTAATAATAAAAATTTTGGTTATAAAATTATGTTCTAAATATTTGCCTTAGCATATTATTATGTAGTAACATATATAGGAACATCTACAGAAGTGGGTTTATCCAAATAAATTCTTACATAAAAGTGGATTCATGATGGCATTTGTCAAAATTACATAAGACTTGTGCAAACACAATGGTTCTCAGCCCTTGGTCCTGAAAAAGGGTTAAATTTTCAATTCTTCAATAATATTATAACCCAAAAGTGAGTGCGGCCCGATTACTGCAGTTAATTGTTGGTTAAGCTTATTATGAAAACAACAAAAATTTGGGAAACACATTTGTCTGCATAAACCAAGAACTGTATATAAAAAATTATTTTATAATTATACATGTATGTATCAATGTATCATTCTTTTACAATTCTTAAATTACATTATCAATAGATGTTACCTAATCTTTTGAATACATACTTAAAATACTTACTCGCATCATGACTATATGACAGTTTACATTAATCTGTTGTCTTTACAAATAACTATAAGTGTTTTAAACTATAAAGCTAAGGTTCAAGAGAGCGAAGAGGCTTGGAATACCTCTTACGTAATTCATTAAAAAATTAATTAATTCTTTTTAAATATTAAAGTGAGCATAACTTGTGTCAAAAACTGAGAACCAGCTTTATTTTCATGCTATTCAAAAATACTTTTTTTGAGACTGACATTAGATCAACATCAATTGTGCCGTAACAAAGTTGTCGTTTTTCGATAGAAACATGTTACCATTGTCAATATCAGACTTTTGAAATTGTAATTTTAAAAAATATGAGCATTTTCTATATGTAATATATACAAACTTTTTTGTATGAAATATGTATAACAAAGAGTTGTTAGTTTTTGTTTCTCCCATAACTTTTGACCATATTAAAATATTTGAGCTTCCTTTTTTTCAAAACGTATCTACTCGACCTCAGCTTTCTTTTAAAATTTAGTTTATACGTACATCTTTAATTGTTTCTGAGTTATAAGCGTTCAAACTCAACGGTTTTTTCGGCGAGATTTTTCATTATTTGCTTATATCTATCGTAAAAATGGGCATTGGACACTAAAACTCCGGCTTTCTGCATGATTTTATAGTAGAAATTATATCCTACAGTTTTATAAGGATCCGTTTTCCAGAGGATGTGACCTCTCCTTGTAAGAGAAAGAAGACTACTGGGACATCAGAAGAGAAAATATTGGTACCCTTACCTGTGAAATAGTGAAAGATAAAACTTGGAAAAATGCTGAAGATGATATCAACAAATTCCTGATGAACTTTTGGTAATTACATGAATTTTAGTGCCCCTTATAAAATGAGTATATGTATAGGTAATAATTAAATTAAGAGTGGAATATTGTAAATATCTCAGATTCGAACTATATTTTAACAAGAAATGGAGCAAACATGTTAAATACACATTAATAAAACGAAATATTTGTTGTATATATGTAATATATATAATATATCGTATTTTTACATAGGGATGAGCTTATAAAAATATAGTTTAAAATTTAATAAAACACATTCAAGCTCGAATACTCTTAAAATAATTAGCAAAATACTTTTCTATGCTACAACTATTCTAGAATAATTAAGCCTACAGAAGGTGTTATGCTATCAATACTCAAATTTAAGCACTATTTTTGTAAAATAAGGAAAATCAAAATTAGCAATAGATATGGATTTCAAAACAACAAACATATCAAAAGAAGAAAATAATAGGTGTATTGGATATGAGCAAGACAGAAAAACATCTACAATGTTTTACTACGACTAGATTTCTGTTAGATTTTGGTGAAATTTAAAGTTATATGCAAATGTCAGACCCAAGTTTCGGAGATCTACACCTTTCAACATAAGAATTATGTTGGAAATATTGAATTAAAAATCTGAAAAAATTCATGTGGGTAGTTTAAAACAAATGCCAGAGCATGGCGTTTTGATTTTTGTAGAAAAAATAAATTTGTTAATATGAATAAATTATTTTCGGTCGGTAATTATTTATCTAAAAAGGCATGAATTTTCAACGCAAGAATCAGAATTAAATTACAAATTTAAAAATCTGATAAAATTTGAATATACTATTTAAGACATGCCTACGGGCATGGCGTTCAGGAATTTTTCGAAAATTTATTATTTTGTTTATAAAAAAATATTAAAAATGACCATTTTCTCAATTAAAAATTCAAATTTTGCGCCACAAAATAGCAGACGAAAAAACAACTAATTTACTTATAACAATTAATAATAACAAATTTATGCAAAGCGAGGAATTAGTTGCCCTCCGTTATGTCATTATCTATCATTCAAAAAATATAAGAAAATTGCATTTTTCAAGGTTTTCTCGGCGACATATTGTTGTAATAACTTGAAACTTTGTAAAATGATAGATAATTACATAACGAAGAGCAACTAACTCCTATTTTTGCGTAAATTTGTTTTTATTAATTGTTATAACTAAATTAGTTGTTTTATTTCATCTGCTATTTTGTGGCGCAAAATTTGAATTTTTAATCGAGTATGATACCCCCTTACTCAATTTTTGATGATTAATTAATAAAAAGTAGAACCGTATATGAAAAAATAAGAGAAGAAGCACCTTCGTTTATTGACAACTGTGTGCTGAATTTTAGATTAAAATATTATTGCGTTTTCGAGAAAAGTCTTACCAAAAATATCAAATTTTTTCACCTCATTGAGATTAGGGTCACATTTTTGGTAAGACTTTTCTCAAAAACGCAATATGATTTTAATCCGAATTTCGGCACACAGTTATATTATCAATAAATGAAGGCGCCTCTTCTCTTATTTTTTCACTTACTGTTTTATTTACAAATTTATTACTAATAATCGCGATTGCCAATAAGGTAGGGAGGATAAATATTGACTATGGCACCCCGTTAAATAAATACTGTAAATTCTAGCCTTGATCCTGATACTAAAAAATGTTATTTTGTTTCTTTAGTTTAGGTTAGGTTAGTATGTAAAAAAAAGTTTGTCTATAATATAAAATATTGGAAAACAGCATTGGAGGTACTGTATATGTACCTTAATATATAAATAAATATTTCTATTTTTATCTTAAGAATCTATATTTATAAAGTGCATCTATAGGGTATATACAATTTATATTACACTTTAAATGTTTTCATTTTAACAAATTAAAATGTTTTAGTCTATTGTTGAAACACTTTTATCAAGTTTTCATCTTTTTTCCTTCATCAACTGGCTTATTTTTTCTTATGCATATCCAAAATTCTGGCGCTGTAAATAACACTGGTAATTTTAATTCACTGCTACAAGCATAAGGTATATGCCATCCCTCGTCATCTTTCTGTGCATTAATTTCAAAAGGTAATGGTTGTATAAGTTTTAGTGGTTTATCGGATTGCACTTTAGTGAAAATATATTGCCTCGACATTTGCCAACGTTTAAATAGTTTCTCTAAATGTACATCGTTCAATTTGGCTCTGTGTTGCCGCATTAAATCTCGTGATACAAAATATGTTTGAGGTCCACTTGCAAGTGTCACATGGAGTATAAATGGATCATCCTGAGACCTAAAATTTAAAATTTAGTAAGCAGCAAATGACAATGTACAAGAAAATACATATTAAATTCAATTTCTACATTATTTAGATATAGAAAGCATTATTCCCATATACATTTTAATTGCAATATTAGTATACAACTTACGTCATTGCTATGTCTAAATAAAAAAGAATAACACTTCTACTATTTTCACTCATTTGTATACATATACAAAACATTTTTATTTAATTAATTTTATGAATACTTACATATTTTTTATTAGAAATATGTCTGCACATTTTTGTAATGCTTTCATTTCTGTTTTTGACCACCAGTGCATATGAGCTCGACCCATGATAAGAACTCTCTTTCCTTTATTATAAAAGTAATTAACTATCTTTAAAAGCTAAAATTAATGTTAATATTAGTATACATATGCTAAATAAAAAACATTGTATAGATATTTCTAAAATTTACTGTTTGCAGGGAACCACGTTGAGAAGATTTCTCAGCATAAACAACATTTAATCCATCAATCACAACATGGTAAGGCTTCATAGTTTTTATAAATAACATGTATCTTTTTAATTCTTGCGGTGTTGTTGCATAATATATTTTTTCACCAACAATTACTTTTTGCAAAATCGCTTTAGTTAAAAGGTCAAACTCCTCTTGGCTCATAACCAAGTTTTTTAATGAAGAATTGCAAGCCTTACACTGACCTCTAATAACAAAATTAATATTATTGCAGTTACTATTAACTTTTTTATTTTACATCTATAATTAAAATCATAAATTATTATTACTTCTTTGTAATTGCTGTTTTTGTTGCGGTATAACCAAAGGTTTTATATACATCTGCATAATTATCTACAACAAATTCAGGTGGCGTTATATCATGTTCTCGCCAAAAAAGGAACATATTGTCAATCATTTCTTGCAACTGGTCAAGTTTAAAATATTTTTGACAATAACTTATATATGATATGTACACATCAAAATGTACAGGATTTTTAGTCACTGTTTCATTAATTATATCCCATGCCAATTTAGACTCATTATTCTTGAAAGCAGATAAAATAATAGAAGTAACAGATTTTACTCCATAATTATTTGTCAAATGCAACATTTTTATTAAATCCAATGTTTCTCTCCATCTACTTGTCAATGATAGTGCATCAATGCAGTGAGAACATGTTCTTCCATCTAGCAATGGATAATCTTTTCGAATTTTGTCATAAATTTGAAATATTTTCTTTTCTTCTTCTGCACTGATGTCTTTATCTTTATATTTTGTATAATATGCTTGAAGACAATTCCCTAATATAAATAAATTAAGTTTATAACTATTACGTTGTAAAAATTTAAAATAATTTATAATTTCATCAGACTTTCCATAATGTGCACAAATACTGGTAATTCTTGAATCAACAATATTTTCTGACAAAGAAGGCACATTTATTAACTCTTGTCGTATAGCAATCCAATCATTGTCTTTAATTGTTTCATTAGCTAAAAGCTTCCGATTGATTAGTAGATCAAGTTTTGTCAAATTTTGTTTAAAGTCTGAATTACTTTGGATTAACTGTAATTTTGCTTGTTTTTTAAAAACTGCATTGCAAAACAATCGTTTAACATGGTTTATAAAGCAAGTAGGTACACGCGGAATAAGTTCCATTTTTTATCTGCAAAATATTTAAAACCATGAAAAAAATATTTAAAAATATGAAAAATAAACATAAAAATAATAAAACATTGACTTACATGAAAAGAAATATATAATATATAATAAAGTCTTATAAAAATCATAGATAGATTAGAATAGTATATATATATAACTAAAAATATTAAATTTGGTACATCGTGTCATCGCTTATTGTTCCACAATAAAGATTTAAAGAATATATTGAACAAAAATTAACCTATATACTTTATATCTTCTCTCAAAAATCTCAATAGTTCGAACGTTCCGGTTTCCTGGCATGATTCAGTTCCACAATCCTCTTTTCAAAACGAATAAAGGAAAATGTGAAACCGCGTATTACATTAAATTTGTTATATGCTTATTATGGTGTTTACCTTAATGCAAATTCACGACAAGCGTATATTGTGCGTTTTAATTTGAATTGCCTAAATGATGCCAAATTTAAATTTAGAATTTAAATAAAATGAAACCAAATATCGCAATAAGAACGGAGTCTCGTGTACACATGAACATGTACATATACATATACATACAAATTAAGGCAAAACGATAATTATTAATATGAATTCTGAATGTCAGAAACGATATTTCGCGCGTATTTTAAACATTTGTACTATATACGTAGGTAATAATTGTATTTTTTGAACGTTATAAGGACATATAATAATCGTTATTGAAAACGAATTATATAGAATAAGGAATGATAAAATACATTTTTTGTTTTAATAAGTTAAGAACAATCGATTGTTGTATAAGATACATCTTCATATTATTTTCAATTATTTTCAGTGCTTGCAGTCCAGTCCAGTCACCAGTGATTGCAAACGCTTCGAATGAGATCCATAGAAATCAAAGAGAATGTATACGAGTTGGATAAACACATTTTTTTATCATTGACTTGGTAATTGAAACTCAATATCAAACACACAATACGAAAAACTTGCATATTTGTCCAGTTAGCATGATTATTTGATTATTACCGACCAATTAAAAATGAAATTCTTTAGCGTACAAACAGGATCGCGAAATTCTAATTTTTCTGTTACTTTATATTTTTTGTAGGAGCTATAATATTCTTCTAAAAAATATTTGTAATATCTATATAACAACGTAATCTTTTACTAATTTTTGACAAGCTGTATACAAAATGATACCTAAAAAACGTTTTTTTTATTCAATAAGCTCGCAAATAAGTAAATATATATACATTAACTTGTAAATTTCTTTACGAGATTTTTGATTTTTATTAGTTCTAAAAGTGTCGAACAAACTTGCATGTCAAACAGTTATCATGGATTGAATTGAAAATTATAAAATAAATCGATTTTATACTCATCACGCGCATCGAAAAATTATTACGATTGAGAATATTATTATTATTACATATGACGTCAAAATGCATTTTTGTAAAAGTGACTTTTATAATTTTTCATAGTCAAGCCAGAAAGTAATAGAATGTGAAAAATCGCATTGTTTAACATTTCCACGAAAGAGTCACCGCAATGATTAAAAACACGAAGAGTTAAAAAAAATGAAAATAAGAGTTTAACTGTAGTAATATGCCTATAATAATAATAATAATAATAATAATAATAATAATAATAATCTCCGAAAAGAAAAAATTAACTAAATAAAGATGAGTTCGAAACGCGTAATCTGAAATTTAAAGGCAAAGAAAATCGAGCGAGCGCGTGAACACAAGCTGCGCGCATCATCACCGATTACATTACGAGAACCGATAAAAAATCGAGCGCGTGTGAAAGGCGAAGCGATAAGGAAGAGTCTCGCACAGTGTTTGGTAGGATGTAGCATAGCTCTCGTGGTTCAGTCTTGCGCATCGACACCAACGCACTCGATGGTTGTCCGTATGGGGGTCCGTCTCGTGGCGACCTCCTCTTGACGCACTCTCTCGCGTCCTTTTTTTTAATTATTTTATTAACCGGTGTGCACTCAGAGCCAGTTAACGAGGAGAATACTCACCTAATAGAAAAGGCAAGTCTCGTGCAACTACTCGTCAAAGTTTTCACTTTTCTACATCTTTCTTTTCATTTTCACTTTTTTAAACCATGTGACGGACGCTCCGTCGATCCTCGTGCTAGTACGTCCTCACCCAGTATACCTTATATTTATATTATTATATCTTTCAAAAGTACAAACTGTTTGTTTAGTGAACCATTCTTATATAGAGTGGAAAGTTTTTACAAGTATGCATACCGATACGCCGTATACTACTTAACACGGGGTTTTCTATTGCACTGTCCTTTCTTTTCATTAGTTTTAAATAATCAAATAGATAAATTTTATTGCTTTGCAATATTTACGTCGACAATAGCTTTCTCTTCGCTAATACTTTCACTTATTATTTTTTAAATAAATCTTGTTTCTAGTTTATTCTACAGCAATTCTACTGCTACATACTAGTGCTTAATCGAAAAGTTAATTGAAAGTATTTCATAATTTATTACACTGCAGATTACTCTATTTTGCTAGTGAACATTTTTCAATAGTCATTCTTAGTTGTGTTAAGTCATCATTATATTTAGGTTATCGAAAATAATGCAAAAAAATATAATTTAAAAGAAATCTTATAATATTATCTTGAATTATATCGAATTGACTTTGTTTTCGTAAAATTAAATAGTGAAATATATTATTAGCCATCACTATTAATAATATATAGATAAACATTGCGAGAAGCTCAACACATAATAATAATATAGGTATGTAGGCGCGTGTATGTGTGCGTATGTACGTATGTGTGTGTGTGTGCGCGCGTGCGTGTGTACATAATAAGTGTGCCTGTACATGTATATAAGCACGATTACAATGCATTTTTGTGAAAGTTAGACTTATCAAAGTATTCCTGTACTTGCAAAAGATTACGAAATCTCTTTTGTGTAGCTCGGCAGCGGTCAGGTAAATAATTATTTAGTTAACTACACCTTAACGATCATTTTGTTCATGAGTGTATGATCCAACTGTTACGCAATATCTAATCATTACGAAATATTGAAACGAAATGTTAACTTTAACCGATAACGTGTACATGAAGTTTGTTTATTTTTTAAAAAAATATATAGATTTTGTATAAAATGTATTTCCTTGATTATAGAAGAAAAAATAATGACTGACCGTAGGACGTAGAATATAAGAGAATGTAGAGCTCGATTTAGTTGGTTTTAATTATACAATTTCCTCGTTAGATATACATTGTTGTTATCAATTATAAAATATAATTAACTTATTAAGTATCTTTTTAACACAAAGAATTTCTTAGTTTTCACGTCGATCATCGTACGCATTATCGGTGAACAATACGTTACTCTGACATTCAATATTAAGTAAGCATTAGAGTCGTGATACGTTCAGGTGAGTGTCTCGGCTGTAAGTGTCCATATATATACATATATATATATATATATATATATATAGGTATACGTACAGAACAAAATTAATTATTGAATAATCTTTTGAAACAATTATCATCACTTTTTTACTTGTTTATTGCACAAATAAGATTTGCCTTTCGCTTCTTGTGGGGTCTAACAATCATTTTTAACCCATTTCGCAACTCTCGTGCTTTCGTTACTTTTATTCTTCGTATCTCGACTGTGTTTGTCATAATACTGTCTAACAAAATTTGGAAATCGATTAATTATTAAATTATGGTATCAATTGTAATATTGAAAATTTTACTTATGTATTAGCGAAAGAAACGTTAATTTATTTTCTTAGCACGCGATATTGAGACATTAACGTTAAATCAATTTTAATCTTAACATTTAATGAAACGACTGTATAATTAAAAATTCGCTATCTTCTGAATCACATAAATTCAACAAGGTATATTTATCTTATCAAAAAATATGATAAAAAATTTTATTGTGTCGGCATAAAAACGTCAAAATATTCATTTAATAGGTTTATACAAAAGTCTGAGTATGTGTACACAATTAAACAGTTTTTGTAAAAAAAATATAGAGATTTCTTTAACTAAGTACGAAAAATCTATTTAGTGGTTTAAGCAAGACACATTTTATATATACAATGACTGATTAAAAACTAATTATTTTTTAACGATATCAAGTATTATACATAACAAAGATATTTCTGCATTACAAAGCATTTTCTCTAATATTCTCATAACGGTGACTGGTAAAATGACACCAAGAAAAAATAACTAAATCTTGAGGGGTCAACTGGATGGAAAATTGGTTGATAAGATAAAACGTATTATATTAGTCTGAATTAACATTAACATTGTTTGATGCACGCGTTTCAACTTTCATGATTATAATCGACCAGTTAAACAAAATAATTAAAGCTGCTTACCGCCTTGGGGTTGCTATTGGTTAGAAAAATTGTGATCGATATCTTTGTTACGGTGTCATATAAGTCATTGAGTTACAAATACAATATAGTGTGCAATGAAAAATGTTTTGGATTTTCAGGTGGAATCGATTCGCGATCGAAAAGAAGGTTCCCGCGTTTAATCGGCGTTATGGAGAACTACACGTCGGACTCGAGCGACTCGGAATCGAGCGCAAACGGTAAAACGTTGGATTTGTCGTACCTGATGCTCGACGCACAAGTATTGCACGAGCACTTTATCTGTACCACGTCCCCGGATAGCGTGGAGACGTTATTACTCCATCAAAATCGCCTAAGCATCCTACCCGAGAGCGTGATGCGCTTTACGAATTTGGCGACCCTAGACATATCGAGCTGTGGACTCCAAAGATTGCCGGACTTCCTCGGGGAGTTGAGCCACCTGGTCAGCCTCTCAGCGAAAAACAATGGATTGAGTAACGATGGGTTACCTAAAAGTCTCGAAGGTTTACCTGGGCTCAGGGAACTCAACCTTAGCGGTAATCGTCTTACGGAATTTCCCGAACAGGTGCTCGACCTCCCCGCTTTGAGGTACCTCTACCTTGGTGGCAACCGCATCACCGAGATCACCAAGGATGTATGGAAGATACAGCGGTAATTTTACTTTATTTCTTTTTCAACTATTTTACACGAAATATTATATTGAGTACTGACCAATAATACTGGTTTATAAACTAAGCATTTACTACTATATGATCAGTTTATCTATTACACTGAGAAAAATGAAATAAAAAAATTACTATATTTTATAGTAATGGTGGGACATTCTGCTATATTTTGTAGTAATTTTTGTTATCATTTTTATAAAAACTAGCAAAAATTACGATAGTCGAAGTATGTCCCACCATTACTATGAAATATAGTCATTTTCCTTATTTCATTTTTCTCAGTGTATCTATATGTATATTATTTCGTCAGATTTTAAAAACGTTACGGTAATCAAACATATTTAAAATAAATTGTTTATAACGAAGTACTTTAAAAATGCCTTTGAAATAGCAAATGAGTATCACGAAATTTTATTCACACCAGGTAGATTTTTTAACTTAATAATCTAATACGCCTTGCTTACAATGATAATTAATTATGTTATCAACTGAGACCTGTTATTTTTGAACAGGGAGACAAGTTTTCATATTACGGTCTACTGATGCATGAAGTCTTCCCATTTATCATTCATTTATTCAATCAAATTAATATTTTAAACTGTTTATTTCGGGGTTTTCTTTAAATTTGGCGCAAGTCCCTTTCATTCAATTAAAATTTTTAACTTCGACACCCACACAACTCTTCATTGATAATGTAACGACATAAATTTATTTACATATTTTTATAAATTTTAAGTTGAATTAATGTACTTTCATTTTTTACACACGAATAAAGTAATTATACTTAATAGATTTAATAATCGGCCAATGAAGCGAAGCATCTGACTTTTTATATTATTTCACTATATTCAATATACTTTTAAGTATAATAATTGTTAATTATAAGGCGCGTTAGCGCCTGACGCAAGCATGCAGGCGCGCAAGCTCTTATATACAGCTAACTAGCCTCTCAAATTTTTTTATTATAAGTACACGATAAATACGAGATTGATGAATAATACCATGATCGTCCAAATTTATTTGTATTATATTAAATTGCAATAATAATATTAATAAATGTAGAATAAAGTAATTTATTGTTATACGAACAAACATTTATCAAGTATAAAAATATCCTTAAATATACAATTTCACCTAGAAAGTAATTCTTTTTAGAATTTAAATCAAGTTGAAACTTTATTAACTACTCGCCAAAGCGTTCAATTTAAAACATAATTATTAAGAAGTAAGAATGACACGTCTTTACAAATAGGTGGTCAATTTACAAAAATTTTAAATATGCATTTGAGATTCCTATTATAAAATAGGAATGCAAAGTGCTTTTAAAATTTTTATGTTTTTCCAAGGAAAAGTTTATATTACTTATGTTTGAATTGTATTATTGGCCCAACTTTCGTCGGGCACACAAAAAATTAGTCTTTAGACTCATCAAGTGTTCCCCTCCACGGAAATCTTTAGTAAAAGGCGAAAGATTTATGCGTGTTATGAAGGGAAACCAGAGTGACGATACTCTTCGGCGAGCCGATCTTATATTACCTCGTCACGAGGTTTCTCTTGCGGGAGCGGAGGAGAGTCGAGGTAGCCACCTGGCGGTCGAGCGGTACACCAGTGCCGTTTAGAATTCGGCGCGAAAATTCAAACGACTTTCGCTGATGGGTTATTGGGGACTGGGAATGTCCGATGTGTCGCGCGATCGCTGTAATTTTTATTATCTAGTTTACAGGTGCTGTCAATGGGAGGGAACAGGTTGATGGAAGTGCCATCGACGTTGGGGCAATTGACGTCCCTCCAAGCTTTAA
Source organism: Theocolax elegans (assembly GCA_026168455.1). Classification (NCBI taxonomy): domain Eukaryota; kingdom Metazoa; phylum Arthropoda; class Insecta; order Hymenoptera; family Cerocephalidae; genus Theocolax; species Theocolax elegans. The sequence continues at coordinate 62,144,243 of CM047427.1, forward strand.
TTCTCTGTGATAACAGACTCGAGAGTCTACCTAGTTCCATAGCCAACTTGAAGAATTTGAAATCATTGCTTTTGCACAAAAATTGCCTAAGGACCCTGCCGACTGAAATAATTACACTCAAATGCCTCACAGAGGTATTCACTAATAATTTTTATTAATAACGTTTTCCACTATTTTGCGTCTCTGCAAATTTTTATTTAATTATAACGGTCGAAGAAGATAAATGACCGAGATCTTTCGTGGTTTACAGCTTTCACTGAGGGACAACCCGCTCGTCGTTAGGTTTGTCTCGGACATGACGCACAATCCACCTTCCCTGCTGGAGTTGGCTGCTCGAGTGGTAAAAACTTACGATATACCTTACAACGAAGAAGACTTACCTAGAAATCTAATCGAATACCTAAACAGTGGTCACCGGTGCGTTAATAGTCGATGCAAAGGTGAGCCCATGTATTTTCGAGTAACTCTTGCTTTTTATCCATTATGTTAAATATTTCATTTAAAATACCTACAACTGACAAATAAAAAATTAATAACTTTTAATAATAATGTATAGTGCCTAGATTTGAGACAATGAGTAACATTTATAAACTATTAATAATTTTTATTACTTTTTTCTTTTTAGTGAATCTTATAAGATTTCTACCCTTAAAAAGCAGTGATAACTGTTAATAATCTTTTACGATATATCATTATTCTTTTTATATAATTAATTATATCTTACACTTTTCAATGTAGATTTTTATTACTTATTCTGTGAAAACCGTTTTTCGTAGTTTGAAGAAATCCTTAATTAAATGTAATATTGATAATCTGTGTTATTGCAGGTGTCTTTTTCGACAATCGAGTCGAGCACGTGAAGTTCGTGGACTTTTGCGGGAAATACAGACTGCCCCTACTGGAGTACTTGTGCAGTAGCAAGTGCATAGGACCGCGCGAAGGTGACGCAGAAGTGGTGAGCGGTGCTATGATCCGAAAAGTGCTGCTTGGTTGAAATTCGTACGAGCGTGATATAGTTATGTGCGACTCGTACGAATCAAGTCGATTGCCCTTCGGAATTCGGGTAGACGTTGCTTTCACCTACACCGAATTTCGTGTTTTGTCGTTTGAGTACCTACTTCCGCGATCAACGATACTCGAAGGAACCATCTACGTATATGTACACACTTTTGCGATGCTCGTTACATAGTTTTTTTGTTTCTTAAATTAATATTATTGTACAATAATTTCTGTACGATTGTACATACAAAGTGCACGTACAATACGATAATTGTGCACGTGCGGCAATTATGCTTTTTATCGAATATGATAATGATTTAGCGTCGAACGATCTCATGATGGGTTTAACTTGTTGTTTTTTGTGATAATTTAACTAAATAAATTACTTCCTCGAATTTATCGTGACGTATCTATCTTTTCCAATATATTTCTATTTAGCTTTGTATAGTTTGACGCGACGTACGCGTTATCCATTATATATTCTTTATAATCACACGGCGCTCTTTCTCTTTTCTCTTTTTGCTAATGTACATATTACTACTTATGTCAATTGTGATGTAATACGTACCACGAATTAATGCAAATTTTGTACAAAAGTAATATTTTACATAGGATATTGATTCGTATGATAAGTATAAAACCCGTATCAACGTTAGATTTTATAAATCACTGAGCGTTGTTCGTCTTAAAAATACAATCTCTACATTGACTAATGACATTTTTGTTTTGGATTTTGGACTCATCGAAACGTATAGTTCAAGCATTATTTAAAATTGTATATAATATTTACGTAATAACTTGTTAACGATCAAGACAGCGATTTCTTTTAAATTTCATGAAATTTAAAATAACAAATATAAATTGTATCATATTAAAATTCTTTCGACACGAATATCCAAAGTTTATTTGAAATATACACGCAAAATAAATTATTTATAATAATGAGGTGATTAATAATAAGTTATGGGTCAACGTTATTGTTAATATTTTATTATTAAATAAACCACAAAAATGTACAGTAATAATAGTATCATATATAACGCGCCCACGTATGCGAGACGAGGAGCGCGGTCGATTCTCGCGTAAACACATTCAATAATATACCCTACAAATACTTAAGTCGTATCAATATATCTATGTAGATATACATGTGTGTGTGTGTGTGTGCGTGTGCGTCCGTACGTACGTTACAGTTACACGCCCAAGTCTGGTGTATACATATTCTGTGCGTGTACTCACATATGTGTCCGTGTGAGTATGCTTTGTGTATGTATACTCACAAGCACACGCACACGCACGCACACACACACACATAATTTTTCTCATTTATTCATCTTTTGCTGCAGTAAGTTTGTTGCATCCTTCGCTGGTCAACTTCTATTTTCACCATCTTACACTTGCGTATTCCGGTGTGTTTGACTCGTCGCGTATATGCTTAAATTCGATGCCAATTTCCTTTCCCTTTCATTTCTTTTCACTTTTTGTTATAATTGTACATACCGTTATACTCGATAAATTCGTCTCTATTTTTGGTAGGTGTCAAACGAAAGGCTCGTATTAACTTGATGCCGAGGTAATTAAAACATCGATAAATCTTACATAATTTTCACTTATTTTCGTTTTTTTTTGTTCGTGTATTTTTTTTATTAAGTAGATACTCGGAAATTCCTGTATTTTTTCTTCTCATATGACATCTTATTTTAGTTTTTAATTTTAATTTGACTATTCATATATTCATTACAGAATATTTTCGTTGATATAAGTTGTCATATTTTCCGTTTATGTTGAAGATATAAAATTATACGTTCGGTAAGTATTGGTAAAGATTTTTAAACGGTACAATCGCATTTTAGAAATATTGCATTTGATCTTTACTTAGTAGCATTGTAGCAAAAACAAACGTTAACGTTTACTTACTTTCCAGTACTCGCATTATACATATAGTATATAAATCAAATTTTGATCGTATTCAATTTATTTTAATATTGCCGTAAATAATAAGCAAGTATAAGAAAATTAAAAGACGTCAATATCATATTAAGAAAAATTAATTAAAGTTTATATACATATGATTCATTAATTTATAACTGCGATATCGTTTCTCGATCGAGATTAATATAAGAGTCTACAAGATTTTTCGATATCGTTGCTGCTAATCTTTGAATTTGCACACGAGAGTATTATTACGTACGTAAGAATTTTTTTTCATTTTCTAATTTTTACATCATTTATACGCGTGTATCGCTAAGCATATATATGTATTCTAAAAGGATTGAAAATATGATGTATCCGAATACAAATACATTTTTCACACAAAGATGATAAATTTATTGAAAATTGAAATGAGCATTATAAACCGGATGATCAAGTTGTCTTGCGCAAATCGAGTATAATCTATATATTTAAATAAAAATATAGTAATATAAAAATATTTCATTAAATAATAATTTAAATGTAAAAATAGTAAATTGGACAATGGCTTGAAATATTATAAAAAGATGCTCAACGTTTATGTACTTATATTCGAATAAAAAATTGGTGAAGTGTACAAATCGCTCGGATGGAAAAGTGATCACCCATTATACTTTTTTTTTTATCATTTTGAATCATTTCGACGTGCAAAAATAAATATCAAGATGCAGCGAGTAGGCTTCTTTTACGACGCACTATATAGAAAATAGTTGAAATTTAACGATAACAGTTTTGATTGTACCGAACCTCGCGAAATCTTAATGACAAATTATAGTGATTTTGTCATTAATAGATTTATCGTTTGTGTCGAGGTAAAGCATCTAACGATTTTATTCTTAGTTCGATAAAAAATGTTTAGTGGGGTTTTTTTACTTCGTGTACATAGCTTCCCAGTCAGCACAAAATGTCTTAAAGACGTTTCTAGACGTTTTTAAAACGCTTAAAACGCTTAGTAACGTTTTAAAAACGTCTCCGAGATGGACAGTGCTATCTGGGTTGTATTTCGTCACTCTTTTTGCAAATATTTGTATAAACACACGCGTAAGCTTGACTCGTATGTAATTATAATAAAAAAATAATCAAATATGAAATAAAAAATTTAGAAAATTAGCGGTGATAAATAATCTGTTTGGAACGTGTTATAAAAAATCTGCTTGATCGCGCAATTGATTTTAAGTTTAGAGGTGATTGAAAAATGGTGTATGGTTTTGTTGATAATAGCGACGCGATGACGAATTGTACGATCATACAATGATACAAGTGTGTATCACCGATCTCCTTGACTTATTGGAAATTTTATAGAAAGACAAAGACTTTTGATCAATGGAAGTTTATAAGTTTAAGCGATAAAGGAAATTAAGCGTGGCTACCAGGATATTTCTCAAATGCAAAAAATGTATAGCCAAGATAAAAAAAAACGTGTTAGCTTGGACAGTGAGCTCTGGCACAAGACACTCATAATGTATATATGTATATATACACACACATATATATATATACAAATAAACAATAAGCTTATGAGTCTTTACAAAATATTTAATCGTCTTAATAATTATTAATATATAATACACAATGTCCTTAAATAACGAAAGATGTTTACATAAATGATGAAAGTAAAAGAAGAAAACTTACCAAACAAATTTCGATAGGATTATTCATTTAATTTTATTAGTTAATAGTAAATAGGCATCACTAAAATTAAAAAATCGCAATTATACGTTACAAAAAATTAAAAAGAGGGTCTGAGAAGAGACTCGGTCGAACGATACTGTTAAATAAAAGTAAGGTTCCAATAAAGTGTTTTAGTCGATACGAAGACATTATATACTCGCTCGCTTTCCGATCCTTCCGATACGAAGGTCGAAGTCCGTCTGTCTCTCGCTCTTTTCGCGGTGGGTGGCTCTTGTAGCTACAAATTTTATTCCATGCGAGAGCCTGAGGTCGCACAACGATCTGAGCATACTTCTGAAAATCGATATCGAGTTAAACTGCCTTGGATTGAGAATCACGCACCGCTCGCGAGTTATTTTGAAATTGCACAAAATCGATTAAAACAGAGTTTACGGAAATTAAAACAAGAAAATTTGTACACAGATTACGATGATATTTTAAAAGAGTGGCTACGAGAGGGTATTATCGAGACTGTACCTGATAACGAAATAAATGTACCCAGTCATTATTTACCCCACCGGCCTGTACTAAAACCTGTTAGTACGACAAAGATTCGTCTGCTTGTAAAAATGGCCATCCGTCCTTAAATCATTGTTTAGAAAAGGGACCCAACTTAATTGAACAAATACCGGTTATTTTAAATAGATTTCGTGAACGCGAAATCGGTGTAGTTGCCGACATCCGTAAGGCCTTTCTACGAATCGAAATTGATCAAAATGACAGAGATTATTTAAGGTTTTTATGGGTAGTAAACAATAAAATCGTAATTTTTCGACATTGTCGCGTTGTATTCGGTCTCGCATGCAGTCCCTTTTCACTAGCAGCAATTATTGAGCTCCACTTGTGTACCTCCTTGAGAACCATTCATTCTAATAAAGGCGCTATTTTTTCGAAGGTAATTCTTGAAAAATTAAAAAATTCATTTTATGTGGATAACTGTGTAACAAGCGTAAGTTCCCATATTGAACTAGAAGAATTCATACGTGAATCAACAGTCAGGTAATGTACGTGAGACAGAATCGACGTTAATTTTAGGGATCTTGTGGAATAAGAAGCGCGATACGTTGTTAATAAATCCTAATGTTTTAAATATTGAAGTATCTACTGAAGTTACAAAACTAATTATTTTATCGGCCTCGCATAAAATCTTTGATCCTATCGACGTAACGAAGAATTATAAATTAGTTCAAGAAGGTAGATTTGGAATACATGTTAACTTAAATAAAGAAATTATAATTAAAATTGATAGAATTGATAACACTGATAATCGAGATGGCTTAACTGGAAACAGTGAGATGTCAAAAATTGAAAAATTAGAGTTCTCAGATATTGAGAGTGTCCGTTATCAACCAATTAAAAGTAAAAGAAGTGAGAACATTGGGATTAATATTAGAAGTAAGACTATTGGCATTAATAAAGGAATCCCTGAAGATATTGACATAGCTGAACTTGACAAGTCAGAAATTCGAAGTGGCACAAGTGATAAAAGTGAAATAGGAATTACTAAGAATACAGGTTTGTTGAAGGCAGATAATCGTAGAAATGTTTTGAAGAGAATTGATCATATAGCAAGTCAGAACTCAATTGATTTAAGAGTTTCGTTTGAGCCAAAGAATCATGAAGTTATAATGTATGCAACCCCAAACATAAAACGAAATGAGAAAACTTCATCACCGAGGAAAGAGTCTAGTTATGAACCAATTGTATTAGAAAAGGATTTTCAAGATGATATAAAGAATTACTAAGAATACAGGTTATATTGAAGGCAAACAATCGTCCTTATCCGAAAATGCTAAATTAGATATGAACACAAGTGTACGAATTGACGGTATAGTTAGCCCCCTGCGTAGTAAACGTGCCATTATAAATAAGCAGAGTACATTTAAGGATCGGATGGAGACCATTTTATACAAGAAGCCAATCCAAGAGAATGAACTAAGACTTCAACAAGTATGTCAATCGTCCTGTCACGGTAGCCACAATGTTAAATTAAAGTAAGGCTCCAATAAAGTGTTTTAATCGATACGAAGACATTATATACTCGCTCGCTTTCCGATCCTTCCGATACGAAGGTCGAAGTCCGTCTGTCTCTCGCTCTTTTCGCGGTGGGTGGCTCTCGTAGCTACAAATTTTATTCCACGCTAGAGCCAGAGGTCGCACAACGAACTGAGCATACTAGTTGCGACAGATACATTGTAAAGACTCGGTCACTCGAATATTCATTCAAAGCAAGAGAACGGGTGTGTTTCTTTGTCTTCCTTTTTCTATTTCATTTTTTTAGTTGCTTTCTTCTTCTTGTTATTTTTTTGTCTCGTATAATCAGTGCAATAGTCGCTAATTTGTTTTGCATGCGGTGCACTAAACAATTAATTTTTTTCGCCGTCGTTTACATTTATCTACAAATATATGCACCCATTTAACAAGCCTCACTTCGCTCAATTTCACGTACTTTCTCTCTCTCTCTCTCTCTCCCTCTCTCTTACACACACACACACACACTCGCGCGTGTCTCACGGATTAAATTATACACATACGCAATATCATCATCATCGCTAAGTTCTTCTGTTTTTTCTTTATTTCTTTATTATCGTTATTGTAAAACGTTACTCCGATAATTATACCCATATTGTAAACAATTATTACACTTATCGCCTTTCTTCATCGTCTATTTAGAGTTGTATCGAAATATGAAAGCAGAATCTGGACGCTCGTTATATCTTTTTAAAAAATACAATTTCAATTCAATCAAAGATATATATTTCTACAAATGTTAAGACGAACACGATCCGCAATTAAGAATTTAATTTATTTTTAATTAATTTATATATGTACAAAACAGTTAACTATGATAAACGAGTTTTTGTGCATTTATGAATTGTCGTTTTCACTGATTATGTATAGATCATATTACACACTCAACCCAAATTTGAATAATTATTACAAATTTTAGGCGTTTCATGATGTATATAAATATATACATATATATAGATATATATAAATTACAATTATCAAACTCGACTAAATCGTTTAAAACATTATCTTTAACATTCATAAAAATATAAGACAAGATAAATTGAAGAGTATTTTCCAAAGGCATTTATATGTTGTCCAGCCAAACATGAAAATTCTGAAGAAAACGTGCGAATGACAAGTGGAACGACTTTATTTATTTTTCTTCTTAAGATTCATTCGCTTTGTTATATTACTTTTGCAGTGCTTGCTTCGTTTTCCTTCATTGAGATTTAATATCTCATGCAGAGAAGAAGAAATGGGGGAAGAAATGGTTGTATTTGCGTGTGACATTTTATCGCAGTAGCGTATATAACAAAATTTTTTAATTTCGATTTACTAGTAGTTACTTTTATGTGTTTACTTTTTTATACTTTATAATTCAGTGTATCATTCCACTTTTTTCTTTTTCACAACAGCAGCAGCATTGTTTTTTATTCACCTATAGATAATCTTAATTATTAAAATTAATCTATGAATGTATATATATATATAGATAGATATACACGTACGTATATACGTACATATATGTATATATGTATGAAGATACGTATATATGTATATATATATACATATTCATTATATATAATTATTTATACGTAGACTTTCGGTATTTTACACGGGTTGGCTTACCACTAAAGTAGGTTCACTTCTCATCGATAACATACATGGCTTCGAGACTCGCTCGGTTCATATTATGCAATTTCCGGAGGAGAAATGAAAAATTAATCTGTTATTACCATATCCTCTCCTCTGAATTGCACGCACAGTCGATTGTTACGAGCATCGATTCAATAAAATTTCATTATACATTTTTTACCAATTCTCTATTTTTTATTAATAAGTCAATCGTCATCGCTCTTTAAAAATTTAAAAAAAGAACAAGTGCTAAGAAGACACACGAACGATGTCTGCGAAGCCATTTCCGTCAAGATTTACAAAGCTAGCACGCCTTAAAAACTTACGTCGAAAAAACAGTAATGAACTTCGCTACGCTGTACAAATCAGACATTGAATTCTTATTTTTACGTGTTTCTTTTATCTCGTTAAATTCTCGTCTTCGACTGCGGAAGGACGTACACCGACAACATCAAATAATCTTTCTGCTTAATGCAGTTTACTTTTTGTTATTATCTTACAATCGCTGTCACACATCATTAATTTTTTCTATTTTTCGGTTTTGTTTCGATTATTTTCCTTTCCACGTTTATATTTTATAGAGTACTCTACTTTGTAATAAGTGTCCGGTTGCTGACTTGTTTCTTCATTTTTATACAATATATAAGGACGCAAAGCGAGCTATATAAAATCGATTGTGTACTCGGTCTTCTTACAAGAGTGAACTTCAGTGTATGCGTGTATGTACGTGTGTGTATACTGGTGATGTTTCTTTCAATAATCATTTATAATTTTTTATTACTTATTTACTAATATGAACTCAATGCACATGGCTTCAGGAGTTTTTTTCTGTTTGACAGGATTACCTGAAACTACCCATAATCACCAGTAAAGTTCCATCGATTCCCTGTTTTTATGCTAAGCGGAAAATGCATTCATTAAGGTGAAGAGACATTAAATTTTAACTAATATTCATAAATCAAGAGTCGCAATTTTCCTCTCATATATATTTTTATTTACTTCATTTATTATGTATATATATATATATATTTATGTATATATATTGTGTTGCTGTTGTTATACGAGTAAATCGGCATAAAAGGCGCACAGACGCGGTCAACAATTTGTATTCGTTTATTCTCTCTTCCTCTCACGCAGTTATTCGATCATTTCATTATATTTATTCCCTTCATATTCGGACAAATTGTCCTTTTGTTTTATTCTGATTTACATATAATCATATGATATTGCAACTGTCACAGAGTAATTCATGAATTTTTCTAAAAATGATAAACCTAATTGGTTTAAGAAAAAACGAAGCTCAGTCCACGTAATGCGCACCATGTTCATCATAGATATTTACGCACGTATGAGTTGTAGTTTATTCGATTAAGAATAAAATAATAAATAACTTATAGGTTTTGTTGATTAAAGAGACGTGTGTACATTTTTGCTTTCTTTTTAACAAGTTTGTAACTAAGTATGCGATATTAAAAACATCGGAAAGAAGCCCAACTTACCGGAGCTTGTAGAGCATGTTTTTCCCATTATCATCGGTCCGATCGAAGAAATTGATTATAGCGATATTATTTTGAAAATATAGATACTTAATGCAACTAGTTTTTTCTTACAAATGAAAATGTAATAATAATTTTAATTATATAAAATTTAGTTTGAAATAGAACGTAAAATTAATTGCTGGTAATATAATTCGATAAAAAGTAATAAAAAAATCTTTAAATTTGTATTTTTATTTACTAAAAATAAAACTAGCAATTAATCAATGGCAACAAACAAAATAAAGTTTCAAAAATATGATTTATCAATGATCTTCGAACGAATCTATGAGGATCGACGAATATATTTCCAAAATTAATCGTAGAATAATAAAAATGGAACTAATTCACTTCCATAGATCTATTAAAAAAGTTCATTATAAGTATTAGAAACTTAATACAGATATCGTAGAAGATAAAATTATAAAAAAATCATACAACAGAACAACCAGATATATGTTATATTACTTTGTCTCCGTTATACACACGCATTCTTCGAAGTTTAATCAGCATAATTAGACAACTGCCCTTGGTAAGAGGGAGGAACTCTACTAGTTCGTTAAGCTGCAATAGCCACCAACGCATATGATATGTAGGCGCGTGTCGGGCAGTCAACAGAGACGAAAGTTTCTCCGTAGGTATGATTGTAATTTTTCTTTTTTTGTCTTTTTTTATTTTAATGTAAATGAATTCTCGCACGCAAACATTCACCATATTATGTATTTATTTACTTCATAATCTATTACTATGTAGCCTTTAACCGCCAAATGATTATTTAAATTTTATTTTATCGGATAAAGGAGAGGTGAATATAACTCGTTGACTATTTACAATATAAGGCATACATATATGCAAATACACAAGTTTGTGAAGCTTCGCAATTTTGGTATTCTTTTTTACTACTAAGAATCTAATTTTGTTTAGAAAGGGAAAGCCTTTATCACTTTTTATTTTGATGTCTAAATATAACATTAATTTTTGCAAAACAATATTCTTCTGGGTTTAATGCAATCGAGTAGGCAGTCAAAATTTCGTCCTTTTCTTAATATTTTTTAGTTAAGTAAACCATTAAGTTATGAACTTTGTACCGAAAAAAATATAAAAATCATTCATTTTAGAAGAAAATCTTTATTATAAAAAGTTTAGGATGCACTATAAAGTCAGATAATTATGGTATACAAGTTTTAGTATCCACAGCTAAATTTTGTACAAAATTTCATTATTACGTTTCATGTACGTACTATGACTTAAAAAGAATAACAGAAAGATAAAAAATAAAAATGAGATCGGTACTAGATGATTAAATTCAATGTTTACTCAAATTGAGAAAATAATTAAAAAAATCACTCTTGACGAGTTTCGTCAGGTTAAAAAGTGTTTTACAATTGAAACAACCGAATGTACACTTGCTTTGTCAATACTCTTCATTTTCGCAAATTTCAAAATGTATTAAAAAAAATACGATATATTGATTTCAGTAACATATTTATGATACAAATTTTAACAATCATCTAGTATTATGGATATAGCTGACATACATGTGTTATATGCTATTTTAGCTACGAATTTCATTTAAATAAATCAATGAGATTAAGATATTATCGTATTCCATGCCGTGTAAATAATTATTATTTAATGATAAAAAATTAGTTACTCAAGTAATGTTTATTTCTTTTACCTGTCTACTTTATAATTTTAAACTCAATAAAATGTGATTAATAACAACCATGCTTATTATGAAGATTAATTTTTTATCTTAAATATTAATCATACACATAAAATTATAAACTACTACAAAATAAATAACTAATAAAAAACAACAAACAATGGCGAAAATGGAAGAGTCGACAAAATAAGACTCGAGCTTATATTTCTACAGCTTTTGTGAACTGTCGAAGTTGTACGAGAATTGGCTGCACTTCTTAGGCATATTTCGGCCGACATTCAAAAGTTATCACTTATCAAAGTAATAGAAGAAAGAAAAGAACAAGGGAAAAGCTTTTCTCCCTTCTCTTCTTTTGTAGGAGACAAGATACTCAAGCTTTTGAGGGGTTGCTTTTGTGTTTATAAAGGCTTATTGAATACAATAGATTAATGAAAGTTGAGCATTTCCCTTTCTCTTTCTTTCTCTTTTGTCGTTATTATTATTTAGTATCATTTGGTCGAGCGAAGCGCAAGGTTGTGTATGCATTGTCGAAGAAATATGGGTGGTAAAAGAAGGAATATTTCTGGATGATCCTCGAAATATTCAGTTTCCTATCCTTTACTAAAAACTTCTTTCATCTATCATACATACGTAAAACACGTGTTTTTCTTCATTCATACAATTGTAACTATTCGCGTCGCTCTCCTTACCTCGCGGCGTGGGCTTTTTTCCTGATTCTGCCTCATAAATTTTTTCATATTTACGTATATATAATATATACCGACATTAGAGCTTTGTGGATCTCATTCAGTTTTTTCGTTACCTAAATTTTCCTTTGACAAATCAGCATTACAACGCTTTTCTTTTATATACACTTCAAAACAATCCGACCTCACGCGAGTCGACAACGAGTTTCGTTTATTTTCTAGCGAGTGTGTGATTATACAAGATTTATTTTTCCATGTTTTAGCCTACCAGAAGGGAATACGAAGATATTTTTGTTACATTCGAGTATGTCGTCGTCATAAATTTGTATTATTTCCTTCTCGGCGCGTGTCTTCTCTTCCATTTGTTGTTGCTGTTAAAGTTGTCGCTAATTTTAACTTAAACCTGAACATATCGCAAGCGACACCGTCCAGATGCATTCTCTTTTCGTAAAACCCTACGAATAGTTATTTCTTCATATATATTATCGTATGATCCCGTGGATAATGATGCGTGTGACGTTGTCGAACTTCCGTTAATGGGAAGGAAAGTGTTGTCGCAGACGAGTAATGCCAGTCTGGCAAAAGATATATAACAACGCCACAAACGTGCAGACTGACGCACAAGCCGAAGGCGAGTTTCTCATTGTCTTTCTGAATATCTCTCTATCTATCTTTCTCTCTTTTTCACTCTTGTGGTATTTTTCATCGTGTTATTTTACTTTTACTCGTCGTTTCTTTAATTTTTATCCTTAGAAATAAACTGAAATAAGAGCCAGGTAGAAAGAAAGATGAGCAAAAGAAGTCGATTATCCCAAGGGTCTGCACCTGTTAAATGAGGAACCAAAAATTAATAACACAATGAACTGAACAGATTAGCATTTCGAGTAATATACTATTACGACATTTACCATAATATTTTTTTCTAACGAATTGAATTAATGCAAAATAAACTTATTAAATTGAGTTGTTATCTGACCGTCTTCGTATTTCATAGTTTTTATAAAAACGGCAAAACTAGTTGATATCAGCTTTGGACAGATCGATATATAATATTGATAGCTAGAACGCTCTGATATTTATTTAAAAATAATTATAACCATATAATGTAATTTGATAATTTATAAGCAACAGTCATTTTGAGGTTAGATTTGAACGCGTAAACAAGCCTTCGTATTTCAAAGCTTTTAAAAAGAACATTTATTTAATTGACTCAATCTTAAACGGAAAATGTTCATTGAATTCAGCTCTACGTCGCTCTACTATTCGTTTTTTACTTTAATCGATTTTACAATAGTTATAAATAAAACAAAATATGTAATTTTTGCTTTAGCTTCCCCTCAAACTACATATATTATAAATAATATTTTTAATTATACAAAAAATTATTTGCTCATACATTGTATTTTTTTTAATTCAACCTTTAAATGATATTTGAAAGGATAGCAATAAAACGACAAATTTCAGTCGACAACGTTTCGATTAATTTTTTTCGCATTCCCAAACCGACATTGCCGTAATAGTGACGATTTAATTGCTAAATATATGACGTTTTGAAGTACCGCATACACAAAAATTAGTTTCGTTACTTATTGCTCTAAGTATAATTGCAACTGTAATAAAATGGTAAATATATAAAATAGGTGAACATAAAATAATTTAAAATAACTAATGTCTAGTATTGAACAATAATAAATATTTTAATCTAATGTAGATATGAAAAACCTTACATTAAAAGTTCATTAAATTTGTATTTGTATTTATTTCCATTTTATTAAGCGCTCTAGGAAGAGTTTCCTCTTAAGCGTAAATGAAATATTTGTTTTAATATTGGAGAATGATTCCAACGTTGTTTAGCACGTGTCCTAATATATATTCTAGAATTTCTTCGTTATATATATAATGAAGAAATTAAAGATTTATACACAGACGCACACACACACACACACAAATATACAATGACAGATAGTGAAACGCACCCCTTAAGCCATGTTCGACTGGCTAGGATCGGCGTTCTGCGTGGTGGTAGATTGTGCCGCTGCGTTCACCTGGGCGTCGTTCGCGTCAGCTTGAGCAGAGGTAGCTTGAGGCGCGGCAGCTCCACTGGCCGGCGTTACATCTGAGCCCTGAGCCGCTTGAGGTTGCGAACGATCCGCCGGCTGCATATTCTTGGGCAGGAGCATAGAATTTAATGAGGGCTCGATCTTTAGCTCGTGTTCGGTAAAGTTGAACAGGGGCGGTAGCTCCCGTCCGTTTGGCAGCCTTGTACCCTGTTCACGCAACTCATCGAAGAAACTGTGAGCGCAAGCACTGAGTGGCGTCATGCGAAGCGAAGGCGTATATTCCAGTAGTCGAGCCACCAAGTCCATCGCTTCTGGTGGCGTGCGCGGCCTGAATACCTGTGCACGTTAAAACAGATTAATAATTGTAACGTAAGCCTTTTCTTGGTCATAGGAGGTACCTGTGTATTAACTACTCTTTTAAATAAATAATTAAACGATTTTATACACTTAATAGTCCTTATTATAACCTAATAATGCTCACTTTTTAAATACATTCAAACTAGTTCCTTTAATGTTCATTTGTCAAGGAGTATAGTGGATTCTTTCTTCTTATATTCATAAACGTAGAAACCAAATAAGCTTCAATATAAATTGATGATGTATCAGTTCAAATTAATTACAAACTAAACTTCTTCATTTTCAAACATCATTATTCTGCATATCAAATTGCAGATATTATAAGATATTTTAAGCATTTTATTGTAGTTAAAGATTTTAGTTTACGGTCTAATCTTTCTAAAAATATGATTTAACATTATAATAAAAAACATTGAAATAATTAAAAATTTATTTGTACAAAACCTACTTATGCTTGGTATACTGAAAACGCGAAAATTCACATAAGTTTAATTATATTCCAAAACTTATAAATTAAATAAAACTATTTTTATGAGATTCATAATTTTTGTTGTTCACTATAAAGAAAAATAAATAATAGGCACACGAGAGATTTGGAAAAAAACATTTAGCAAAATATTTTTTACTCAAGAAGTTGTTATATGAAAGTAGAAGTAATAAAAAATGGCATGTATAATAGATGATATTAAAAGTTAAGCATAATGTAATGGAAACTAAATAAGTAATTGATTATACCAATGTTAAACATGATGTTTGTTTAGCTTGATATCGATGCAATGTAATGTTACAATGTCGAACATTTAATAAAATCGAAAAAAGATGCTTATAAAATGTATTATAACGTATCACAAATCATTGTATATAGAATGTAGTTTAGAATCCTTTTTCGAAACCATGTCTTCGTGCCAAAGAAAAGGAGCACCAAAACATTAGAGTAACTGATATTTTCATTCAAGACATTTGCAATATTGGTTTTACTAGGTTAGTAATGTTAGGTCTGCTAAAGGTAGTCATAGAAAAAATTTGACTGTAGTAGTAATTTATACTAGTTAAATAAGCACAATTGCTACGTATACTAGTTTCATATTTTACAATAAGTCTTTATATGATTAACTATATGTTAGCATACTTTTCTTTAAAATTGTGAAAAAGAACATGTATCTAACATAAATAATATAAAAACTGTAAATTATTTTTTTAAATTTTAGAAATATATGTAATTAAATTTGCATTTGTTACATTTACTTAAAGATTGAGTATATTGGCATTACTAAGACGAAATACACAATAGTTTTTACAAGTAAAATCTTACTATTTCAAATTACTTACTATTTTGAAAATAAACCGTACTTCTTATTTTCAATATAGTATTTTACCTTTACATGAGTTGTAATATTGTAATATTCACGAGTTATTATCTCGCGTATATTTGTTAGTTATTGAGCTGGCTGATAGATAGAATAAAAACACGAAAAAAACGTATAATGTGGATTCCACGTAAACACGTTCCAAAACTTTTTCACCACTTACTCTAATCTTTTGGTGCTCGGTGGAACGCATTGGCAAGCTCATTCGTTGAAGCATAAACTGCAAACCATGAGTAATATATGTTGTTGATACATATACGAAACAGGAGATGGCCAGACATTTTTGTATTTTTTTTTGTTTTTACTTATGAAATTCAATTAGTATCGTAGTCCCTTACAAAGATGTCCACACAGTTAACATTAAGAATTTATCAATTTAGACACATACATTTTTTTACGAGAAAATAATGAAAAATCAATATGAGCTATTAACCTCATAAAAACAGTTTGATAAATTCTTGGTTAAGCCAACAACGATTGTTTGTTTTCATTTTATAAAACATATAATTAACAAGATTTAGTCACATTTAAAATAGCATAAAATTTTAAACGGTATATAAAAAAAATGTAAACCGTAAATATGCATAGTGTCGCCAAAAAAAATGTCAACGAAAACGAGGATGATCTCACTAAAGGTGAAAGCTACTCGTCTCCAACTTTTCAAGAAGTATGAAATCTCGGTAACATTGATGATTAATTTATTCACCTTTTGCCAGGGATGAGACCTGATTTGTGGAAATTTGAACTCAGTGTAATTAGGATTCATTTCGCGAATTTGTTCGCGCGTCGGTGTGCCGAGAACCTTGATGATCTCGACGAGTTGGTCTACGCCACTATCACCTGGGAAAATCGGCTGACTCAACAAAAGCTCCGCTAAAACGCAGCCAGCGCTCCACACGTCTGAAAACAACAAAATACTTTGTATAAAAGTTCTTAAATTTTGAATAATTTACAAATTAATACTTTCCTTTAAAAAATAAATGAAAAAGTTAGAATTATTTAGGTTTTAAACGCTTACAAATTTGGGATTGATAGTTTCTGCACAAAAAATAAACGGACACTCTAAATATATATGAATATTAACTCACCTATTTTCGTAGTGTAATCAATAGCACCAAAGATGAGCTCCGGGGCGCGGTAATAACGGCTGCAAATGTAAGAGACATTTGGTTCGCCGTTAACGAGGTGTTTAGCCGAACCAAAGTCACAGAGCTTGAGAATTCCAGTCTCCGGGTCCAGCAGCAAATTCTGCGGCTTTATGTCCCTGTGGCAGATCCCTAACGAGTGGATGTACGCTAGTGAACGAAATAGCTGATACATGTACAGCTGAAACAAAAACAAGATTTATGTAGTAATCTAATGTATTGTTGGATGTAATGCAAATTATAATAAAAATTATTGTTTTAATTCTATCGTAAGAAAAAAATTAATTTGCACTTTTAATAATAAAATAAGATTATCTATATCTTTCTTTTTATTGCAATAAAGCTAATCAATTTCTTTATTTAATGTATTTATAGCTCGAGAAAACTGGTTTGCACATCCTCCGACAATTCGAAACAACTATAAATAGTTTGCACAATATCAAAGAAATATAAACGAGCATAATTCGCTTTTGCTGTATTGGAATGCAACGATTAGTTCATTCGTTTTAATCTATATTCTATACATGTAGATAATAATAAACCAACGATTAGCCCGCCCATCTTACTCATATTATTCTCGACTCAACGATTAACAGTAAAAAGAAAATAAAAAAATTCAATCACTCTACTGAGTCAAATAATGTACTAACTACGCAGCTCAGACTTTTACACTTTTTTCCTCCTTATTAATAGCATATACATTTTTATGTAATGACTATGTATAACTATATACTCGGTGAAATTGAATATCGATGCAAATATTTTTAACTGCATATTTCGTTACGTTTCGAACTTTAAAGGATACTCTTTATAGTTATAATTGAATAGTTTTGGTTAATGACATTGATACATACGATTATACTTTTTCAATAAGCTATAATAATTTTTTTAAACTGAATATATGAATATTAAGCTGCGATGTTACAATAAATAATTAGTATGCAAAATAGTAAAAAACCAATGCCCTTAAAATTTCACATATTTTTTTGCAACTCTGCGTGAAAAACATAATGTAACGGAAATTGTACAATCTATTTACTATGAAATTATGCAATTTAAAAGAAATGTACAACATATATTATTTTGATGTACAATACGTTGTAAATAATAAGTTATTGCAATAGATTGATACGAAATGTAAATGAATTAATCTCAGTGATTTAAACATTTTCGGATTTTTAATTATGTTATGTCAAACAAAGCTTAAAATATTGTCTATTTAAAGCAATAACAAATATAATCTCTATTAGTCAATTTATATAATTTAATTAAACTAAAGAAAATTAATAGAGTGGTTCAATAATTGTAAAAATATAGTGATTGTCAACTGAAATTACCTTGATGAAACTGATGGGTATCGTCTGCTTGCTCTTGCTGTAGTGTCGGGCGACTTTGTACACGGTTTCGGGGATATATTCCAGGACTAGATTAAGGTAAACCTCGTCCTTCTGCAATCAGGCAATAATCAGGTTGTTAAGAAAATTCTGACTACTTTGGATGCAAACATAACTCTGTCTCGCAGAGGTTAACTTAAGACTTTTCTGCAAACGAGTTATAAACATCGACCTCAAACACGTTATTTAATCTTTACAACGACAAAGTTATTCTTTTACTTCGAGAAACGATTTTTCTACAGAATCTTTAAATCCTGACTTTTTATGCATACAAATTATATTTACTACTCAGAATTCATATACTAATACTTTTCCTTACAATCACGTATACCGAAGTTAGTTCACTACTTTCTAATGAATTGTGTAAATTAATTGTATTTTATTACAATAATTAAGCAGAAGCAATTGTTACATTGCACAGACAGTGTTCTTTCCAAATTTGACTTTCACCAAAAATAAAAATCTGAAAAACATTATTTAAATATATACAGTAGAAATATTTGATCACACCTGAATTGGATTTATTTTAAAGAAAACGATTATTTTTAAAAAATATAAAGTTTAAATACTTTTTTTATTTGAATCATTACAATAAACACTCAAAATAATTTTAATATAATATGTAATTATTTTTAAAACAAAATTATGTAACTTTGAGATTTAGTAGGTCGTAACGTTTGCATTTTAATTTAATAGTAAAATAATATTATTTTTATCACTTTCACGAAAAACTGTTTCCCTGAGTAAAAAATACCTTTTTACCAGTCCTCGACATATGATATTGAAATAATTTAAATCTTAATGTTTTTTTGTAACACTATCTGTCATATAATTATTAAATATTTATTTCCTTTCTACACGGATGACGGTAATTTTTACAACGTTGGTTATACATATTAACCAAAATGGATTTTTTTAAATCTTCGTATAACGATATTTTAGCTGGAGGCATCAATAAAACAAAACTAATATTTCGCTGTTTAACAGACAATACTCCAAGAATTATTAGGAAATAAAACATCACAGAAAAGTTTCATAAACTAGTGTCATTTGTAACTTGTACACTAGCCTCGTTTGAAATATGTTTTCTATGACTAGCCAAGCAGCATTAAATACTAAAAAAATTCATAGTATTCATATCTTCATAATCTTTTTTTGTTTCAATTAATCAAAAAGCATTTAGTAGGAAAAAATTAACAATATTTTGCGCCATATATACGTTGATTTGATTTTATACTACCGTAGAAGCGTGATTGCCTAAAGACTCGTCAGAGGATTAAATATTTAAACTACCTACTGGGTACGCTTCAACTTACGTCCACGTGAAAAACTGGATTAGTCGCGTTTAAGACGTTCTACAAAATAACATAATGACGCATGCATTAAACGAAAACCGAAAAAACTTCCTTGTCACCCTAAAACTTTTTTCTTTACCGGTAAATACATCTTTTAATTAAATTTTTTTTAATCAGTCATGCAGCTAGTAAGATAAATTAAGTAATTTTATTTTACTTCAAAAGAGTATAAATTAATAAAAGAAAAACATTCGATGAATAAAACTAACACTTAAAGTATGCACTTATATATTAGCTTATTTTACTCAAAAATAATTTAATACGAATACTTATTTCTTTAACAATTTCGATTAAGTGGTGTAATATTTTATAAAGATAAATGTAAAAAGTAAAATAAAAAATTAATAGAAACATCACATGTACTAATCTTACCTTATCACCACTAGAGTAAAAGAAATACTTTAGTTTGACGATATTGCAGTGTTCGAGACGTCGCATTATTTGCAATTCTCTGTTCTGAAATAAGAATGTAGAAATATTATTAGTATACAATATACATATATTATACATTGCATATATAAAAAATTTTTTATTTTATAACAAAATTTTTGAACGTATATAATTTGCATGAAATAATTAAATAAAATAAAAAAATAAATCTCAGATAGCGTAAAAGTATGTAAGAAAATGATGTTTGACAGCTATTCTAAAAATAAAAGTTATTCAATTCAAAATCAAATGTGAGTTATAAAGTTACATAATACAATTTCAACGTCTAACATTGAACATAAAACGTTAGAAAATAACGTGGCAAACAATATGGAATGAATTTCAAATGGTCAATTTAACTTCAGAAAGCTTAAAAGATATTTAAGAATTTTCTATAAATAATAATTGTATTTCTTAATTTAAAAAATCTGCTTAACATAATATGTTTCAAATTTTTGTAAAATATATAACGAATGTAAAGAGTAAAGATTAATTGTTTAATTAATAAATGGTAATAGTAATTTGAATAGTAATATGCTTAGTAAGTAGCTAACCTTAAATCGCTTGTCCTGCAAGACCTTCTTGATCGCGACGGTCTCGTTGGTCTCACAAAGTTTGGCCTGGTAAACGACGCCGAAGCTGCCATTGCCGATGACCTTAGTGTCGGTATAGGCAATTTCCTGGGGACGATCTGGTCCGGCGCCGGCTGTAGCCACCACTGTCGTCACCTTACTGCCATCCTTGCCTGCATTATACGACGCACCACCCATAGAAAAATCAAAAAAATAACGAAACGCTATAGTACAATAAAAATTACATATTGAGGAAAATATTTTCGCTTTATCAACCTTTTCAACTTTGTATCATATGTATTAACGTTGATATAGCGAATTCTCAGTGTACATCTAAAAATTCTAAAGATCGATTAAATAAATTAACTAGAACCCAATCATTAATTTATCTATCAATTTATTTGTTTTTTTTTTCTAATCAATTTACTGAAATGATACACGCAAATTGTTAAATAGTAATCAATTTTCGATTAATAACAGGAATGTTTCGGTGAGATGTTTTATGGCAGTGATGTTGGAAAGGTTATTGGTACAATAAATCCAATCAAAATACCATCGGGTAATGTTCAACCAGTTTATGATGACACTACTCATATCATATTCACTAAGAAATGTTCGACAGTAAAAATTAATATTTTGTGTTAATTATTCCGAATTTATTTTCAAATTCCTATAATAGCCTCATACTATTCTAACAAATATATAATGTATCGTACAAAATAAAATTATCAAATACTTATTTGATAAAAATTTGGTATAATTGCCTATAACGTAGTATGGATTTTGCACTCAAGAATTAAAGACATTGGGTTTATACACTAAAAAATTATATCGCGTAAGCTATAAAACTATGGTACAAAATAATGAATTAGTACCCATAAAGATTGTAATAAATGTAAAATATAAGTAAAATATAGTGTCGTTATCTGATATTTAATTATTAGAATGTGTGACAGCTCCAAGTAATTATAATTTTTGATAAGAAAATTATTCTGATTAAATATACATTTTATGACAAAGATTTAATAAATATCTTTTAGATGACACACGAAGTAAGCAGAGCCATATGTTCATTACACATTTTCGTAGTAACTCGTATTTTAGCAGCAATTTGATAAAATGAAAACTTATACATTAAAAAACACCTGTGAACATTAATTTGTACTTCTTTTCATTTTTCACAAACCTTGACCTTTTTATTTGTATTAAGTTCAACAAATCACGTCATTGCAATAGATGTCAAGTGAAAACGGTAATCAACGCCATTTCCAATGTTTATTTTTAATTTTTACGGATTCGAGACGCATTAAGGGATGTTGGACGTGTATCTCATAAAATATAAAAGTGGTAAATCGGAAGTCGCACTTTTGCATCCGAGCTCTCTCGATTGCATCTTAGCTCAAAATAAAATCATTGGTGTTCTTTAAGTCGTGCGTTCGCGCCGAGTTGACCTTAATTATATGAAAAGCCTAGGCTAGAGCTAGCGGTCCGCCGAATGGATGCGTCACGCCCGGATCGCGGGCTCTATTTTCGCGCGAGAAGCAGAAATAGTGTCCGTTTCGACGACATAGAGGTCCACGAGCACACGAGTGCGTTTCCCGAAAAATCTGAGCAACGCTTGCAATTGTTTAGCGGTTACGTTTCTGCTATGGCTTCTCGATCATAGTTTTTCTATGCCAATCTTTTCGATTATTTTGCTTCATTTTGAACTGTAAAAAATATTATTTTCTTAAGAGAAAGTGCATCTCATAAAAAGAAGTTTTACGAGGTAAAAGGTCTATGAGTAATGTAACTACGTAAATAGAATGGGTTATTGTAAAAGATGCGGAACTACCGGTGAACTGAATACTTCAACTTTATATCGGTATATGCATACAATAACATATTCTATTACGGATCCTAAAAGTGTACTGTATATGACTCGATGTCCACTGCAAACTTGGAAATGTTCCTGCTTTACCTTTTTCTTGGACGATATTGCTTATTCCCGCGGCGGATCATTTTACAACCATTTTGCTTTTATTTCTACAAAGCAAAGTCGGTTTTAGTGTCAATGTATATACATCATGCATAATTTATGGTATACATGAGTTTTCTTTTCTTATTCAAACAATATTATTTTAATGTCCTTCTTACAACAAAATTATTAAAGCTTATTGTTAAAAAATTAAGAGCGCTGTTGCCGAAAAACAATTACAATAGTATTCTAAAGTTCAAAGACCCTTGAAGTGATTTTTACAAGACACCCAAGACACCCACTTTAACCTTGCTACAACCATACAAGTGTTGCGAAAACCCCCGCAAACACTAACAAATAATGTACCGAAAAATTCTCACCTTACGCTGGCAAGAAAGTTTCGATTTACCTATATGTATCAATGATGGAGTTTTCCTTTAAATTTAAGAACATTCACTTTGCATCAGAATATACCAAATGTTCGTAGTCTTTTATTTACCTCAATATAAAATTTAAATTTAAAAAGTACATATAAAAATTCTAGTTAAGAAACTTTCAGTACTGCATATTATAGAACAGAATCAAAAAAATTGTTATAGTCAACATACGTAATATTTAATATTGCACTGTCAAGTTAGACTACTTTAAGACATCGTAAATTGACGATGCTATCGTAATAAAGCTTGGAAAGAAATGTTGAATATGAGTGTCACTTTAAAATTAGGAAATATCCGTTAAGTAAAAACTTTAACAGATGAGGAAAACAAATAGTAAAAAATAACATAATAATATTGATAAATTTTTTAAATAAAGTAGAACTTACAAAGCATCATAAAATAATGTACACGAACATACAAATATCGTTCCACATTTTTTTTATAAAGCAAGTTTTATCGAATTCGGACTCAAAAATAGAATCAAAGCTTGCGATTCCTCGGAGAAATAATTCTACATAAAATTCATGAATTCTCTTAGAAATTGCGTGAATTCGTATATAAATAATTATTTATAAATCTCATCGAATTTGCGTCATCTTTTATCATTGCGAGGATGATGACAAACGCAAATTTGAAATGCAACTCGTACACAAACTTGAATATCGATTTTGAGAAGCACGTGGTGATTTATTTTTTTCACGAGTCAATTTTCCTCTCGTTATACTTTATTTAATACACCTCAGTTTTTATAGGGATGTATACAGTTTTTGCTAACTCAAATTTCTTTAAAAGTAGCAATCAAAGGTAAAATAAATTAAAATTATAATTCAACGATAAAATTATGCATATTTTGTAATCAGAAACAAATTACATGAATCTTAATTCATAAAGTAATATATTAACCTTTTCACCAAGAAAACTTAACCTCTACTCTCCATTTAACGTCAATTTACCAAACTGCCCGTGAGTAGTAGTGATAACCATAACCACCCTTAGCAAAAAGCTCAATTAAAATTATCAAAATAGTAGTTGTGGATGTGAACGCTTTGTTTAATAAAAAAAATAAGCTCACGAGTGATTTTGTTATAGAGTCTGGTGCTGTGTCGGTTCAGACGTCCGGAGCGCTCGACTTGTTTCCTTGAGTCCATTCGATGTGATGCCCGGAGTTTCTTTGCCTCTTCGGGCTTTTAACAAATTTTCATAGCAACGTGGATAAGGTGTACCTCAAGTTTTAACTCGTAGGAAATTCGTCGATCCAAAGGTGCGCAATTGAAAATGCTAATAACAGTTGACGGATCGTGTGGTCTACTTCGTCATTCACACAGTTTATTGAATTTTTCGAAATTTATAAGTGCAACATTAACATAGACTGACGATATATTTCAATTCAACGATTGATATTATTTTAATTACAAATATTTAATATCGTTGAATGTTCATACACTAAAATATTCAAATTCTGCGACAACGTAAGCTTTTACGAGTCAACAATCGTATGCATATTATTATAATCATATATGTAAAAGGGTTAGAACATTTTTCTTTTCTATATTTTAATCTAATCGACTGTATTTATTTATCTAATTATCAGGGTTTTGGTATAAATGATAATTAACTAATTAACTGCACGTTGTGTTCTGATGTGTTTAAAGAAAATCCTCGATTTACGTATTTTTAATTGACGTCATTATAATCATATAAGCTATTGAAATAGATAATTCTAAGTACATTATTTTTAAATATTGCTAAAAATACTAAATTATTTGATTCTCCTCTGAATAGTCTATGTTATTATGTATATACCTATATGTTTAATTAAAAACAAAATAATAAAATAATATAAACGCAGATAAATAATTATCGTGACTGTGTAAGAACACAGGTAGATGTACTAAAATCTCTGATTTCATATATTTAAAAAATCGTGTCATAGCGGTTTTTATCAGGTGATATCTATAACTTTTTTGAAGAAAGTACATATCGACGGCTCCTATTCATAAAGTCCTATCTCAAAAATTAATTAAAAAATGTCCTAACTCAAGAATAATTCTATAAAGTCCTAACTGAAAAGAAAATTCTATAAGGTCCTATCTCAAAAAAAAATTTAGTCAGTATTATAAAGTCCTATCTCGGAAGTCAATTTTATAAAGTCCTATCTCAAATGCAATTCAATAAAGTTCGATCATAAAAGTCAATTTTTTTAAGCCCCCCCCCCCTTCCTTTAATACACTTTCTCTTAACTTCATAAAATTATAATAATATTGATAATTTATATAATTTGAAAACTATTATGACAATATAATTTATATTATATTATATTATTTATATTATATTATTTATTTATATTATATTTATTTATATTTGTTTCTTTTTAAAAAATTGCCGTTCTCATAACATTGAAGTAAAAGGTAACATTTTTTATTCAAATATCACAAATTTCAAAACTGAATCTAAAAAAAGTTGCGGCAGATTCAGTCCCATCTCTGTCGTCAAGTACATTTTAAATGTCTTACTTTTTTATTTTCTTTTTAAATGAATTACTTATATATTTTGACCTCTTAAATAATTCTACTTATATAATATATAGTATATATATATTATATGATATATATTTATAATAGATCCAATTGGCAGAATATTTACCCTAGTGGAAAAGTTAACATTTTTTGGTTAAGTGAAACGTTTTTTCGGGCATTAATGTACGATTTATGGCCATTTTAATGGCAATGGCCAATTTCTTGTCTAAAAAACGTTTCATAAATGCTCGAATTTCCACCTGGATACAAAATTCAAATTTTAATATTTTTTATATACTTATAAAATCTCGATAACGAGGTTAATGAAATATAATATATTCGGTAAAAGTGTACTCTTTACATGAGCATTATTATCCGATTCTGCATATATATTTATATTTTTAGATAAAGGTGTAAATATTATTTTTATAATTTATTGTTTTTATTAAAAAACTTATTGTTTAATGATTTTGTAGCTTTCAAAATTTGAGATGAGATAGGACTTTATAGAACTGACTTTTTCAGATAGGACTTTATAAAATTGTACTTCTGAGATAGGACTTTATAAAATTGTACTTCTGAGATAGGACTTTATAGAATTATAATTAAGATAGGATCTTATAAAATTTTCTTTAAGATAGGACTATATAGAAATGACTTCTGGTATAGGACTTTATGAATAGGAGCCGTCGATATGTAAACTTAATATATTATTAGTTTTTAAAGATACGGTAAAAGGAGATTCCGCTGTCTCCACGGTAATCGTCATCGTAATCATCACGTTATACACTGATAAAAGGCACCTTCAGACTGAAAAAATCAAGCGGAAGGTTGAGATTTTAATCGACAAAGTATAGAGACAATCATTTACGAAATGTTTATCATCTAAATAACTTGCTATCGGTTAAAAAAATGTCGTAATCGTTAAAAATATATTTACTCTCTAATAAAATCATTAACGCTTAATTTTCTCCTTCAAACAATCGAATATTACTTCAGATGTTGAATGAAAATTAAAAAGAATAACACATAGCTAAAGTATAAATTCATTAATTTCGTTTTAATCAACTGAACGATAATCAAATCTTAGCCATATGTCCACGAATGAAAAACACGAATGAACAAGGTAAACAAATTGTCGCTGCCAAAAAAGTTGAAAAAGTAGTGGAGAAACGTCTTGTTCGGATCAAGCGATGTAATAGTAGTAGTAATAGTAATAATAATAATAATAATAATAATAATATGTTAGGTAAACAGAAGTTCAACCACTGTATGTTTGACGTGACCGCGCCGAGGAAACAAACCAAGCGGGCAAACTGTAAGAAGCGAACGAACGATAAACTCGTGTGGCCTCTCTCGCTTCTGTAAATTTGTACAACAATCGCATTCCCGGGTTCAAGAAGAAACCGAAAGAATCAAGAGTAGTGAGAGATATACGTGTATATGTGTATATTGCACACGTACGTCGACAAGAAGAATTCGATCAACTTTGATGCTTTATATTGTTAAATAATATTTTTGGTGTAAACATGGTAATTTTTTCTCTTATTTTAAGAATGTACTGACCTTACACAATCAATTTACTTATCGTATATTAATCGGGTAAAATAATAAGTAAATGACAAACTAGCAACTTCGCTTTTGCAAGAAAGAAGTAAAACTTAATTTATCAAAAATGAAACGAAAGGTAACAAAATAAATGTATGTTTTTAATTAGAAAAAAAAAATAGATTTTTGTCGCAATTTAGCATCTGAAACTCGATTAGATATACAATGCGGAAATTTTAATATATTTTTCCCAAACATTGGATTGTGTTATTTAATATCTATTTATATAAACACTCGAGTCGAGAAATATATATGGATAACAACGTTATGTATCGTTACAAATACAGTATATATTTAAGAAAACTGTTTAACGTTGATCATTCGATAATAAAACTGGCTTTCGCGATAAAAAAGTTTGTCTCCTATAAGTTGAAATACACTCGACCTAAAGTAGTCACCATAGCTAATTCTAATTTAACAAGCAAGTATAATAACCTCACGCGTATTCTTTTTGATTAATTTTTTCTGTATTGTCTTAGAAAAACTTTCCTCCTTGAATTTGTCGAGACAAAAATCACCCATCAGCCTAGATATAGTCTGCCGGTATGTATTTACGTGTGGATGAAACGCGCGATTAAGTGCTTCCTTGTTTACTCGAGGATTCTGTTCCTTAGTGAGATTCGAGGATATACAGCGGATCTAAATTGCCGATCGACGTGAATGTGCTTTGTTATTTACCCCCGATTGTTTGCCCGCAATTTCGAGTCGCAAGCATCTATAAACGGAACTTGCTAGACTTCTGTTTTTCGCATTAATTTTCGACTTCTTACGTGTATTCTTCCGTTGATACGCTCATTGTTTTTCTTTTAGTTTTTTTTTAATTATACCTCACTGTACGACATTTAGAAAGTATAAATTTGTACTGTGTAAATCATACCATATACAAATTATTCTGATAAAAATGAGTTTTTATATTAAATTTCACTATACGTACATATTTAAATAAAGTATGTGATTGTATATTATTTCTAATTTCCTCTATGATGTAAAAATATCATGCGAGGGATAAAGTGTTATTTAATAAGCATGAATGAGTATTGAAAATGTAATAATAATATTGCCAATACATCGATTGGATAATGTAAGATATAAGATGATTACACTGTCGATTAATTTTAATATTCATGCATACATTATTAAATTGTTGCACTTAAATTAAGTTACACGCTGGACGCTTTTTATGGAAAGATTAATTTGAAATAGTGAATTCTTAGTTAATTTCGATGCGTAACATAAGAAAAAAAATGATTTGTCGAACGGAATACAATAGAATTATTACGCAAGCAGATTCTTCAATCAGTCGCTTTTCCAATATTCATTCGTGACTCTTAGTCATTGAAGGAAAAAAAAGAAAAGAAGAAGAAAACACGAGGATCGTTAGCAAGATTTTAAAATTTTGTTTCCTTCTATAATATTTTATGCTGCACTTTCAAGAAGGAAGTGCACCATTGGATATTATTCTCTCTCGGTGTGCAATTTTTGATACATTGTACAGCGAGATGAGGTATGTAAATGACTAATTTATAACGGTGATAGAGCTACATGATAATACATATATACGTATAGTTGTCATTGTTCATTGTCGATGCAAGAGTTGATGCATTGTTTATTAATATTGCGTGGCGCGTGGTGCTTCGACGCTAAAACGTACCGAGTATACTAAAAAATTTGTCACAAGCTTTTCCTGAATTTATGAATCATATTTTCGACTTCCCACGATGCTCGGGAGCAGAATAGTTTCGTAAGCTACCTATGCAAACTTGGAGTCGCGTTCGTTATTTTATTGCAGTAGTCTCAAAACCATCGGGTTTCGAGCAGTTGCTCCTATTGTTCTGACACGACGAATAAGAGGAATAATTATTCTGTTACCGTCGTATACGTACGCGACGTATTACATAAGCGTAATCAACTTTAAATGTACAACTTTGACATCTACTTATCTTTCGGTTAGTTACGAGATACAATTAAATTATTTTATACCTTGGTCATCGATGTAAATACGATTCGATTAATGGAACGAATCTGCTGATTGTAATTAAACTGACAAAAGATCGTGATTATCGTTTATCTTTATACAATGTTTTTCTTTTTTATTACCGACAGTTGTCGATATAAATTATGAAAATAATAATAAATTTAAATAAATATATTTGTCCCCTGCACTCTCTCATTTGAACGTGTGTTTTCTTTTCTCATGTTGCATTAATATTTATCGTTACTTTAATCTAATTTGATTACAAAATGAATATTAATATCATTTTTAATATTTGTAATAATTTGAATGTTATATAATTATTGCACAAATGTACGAGAGTTATGAAACTTGCAGTAATTAAATTAAAGTATTAAATAAAGAGTGCTTAAAAGTTAGCACTGAATATTATTCCTAACCTTAACATTTAATCACATATTTGAAAATTGAATAGCAACAGTGATGCGTGATTTTGGTAATAATCGAGTAACTCGAAGAAGTAAGCTCACATTTTTTGGATTTGAGTCGTTTGAGGAACTTGCATATTTTCTTGTATGCTGTGTCGGCCTCTTTGTCGCTGAGCTCGATCGTGCTCTGCGCCTTGACGGGTTGAGGGTTCTGTATCCTCGCGGCCGACATCCCTTTGGGGTATCGCCAATGCTGCCTCGGTTCCGACCAATCCAACACGCTTGCCGGCGCCATTACCTTCTCACTCTCTCCTTCTCTTTCTCTTTCTCTTTCTCTCTATACACCTTTCACTAGTTTTATCTCACTCTTTCGAATACTGATACAGATAAATAAACGGATACGGCACGCGACGAGTCGTTAAGTACTCCACACCCTCCCTCCTCCTACGTGTACAGGTATGCACGTTGCAGTTTCAGTCTTGGGATTTCGAATATACCTAATATTTACGTTTACGTATGTATATATGTGACTATATACACTAGTCTAAGATAGTCAGTCTTATCCGGCTTGTAAGTTCGGAGGCTCTAAAGAGAGGACTCGGATTGTTTCGAGCGCGTAATCGCGGCTCCGGCGAGGGTACTTATTCGAATATCTCGAATCTCCATCTCACGCGACAAAGCCGGTTGTCTTTTATTTTCTCGAGGCCGAGAATCGCGAAGGATACTTGGGAGAACAACCGCTTTGTCGAGTAAAGTGTAAGCGCGAGCAGATTGCTCCGGATTCGCGGGTGCTCGGCGCACGACTGACTCGCCGCTTGCGCCGTGACTCGCGAGCGAAAAATAGAGGAGAGGAGCGTAGATGGTGGGAGGGACGCCGGACGCCGAGTACGCCGCGCGCCGCCGGGACTCCCTTGTCTTCTTTTTTTTCCTTTTCGCTTTCTACGGGCAAAGTATAGGGTCTTCACGTGTCTTCGCTGTGTGCTCGCCTCGCCTCGCGCACGTGCTCCGGGCTTCGGGCTTCGGGCTCCGGGTTCCGGGCTCCGGCCACCTTCTTCCTCTCGTTCTCCTATACTAACTTATCCTTCTGTCGCTTATCCACTTTGGAAAAGAGAGAAGGAGACCTGAGCTCGTTGCACGGGGCTTGGTAATTTTTTTCGATCTATTCACGTTATGTCAAGGTGACTCTGATTCTCATTGCAAAACCACACATTTTTTTCTCTATGCAAGTCGACACTTTCGTGATAAAACTGTGACATTCTTTTGCCCTCTCAATTTTTCTTATTCTACTTGACTCTTTGAGCTATACATCATCGCATTCGTATAAAATGTTACCTTAACGTGACTGTTATTACCACGCATCTCCACGAAACCGAGTGCTTTATCTCATGAAATATTATGTGTAAAATATAATAATATCTATACGAGTCTCATTTAGTACCAATCTAACATATTATACGTGTTCCTTCGCGTAACCCTTCCGGGCGAATCCAGAAGAATAAAGTAGTAAGTACACTAACCACACTATTGCAACTTGCACATTATTTAATATTTTCACGTTAATTTTTTATAGATAAATATAATTTAATAAAAGTTCTACTTCCGAAATATATTAATAATTAAGAAATTACTTCAAATATTATATTTCTGGATTACAAAGACGTAATGCATTCAAAAATAATACAAAGGGTTCTCTGCACACTCAAATTTGTATTATATTATACGTGTAAAGAATTTTTGCGCGCGTTAAGAATAATGGAATGCCCACATTACACATTTACAGAGAAATTTTCTGTGTTTCATGCAAATGCAGTCATTTAATAAATTAATGCATGTTAATGTGGCAAACATTTGTATGCTGCACGTTTTGCTTAAAAGCTATATAATATACTTTAAACTATTGCATAATGGTTAAGAGTTAATTAAATTGGCAATAATTCGCTTAATCGTAATGAAAATTAAAGTAATTGGTTTTCAAACTAACTATTCAGTTTTGCAATTGTAATTAAACTTTTTACGAACTTCTTTGTAATGTGTTTAGTTCAAACTGTATATAATAATTTAATTTACAAATTCAAAAGATCATTTGAATGATTTATTAGTTTTTTTTCAAATTAAGTAAGATCAAGCTTACTAAAAATGCATATTAGCATATTAAAGTAGTGCAATTTAACAAAATTATATACAGAGATTGAAATTTTAAGAAAACTCTAATCTGTCAAATAACAAGAAAAAGATATACTAGAACATTTCGCAGTAAATTTGCTATGTAATCGTGAGATACATTTTAAAGTACGTTAAAAGGTAACGTGACGCACGATATTATATTAATTTAAAAGAATCATTGTCATCTCTGCAAAGATTTTGATTAAACCATTTACCGTGATTTAAAGTACAATGATTCATTAAACTTCGAGAAATAAAATATTTATTTAATTAATTATAGCACGAAGCACGATGCAAAATGTGTATGTATCGAAAAATCATATGGGCTTTCTAATATGCAAACATAAGAAGATGAGAAAGAACGTTGTTAAGTGTAAACCAGATAATTTATTGAAAACGTTCTGCCGCAAATAGAAAACCAGCTACACAAATAAAACACTTTTTTTATTATCCTTTTAAATGCAAATTAAGTATTTTGCATTTCTGCTTCTTAGTTTTCGATTTGCCAATGATGTTTCGCAATATTGAATACTTGTATCTACGTGCTCATATTGTTACACTTTACACATACGAATAAACAAGTAGTCGAAAAAGTTAACGTAGAATTTACTATTATTACTGCTTCTTTTTATAAATTATAAGATAAGTGCATAAGATCGAATAAATTATATGTAAGATAAACTTTTCGTAATGAAATTAAATATATCTGTTTAAATTAAAGATACTTGTTTGTGAATAGTATTGCATTATAAATGTTAAACGAATGATAATTCATAATTAATCGTTCTCTGGTAAGAATTGTATCAAAGAAAAATGGGTTGTATAGCCATTTACTCGGTATGTAAAATGGCTAGATTCTAGTAGGAGGTAAAACGCTTTTTTCACATTATCGTCCATTTAATGGAGTGCTCGTAACCGCTAAATATTTTAAATAAATCTATCAGTGACCTTTAAGTTGTGATTGGTCAAATTCGATCGGCTTCCTAATTGCAGATATGATTTGGCAACTGTTTACTTTCTACGAATCATCGTTCAAAATATATACCGAGATTCACGAATTTTTCTTAAAATCGAGCCGAATCTATCTTACAAGCCTTTTCATGGACTAGAACGAGCCAGGCAACCTATTTCAGACCAAAATGCCGAGGAACCTATCTTTCTGGCTAGGAAATAGACTGATCTTGATAAAACAATATTGTAAAAAGCGTTTCATCGCAAGAATAAAAATGTTCACATTTTAAGCCCAATTTTTTCGAAACAAGCTTGTTACTACTAAGAAAATGGAGACGATTCCTACCAGGGTTCTTGATTATCTTTTACTGTAAATATTAATTTTATAATTGTAATGAAAATTTTATTCCTAAATAAACTTGGTTCAATCACTTCTTAACACATAATTTCTCTTATTATATCCTTTATTTTAACCACCCCATGTTTTTCTTAACTTTATTTTTTTTTTCTAATCCATATTCTCATATTATTTTTCACATTGTTTACTAATTTCCGTCCTTATATTCTCCTTTACGTTTTTCGTAATCTTTTCATATTTTTCTAAAATATTTCAGCGTTTCTTTTCGTTTTTCGCATAGTCTCCACTATTATTTTTTCTTCCAAGCGATATAAATTTTCGTCAAATGTGTTTTCTGCATTTCCGCGTCTGATACAAGTTACGACTTATGATTTCCTTCTTTTCTATCTCTAAGTTGCTTTGGTGCATGCGTTACATATTCGTTAATTCTACTACCAAAGATTCATTTTATCCTTTTACTTTTTTATAATATTTTTTACTCGTACTGTTTTAAAGTATACTGCCTGTAGTATGTGCTTCTCACACGAAGAAATAATGAAAATTATATTTACTTATCGAGTTCAGTACTAATATTTGTTTCTTGGTTCATTGAAGAAAGCCAGTCTAATCTCTAATAAGGATTTGGAAACATACGCATAATATATACAATATAAAATACTCTCGAATATTTTCCTTTAGAGAATGCACATCCGGTGCAGTGACTTAAGCGTTCAAAGTAATTAGTGCCTTCATAAACTCCTCCTTTGAACCTACAACATGTAAAGAATGTAATAAGGGCTGTAAATGTTTCTACTTTCGTTAGACTAAAATTTCCTTGTTTGACATTCGTCTCACAACCCGTTTATTTACCGCCATCATCTCGATTTTCACGCTCTCCGCACTTTCTATCTTTCACTCTTCGGATTCACATATCCTTTTCTCTAACTTCTCTTTTATTCCTATTAAAACGCAAACATTTGTCTAAACCCTTTCTTTTGTTCGCTGTACGCATCGCTACTGCTTTACGTTTAACACTTTTTTTGCTTATTATAGTTTAACATTGTCCGCCCTTCATTATTTTCACTTTCGGCGTTTTCGAAGTATGTCGTAACACTTTCTCCGGTTCCACCTTATTTTGCGTTTTATTGTTCCTTTTTCTATCTCTCCTGTACACACGTTATTTTCTCACTAGTTCTTTGTGTGTTTTGTATTTTTTTTAATTTATTTGAAGCATAAAATACGAATTGATAAAAGTATAGTAGCTCAGTTATATTGAATTTACAGTTACGATGTAAAAAATACGCTTTTGCATTTAATACATTTTTAATAATATTAAATTGCTAAACTGAAAAATTTAAATTGTGCGTATATAATTATAATTCACCTTAATTATTGATTGTATGAAATACTTGATTATATTATTCTAAAATATAATTTATAAAGGCAATGCGCATTATGCAATCTATAATTATTGAGTCTTCATTAATAATGTACAATCTATTATAATAAAATATAGCGATATTGGAAAAATAATTTGTATTTTTGTACAACTGATAAATCGATGGTTCAATCAGCTGTGATATAAAAAACTGACCGTTCAAAAGTACCGTTAGAAATAACAAGCAAGTTTTTACACACTCGTCTCCCTAGTAGAAATGATAATATTTAAAATGTGCTGGTTCGGTAGAAACAACGTAAGAAAAGTAGGTAGGACATGGGTAGGATGAAACGTTTTTTCTCGTTGTTTTCACGCATTTAATGGAATGGAAATAACCTCTAAATTTGTTTAACAGCAGTTTCTCGGTTCAATTCTCTAATCTCTGCAAATATTCTTTTATTCTATTGCTTTTCTACATTTATACACGAATTTCGATCATTTTCTAGCAAATAATTCCTCATTTCCGAGATATTTTGAGTTTTACTAATTTTTTCAAAATTTCACCAAAAGCATTATTAATGCGTCTTTCATAGCCCGGAACGAGTCACTAATCTTACCAAGCGAAAACTATTTTTTATGCTCGAAAATGCCTTGTTCAGGCGTAACATTTCTAGAAACAATTGAAGCCAAAGCATTTAATGCGCCAAAACAACGAGAAAAATCGTTTCCTAAATGCCTGAAAACTGATTCCATTTTTCACGCATTTCAATGCAAACAACCTATCTTAAAATAATTATTACGAAACATTTCTGTAATGCGATTCAAAAAATTGAATAGACCAGACGAAAAACATTGAAGTTGTGACAATGAACTAAATAATAAATTAATTTATATGACTGTTTTGAGGTAATCCTTTTGTCCGGTTAAGCCATCGTTTTGTCTTCGGTAACTAGGTTAGTGATAAGAAGTAAGTTAAGGTTACAAAGATAGGATCATTCGCAGAAATCTGTACATAGGAAATGAATATAACGTTATAAAATTTTAGCAAACAAGCAAATCTTAGTATTTATTAAAGTTATAATCGTGCATTTCTAAATTTAAGAGCAATGTGACGATTATGCGAGAAAATTTTAATTTAATCGTAACTTTAATTCATTACTTTTTATGTTTATTTATGAAGTTAATATGATTATAATGATGTAAGTGATATGCATATGTATATATAAATAGGTATGCATACTCATTAATATTTAGTTATTTTTTCTTTAAAGAACAGCTAACATGCACGTAATTAAATCACGTTTACAAAACTGTCAATAATAATATAATGAAAGAAAAAGCTTAATATACGTTTATAAAGTTATTATTTATTTTTTTAAATTATTAAATATTAATTAAACAGGTATACAAATTATGTGAACACATAATAGTAGTTTATAAAAATACACACTTTTTTCATGGTAAAATAGTCGAATATGCTAAATATTACTAGTAAAAATAATAAAACCAGAGAAAAGAGGAGACGGTATATTTTCATCGCATATTTCCTGGGCGCTAATGGCTCACCGTAAAAAGCGTCAATTAAATCCATAAACATCTCGCCTATCCACGAGCGCATATCCCAATAAACCTCGAGAGAGGAAGAAGGGAGAATGTGTGTGAAACTTTCTCTCTTTCTCTCTCGCGCTTCGTATGTCAAAGCAAACGACGCGGATGTATTTAAAAACACCGAGCGTGGTGAGGGAAACCGATATGCACCCGGTAAAGATTGCGTTCACATTGATTTTCGCAGCATGGACGAGGTGCAAACTTCTATAGTGCAAAGTGTATTTGTATAAAAAAGAGAGAGAGAGAGATCGTGGCCTGACCTTCTTATTTTTTTATCTTTTTATTTCAAAATCGCCTACTTACTTTTTCAATTTTACGAACGAGTTCTAAAGTTTTATTTACAGGGCGTTTATTTAAAGGTTGCAGCTCGTTAGCGATGGATGGCTATTGTTGCACGAATACTTTTATTGTTTTAATCTTAATGATAAAGAAAGATGCAGGTGCCGATTTATTTATTTTTTTTGGTAAGCTAATTTTGACGTGTTAAAATGTAGGTGTGTAGGTGTACACCATACGTGGGTGGCTCAGTAACCAATGAACAGCAAATTTCTTGATTTAAATTATTAATTCTTTTATTTATTTTGTTCCCCGTGTCGATGCATTTTCAACGTTTAATATTTAATCACCAAATAAAATCTGTTTTAAACCGACGTTTTTATTTATAGCCGTACGGTGAACTTTTGAACCCAATTCGACGATAATTATACTTTATTGGGTGAGATGCCGGGAAATGCATTATACGAATTAAAGTAATGCGATATTATTTTATGTGCGACAGTGTTAAATTAATTATTTTTTATTCTGCAGAAGATTTTGCTGGTGTTGATGACACGAATAGATTATCCGGTAGGTCCATGTAGATTATTAAATTATATGCTAGAAATAAATCTTTTATTAAGATAAATGTATTTCTATAATGTGTATACATATACCTTTTAGAGCTCGCACAACTTGTGTAATTATCGTCAGTGGAAGATAAAAAATGTTTAAATTCAGTTTCCAGGACAAAGGAGCATATTTTTTAATTAAAGTATGAATGACTCGTACACTGCACGTGTCTTGCGTGGTCCGTTCACCATGACGTCAAAATCTAGACAAGGCGCAATCTCAATAATGCATGCGTTGCGTTTATACGTGTTTGCAGGCACGTAAAATTTTCTGATATACCGTAATACAGTATCACAGGTTACAAAACTGCATAAATAATCATTTAGTCGTCACTACTAGCTTTGCCTAATAATGTACGATACATAAAGGCCAAGAAACTTTATACTGAATTTTACATATTACCAGCTTTATTCTGTACATTACTAGATTATTCGATAGATAAAATATTTCCAGTACATAATTTTTGAAAATTTGATCAATATTGCTTTAATTTAAAATTACTGATGAAGTTACTCTATTCCGAAGCCTTAAAATATAGGGATAATCATTAAGGTTTCAGCTAATATTAACAGAAGTGCAATTACTATTGATTTTGAAGGCAATCTATTTATATTGTAAATGTACAAAATAAATTTGCTGTTGTTTAAACGTTACTCGAAATCATCCAAGGTATTATAGTAACAAGATCATTAATCTTGTACCAAAAAATGGGGACAACCATAAATTTATTGAAACAACTAACTTAAGGATCTGCTGTGTCAATTATCGCATGGGATCATGCATGAAAGTGTTTTATTGTACAATTATTTGTAATTATTTTTAAGTATTAGAAGCTACACTAATAATAATTTAACACAAAGTTATAAAATTGTTATTTATATTTTAAACGCACATTTTAAATACATAAAAAAATGTAAATCCGAAAATTATTATTTTAAGATCCTAAAAATATAATTAATATTATCTATTCTGTAGGATACCCAAATAAATATTGAATTTGCAGTCAAAAATTTTCTAATGTTAAGATCTCGAATAGGTGTGTACAAATAAATACTCGAAATTTGAATAGTCCATAAAAGTCAGGTATTTTTTATAAATAGTACCTGAATATCCATCAATCGAGGGCCTGATCAAGCAGATCACCGCACTTGGATCTTTATTTCTATATGAAGGTAGCGTTGCACGCGCGAGCCGTCTATATTTAGTCTCGCGCGGGCGGTGAGCGCGGAGATAACGCACGAGAGAGATAGAGACGAAGAGAACAAAAATTACGTACATCGTAGTAACGTGAACAATCGGATGGAGCATGCGAGGGAACCAACGGAATGAAATTTGTGATTTTTCTGCACCCTTTAACTTGCAATCGAGACAAGTCGTAGTTTGAAATTCGAATGAAATAGTTTGCCATCAGTAGTTTAAACGTTTCTTTTTAAAATGTTCGTTAATTATTTGTTCCGAGGAGATATCAGACTCAGATAATGGGAGATCTTTATATTTTTTTATGAACAAAGAAAATTAATTTTTGGAAAAATCTTATGTATGAGACCTTTATGCATGTGTTAAACAATATACCCAAATATTTTCTGATTTTTAAATCGCTATAATTATGTAGTATAATGTTTGAGTTTAAAGGGGTGTCGTAGCTAATACAGATTCCTATATTGCATTTTTGTTATTTAAATTTGTTTTTGATTTTTACATAATTATTGTTGTTATCGCACATTTGTTATAAATCAGAAAATACGTGACGATAAAAATGATAAAAGTCCTTTAAATTTTATACCTCACTGTTTATTCAATAATAATTATTAAACTATTTTTTTCAAAAAATTCAATTGTCTCGCTCTTCTTTTTGCTTTAAACTATCGGTACGATTTTTTTTCAGAATTTTAAATTAATATTCTAAATATAATTTTTAGATTGAAAGGGGTAGATCTTTTTAATTTGGGTTCAACATCGCGTTAAAATGAATTCTTTACTATGGTTCGACGCGACATCATAACTATTTCGTTTGGTATTCACTGCCTTAGAAATTAAATTTATTATGTAAGCTATTGTGTTTTTTATAATATAATACAAAAATGCTAGTTAATGAGTTACTTGACACTTAAATGTTTCCCACATTTAATAAAGCATAATATACGTACTCTTATATAATTGTAAGATATGTTTGGAATTTATAGTATATATGACATTGATTTAAAAAATACAGTATGAACGAAGAATCGTGAAGAATCGTGCAGTATGACGTCATCGTATTGAAATCACCTACGACACTACTACGTCACATAAAAGTTTGGATTTTAATAGCTTTTATTATAGGAGGTACACTTATTTTCAAAAATAAAATCCAATTTCAATACTGTGAGTGAAATGCACTCGCAGTCCGTTTATTTTATCGACGCGCTTACTAAATATACAAAAGGTAAAGTGTTTTGAAGTCTTTGGATTAACAGAATACGATATACATAAAGTTAAAACCATGCGTTTAATTTAATTTTATCTTTTAATTTAAAGATTGCGTTATTATAGTTTGTTATACAACGTATAGAGTAACATTTACTAAAAATTTAGTGTATTAAATATTAGCAATTATTAACACTAACACATACGAATGCGCTAGAATAAAAGCCAGTGTTACTGTAAACAGAATTAAATAACGTATCACCGATCATGAGGAGAAACACTTCTTGATGAAAAATAAATTATTTATTTTTTTGTACATTTAGAATATTAGTTTTGGTAATTTCAGCAAATTCATATCATTGTATGATTATTCGAAATGATTGTTTCGTCCAATGATAATGATTCTTCTTAAATTATTAAAATATGGTTTATTAGCTCGATCTGATCAGCTTATTAAAACAAGTGTGTTTAGATAGTGTATATGTTGTCAACATTAACTTGCAAACGGGAAATGAAAATTGCGTTGTCAAAACAAAAGAATAAAGTATATAGTACTAATTTTCATTAACAAAGATTGACGAATTAATACGGATGAAAAATTACGTAATTAGTCTTCTCGAAGAAATAGGTTCTAAGAATCGAGGACTGCAACGCTGAAAGAATAGACTAATTGTGGCTGACCTGATCCGGCTATTATCTACTTCGATGTTTATTGTCAAGTAGGAAATTGATTTTTTCGTCAACTATAACTCCATGAATAATGTACACCAAAATGACTCAGCACAATTAAGGATGATTAACTGTTATTAACGTTATAATCAAATATTATAAATATTATATGGCGAGAAAATTTATTTTAATTTTTATCTCAACTTCTATTTCAGAAATGTAGAATGTACACAAATTAAAAATACTGACCGAAGTCAATTGTAAAAAAATAAAAATTGAGTTTGTTTTGCCAAAGTAATATTTTAATTCAATTAGTTAAGAACTTTTAATGGAGAAAGTGAGAATAGCGTACCAGGGTATGTAAGAGAATATAGCTATATAGGATAAATTCTACTGGTAGCTAGTGTAGATCCGATCCCCTATCAGTGGGATAAATCAAGCAAAGGATAGAGTAAAAGAAGGAAAATTGCGCGGGCCGAGCGCTCGCTTACTCGAGCTGCGTCTACTCTCTTTTTAGGACGTTTGCGACTGTTTATCTCGGTGTGGGAGAACCTCGAGGGATAAGCCGGTGTGACTCGAATTCAATCGTTGTCGGCTCGAGCCAAGGCCGTACGTTTTATTCGATTTTAATTGCACTGTCCTAACCTCCCTTCCCAGTTTCTCTGGACCCCCCGGATATCCGTTTGTATTGCTCGGCGTATAGTAGATCGTGCGCGTTTTCGTTTTGCTAGTTTATTACACTCGTCCGTGCGGAAGATTAAATGACGCTGCTGCATTCGTATGTCTGCTCTTGCTTTAATTTATACACATACACACGCGCGGGCGCGCGTCTATACATTATATGCGTTGAATATTTCAGGTCCTCGACTATTCAATTTCAGTCTACGGTTTTACAAGAAACGGTGACTCGAAAAGTGTGTGCATAAAATGTTTATTAGGAGGCATATTATTGTACTATTTATATAATTTATAGTCACTTGAATTATATTTGCTTCGGTGCGCTATTTTTAAATCATAAAAAACGTTACATCACTCTGATATAAGCTGTTTGGACACCTCGTTGTTTAAGGCGTATCTATTTATTTTCTTCCAATTGTAAATATTACGTACATTTTAAAAGTAAGGCATACTTTCTTCCGTTCGTTTCTTTGTTTATAATTAAAAAAATAAAATTTTAGCTGGTTTAATTTAACTTAAAGGTAATAAGAAGGGCGCAACATAAACAAAGTAACTTTATTTTGAGCTCGCGTGTTTCGCGTGAATGAAATGAAAAACGGGACGATAGTTCCAAAAGTTTTCCTTGCATTTGCGCTGGCAACTTTCTACAAACGATCGATGAATATTTAAGAGTCGCGTGTTGCAACGTCACTCCGATCGACAGCTAAACGAATCGTGCATTGCCATATAGTCCGAAAAGACGCACCACGCGAAGATGGAAAATTGCGATTGCGAGTCATCGGTGCTGGAGACGCGAGACTGCGCGGCGATGTTGCAACGACGACATAGAAATTCCGAACTAGCACGAGTAATGTTGATTATTAATTGCCTCCGAGCAATTGTGCTAACAGCTCTCATTCGATACGAGTCGATCGGAGGAAAAATCCTTCCTTTGTGCCAATACACGAATGACGTTTAAAGGATGTTTATTGATAAGATAATTCGATCAGATTTAGTTTCGACCTTTCAACTACCCGGATAAATTACTCGATTGCATTCTTCATTTTATAAATTATATTCTTGGTGAAATTCATTCTTTATTATTATGCTTTTAAATATAGAAGCATTATCAATTTAATAATAATTTATTTATCGAACTTTTCTATTTTCAACACAATTTTGATGTCGATATGATCTGAATTTATATCTCAGTTAATTTGTTAATAGAAATATATATCTAATCATAAGCGACAATGATTATGCATTTAATCATAAAAATATTACAGTATAAGTTAAATAAATATCTCGATGTTATTTAATAATTGACGATCACGTTTATAAATTGGTTTCTCCGTGCGTGACAAAATTTAAAACGAGTAACAATTATTACGTCGTAAGAAATGCAGATGAGTACTATTTGATTGCTACGAATAAACCGAGATGTGCGCTACAAATTTTTGACGTAAGACCCCAAGCAGCAAAAGTTATCGGCGCTCATAAACATAAATATGAGTTATCGAAGCGTGGCAGAATAATACGGCAAAATATATTTCTCTCAATCGTCGTTCAAGAACAACATCTTACAATATCGTTTCGAATTTATTTTTAAAGGTTTTGCAATTTTTCATTGTTCAAATATATACATACATACATATATACACACGCGCGTTTATGATAGCAAAATATATTCTCGGTACAATTAAATCTGTAATGCATCTCTATGTATGTATAAGAATGATAAAATCAGTTAATACTACTCATCAAAGTTATTATTCACAAATGTTATAATAAGCATCTCAAATAACTTTTTAATAATGCATAAGTCTTGAAAATATTAGTTTTCGCACAACTGGCGCTCGGATGTTTATTATTTTAATTTTCCTATCGGATATCGAGTGAAATAAATATGGATTTGCAGGTATGAAAAGCAGCCTGTCGATTACAGCATCCAGTATCCCGAGTACCATAAAGAACAACAAAGATACGTACGAGCGTCCGGCAATCATCCGACGTCACACCCATAAATCGAGACGAGCCCGCAAGCGTGTATAAATATAAAGCTGCGCCTTATATCGAGGTGCACGTAAAAATATATAAGAAGCTGCTGCTTTCAATACTGAGAATAAGTCGCGAGAAAGAAAAATTCGAATAATCGCATCGTTATCCGCAAGCTTTTCGTACACACAGAGTTCGTTCACTCGGTTTCTATGGATCCTGGCTGAATTCCAGTTTCCATCGCGTTATTTTCCATTCCAAACATTGATAATTAATTCGAGCTCGAGCAAGCACATTCAGCAAACTGCGTTTCCTGCGACCTTTAACCCCGTGCTCTACATACACAGACAAAACTCGAACTATTAACCTACAAGATTTATTGGAATTCGACTAGTTCTTTAATCATACCCCTTTTTTTGGTATTTAAGATATTTGGTATTCAAAATTGGTGAGAGTAATTTTTCTTAAAACTAGTACATTCAACGTTTTATTTTTTTTTACAATAATATTATAATTATTCGCACATTCATTTCACGCACGGTAATAAAATTATTTTTATAGGTGCGCACCTTTACAGATTACTCTTACGTCTTTCCAGCTCATCAGGCAAACGCACTTTAAGAGACTAAC
Organism: Theocolax elegans; assembly: GCA_026168455.1. Classification (NCBI taxonomy): domain Eukaryota; kingdom Metazoa; phylum Arthropoda; class Insecta; order Hymenoptera; family Cerocephalidae; genus Theocolax; species Theocolax elegans. Next base: position 62,187,677 of record CM047427.1, read on the forward strand.
TTCGACCGCATGCGGTTCAGCGCTAATCGTTTACGAAACGAAATGGTAAACATTTCGTTTGAAATATCTGCTCTCTTGTATTTAATGATAGTTGTCATCAAAATTATCATTAACAACGGAATAACCTTTCGCTTGCTAAAAGAAGTTCAACAAAAACATTCGTACGTATCAAACGATGTCAAAAAAGTTGTTCGTTATTTTCATTATAACTAATTAACCTTGAAAATGTTATAATCAAAACATATTGTACAAATCACGCGAGTTAAAATGTTCCTTTATTCATTTTTATAAAATTACTCATTTAAATATCTTTCATTCGGTCAGAATAAATACTTGGTAAAGTTCCACAATTTCTCTCAAAACTCAATTCCGTGTTTTAGTGATGTATACGTGTATATATATGCACAATAAATGCATTAAAATAAATAATTGTGCTATTTAAAAAAACGTTGAATTTATTCTAAGAAATGTTATTGACGTACTTCAAATAAAACGTAAATAAATTAAAGCATATATCAACAGCTGTATATAATATAAAAATTCCTGGTAATTATTTGAACGAGAAAAAAATGAGTTCAAATTATTTATTTTAAGTAACACAAATCTATTATAGTTTTAGCAGAATTTACACAAAAATAGATTATCTCAGTGAATGTTAAATTAAATCAATTTTATATATTGTATGCGTTTTATTAATAAACATACCGAGTGATTCACCTTTTATTACTGTCTTAAATTGACAACACGACAAGCAACTACATATGAAAAATTCGAGAGTTACACTCTGCTATATTACTCGAAATTTTATTGCCGATAAAATGTTGTAGAATCGTGTCCAACTAAATTATTAGATTCTTCACTAAAGTATTTTTAATTGTTATAAATACAAACATTATGAACATTCCAATATTACTGATAATAGTTACGTTATGTGAAATTCCACTATTTACAAAGCAGACTCACAATCCCTGAAACGTTTATAATACAAGCTAGCTGCACTTAATTAAATAAGTTAGTACTTCGCTGTACATATACAAAGCAATGCGAACTTATTCTATATAAGATGGACTTAGAATTGGTTTTAATAATTTTCTTGGAATCCTTATCAGCTGAGGCGCCGCTGTAGAAATTTAATTAAATTCTAAATGTTAAATAAAAATCATTAAAATATTACGAATAGCTTTATTAAAATTTATGTAAAAAGAAAATAACGATCGTATTGCGTGAAGGGACTACAATTTACAGTGCACTTTACCGATGATTAAATGTTGCATACTCTCTTTACATTAGGTTAGGATATCGCACCAATACCTACTACCATTGCGAAATGCACGTGTGTGTATAAAAAACAGAAAATGAACATGGTACTAATGTCAAATCCAAGGGCAACAAAAAAGCCAATCCTTTACTGAGAGGCATTGTAAAGAGAAAAATAGGACTAACGAGCTACTTCCTCCAGGTATCTAACTCGAAAACAAAAAGTCCTAGGTAAAAATGGTATTACATAAGATCTAAAACGAACCCAACTTCCATCTGACTCATAAAACGCGACGCAATTATAAGATAAAAATGGATCGGTTTTTGTGAGGGTCTACGATTTATCCTCTAATAATATTCATTATTTAAATTATTATATAGTATATAAGGACTGTAATTTCGAATTACTACAGGTCTACATTATAAATTCATATATGTTCGCATAATATAAATTAGAAAATATCGATAGAATAGTAGGACTATTTTAGTTGCTGCTTCAGGCAAAAAAGATACGAATTTAAAAGTATTTTGCAAAAGGTACTTTTACCTTAGTCGGTCTCCTCCATTTTCTCAGCCAAGGGTAAGCGACGCACCGCGGTACCCGTGGGTATTTTTAGCCGGCTCGCGAGGAAGCAACAAGTAGAGGTTCCATACGCGCAAATACTACGACGACGAGGATGCCGAGGAGGAGGACAATAAAATTAGAACAGCGTAACGGTTCCTCGACACCGCGGCCCGGTGTTTGCGCTGGCGCGTCTATTAAAGTCGTCCGCGGCGCTTCCGAGAAACACAGACGCGAGAGACGATGTCACCGTGTGGCCAGCTGCTCTCTAGGAGACCTGCCAAGGTGCAACCACTCGCACTTTAACGCTTTTTATTTCTCATTCTGACTTCTTCTTTTCTTTTAACTCTTTACCTGGGATTAATTTCCTTCCGAGAAGAAAACATTGTTGCCCGTTTTAGTTCCTATCTTGCGGATGTTTATTTCACTTTACAAACTTACACTGACGCATATGTAAATTTAACCCATTTAGTTAATTTTAACAGCTCTCTTCTTAATCTGTATTGCGATTATATGAATTAAATGTGTAAGAAATTTTATAATTTAAGGAAATATATGCCATAATTTCATATCGATTTGCGTAACTAAATAATTCAGTTTAATAATTGCTTTTAATATATATACAAATAGACTAATAAATTATGTGCATTACTACATTAATTGATCCGATTTCAAATAAGGAAAGTTTAAGATGAGTTCAAAAATTCTTTAAAACAAGTGTGTACAAAATCACAAAAAATAATAATGGATTATTTATTGCTATAGTAAAAAATAAATTAAAGTATTTTAGATTTTTAACAACTCATATTAAAATGCTAATCAATTGATGAGAATATGTGTACTTGTAAATTGTAATTTTGTTTGCTATCAATAAAGGTATTAATGTTTCATTTATCTTGACACTTCTATAAAAGTATACACAAAGTTTACACATTTTTTTATACTATTTATTTATTTAATGCCATTTTACATGTTAATTATTAAAAGTGAATGAATTAATTTAACGATAGTCAGCAATAATGATAACAAAATAAATAACTAAGAGAAATATGTCAATGATGAAAGATTTTTTACACGTTGCAAAGAAAATTTTTTACCAAAGATTGTTTTTGAATGAGTAAAGAGACTATTTTTAACTTGCGCATGAATGCGTGAAAAATTTTCGTCGTTTATTTTTGCAATGCTCTTTATTTTTTAACATAACCAAAAAATTATCAGAACGCTCGAGACACACCACGGATTCACGTGGCAAATGCTAATTCGTAAGCAAATAGAAAAACAACGTAAAACCAATTGAAAACGCAAAACTTGACGAAACGAAAGGCTCACATGATCCGCAACGACTCGTGACCTTCATTAGCATTTTCAGTTCGCGATCCGTTGACTCTTGCGTGGATAGCAACTGTGTTTTATCAAGTGTGTGAAATTTTCTATATCCCCGTAAACGATCTAAAATTAGACATTTTGATTTTCTTAATGTACTTTGTACGCGTCAAGAAGACATTATTTTTTTGTTATTCATGTTAAAAATTATATTAATTTTTATCACACTTTCATATGTAGCATTGGTATTTAACTTATTTCGTTATTACAATCTTTATTGTTTACGAAATAGTCGATACCTTATTCACATAAGTAAACAAACATTTGTAACGTCAAATTGCATAATGAAATTTTAAACACTAGCTAAATATTACTAATATTATATAGTACATATTTTTAAATATATTTTTAATGAAATCATTATTATTTGCATTATTAATATAAACACTCTTATACTCTTCGATATTAAGTCATTGATAAAATTAAAAAATATTTGGTCTACATTTTCTTGTGGAACTAAAATCAAACAATAGGATTTCGGAAATCATCTGAATATTACATCATAATTTATCTTTAAAAGCATTGCAGATGCGTAATGACCGTTATTATATTAACTATATCTATAATCAATAATTTACTTATTAATATAAACGAAGGTTGCAAACTTATAATCAGTTGCAAAAAGAAATTTAATTATAAATTTTTATAACCTTCATAAAATTAATTCTAAAGCTTGCACGTGGTGTGAATTATATGATAAATTTATCACCGTGCATTTTCCTTTTTCATGCGTTCCTGAAAAATTATATATACATTGTAAAAATAGTGTTAAATTATCTCGTTGAAATAAAGTAAGAAATTACGGTGCATGTATCTAAATAGAATAAATAAAAGTGTATTAAACGTATAAATATAGTAAAATACAAACAAAACAGCTCAATATTTCTTTTATGCTGTAATAATTGTTTGTATTCTTTGAAAATGAAGAATTTCGCATTGTACTATAAATAGTAATAATTATAGTTTACTTTTTTGTTTCAGTAAAAAAACTGAGGTATGCATATTTTGACAAAACGTAAAGCGATTAGAAGAATTCGTACAGCTTGTAATATATATATGCGCACATAGTACGCACATAGTATTCGATAAATAATAATCAAGATATTGCATTTAAAAGTGTAGTTATCGAATATCGCAATATAGAGCCTTGAACTTGTTTAAACGTAATTACAAAAACGGTAATGCAAAAACAAAACTTAACGTAAAACTTCCATAATTAACGGCAACTAGATCGAAATATTGAAAAGACTTGGGTGACGTTGTCGGTTCGCTACTTTTTTTTAAAGGTATATTATCAACGATTGGAAAACAAAGAGCGAGGAAAAGCGCAAATCCCGATAAAATCGACAAACAAGAGACGAAGGTGCTATAGAGAAAGATACAGATCGATGCTTGCGTCGAGCGAGTGACTTCCACATGACTTCGAGTTGATGACGTCGTTCGATGATGACGTTTTTCGCAAACTCAATCTCTCTCTCGTTCGCGGTAGTAGCTTTGTCAATGTACGGAAGCACGGAAAAAGAACAGCTGGAAGACGTGCAAAAAATGTAATGTTGCTCAGAATTGTCAGTTTGCTAGTGACGGAGATAAACAGAGATTTTTTCTTCTTTCAAATCGGTAGTAAATGCGCGAGAGGAATATGAATTTACGGTATCAGGGAGAAAGCTTTGTTTTCCGAGTTGGAATCGTATAAATTTTAAACACGGGCAATACGTCTTTAATGTACTTGACCGTCTGGTGTTACTTTTTATAGGAACATGGTTTATTTTCTTTTCGATTTCGGCCTCAGCAGCGTATTAGCTAAAGTTTGATATAAACTTTTTTTTAACATCAATAATATAGTTTCATTTACATTTACACAATTATACGTCAACAAATTTCGGTGCAATTTAATTATGTATATTGAAGAAATGACATAAGGTTTTTTATTTTAAATATTTTTTCATTTTCCACATAGTACATATACACTACACGATTGAGCATAATATTCGAATATATCTACTTTTTTACTTAAAATTATTGTTACTGTAAATATTAAATATTTAACATATTTTATATTAATTGTCTTAGATTTTGCTGAAAATAATCAAATTAACAATACCGTTAAATAATTAAATAATTATAAAAAAAGAAATAACGCGAAAAGTTATTTGAACTCGGTTGTCAGTTGAAACTTTTATCTGAACAGATTCCACTCGTTTGATGCTCAATTTTATAATAAGCCGGAAGAAACCAAAGAGTATTTTTGCATCTCCATGTTGCGTCAAGTATACACGTGGGTTGTTGATTTTTTTGGTTATCATTTTCAACACATGTGCGATCTTTCCACTTTTTCCCAAACCCCAAACACGATTTATCTGCTTCTTTGAGCATTTGTCTTGTATTTTTGTACAAAGTGCCTTTTGTCTGTCAAAAGCGATTAAACTCAACTTCTCAGAGTCTCGATGATTTATAGAATTCTATTTTCAGCACCTTTTTGTACAAATGCGTGTATAAGTGTAGATATATATAAGAGAACGAATGGCCCGTCTCAACTGGTTTTTCCAGTCGCCGATAATGTTTTGCGCTTTGTAATCAATGTGAAGTTTAAATTACCTTGAGAACCGATTAATTATGTATAAGAATTTTAATTTTTCTTTCTTTGGCCCTCGACGTGTCTTTGGCTCTGATCCCGAGTAAATGTATGTATAATGATCGTAAATAGGTGTTACAGTTATAGGTTTTTATCCGTGATGTATATCATATGTGTAGTTCTTTCTCATAAAAATGAATAAGAAAAACATCTTGATGAATGGTAAGTTCATAAATCATTGGCGTATATCTATAAATTTACATTAACGAGGTAATTTATGTTGAATCAGTAATAATAATGAATTTAATTCTTATAGTTTTTTTTTAATAAAGTTATGTAATCGGACGTGACATGTAATAGTGATCGTAACTATTTAACAATTATTTATAAATACATTTGACCAAATATTAAATATGTTCGATACATTTAAAATTATAAATAAATTTATTTTTTGACCTGCGCGGTATAAACATTCAGTAACTTTACTAAGAATTTATCTGAGATCGGAGGTGAATCACCCCAAGTATGACAAAAAAAGCAAATAAACTCGGTTGCCTAGTTTCTGAGAGGTAACTCATAAAGTACCATTGAAAAAACTCGAGGCTCATAATTTTCGTTTGTTCGTAAAAATAGTACCGACAAACTAAGAGTGTTGTACAGGTATAGAAAGAAAAAAAACCGTCGCGACGGAGCGATTTGTCGGAATTGTCAATGAGGTTGACCCATACTCGACGATGCGTCAATGGCTAATCGCACATCCTGCGCTTTGCTGAATTTCTCTTCGTGACGTTATTTTTCGGGAGAAAGACCGTCAGTTTTGTTACGCCGTCCGACACTTGGTTCTCTTTCTCTGTATAAGTATACTTGCACAGTGCTAAGCGTATTAGTTTTATTCATATTTGTTTTCTTTACTCATGTGACGTAGAATCTATATTTTGTTACGTTTTCTCATATCAAATTACTATTTTATTTCAATAAAAATACATACAAATAGTGTGTACAAAATTCTTTGTACTTTGGAATAATGAAAACAATATATATTAGTTTACCCAAATTCGAAATGTGACTATATAAATTACATTTGTATCGTATTTTATAATTTCATTAATTATAAATATATCGCAAATCTACAGTCCCATAATCACAAGAGCTTATAGAAAAGTTTCCGCGTTCGAGTGATAAGGCATCGGCGATCGAGAAACGTCAGAATCCGAGTTTCAGATTATAAAGCGTCTAGTGACAACGAAATATTTTGAAACAATGGATCATAACTTAAAATGCACTATTAATTATTTATCAATTGTTGAAAAAACTTTGCAAAATGCAAATTAATAATTAAATTAATTATGCAAAATAAATACAATTATGAATTTAATTTATTAAAGAAAATTAATTAGTAAATTCAGACATAATAATATATAATAATCTAGATTATTATTTGTTGCCTTTGTAATATATAATCTAGAGTAATTGATCTACGATAATCTTGATCAATACAGTAAAATTTACTGCCTAATTAAAAGATTCTCTAGAGTTCGACAAAATACTTTTTATTGTCAATATTTTTATTATCACCGATAATGACTGGATGTCATCTAAATATTAAATAAATATCCACTCGAATAACAAATTAAAAAAATATTTTTGTGAATGAAAATTAAGTGTTAAAATTCGTCATCATAATTTCTAGTTAATTTCTACTTAATAACTTAACAACTGCTTCGTTAAATAAGATACGTTTCATATTGCTTATCGTTATTACTGTAAAAGATTTACACCTACTTTAGATTGAATATAATTTCAGTAAAAAATTTAATGTTGTTAATTGATAATAACATGACAAATCATCGAGTGACAAACAAATATTATATTATCAAATAATTACGTAACTAAGCTTGTATAATATTGTAAGTTTATTATTTTTTTAAAGTTTTTGGTGAGGAAAACAATTTTTCAGTTAATAATGAATGATATTTTCGTTTTCACAGAGCAACTTGCACGTTGTTTTTGTTTAATGAAATGGTGCCCCGCTACATCCTGGCCAAATGATTTAGTTATAAAGTGTAATGTATATCGCTCAGGATCCCTACACTCCTCAGGCAACACACTGACTTAGGATAGAGAAGAAGGGAGGTACTCTTCGGCATAGTCGCAGCTGCCACTCGCATGTGCCAATGGACAACAAAAAAAATAATAATGCCGCGATAACGCCATCACGACTATTAATAGAACGGACCAGTTGTTTGCCCCGAGGCGAAATCTCCGCGAAAAGAGAGACGACAACATCTTCTTTTTCTTGTCTTTCGTCCGAAGAATATCGTCTATTTTTCTTTTCTCCTTTTATAGAAACAATTCGCCTCTTTTTCTTAAGGTGTTTAGTATTTGTTTTTTTGGTAATTTGGCCTACATATTTTTCGTATTTTTAGACAACAGTAACACATTAGAATCACACAATTATATTTACTAATTACATAATTACATAATTTTTTCTTTCGTTAAATAAAGCTCCAATAACACAACAAACAATTTCGGTGATAAAGATTACGATTAAGAATTAAGTTACGAAGAGAAAACGCGAAATTTGAGTGAGAAAATTTTTGTGGCGTGCAATATTATATGCCATTTGTTGGTATAAGATGATTATTTACTTCTTTCATTTTTTAAAATTGTTCTTAATATTTAATTAATAGATTAATTTATACTTTTTTGAGTGTAAACATGTGGTCTAATTACTGTGCTAAGGATAATAAACAAAATAACAAATTTTACAATCAAAAGTTAAGTCAGCAAATTGTTCGTACTATTTTCTTTATGTATGAAATTAATATTAAGTTGAGAACATGCAGTACCGTCATTAGAATGATATTTGTGATATTATTAGCGATAAATACGATATATCATTTTTTATGTACAGATGTATATACAGCAATGAAAATGTTATTTATTACAGTTGAGATCGAAGCTCGACTAAGAGAGGAAAAGTTTTAAAGTTTGCGATTAAACATCTCGGCACCAAAAGGATGGATTTAAATTTAAGACAGTGTAATTTATAACTTTATTATCTATATACTACAATGTTTTTATCGACTTTGAGCCTATAGTTTCAAACTTAACTCCATACCAGTGAAAATTGAATATTTATTTTATTTTGATGGATTTATGCTCCAAAGTATTAACACAAATAGAAAAAAATTGATAAAAGAAAAATAATTAAAAAATTGTTTATAATAATTATAATGCTATTTTGGAAATAGAATGCACTCTCAAACATAGTAAAGTTATTATTTTACACAAAATCCACGGACAAAATATCTCGACAAGAGAAAATAACAATACTTTTCGGTTTCCATCTGACGCAAAATACACTACCCTTTTTTCAGCTACACGTAAATATATAGATTTAGCGATTAGGACGTTAAAAAATCAGCATACGGCACTCCAACTACACCTACCAACCGGCCGCAAAACTAAAAGTGCTTGAGGCAGTGCCGCAGTTGCCGATAAAACGGCGCTCTTCGTGACTAGCGACAGGTTATTTTCGCTGGCGGCGATGACGCGATCATCTCGTATGCATGCATGTGTGTGCGCGCGAATGTACACGTATATATAGAAGACTCGACCGGAGGCTTTCGCAAATTGTGTGGCTCTATTATTGGGGCGTTTGTTCGTTGATAATGGAGGAAACCCCGGGATGCGAGATCGTTTATCGCGACGTCGTGACGTCGTTTTACGACCAGACAAAAGGACCATCTTCCTTCTCTTTTTTTCGCGTACCATATCGAAACGTATAACGTATCCAACTCTAAAGTTATAATGTAAGAACAAGTAGTTATTAGTTTTCAATGTCTAAATTAAAGTTTAACGAATACATAAGTATAATTTATGTTGAATACAGTTAAACTAAAAACATCTGAATACCTGCTTAAAACATATGAAAATTAATGAATTTATGAATATATTATCTTCAATTGTTAAAAACACTATTTATAAATATTATTTTTTTAAATACATTGTCTACTTTGCACAGATATTTACGTATTAGTTATATTACTTAAATACAGATATGAAAATTATTCTAAACATTAATTTTTAAAATAAAGATATGATAATTTGTTAAATATTTTATTTTTGATAAGTAATAAACGTACAAAATTAGGCTAATCTATTAAAATTGCTAGATAAAGAACGACTGTTGTAGTTTATTATCTCTACCCACAAATAGTTGTTCTTGTTATAATATTAGTAGTACTTCTATATTATTAGTGTATTACAGGAATAAAAATGAAATTCCTAATTAAATTAATATCGAATACATTAGAATAAACATTCAATATTTATTAAATAATCCATTAAGTATTTCTGTTCGCCAAGCGTCGCATAAAATATATCAAAGCATTTGTTATTACAATAAAATCTAGAGTCCAGATAAAACAGTTTTCAAAAAATTTACATTGCAACAATGTAAAAGCAGAAGAATTATCATATGCGAGCTATTTAAAAGATTACGATTGGATTAAATTTTATAATTTATTTAATAGGTTTTATTGTAACATTTACTCTAATAAAGCAAAGCAAATTCGAAAATTGGCTTGTACAAAGTAAATTTTGTTATGCTTTCCGCGATGCACGGTAATAATTGATTTACTCGAATTATTGGTACTAAATACGTAGATAGGAATCAACAAATTTCTCAAAAGTTCACGTTGTCATAATGATTTATCTTAAGTGTTTGAATTAATAATGTATATTTTGTATTCTTTCACTGGTTGGCAGAATTTTGGCTCAGCTTAATCATTAACCAGCCAAAATCTCTCAAATAGATTATTTTCTGGCGGCATTATCCATTTTTAACTACAAATTTTCAAACATTATATAGAAGACAGTACTTCCATAATTTTATTAAATAATTAAAACTTTTTATAAACATTATATCCGTACAAATATATTGTTAAATTTAAATTTGCATGCGTAATAATAACTACAATATGTAATCCACTTATGAAACTATACAAAGGAATAAGTTAACGCATTCAACCGTAGATAAATAAAGATGAACTTGGTGATGAAATTATGAAACTTTAATATAACGCCCCAAAGCCAAATAAAACGACTCAGTTAAAAATAATATAATTCAATATATATGCATACTAAGTTATCATATTGAAATAGACAAATTGTTCAATATTAGATGAATTTTGGATTTAATAATTTTAACACTTATGATTGATATTCAGTCAAATAATCTAACGACTACCAATGATTAATTCATAGAATTCATTAAATACTGAATAAAAAATTGTTTATTAATTATATAAAATCTATTCGAAAATTTGTATACTTTTCGTAAATGCAAAGTATCAAAAATTCAATAAAAGTAGTATTTTAAATATAAAGAATAATTATTATTCCCAATATTATTATTCTGAAAAATAACAATACATTTTGGATTATGAATGTTTGGTCATTATCTCTGAGCGTGCGAGTAAAAAATCCGAAAAAGAGTTGATCCCCCTCATCTTCTCTCTTGACTCGTCGCCCAAGATAAGGAAGCCTATGACAAAAAGAGACGAGGGAGAAGAGTTCCTTGACTGGTTAGAGGGTCGCGCGCGATGGTACTCGAGCGTACAACGGCACCTGCGGACACCGCGATATCGGCATGCATTGGAAACCCATCGAGCGCAGCAAGGAGTTTCGTGACTAATCGACCCGCACCTCGTAAAAAAAGTTACACCGACCTTATAAGTGTATATATACATTGAACGCAAACGCTCGCTTGTATGCGCAAACACGTGAACATTGTGCTCGGAGATACTAAGAGGGGTATATGCTTATAATTCTTCTTTCCACACGAAGCGTATTACGCGCGTTTATTGTGGATCCACTTGGACTGGAGCGGAAAGAAAAGAAATTTCTTAATTTATATCATTTTTATAATGTGTGAATCTTTCACTTTTTGAGAAGTCAATGTCTTTTTCGGTTATAATAGGATGAATTTTACAGAACAATGTAAGAAATTATAAAAAAATTCTAAAAATCCTAAGTTATATAACACTGAAGCTCCTCCATGTCTTGTATTTCTACGGTATATACGTTACGATTTATTTTCTCCACTTAAAGTTTCGAGATAATGCACAAAAATCGATTTTGTGAAATAATAAAAAGTACCATAACTTGAAAAATTTATTGGCGAATATTTTTGGAAATAGGACACAGTCTTCCTATATTACGATATGTAAGGTACTTTGAAAATGTATGAAAATGTACGATTGAAAATTGTCCGAGTAATCCTCCTAATATGATTACATACATACATTCATTTGTGTATGCATTTTAGGTTTGGTCTTCAATGAACTCCAGGATGCATAAATATATTTTTTAATTAAATGCCTATTGTATTTCCACATGTTACATATTTTGCGTTTTTTAAAGGCAGCTTTTTCAAAGGGTTATTTAGATATCTTTAATACTTCTGTTATTTAAAAAGATGTTTATTAATAACCGTTTTAAATATTCAAACTGGTAGTGCTTATTGTTAGATCATCTTAAAATTTTGGCACAATTTTGATGATCTTATGAAATAAATTTACAAATTATAGTATAACTGACAATTATTTTCGTTTTTGAGTACTTTTACAAATTACCATTATAATAGTACTACGTATTTAAGAAAAAAATGTAAATAAATAGCTTTACGACTTCAAAATTAGGTTATAAAAGCATATAATATCAAAAATGATTTAATTGTACCTGAATATTACAAAGAACATATACGTGTATACATTAGAGTAATTTCCGTAAACACCACTATGGGAATTAAAATGTATTTAGTAGACGTACGAAAGGGTGAAGTTAAATCTGTAACGATGAGTGTGTACGCGATGGCGCAGGTGTGTCTAGACGACTCGTCTCGCGAGCATTACTAGCTTTCAGGCTATTTTTTAAGCGGCTAATTATAAAGCGCCTCATTTGAAATATGTATTTTTAAGCGCGCACATACAAATGCACGAGAACAGATCAGAGTATTTATACTTTGTCGCATTATTTTTTTATTTTAATTTTATACTACATCTATTTGGTTATTAGATACGTCGATCAAAACTGACATTTCTTTAAAATTATTTCAGATGCATTGAACTACTTGAATACACGTATACGTATTTATAAATTCATTTTTAATTTAACATAAATAATACAATTTTGGATAGCCTAGATATTGTTCTCGGAATAATAGAAAATTAAATATATATATATAATGTTAAAATAAATTATTACGATTTGAAGCGAAAGGCTTCACACGAACGGACGTTGAAAATCTATAATTTTATTCACGACGATTCCGTTCGTCCCGGGTCGTCGATCAAGCACATAAAATCAGTCGATATCGTCGAGTCGCATCGACGTGACACGCGCGTCATCATGGTGAATAATATCGCGAGGAATCGCGTGAAAGCAAAATAAAACCAAACGACACGGGAATCCTTTTTTCTCCGATCGTCGCCGTTCGTATAACGGGCGCGTAAAATTCCGCTCTATCGGAATTCTGGAAGCCAGTCCTCGACTATATCCAACTTCCGCAAGAGGTTAAAATCCTGAGCGAACTTTACGATCGCGTGTTGTCGCGGAAGCTCAACTTTGACAAGTTGGTTCCTTGATGTCCGAGCTTTCAGTTAAGAATCTAGCTTCAGGAAGTAATCCCATGTTTATACTAGGCTATTGGATTTCGTAAAATTGATTTCAGGTGTATTCTTTGCGATTGTACTTCTAAATAGTTAAATATTTCTCATCTTTTTCAATTAAAAACTTTGCTGTTCACTGACTGTCAAAATTGAGTATAATTGATTTGAAAACTCTCTCATACAGTACGTTAACTATATTATATCGTTTTATCGATGAGGTGGGAGACGATAGTGAGCGACATTGAATGACGCCACAAAACGGCTGGAATACGTAATAACGTTTTCAATTCCGGGAATATTGTGAGAAACCTGGTAATAATATAAATAGCAATGAATGTTTTATGGCAGTTTGTTTACACTTATCCTATCAATGAAAAAATCTAATTTCTCATTAGAATCATCACATATATCACACTTTCTATGCAAGATGCTGCAGCATCCGTGTCCTTAAGTATAAAAAAATAATGTTATAATCGTTTTATACAAATGATGTAAGGTTGACTAAACATCGATCCTTAAGGTGTACGAATGATTCTACACATACAAATATAATGAATAAGTCACATTGATGATTGATAATTTATGCGCAACTGAAGAAGGACTAACCTTTGTTTAAAGCGATTATCCGAACAATCGAAACCAGTTCTCAAGTTCATACGGCCTAGTAAATTTAACTGCTTCCATATAAGTTATTTCCGCGAGGTAAACGTACCTTGGATGAGAAAGGTAAAAAGAAAGGAACGAAGAGAACGAGGAGGCCATAAAGGGCTAAAAATAAATAGTGCCAGGTATACTAATTTGTAGCACATTCAAAGTCGCGCATCAAGTTAAGTTGGAAAAGCGAGAAGGAGAAAAAGAGGTGGAATCGAAGTATCGCGTCGAGGAAATGACTGCAAAATAAGAAGAAGAGTAACTTGAGAATAAAAAGGTCTCGTATACATCGAATGCAGATAATTATATCGCAGCAATCGGAGCCTTCGTTCTTCTTCCTTCTCTCGAGATGAAGAAATACGCTGTACGTGCTCGCACAACTGGCTCTTCTAGAAAAACGTGAATTACGTCGTCGGATAAAGATACGAACGAGATGGCCGAATCAGAGGGAGATTCCGGGATTCAATGGCATTGGCCAATGAGAAGGGAGTATCGACCGGCCGGCCGGTGTACAGTAATACGACGTTTCGCTACTCGGTAGCTCTCGTATATTGCCGTTTCGAAAAGCATTCGCCTCTCCCTGTCGGAGTTCACTCCAGTCGTCGGCATAAGCTTCTTTCATCCTAATTGTAACCTACATTTGGAGGTTCTTGCTCGAACCAATCTCTGTGCCCGCACCCGAAGATTAAACTCGTTTTTAAACACCTTGAAAATTTACTTATCTTTTTCGCTCATTTTTACGTCAGGTATATACGACGAGTCTAGCTTAATACCAATGGGTCGATAACTTGTAGAGCGAGGGAATTCATAGGTTAGAATTTGATTTAGAAACTTTATGACTAATTGTGGCTGCAGAACTTTTAAATTCGTTAAAATAACTACTATCAGTATACTATCATTTTATTTTGTTCAAAATTTTTAACAACTATTTCACGACTTTCAATTCGTTTAAATACTGTGCAACTATTTACCTCTTTCAAATTTGATCAAATTTACCATGATGTACAAATTATTACTGCTCATGCTTTCTATTCGTCATTTACGCATTCCTAGATATCGTTAAACAACGGTATACGTTTCTGCTTTTGATGTAAATGAAAATATGAAACTGCTATTGCAATTCATGTGAATACTTGAATAAATAACAGATCGTGAGTAACTCTAATTGCAATACATCTCGAATCTTAAAGTATCGCATATATAAAAAAAACAAGAAAATATCCATGTAACAAATAAAACTGATAAAACTGATGTCACAAAAATAGTCTTTTGGCTTAAAAAAAACAATTTATGTTTGCACTTGAATGAAAAAAATCTTCTTCGTTATTGAGGATGAGTGATAAATATAAAATACCTTCCATATTTAAAATAAATTTTACTATTTTCTTAGAGTGTTCAGTTTTAGCATAAACTTTAAAACAGCATTTTCTTTTCTTTCTTTTATTTATTTCCGTATTCTACGTTGTTTGAAAAATTTGGCACAGATCTAATAAGTTTGTTGCTTCAAATTATACTTAATACAATATACGTACAGTATAAGTAAAAGGTTTTTTATTTAACTAATGAAAAACGATGTAGTAATAATGTGTTTATGTACAATTATTTATAGGTAGAAAAATAAAAAATTTGTGCTGATGTGTTACGTAAAATTATTAATATTAAAAATACTAATACAGGTAATTAATATGTACGAATATATTATTAAAATAAGTAGGTGAAACAAAAGCACGTATGAAAGATCGAAAAAAGTATGGGATCAAAGGATCAAGTATTTTTAAGCGCGGTTAATCTGGATAGGATTCACAAAGTTTAAGGAATCGGGGTTTGTAAGCCGAGCAAGCAAGCGATGAACGCGGAATGGCCTTTTTGGTCCGGGTTACGCGCGTTGTTCGCGCCCGGCCTTCGCACTCGCCGCTTTTTACGATGTCGAGGTCACGGTTACGCACGCAGCCTCGCGCACTCCCTCTCTCTTCTTCGGTACATTGCTTTTTCTTTGTGCAGATACGAATCAACATCGAAATTCGATAGAGTTTGGCAAATGCAAATCACGCGACCTGTTGTGCCCATCACGGAAATTCTCGTCTACTTTAAAAAACGTTATGTTGAATAAATCGTTGTCGTTGCCAAAAAAAAGCATTATTTTTAATATTAATAGCATATAATATTCTTTTAGTAAAAAAGTTATAATAGTAAACAAATGTGTTTATAATTTAATAATTATTATTTAAAACTACTTTAATGTGTTATACACACCTACACAGATACAAATAATCGCGAGCATCTACATTTGAATATTTAGAAATAAATTTACGCAATTATTTATCGTGCAATCTCTCATTAAATTATTATAAATAATATTATGTATATGTTACGTACTTGTCATTACATCACAATAATAAATAACAACATTCAAAAGCGACCCTTGAAGTCGTAACACAACAAAGCACGCGCGCATATTTGCACGCTTGACGAGCTTGAAGAGAAAATCAAAGTAACAAAAGTCTGTACCAAAGTGAAAGTGGGATCGAGCGTGCACGTGGTGACCCTGAAATTAACCCCGAAAAAAAAGTCTCGGTGCACCTACAAGATAGTTGCACGCACGAAAATAGTTTTTGACAGGATAAGACAGAGTGCGATCGACCATTGCGAATCGTGACATCTGCTATTCATAGATTTATGCCTCGACGATCAAGCCGATCGCTTCCGATTCGAAGGCACGCGTCGCGATTTGATTAACGAAAAGCGGAAGGGCCTTCGCGGTGCATCACCTGACTCGTTCACAAATCACGCAAATATTGAAACGCTCGAACTCCGTTGATTTCGGGATTCTGCACGGCCCGTTACCGGTCAGCTAAATATAACATTCAGGAAATAAATCTTCCGGGTGCGCCGATCATCACCGCGCGGATAGGCTTCTACGCGATCAAAGGATTGCGTAATCCCTTCGGGTAGTTAAATTACGTATCCAACGTACTATTGCAATATTAATTTTTCACCAATAACTCGCACTCGAAGCACGACACTCATATTTGATACATCCGAAGTTGGCATCGTATAGCATAACTTATAAAATTTTTCCGAATGATTTAATGCTCTGTACGCAAAAGAAATGCACCGTCACGTGTCAAGGTATCGCAGCGTTTAACAAACAACGATATACATGTAGGATTAACTCGCCGTTGAAAGGTGGGTATACGTTCGGAAAAGAATTTCAATAAAAATAAAAAGATATTGAAGATTGAGTGCTCGGCGAACTGAATAAAAGTAGCAGGTGTGAGGGGTTGTTGATGGTGGTAGTGGTGGTGGTGGTGCGAAACACGTAAACCATACGTATACGAACACTCAAAAAAAGTGGACCTGTCCAAACGCCGGACCAGAGGAAGAGGACCTCCCTGGGCTCGTCCGAATTTTTGTCGTCGTCAGCGCCTTCCATGCGGGCGGCCCCGTGACTCGGCTAAGGGTACGGCCACCGTGGGGTCTTGGTACGCGCACACCGCGGTGAGGGTCGAGTGACGCGAGAAGAGGCCGCCGGGTGCGGTCGCGGCTACTGCGGAAGAAGACGACCACGGCGAAGGCGGAGAGCTGAAAAATAAGAGCCACGCGGGCCAAATGAAAGCCGCGCGCGCGCGCGTCGCTCTGACGTAAGCCTCCTCGGGGGGAGAAAACCGTTCAGGATCCAAGCGTCGGGTGATTGAACACTCGCACGGAGAACCTCTTTGTTCCGCGAACTAGCCCGGTGGACGAGATCCAACCCCGAAAGTTCACGCACTCCGGGTCAAATGCAACCGAGAGATCGATCGCTTATCGCGACACGGCTCGGCGCGCAACGGGCTGCTTCTGGGTCGTCCAACGTTTAACCTGGCCTACTGATCATTTTTCGGGAATCGTCGTTCTTGGCAACCAACCCGCTCTCTCGCTACTATGACTCGCGGGTTATGTAAAAAAAATATTTGTCGTAAATTTTCCGAGGGCAGACTCCCGCAGGTAACAAGTGGTTTTCGAAACAGTAGAACAATCGCTTCTAACTTTTGAAGGATGGCCTAGGTACATTTTTATATTTTTTCTTCGATTATTTGTTTTGTTTAAGTATACATTCAACACCAACAGACGTTTCTGTCGCATCAACAAAATTTCCACTTATGCCGACAATATAGTTATTGTTATGCATCTTATACTTATTTAATAATATATATGATAACCCGTTAATTACGCGTATTACTGAAACAATGTTAATTTTCCTGATAAACTTTATATTTCAGAAGACTTATTTAACAAAATTGTGTAAATAAGAAATATAACGTTTATTGCTTCTAGCGTATTTTTATAAAAATTTCATAATACATTTTAATTATAAAAATATTATTTATATTCTTCGAAAAATACGCATTTAAATACACTGTAAGAAAGTGTAGCGGTTAGTATCTCATCGTTTTATTATTATACATAAAAATTGCAGAAAATTTAATTGTTATTAAAATATATGTAGTAAAATGTACACTAATTATTTACATTCACGTTTAAGTAAATATGATAAAGTAAATATGATACTTGTACAAGAAGTTTTCGTTAATGTACACCTCAACTTCCGGCGTTACAGCAAGTTAAACAATCTACTTTCCACAAATTAATATGGTGTATTAATATAAATTAGCTGAGTTTAAACAAGAATTACAATATTTTATCTAAAGCCACGCATACATATATAAATATGTACATAATTATAACGTTCTTCGCAATACTTAAGTCAATTACAAGTAATTTACGAGGTAAATTATTAAAGTTTAACAAATCTGATACCTATTTTATTATTAGAAATAATCAATTGGCCAACTGCTAGCATTTAATAGATACAAATCTTGGGAATTTATTAGTTTCCACAAATTTAAGCGCTGTCAATGACATTTACATTTCATAGACTTAGACAAGTGGTATTAAAATTAGCATTCCCTGTTACGCTCGTCTCTTTCATTCCTCCTGTGCTAATGCTATCAATTTTAATGTTTCAATATTAAAAAATTACTAACTTCAAGTGTCAGCTTTAAAGTAACGGTAGTCTGTACTTTTATACATCTCTAGATAATGCGCGCATAAAGAAATTTTTTTTCGATAGATGCGTTAAGTTAAATTCGACTTAACGTTTCTGATTATGAAATTGAACTTAACAAATGTAATCAGGAAAATGTCAATTATAAATGAAATTTGTAATCCCTGAAGTGGCAGATTCTTTTATAATCACTAAAGAAAATAGTTACTGCAACTGAAATGACGGGAATTGATGCAACGATTAACAAGGTAGCGTTAACAATTTTTTTCAGGAATGTAATTATTACGCAATAAACAACGGTGTCGAAGCCGATATCTTTGATTCTTTGCAGGAAACATATTGATCATTTAAAAAATTTTAAAGACAATATAGTGCAATGTAAAGTATAAATTTTTGGTTGTGCGAAGTAATTTAACTAAGTTTGCAAAGTACGGTGAATCGTACAATATTGGTTGTTTAGATATTTTTCGAGAACGAAATTATTATTCGAAACATTTTGTAAGAATCACCGCAATCGTGTTTAACAATCAGATCCATTAGTTCAAGCAATGATAAATTGCTTTGTCAACAAAAATTTACTGATTACACTTGGCTATAATGCCAAACAATAAAATTAATAAACGTTAATAGATATAAATATGCTATTCGAGTGTCGCTACTACTTATTAGCGATTGACTTTCTAATAATAAAAGCAAGAGTTTCTAAAGATCCAAAGGGGAGAAGAAGGAACGCGACGAGAGGCGAGAGACTCTCATAGAAAGAGATTCGTTGAAGTAAGACAGGGCTTATTGGACGAGCCGTCCAATTTATTCTATTTTCCACCGCGGTGTTTATCGCGGCTAAGACCGACTGGTCTCGTTGCCCCCCTCCCCTCAACTGCATGTACATGTGTTTAGCATCTGGTAACGTGTTGCAACCCGCCGAAAATAGGAGCGAGCGCACATCGCGTGGGCGGTCCGAGAGAGGCTCGAGATACTGGTGCTGCTGATGGTTACCTGGCGACTAGAGGGTGCCGAGCGACTCTTTCACGAGGAGAGACACAGTTGCTTATTCTACACTATACTGCAATTATAACCTTCTTTCGTTTCAACAATGACACTCTTCCTATCCACGTTTACTATTTATCACTTTTTTCCCCGAGTTGTAAGTATACGCTTGCTGTGTACAAAAAGATTTTCTTCTTTTCTCACTATACTCCGTAGTTTTACGAGTATTTATTACTTGGTGTTGATGAAGTTTCATTGTATTGTTTATTTAACAGATGTATAAAAACTGTCTCTTACATTTATTTTTCTTGTTCATTTTTTTAACTATACTATAAACACAGTTGCTAATGATTGGATATTTAGAGGCATTCGCTCTGTGCTGTGTTAAAAACAAGTTTGTACCGAAACTTTATTTTCAAATCGTGTAAAGTTTCGATGAATATGTGTCGATATACAAATGTTGTTTTTTTAATAATAATTCGTATCGTTAAATATAACACGAGCAATTTCATATTTTTAATAATACAACTGCACATCATTTGTATTATTAAAAACTAAGGCATGAACTTGAAAGTGATTGTAGTTTTTTTAATGTATTCTGTATTGAAAACGAAAGCTTAAAATATAACACTTGTTACCTTGGTCCGACTGAATGATAAACATCTTTCAGTTTTATTTTTAAACGTTATAGTTATGCAATGAGTAAATAATTTTATACATTTTATATCATAATTTACAATATATGCAACGGTGTTTAAATATAGCAGTTTATATACAAAAATATATTTTAAAGATTTTTACACTAAATTTCCTGCATTATTTTTGGAAGACCGTGTAATTGCATTTTAAAATTTCATTTACATATGAAGTATAAAGAAATAACGTGGTTAAAAAAGCAATAGTAATTACAATAATTAACAAAAATGAATTTCACCGCTTAAGCGTTGTACGCGTTCATGCATTTGAATGCAGTATTAACAACTATACATCCGCGTTAATGCTCGAACGTACGCACTAAATCCATTACATGTGCGTGCACGTTCGCTTTTCACTCAAAACATATTTAGAACATTAAACAGAAGCTATTAAACTTCATCCACGTGACTTTTACTTTAATCTGGTTTTAAATCGATATTATTTACATATTTTGATAAGGATGCATTAAAACAAGTTTAGTACTTTGTAGAAAACTTGTAATTAAATTCCTATTGTACACTATGAATTTAATATTACTTGCATTTACAGTCGCGTAAATTAAGCGATTATAGAACATAAATATAATGAAAATATGTAAAACATGTAATACATGTATAATAACGTAACGAAATATAATGTACAAAATTCTTGCTTACAATAACATTAAGTACCCATCTCAACCACAATATATGTGTAAGAAATTAATAGAATAGAGAAGAAAAAAAGCGCTCAAATAAGTATCAATGTTTTATTTAATTTTGATAAAGAAGAACAAATTTGACCAATTACTTTTGGTCACTGTGACCAAGTCTCAGTTTTCCATTTGTCAACAACATTTAATGTAAATCAACATTTAATCATGTTTTGGTTTAAGTATACATAGTAATAGGGAAGCTTTTGTATCAAATAAAGGTTGCGATCATTTTTTTCTAATAAAAAGAAAAAAAACATACAAGATAGGAATTTTTTATTTACATTTTTCCTCAAATTAATAGTGTAAGAAGGCTGACTTCGTTAAAAAATTTCCAGCTAGAATTTCGAAGATACCATTTATCAGATAAACAATCAAATTTTGTAGTTGCTTCACTAACCTGATTGACATTTACTCATATTTAAAGATTTATTACGAAAAATAGATATTTTAAAGGTTATAATTAGCCTAGGGTAAATACTAGTACAGATTATCGTTATGGTCAATTCAAAAAAGATACAAAACTGAAATTTTAGATTTATAATGTTCCTGTTGTATTGATTTGTTTGGAAAAACTGATGCTACTTTGTAAAACAACTTTGTAGTAGATACATCAGATTAATAGCAGTTACAATAAAACATAACTTTTCATATTTTTATACGAATATGTAATTGAACTAAAAATCACCTAATAAAATTAGCACAAAAAAGATAAAATGAATAAAACTTGTTATTATTTATTCAGAATTTTAATTATTCTCCACCTTAACGCAACAAAGTTATCTGTTTTATCGGCAGTCAATGATGCACGAGGGAAAAAAATAGTAGGAGAAAATACGCCAGACAGAATGGAAACACTGGCGCCCTCTAACATTTATTCTCATTTATCACTTGCTCGAGCTTGCGAAATTAGCCAGTGGAGGGAAATATGAAATTACTAATTTGTAAGTTGTATTACCTTTGTTCGTTTTATACAGTAAATTTTATTGCTCTTCATTTTTACACTTAAATAGATAATTGTAGTTGACCCACATATAGTTTTATTTTTTACTTTATTTATAGTCATTTGTATTTCTTAGGATTTACACAATTTATAAAATATAGTAATTTATATTATGCAATTAAGTAATTTAATTATTTAGGAAGATCATAAATGTAAATTAAAATTAAAAAGTTAAATAGAACATATTATTGTTGAGTTAATTGGCTGAAAATAAAGTGACTGGAAATACAAATTTTTAGTTTTTCGGATAAGGTATTTTATTCTTATTATAGATTTAGAAAATAACACTTTCAATTATTTAAGCACTTTTATAATAATTATTGACACAAGAAACGAAACTCAAATCTTAAAAACTGATAACAAATTCTTGTAACGAATTTTCGAAATTAAATAGAAAAACTACTTTTAATCGAAAGTCTTTAATGGTTTAATTTAGACGTGTAAATAAAAAAATGGAAACCGTTCGGAAAATAGATTTTCTAACATTTCTATGAGCAACTTTGTTTTCTATAGTATACGGAAAACTTTATTAGTAACGCAGGAACAATCAATCTCTCCATCGTAGGATTTTCAAACGGCAACGTCGTCGATAGATGCGCTATTAAGGAAGATGTTTATGGAATATATATAGTGATACTTTGTACCGTTTCTCAGCTCATTTTTAATTTAAACATATGAATATTTGTAATTTACTTTTAATACTTAATTATTTTTATTACCTACTGTTTACACTTTCGCAAGTGCAAAATACTTTCTTATCTCATCCCTTTAAATTTAATTATATCATATAAATACCTTCATTATGCATATATTTAAATTGTATTTTTATTAGTCTGTCTCTCATTCTCAACTAAGTTGAAATGATATTTCATATTATAAATTTACAAAGTGGAAAGTTTTGAAATTCCACTAATTCTATAGGACTGTATGGTATCTACACTTAAATATTAGAAAATATTTTTTTAAATAATTGAATAAATTTTTTTTACTGTGTACACAATCTATAAGGCAACGCAACGACTACTAATTTTTTCCATTCAAAATAATCGAATCATTATCGTTCACACGATACTAATTTAGCGATAACCTTTCAAATTGTGGGTAAATGATGGTGCTATCGATTTTCGAATAGAAAGAAATTGTCAAATTACGCTCACAAAGAATGTAATTGTAGGTCAAAGTGGTTACCTAATTTAACGGATGCGTCTCTTTGATTTGTGGCTGGTGAAAAATTAATTTTATTTGAACAATATATATATATCTTTTGAATTCGAGTCTTTAAATTTCAATAAATTAATCCACCAGTATTACTCATTTTTTGACGTTTCTATGGATTAATTTTTTTTAAATTTTACATTTTTAATCGAGAAATGTTAATAACAGATTTATTTAAACTCTAAGAAGCATTTATGTAGACAATTATAAATGCAAAAAAGTCAATAGTGTTCATTATGAACTACAAAGATCGTGGCTTTAATGAGTTTTATATAGTTTATCCCACTTTAAAGTTATGACAATCTTTAATCGATCGAATCAAAGAAAATTATATATACTAAATGTAAAATACACAGAAAGTAGTAAAGTTTGTAATCAAAATTTATGTAAAATGTATTGCTACGAATTAATTATCAGTCACGTGCTTTCAATAATGTATAAAAACGATTAGCAGCTAATTGCATGCAGTACTGAAGTCGATATAGAGGGACGCATATTCACGCGGGTTTCCTAAGCCTACTTTTCACCATTTCCAAGGCGCTTTCATTCGCGCCCTCAACCTTGTTCGCGCGATCAATAGCCCAAGTTAAGACTCAATGCTCTTTAGCTTTCTCTCTCACTTTCTATCTGTTTCTCTTTTTATCCTTTTCCTATTGCTTATTAATTGCTTTAATAGATTTGCTTAGGATATACTTGGTATGACCCATGAAATGAAATGCTTCAACCTTTTTTTATTCGCACTCGTTAATGATTACAATTCAATTACATCAAATTGTTTCATTTTCATTTTTATATATTAAAACTACATATTGTTCACTTTTAAATAAATTATGATACTGTGAAATGAGGATCGTCGCTGTAGTGCTAATTAAATTACTTTACTTATTAATTGATTCATTAGTAAAATCTAAGGGTCGTATTAAATAATACCTATATAGACAATTCTTTTATCATAAATTAAGATCGTTGGTTATCTATTAATGTAAACATTAAAGTTAGACATCGTCTTAGAATTTTGTTTTAGTAGACTACATATAATTTATTAAATGCCCAAAGCTAGAATAAAATCCGCGATGTCGAGTTTGTGAATCTTAATCTAGATAACTGTAATATAAAGAGTAATAAAATAATTTAATAACTTTTGTTAAATGAATTTTATAAAAGTAGCTGTATACAAAAGAAATGAGATATATGAAATTGAATCAAGGTATTTAAGGATTACGCAATACATTATTATTCTAGAAATCCCTAGAACATAAAATGAAAACATAAAGTTACATTGTACTTGATACATTTATCTTATATAATTACATTGTTACCGAACGAAATAATTTTAGATAAGTTCTATATAATTAAATTAATCCTTATTCCTGAAACTCTGTGTGTTAAAAATGTCGACCTATAGAAACAATTAAATTAGTTTTATACTATCTATAATAATGCATCTTAGTTTTTTCTGATTATTTAATACAATTTTTTTACTGTAAAATATATAAAATTTGTATATCATTCTCAGTTTATCGATAATTTTGAAAACCGGATATTTGTAACAGATGAAATTATTACTATTCCAGGTATAATCTTACTGCTGTTTCGAAGATTTATTTTTCACTTTAAAAGTTTGCATCATTTTTCTCATTTAATGTATGCACTTAATTACGTTAGTCAAAGATAATCACAAAATTTTCTATGTAGAACCAAGGCAGTTTTGTATGATTAAAATTTGAATTATATTATCACTCTATTTCTTATTAAATTGTATAAAAAAGCTTAAATAATTATAATTTTATTATATATAAACATATGTAAAAAGTAAACAAAATTTCAAGCCACTACAAATTATTTTTTATTTTGTAAACATCATATCTAAATTATTGATTGCGATAGTAAATTACTCTGCCAAAATAATAAACGACTCGATTAAAGTAGCTGTTATTGTTTAAGTGTGCCGACTTAAAACAGTATTTCGGTAACCAAATGCACTTTCTGAAAATTGGCATTCCGACATCAATCGATTTTCGATGTGGCTAATTTAAACGCCTGAAAGAGACGGTTCTTGTGAATCTTAATGGACAAATTGGTTTTTGGTTAAACGAAGAGGCAAAAGACTTGGCGGAATCAGTATTCACCACAATTTTATTTACTTCATTATGTTTAGGGCAATCGCATTCAAATTTACATTAAAAAAACTTTAATGTATATGAATCAAAGTAAAATTTATACACCTGACTAGGTAATAACCAAATCGTTTTATTACTAGTGTTATTCTGTGTTATAACGTTACATTACATAAAAATGGGTTAAGAATTCACAATCATTTTACCATTGCATTTTTCTTTTCTAATACATTTGTCATATATTTTTGCTATTAGCCAGTTTTAACTACATAATCTTTTGAGCTTGGAAAAATATTTTTCGTCATTTATCACGTTATTAGTTCATTAATGAAATTGAATCTGATATTAATTTGGCAGTAGGTTTTCAATAGTCAGTAGATGTTTATAACAGCGATTTGTACGATTTAAATAATTGGAAAATTATTCGTACATATTAAAATTTGATTGAATTTATTTAGAATTATTTGTTTTGAGGTTCGTTCATTCATTACGGGCGGAAATGTGAAAAAAGCGTTTCATTGCGAGTCAGTGGCTAACCATTCTGCTTGACCATTTAATGGTTTTCAGGACACTTTTCTTGGCTAAATTTCTATCACGGCTCGTACACGGAATTATATAGATGCACAATCTCTCACAACTGCTTGTTTACGTACGTACGTTCAATAATCGTAATGAAAAGGGAAAGAGGTATTATTAAAGTTGCCGTCAACGTGTTCATTATTATTGCAGAAAAGAAATCGACTCTACAGCATGAAACATGAATTCATAATCAAATGGAAATTAATTTAGTTTCATCGATTCAACATATACTCATTAACCTAGATTAGCCTAACCCAATAAAAGAAAATCTATACGACCAACAACGAGAATGAGAAACGTCTAGAAGTGTAAGCAAAAGGTAAGGTATCACGAATTTCCATAAATTCAAAGTAAAGAGAAGCATTAAAAGAGTGTCATGATTTAGACAAACGCCGGTGAGTAGGCGTGAGCGGGGCACGTAATCGATCATATGTTCGCAACCGAAGGAGGGAGCGCGAGTTTCCCGGTCGCTCTTCCGCGTCTTGCGCCACGCGCTTGGCATCCCTACCCCGCCCTGTTGTCCTACATGTCCACAAACCTCTTATAGTTCTCTTTCTCGCACTCTTTCTCTGTTTCTGCTTGCACACGTTCACCGTGTGTATCCATGGATAATTCTCATTCTACTACAATATTGTACTCTGTTTGCTTTATTTATTTCTCAATTATAATTATTTTATTTATCTATATTAACGTACATTAATTTTCTTTATTTGTTTAGAATTTTTAATTTACTACATTTTTTAAACTATCAATTATTTTTGTACGTATTGATAGAAAAGAAGAGAGACGCTGTCGCTGAGGAGTGACTTGTCACAAATATAATTAAGTATTGCAGAAATTACAGAAATTAATTATAGCATCGTCCAAAAATCATTAAAATTAAAACGTATACTGGAAGTTATACGTCACAAAAACGTAAAGGCAGTCGAAAAATAGAATCTACGTTCTAGCATAAAATCCTGTTGAAAATTTCATCGATCCCTACGTAGAGAGGGATTCGACGCTCTAACTTCTAACTCGTCGCTATATACCAGACAAGCACACGAGCACACGAGCACACGAGCCGTCCGGTCGGTGTTGCCCCCTCTATCGAGCCGTCCCCACCAAGAACAAGCTGCTCGTTGCGTCGGCGAACCTCAGCTGACGGGCGCTGCCCCAGCTACTGCTCGAACTGCGTTTCTAATTACATAAAGAAGGCGCTATGGAGAGACAAAGCCAGAGAGAGAGAGAGAGAGAGAGAGAAAGGAGAGAGAAAGAGAGAGTGGGAGAAAAGTACATTGCGAAAGAAGAAGCGCGAGCTTGCGGCAGCGCTTCCTCTTTAACCAAGCGAATTCCTGGGGCGTTTGACACTTTGAACTTTGCGTGCGCGCTCTTTAACGGTGACGCGTAACTACTGCGTTGATTACCTCGAATATTGTTCATACTTTCGAGTTTCGAGTTTCGAGCACTAGGTATATACCGAGTTGAAGAAAAAACAATTTACATTGTAATCTGCAGGTTAATGATATTCAAAACGTGTACACAATTTTATCAGTTACTTTATATTACTTGCAATAATATTCTTTTTTGTAATAAATAATAAAAAATAATTAATCATATACCAGCGCTGTCGACTCAGTCAATAAAGAGCAATCAATCGTGTTGCTTAATGTAAAACTCGAATCGTAATGTATAGTAATTGATTGCAGGTTTTATAAGAAGAAGCATGAAATTGCATTTAATTCTATTCTTACTCTATAAATTATGGACATTAAATTAAATTATAGACTTATAATAAAAATATTATACATTTAATACTAGTACTTTAAATCTTCTTATACTAATATTTTTATAATAATTTTTAAAATTTTAAACAATTAATTCAATAGATATAATAGTACATAATGAATTTCTGTTGTACGAGCAATTTTTTGTCTCTTTTGTAAACACAATAAAGTTTGAAAAACATGGTAATCGACTTTTTTAAAATACTCTTTTCGCCAACGTATGGACAAACATGTTGCATCATTACATTCATCGACACTGCATTATCGCCATTGTTATACATGTTTATATCGATACTATGTAATTTTTCTCAATATTGCAAGAAGTTAAACGAATTTTAATAAAATGTTTTAAAATACTTTTTCCTTCTTTTTTATGGAATCTTGATACGCTTTTATATTTTTTAATTAAAAGTTCGGTAAACAACTTTTTTAATTCATTCGTATTACAACAAATATTGACGCGAACGTAAGGCAGCCAAAAATTTTTAAATTGAAAAAGTGAAAACTAAAAGAAGGATTGGGTTTACAATTAAAAAAAAATTCGAGATAATAAATCATGGCCTATAAATTAAGTATACAATATATAAAAAATAATTTTTCTTCAACAAACATTTTAATTTAATGGCACGAAATGTTATAGTCACGTCGAAAGTAAGAAACTAATTTATTGAATATTTTATCAATGATTTTGGTGTTTTCATAAGATACGATATTTTTATATTAAAAAATGCAATAAAATTGTACAAAACACAATAATAATTGTATAATAAAAGTTAGAAAACATTAAATCTAATTTATTTTCATACTGCATCTATCCGAATTCTCAGTATAGATAAAGTTTGCAAGCAATGGAAGGGGAAATATTGACGATTACAACGATGATGATTCTTTTCAGAGACCAATCCAAGGTCACGTCCTCATCGGTTTACGTCACAATGTACGTAAGATGCAATCGGTCATCAACTGCACTGCCAAGTTAAAACTGGCTGAACCATCACGAAAGAATTTGGTTAGTCCAATAAATAGATATTCGTACAAAGAGGTCTCCATAATATCTCGCGAAATCCACCTCCGTTACTATTAACTATTTAAAGCTATCTGAAAGGGGCAAAGGACAATATTTCGAAAGAAGTTTTAACTTCGTAAATTTTGATCTCTTTACACCATTATTCAACAAATCATAATCACGAAGTAGGCAAAGTGTCCCACTCTGTCCTGTATCAACTAATGATAAAAGTGCAATATCAAAAGAAAAACTAAAGTAGGTGGTATGAATGTACAGTAAGTTTTGCGGGATCAATCTTACAAGTCTAATTAACACAAAGTAATTAGCTGTATTTGAAATTCAATGACGTATACAGTATCTTTGTACACTCTAACCCAACTAACACACTTTTCGTGCGCGTATAATACGTTCCTGCAGGAAACTTCAAAAGACAGTTTTCGACGCTTTTCAAACGGGATCAAGTACGTGAGCTTCGGGTCTTAAAAAGCTCGTTGACAGGACCCTCGCAATTTCAGTTTGATTTACAGTTCACTGGGCTTCTAGTAGATATATAGATATATTCGTGATATATATGGGTTACGTGTGTTTCGAGGTTAGGCAACTTTTAACCTCAAAATATTTTGGCTTCTCGTTTGAGTATTTTGTTCCAAGTATCATTTCTCGCATCTCTAAAAATGTGTATTCTAGTGTAAAAAATACATTATACGTTACCAAATTATATCTTATACTACAGAAGTCGTCGTCTCGTCGTTCTGTGATTAAATTGATAGCAATTCAACGATTAAAGTATTTAATCATTAGTTTGTTAATGTGTTCCTGAGACATGTCGTTGTAAACATTGTTCGCATATTTGATTGAACATTACACTAAAACTTTCAATTTATCACCTTTCGTTTGGATTCAATACAATCATATGGAATACGCTTGCTGTTTATCGAAAATCAATATTCTCGAAATAATTCTAAAGCCCAAGTATTTGAATAAAAGCATTTCTTCTTTATCTATACATATATATCCGTACGTGTTACGTTAATTTACTTTTAAACGAAGATTTAAATAGCTCAGTATTGTTCGATACAATTGACAATTCTCAGCATCCTTTTTATATGTATATATATAATAAAACTAAAAATAATATAACATTGAATTATTATTGTTAATTTTGAACAATTATTCTAAAATCTACAACAACATACATATAATGCAAAGTGTCAGTATGGAGTGAGCTTAATGATTGTTTTCGATTCGAAAATGTTTAGTATGAATGGTTAAACAGTATTTAATTCTAAAACACTAATTGATTAATTAAACTTTGATAGTTGATTGTATGAGAAATATTAGGATATAAATGAAATTATATATTTTAAATTAAACGATTTCAAACAAGTCATATATCACAATTTTCACATTTACATTTTCCATTTATATCCTTAAATGATTGATATATTTATGTAAATATATTATGGATTGTTTTAAATATGACATTTGTCGATTGCCGCATTGTTTGGTGATGATTTGCTTTTTTCAGTTCGATTGCGCTTTTTTGTTATGATCGTACTATTCAAAAGTTTATAATCATACCAATATATGGGGCAGTTGGCTCACTCTGTTTAACTTCCTCTTTAAGGGAGCTTTCCAAATCATCTATAATATAAATACATTTTATGTTATATTAGATAATAAAAACATCATACATTTAACTGTACTATTTTGATTTATTACTCAAAGTGTAATGTGTAAACGTATATCACTCTAATTATGTGTAGTAACTAATAATTTTTAATTATATCTAGTATATATGTATTATAAAAATGCTGAATTATTGTATTAAATTTAAACAAATGTTGAATTTTGTAAATATTCAACATTTATTTTTGTTAATCAATAAAAATATTTAACTCTTATCGAAATAAACGAATTTCGATAATAATAAATAAATCCATAGACTTATAGTTTGTTTATAAATAATTAATTTTTAATATATATATATAGTAAGTAAGTACAACCAGAATTCATTCAACGGTATGAGTTACTATATTATTTTAATTACAGTAAGAGTAATAAAATTAGTGTGCCTTACCTAATTAAGAATGTATGTATAATTTAATGTAATAAAATTGTTTGTTTGAACAATACATAAATCGTTGATAGTAGCTTAATTTTCTAAATTTCATCTCCGTATAAGTCAATAAATTTAAAACCAGAAAATTTTATTTTAATATTAATTAATAAGTACACAATCTTTTCACGATTTACTTAAATAAATCGATGTATTAAAATACTATCACTCAATAAACTTTAAACGACGATTTGTCATTCAGTACTTCTATATTAGTTGAAGAGAAAAATGAGAAAAAAGAGAAAGCATCCCCTTGATGTTGAAAGGTACTGAATTATCACACCAATGATATCTTAAACTCTTGCAATACGTCAAATAATTGCTGCGTATACAGACAAAAATTTAGCATTGTGCTCCGATTCGCGCGGGCTCGTATAATCGCTCGGACTCTCGCGCGCGCGCTGAACTTATTATCTTTCAAGGACGAAGTTCGACCTTGAAGGGGTCGATATACCACCGCCACTGTCGACCGACGAGCTGCTGCGCCTTTCGCATAATGCGATTACGCGCGCGATTTTCCGCGAGCCTTGCAAGAGTCAGCTGATGGTAAATGCAATTTTCTTTTTTTTTTTATCAAACCTCGCACTCTTTATCTATTTCCATCTTTATCGCGCTTTTTTAATTATCTGCACGAGTACGAGAATTACAAACGCTTATTCGGTTATTCTTCTCAAGGATACTAAAGCGCGTTACATTGCGGGTATTTGACAGACAGGCCAATCTATCATCGTATTTAATTAATGAAACGTTATTGGGTATAGGCAGAAATCGAAGTCAGAATTATTATTTATTTCTATCTGAATCGTATAAAAACTAAATAAGGGACTATTAATTTAATTGTAAATTATTCATTCAACTCATCCTTGAGCGGTGAACATGTTATTAATAAATAAAAATTGCCAAATGTTGTTAAGAATCGTACCTATATTTTCTGTGTGAAATTAAATTTTAATAAAACTTTTAATCTATTTTAAAATATGATGGTTAAAGAGGGGATTTAATTTAGCAATACTATTTATTACATTACGTATATAAAATTCTTATCGGTTAATTCGAATTGTAAAATTTCTTACTTAACATCTTTAAATAGATACTGTTTACAGCCACAAAATCCAAGATGCAAAAACGATTTAAATTGCAACGAAACTCTGGTTAGTTCACCGTTAAACTTTAATCTCTCGGTTGTAAATTAGGTTTACCTTTCGAAAGTGCGCCATTATCTCGGTGCAGTAAGCAAGCTCGATTTTGTAATGATTTTCGTTCAAGGTGTAAGACATTAAGATGCCGCGATAACAGTCATTAATATGGGAATTCAACGGCCGATCGATTTCTACTTGTCCTACATCATTCGAGTCAAATCGTTATTATCCTGCTGCCGACGTATTCTCGACCGAATCTCAAGTCACAGAAATCAAACTGATTTTTTATCAAGCAATACACAGTCTCAAAATTTTAATTAAATATTTATTAATTTATTAATTATTATTCATTAATCAATTATTATAGTTATTAATCCATTAGATGATGTCTTTTAAGATTAGTTATAAATACTTGATTATTTAAAAGTAGTTGATTCTTACGTAAGTTTTTTATTTAGTGATAATACTCTTCTGTTCAGCAAGATTAATTCGGTTTTAGATGCTTTATAATAAAAGAGAATTACGTAATGTATTCAGGAAAATGTGTTAATAGTTATATAAAAGTTAAGCAAAAAATATCTTTTGTCCCTTCGAACCGATAAGTTTTCCTTTGAAGAACTTAAACTTTGTTGGAAGATTGTGTCAACAATCAGAAGCTCCGCTTCTATTATATGCACCAATTTCAGACTTTGAAAGATACCTCGATATCAAATTTTAAAGAACATATTTTCCTATCGTTCAATTTATAATTGTATTTGTATATTTATATTATGTTTTGTAATTATATTTATTGTAATACATATAATTAATATTATAACATGTATATTTATTAAAACTTAATATGAGAAATCGGTGTTTTGTGTAAAGAGACAACAATGAAAAAGTAGGTCATCTCACTTAATTTGGCATAATCTGTAAACTTGACGGATTATACAAGTTAGCTTGATAAATTTTAGTCTTCACCGTTACATATAATTTTAAACAAAAATAGTAGCTGGTTCATTATTTTAAATATAATTATTTTAACCTCGAGTAATAAGTATAATTAAGAGCGTTTGTTTTAATTGTACATGTAGTTCCGTATACATGCATCTACATTATAATCAAACGTTAAATGATTAACAATTTAGTTCAAAAATAACCCGGAGAGAGAATAGGATTGGATATCCTTGGAGTAAGTCAAGTAGTCAAGTACCTGAACTTTCGCGAAACTCGATGAATATACGCAATCCCAGCAAAGTAATAAAACTATACACTGACGGCTCGATTCTATTAGGAGCACATTGAGTTCAGATACAACCACAAAGGAGTCGAGAGATCTCTCGATCGTTCCGGCACTCGCGGTCAATATCACCGCGAGACATTCGCGAATCGGGGTACGTAAACCACACCCAAGAAAAAAAATGTTCGCGGTGTACACTCGTAGGCAAAAAATGGCATCGATACACGAGTTTGGTGCTGGAATCGATACTTTTCCCTAAGTCGAAGCGTTAAAACGGTATATTACATCCCCACCGTCGAACGCATCGAGCTCGATCGAGGGAGAATAGGAATAGGAAGAGAGAGGCAAGAAGATCTTTACTACCCTGACAGCTTGGCAACCGGGGGATGTATATCTCTGTGTATATGTATCGATATAACGGGCGCGGTTGATTCATCGATCCGCGGCTCTCCTCGGCGTTCGCGTAATTATTTATCGGCGGCGAATGTCAATGCTACCATCCACACGGAGATGCTGTCGAGTGGAGTCAGGTGGCTAAATTGCACGCGCTCACGGTGATTTCGAAGGTGAATCGATCGACGAGATTCTGCGTTGGCCTTCCCTGTGGTTTGATTTTGGTGTCGTGGCAATTCAACTATTTCCTGTACACATTGGTATTATTAGGACTCGAGTTACTTTGGATTATTGCTTCGTGCACGTTTCGTAGATACATACTATTATTTTCAGTATATTATGGAAATTATTTAGATAATCCGTCTACTGATTTAGTTATTTAATTTTAATTTAAACATAATCTCCGCAAAAGTGATCGAAATTTAATATTTTTTCATTACATGGGTTTTGTATAAAATTATTTAACGTATGTGTCTCTACTTACTATTAAATTTTTATACGTTGTAAGTAATGTATACATGTAATAAAGGCAATGTCATAAAATATGATTTTTTTTACGAAACGTTTATTCATTTTTAATCAGCATAATAAGTGCCGGAGTAGAATTTCCGACTCATAAAGCAATTAATTTAGAATTTCATTCATTTGCAGGAAACCCCTTTGTATATTAAACGAGACAGCATCGTCTGTGCACGTGCAGTTTCATTTTGAAACGCTTCTCCGAACAAGGGAAATTTCACTTTAAGAATTGTCCTGTATGCACATATGTATGCGGGTTACCATTTATCGTAGCCATTTATTTATAGAATTACGAAAATACTCCAAAGCACTTACTAGACAAATGGGATTTTATTCGTTACAAAAAATTCAAAGTAACATATAAAGAAGTGACATCGACGATTCATGGTGCATTAATGCAGAACGCAATAATTGAGTGCATTACGATTAGCTATTGAACAATGTCAGTTGAACTATATATATAGACTAAAGATTTGCTATTGCGTAATCATTTTGTGATGTGCTTTAATTACACGATGATAATAAGTTGATTGGCAAAGATCTCACCAAGTGTCATGTTTCACTAAATCGTGAACTTTTTAATTAAACTTCTCGTGATTGGTCGATGACTCTTCAATAGGATATTTGTATCTATACATATGCACCTACACTGCATGGTCAAATTATAAATGACTATATATACATCACACAAGTGTTATTTCTTCTCTTTAGCAATTTGAAATAATTATACTTTCATCAAACGCAATTAGAAATGATTCACTTAGTAGGATGTCGTCTATACTGACAATAACTCACCTATCAAATCATTGAATATTTTAAGAGTAAACGAAAACAAAAACACTTTTTTTGTAGATCCATTGCGCTATTTAAAATTTAGATCCCGTTAAAATAGAAAATAAGGAATAATTAGAAAAGAAACAAACACAAGCATAATGAAATAAAAAAAGAAAACTCGAAATAGTATAAAAATAACTTAGTTGAGTTTATTTACTGCAGCGTAAGTAATAGTCGATCTTTCATCTCGACTATTTTGGAATTTAAAAATGTTTAAACTTGCACTTTTAGAACCTTTGACTCGGATGTTTATGAGCAGTGAACAAAGAGCGTCAACAAAGTAGGAGAGCTAAACGTAAGAAAAAGAAAGCTGTTATTTAGAGTGGGAGAAGCTTCTTTACCACTCCCTTCTACCACGAAAACGTTAAGATCCATATATACACTTCCACTGTACAGCTTCACGATGAAATTTTTTTCAATATAAAATTTAAGAATCCATTAAAACAATAGTATTACTTCATCGCATGCATCTTTTGTCTTCGGCGTACAATCGTATTCTTCTTTCGCAATAAATTTTTCAAAAATATATTTTGTATATACGTACATTTTAGCGAATCTGCGGGATAATAATGGAATATCGTGACGAATAATAATAATTTAACTACCATTTATGGAAGTATAATAGAAAATAAATACGTACGATTACATTGTTTTAGAAATTATAGATAAGAGGAGTATTGTGTGTTTATACAGTGTATAAGTAATACTGATAAAAAGGAATAAACATGGATTAACAGTGGTTCGGATCAACTGATGCTTCATACTCCTTGTCAGATGTATTAGTTTTGTATATAAATAAATTATCACCTTCACGAAGTATCAAATACACAAATAGATAACAGTTTGAAAACACACTAATAAACAATTAATCGTGCAAACAATAAATTCAGCTACTGTACGAGAGCTACAATACTCTATTTTATAATCACTTTAAAATATAATTTCGGCAAATATATGGTCCGCTGTTTCTAAAAATTAAATCGCGATATAAAACAAGTGCTTCTTTTGCAACTACTGTTAATCTCTCGGGCGCAAATGAAACGCATTATTCCGCATCAAAGGCAGACATCGCAATCACTCGTAAACAAAGTCTGCGTCGAATAACTAAAAAAAAAGAAGAAAGAAGGAGAAACCGAGCTCGATACCGATGTTGAGACGCACGCGATCGGGACTGACGTCTCTGGCGCTCAGTACGCACGACAAATAAGTGTCCCTATAATATATAGATACCGATGACTGGATAATTAAAAATAAGAAAACTTCGAGGAGGTAGTTTTAATCCAATTCCGCAAAACGCACGTGAATTTGTAACGCGATCGGATTCAACCGCGCAAACAATCGCGCGAGTCCCGTAACGCAACGGACGTGGAGACCCTTTCCGTAAGCGCCATCCGACTGAAAACCCGCGCTTGCATAATACTGGCATAACGACAGAGAGAGTCTTGCTTTTTTACTCAGTAATACATAGACATGTTACGTCAATTTGACATATTTTATTTGGTCGTGGATTTTTAATTGTTTTTATACTATAAATATTGTTTGTTCAAATATCCTAGATATTTCATTTATACGAACAAAATTTGAATAATCTCAAAAATGTTGATTTTTTAATAATAAATGTTGATTCAAAGGTACTTTACACATATACTTTATAGCAAAATAATATAAGTATATATATATATTAAATTAAAAAAATATTTTCTTGGTTATAGATTGACTTGTGACTTACTTTAAATCTATATTTTGTGTTACCTATACTTATTAAGTAGATTAGCCCGAACTTAAGAAGCAGTTAAAAAAAAAGTTTCTCAATTAGAATTGTAAATTTATCCGACACGCCCCTTCGTAATCAAAGGCAACGAATCGCTACGTCACATCGACGTCTCAACAAAATAAAGTCGAAAAATAAACGATAACGTACTTTTTATCAGGTATCTTGAGAAATCGTAAGCATCGAATTATTAACTCTCGGACAACATTCGATATACATTTTAAATAAGACAAAACGATGTTATAACTCGATACGATAAATGTAATTTATAAACTTTTAAAGACGAATAAACTTCTCTTATTACGAATTTTTCAAAGTTTGTGACGCGCACGAGTTAACTAAACGAATTACGAAAAATAAAAAAAAAAAAACCAAGGTAATAAAAAAAGCGAGTATTTGTGGAAACAGGGGAAATAAGTAAAGTAAAAGGCGTGCATCGTCTTTTAACAAACGAAAAGAAGAAACGGAAGGCACGCAAAAAGGGTGACAACGCACCCGGAAGGAGAAGAAAAGAGACAAGAAGACTCAACTCGGGCAGAGCCATTGACCCGCAAACCTTGTTCGATTCTCCCGAGCGACCAAGTCGATTAAAGAAAAGAAAACGTCGAGGCTACTTTTCTTTCTTTTTTTTCTTCTCCTCCCTTTCTTATATAGAGTCTCACTCGGTAATGCGCCCCCGATGTAATTCCATTTTGTCCAAGAGACGCGCGGCGGACCTCCACACAGGCCCTTAGAGGCGCGTGACTCGGAGGTATTGACCCAGTTTCCCGCGTGTATTTTAAGTGGCTGCTTTTCGATTCTCGCATTTTATCGTGCCTCTCCATGGGACTCGCGGTGAAATCCTAGATGGAATTCGATATTCGAGGTATTTCGGGGATGTTTTATTTCATTACTACATTATGAATTCTCTCGGCTTTGAGAACCAAACGATTTCGTCACAAACCAACCTGTCTTTCGTCTCATTCGTTTATTAAACGCGTTACATCTCTAAAGCAACACATATACATATTACTCGTTATTTTCTATAGTCAAATTAATTTAAAAGCACTTTATATTTTTTTCTAATGAATATTGCAATAAAGTGTATAATAACAACAGTAACATTCTTTTTTACGACTTTGCGTTTAGAAACACCATAAAATTTCTGTATAATCATGAACCTTGATTTAAATGCCACAGAAATGTCGTCCAAAACGGCATTTAAATTATTTTATCGCGTGTACCCAATTTTAATTAACAAAAAATGCAATTAACAATTATCAATACGAAATAATGCTCACGAAGGATTTAACAATATAAATTATTTATCTGATAGTACATGTACAAGTATATAAAATATGTTATTAAACGATTAAATATTTTCGGGCACGAATCAATAAATATAATATTTGTTCTTTTAAAATACAATAAAGAAAGTGTATCATATGCGATGATGCTAGAAGCAGCAGTAGAAAGTCCACTGGAGAGCCTTATGTTCCTTCAAAAATAAAAGATTTATTTATAAATCTTTCTGTAGCGACTAACGTGCATTATAACTCGCACTCTACACTCGCGATCGAGGAAAATGAACGAGCAAGAGAGAGACGGAAATTTTTACGATCGACGGGAGATGTATTGGCAAGGTCTTTTTCATCGGATAGAAAAATGTTTATTTAAATCCTTTAAGTTTAGTCATTATTTTTTTAATAATTAAATATACATATGTCTATATATATATATAAATTATATTACTTATATACTTGTAGATTAAAGAAATTTTAAAAAAGTCAAGTTTTTTACGGATCATTTAATTTTAAACTTCAAGGTATTCTAAAAAAAGAAAATTTTATGAAAATCGTAGATTTCTTATTTATAAAGGTTTATAATTTTTAATGCAGGTACAAGCTTAAACTTTCAGATTAATTCGTAATTTGATTTAAACGATGGGAAACAATGTATTCATATTTATCGCAATAATTTGTAATAACTGTTCTTATTTATTAAGTAATTCGAAGTAGAGTTATTTCAAAACTAGAATTTTCTATCGATTATAGAAAAATCTTTACGCATTAATGCAATCGATTTCTTTGTTATAATATATATATATATATACACACAAGTCACTCTGAACTAATTTAATATATGGATTGAAA
Source organism: Theocolax elegans (assembly GCA_026168455.1). NCBI lineage: Eukaryota > Metazoa > Arthropoda > Insecta > Hymenoptera > Cerocephalidae > Theocolax > Theocolax elegans. The sequence goes on from CM047427.1 coordinate 62,227,011, forward strand.
GAGCAGGCGAATTAAAACGTAAAGCAACAGAATAATGCAGGAGAAACTAATCGTACATTGGTTACAGAGCTACATTAGTGCTTACTATTCTTCCACTAAAGGATATAATATAAAGAAGTCAATTTATGAGATTGACGAAAAATTATACTAAATTCTAGCTACAGAGACGAAGAAAAAAATAAAGAGAGCATCGAAGTCATAAATTCTCATCGGTATAAGATAAAGCGCTACAGGAATGACCGAGCGCGCATTTAACCGAAGACAATGGGAAAGTGGATTCACGTCCATTTTCAACGATTCGCTCGAAGGCATTTTGCGACGCCCACGTGTGCACACGCGTGGATGGCAACGTCGATGCTGCACGCCGCCAACACGCGCTTCTAACATAACGCGCATTCTCGTGCACATTCGAACCCATCATAATTAACTACGTGGCTCTACTTTAACTGCAGTCTCTCGTCACCTATTTTATTCGCATTCTCCTATGTGTATATATATACATATGTATATATTCTTTTTTTTTCACGCTCGCCAAGTCATGACAGATTGTTGTACGAACCGCGATTACCATTCGGGGAGGCTTTTTTTCATTCGGTAGAATCGATTCCTGCTAGCTGGAATTTCTGTTTTCCCGTTCAAGTGGACGGCGGCTCGATTGAATTCGTTCGATTCAACATTTAATTCGGTGCTCAAGATTATTCTTTTCAGATTTTTCTCCTCTTTATGATACGTGCATAGGCTGTAGTACCTTGGTGGATTAAAACATTATTCACATTAAATACTGTTCAGCTTTCATTTGTTTTTAAAAAATTTCGAATTATTATTTTTATGTTAGCATAAATTTATATCCATAAAATCATTAAATTTTTATTAAATTTTTTAAATACACAAATAATTAACAAGTACGCGTTTTACATGAATGTAGCTATCTTAATATAAAGAATAATAATACGATTCATTAACTTTAAATAATCTATAATTTAATAAACGCGTATAGTTATATTTTTATTAAAGAAATTTATTTTCAATATTATTTTACTAAAAATAAGAAAACCGTTATTTAACACGTTAATTAACTATAATTATAAAATAATGTTGGTAAATATATACATCCCTATAACGTAAGAGTTTGTAATAGAACTTTTATAATAGAAACCATTAAGTTAATTATAGCGAGCGTTGTTATTGTTGTCACATGTTGATTCATTGCTTGGAAACAATTACCGAATTATAAACAAAAGTGAAAAACTAAATTATTACATTAAAAAATAAGAATTATAAATATTTAAAAGGTGTTGTATCAGTGCCGATAAAATTATATTTAATTCTATATTTTATATACAGTACTTTTGTTAATAAAAATGTATTATTTATTATTATTTAAAATACAACTTCAATATTTAAATAAGTTAAGTGTAGCAAGTTTATTTTTAAAGCATTTATTTAACATTATTATTATATTTATGTAATATAACACAACATAATTATATTTAAAAAGGAACTTACATAATATCCTGAATGGATTCAGTTTCTGCGTTTTTAATTTTACGATCGTTATACATGTGTTTTTTTAATTATTAATACAAATACTTGTGCACCAAGTCTAAAATTGTTTAACCACGGCTTTTTTTTAAATAGCACATGTATCTGAAATTAACAATTAAACGACTTTTCCACTTTGAAATATATATATTAAAAATTATGAAATTACTATCGTCAGTAACGTAATGAGAAAAGATCGAAATAGTAGTAGGATGAAATAAAAGTTTCGTAATAAAATTAGATAAAAGCTAAAAGACTATAAAACAACTAAGGAATATAATGTACATACCAAAAGAGTAAAAAGAAAGGAAAGGGATAAAAAAATAAGGTGATTTGGCCGCGAGCAAGTATATGCTTATATAGGGAGGATCACCTGTGCGACAGCGGCGCACACCCTAGTCGAGGATCGCTCTATCTCCTTCCTTTTCTCCCTTTTTCCCTCTTCCTCTCTCACTCTTCTCGAGTGTGTCGGGCAGGCGGTCGCGAGGTGCTCCCTCCGCGACGACGCGAAAATGGCAGCTCGTCGCGTGCGCGCCCGCCCGGAAAAACAGGGGATGGGCTCTTCTAACTTTATTTCTCTCCCGTTCTATACCCCTCTCTCACCTTCTCTCTCTCTCTCTCTCTCTCTGTCTCTCCTTTTCTCATTTTTTCTCTTTGATTTACTTTTTTGAGTGGAGAATTAGTTTTTTAGGTGGACAACCAAATGAAAATAATATCAGTGTCATGGAGCTTATAACCTTGGTCAATCGAAAAAATAGAAAATTCCAAATTCTAGAGATATATTTATAGTTAGAAGTCTGAATTATAGAGCCAACGCAAAAGTTTACGTACAAAGTGTATATAAAACAATTAGTGATTGAATTATTCGGCGAGACAATGGTACGTCTAACCTAAAAATTCTCTATTTTTATCAGTCTTCGGTAATATCTTATTAATTGTTTTTTTATTAATTTACTATAAAATTTATATGGTGATTACGAATTGTCATAATTATTCATGTATTCAGTTTATTCCAATAAGTAAATCGAATTGCCTTGATTTCTTAGCAAAGTGCTCATAAAAATCAATAGAATACAATTCTATATGTGGTTCATTAAAACTTACATAAATTTTACGAAAATCAAGTACACTATAAAAACAATTATATAGATGTATGTTTTTAAAAACGGTTGTTTGTGCCACATCACCGCAGTAAACTTTGTTGATCATGCTACAGTTTTTGTAGTGCCAACAAAATGTTGTATATGCCAAACTAATATTTGGTAAATTTGGTGCAACAATTTAACAAAACTCCCCAATATATCTATTCGCGCAACCAATCGCTCGTCGTTCGATCGCGAGTCAAAGTTTATACTTTTTTTAAATATCTACGTTAATTCGTACATGCGCATTTGCAGTTCCCTAATTTTTTATTATCCGATTACGAGACATGGCAAATGTCCAAATATTTAAAAACTATAAAAGGTGGATTAAACATAGGTAGTTTAAACATATTTAAAGTTATTGATGTACACGCGTAAGTAAAAACAACTTTTGGTGTGAAAATTTTATACGACCGAATATTCTATTCGAATGTTTATTCGACCCTTGCGAAATAAATTTGATTACTTGCACTTGTAGATGTAATGTATGTATGTGCACATCCGAGAAGCAGTTATAATACAGGTACTTGCGAGTTGCGAGACAACTGCAGTTTAAAGTTCAAAGAGAGAAAGAGAGACAGGAGGAAATCGAAAAATCGGTGCGGTAAACTATATTGTAGAATGTAGGTGAAGGGGCCGTACGAGACGAATAACGTGAATGAAAAGGCCGATGTTCAGTAGTACATAGAACGGAACGAAAAACTCGAGGGCAGTCTACATACTTTTTTTTAGACCCGTTACATATTCATGATAACTTCTGATTATCGACACGAACAATTGATTTTTCTATATGACTCGATGCAGGTATATACACACGGTTTTGTAAGCGACCTTACCCACGATCAAAATTAGGTTCACCAATTAAATTATAAATTTAACGTATTTTCTAATGATAAATTGTAATAATTAAAAATAAATAGAGATATATATATATACTTCAGTAATATTTGTATAAATATATATATGTATGTAAAATTTCATCTCAAAACAAAAGAAGGGTAAAGAAATAAGTTTACGTCGATCACCGTCAAGCTAAACGCTTAAATTTCTTTGAAAGCTACCTATAAGTACGATATCGAAGTATGAATAAAAATGTAAGGAAGGCAAAAGGAATCGCGTTGAATGTGAAAAACCACTCGAGAAGATATGGAGCAAGGGGAAAAAGGAAAACCGAGTAATGGAGATAGTGACAGACCGAAGGAGCAAGAGAGAAAAGATGGGTTATACAGGGAGTAGGTATATAGGAAAGAAGCTCTTCCTTCCCGCGACCCTTGAACTTCTATCCGACATCCTCGACCGAGTCGTTCTTCGTTCTCCATTTACGGTTATGTCTCGGAGGGGAGAGAAAAAATCCCAGCTAAGGAAAATTCGACCGATGGGGCATACGGAGTTACGTATATAGGGACACGGGAAATTGAAAGAAAACGTTGTACAAATGTATTTCGTGAAGCCCACAAGTGTCGTCTCTTCTTTTTTTCCCCTTTAATATTGCATTATTTGTTTTCTTTCATATTTAAATTAAATACAAAAACAACTGGGTTAAGGGTGTTCAAACATTTGGATACTTAGTTTACAAGATTTATAGTTTTATGTGGTAATAATTGAACACCCCAACTTTCTTAAGGGTAGGCTTTATTGATTTCTGATAATCAATAAGGAGTAAAATTCAGAATTGCCTCAAGTTCTTTCTAAAGTTCTACTATTTACACACTTATTGCAAACAAAATTAAAATCCTACTTAAGGATTGTGTACTTTATTTGTCGATGCTTTCATTTTTATATTAAACATTCTTAACTCTCATCATTTTCAATTGAATAAAAAAAATTTATTACGCTTGGGCAAGTACAATAATTGATTTTTACATTGACATACAATTAAACATTAAATTTTTTAGCTTCAATTGATTCTATTAAACATTTTCTAGATTATTTACTACTTAACACAAAATCATCATGTTCTTTTGAATCATTACACATGATAATATCTAATGCAATTGATAATACAGCAGGGAACACTGCATAATGGATTTTTAACATAACCTGAAAAATGAAAGCATCGTGTCGTATAATATATTAAAGTACAACAGTTCATAATTATAATTATATAAATAAAAATAATATGGTAGTTTTGGCACATTTTTTACTCTACATAGAGATGTAGGAGCTTACGAATTAATTGCTTTCTGAATTAAGTAGAACATTTAACATTTTAAAAATAACAAATAGGTTCTAAATTTTTTTCTCATTTCAAACAGTGGGTTCAGTTCAGAAAGTAACAATAACTTTTAAGAAACATATGAATTTTGCGTGAATCATTCTAGTGCTACATCATTACAAAATTACTGATTTGACATTTATGAAAAGACATTGCTGCAATAATTATTATTTGAATATTAAATTTTTAAACTTTAACTTAGTTAATGTGTTATATAATATTATAAATGTTAAGTATTGTTACTTAAATTTAATTTAATTATATGTGTGCACCTAAGTAACACAATATTACTCCAGTTAATGTAAGCAAAATATTACTCTCACATTTAATGCAATAGTGATTCAATTTTATAAATTTCATACAGTGATTAATTTGTATTCAATATTTTACATCTTCAAGCCATTTCACAAATATTAAACTGAACATTCATATTATACTTTCATTAAAATAGTTATTTTTTTTATTGAAATATTTTTTTTTTGAACACAGAATGTAAGGTGTTTAGCAAATATAAATATTATTATTATTTTAGATTAACCAACTTGATATTTAAGTCAACTTACTTACATACAATTATATTACAGAGATATCCATGTGAAAGTAAGACAAGTGGTTTTGATAAAGTTAAAATTGAAAAACATTGCTTCAATGTCTCTAGTCTGCTATACATAAAGTGCTGTGATTCGAATATAAGTGTACTCACTGCTTATCTTCATTCCCCCAACAGGTGGATTAGCCGGAGGTTTATTTCCCTCAACGAAGGAGGTGGTCCTGGGTCGGCCGCTCATTCTGCCTATTGCTCCACCACTAGCGGCCACGCCGCAGCCTCCTCCTTCTTCTCGTCTCTGCCCTTCTCAGCCTTAACTTCCTAGGCTTACGCTTTTCCTAGCTATACTGGTAGCCTAAGGGACTGGATATCCTAGCCAACACGATTTTTCTCCAATATCAAATGGCTCGTTGATTTTTTTCACTTTTGAGCATATGACTGGTCTACACGCACTGCATATTTATCATATTTATACATACATACATACGTATCCAAAAACTCTGTATCACATGTTGGGCACCGTACTACACACTCCTCTGCGTAAGTAACCTCTTTGCAGAGCTCTTCCAAGTAGAGCAGCCACTCCGATGAATTTGAGCAACCAGAAGGTGGTTCCTCTCGATGCACTTCCTACGCAAATTAGTACCGAAATTGAAAATCGCCCGAGTCCGCACTCAAGAAGACGAGGTCGCGAGGAATCGCGAGATCACGGCGGAGGTGCTCCCGCGTTCTAGGGTGCGACGACTGCGGCGTAGGCGCCACGCGAGTGAGAAAGAAAGAGAGAGAGAGAGAGGGGAGAAAAAGAGAGAGAGAGAGAGCGAGAGAGCGCAGAACAGAACAGAAGAAAGTCCCCTCGCTCTCTCCTCTGGACGCTGGTCGCGCGCGTATATCCGGAGGTGCGTCGACGCGCCCCGTCCTCTTGGTCACGGGCGATGAAGGTACCTTCGTAAGGAGAGGGCCTGCGCGCACACTCGTCCTTCGTTTCTTCCTCGTCGTCGTCGTCGTCGTCGTCGTCGTCGCTACCTCCTCCTCTCCCTCGGCGGGCCGACGTTTTCCGAACGGGGAGTACGGCCGCGTGCGCAGGAGCCGCGCACGCGCACAGATCACCTTCCTCGTGCGCCTCCTCTCTCTCTTCCTCTCGCGCGCTCGATGGCTCGCTCACGGTGTCTCTCTCCTTGTCACGCGAGCGGACTCGCTTCCTCGCTCCTCCGACTCCGGAGTGCTCGTTGGCCAAGCGAGCCCGAGAGAAACAGACGCGGACCTCGAGAAGCGGATCCTTCTCTTAACTTTTTCGTTCCTCCTCCTCTCTCTCTCTCTTTCTCTCCTTCGGCTGGTGTCGTCGTCGTAGTGCTTGCTCGGCTCTCTCTCACTCTCGTTCGCTTCTAAAAAAAAGAAAAAGTATTTTGTACTTTTTTTCGATTCATTTTCGTCATTTTTCTCGGGGTCTTGTATCAAATCTCACGATGGGAGCTTTTTGAAGAAGCCGACGGAACGTCTACGGGAAGAGCGGAGAATACTCGGTATTAGTCGGTAACTACGCGGACACGGTTTTGCAAATTCGCCTGTACATCAACCGTTTATACCTACGCGAGAGTGCGATACATGCAATGTACATTGTACAATAAACTAGCACTATATGAACGGAATGGAGAGATGACACGAGTAATAATGTTGTGCCTCATTTGGCGCTGCAGACAAAAAGTTAAAAAATGAATGCACCCTGGCTAGATAACAAGATTTTGGTATCGAGTTATCGAGACTTGAGCGCATATGCGCATGTGTGCGGTAACAACACCTAACGACCTAGCACCACGAGCGGAACTATTTAAATCATTACCCGAATTCAAACGATATCGTTTCTCCGGAGTTCCGGTAACATACATTTTTGACTTGTCTGATTTGTCGGTTGGGGATACTTGATCGTTCGGTAAATGTCTACCTATCGCGAGGTAGTGACACCGCAAAACAAAAATTTCACATGTACATCATTTGCATTAAAAATTCAAATCTCTTAAGAGAATAGTCAATACGGTCGAGACTCGAGACTCGAGAGTCAACGGTCGGAAAAGCTCGCGCGAAAAGTGCCAGCCAACGGAGTTTGCACTTCGAAGCAGACGCTACATATTCGTTGCGGGAAAGAGATCACAGCTGACGATGCGCGTATCGTTAGAGTTGAAATTAAAATAGAAACATGCAGGATAGTTAGGGATACATCCGATTGGGAGTAAGAGGTTTAGTACAGGAATACGGGGGAATAATACGCCTGCCAAAATATGCCGCGCGCCCAGTATCAGACGATAAGAAATGTGGGGTTATGTGGTACACGAGAAAGTGAGATAGAGAGAGAGATAGAGAGAGAGAGAGAGAGAGGGAGAGATAGAGTGAGCCGCACAAAGGGGTCTCCCTAACCTTAACGCGGCGCGCGCGCGCTCGCTCGCTTGTCAGCCGCAGGAACCGCGCACGGGGATCAAGAAGAACCAGGCATCGAATTCGAGTACGGCGAACCTCTACCGCACGCACAAGAAATTCGCTGGGGTGTTCGGGATCGTGAAACGGTATTAAGAAAAGTGCAAACCTGCGTGATTGTAACTCGCGACTCGCGAGATAGGTGTTATTACACGGGAGGGAGTGGATAAACCGCGGGACGACAGTACGACACCGTGCAGTACACTCTCGATTCTCTTTCTCCGTGCTTCACTCGGTCCTCTTGCACTGCACGCACACCCTCGTACGGTCGCGAGCGCGCGCACACTCGCACACTCGAAGAGAGAAAGAGAGAGAAAGAGGAGAGGAGAGTGTACGATACGACCAGTACGACTGTACGAGTATATAACGCGCGACGCGCGCACGGTCGAGCGAGCTAGCCAGGCAGAGATTCGACGCAGCGGGGTCTCACGGTGTCTCACCTGTCCGCGGAGGGATCCTCCTCTTGGGGTTCGGTAATCCCGTCCCGCGTGTCCTCGCTGGAAGCTCTCGAGTCTCGAGCCCCGGTGCCTCGGTGCTTCCTCGGTGCAGCCTATAGTCTTTTGCCGTGTCTCGTTTGAACGAAAACGTTAAAGGGAGCGCGCGTGCCACTGATCGCTCACACCGCACTCACTCACACATGCGCGATCACTCGCCGCCTCTCCCACTCTCTATAACTATATGGATCTCGCTCGCGCTCTCTCCTGTCCTGCCTGCCTGCCCGAGACCTGACTGCTTCTGCTTCCCTTGCTCCTGGTTCTCGCGAGCCCGCGGTGTCTTCGCTGTGTCCACTGTCCACTGTGTCCGACGCACTCCGCAGTCCGCGCGGTGGTTGCGTACGTGCCGTCTGCTGCTTACTTACTCTGCTGCATGAGTTATCGGAACATTTGCGCTTTTCCGAGAAAATGATTAGAAGACCAAATTTAATAAAAGGATTCGTCAGGGATTTGAGCTATCGACTATTATCGGGACTAACAGTACTCTTAAGAAAGAGAATGATTAGAGAATCAAATACGAGTAACTGTTCGAAACGATGATGAACAAAACAATGACTAAAGTGGAAGTGATAAAATTTGAAAAGAATTTCACGATAAATATAGTATAAAGACTGTTCAAATACATCAAAGAAGAGTATTGGAATCGAATGCAATCTCAAAACATAATATCTCTGTACAAATGATTATCCTGCATATATATATACTGTTTTATGCATACGTATGTACTATCTGACGTACAAACACTATATAGGTACTTGTACACAAAAGAAATTTTATAATTTAAAGAAATTTTACTGACAATAAATAAAAAAAATTTATTCTTTTTTACAAACTGCAGAGGTACTTATATTTATTAATTCATTGAACATGTTCGTTTGTAACTATGTGTTTATAAACAATGCATTTATAGCAAGCTCTACACGTTTTAATAATAGGTGTAGGAGGTATCTACTTATATCAGTGGAATTATTTATAACTATATTTTTTTATTAAAAATATTGTAACAAGTAAAAAGTTATATTTGAATGAAAAAAAATTAACTCAATGGCATTACCCGGTCGTTCGTGCGTATGCATAAAAGTATAAACATATTAAGATCAATCGGAGTTTTGCGTAGATTCGCAATTTCCTTATTTCGTTCTGTTTGTCTCGCGATGGCTCGTTGCGTGCGTGCGTTCCTTTTTTTCTCTCCCTCCGCCCGTTCGGAATGTGAATCTGCGCATCTTTTTATAATTTTTTTCAGAGCGTTTTTACTTATTCTGCTCCTCGGATGTGTGTGTATGTGTATGTGTGTGCATGTACATATGCGTACAAGTTTATAAGCGGCGCGGTCCGCGGTCGCGCGGAGGAGGCGAGTTGTCTGCATGCGAGCAAGAGGGCGCGTGCGTACAGATTAGAAACGTGCGTCTCGCGTACGCGTGGGAGTGAATGGAGAACCCGCAAGAGATATCTTAACTTATTTCAAGCCTACGTCGCATATGTTATGAATCTAGCTTTAATTTTAGGTCGTTTTTCCTTCTGGCTCTTTTATAACCTTCCTACTTTTTCTTACTGACCGAAAAACAGGATGGTAACTTAAAGTGTGCCATCGCTTACACTAATATTTATCGTTTTATTGTTCAAAACCATGAATCATCCTTCTCTTCTCGATACTGATTAAACATTTTTATATCTTTAACTATGCTTTATTCACTCCAAGTCTTACTAAGAAGTTTGTACACTCTTACATACGGTAGATTAATTATTATTCTACTATAATTTGTCCATTGCAAAATATATATTTTATATTGTTTATTATTACTTTAGAGATTATTATCGACGTAAGTGTATAATACATTTTACAATCTATTGTTCTGTTGAATCCAATGAAATGTGACAAAATAATCGTAATAATCTAATAAAGACCTAACTATATAGGTATATATTAATTATATTACATAAAAAATCAATATTATTTATTTAAAATTATCGCGTCTACTTTGACAAATAAAAAAAAATAACTTTCAAAATTTAAATAAGTGAAAAATATTTTGTTATCAAATAAACACGTAATTAATAATAGTATTATGTGACGTACACATACACAGTGAGAAGTTAATTGTTTTCCTCGTATTTTAAAAATTCTAAATAAATTGATCGTAATTCGATAATTCTAAAATTAAATACTATTTTTCTTTCCTAATAAACTGCGAATAGTTTTATTCTGCTTTAATAAGTTTAAATACGCATAATAAAATCCAATATTGGCTACATAAATGATAATTTTTCAACAACTTAATTCAAGTATTTACTTGTTTATTTTCGAATATGTTGTTTGTAGGTATATACGTAATTTGTTTGCGCGGCTTCGAGTTAATATACATAAATACTATATGTTTGCAAACTATATTACTAAGGTGATAACAAGTTTGAATATTGCAAGTACGTATAAGATAACGGTCAAACTTTTTCAATTTACACTTTAAAAGGTAAATACACTATAATTTCAATTTACAACAATATCTCTGAACGTTACTTTAAGTCAAATAAATCAGAGTTAGACGTCTGAAACTTCGCCATCATATTATTTAAGCTTATATTGATTAGATTTTACTTAGCCGGAATTTACTTTAAAATATACCACTTAGGACACTACACGAAAAAGCTATGCTTAGTTTTACGTGTAACTATACTCGTTATTAATTTTTTAAGCACCAATTCGGCTGATATGAAAATAATTATTACGCGCTTTACATTATAATTGCGTTAAATTGAAATTTAAATAATTTTCTACATAGGTAAGTAGTTGTATAACGTTTACAAAATTAAGAGCTAATGATATTAGAGAGCAGTCACCTAAGGGCAAGCGGGAAGCTCGAGAACTACCCTATTTCCAACAAAATTGCATATCGGAGACCTTCTTAACTCTTTCAGCTTTATTAATTGGTAATTTTACCGAAACTTCTAAAACCTTATACCTTTTTGTTATTCTCTCGGCCTCTTTTTATTAAAATATTAATATAAGAATCTTTAGGTATATAATATCAGCAATAAAATAATATAAATTCATTTTAATTTTTAATTAATTGCTCAAAAGCTGGATATTTTATTAATTACTACTATAAATACAAGCATATGTATGCTAAATTTATTTGATACAAAATATCTTCAATATTATCTAATAATAAAATTTAAACTTTTTAAAGTCGAGTAACAAAACTATATTATAATAAAAGATTAACAATGTAAATATTTTTTATAGATAATAGAATTATATTATTTATAAAATTATTAAAGTAATAGAGAACGATTAACCGATTATCGAGCATATACAAATACTTGTGGGTAATGATTAACGGATAGAAATAAATATATACACACACACACAAACACACAGATATATATATATAGATGCAATACACTGACGTAGTTCGTCGACGCCCATATCACTTGCATTTCATCTGCGCATCTTTACATTTTCACGTTATATCATTCAATTAGAGAATTCATTTAAATTTTCTTTTTTACAATATAACTTTAAACAATTTCATTATGTGTATTCAGATTTTATTTTTTATTTTTATACAATGCGTATTGTGTGATTTTTATAAAAATGACTCAATTTTTATCAAGATGAAAAAATAAAGTAAATAATAACTTTACAAATACGGTAATTGATAACACTGTGCAACGATTAAAATAAGATGTATGCGCAATGGACGATGGAAAAATTAAAATAAATTAGGAAGTAAAACAGTTTAACAATACAAAAATTGATTTTGATTCATAAAAATATATATAAGTATATACAGTGGCATCGTGCCATCTCGTACACGATTTAGTTTTGAAAACAGTACTACTCTATACCTTTTCTACGATCTAAGGGTATAAGATGTTAATGCGCAAGTCAATCTTGGCACTACTCCAGATGCGCATGAAAATGTTTTCACCCATATTCTCTTGACCGACATTCTTCTACTCGAGATTCAAAGGAAAACCAGACTAATTCAACATTTTAAGTGATCCAGTATACTCAAGTATTTTTAGTAATTTTATTAATTCAAGCTTAGAACGGAACATTTTTTAGGCATAATAGTGTCACCAAACACTGTAATATCAAAATACGTACCATTTAAATAAATTATCTTACTTTCATAATAATTATTTTTTAGTTATCTAATATTTTACTACATACATACACGTGCATTTAATTTTATTATTTATAAACCGTAAAATAGATAGACGCAAAATTTGAATTTGGCGCGTTCTTTCCATCGAATTTAATCGAACTCGAGCAATTCGAAAATGCCGTTAGATATCGAAAACTTGGTAAACTGATTCCAAATCTCGACGTAACGAGCGCTGTTCTCACAAAAGATTTGTCTCTTGGCCGCCCATGAAAAACACACGTCTCGAGTCGCGATAAATCCATGCGAGGAGTGTTCGACATTCGTGCAGTGCCTCGCGGTATTATTTTAATTTTGATGATTTAAATAACTTTCATCCTTCTGGTGCGCGATCGTAGACCGTAAGTACAAACAAATTCTCATTCTGTTTAACATTAACTTGTTGATTTTTAACTAAATAAACGGATAAACGGTAAATATATTAACTTTCAAGCCGGCCGGTGTTTATAGCTCCCTAGAATTTTTGTGTATACGTGGTCAAGCTCCAATTTTGCGGATATAGCTTTTTTCATTGACTAAACTCCAATCCCAACCATCCACTTGGTTTTACATTTACCTTCATTCTTTATTCAAATTTAATGGTGATTGGTTTTTACAGCATTTGACAATTGATTTTTTTTCCTATATTTTTATTATGATTTGTTTAGCAAAGTTAAGAGTACATTTATTCCGTGATTAACTTATTTATATTTATTAAGTGAATTGATAATGTTATAAATTTATTGGTATTTTTTAAATATTTGTTCAATTTACATTCCTTAATTTTAAAATATTTGTATGAAATGTTTTTTTACTTTCAGATCGATCATGGGGGTCCTTTTGAAAGCAAAAGGACTTCGGATGTCCGCACAAAAACAAGAAACTCTTCTGAAATTGACAATTCTATCTTTTGCAGCAATTTTATGTAGCTATCTATTTCATATTGTACCTTTTTTATTACAAAAGAAAACGTTTGTTGTGATCTATTTGATGTAATATATTTTATTTGTTTACAGCTTTTGCAACTCGTTTATTCTCAGTTTTGAGGTTCGAAAGTGTCATTCATGAGTTTGATCCATATTTCAATTACAGAACGACAAAATATTTAGCGGAAGAAGGTTTTTATAATTTTCTTAATTGGTTTGATGATCGTGTTTGGTATCCTCTTGGCAGGATCATTGGAGGTATGATTATACAATTATCTATTATAAACTTTTATCTAACTAACTTATCAAAATATTAAAAAATTTATTCATTTCAATAGTAATTATAACATTTATTTTTAATTATATTCAAAATATAATACACCTAAAAGTTGTATATTTGTTTCCAAAATTTAATATTTAATTATACGTTTGTAATAATTATCTAACAATTACTACTTAGGAACAATTTACCCTGGATTGATGGTAACTTCTGCTGCATTCTATCATCTGGGGCAGATGTTAAATATTACAATAGATATAAGAAATGTTTGCGTCTTCCTTGCTCCATTGTTTTCCAGTTTTACAACAATTGTAACATACTTACTTACTAAGGAACTGAAAGTATAGTATTAATAATTTTACATCTATAAATAAGTTTCAATACATAATATAAACTATGTGTGATTTTTAATTTACATGTTTTTTAGGATTCTGCATCAGGATTGTTTGCAGCATCAATGATTGCAATTGTTCCTGGATATATTTCCAGATCTGTTGCAGGATCATACGACAACGAAGGAATAGCAATTTTTTGTATGCTTTTTACATATTATATGTGGATCAAAGCTGTAAAAACGGGTGCAATTTTCTGGTCAACATGTACAGCTTTAGCGTATTTTTACATGGTGTCTTCATGGGGAGGCTATGTCTTTTTGATAAACCTTATACCTCTACATGTTTTAACTTTAATGGCAACAGGTAGATTCTCTCATAGAATTTATGTTGCTTACAGCATACTATACTGTTTGGGAACAATATTTTCTATGCAAATTCCATTTGTGGGATTTCAACCTGTTCAGAGTTCTGAACATATGCTTGTAAGTATCTTTAATATATACATGTCATTACTCCATTACAATGTTATTTTTCTTTTTAAAAATTAAAATACATTGTTTTTATTTGTACAATTTTATATTCATCATATTAATACCATAGCAATAGTGAATAATAATAATAAATTATAAAAAAGCATGAATTTAATTAAAATTATAATGTAATAAATTATAGCATATGATATGATAAATGTGTATTATCATTACAGGCAGTTGTAGTCTTTGGTTTATGTCAGATACATGCTTTAGTGGACTATCTTCGCAGTAAACTATCACAAAGTGACTTTGATATATTATTCCAAGGTCTTATTATTTCAACATTCACTATATCTTTTATTGTTGGAGCTATTCTAACATTGACAGGAAAGATTTCGCCTTGGACAGGAAGATTTTATTCACTTTTAGATCCCTCATATGCCAAGAATCACATTCCAATTATAGCTTCTGTATCGGAACATCAGCCAACATCCTGGAGTTCATTTTATTTTGATTTGCAAATTTTAGTATTTCTTTTTCCAGCGGGTTTATATTTCTGCTTTTCAAAATTGACTGATTCAAATATCTTTTTGATTCTCTATGGTGCTACAAGTCTTTACTTTGCTGTAAGTTAATTTTTGTTATTTATAATATTCAAATTAATAACACAAATTTTTAATTTTAAGTAAAAAATATTAATTTAAAAAATTATGGAATTCAATAATTATATATTAATAGAAATAATATAATTTTCTGCACAATTTTTAAAATGAAAAAATATATTTATGTTTTGCAGGGCGTCATGGTGCGGTTGATGTTGGTGCTAGCACCTGTAATGTGCATTTTGGGTGGAATTGGTGCTTCTTCCTTACTTCTTAAATATATGAAAGAAATTGACAGTGGAAAAGTCGTCGATAAAAAGTCAAAGAAATTTGAAAGTAATTATGTCTTAAGAAGTCAGGTGAGAAGAATTATTTTATTCATATATCCGGTAGATTACCGACTAAACAAAAAAGATTCCTATTCCAATTATTTAAAAAAATGCGCAATTTTATGTAAAATCCGAATACAGAAGTACTAGATAATAAAGTATTAAGTTTCAAATCAATACAACAAAGACACCCTAAAAAATTTCTGCACCGCAAATGTACGATTCTCCGAGATTCTTCGATGCAGAAATTTTTCGGGTGTCTTATTTTTGGGGTTGTTGTATTGACTTGAAACTTTGTAGAATGACTTATAATTGAATTATTTAGTGCAGTTCTGTATTCGGGTTTTGTATAAAAATGCGTATTTTTTTAAATAAATGTAATAATTATCTTTTTTGGCTCGGTCGATAAACCATTGGGTAAGCCACCCTTAAAAAGAAAATTTTTCCAAGAAAATATATTTTTATCAAATATAAACATTTAATTTTTCAGGTTGCAACACTGTTTGTTGTAGTTATGTGTGTTCTCTTTTTTTCGTATACTTTCCATTGTACGTGGGTAACTGTCGAAGCTTACAGTTCGCCGAGTATTGTTCTCTCTGCTCGATCTCCGGATGGTGGTAGAATGATATTCGATGATTTTCGAGAAGCTTATTATTGGTTGCGGATGAATACGCCAGAGGTATTAAAAATTTATTTATTAAGTAATACCTATTTTAATACCAATATATTATTAATCAATTACATTTAGGATGCAAAAGTTATGTCATGGTGGGATTATGGGTATCAAATAACGGCAATGGCCAATCGGACAATTTTAGTAGACAATAATACTTGGAATAATACGCACATATCAAGAGTGGGTCAAGCAATGGCAAGTACAGAAGAAAAATCTTACGAAATTATGAGGGAACTTGATGTTAATTATGTCCTTGTTATTTTTGGAGGATTGACTGGATATTCATCAGATGGTAAGATTCAATTTATCATTTATATATCAAAACCAATTTGTAACCACTCATATCGTAACATTTTTTTATAGATGTCCTTTAATTTAGATCCTTTTTAAGATGGTAACTTTATATATTAGATATATCTATTGAATACACATATTATAACTACACTATTTGTCATTTGACTGTAATAATAATGTTAATCATACTAGAAATCTTAAAGTAAATATATAAAGTAGCTTTTTCTAAATTACTTAGTTCAAATAACTCATATTTAAAAAATTTTAAAAAATGAATCAATTCATAATTTTAAGAAAATTACATTTGTATAATTGTTATCTGCATGAAGAAAAATTCTAAACTTTTTGTCAGACCCAAGTTATAGGGATCTACACCTTTCAAAATAAAAATTATGATGAAAATATTGAATTAAAAACCTGAAAAAATTCATATGGGTAGATTTAAACAAAAGCAAGGGCATAACGTTTTCATTTTTTAAGAAAAAATAAATTTGTTAATAATAATTGAATAAACAATTATTGGTCAAAAAACATGACATTTAACGTAAAAATCAAAATTAAACAACGGATTTAAAAATCTGAAAAAATTTAAGTATACTGTTTAAAACATGCCTAAGGGCATGGCGTTCAGGATTTTTTCAAAAATGTTTTCTTTTGCTTATTAAAAAAATATTAAAAATAACCATTTTCTAAATTCGACATCTCCTTAATTTAACATGTAATGTAAAATACCAATCATCAAAAATATATATTGTTATCATATTATTACGTTATAATATTAAATATATTGAAGAATTGTTTTATAACATTTTTTGTTTATATGTTGTACAAGGTTAATTTTAAACGCATCAATAGACTAATTTATTTCTAAATAATTTGATCAATATGTTTAAATACTAACCTTTTGATAATGATAAAGTAGTATTCCTATTCACTTCTTAGTTCACCAATTTTCGAATTATATTATTTTAAAACTATTAAATTGTAGGAAAAAGCTGTATGATATTTGTACGTAAAAATTAAAGGATTTAACATAAGAAAATACAGTTTTGTATCAGTATAATTTGTTTTACTCTCATAAGCAATTATTTACATGATTTTTTTAATTAGTTAATTAGTTAAAGAGGATATTTACTTTGCGCAGATCTTAACAAGTTCCTATGGATGGTGAGAATCGCTGGAAGTACGGAAAAGGGAAAATCAATCTCTGAATGGGATTACTATAATCCTGCTGGAGAGTTTCGAGTCGATAAAGAAGGAACCCCTACATTACTCAATTGTTTAATGTACAAAATGTGTTACTATAGATTTGGACAAGTTTACACAGAAGGAGGTAAAAATCTTATTATACTCTACTGCGTATAGTTAAAAAATAAATGCTCATGTACTGCGATCAACTATAATCTAAATTATTTTATTAATTTATAGGGAAACCATCTGGCTACGATCGCGTAAGGAATATGGAAATCGGTAACAAAGATTTTGAACTTACAACGTTAGAAGAGGCCTACACAACCGAACATTGGCTCGTTCGCATTTACAAAGTGAAAGACTTAAGAAATCGAGGAAATTAACAATTTATAAATTCCTCAAATTCATCCAGTGAAGAGAAGAAAGTTTCTATTATATTTTTTTTTTTATATATATATATATACAATAAACAAAGTGCTCCATCCTTTACGCTATCCATCATACCGTACGCATATGTCGAATAATGTAAGTTATAAATAAGATTTTTTTAATAATTATAAATATAACTTTTTCATCAAATTTTTTGAAAAATTCCATGAGTTGTATTTAATATTACAAACCTACCAGTAATTCACTTAATTCGACATTTCCTTTTTCCCACACAGTAAAACACACAATTTTATTTAATCAAGGGTATGTATTTATTCAGTTAAATTAAAAAATAACTCGGTTGACTTAAAACATTAATAACTATATGTATTTTGAATAAAGTATTTTTCTTTTGTCGACTCGAAAGTGAGAAGAGAGTCAACGCTTGCCACGGTTCTCCATTGACATGGCACACTAGTCTTCTTGGTTTTCTTTTTTTTATGTTCATTATGAATTACAAAAATACGAATAACAATTTACATCTAATATTTTACAATTTCTCTCCTTATCTCGTAAGAATTATCAATTATTTAATAGCTTACATTGACCTTAAAAAAGAAATTCAAAAGAGATAATAAAATGAAAAAAAGAGTAAAGAAGAAGAGAAAAAAAATAGGGATAAAGTACGACGATCTATAATTAAAAAAAATTGAGTATTTATGTAGTACAATAACAATATACAAGTTTTTATAGTTACAAATAACGCAGAACGAGAGAAAGAAGGAGGTAGAAGAGCAAGGAAAAGAAAGGTAGGGAAGAAGAGAAGTGAGAAATTGAAAGTAAGGGAAAAAAAATGTGTCGCAGTTGTTCTTAAATCTTAATCCCATTCGCCAATGAACATAGCGCGAGGTCCGGGTGGAATCATGCCTCTCGTTGGGATGGGTAACCTTCCGTAAATGTGATTGTATGGAGAGTCGATTCTGTCATCCGAATCTGAAAACAAACAAATCAATGACATCGATAAATTGTAAAATAAACGAGAAACGGTAAAAATGTTTTTTATATTCTACATCAATACTACTTTTTAATATATCCATTTACATTATAATCAAGATAGTAATTTACGATATTGTAGAACTAATAACGAGATCACTGCAATAATCTGGATAACGAATCATAACAACGTTGAATATCCAAAATTTTGTTAAAATCGGTATTCTCTTTGAATTATGAATAAAATATACGTGAAATTAAAATAACATGCTTTCCGAATAAGAAATTTGATATATCACTTTGATTATGGTTAATTTTCGAATAAATCTTTCGAACGTCAAAGTTAATATATTGACGAACCCGTTTATTTTCGCGAATGGGATTCTCTGTTATTATCGTAATACGGTATCATTTGATAATGAAAAAGTAGGCGCAAATTTAAAAAATGTACTGCACGAATTAAACGAACGATAAAATCGTATAATAATTTATAATATTAAGCATGCACATTCGATCATTCGTTTAAATGGATACGTATAATAGTATATGTTTTATTTTTTGTAAATTATAACTAAACATACTACAGACGAATTATTGTAAATAATAAAGATACTCGACAAAATAAAAACCGAAAGATGCCGAATATGTAAATTTGAGAAAATTGAGATCGAATAAGTATCGTAAATGTTTTTAACAAAGTAATATTAATTGGTAGAGATTTATTGTTAAAAGTGTAGGAAAATTGAAAGTTGTCTTGCCCTATAGACGACAGGAGTTGTAAATCTAGTGCATACCGAGTCCACTCTCGAAGCTCCTGGCGTGGTACATGATAGGAGGACGTTTGGCTGGGGCTGGGACAACGTGGTGTCCGTAAATTTGCGAAGACTGACTATGAGAGATAGGGTAGTTTTGCCCGTTGTATCCTGGGTGGTGATGGTGGTGGTGGTGAGCCTGGCCTCCTCGAGTACCCGTGTGTCCGTACGCGGCCGAGCCAGCCGGGGTTTTACCCGCGGCTCCGGGGTGTCCGTTACTCTTCGCCATTTTCACGAAGTTCGGCACACGCGCTCGTAATCCACAATAGTACGGATCATCTGCAATCGTTATCTATTCAGTTACAGTACTCGATACCTATACTACTGACTAAAAGCGTATCTATCTTTTTGTAATTCATTTTCGTTGTTTACTTTTTATTCACCTTTGGTTTTTACTATTTAGCAATTTTCGTTTCACTAGTTCACTATTATAAAATAAACTCAATTTAAAAATTATATACTCTCTTTTATTTTTCGTAAATATGTAAAAACATTACGTGAAAATTTATTTAATTCACTCAATTCATGTATTAATATTTACATATTCTTTACTAAATAGTAGATTTCAGTGTAGCTTACTTTTCGCCACTTATTTCCCCATCTCAAAACCTGTGTAATCCCGAATTTATGGGAAATTCACACCATGTATCATTCGTGCACGCGACATTGAAAAAATGTAATTTTAATTAAAGATTCGAGCACACAGGCCCACACATGTATTATATATACCCTATATTACGAAAAGGTGTTAACTTTTACTTCCTATGGAAAGTTAGTTAATTATAAATAATTTTATAATTAGATATGCACACGAGTAATGTAAATATTGCATTGAATATATATATATTAAACCAGTGAAATATAGTTAAGTGGATTAACGTTGTTGCGTGAAAATATTAAAATATTCTTATTGAGAGTGCGCCCACTCGTTAAAATTTTCAAGTGAAAATTACACTCTAAGAAGTTACAAGAAGGCTTGACATCGTTTACTATAGCAGACCGGAAACAAATCTCTACATTTTAATTCGTTTATTTTAATTCGTCGGAATGAAACGGTATACAAACGAGTAATTGTTGTATCTACATTTAACCTCTTGTACTATTTACGAATTGAAAGTAATGCAAGAAAATTTTTTATTATAATCTACGGAATAAAAGAAAACAAACATTGAGTAATCGATAAACTTTCTAAACACTCGTTTTTCTTTTATTTTATTATAAATTAGCTTACCATATTTCTTATTGTTTTCCCTTTTACTTTTCTTTTCTTCCGTGACAGGTGCTCTTACGGAACTTGACATGTAGTCGTCCTCAATATCGTCGTAGTCCGGCTGCAACGGTAATACAATAGCGTGAGATATTACTTTTCATTTGATATTTCATGCATTTCATAACTGTAGGCATTTATCTACGTATATACGCATATTATACTATAGACTAAACTTCGAGGCAGGCTTTAACAATAATATTTAATATATTTAAATGAGCGTATAGATTATATAGACAATTGCTTTATTAAAGACGTTCGTGCGTTCTATGCGACAGATTAACTCAGCCTCGATTTCTGTTTATTTATAGTAGGTTTTGATCAGAATATATATATACACATTCACATATAGGTATGTATGCACGTGTGTGTGTGTATGCGTGGATAATAAATTGTTGACTTGGTAGTCATAATTATTTATCATTGTTTTAACACGAGTGTTATATATTAATTTGTAGAGAACATATACAATTGGGTAAAACACAGTTTTTCTACATGCAATTTCTAATTTATTTGATGTTTAAAAGAGCGAAAGTTAATGTTATAATGTATTATAGTTGTATATATAAAATAAGTTATTACAATCGGCACTATCAATATATGAAGAGAAAATATAATTAAAATTAACCATTTCAATAATATTAAATCATTTAACACCTAGCGCACGAACTTCCTCAATATCGTAAGAAAAAATTAATTAGAAATACAGTATGTGCAATGTTGAGCGTAAAATTTAAATTTAAAATCGGAAAGTTGTGCAATAAAAAAAATGTGAGTTCTTAGGTGTATAGATAAGTAAAAGTTTGAATTGAAAAAAATGAAAAATCGAAACGTACCTTCACGTAAACCTGCCTCGGCATCTTAAAATATAATACATAATACAATTACAAAGGCAGATAATGTTTATAGAGTAAGCAATATTGTATTTAACATGCATTAATATAGTATATAAATTTTCAAATATCTACTAAAGCACCTGTATATATATATGTACACGCGTACGCCGTGTTATGTTGCTCGCGCGTATATATATAGTTATTATATAGCCAGAAACGAGTATGTAAAATAGAAAACGGGATCGTAAGTTTCTGCTAGAAATTCGGAAAGAGATCTTACCTAATATGTTCCTGAGAACTGTTAAATAATCCGTTCGGTATTTAAATGTTTTTTTTTTTTCATCTGTATGCCAATAAAACACGTTTACCCGTTAATGACGTTGATTTTTTTAATTACATACCCGCACTCGAAACGTTATGTGCATGCACATATTTGTAAGAATTATTTCATTTCGGTTTATAAACTGGTTAATTATTATTATGATAGTATACTATATTTCGTTTCGCGGTTTTACGGTAATGATAATGTAATTTCCACTGTTCTAAATTTCCGAGATGTTTTTCATTTTTACTCTCATACGATTGTTCAGATGGGTTTATTAAGTACCGTGAAGATTTCGACAGATCCCATTTAGAAATTTTCACTTTAATAATAATACTTAACTAAATATTTTGATAAACTTATTTGTTGCTACATATATTAATGATTAGCGATTTAATTCAATTTAATGAAAATTAATCATGATAATATGTATGAATTCGAATATTAATATTAGTTAATCAACGTTAACGATTTACCCAATAACTATGTACTGGTGTTTTATTACCTTTGATTTAGAACATGGATTAATGAATAAATTAATAAACAAATATATTCTGAGTTATGCATATAATCAAATACAATTTTAATTTAAGGCGCTTCTGTTTAACAATCGTGTGTAAATATACGAAACAATAATAGTAGTTGGATGTATATAGATAATTATGAATAAAACTATTAAGTACTTGTAACTTAAACAATAATTATCTTAAATAATCAATTATGACAATTCAGTTTGTGATATATTATACATATGCGTACCTAAGTTTTTGGTAAATCGTTCATTAGGTTCACAGGTTAATTAGTTAAGAATCGACTAATTGTAAATCGAATTTTAGTCTCGAGGACGAAGTGAAAATTCATGTAAAAGACTGTATAGCGTTAGTGTTTTCGGGTAGATAAATAACAAAAAAAAAAAAAGAAGAAATAATGAAAGGAAATACGTTCGAAACGACGAAACCGCAAAAGCGAGTTTTACGACGTCGAGCGTCGTTACCGCGGTGACGTAATAAAATGCAAACGAAGCTCGAGCAAGCAAACGATCAGCGTAGCCCAGATCGCGAGGCGAAGTAGGCCAACGACACCCTAAAGTCCCACGCGGAATCGCGTTCTAAGCTCGATCGTAAAATCATCGGCCATACTAGCTCACGCGAAAAATGACAAAATCGACGCAATTTACCGAGTAAGTTCATTAACTTTGCCGCGACAACGAAATTTCAATATGTATTATCGTCGGCTCACCTTGGGTATGTCATGACCATAGAGGTTTTCCCTCGGCGGCAATTTGGGTGGACGTTCGCCACGACGATGAGACTGCCGTAGTGGTTGGTCTTGCTGCTGTTGCTGCTGCGACTGCTGTTGATACGCAACGTAAATTTGCTCGCGACTGTCGCGGCAGGTCCCGAGATTTTCGCTGGGACCAGAAGACGTTGACACACCGGCGACACTGTACGGATCCTCGTCAGGGATTGGAATTCTCGGTCGGTTCTTTATGTCGACCGGCCTCTGGAGCGCCAGTACTATTCGAATCGAGAACGAAACGGCAGATGGTTAGTGTATAAATACATGCACACAGCGGTTATTACGCTAGGCATTACGGTACATGATTGACTGTCGACGCCGCGCTCACGTAAATCTCCAGTGCACGATTTTGGTTTGTCGGATTGTGCGCGAATCAACCATTATTACAGTCCTGATACCCGCGCGACCTTTGACTGCGAGATTTCACTTTGAATATTTGGGTCAAACCATTTCGTATTTTTATTTTTAGCCACGTTTTACGATTCATTTTTAATCTTTAAATAATATTATTATTGTTTTTATGTCCTTACGATTGATTTTGACAGTGTCTATTTGTGATGCAAAACCTACGAATTCCGACTAACAATTTCGTTTTCATGGAAGATGCGTTTACCTTAATCTCAACGATATAACTTTCTATTTAAGAATGAACAGTAATATTTTACTTTTATGTAAGATAAATTTCGCAATTATACACACTTTAGAAATTGCATCGCATGCTTGCATATTTAATAAACCAATACTACATCATTTCTCAAAATTGAAACATTCAAAATTTTATTGTAATAAATACGGTCTCTTTTCTTTAGGTTTTTTGTTAATCCTCGTGTGTTATAAATTGCAAGAGTTAACGTTATTATAAAAGGTAAATAATATTCAACGGATTATATTAAATTTATCATTAAAAAATTGAGTGGAAGTTAAGTATTTAATAGTGTTCCAGCATCAGCAAAGAAAGAAAAATCACTACACTATACGTATTTAATAATATCTATAGTGAAAATTTATATTTTGAAATTGAATAATTTAACCGAGAGTCGAATAGTTCGACTAATACCGAGGAGGACTCTAAGTAAGATTTACGCAACGCTATTCCGCACGAAAGAAATCTCGTATACGGTTAATTTATTTCCGATGCAGCGTAATACAACGATGATAAATCTTGTATCTTAAGGAAAGTCGAATAGATTGGGGAAGACGACGCGCATTCCGAAGGATTTATTTACCTGGCGGGAATTTCGATTTGAGCATGTCGAGACCCACGACGTTGACGATGAGCACCCAAACGGGGCACTGCAGTATGTCCGTCTCGGTGCGGACGAAAACGATTGCGCTCAGACACTGCTTCTCCAATCGCTTTCTGTCCGGGTAGGCTCGCCTCGTTTCCCGTAACAAATTCGTTTTGAACTTATTCATGTCGAACAGCTGAAAGTATTGAACATTGTGTTAATTAATTGTTCGCATTCTTACCCGAATATTATATATTCATTTATTACGACATTCTCATTGTGATTACGGTTTACGTTACAATCAAGTGGTTTACGACATGTGTCGTTGCTCTTACCATTAAATTTACAAACTTGTACTAATTCAAACTATGTAATTAAAGTCTTTCGTGACATTTAGCGAAAAATATAAAAAGAACTTGTCGAATATGTTGTATAAGGTTGTATTGCATAAATACACGGAAAGACTTGAAGAAAATCATAGTAAAATATGACTTACAACTTATGACTATATATATATATATATATATAACAATTAATTAATTGTTACAAGCTCAATAATTATAGTCGAATCCAGGAAAAAAAGTTGTGATGTCCTTTCAAAGTAAAAAATATTTGATGGAGTTGTATAAATTTTGCATCGAAGGAAATGAAAATTAAAAGAAAATGACGTTGTCGATGGCATCGATGGCACAGTTTTGCCTAAATTTGAAAGTGGAAAACGAAGGGAGGTAGGTTTGAACTAAATAAATGGGAAAAGTTTACGCGTGACAATGGTTAGATAAAAGTGCGGGGTGCGAGATTTACCTTTCCGGGTTTCTCGTGCTCGAGTGCTCCTTGAGAATTGCGTATGATTTCTCCACCGATCGCGTTATCCTCTTGATTGGTCGGCTTTATGTAGACGTTACTCTTGCACAACCTTTTTATAAATATGGTGCCCTGGCCGTCCATTTTTAATTTCACTCCTTGATTGATGTGTCGCTTCGCCTCCTCCGTTTTGCTATCCCGCATCGGATTGTCGAAGCCGCATAATCCTATCCTGTAATTTTAACAATTTATCATAAATATAGGGAATATAGCACATACGAAGAAAAATATTTTTTGAAGGAAACTTTTGCTTTAACCATCAATTAATTTAGACGATCGCTTCGTTATACTAAGTAGCAAATTAGAATATGCGCTACATCAAGTCTTAATAAACTTTTTTCGATCACGCTTTTACATTTGTGTGTAGCAACACTGCACTAGGAAAATAAATTAATATCCGTGTGTGTTTGTACGTATTAAATGTTGAAAGTGTTAAATCAATTCGTTTATATTCACTTTTACTTTCATTTTAGATCGTGGAGTACATATTTACGAGTACTAAACAACAAGTTAAATTTATTACTGTAAAATATAAGTAATTTGATTTACGCTTTCTTCAATTATTCAATTGACACTCGATAATAATAGAATAAAATTTACAATTAGAAATTCCGATTTTGCATTGTGATAGCGCAATGTAAAAACAATGATATTCACAGTGTATATAGTAACATCGGCAGATGCACTGTTTGCGAGTGAAATCGCGGACGCGAAATAAGTGGAAAAAAGTATGAAAAAAACGATGGAAAAGAAGATATTAGCATCGAGTTTTGCCGATACTTTATTCCAAAATAATTTCTATAAGCCTGTGCAAAATAGTTTCACTGAGCATTAATCATTCGAGATACCAGCCTTCCAATTACGACGATTGCATGTGTGATCGCGTGCAAAAGTGTGTCTAATTCTTTAAGACTATACGCTATACGAAAGTATACATTTACGTGTATGTGTGTCTACGTCTATATGTATATACACGGCTATAATTTATACTCGCTAAATCTCTTTGGCTAAAATTCATTTTGCTCGAAAGGATTTTCCTTATTTTTGAGTGTATTAATCTGAATATCCCGAATAAAGGCTGAATAATGACGTGATTATTCATAATGATTATTTTATAACCATCTCGAATAATTTATTTACGTTTAAAAAGCATTTTCTTGAGATATTTAGACATGTGCAATCTACGCGTCTATACGTCTACTTACTTTGAATCTTGACGATTCGAGTTTCCAAACCGGCATTACACTTATCGCGTACCTAATTTTAACAAAATCGCTAAAAACTTTCACTCGTTCCTTTGTGCAATGCATATATTGTTCCATTCAGCATTGACATTTTTCCTATTTTTTCTCTCTTTTAAAAAAACGGGCGTTGTTTAATGAAAATTGCTCATCAGTCAGACTTCTACCTTACGTAAAACATACAAGATATATATATTGTATGATTGATTACGTAAATATATATACATAGTAATATTTATACGGCTCCATGTTATATGTTAATGTCTAACATTTTAAAATGATAATTAGTGTAAACTTTCAAAATTAATTTATACATATAATTTTATGAATATTTAAAGAAATTATATCTTCAACGATAAATGTACAATATCTACACCAAATAAATTTTTTGTTATTTAGTTTAATTAATTAAAAAAAATTATAATTTCCGAAATATTTTTTATGTGTAAAAGCCGACAATTTTCCAAGTGAAAATAAAAGCAAACACGATTAGTTTCGTTGAATCGGCACACAGCGGTAAAGAAGCGGTAGAAAAGCGGTATATCGGAAAGAGTACTCGTTCGAGTGACTATAAAAATGAGATGTCCCCGTGTTCTAAAACTCGTTCCTCAATCTCAATTTCACTCGGCATCGGGCATCCCGCGTATACAGGTATCGTAGAGCCGGGTCCCCCCAATTACCTCGCACGGCCCCGGATAATCGGGACGTGACCGCGGCCCAGTGATAATCCATCCCGCGACTCGAATAATTATAGAAATCGGGACACGACTCGGAGCGAAAGAGAGAGAGAGAGAGAGAAAGCGTACGTGTGTGTGTATCAGTATGTATGTGCCTGAAGCTACATTTCTGAACCTGCGCGCGTGTGTGTGTACAAGAGGAGAGAAAAAAAAACGGCCGTTTCTCTTCATCTTCTCGACTTTCAATGATTTGCTCGCACGCTTGCACGCGAGGAAGCATATACACAAGTTTCACCTAGACGCGAATCTCCATGACGCGAAAGCATCGCTCTTCGCGTATAAGCAGAACTCTCTCAATTTTCGAGCCGTTTCTTTTTCTTTAATGCCGGCTTGTTATACGATCGCTTACAGCTATTCCAATGGACCGAGATTCAGCGAAATGAATTTCCTTTTTCGAGTTATCGCATGTACCTTTTGGAAATTAAGATGTTTCCGAGATTCGTAAACGCAATTTGTCTGTATACGAACACGTGTATTGTATTTGCACACACTGTTCTAAACGCGGACGTGCTACCAGACTGGAACAGATTTAATTAAAGCAGCGGCGGAACCGTTTTATTTTATTGTAATGAATAATGAAATTTAAGATTTATAAGCATCATATAATTATCTTTTAGTCGGTACATGGCAGTAATTGAAGATATGAAGAATCAAAGTGTACCCATAACTCAATTTTTTATGCGAATAATGGAACGTGCGCATTCTACTTCTTCTATTCACTTTTTAGGTGCCGTCAATGGGCATTGTTGTGAGATTCTTCTTTCATTAAAAAATAACTTACAGTATTTGTAATTTAAATTTCTTTCATAGATATATTTTGAAATACGTTTATGTCATTTCAAAAGATTGTCTTCGACTCATCCTAAATACATTTCCTCAAAACTTGTAATTTGTTAATTTCATTAATTAATTACCTAGCTTTTGAATATTTTAATCTTGTAAAATCCTATAGCTGATATTAGTATTTTTTCATTTCTAGTTATTATACACTTGTCACAGTATACAGCACTTTAAAATTGAAATTTCTTTTTGCACAATAACGTATGTTTTTTTAATTACATCGTCATAATAATTCTTTGCATAAAAAATGTTTACGCGACTAAGTCTATAAGTTTTACTGGGAAAAATAGCCTGAAATGTATTTGATAATATTTAAAAAGATGGCTATATCTATATGAAAAGAATAACATTTTATTCATAATTCATCAATTGAAGCATAAATTAAAACGTTAAATGCTTCGGTTATGATGTGAAAATGAAATGTCGTTAGTTATTTAATTTCATTATCTTTCTAGGAATAAATAATCAACTTTCACACTAAAATATTACCCAATATATTTTGTATGTCAAATCAAGTGGATTCTACATCTATGCAAAGATAATTTTGTACTTCCTTATTATTCTGTTAATTTTCATGATTGAAGTTAATTTTTTTTCTCACTCGATTACTGCGAAAATAATTACGCATTTGTTTGATGTACAACCCAGTGCTGCTTTTTTGCACTTTTTTGACAGCAAACTTCTTAACAAATTTAAATAATAATATTTCTTGAACCTCATTGCACAGTTAATTAATAATAAAATATTTCAACATAAAAAATGTCTAATAATTTTGTGAGTTTCTCAAAAAAAAATAGCATGATACACAAGTCCTAGTACTTTCTTTAATTTTTGTTTAGAAACTATATATTTGTATATATTATACATATATTGTGAAATTTGAGGAATCGAAAACATTTAGCAAAAACAGGTTTTTGTAATGTTAGAATTTTATTGTGAAGCATTAGAATAAAAACTTGTAATTAATAAAACAATTATATGTATAATTATATAAATTTCTACAAATTATGTATGTTTAATATTTATGTTTCAAAGATTTGACTAAAGAAATCTATATAATTATTTGGTTGAGTTGTGCAATGAGAGTAATAAAGTTGTACATATCATGTTTATACACGAATTGTCCCGCAGTGAAATAAATTTATATAAAATAATGTGGGAAATTAGTGAAAATTTCCGTTAATCAATCTAGCAACAAAATAGATAATTTATTTGCATCAAAAATAAGCGCGGAGTATAATAAAGTCATAGCTAGAACAAAATAAATAAAGATTGCAAACGTTTACTTTTAAAATAAAGGCAACAGTGCATTGTATTTCACTTGGGCAATAAAATCGGAAACAAAATTATTACGTAGAATTGAATTTTCATGCAACTCACGAGTGTTTGTAATTTTTCATACCAGTCTAATAAAATCGTAAAAAAATTATGTAACGGGCATTTATATTTAACAATAATTACAATTAGATCTGTCCGTCGATTCGGATAGTGATAGTAATTGCCATAAAATCTCGATATCTTTTACGATGTTTCGCGAAACTTTCGATGCTTCCGAGTAGCGAGAAATGAATAGATACATATATAGATGGATCTCTGATGGAGACTGAAGAGATGCGGATAACGATGACAGGGGGAGGGCGGCCTCCGGAACGTTCGTGCATTTCGGCTCTTGGAATCAGCGAATAAACTTAGTGGAGTCGTTAACCTTCGCGTTTTAATCGGCCTTTCACGCCTTGCACCGGTCCGCAGCTCGCGCCTCGTTGCCGTTTTCGTTTTCAATCCCCGCGGGCGAACAGTACTTATATATTCGGTTCTGTATACTTAAAGTCAAACACATGAACGAGGGATACTTTTGCTCGCGTATCATTATGTAACTAGTTTTTAAACCCAGGAAACAACATTAATATAATCAACAATTTGTTGACGTATAAGTGTGATCTTTATTTAAAAAAAAACTATACGCACTTATATGTATATTTTTACTTGTAATAAGTATATGTTCAAAAGCCATTGACTTTATTTAGTAACAAATTTTTGTAATTTTTATTATTATTTGTGAATTCTCTAACAGGTGATTATAGCAGCTCCATATAGTGGATTTCTGCTATGAAAAATTCGTGTAAAAACATTGAGAATAGAGATTTCGTTACGCACTAATAATTTAATAATTTATCATCGAAATTTATCATCAAACCGTATAAATAAATTAAATTTCAAAAGAAAATGTATATTTTGAACATGCACATGACTCAGTATATTATACTATTACAAAAATTTATTTAATAAGAGCTCTTTTGTATTATTAATATTGAATCGGGGACAAATAATTTTATATCAAATTTTAAAAGAATTAATTTTTCAAAAGTTAGTACACAGTATGCATACACGTATATACGCATCTATTTATCTATTTATATCATTCTCTTCCGGATTGTATATTGATTACAGTGGTGACTTCCTTTAGACGTGAATAACCTATAGCCGTTGGCATCTTCCTTCACTAGGATATCGAAACACCGTGGAATATATTATTCAGGGAAAAGAAGCGAAAAAGCGTTTGGTGAAATCGTTACGAGAATTCGATTTACATTAACATTTTAATCATAGAAACGTATAGGTATCGAATGCTGCCTTTACATTTAATTTTCACACGTTACGTAATTTTGTTATCGCGTTTTATAGTGTATTTTAGGAACATTTAAATAAAAATACATCAAATTGACAAATATTGTATCATTATCAAAAATATTGGTACATAAAATTTTGTCATCTTCTTGTACGTGGTATGTATGTATTTTCAAACATTTAAACAATGGTCCGAATTTTCATCCACTAAGCAAATCAAAATTGACAATCGCGTAACTTTCATATTTTCACGAGTTGGATCGAGTTAGACGTAAAATTTTGATCCGGCAGGGCAGTATCATTAAAACGAAAAAAAGTGTAAATCGATCGGGATATCGGTTGCAACACGCCAGGAAGTCACGATTCTTGCGTTACGTTTTCTCCCTCTCTCTTTCTCTCGTATAATATACTCGTTTCTCCCATATTATTTCCCATTTTCTCAATCCCAACTCTCGTATATATCGGCGTGCCACTTATACACGTGAAATACAGGGGCTTCAATTCGATTCAATTACATATATATATATATATATTATACGGTACAACAATATCTTCAAACGAGTAATTTAACTCTACATACTTTGGGAATGTCCACATTAGTTTTTCTAGTCTTATTATTTTATATAAATAGTTATTTCGAGGTGTTGCGTTACTTTTCAGTAATATCAATAGTGTTATAGGTTTATTGATCTTAAAATTTGTTTAGCTGATTTTTTGGCAAATTTTATTAACATCGCATGACACATATTTTGTAAAAACTGTTCTCTAATGCAACTAATTTAATTTATCGAGCGAATCAGAAATAAAAATAATGGATTTTAATTATTTTTTCCATAAAATAATATTTTTATGTATATACAGAGTAAAGTTATAAGCTATACGAAAGCTTACTTTATACTCATAATACTTTATTATGTACAGCATAACTGTTAAAGGTTATTTTGGCACCCAAGTCATTTTAAATTAAATGAAGATTAAGAAAAATAAATTTAAGTTCGAAAAATATGCAATTTATTAAAAGACAATAATAATGTACATATATGACACGTACCGAGTAGTTGAATATTTTTTTGAATACATGTATGTAATTGGGATTTATTGCGCAACGTTATTATGAATTTGTAATATTATATTTATTCGCATTTATAATTCAAGCGATCAGATATTAATTTATTGTCGCGAACGAGTGAAATCTTGAGATTTATTGAATAACGTATAATTAAAAGGTTTTACCTTCACTTCCCGTCTGCGACACACGAACCGCAATGCAAGTCGCGCTGCACCCACGGCCTATTCGACATGCCGTCTAATATTTATATATGCACGTATCTACGAAAAATCGACGTATAATAATACCCCCTCGAAGTGTAACAATTATCCTTCTAAATAAAGACATTAAAATGCCTAAACACGTTTCTACTTACAATAGATTGTAAATCCGATATCGCACACTTTTATTTCTCCTGCGAGCGTTAAGAATCGCTTATAAAGAATAAGGAAAAAAAGGCTAAGCTACAACCAATGTGCAACCCAATCCCGCGCCATGGTACAAGGCAACACACCGGAAGCTGATCGTGGAGAAATCGAGCGAGATTGAAAATATACGCATTATACATGCATCGTTCGAGCATTGTGCGGCTGACCGGCTATTAAACAGCGCTTTTGGCTCGAAGAAAAAATTTGTTTATAACAACGAAGAACCGTGGAAATCGTGTCTGTTTCGCTCGAATTATAATATACACGTTTAAGCTTGCGTGTTCTACACGTATATTAGAATATACAGAATTGCGATCGATATGGCCACCGCCTTTATTTCGCACCGCTTCCTCGATCTTTCGTGCATTAAAGAATTATTATGAAACTTGCCGAGATTTTTATTGACGCTGGGTCCCGCCGGCTTATGTAACTGTACCTCGGTGTATATATATGTATATATGTATATATCGCCGATTTCATTATGCGAGCAACGAGACGAAGTGCAAAAACGCACCAGTTATTTGTTTTCGGCTCGCGCGCGCGGGTACACCAGCTTGTTTTTTCGTAATTTATGCGATACCGCGTAATGCGGGCACCTGTCGGCTTGTGTTTTTTCCGCCTTTTTTTATTATTCGTTACTTCGATCGCTAGGCGAAATTGCGGTGTGTAAATTTCATCGATAATGGTGTGCGAATATTCGCGACCGAAGCGATGAATATTTCTCGCCAAAATTTTTGGTGAATTGTAAATTACGTTATGGGCCAGTTTCTAATGTAATTTATCGCACTGTTAACCAAGTTAATTCTGTGACTGTTTTCACTATCTCGCGATTTAACAGCTGACTTATGTAAAACATTTTTTTTTATTCACCGCTTTGCCTATTATACGAGTTTGCAAAATTATTAATTTATGGTAGAGCAATGCGCAAGAGCAATTTCACGCCAAATTATCCTACGTAGATGTTTGATTGATTATGCGAAGCGATAGAGATAAGACGCGTTTTATGCATTATTAAATATTGGAAAAAAAACGAGTCTTCCGTGTGAACTGCCCAAGTACTAACGAGCCGTTTAGTTTAATTTTTAATTCTGATACGCTCACTTCTCATGGGACAGTTAACTCGCGAGAAAGTGAAATAAATAGAGGGAAAACGAGATGGAGTCACGGTGTCCCCACGCGTCAGCGCTCTCTTTTGTTCTCGCGGTGATACCACTCTTGATGCAATTTTTGCATAATTTTTAAACAATATTCAGTAGAAAATTGTTCTTTCTTATTACAACCACTATAAGTCAATTGTTACTTCTTCACAATTAAGCAACGTAGAAAATACACAAGCGAATCAACTGTAACTGTTGTACATTATTAAAATAACTTTATTTTGAAAACTTTTACTTTTTCATTTTTAACGTTCAAATAATTTAGTCCAATTTGTCAATTTGAAATTTCGAATCGTTTTCTAAAATTTTTTGTGTTATTATTAAACGTATTAGAAAGTTTCGCGAATAGAGATGCCGGATTGACATAAATTCGCGGAAATTGCTGGTGCTTCGGAAACATCGATTGAACTCTTTAATGCATTCAATTTAGCCCATTATTAAATAATTTCTATATAACTTTGTTTTTCATTTAACACTTTCATTCGATTAGTAAATTTTTATGTATGTATAAATTGGTAAAATAATTTTAAAATTAGTAGCTTTGTCGAATGAAAATAGGAAGTTATGAAGTAAATAAGTACCTAAATCCGTCGAAACCGTCGTTGGAACCGTTGACGGTGAGTACAGGCGCTCTCGCGTACGCCTTGGCGACTCGTCTGTTCCTTTCGAAGACGATGACCTTCGCCCAAATCTCGTCATCTATTTGATTCCACTTGTCCAGGACTTCCTGTATGTGATCCTGGAAAACATAAACGAAAAGAAAATCGATGAGTAAAACGTGGACATTACCGTTACTTATTTTGAATCGACCGTATATGTGTATATATACATATATATATATAGAAAGCAACACGTAACGGCGCCTACTGCTATGTAACAACACCTACTCGTACAATTAAATACCAACCGGAGCGGTATTTGTGTGCGCGCGTGTGTGTATAGATGTGCATGATGCGCGCGAGACTAATAACTAGCAATTACCAGCAGATGCCTTCTCTCGGCGGCTCTATACAACCTTTGAGCGAGCGAAATGAGCCACTTTCGGATGCTGGATATATATCTCGTCGGTAGCGGTAGCATAGAGCCTCTGCGTCAAAAGTGAACGACACCTTCAAATTGGTGGAAAGGGACTCTTTGGACTTTGGAAATGCTAACGGTTGATACAATAAGTGGGTTGTTTCCATTTCTTTATTTGTATCTCCACGCTACACGTCGAAATATTTTGTACGCACACTTTACATAGTCCTAGTTCAGTGCAGAGTTTTAACTTTGTGATTCGACTTTGAGTATATCAATTACACAATCGTTAAGATAATTGTCGAATTGGATTCTCATAGATATACAAATAGAATTTTCATTTCGTTCTAATTGCAATGTTCCGTGTGAAATTGTTGCTTTTCACTCGCCAGAGGAAGTGCCAGGGAATTAATTTTACTTTTTCTTACCAAACACAAATGTCCTTAATGTCTATATAATTAGTACGATATTGCTAAACCTGACATTGACTAAACACAGGCTTATTTAATTTTATGTAATTAGGAACAGTGAGCGTGTGTACCTCTCGAGTCGTATGATTGACTTTGTAAACCTAATTTTTTATTTTCATTGTTCTGCTTGCAATACAAGACGTGAAAAGTATTTTTCGTTTTCGTCACTCCAACGTTAATGCGAAACTGCTTTAAATTTTATTAACTTTTCCTCTAAAATATGGAAACGCTTTAAAACATTCGACTGCATGAAGAAGTAACACTTTCGCAGTACTACGTATCAAATTCGAAAATAAGCAAAAAAAAATCTTGTTAAAAAGCAGTATTTTCATTTGGATTAAAGAAAAAGTAGTATACGATCGTCTTTAAAAAAGGGAAAGGGGAAGTTTTCGAGCGAGTTGAACGCTCTTTGGAAAGGAAGAGAAATCGAAAAATAAGCAGGAACGAGGAATGGCATCAGGGTAAAAATCTCCAGCTATATCGTAAAACGCGCACGTAGTAGGCTAATAAATATTTACTAAACTAGGAGCGCTATATACATGCTCATCTTCAACGCGGGATCGTTGCTCCGACTATGTCCTTGCGGTTAAGTGTTCGAGTAAGTATATGTAACCGGTGCGCCTCATCCGTATATATAAGACATTGTAAACGATTTTACATTATTTTTATGCGTCTTATATATACCTAGGAGAAAACGGTTCTACAACTACGATTTTACGCGATTCTTAGGGATATAATTAAAATGATATCGTAAGCACCTTGCCTTCTTGTTGCGACGTTTCCTTCTTGTTTAGCTAACCATTTTTTCTAGTTAATTTAGTCAAGGCGAAGTTTACATTTTTTTTAAACATTCTTCAACAAAAATAATTCGTGAATAATTCGATATATTCTCTTATGTTACACAGAACATATACTATTTATTTTCTTTTTTTTATTTATTTTTTATATATTACTCGACATTTAGAATTATTACATAAAAACATTAAAATTCAATTTTTTAACTAAAGTTTTTAACAAAAAATGGTGATACGCGAATTAGACAAAAACTAAAATTTTATTAAAGAGGTATGTTTATAGAGGCACGGCTTTAATAGATAGTAATATATCGTTAGAAACTTTAAAATATGAATACTCGCAATAATTGATATAATTGCAATTTTTCAATTAGAAAAGTTTTTATCCATTCTTTATCGTAATCGTTCAAAAAATATGAATCGTTATAAGTATAAAAATGTATATAAAATAAAAAATATATAATTGATCAGTTAAAGTAATTAAAATAAATATAGATATACAGTTGGATTTAAACCTTTTCCTATTGTTATTTATTCGCCGACGTCGAGTTATCACGTTCATGGTGTATTTAATATAATATTTATTAGTAATTAAGTATATTGCAACCTAGTTTACGCATGAAAAATTGGACGTAAAATGTTGGAATTACGCATCGATAATTATAACATAGAAATATATTAAGACAATTAAATATCGACCATTTGTAGCTTGTAATAATAAAATAAAAATATTACAATATAACCAAGAATTTATACCGACGTTTTAAATAGAAAGACTCGTTAGAAATTTCACCGAAGCGTTTACATTAAAAAATAAATAATAATAATGCTGATGAAATAAGTTGAAAAAGAAAAATAATGCATAAAAATGAAATTTTCACACGGTCGAGCGGAAAAAGAAAGGAAACATCCCGCAGGCTTACGGTGGGCAATAAAACTAAAATCGGCGCTTCCTCGGCAAAATCAGTCTCCGGAAAGACGGTGCGGAAAAAAAGCGCGCGCGGCTTCGCATAATCGCGCTTTACGATTTTTCACGGCGAGCCGCGCGACAATATCGATTTTGCGCGTAGAAAGCGAACGTTAACGTTGCGACCTAGGAATGGTGTCGGTGGTCATTGAGTTTCCTTCCGGCGGCGAGAAGCAAAATCGGAGCTCCATCCGAGGAAAAGAAGAGGAAAGAAAGCGCAAGAGAGGCGAGGCCGCGGGCGAAAAACGAACGCGAAGAAAGTCGGCTTCGTTTTACTTTGGAGATGTATTTTCCGCTCTCGTTCTCCCGTTCGGACGTTTCTTTCCGTTCGTTACAGTCATTTACTTTTTTTTAGGGCTTGCAAGTATGCGCTCTTTTCTTTATGCAGGCTCTAGTCTATTTCCCAATAAGATCAAAAATAATTTAGTCAATTATTATAACGTTACACGTATATTTAATACAATATTTACGACATTATAAATCATTATAAATTTATATACATGAACGAAATTAATCGTACGAAATGCGTAATTATATTGTGTTATATGTTTTAAAGTAACATTAAATTAATAATTAACTATTATTACTTTTTTCGATTTAAGATTGACACGACACGAGTTTCTTTGTAATATTTTTCTATTTATCATTATTTCCCATGGTGGGTTAATCTATTTTCGTGCGTTTTTGCGTAGAGGCGCATAAGTTATTTACATGGGAATGACTAAGGTTTAAAATGTTATTATGACGTAATGCCAACGTCCATTTTTAGTCGTGAACGCAATAATAAGCTAGTTTTTACGCATATTCTTTATTATTTCCATCCAGATTAGTTCCTTTCATTTTCAAGATAATTTAACCGTATATACATACAGACTTTAGACTATAGACTTTCAAGCAATTTTCTATTAATACTATTATTATATCACGCAGACGATTAATTTACTAAATTATCTAATTATTTTAGTCGATCGAATGGTACACGACAATGATTATTTAATATAAAATGAATCCACCTTACTGACAATAACCAACGCTCTAGGTCCTTTTATTGGATAGAAATTATTTCAATATGAATCACTGTTAAAAATGATTTTGTTTATTGGTGAGATTAGAGTGTTACAATAGGCTCTATGTACTTATCACTATTAATGTAGTTTAAAATAATATGAAAAACTACACCGTTATGTGAAATATTTATTTGTCTTAGGCAATATAAGTAATAAAATAAATTAAAAATTATAAAACTAAAAAGGTTCATGATAAAGATCTATGAAACTATAATTTTCTAAGAAAGTTCAAAATTCACTTAGTAATTGTAAACAAGTTAATAATCACTCTATAATTGAAATAAACCGCGAAGGAGGGTAATCTTTGAGGGTATAGCCCTAATTCTCATTATCGTATCATATCCGCATTAGCGGCAATTTATTCTCGAATTTATACGTTTAAGCACCCTTAAGCAGTTGGGGAAGAGGCACTCAAACTCGAAATAAAAGATCGTTTTCTCCGTACAAATAAAGCAGCGTAAAATGCAGCCTCGAGGCGGCCTCGTTCATCATAAAGTTGGCGCGCGCCGACAAAAACGATACTGTATATACCTATACGATTTCCGCATTCCCTCGGAGAACGGAGACGCGGGAACCTTCAATCAGGTACACCAGGCTCGGCGGAAATTTCGCGTTCGTCCGATTCTTTTCGCGCCAATCATCCACGAAATTAAGAGCTTGGTTTGCACGTATTTTGAACTTACATATCCTTTACACACGAATCCGTCGTATACTACGATATACGTTCGCTTTACGCTTCCTTCGTACAAATTTTATAATCGAACGACATCGCAATTACGACACTGTTATTATCATTACACGCGTTGCGATAAACTTTATTAACGATATTTTCATTAGCGAGCCTTTTTTTTGCAACGCGTATACGCTACTTAATTTTTCGTACGTATTTTCTCGGGCAGATTTTTTTGTTTATAGTTAATCGATCTATACGCGCATTTAATCGACTTATAATAGCTTTTTAATGATTTCAATACCTTAGAGTTTCATTCTTCGTTAATGAATATCTAATTAACATTATTCAAGGACGGTTCGATCTACATTTTGTATACTTTAAACAAAAATACAAATCAATATTTTTACACGCACTCAAATAGTCTTGCATACATTACAAATGTCGAAATTTTGTAATTATTTTCGAAAACCAAAATTAGAAATTAGAACATTACCGGGACAAAAAGAGTATCGTTTCGTCAGTGCGTACATAGAACTTGAAATAGCCAATAATTATTATCGTAGACCTAGAATACAATTCTTTGGAATTTCTTCACAT
The DNA here is from genome assembly GCA_026168455.1 of Theocolax elegans. NCBI lineage: Eukaryota > Metazoa > Arthropoda > Insecta > Hymenoptera > Cerocephalidae > Theocolax > Theocolax elegans. The sequence continues at coordinate 62,266,320 of CM047427.1, forward strand.
GTTCACGTTTTTAAATAACACAAGCCTATTTAAAATTTCTACAATTATTATCTGTAAACCACATTCGCATTTTGCAAAATATTTAACTTTCGTCTAATCTATATCTCTAATAACTTGAATAAACAAACACACGGATTTCTTAACAAACTAGAATTGCTTGAAAAAATTTAAAGAAATAAAACGTACAAGCAAGAAAATTACAAAATTATAAATAATTCCTGTATATTCTTTACTCGGTTTATTATCAAAGCTAAGTGTAAGTAATTGAAAAAATGGTACACCACGCAAAAAAAGGCAAGTGTTTAAAGCGAGTCAAGTTGTGTAGTCGGAGGCTCCGAGTTCGTCGTAGCTCGAACCACTCGAACGGAGCTATCGACGGGATCCTTCCGCGTATCTAACCCGCAGAACGCAAGCTCTCTAAATACACGTTCCGGATAGTTTACTGCTTCCCGATAGCTTTCGCGAGCACGAGCCTCGGAATGCCGCGTGTACACGCACAAGACAACGGCGATAGGATCACCCGAGCTTTAGCCCTAAGGAGCACGCAAAAAGAAGCGGATAGCTCGATTCTGTAAAACCGGCCTGTCATTATTTTCGCGATGGAATAGAAAGAAAGAGAGAGAGAGAGAGAGGGAGGGAGAAGAGGCACGTGCGTGTTGCATAAAACTCGCGACTCGAGAAAAAGACACGAAGGGAGGGACTAACCAAGTCGTTTATCCACTGTTTACCCAGCAGCCTGTCTTGGACTTTAACTGACGTCTCTTTCTTCTCGATCATCCTTCAGCGAAAAGTTTGAGCTCGCCCCTTTTTCCCCGGGCTATCGAGACTCGTTCGCTTCGCAGAAGCTACCTTTTATTTTCATCCGGCATTTTATAGACGCTCTATCATAGAATATTTTTTGCTACGATTATACGCCGATATATTCACTCGCCAATTTTTATACAAAAATTATTTATATTTTAAGATTAATTACCTGATTAATTTTTATCATTGCTGTACACCGAAACCATTCAACAGGATAAAGTAATATTTATATATTATAATTTATAATATATTTAGATATTCAGTTTGTTTGTATACTTGATTGTAAATTATTATTGATAAAAATGACTATATCCTGAAAAATATGATTCACCGTTACTCTTTCGTACCGAAAATTATAAATTTCGTTTCCCTTGAAATTACATATGACTGCACGGTGAATTGCAAAATGCATGATATAAGAAGTACGATTGAACAGAGGCACAAATATTTAATGATCGTTTACCCTGTACGTCACGCATTATGGTAATTTTTTCGTTCAACGCTCTTGAAAAACTCGAGGGTTGCGTAATCGTTACGATCAACCTTTGAAAACGAATTAACAATGTCTTCATTTTATTTATACCCTTATTTATATTAAAAATTTACTCGGTAGGTATGTCATTTATGTTCCCTTTTCCTTTTCATGCTACTTTGTATCATAAAGCATGGCGATAAATTCAATATAAATTTCTGTTCAATTAAAATAACATAGTTGAGTGGTGTTAAAATAAAGTGAATTTGTTGTATATTCAGTAAGCTCGCGTTCCTTCTAATTGTACAAGTAAAAGTACTTGATTTACCACGGCTTTGTATTTTGCGTAAATCAGTGGAACGACGATAGAAAACGAGTTTTAGTGAAACCATTGTTCGCGTAATTGAACAACTACTTTTAACGGTATATCGGAATGTATATATATATATATATATACATGCACAATTCGTAGCCGGAAAATCGAGTTGTCAGTGTTGTGATGTTCGTAAATTGGGAAAATAAATCGGAGTAAACGAAGCAAAACATTAAAAAATTACGAGACATTCCAAGAAATAAAATGAAAGTTCTGAATACATGTATATATACAGACAATGATAATACGACAACGTAAAGTATAAAAAAAGTATTCTGAACTTTTTGCACACGCTCTTATAATAACATGCTAAATAAAATATGTTTTGTAATAAACAGTGTCGTAAAGAAAAATGACAAAGTATTGTTTCTCGTACGAGTGTTGTAAATAAAAGGTCGAGTAACGTACTCACAAGTAACCAAAATATCTTGATTTATTAATCGCATTGTAAAAAACGAAATAATATAATCGGCGAGATGATGTATACGCACCTTATATAATTTGTCCACATTATACCAGACATCTTCCTCTTCTTGTTCCTCATACTGTGCGTCAGCGAGGTTATCCCGCGAGCGCGAAAGGATTTTTCGCCTCGACACCATCCCGAGCTATTTTATATCTGAAAACATACAACAATATTTTTATATTAATTTCCATTGATATTATACTTATGTATTTTTTTCGTATTCAATGGTACACATATATAATAAATGCATTTAAAAGCATTTGTCATTTCATTGTTATTTTTAAATTAATACAAAGCTCTTACGGCGAATTTATATAATTAGAAGAAATAAAAAATCTTAAAGGGGAAATAAGAAAGTAATTAATCTTTGAGATTATGTATAAATTTTATGCTTTCAAGAAGTTTAGCATTAAACTCTTTTTTTATTCCATTCGAGTGACTTATGCACGCAAGAAATAGCCAGTAATCATATAATGACTTAAGGAAGTATTAAAGAGTCAGGGAAAAAAGGTCAAAAAATCCAATTAATAAAGCAAACACAAAAGGTGATACAAGGCAGTTTCACTTTTATCAAATTACGTAAAAAGTTTGATTTCAGCATCCGCGCGGCGGCGACGGGTCTTTCTCTTAAAACAATGGCGAACGCCTCGAAGAGCCGAGGCGCGAGACCGAATTTTTTTTCTTCGTGATCGGTCGAACTCAAGCAGCACAATGACACATTTCTTTTTATCCGTGGAGATTTCTCGTTTCACTAAAATAATTATATGGTTTAGAGTTTTGCTGAGAAACAGTTGTTAGCGTCGAAAGTTATACGCCGGCTATCGCTTTTATATATTCCGATTCCCGATTTTTTTATTCCCTCTTCTGCTTTTTTTTTATGTAATTAAATCGCGAAATTGTGGATGTTGAATTTGATAGTAACTCCCTGAAGAATAATCATGACGTAAGAGTCACGGTAGAATCAGCACCTCGTTCGGCAATATTGGCATTCTCCGCATAGAATTTGCGAAAGTAATGCGCTTGGGTACAATCGATTATTGGGTATTATTTAAACACATCTCACGTGTACGCATATGCCTATTGAAATTCGAAACTATTATTTATTTTTCTAGATAATACAGGTGATTTGGCTTATTTTGTATTCGTCTAGATACGAGTAACAAGAGTTAAGCAATTAATGCACATACATTGTGCTTTACAATGTTGAAAAATGATCGATATTCTAGTAAGTTATAGCCAATTCTATAACTAAAATTTTAATTCGGATTACGCAATAAATTGCATTTTTTCAAATAAAGTAAACTATTATAATAGATTTTTTGACAGCTACCACAATGTTTTAAATGTACCATTGCCAAACAGAGTCTGTATAATCTATATACACACAAAGTGAAAGTATGAATTGACCTATTATTTCTTTATAGTGGACATTTCAATGACGATACATTTATTACCTATAGAAAACACTTAAATTACTTAATAACTTAAAAAATTCGATTGTTACCAGACGCGCAAATAATTTACTTGGACCGAAACTGCTTTTATAAAAGTTTTGTTGTTGTAAAGTTAATTTTATCTACGTTTTGTCAAACAATGTTCATCGTACATGTGTGTTAAACTCGTGGAATTGTGCATATACGAAATTTAAATTAAATTTAAACCATTCAACTTATTTCTCGTTAAATTTTAAATTACATTGGTAAATATTGTGCAAGCTAAGCTTTATCCCGGAAACGTATGTATATCAATTGCGATTGTTAAAAATTAAAGAAAAAAAGGTAAACATGAAAAGTACGCATTACAGGCGAATGCAATTAAAAAGTTATCTGAATACCGTAATCCCTTAAATCAGTACATGTATTTATAGAGAGCGAGGCCAGCGAACCACAACGAACCCAAGAATAAAAGCCAAAGGAAAGGAAAGGAAAGGCAAGGCAAGGCGAAAGAAGAAAAATATTGCGCAACCCCAGGCAAGTTTGCGCGGGCGTGATACGCGCGCTCTTTCTTTTTCTCTCTTTTTCTCTCGTCGGGAGGCCCTCGATTCTCAGCTGTTCACGACGGCTTTTTCTTGCCCGCCACGTTTCGGCGGGTAACGGTCCTCTTCTCTCCCGTTCGCCGCCGCCGCCGCCACCGCCACTCTGCCATTATCTAATTACTCCCGGGCTGACGTAATCGCCGCTCTTGCGGAACTGACATTTTCGGCAGGTTTCGAGTCAATTTTTGACCGTGCGCTCGAGCGCGCGTGAGATTCCAAATTTTATTGTCTCCACGAGTGTAGAGTTGTGAGGCGTACGTATACACATGTATACCGTTTCTTTTTTGCGTGTTCTGTTCGCGCCTCTGCTATTAGCATACATGGAAGAAGTTGTCACCTCCGTTAGTTTTTTTATTTTCCGTTCGATCCTCAAATTTTTTATACGAGTTGTTCAATTATCTTTACGCGATGACCAGACTGTTTAACGGCTCTTATTTATGTGTCTGTTAATTAATTTATTTTTATACGCGAAAGTTTACATTAATCAGCTATAAATTATTTTCTGTTTACGTATAACGGATGCGATAAATAAATGTTATTTTTACACACAAGAAAAGAACGACTCAAGAAGTGACATTTTCGACCAAACATGTCGAAATAAACAATTTCCATGTAATTTATTTATAAAAAAATAGTGCATAATACACGCACAGTTGATTTCAAAGTGAAATCACACCTAAAACCATTTTCCACGACAATTCTTCTATAGAATCGAATAGAAAAAAGTAAACGCGCCTCTTAAAAATGTTTGATGCGGTCGAACGACTCGCTTTTACACCTCTCGCATTTTCCACGCATTGGCGTTAAAACAAACGTTTGTTTTGGAGATTGGAGGAAAAAGGCGCGTGTTTCACGACCGCGGTCACTTTCGATCCTTGGAAAATACATGAACTAGTGAACTAAAAAGACGAATAAAACTAAAAATAAAGGAGGTCCAATATCTCGACAGGTAGGTGAGAAAAATCCATTTTTTCCAACTCATTTCGGTCTAGTTAAACTAAACTTTTTACCGATTCTCTTCTCGCTCGATAGAGTGTCGTATTTCCATGCGTAGATAATCACTGAAAGCTAAGCAAATGAAACGTGACTAACTGAAGGATTGTCAACAACATTTTACTAGGTTTTTAGAACTAATTACTTCGTTGTTGTACATGTATGTGTACCTGTATTAAGGTATTATATGCAAACGAGTTAAAAGCTTAACGAAGTGAGCGTGGGAATTATATTGCACGTGACGAAATATTAATTTTAATAATAATAAATAGTAAGTATATTTTAAACATTTTTGTATAGGTACGTACCTATGCGATCACTCGATGTATTATAATACATCAATTATCGTGATACTTGGCAATATTCAACAAGTGAAATAATTTCGAAAGTTTTAAAAATCTAATTAATAATAACAGCACGAGTTTACAGTTTTTAAAATAAAGATCAGTAAATAAATTAGAATGGTTCATCGCTAGAAAGAGTAACACATGTAAGAATAAGAAGTATCGCTTATTGCTCAATCAAGTAATATGAATAAACAAACAAAGAAACTGACAAAAGTGATATTTACCACGCATTCAACGATAGATTGTTGCGATAAATCATTTGTACGTCGTCGGTAGCAGCTGTATAATAATTAAAAATAGTCTCGAAAATTCCATTTGCAATTCAATGCAGATCTTGCGCGAACACGTACGTATACCGTTAGAAACTGGTTGACGGCTCAATTCGCCCTCGCCATAATCCACGCGCTCGGACCGTTCGAAGGCCGCTCGCTCGCGTGCGCGTACCTATCAGCCATGAATTATAAAATAATAAGCCGGCTTTCGCTCGTCTCCTCGTTAGAGGATCGCATAAATAACAAAAGGTGCCTGAGAGGCTACTCGGTATTATCCTTATTTTGGTGTACAATCGGACATTTTATTTTCTCGATAACCTCCTTTCTTGCATAATCCTTTTTATTATACACCTCCAAAGGTACAACGTCTATTTGTAACGCATACTTATAATTTTACACATTTTTGAAATAACGTTTGTGGCATTTAACGGTACTCTTTTTACAGATACGTGTTAAAAAATTTGTTTTCATTCTTTTGCGTTATCGTATTATTACTTGTACTCAGGTATCTGGCATAACATTTCAATTATCCAGGGAAAACAAAATCTATTATCTATATTCGGGGATCGAGAAGTAAACTGTATCTCGGTAAAAAGGAATATAATAATCGAACTAGTTATATTTTAAATACATATAACTATATTCACTTAAAAGCTAATGAGTATATTAGAACAGTGTATATAACAGTGTATACTTTTTCAATATTATGAACAAAATTTTAATTTTTTTAACTATCGCTGTTGCAGTTTTCATCTGTTTATTTGGGTTGATCAATTATTAATTAAGAATAAGTGATTAGTCGATATTATCATCTAGCAGATAGAGATATAAATGAAATTTCACGTGTAGCGTGATTAAAAAATATATTTACAACGATAAATTCGATTAAATGAGTCAAGGATTTTGACTGTAAATCGGTGCCCCTACAACACAATCGAGCACAACAATATGTAGAATACGGTAGAACAATGCCAAACTCGGTCAAATTCCATCGATGTACCATAGAGTCAGAGGAATAATACGTCTAATGGGATAAGACTATTACCTTGAAATGTCTCGACTGTTTGACGTAACTCACCGTTGAAAAATAACTCGAACGTGTCCTGGGTTCAAATATCATCTCTTTTATATTCTTCGAGTCGTACAAAGTAGAAGGGGATAAATCAGAATCCGAGCCCTTAAAACGACAATGTAATTTACGCAACGTTGGAGGAACGAGACCCAACGAAATCGACGCACAATCGCAGATCCGCGTACGAACGCGGTGAATCATGGGTGAAGGATCTATAGCTCGCGCTACTCGGCTGCTCGGCACTCGGGGGTAAGAAGCTAGCGAACGCTTGGACGAGCAAGCGCGCGCGCGCGTGTCTGAGTGGACTATAGAAAAGCAAGACTTATGGTTGCGCGATACACACGCGGTTGGTCGAATAATACCGATATCTATACGGGGGCAAACGCGCAGAAGTAGGGCAGCGGTCGCCAGGTCCGACGCCGGATCGGATTAGATCCGCGCGAGCCGCGAGGCCTTCGCCGATCCCGGATGTGAGCAGCGCGCGCGCTCGCCGGCCACTGACGCTGTTGCCGGCCTGGCTTACGAAATCCAACCGGACCCCGGATACGCTGACCAAGCCTCACCTTGTGCCTTCGCTTTTTTATTTAACGATGAGTTTCGATCGTTTTACTTTCTATCCGAGCCCTTTTCGACACTTTCGCTCCTAATTTACACTTGACCTCCTCCCTCTGCCTTCTCATCTTCTACTCCCCCTTTCTGCAATTTACTTGACGTACACATTTTAATAAGTAGCAATAATATACTCTGTTAACAACGTTCACGAGAATTTGATAAGAAATTAAGAAAAGTTTATGGCGATGTTTAATTCTTTGCAGGTATAGAGGCTAGACAAGCTACTGGATTTTATTATAGGTAACATTTGAAAGTGATACATGTACTCATTAAGATGCAAAATAATGACAAAATATAAATTATAATAAATGATGAGGATAACTCTATTATTATCCTGATGCAAATTTCAAGTAGATGTCTTCTGAGTAATAATGTAAATTTCTACATCGACGAAATAATATAACACGATGCAATAATCGACATTCGATATAAACAGTTGTATATATAATAGAACAGTACGTTTATTGCTAGCAATTTTGAAAACAATGGTCGATCTTGAGTCGTAATCCAGCAACGTTACGCGTACGACATTCCCCGCAAATGGAATAAGAAAGGAGAAGCTCGCGTATATGGAGTACGAGAATAGTTATTGGAAATAAAACAAAGCGAGTTGAACGTCTTGGAGAACTGCAGTGCACTCGTAAAAACGTTCGATAAGCGCTCGGGCGCGTTAAACCAACCGGGAGTTCATGAATCAACTTCGCGCTAAGCCTCCCTCCTCGCCGAGAAATAAAACAAAAGGAAAAAAAGATAAAGCAAAGCCCCCTGCGAGGTAGCAGCGCGTCCTCGCACTTTATACGCTGTTTAACGAGACCTCGCCTACGTCGCGACGCCGGACGTTAAAGTCTCCGGTTGATTTACGTCGCATTCCCCCGTAAACAGCCGCGAGCGAACCGCCCGCCAGAGTTGAACTAGGAAACCAATGCGACGTACGCTCGAGTTCGTATGCGATCTGTATGCGACCTAGGTGTGTAGGCAACTTTTTTCTCCTTATTTTCCATTACGTTTCTTTTGTACTCCAGTATACCGATAATATTCGAATCAGATTCACTTTTTCGCCTAGACACAATGGGTTTATACTTATTTTTAATTATATAGGTCAAGAATTCTAAATAAGTATTAGTACATTTCTGCTTTCGACACGTCGAAATTTTTAATTATTAATGATTAATTGTTGGAGTAACGGTAATTTTCTACGTGTATACTCGAACACGTGCGTTGCACATTTTATTACACATATTCGTAGTACATGATTTCATTATTGAGTACTGTAACTTGCAGACGTGGTGATATCATTGAATTTTTCAATTGAACGACCTTTCGCTTAACAGTTTACCGAGTGTATCACACAAGAAAGTAACGCTTAACGTCACTATACGCTAACAAAAAACTGCAGTAATCATTAATTCTACACTTTTTGCAACGTAGCAATGTTTTAATAATCAACTATATCTATTTTATTTATTTATTATTGCATCATATATAGTAATGAAACTATTTAAAACAATAAAATATAATAAGTTGATAAATAATAATAATTAACTTTGTTTCAATCGAATGTTTGTCTAATAATTTTTAAATCATTTTTTTTACTTTATTAACTTTTCTTTTACGAGGACAAAACAAAACATTTTACAAATTACCGTTAATCAATACATTTATTAACTTATTTTTGTGACAAATAAAGAAGATACGTACATATGTTTATTTAATAAACGCATAATATTTGTTTAGAACTATTGCGTTACAACGATGACTGTATACATACTTAATATATTAACGAATGTAAATTTAAAATATTGCCATTTCACGTCAAACAAATCAAGCACGCGCAATAAAATTGTTGGTAGTTTTATGTAAGAAAGTATTGGAAAATTAATACCGATACCGGTGTGAATCACTTTTTCTAAAATTAGAACTGAAGATACGTTGAATGGCGAGGAGTCTTGACGTTTGATTCATGAACTTGGGATTTTCTCGCTTACTACGTATACATATATATAAACTTTCCATTGATGAGTTGTTTGCTTACCATTCACCACGCGGTAACGGACCACCGCAATGTCGAAGGTACACATAATAACGTTTTGTTTGAATGACAATTAAGTTTGTATAAAAAAAAATTCGGTTACTTTTTAACGTTAAATAAACGAAATTTATCTTTATGTAATCGTTTGAAATAACACGCAAAGCTGCTAGACATTTAATAATATAAATAATATATAATTATAAATATTTCGCACTTGCAAAGCGCGTGAACATTTTTATAAATTTTAATAAGATAGCTATTTTAGATTACGCTTGAGAGATATTTTATCCTCCTTGCGAAATTCGATTACTGCTTAAAGATCTTTAATGCTACAGAAGAAATATTATAGCTCTCTTAGAAAACTACCGCAACTTGACGTCATAATAATACTAAATCCTATAACCACGCGATGATGATGTCACAATGGATTCATTTAATGTTCGGGAACTTCCTTAGTGCGTCAAAAAATTAATCTGCAGTTTTTTTAAAAGAGGAAAGATATTAAAGTTATGGTGAAAGAAAGAAATTTTATAGGATTTGAACAACCGAGAATGCGTGAATCGGATTAAGAAAAATAGCGTTTCACCGAACATCGCACAGTTATACAACCGAAGATTATTTAAACTTGTGCAGATTGTTTTCCGCTTTACGTTTTTACAGCTTACATATGTTAAAGTATGCTCTAGTTGAATGGTAAGATCGATGTTTGCGGTTTACGATATAACGATTGAAGCGTGCCGATAAACATAAATGAAAATAAATACCGTAAGCATATAGTCAAACTATTTGAAATATACGTATAACTGCGGGTTCTGCTTGATTTTTTAAATTATTGGAAATTACATAAAGAAACATTTCCTTTAGTTTACGCTGTTTCAAACTCGATAGTTTTTACAAAAAAGTTTGAGGAACATACGTGTTTATCTCTATAGTACATTTATTGCATTGGTTTTAATAAGTATCTAAAACTGTATTATCCACAATATTTTCGCATATTGAAAATTCCTAATTTTTTAAAATAATGTTGGATTTATTTGAATTGTCTACAATTGTATCAAAGTTAACAATAGCTTAGAAGTGATACAGACGTTAAAAAAATACGGAATTGTGAAATGTGTTATCCCTTCTTGCAATTAAAATGTTATCTTAATTTTAAAAATAACTGATTGCTCCGTACTTTTATTAAAAACCCCTAAGCAAATGACTGATTTATCAATCGAATTGCGTGCCGTCGTAAATATACATAAATGAAATTATAAAGTAGAAATGTCGCGAAAGATTTTCGAGAGGGAGTCTGGATTAAGGAATTTAGCATATCTCCTCTGATTCAAGCATATACATCCAATCCGAAAGCAATGGAAAGCATTTGAGAAATGCAGAAACCAAAGTTCTCTAGTTGGAGCCGCACGCAGATGCGGATGGAAACACAGCAAATCGTCGTCGCATCCACGCGGTAATCGCAGATCCGGCTACAACTTCCCTCTCTCTCTCTCTCTCTCTCTATTTCTCTCTCTCGCGGCTGTATTCCTCCTCCGCGTCCTCGGCGAGGCGCGCAACGAATTCGCGTTGTGCACCGGTATTTATATGTACACACGTATATAAGAGCACTTCGTCCCCGAGCAGAGGCGCGCGGGTACTTATATTCTTCTTTACCGTCCTTGGTGAATCCACGACAAGTCGTGAGAAAGTCCGCGAGAGCTAAAAATTGCCTTCTCCGCACGTTGCAGGGATATGCATTATATGATCGACGTGCGTCGAACTAACCACTCGAACGATTTACGATTTTTCATTTCCATTTCAGATTCTCCTTGTATAACACTAAAACTCGAAAAATTCACTTTGACATATTATCGTTCTCCCTAGGACTTACATTAATTAATGCGCGCTAAATATGTCCTTTATTATTAGCTATAACACTAAAAAGGCTATTATTGTATATGTATAACATGTTTAACATTATTTTTATTTGTTTAGCTTAGATAGCAAATAAGGATATTTGTAAACAAATATTTAAAAAAATGTAATAGGAAAATAGAGTTGCATAATAAGTAACACTCGCGATTTGTCAATTGTAATCGTGACTTTTTTAAATTTCAACACGTTTTCAACCTTTTTTTCTTCGCTCGGTCGTTTCCTCTCATCACCTATGACTGGTTCGTCCGTTCCATTCACGCGTACCTATCGTGTACCTATCTATATATATACAGTAGACGCTTACTCTCGTAGTTTACCGCAACTCGTTTTGTCGCTCGAGTGGCTTTTGTTTTGCCTCGTACCTAATTATACACGACGCGAGTGGTGCGGCTGATGATGCACAGAAACGCGCGCAGTAGCACCATCTTAAGGACTGAATCGTTTTTCTTCCTTCACATTTTGCCGCCCGATTTTCGTAACGGTTGTCCTTACTTAGCCGTATGAACACATACGTAAATATGCGTGTCTAATTCTATACCAAGGTGCACCACTCAACTTTTTATACACACACACACGTACATTTTATATAATTTATTTCGAATTAAAAATAATGGAAATGTATTGGAAGTAGCGTATTTCTCTTGCGTTACAGAAGATAATTTTTATAATGGATTTTTATATAGAACACAACGAAAGTTTACATTGTAGATGAGGATTTACGGCCTTCCTGTATCTTTGTGTTACAAGATTTATTTGCAAGATGCGCGTTGACGTAAATTACGCTACATTGACATTCGCAACTTTCACTAAAACGATAAATCAACAATTAAGTTTTTACAACGAAACTAATTATTTTTATTTGTTAAACAATTTGCATTATTACTGTTTTTGTTGCTAAATGGACCGACTCAAAATACGAACAGAAAAATAAGTTAGAATTAAAGTTAAAATAAGAAAAATAAATTGTTGCACGGTATATATAAGGCAAGTAATAAATTATATTTCTCAGATTGCGATTATAAAAGCAATTGTAAATTACAGGTGAATCGCGAAGTGAATTACGAACGCGAAAATATGGAATTAAGAAAAGAAATAAAATTATAGATCGGATAAGATTGACAAGCCCGATAATTTCTCATGACGCGTCTTAAATTTAGATTTTTATCTCGTAAAATGAGTCACGCGTCTCGCAGGAGTCGGTTCATAGCACACTGACACATCTTTCTTGCGTCCCGGTTCCTGAGATCTCTCATTATCGCTCGCAACATTTCGTAATGTTTTATGTAACGTTTGGATTAATTAGGCTAATTTCTTGACTCGTTTGGTTTTTCGGAGTCTCCGCGAAAATAAATGCGATCGGGCGCGCGCACAAGCAACTCGTATACGAAATGATCGCGTTGTAATTGCGTTTAGAGGGGGAGGAGGATAACCTAGTACACCTACGTATTAAAATGGCATACAAGAGTAATTTTCAAAATTGTACGTGTCAGTCCAGTAAAGTACTTTTTCCTTTATGAAAAATTATACTGTTGGGAGCCTACCTAAACTTATAATGTTATGATTTACTTACTATATGAAAAAAAAGGAAGAAAAAGAACAACCAAGGGAAAGTATAATCACATACACTTCACTTATGAAATTTCGGGAAAGGAATGTAATCATTTTATAATGTAACTAATGTAATCTTATGATGTGAAATTAATATTCTCTTTTATTCGCTGTTACTTACATTTACGTAAGAATAATTTTTTATTTTTTATGCAACCAGACATTTATTTAATAATATGTAATATATTCTGTGTACAATTTAACCGATTGTTTATCTACGCCCTGTTTAGGATCGAGTATATAGATAAAGATTTTCAATAAATAGAGCTAAGTTGAACATTAAGAAAAAGGAATATAACAATTATATATTATATATTCAAATTCAGTTTTATTATAATAATAAATATGATTAAGTTTTTGTCTCCCCTTATGAGGTTTATTTACAAAATTTACACAAAAATTTCCAACATTATCTTCTTGTAAGTATCTGTAAGTTAATCGTTTAATGATCACAGCAGTTTATTATGGTTATTACGATTGCTAATAGTCAAGGTATTGCGGTCAAAAAGATTAAATACGGGAGAGTAGATGCAACGCACACCTGAGTGTGTCTCGCTAAGACGATACAAGAAGTAGTAGTAGCCTTTTATTGAACTGGGCACGTAATTTGCACGGAGAGAGATTAACAAAAGTAAAAAAATTAAGTTTGATGTAACGTATAACGTTAAACATTTTTATTTAACACTTCAGGCCAGGTAATAATGAATGCGAAAATTCCTACACCGCGTAGCTCTGTTAACAGTTGAACAATAAATTCGTTACGTAAAACGTTACACCAAAACACAGTTGTCCTTCCGCGTGCGCCATCTAAAAACGGCCTTCTAAAATCTCCCAGCAATAAAACAATCAGACGTAGGTATTCGAGTGTGTGTGTATGTGTGTGTGCAAGACCGTACGAGCTTACAAACGATCGGTTAAGGAACCACTTAAAAAGATGTCGTCCCACCTTTCTTCTCCCCACCCTCCTGCCGATGTAAAAATTCCACCCCGAGTATTATAGGCAGCCGCGAGACACCGATTCCCTCGTAACAAGCGCTTTCTCACGTTTTCTCCCGTGGAAAGTGAAAAAAAATGAGTCGGTAGGCAAAAAAGGAAAGCGTAGGAACGAGGGGCCCCCCTCGTTGCGACAAAAAGAGGGGACGTAGCGCGAAACAAACGATATGTTTAATCGGTTTCCTCGCTCGCGCTCTAATACTCGCGAATCTGTGTATGCGCGGCCCGTGCGACAGAGATATCAAAAGGAATAAAGCGTAAAATCGGGTGCCGATCGCATCTCGCGCTCGATCTTGTTAACGAGCAACCATTCAACTGTCGCCCGACGACTCACGACGACGTCTATCGATGCAGCCTCTCTCTCTCTCTTTCTCTCTCTTGCTCTATGTGTGTATGTGTGCAGTAAACGGCTTTGCCAACAAATATATATACTCACATATGGCATTCCCTATGAGAAACGAGCGCCGTCGCGAAAACCCGCCCGCGTAGCTTTCCACGCGCTCTTGGTAGCTGCACGCGTAGCTATGGGAAAATACCTTCGTTCGAAGCCTTTTCCAAAGAACCGCATGCGTCCTTTTGCGTGTCGATATATTTATCTCCTTTCTCGTACACGCGGACGATTAATTTTTTCTATGTTTATATTTCCTATTCCTTTCCCGAATCCAGAGTTTTGGTCGGTTTCTTTTTCTTATTTGAATACGGTCAAATGACATTGCAGATATCGGGAAATTCGGAGAGAGTTTCGTGTTCCCGAATGCGAGAAATGTGGGATACAATCTTGGACCGAGGCGAAATAATATTGCATCATCTTTCTCGAATATTACTTCCAATGATTATCAAGATAATTTTTGTTCGATTTTTAAAATTTATTGACATACGGGCTTTGTAGCAAAGCATAGCGTAACTCAACTGCACACAAAAAAGGCGGTAATTCAAGTGAGTAAAAATATGTTAAATCGAATATTACGAGATAATAAAAATCTTAATTATCTTCTATTTAAATATAGGGGAAAAATGAAACGTTACTTTTATCTAGTCTGCACGGTTTGCAGTTACGAAATCGGCAAATTATTAATAAAACGATAAGAAGCAAGTTAAATTCAAATATACTTACTTTATATACAACAATTACTGAATTTGAAAAGTGAAAGGAACAAACTAGGTTTACTTCATTTTTTAAAATTTGAATTTTCATGACAAAAAGCAATTATATTATAATCTACTACATTTGGAACGTGTTTCCATAGGATTTTTATGTAGTGTGATAGTACATTTAGAATACCTGTAGGTATATAATTTTAAAATAAAATCTAATGAATAAACCTATCTTAATTACGAATATACAAGTATATAATTTAAACTGAATTACAGGAATGTACAAGTTACCAAATCGAATAGTACTTATACACATAGAATCGAAAAATCGTTTGATAGAATGATGATAGCGCCGATTTACGTACTTATACGACGTTCTCCATTTAGATAAATGAAATATTTATATAGTCGCACGTACAAACTTGTATGTATGTATATGTGTGCGTGTCAGCGATATATTTGAACTTTGGTTATTGTTTAAAGATACTACGCAAGCGTTCAAAATAACTCGGAATAGCAGACACCTCGCGTGCGAGTAAAAGTAATATAATGGGTAAAAAAACTTAGCATATCAAATCTAGTAAGGTATTTATCGACGTTGTTGTGTGCCGTCTTGCTTTACGGTGTTTCAACACCTATAACTCAGGCAGAACCAAGAAATCGAGCAGTACATTTTTAACTTTGCTTTATTCGTTGACGAACATATAATAAAATAATTAACCAAAATTATTACGTTTGTTATTTTTTAGTAAACAGTACGATTTATTTTTATATCCTTTAGTTTTAGATTTTTACTTCATTTTTCGTTGATTAATATTTTTTAAATGTATAAAATTCGTTGCACGAATCAAGGAGAAAGTCATAAATTTTGGAATTATACAAAGTGCACGTTCCAGAATTTATAGACAATATTATGTCGATATATGTTTGATTAAACACAATTAGTTTAACTTTTCCGGTAATATATTATATAATTAAGCTAAATTTTTAGAGTTGTAAATTATGACGAAGTTAATTGTGTGAAATTATACTGTCTCGAAATATACAAAAGACCGATCAAGTTTAATTTTACTACAACGTTTACACCCTATCCTTAATTTAAGAAGTAAATAAAAATAATTGAATATTTATAAATAGAGAGAATGTGAAATCGGTAAATATAAATTGAGTATGCAAAGTCTTTAGTTGTCCCTTATCGCTCGAATGAAATAAAGTATGAAGTTAAAAGTATATAAATGACTATCGAGGTGGAACTATCGATGTAATACGAATATAACACTTTCGTCGACATTAGAATGCACAAAGTTTATTTTTGAAAAAAAAAATCTAACGAGGCTTTTAGCACGCGCGTACACGTTATTTTATTTGCCTGTATATATATAATTTATTCAAATCTTGATCACGTATCCATGTATGTTGCAAAAACGGTTTTGGGAAAAAGGAGAGGAAAAAAAGAGGTAAGAATTGGAGATAAAATTCTTTCTCTTTTTATTAAACAAAAATTATAAGGCACGCGGAGAATAATGTGCACAAAGTTGCGCGTGCAGTTCGCTGATGTATGCGAGGGAAGAATTTTGTGTATCTCGAGCCGGAATTTATAGATGCGGTATTGAATGGCGGTGCTATGTTTTGCAACGAATATTGAGAAGTTTAAATAAACGATTGATTTTGCACGTTACCTTTTTTTCCCCCTATAGACTATTCTATTCATTGTCTTTTAATAGCTTACGTGAAAAATTTTACGAACGCATTTCGAAAGAATTAGAAGCGCGACATATACGTGCATATATACCTATATAACTGATGTGTATGCATTCGTACGTCTTTAATTGCGCAACGTGTTTGCGGAAAAGTCTCTCGTACACACGAATACTCGAGCGAGTTAGCAAATATGAATAAATATCATAAAATCACGGGAATATCTATAAAACGTGTACGCGAAACGCTCGGATATATTTCTGTAAACCGTACAATATAAAATACGCATACATATGTAGTTAGAAAACGCCTACTTAAGTGCGTCGTACATCTTTCATATTTCCGTCTAAAAACGATATTGCTTAGAAGATTTTTTAACAAAAAAAACGTTGGTGATTTAGTTTACGTGTATATAAGAAACTGCAGAACTGCAAAAGCATTTTAATGGAACCGAGTGTCCGAGGTGATAAAAATCGTGTGTAACCATTTTCGAAGTCTTGGCAACCTAGTGACACTGTTGGCTCGCAAGCCTATATATCGTTTTAGGATTCATCAAAATGTTGCACGGGAAATTTATGCGAGCTTTTTACGAGGGTAGGAAGGAATTCCTTGCAGGCGAGCTTATCTCTTAAACGAGTTCCTCGGTCTCGTCACGCGGTCTCGTTTACCGCTACCAGACGACTCCGACCCTTTCGTCACGCCGATCAAACTTGCTTTATTATATAGAATACGAAACAAAAAACAGACCAAGAAAAAAGGAATATATGTACATACACCTAACTGAACGCACCGAGTCGAAACGAGAGTTTTGGAAAGTAATTAAGGATCGAGTTTTCGCGTGATGTTTATTACTCGAATGTGTAGGGGCGTTGAGAAAGTAATTGAGTTATGGAGGAAATGGGATAGATAGATGCTTGTCGAAGGTAGAACTAATACGATGTAATGAAACCACAAAACACGCGATTGTTGTGTGAAAATTCGTTGCGTAATCGATTCAGCGCTGTGTCGAAAAGAGGTATATTAATTTTAAAGCAAATTAATACTTGTACCTTGAGTAATTGGAACACGGTATATATCTCTCGGCTAATTTTCACTATTTTTTTTATTGACTTTTATAAATTGTTCACGATAGCAGTGTTTCACATTTTTTTTCCAAGTTTCTAATTCAATCTAGTTAAATACTTTTACTCGCACAATTGTGGCGTTCGGCTAAAAATTAACCCAGAAAAATCCGATCGACCAATAATAAAAGTATCATTTTGTTCTAATGAGATTTTTAGTGTTTATAGTTGAATTAGAAAAAAGACGTGTAAACATTTTATTTCACTTATTCTAGATAGCTGTAAAAAGCTTAATTGAAAGTTAATACTATATCGTTATTGTAACACGCAACATAATAAATCCGAAATTGCAGTTATAATAAATATAATTACCGAAAAATTTATATTCAATACTAATGGAGATAATGACTTGTAGTTAATTATACTACTCTCGTACGTTTTTTAATACTTAAAACATGAAATATTTGATATGATATTGAAATAAATATTATAATATATGTTAAATATTATTTACAAATAATTTAATAAAAACATTGTTTCATAAATGATTTTTTCTATACGTCAATATAGAAAAAATTGAATATGTTGAAGCGATTTGTTAAGTATAATAAAGTATTAATGAATTATCAATGTACATTCTAATAATTTTGATTCAAAATATTTTCAATGAAATTAATAATATTGTCAAATCATAAAATAGCTTCAAGCTCGTAAAAATATTTTTCGCTAAATCATCGAAAAATGTGATGAAATATGCAAGGATATAAGGGTTAAATAAACTTTCGTCATACGTTAAAAATTAGTAAGAGTACAGACTAAACGAAGTGCGTCGCTTTTCCATCTCGCAATCATATCAAAGCCAGAAACTGCGAATTATTGATAATACAAATTTAAATTTATAAAAGAGAGGTTACAACCAATACTGTAAATTCGAAATAAATGGTACTGTAATTATTATTTTATACCACGATTTAAATAGAAATAAGAGCCGCGTTAAGTAAGTGAAGATCAATACACTATTCGTATATTATTCGTATGCGCATTTAAAACACCTAGATTCGTCTTTGAGCGAAAGTTTATATACGTGCGCAAGACATCCATTCAAACGACACTCGCAAATACGCGCTTATATTGCACGAAATTGTCATTGCCGAACCCGAAGATGCGTCCCGTGACTCTCCCCTCGACCTCGCATTCCGTCACGTATTAATCGCGCGCGTGTGTATAGCCCCTGCAAACGTTCGAGATTTCGCGTTTTCATTCCTCGGAATTGCCTCGTTGGACCTAACGAATAAAAGAGATCTTTTTCGTCAGACCTGTAAATTTTGTGCATCTTTAATGTAACGATGTGATTATTATTACTATTCAATCGCAATAACGTCTAGATTAATTTAGTAAAACTTAAATTAAAATTATTTAATTAAATTTAAAATAAAATGTCCATTATAATTATTTATATAAACGATTATGCAATCAACTGGTAATATATGCTAATGTATTTTGATTAATTTTTGCTTTCTCCAGTTAAGTCATAGTCAATAAACAAGTTGATCTGTGTATGTATATGCATACATATATCAGACGTATAAAAGTATACGTTACTTTCGACAGACAAAAACTGCTCTGATTCTGTTGTTTTGTTAACTGTTATTTCAGAGGTTGTATTTTCTACACAGTGAGAAATGTATCAGCCAAGGTATTGTATTTATATTTAAATTATATTAAACGATAAAAATAATGGTTGAAGAGAATCAAATAACACTCGAAGAACTTTGAAAGTTTGAATTGAACAAACTCGAATTATATTTCTAGGAGGTATGCCTGAAGGCTGCAGTACACATATTGCTCGTGACACCAGTCGTAGGGTTGCAAAATGAATCGCCTTATAAGCGCGCTGAGCGATAAAAGATGCAATTATCTGGTCTGATGTATTTTTTAGTTTGTACTAATACTGTTTTATTGAATGAATTGAAATTCAGTTGGCAAATATAAGTCTTTTTTTATTTGTATTTGTGAACGAAATAAAATAAACCTTCTAGCCGCACCCGTACGAAAAAGTGACTTGACTCGGTTACATTTATATAGAAGCTGTTACATTTATATAATTCAGACTAATCTAAGCGATCTAGGAGAAAAAAAATTCGTGTTCCCAGTAATCTCTTCGTGTAGCATAAGCGATATGGAACTCGCTTTGTGTATGAGTATGCGCGTGCGTGCATGCACAGTCGAAGTATATTTACCACTTATAAGAGTTCGCGTGCGGCGATAAGAGAGCTCGATTTATTTCCTGACCGCCGACGACGAGTTCGCCGAAATAAAAATGAGAAACAGGAAAGAAGGACCGAGGTGCACTCGATTCCTCGTGGCGTATCGACGATTGCGTAACGATATCTACGGTATTTTCGAAAAGTGAAATGGCTCCCGCTCAATGCAAGTGTACACTTCCTTTCATTTTCATCGATATAGATATACGTCTATATACCTACCACGCCAGCTTCCTTTTTTTTGTTTATATGTTTTGAGCAAGCTGCGATGCACGTTACGTTTTTTCATTTCCTTGACGATTATTTGCTTTCTACGAATGGTTTATATTAATTTTTAAAGTGATTTTTTTCAAATTGTCCACTGATTATGCACAATATTTTAAAATACCTGCTCGGTGTTGTTTACTACGAGAAATCACTGCCGAAACTTACAGACAAATTATT
Source organism: Theocolax elegans (assembly GCA_026168455.1). NCBI lineage: Eukaryota > Metazoa > Arthropoda > Insecta > Hymenoptera > Cerocephalidae > Theocolax > Theocolax elegans. Next base: position 62,286,872 of record CM047427.1, read on the forward strand.
CCATTATTTATGACTAATTCCTTGGCGATTGTTTGCATAATCATCTTGAAAAGATGTTTTAATTTTATAAAAACGCGCACACATTTAATAAATGAGCGCGATAAAAGCAAATTAGAGCAAATAAATGTTTATTATACTTTAATGGGTCAAATTAAAATGTGTTTCTACTTCGTTATACCACATAACTCACTCTCTATAGATTCTTTAGATTATTATTGAAGATTATTTACGACAGAAAAATGAGTAGTCATTAATATATTCGGAATAAATTTATCGTTGGCGAAGATCTAGCTTTTAATTTTTGCAGATAGGATCTTTAAAATGATCGGGTTACTTGGGACCTTTCAATTTTTAAATAGACATATAGAAATTTCTGTACATCGTGTGTGTGTGTGTATACTTGTATACGTACTTGCTTTCATTTATTTCGTAGACTAAAAATTGCAATTATACATTGTATCCAATAAAACATTCAAGGTCGTTGGGTCTATTTAAAATCCGTATAACAATAATTAAAATTTAAAAACAGTTTTTTTACGTAGATATTCAAGAGAAAGCTATAGACAAATCTGTTATTATGTCTTTTTTTAATTACAATAGTATGAAATGTATATCTTCTACAAATATTTAAAACAATTAGTAATCATTACGTATAATGTGTGAAATATTTACAAATTTTATAGGTAGAAAAGTGATAAATAAAAGAAAATTTTCGTTATATTGTCACTTTCTGTAGTGTAAATATACGTGGATGCATGCGACCGTAAAACAAAGTTTTCAATGAAGCTAAGCATTAAATTATAAGAATGGGAATAAAAATACGTGAGCGAGCAAGAGATAAAAGTCAAAGACCGTCGTAATCAGCATCATCATGATCATCATCATCATCATCATCGGGAAAACCATAACATTTCTCGATCCCCATCAGATAAAAGGATCGTAAAGAGCGCGTTTAACTTCACGTCTATGAGTTTTCATTGCTCAAATGATATAATTGAGAAATCCAGGTACACGGTTCAAGGGTCTTTATATATATAATTCACCCCGCTCGGGTAAAACGTGACATAACGACCGCGGGACAACTTTCGCTACTTCGCGATCCCTCCACGCTTTAACCTAGTGGGTACTTAACGCTGCGCATGTACGAACAATTAACGAGTGCTTTGAGTCGCTTGCACTTCAACAGACTAAACTTATTTCTTAGTTCTATCTATACATGTACTTTCGTCTCATTCCTCGTTGTCTTTTTTCATCAAAGATCTCCTTGGTATGCCAAAGCTTTTCTATTCGAATAAATACTTCAGTCGTCAAATCACTATAGATGCTCTATCATAAATACACTATGATTACTTTATGAATTCAAATTTCGAGTACCCCCGACTGTCAATCAGCACTCTGTGTTTTGATTTTATACAGTGATTCAGAAATGTCGATTTTTTTGTTTATAATAAACTTAAACGTAAAAATTGGGTCCTTTTTAGATGAGGCCTAATAGAGACTGATGTTTTGGAGAGTGCAGGGTATATTTAGTTTCTTAAGTTAAAAACTTAATAAATATTAATAGATGATAATTATAATTAGAAAATTACATTTACTGTAATATAGTTTATTAACAGTGACATATTATACAATGATGTAATAAAATGCTATAATAATACACTATACAATGCTTATGAAGATCTAAATGATTAATTTCAATTTTTTCAATAACAACCACTATTATGTACAGTAATAAATCTTTATAGAATTACCGCATTCATTGCAAACAAAAAATTTAAACAAAATCAATTACACTTAGGCTAAATAGTTATTGTAATTTAAGTAAAAGAAAACTAAAAATGGATAGTAATTAATAATTAAGAAAAAATAATGACATTTAATGAAAATTAAATTATTTAAAATTGATTTCTACATGTGTGTATTAAATCTTAAAATAAATTTCTTGTAGCTTTAATAATAAATTTAAAATATACATTAGCAATAGATAAATCTTGAGCTATTATTTTAATTATTATAGTTAATTACGTCTATCCATACAATTATTCGTAATAAAATTTAAATTAGCTATTTGTAAGTTAATAAAGATAATTAATCTATTAACTATCCTATTAAAATTGTTGTAAAAATGTGTGTACGCGTTAAAGTTAAAGTTGAAAAAATCGAGAAAATATGAGTGTATATAAAGTTATTAAAGAATGATCCATAAACACCTAAAGCTCGTGTTAAAACACTCGAAAACAATAAAATTGGATAGAGATCGAAATACACCTACGCGAAATAAACATTCGTACCCGTGAAAGAGCGGTCATTAGTTAATATTACAACCGGTAATTTTCACCAGTGGTCAATCGTTGCAAAATCCGGCAAACACCGTTGACGTTTTTGCGCGATTCGGCAAAATTGTTGACCAATTCTTACTAAAAATCGTGGCGTCTCTTTCGGCGCGGGCAGTTACCAGTTTTTCCAATGAAGCAAAAAGGACTTTGCACAACCCGGCGATTTCGGCGACCTGGAAATACATATCCGTTAAAAGTCCATTATCGGGTATAGCCGACGATTGCTGAAAATACTCGAGTTTTTCGGCATTTGACGCCTTGTGCGCGAGCTGCAGGTGGGACAACAAAAAGAAAAAACAAGAAGGAAAGAGAGAGAGAGAGAGAGAGTGGGAGAGAGACAGAGAGGGGGAGGGAGGGAGGGAGGGAGGGTAACGTAAGTAAGTATAACGGCGAGCATTTACATTTTCGAAAGTCGATGGTTAAGCGTGTTATTGAATATTTTTTGTTTGTTGTTCTTTTGGCTCTGGTTATATGTGTAAGTGCAAATTAAATTTGCATGCGTGCCAGCCGGTAATGTATAATCTCGGGCAACAATGCACAACTTTTAAAAGAAGTTATTAAAAGGCAGTCAACTCGAGTGAACTTCTCGGGGTGTATTATTAAAAGTATCAATTATGCATAAAGAATAAGTGATTTGCCGTTAAGGAATTTCAACCGGCTTGCATAGGACTTTGGTGCGTTCGCGTTTCAACGCGCGACTCGCTGCTCGCTGCTCGCTGCTCTCCATATCGTTTGTTAGACGCGAGTAATTTATATAAGCTTCACCGTTTCTTGTGAGCTTGGCAATACTATCATCATTTAAATTCTAAATGCGCTTACGCTTAGCGTCCAGAGAAATATCTTTGCTCAATTCTGCCTTCCCGTATATCTTTCTTCTGCTACACTTCGAACCATTAACCGACCGTTATAAACTACTTATTATCTTAATAATTATTCATTTTAATTACTCTTTTGTTTAGCTTACATGATCTGTAATGACACTATTTAGCGATTTGCGATGATTTCGAGCTATCGCAATAAATATATCGTTATATACACAGTTCTTAAGTTTTATTTACTGGTAAGTTATATAGATCAACCAAGCTCAACACATTCCATGCAATAGCTCTTTACTATTTGAAACATTAATAAATATTACATTATTTGCAATAAAACTATATACATTATATTGATTTAAATGCTTTTATTGATATGTTTGGACCATTCAAAACAAAGAACACATAACATGATGTTTCCTTTACAATTTGATAAAATTTAAAGAAATTAAATTTCAAAAAGAATAAATATAAAAACAGCTGCATCAAACTTTAATTTATTGTATATCCTGAATTTAATAAAATGATTTAATTGGTAGAACGGAATGCTTTGGAGTAAAAAATCAAATATTCAAATCTCGAAAATATAATTTTTAAAAATTTTAAATAAATTAAATACTGCATTTTTTCAATGAGAACTAACAGTTTTTTGATTACAATTTAAATCAATTTTATAGTAGAAACGTAGCAAAATTGTGGCATTGAGCCATTAGTCAAGATATTGCAAGTTAATATTTTTCAACGATTTCTTCATGAAATTTTTTTCACGCGGGTAATAACAATTAATGGGGAATGAAATGATAGTAAAGCATATTTTAGTTTTGTGTAGGATAAAATATTTAATATTATTTCCATTTAAGCGACATAAATATAGTATAATTGTTGGAGCAATCATATGCCATGATTGCTTAATTAAATCATTATCTAATACAAGTAATAATCTCATAATGCATCTCATAATACAAGTAATAACTCTAGATCAATGATTTTTAAGTAGTTGTTTGAACTATAGTGATGGCAGATTTTAATGCATTTTAGTGTTAGGCAATTGGTACACGTGGTTAACAAATATAAGTGTGGGTAGGATTGCAGGTTAAAGATTAAATTGAATATCTATAAGTATAATAGATATTGAAAGTGGCACAGTTTATAGATGTAAGTAGAGGAACGCATCTCCAATTCCGCAAGACGTTGGCAGATCGTGCCCGATGGAGAAAAAGAAAGGGAAAAGAGCGGCGTGCAAGCCCAAGCAAGCCGAAGGAAACGACGCGTTAACAGCGCGGCTCGCGCGTATGTACAAAGCGGAGGCACGGCTAGCCTCGCGGCTCGGAGCGGCTCGAAAAACAATGTATCGTATCGCGTAGAGCGCGTAGACCGGCGGCGTCGAAGGGAGGAGTCGCGCCGCCGCTACCGCGGGGTGGACTATCTCTTGGGCTGGCCAAGGACGCCGAGAAAATAAAGCGGCACGTACGTCGGCGGGGGCGGGAGGAAAGAGAGGAGAGCCAGATAGCGAGGGAAACGAAGCTCGAAGCCCGAAGCCCGAAGCCCACGGGTAATAGTGCCGTAAGAGATGCCTCGAGTATATACGTAGGTAGGTAGGTACGTATGCCCAGGTTGGTGTGCGCGCACGTACGAGAAAGGTCAAATACCACGTCGCTCGCGTGTAATGCGTCCTTTTAACGAGGAAGATTTATTCGCGCGCGAGGAGAGTATAGGAGACCGGAGACCGGAGACCGGCTGCTCGGCTTGGTGCTGACCCGACACTCGCTCCGTGTCGCCCTCGCTCACTTTTATTTCTCTTTCTTCTTGCGTTCGAGCTCTTGTTGTCTCCTCCGTCCTCTTGTTTCGCCCGAGATCGGTTTTACTCTCTTTCGCGTACTTATTGTTCCCCAGTTTTATTCCTTTCCTTCATACTCGTCTCTCTATTCTATTATTACACTTTTCAAATACCACCCTGCCTTTTATATATTAAACCTCCTCGCTCCATTTACACAACGACTTAACAATTTAACGACTCTTTCAATTTTTATAGACTTCCGACGCTATTGTCCTTACAACGAATTCTAATTCTTCTTTTCAAATTATATTTTATTTTATAACAAGAGCATTTTAAAGAAATATAAATATCTTGAATTTCAACTTTCGTACTTTCGAATATATCAAACTAGATATCCAAAAATAAACTTTCACTTGTAAATTTATTTCAATTAAACGAAACTTTAATCGTTTACCGAAATTAAAACTAAAACTCTTAATATGAGCTTTTATCTCGTTACGCTCGACCGTTATGCGGGAGAGCCTTACTATATCGTGTAAAGCACAATGTGTTTAGGTCATATCAGTATAAATATTAAAATTATTCCTGGGTATTGACAGTTTTCTCATGTTACCGAAAGTTGTATCTGTATAAATTGATAACCCTTGTATTATAACTGTTACATCCAACACAGTATATAATTTAATTTTATAGAAAATATTAAATGTCAATTATTATTAGTCAACAGATTATTAAGTCAATAGCTCACTCTTCAAATTTAATTATGAAAATGAAATATGAGTTGTTTTACGACTCACCATTTACTTGTTAATTTTGGTATGAATGCAAGCACGAAAAACATTTCTCTTAGATTCTGGAAAGCTCACCTGAAACAAAACACGAAATTATATAGTTAGAATTGCAAATGATAAAAGATACAAATGGTTATAACTTAAATTCAACAAATTTGCAATAAAAATGTATTATTCTCCATTATATATATAATTGACCGGATATGACCACACTAGATTGTCAAAATTTAAAAACCGGAATGATTAATTTGACCATAAAATACTACTAATTGATAATAAGGAAGAAGAGCTACGTACATAGAAATATAACTGATGAAATAAACTTAAACGAGAAAGTTCATTTAATTATGCAATAAACGGACCCTTCTCGAGATGTACACATTGTTTACGTTCCATTATTTCGCTGTTACTAAATACATTCCGGAGGTTTTTTGCGCGATAAAGCAAGTTCATCAATTTCATATGCTGTTTCATTTGGTCGTTTCTTATAGTTCCATATACGTATAGCCCTTCGCATTCCCTGATCCCTCTCGGTCTTGTGTCGTACTTATTCCCCTGGCGCGCGTTCATTGTTTTAGTTTTACGGTTAAATCGATGTAATTTCTGAGAAGCTTGCGCGATTGGACAAACAAAGGGCTTACACTCCCAGAGGATATGCTCGACGTTTTTTCCGCGCACCTATGAGTATATACACGCCTATATACATATATGCAGATACACAAATAAGACTCGAATAATTAATGATCCGCGTACAAACGGATTGTCGACTCGCGAATTAACTGCATATATATATTCGCGAGCCTCCATAAGATAGAATTGTGAAATGGAACATAAGCGCTGCGGCGACGTGATTAATTTTAATATTTCACAGCTTATTGTGGGAGATAGCTAGGATAACTCATATATATATACACACATGTACATTTGGTAGTGCACATTTTCAGCGCGTATGCGCGCTTTTCATTCAGCTATTCATCTAAAGCGTTCTTGGGTTTTCCGATTGCGTTGCGGTTTTATTCGAATTCAATGATAATCGGCGCGATTTGCTTTTGTCCGCAACTTGCTAGACCTATTGTTTCTCACGCGGCGATCCATGTTCAACTAATAACCTTTTAATTATTGACAACACTTTATCTTATGACCAATCACATGTGTGTACGTATTAAAAAATAACTTTATTTTTAATTTACAAGTGTCATATTTTTGCCCTTTAATTGCTAAAGATGCGTCTTTCCTAGTTTTATAGTTCTAAAATAATTTATAATACTACGTTGATTGCTATTAGAGACCTTTTATAAATTTACATAGATTATACCATTGCAAATGTCCAAACTGGTTTTTCTTTTTAATAATATATATGCATAAATAAAGATATAAAAATAAAATAATAAAATATATATTTTTTACGAATTAAACGTGTAATAAATTTTCAGATTTGAATTTATGAATAAAGTGATTTTTTGCAAGGATTCATAAACTGGAAAGTTGGTATTATCAATCACTTTTAAAGAGTACCTCGTTAAATGTTATTATACTTTTTGTTCCTAGCGACGAGCCGAGCCTGGGATTAAGCAAACTTATTTCACTGCTTTTATTTCAACTGTTTACATACATTCCCATTGACTAATTGATACTTTACATTTACACATCCTTTTTTACATGCGCCTATGACGATAAATTTAATGTTAAATATTATTTATGTTCACAAATGCTTTTGTTATTTTTTTTATCAGGTTCTTAAGAGTATTGTATTTAAATGGTATGTTTTATAAAACCAAATAAATTATTTTTAAAATCTATCATTCCGGTTACTTATCGAAATTAATTTATAGGTAATGCATTTAAAATTATAGTAATAAAAAATATTTAACGTTTTCGTAAGTATTCTTTTGCACGTAAATTATCACCGCGTTTAAATTAAATTTCTATAATATACTATTCGATAACGTGAATGCCTAAAATATCTCAAAAAATAAAGGAGAAAATCAGTTTCCATCGTAAATTTCAATAATGACAGAGTTAAAAGTGAATAAATATTAAACGCAGAGTTAAAATACACATTTATTACATATGTTTACAAAGACGACTAATACGTTAAGAAAGGCAATATACCGCAAGAAACGAAGGATAAAAATTCAAGTCTGTGACATGAGACACTAAATCAATTTGAAAGACCAGAAGGGAATGTTTACATGTATGCGAGATCCAAAAAAGCTAACGGCAAAGTTATAGCTGTGGAAATTCTAATGGACATAACGAGACAAACAGTTTAGAGTCAAAGACGAGCCGTATAGGTGGATATATGGAAGAAATGAACGAAATGGAACATCGGTATTAAGAGAGAATACCACGCTGAGAAAGAAAAAAACTGCTTCGAATGGACGGCGGTGTAACTGTGTGTAAACGACAGGAAAGAGAATGGCCCGTTATAAAGATGATCGAGGAAGAAAAATGTAAGCGGAACAGGTAGACACGAATCGAAATAAGTTGAATTTTTAGGGTAGATATATAATCGATGCATACCGATTGGTTGGTAGGAGATGCATGTATATTTTATTATTTTTACAAATGAATAATGTACGAGTTGTTTTACGATCAATCAGATTAATTGTACAAATGCAACAAGAATTGTCCATTATAGATGGGAAGTATAACAATAAACTATTCGATTAAAGTGAAGAAAAAAGGTACACCCTGAAGCGTACGATAATGAAAACGATATTCATGTTACAGGATTAAAGATTGATTTATTAAACGAGTGCGACATTGTCTACAGGAAGTTCAAGTAGGTATAGCAATCTCGAGGATTCAATTGATCGGTTATCATCTGCATCGACTATAATGAATCTCTTTCGGTATATACGGTATATACATATAAAGAAGCATTATTCTCCAAGTGGCAGACGGTGCACGAGGTTAAAGTGTAAATTGGAGAAAGGTTCGTATTGATTTATAGCGTGAATCGGTTATTCAGAAGCGATAACCGCGGCCATTCTCATGCGGAAATAATAATATCGTTAACGTAATATGTATGTATGTATATATAGACCAGCAGACCCCCCTCTGAGATTATTTAGTATACGAAAATGTAATTTTAGCATGCGAATAAAAATGTGTGTGTGAGAGTACATACACGTACGTCGATTTCATAAGCGCTTATCCAACATTGGCAATTACAAGTTTATACACGAAAGGTGATACAGGCTAATCGAGGTTGTACCGAGCTAAACTCGTTCGATAACAAAATTTCGTTTCGAAATGAATATAAAATCAATTTATAAATTTTAAAATTACTTTATCGATCTAGCATTACCGTTTGACTCGAAAGTATCATTATCCTTGGGCAAGTGATTCGTCCAAAAGTAAACCTCGCGATTCTTCGTACGTAAGCGCGAATGGGTTATCGATTATTCAAATGGCAATTACCGGTACGTAGGTACTAGGTACGTACATTGGCATCGGTACATCCGGGTTGAGCAATACCGCAATAATTTGCGAAATTATTATTTATAACCAAACCCCGTGGTCGATAATATATATAAGGTATATATATATAAGTAAATCGGCGCAAATAAATATTGTCATCGTGGATACGGAACGAGAGAAAAGACAATACACGCTGACCACTATGCAATAATAACGAGTAGACGCTGAGCGAAAAGGAAAAGGCGAAACATGACGGAATAATTGGCGAATAGACCGCGAGATAACGAAGCACCCACCCAGTGAATATAATGAAGACGCGGTTGTTGCTAACGAACGTGGAGATGTAATTAGAGAGAATATCTTGCGTGTGTCGGTGTGGCCCTGTGTGTGTATGTGCACGAGGAACGGTGACGAAGGAAAGACAAAGGTGTCTTTACATCTGTGTATACGCGCGTACCCCGAGAGGGGATAAAACACGAGCGATAACGCGATTTCTGCAATCGTCAGCCAGCGGCGGCATATTTTACATGGCTAACCGCCTAAAACCCTGTGCGCGCGCTCGCAACTATACGACTTTCACTTCTAATAAAATGCGAAGGCCTGCCAGCCGAGCGAATGGGCAACCTCGACGAGGGCCGTATCGCTTCTGCACTTTTGACACAGTCTGTACGCGATCGACCGCGAGTCTCTCTCTCTCTCTTCCCCTGTGGACCTCGCACTTTTTTGACTTTATTCCACCGAGATTCTATTGCATTCGAAATTCGAAATTCGCCGTTTGAACACGCTATATATTCTGGCCTATAACGTTACATTTATTTTCCTTTGCACTTTTTGTTTTTATTTTACTGTTGTAACTTGGCATTTCATTTGAACATATGCTTCAATTTACATCGAGTTTAATAGTTATTGTCCAATTATAACTTTTATCTTTTATTGTTACTATTTACCATTTAGCAATCAATTAAAAAGTTTAATACATCACTAAAAGATATTAATTTTATTATGGTTATACTTAGCTAAGCAATCGATGTGCCTAAAAGATATAGGCGAATTGCCTTTAAAATAAAATTTGGTGATTAACTCAATATTTAATCAACTGATATTTCTCGTAATTGCATATCTGCGTATACGTATAGTCATATTCAAACTGGTTTTTTTTCATGTATACGTTCACTTGGAGGTTGATTCTAGAGTTACATACGGCTATGAAACGACGTGTAATAACGTAACTAAGCTATGCGATTTTTGGGACTCTCGAGCATGTAGTAAGCTATTCTAGCCCGCAGCTGAATTTCAATCGTTTTGATTGGAATTCTTTTTCAAGAGACAACCGAGTTATTTAATTTACGTTAACAATCCTACGATATAGCTGTCAGTCGTAAAAGGTTTTAATATTTTTTTATCTTAGATTGGCATTATTTACGTGCACTATTGGGTTATGTAAAAATAATCTATATACACTTGCTTCGGTTTTTGTAAACGTTACAATTGCGAGAGTATTGCATACTTGATTTACTATTGACCAAGCAAAGTAGATACAACTTTACAATTATTTAGCCAATTATATCCAATCAAAACCTCAAAAACTACATCGAGAAATCTTTCAAAATGCTCGCATCAAAACGTGCACAGTTTTCCAAGGAAATATGTTGGTAAATTTTAATTTATATTGACAAATTGTTCTATCATCCAGTGGTTATGTATGGGTTTTACACAATTTGTTAAATAAATGTAATGTTACATCTGCATTGCTCAGCTGGTAAAGGCCGGATAATATTTGTTGTAACGAAGGAGAGTTAAAAATTGAAGATTGTGAAAGGGCACGCTGGAATACATAAGCAATATGCTAATGTGAAATCTATTCCAATTATTGTGTACAGTCTCGAATAACTTTCTTTTCTAGTGCAACAACTAAATTTCATAGATGTATATCATTTAAATGCAAATAAACGAGCACTCGACACCCACATATTTATACATACGTATCCTACAACGACAAAGGAATGAACCTTTAGAAATTACAACTCGGCAATCGAAGGTATCGACACGCTTCGGGCGGAAGTACCTTTTCTATCCATTCATTCGGCTCGTATCATGCGCTACAACAGATTGAAAATGTTTTTCAACGAGAAGAATCCAGGTCATAAATGTGGACCATCGATATATGAATCTCATATCAAATTAAACATTCATATATTTTTCTTCCTTTTTTTATCGATGATTCGTAAGTGTACGTCGCTCTCTTTGATTATCGCAAATACATAAATTTAAACATTTTGATTTGGTAAGTTAATCATCTTTAGATTTGATTAATGCTATCGAGAGAGAAACGTTTTCTACGCCTCTGTTTCGATCTCTTGTAAATATTAACTTTCGATTGTTATTGCTCATAATAAGAGCGTGTTCAATCGATTTTACATGAATTACGATTAATTCCTTTCACGTAAATATTAACATGGAAAGTTAACACGTTGTTTTCATAAATAAATATTCATAACTCTGCCTTCTCACTATGTTTCCAAATGCGTGGTTCAAACAAAAATAGTGTATAAAATATATAAATTAAATATTATAAATTAACGTTTGAATAACCTAATAAATACATCACGCTTTCACTTATTCTATCGATCTTCGTTAAGTATGATCGTATATTATAGACTTAAGATTTCTATCGTGTATAGTGTCAAGTATCGGTGTTAATTAGATATGTTTTAGGGCTTTATGCTCTAAACGTTAGTAATATACACGAGTGACAGAGGACTTTCTAAGTGAGCAACGAAAGTCTTAAAATTATATCGATTACATCTGGATTGAATAGAGAAACCAATAACCACTGTTTTATGAGAAAATAATTTTAAAATGTAGATTATAATGTACATGCATGAGAGCTACATCGTTGTTCTTACAAATAATATAATACGTTTACAGATTTTATGCAGTTATCATTACTTTTTTAATTTCTCGATTAAGAAAACAATAATATAACTATAGAAAAAATGGTACAAAACAATTTCTTGCTTGACAAATAAGTATTGCACGTCTCTGCTTCGTCTAAACAAGTTTTAGATCTACTCGATTTTAAATGAAACAAATAATTTTTCCTTACTAACGTTAACTTTTTAAACGTTTATCGTATATTAAGTTTGAGTATTTATGCGTATGTTTTAACTAACTTTTGACTTAGACTGTAATATTTTGCGGAATTGCAGCGATTTTTTACCAATTCCCTTATAAGTATCGTACAGTCTTTTGAGATTTAACGAGACGCGAAAGATGCTCCATCGAGTCAATCATTATAACGATGCGTAAAATGCATAATTCATTTTTATACGCGGTGATGTTATCGCGAATAATTTGTACACCATATATTTTAAATTTTCAATCTACACTGTAGGTGTGATACATAAAGAATTTAAAGTTGCGCAGCATGAAAGTTTATTAGCATTAAGTATATAATCAGAGCAAATTATTTTCCAACCCAAACTGTTGTGTGATAATTATACTCAAATTTATTAAATTTTGTACTTTTCTGAATACATAATAAGCTCGAATCAATTAATTTAATTTACTGTTTAAATTTATCACTATATTATAATAATCGCATTTGTGTAAATATATTTTGCAAAATCTGCACAAACGTACGAAGTATGAACATTAGATATACACAATGACCCTTTCTCAATCCCGTTTTGAATTTCGCATATTTGGACCCAATGTCTCGGTTAAATACCGCGACCTCGGTACAGGTCATTTGCACTGGTCTGTCGATGGAAGTAGCCACAAGTTCAAACCTCGTTTGGCAACTTATCGTATAAAACGGGAGTTGCATAGGTCAATGGATCATTATCGTCACATATCATCATAGTAACTTATGGTACGGTAACAAGGAGCAAGTGTGCGAAATTTTTTATATTAATGGTTATTTATATTTAACTTTAATTTTTTGTTATCCACATTATCTTTTAATACACATGTAATTACAATGATGAGTGACTGTAATTTCATTAAAAGCGTTAATTTAATTTTTTATCACGCATACACAGTAAAATCAAGTTTTTAGTTAGCAAAAGTATCATTAATCAAATGTGCAATGATAGTATCGATGTTGAGAGCGTTTGGAAACTAATTGCACGAATTCTATCCTTAGTAACGTCAAACAATTATAATTTTGTAATAGTTGTAAGATTGATAGATAAAGCAATTTATACAATATTAACAAGTAATATTATGGTGGTATCGATGAAAATCGTTTAATAAAATAATGTAATACAATATTTACTGTGTTTAGATCGCAGCGATACAGAAGATACATGGGATTAGAGAAAAAATTGAATAAGAAAAACGTGTCCAATGTTGATTTTAATGCACAACGACAATATGGTACTTGATAAGAAATAAACTTAAAACAACATCCTTAATGAAGTTTTTTGAACGCAGCAAAACCTCGTTTACAATAATCATCGTGTAAAATAATCAGGATGATTGCGATTAAACGAATCCCTGACAATCGGACATAAAGAAGAACGATTAAGATCGCGAAGCAATGGGTAAGATCAGTCTGCGTATCTACGATCGGCGTATCGTCAAATTATTAATACCTCAATTCGTCAAGGAACAAAGAAAAAGCTATCGCGGCTTCCTTGCATCAACGTTAATCTCGGGGCGCCATCGTTCCCCGTAACGCAGATACAATCGACTTGACTCTCTCTAATGTCCGAGTACTCGATCTTACCCATAATCGAACCTTCCTAATGTACAATTATTGTATAAACATTTTCGATTTATTATGTCTACGATATAGTTATCGATCTTGTTATAAATCAATATTCATAACATCCTTTTTTCTCATGTAAATGTGTAATTACGACGGGTGTTTACGAGTTATTTTCATAGTTGCTCCTTAAAAAAGAAGAATAAATATAAATTCCACTGGCAGACATCGTAATCAATTACTCAATTATTGCGCGAATGAAATTTACGCTAGTTGGAGAGTAGTATCGTCGTGGTATTTCTTGAGGATGTGTTTAACCGTGAGGAGTTCATTCGTCGTGATAAATCGAAGGGAAAGGGTTATGGGTTCATCTAAACAATGTGTAAGACGAAAGTAGATTTGCCAGAGCATCCGGTAACCTACTTAAGAGAGTTGCGCACGGTGCTCATCCTTCATCACTGATTTGGGCGCTGAACGATAGAGACGAAACACGATTTCCTTCGGGTTCATAACGAGGTATATTTTCGCATGAGAACGGCCGATGAACGGATTAAAATATCCAATCGAACGTTCTATATATATACGTCGCGTAACGCGTCGTTATCATCGAGCGCGAGCTCCCTTTTTTTACTGGTAATGCATACACGGCAACAGCCAAAGCATAAAATCATGCCGCATACAATAAGCCGACGAAACCTGGCAATATTTCACAATCACTAGCGAACGCTCTCTCGCTTTGTCTCTTTCTCTCTTTCACTCTTTCCAGAGTTCTTGCAGCAGCTATTGTGTACCCACACGTAGACGGAGTCATTCGCCACATAGGCGGAGCTGGTACAGATACACGGGTGCGCTTCGCGCGTTTATCTATTTTCTATCGCTACTTCTAATTTTCCTCCTAGGAATGTAGTTTGTATCTGTGCTTGTAACCGTGTGCGCGTGTGTGGGTGCGAGCGTTGCCAGGTATATCCGAGTCAAGATTTACTAATTTTTCGGCGGTAGTTACGAGCCTCCGTTCGCGCGGTAATGATTTTTAGCTAAGAAACTCGGTTGTTTTATCGGTTGCTGTGTATACCTATACCACGCGGTGAAAGTGTTAGATTTGAATTTTATTTCAAGTTTAACGTGGGAATCCCTCCTGATGGATGAAGCACGGTGATTCTAATTTTTTAATGACTCAAGTTTGTGTTAGATCTGATCGTCTTATCTTCGATTATGAGCGCACTGTCGATGCGGAAAGAAACGTCGAAATTTCTCTGTATATAAATATCCCGTGATCGAGTAGATTTTTACTTGCTCGGGTGTAAATATACACAAAATACCGTTAATTTATAAACGCACATTTTATTGATACTACGCGTCCTTATATAAACTTTGGAATTTCTAGCTGTTTATATAGAAATTTTAGTGATTCTAGTTTCGCGCAGGTTACTTATACATATATACACAATTTAACATTTCACAAATTCTTCGTATCATTTAATTAGAAATATTTATTGATGCGAGCAGTGAAAATTACGTTCCCTCCGAGCCGTGAGAAATGTTTAATATTTAAAAACAAACATACTAAGCGAAGAATGAAAATAAAGTCGAATTGCATGCACGTACACCTAAAATATCGTGTATGCTGAATCACGCTAAACCCGTACACTGAAAGTCGTTTCAAAGAAAGATAGATATAATCCTTAGCAGTACAATTACGAGAGAATAAAGGAAGATTCCCCGCATAATAGGAATAAGTATTATCAATTTCGAGATGAAATTAATTGCTCGCAATTACCGCCAAAAAGGAGAGCTGAGCCTCCATTCACCGAGCAACTCTCGTACGCTCGCAATTTTTGCTCTTCTCTCTCTCTCTCTCTCTCTCCTTTTCTTTCTCCTTCTCGAGTCGCTCATCTCGATTGGTTCACCTCCCGCGGCGTGCTCAGCGCGTTTGACCGGGTTTCTTTAATTTTCACGAGTGATGCACCACCGCGCAGGAGAGTCCTCGCATACCCGTGATACATGGACAGGGATAAACGTCGCACGCACTCCCGCAAGACCGTTCTGGTTACATGATGCACGAGCCGCGCTGACGAGACGGGCTATGCACTTTTCCCTTCGGAACCCATAAAACATGGGACGAGCTGTAGTAATCTCCTTTTATTCTTCTTTACGGATAAGCATTTTAACTTTACTTTTTCAAACACGCACGACATATACCTATACGCGCATTTGTAAATGTCGATTTACTTTCGACTTCAAAATATTATTCTGACAATGAAACTCTTTTAAATTATATTTTATAGAAATAAAATAGATATTGTTACTATCATAGCCATGACAATTGAAATCAAAATTCCAATGTAGATTATAATGTTTAGTATCTTATAGAATCGTACAAATGTAGGCCATTGCCTTAATACATTCTTTATTTTCACAAACTAAGTATAGCATAGAATTTCGGTGAACCATCCAATTTCGTTGACTTTCTCACTCACGCGTATCTCACTACGCGACACACTTATCGATAGCGCTACGATTTTCAAACAGTTTGGCTTTACCATTTATTAAATAAATTACGTTAATGGTATACTTGCATGTTATATTATTGTGCGACGACTCATACATACACATATGAAGAGTTTACATTTCAGTAAAATTATGATACTTATTACTTTCCATACCTCTTGAAACAAAACTACAATGCTTAGACCGATAAAATATTTCGAATATTTGCATTCATCGTAGATTAGAAGAGAAACAATAGATATTGTACTTAACGCATTTCTATTCATTTGATCAAGATAATATATAATTTAACAAGCTTACTACAAGTTATAATTTATGACTTTAAAGTTTAGTTTCAAATTTTGTCTCTCTGCTTATGTCTCTACAGCAATACCAGAAGAAAATATTAAAACAGAATATTTAACATATGTAGTTATGTATATAGACAGATGAAGAGAGAAATATTGATGTTAACCAGGATCCATTGTGACTATGGGATTAATAACACGTTATCAGGTAATAACATAATAGTTTTAAAAGCTTATGGAGTGATGTGTCAATTTTCAACAATATATGTTTATATAGGTACATCTCAAATTTTTAAAATAATTTATTTTATGTATTTCGATGGAGAGAGAACGTTTAAAAAAGTATTTTAATTTCTTTATGTAAAATTGTAGTGCCGTTGAGGGTAAAAATACAAAAAAACACATGCTCGAAGCGATCTTGTTATTTGCAAATATTCATATACAATTTTAATAAAAAATGACATGTAATTTTTATTAATTGTTCAAGAAGAAAATTAAAAACTGATGAACCTGGAGATTATTAAATGCATGCACTGGTATAAGTGTGCTCTTACGTTATCATGAAAGGAACGTGTGACACGGTAGTTATCAAGGAGACACCGCATCCCTCGAGACAATCGACGATAAACTATGAGAAACGAGCAACGAGAAGGTCCGAGAAGGCTATTTTTCAAAAGGCGAGCATTTCCGTCATTTCTATATATTAGGGATTGAGGATTCGAGGCGCGGCTCGAGCGTCTCTTCTAAATGCTAATGCGCTATATGGCTAAGAAAACACCCCGACAGCGCGAGTCGCGTTGCGATTTATGGGTGGCGATCGGGAATGAATTTTGTTGGCGATCATCTCGGTTTGCCTACGCGTGCGATTAGTTTTCGCGCTCGCGCGGACAAGTTTCTGCATAGCCCGGCGCCGCGTTTATTTACCATTTATCCTCGTGTCCCGTTCACGAGCTCGATTATAATCCGCAATCGTTTTTTCATAAACCCGTGTCCCAAACGGAAATCGTTAACGATCGCCAAGACTTAAGCTTAGTTTCATGATTTTTATCCCGAACGTGGGAGACTCAGGCGATAATAATATTTTTCTCTAACTATAAACGTCGCGTCTTGAGTCATTGTGTGTTGGATTGTTTATTTACCACTGTGATTTGGTTTATAACATGTTTGAACACACCATTTTCTTTTTTTTCAACGTTCTTACTTTTTCAATGGTTATTTTAAGAAACAAATCTAACTTAACTAACATTAAAAAATATCATTATATTCACAAATTTTTACTATTATACGCTTAGTTTTCATTTTTTAAGTAAGAAAGTATAACAAGTATTATTTAGAAGTTATAAGCTACAATATTTTAAAGTAAGCTGCAATTTATTTTTTTTTACTATTAAATAAATATTAGACAACGCTTAGATGTATTATTTGTTTTCAAATAGGTAAAACAAAGTATCTCATGCTAAACATAAACATAAATAAATATATAATCAAAGTATTGTTTTATTTAAAATTTTAGAATGGTACAAAACTTCCGTTTAATTACACACTCATTTGCTGCGAGACAGGTTATTGTTACAATTAATTTTATGGGCAATTCAAGATAAGATTTAGTTGTCCAATTCGAAATACCAAACTTTTTTCTTCCTTCGCACGTTGTAAATAATGGACTGCATCGATGCATCAATCAAATCTTCAAAATTGAAAGGCAGAAGAAGCAACGGTCTTTTGTATACAACTCCTTCACTGCAATCAGCGTATCTACAAATCGTTCGTTTAGATAAGCCTTAATAAGCTCGAGGCGAGAAGAAAAAAGAGAAATGGAGAAACCATCAACTGGTATACCCGCGCACGAAATAAAAGGCGAAACGAGCTGCGAGCCGAAAAAGAGCCCCGTTTGCGGTGCAATAAAAGGTTCTCTCCACTTGGGAAGGTATATATAACGACGCTTGTTGGTCAAGAGCTCGCGTGGCGTCTGCAGGCGCCTTGATTTACACGAGACTAAGACCCGCGTGCTGCTTCCATTCTCTCACCTTCCTCTTTTTTTCATACCACGTGTGGTTAAAGGGTTATTTGATTTTGCCGGAGAACTTACCGCTCGGATTGAGTTTTTTATGAAGTCATTAAGGTTTTTGAGGGGTTGCTGAGTTCCGAACATCCTCTGTCTGTCTAACTCTTTTTTTCTCTTAAATTATTCCTGATGGATGGGAAATTTTAATGATGGAGTGGCTTCATTTATTGCCGTCAAATAGATTCCTGATACAATATCGTACATTGCAAATCATTTGCTTCAAATTTTAGTGCAACGAAATAAACAATTATGCAGAAAAAAGTTTTAATATTTCTTACTTTCATTAGAATAATGCTTTTAAATTTTTAATTAAAGAAAACAATGCATTCAAATAGTTTCAAAGACAGTTGATGCGTACAAAACCAATCCAAAATATTTATTTACATAAATTGATTTTTAAAAAAATCATTGAAATTTCAAAGACGCGTGCGTGTACTCTGATTACAAATGAAATTAAATCTATTTAAAATAATAAATATAATTCGACTTATCAATATAATAATGAAGAAAGAACCTTAACCATATTTCTAAGCGTCGAACCATAAAACCAACACCCATATCCTCGACGTCCCGTTCTCACCTATAAAACATCTCTCGAACCTAAGGGAAAAAACAATTTACAAACGACTCGAAGCCAATCCGTTAAAAGCATAAAACCAACATTGTAGGATCCATGTTCTCCTCGCACGTGTTAACTTTCTCTGCGTTAGGAAAGCAGACAGAGAGATAGAGAGAGAAATGACAAACTCCTCGGAACGAAATGGGAAAAAGTCCCGTGAGTGAGATTACCTCCCAGCTAAGTCCAATAACATGCATCACGGGTCTAAGGAGGACGATATAGAGAATCGGCGAACGAGCCGGTTTTGCTCTCTTCCCGCGACGCGGAATCTAAATTTCGTTTCTTGAGCACTCGAGTCCCATCTCAATAAATCTCCGGCGCCTTTAACGACGCTCGGCGCGTCATAGACAACCGAGCTACACGAATTTACGTCAGCGTCGGCCACGCCCGATCATTTTCGCAGGCGCGAATCGCCGGTGTAAATCTCGGGACTGCGCGTCTTCGCGTAAATAAGTGAGGTTATGCGCTAAAGAAGCCGGAACTCGAGGAGAGGGTGGTAAGGAGGAGACACGTGCCCTCTTAAGCCTTTTTGCGAACCAGTCTGATTTTTAGACTGGACATTGACGCTTCGTGGATATGCGCTGCTTTATGGGATTCGAGTTTACGGTGCGGCTTGCGCGTCTCGTGCGCCTCTCCCTCCCGACGCAGGGACGCCTGATCGTGGGAGTTGAATTTATATTTGCGAATTGCTATTCGTTCTCCGGTTTATTGTGGATCCTCGTTCCTCGGGATGAGGTTACGGGCAGGTCGTCCTAAGGTTACACGCGTCTCTCGTAAAAATTTCTCGGTATGTTTATTTTTTCGTCCTGACTCGCTCGCTCATACGTGGCTTTGAACCGTTAAGCGTCTTAAGTTTTATGTCGGTATTACACGAATTTACTTGGGATATTCGCGAGTCGCGTCGGACGTTGGGAAATTCGTTACCTCGAATGTTCTATAAACTCTCGACGAGATGGTTCAAAGCTGACGAGAAATTTCATCCAATAGTCACCCATGCGCGGTTTGCAATATATTACAGCTGTATAGTCAACTTGCGATTATAGAGTTAATATTTATTTGACCACTGGTGGGCCTGATTATGTACACGTCAGTACAATCAAAGTAATTCTCTAATATTCAAACAGTATTTTCTTTCCTTTGCATTGAAAGTGTAAACTTTAATTTTACAAAAATAAAGGTTATACTGCTGGTAGAAATCTTACCATTGTTGAACAAAATTAACATACGTATGTTGAACATAAGTAGTTGAAAAAAGAAAGGTCGATTCGTATAGGTAAATAATAGATGTGAATAAAATATTATGATAATGCCGTAAAGTAGAAACTACAAAATAGAAACGATTTGCCCTTAATATTACAAGTTATTATACGGATAATTCCTAGGAAAAGTGGAGCGTTATCCTATATAATAATTTAATACACAGACTTCCTCGTCGCGTATATTCTAGCAATCGCATGCGCATAGAAATATACGCACACAGCTCGACTTCCTACCTTCCTAACGGAAGTACTTGCGCGCACTTGGCACTTTTGAATTCCAAAGACAACTTACATATGCCGCAACGCGCGCATCCCGGCGTTCCGCGACGGCCCCGCGCGAGCGCATCCTACCTACCGGTCATTGTGTCCTTATTTTTTATTTTTCAGACATTCGACGCACGACAGAAGCGTTTGAAAGGAACGTTTCGTTTCTGGACGTGCCTTAGCGGCGTTCCTCGAAAATTCGAGCCGAGCGTCGATGACAGACAGGATGAATTACAATGCGCCGCGGGCTCTCCTCTTCTTTTCCCTTCTCGCGCGCGCTCCTTCATTTCGTGTGAATGTGTCTGTGCATCGACGAATCATCGAGACGCTACCAACGAGGAGGAATAATACCGGTACAAATTCCTATTGACCAAGGGAATTTTATGGGCTTTCTTTAAATCTTCGTAGAGCCGCCGCGGGTCACGGCACGAGAGACACATGCAAATCGCGTTTAAGTTTTTTATCGATCATTTTCTTACTGGCGGTCGAGCCTGGCTCTGAAGGACACCTGTTTATCAACAGTTCACGCGAGATTTTGTACGCATTTCATGTCTTGCAATTCTACAAAATTCGAGATTTTCTTTCACGAATTGTTACACACCAGTGGAACATTACATTATCGATGAATTATAATTTGCTGTCATATATAGGGTTTTGTTCAGTCATAAAAATAACCCACTCATTATATAAATATCATTTAATCTATTATGGCAACAAACGATACGATATTTAATGAGTTAATTCTATTAATTAATTGAAAGAATTCGCTAGATAAATTTATTTGAGTACAAAGATGCAGCATAAATACTAAAAATTCGATCTAGGATTCCGATGCCTTAAAGAGCATATAAGAAGAAACAGTGATTAACGTAGTTGATTATTAAATTCCAACTGCATTTCTGTAGAACTGACATAATACAAAACTAAAATAAAGCTCCGAAGATGTAATAGCTCATAAGAGTTACAGAAAAAATGAGATGTAATAGACAACGGGTTCGCTACGTAATTTAATAATGTTGAATAAAAATAGAAAAAAGTCGATTAAGCTAATGATAAACCGATGCACGCCGATTCAACCTTGAATAGAATTCGTGGTAAGAAAAATTAATATATCCCTTTCTTTTCGAGAAACGGTAAACGTTTTTTTACCCGAAAACTCGTGGCTGCAGCGACATCGTATACGTGCTATGTGGCGTATACACGAAAATGCCGGAGGAACGGTCCTCTCATTAGGCTACATTAACCAGGCAATAAAAGCCTCGAGATGATAAAAACGCGGGTGTAACAATCAATTATCTCGTCTCGTTCAACGTTTGGTGAGGTCGGTCGAGTATACGATCGCTCCCGTTATATGTATCAGCTCCCGTAGGGACTGGATTGCTCTTCCTCCTCCTCTACCTCTTGAAAAGTGTCGCGGTTCGACAGCGCGCAGCGTGAAATTCTCTCCCTTGGTCGATTAATTCGTTGAGCCGATGCATCGACAAAAAATCGGAGGGCATTAACGACGCGAGTTTGGTACGAGTACCGCTAACCACCGTGCTACGTGTTGACCCATTGACTAGCCCATTCCTAATTCTAGACGATTGAGAGAATAGACAAGCCTAGCGGTATACCGTTCGTTATATTCGTCTGATGTATATATGGTGTGTCTGTACATCCGAGTGTGGGAATAAACTGATAACCGGGGATTTTGGTGCTACTGTTTTCATGTTCTTCGTATACCTTGCTGTTTACAAATTCAACTCATTATTGAATAATAAGTAATTTATATACTACCAAGGTCTCTTCGTTATGCATGCTTTTATAACAGATATTTCGAGTGTTGTATTTTTAATCTAGTAACCTAATCACCCAATAGTCTGATATATCTAAATAAATACGATCGATTATGCAGTATGAGGTTTTGATCTTTTCTTGATTTTCTCAAATCACTTATTTATTTATTCACCGCGTTACAATTAACAATTACAGAAAAACTTATAACTAAGTTACAAAATTCTGTAATACTACGGAGACGTCTTCACATCTGTTCGCAGTCTGGTTTGAAGAATTAAACTAAAATCTAACAAACAGTAAGAATTAAACTATTGCAAGATCTATTTACTTATCTGTAACCAGTACATAGCAAATAGATCCTGCATAACATTGTTTATCTTTATTTGACTACGAATTTTCTGTACTATACTTACACTATTACATCTCGATAACGTATTATTTATCCCTGGTATAAATAAAAAAATTCAATAGTTAATTTATATACCATCAAGAATTAGTTCATATTAAGAATTAAATTGCGAAATAAAAATACTGTGTCACATTTTACTAATTTTTATCAGATTCATGCTTGTAGGAGTTACCACGAAAAATATGACTTATTAATACAAAAAAGAAATTGCGCATGAATTGTTGCAACATTTCTGATATTGACATAACCAAACTATAAATTTAAATTGATGTTTTTCATTCAATGTGTTGCTTTTTTCGACCTCTTCAGAATGTTCACATTAATTCCATTTTTCTTATTTATGGAATGTTATAATGTTGTGGTCTCGATACTAAGGATCCTGTTAAATCATTAATTTTTAGTATCGCGGTTTATAAACATTAAAATTCTATGCAGTTTTAAGTTTACACAATTAGATATTGCATATAGCATCTCGTTGTGTAGAATTAAGTATTTTACATAATTATTACGCAATCAAAATGTGATTCAATATTTGATTTTCATATTTTTAATTTAATAATAAATTATTCATTTTTTAGAGTAGGCATGTAAAATTAAATACAAACATTTATAAATTTCGTCTTTTTTTTGGGAGAAATTTAATTTAAAATTTCAAAGTTACGTAATTACCGGTCGAGAGTTAAGTATAATCAAGGATCACAGGACTACACTTACGTTTAAATTGTATGCAAGAAAATTATATGTGATTTTAAACGTTTCAAAAACTACTCAGTCTTTCTAAAGAATTGAAAAGACCACTGTGATATCATTCTTTTCTTCATGTTAACGATTACGATGTCACGTAAGTTGGTAAACTTTCACCTATTGTATATTGTACCTTCCTTGCATTATAACTAGTATTTTTAAGCAATTTGTAAGAATCAAAAGAAATAAATATTGTTTGTATTTAAAAGTATTATAAGTCAATTGGTATCACAAAAAATGAATACACAACAATAAGAATTTTAACGCGTGCAATCGTAACGCCGATCGAAAGTATAAAAAATGAGCTCGCAACATCGCGTAAACATTTTCCAAAATTGCGTAATGGCCTCCCGCACAAAATTTTGCATAACCCATTCAACTTTAAGGAGCCAGAAATAAACATCAAACATCCGGTAAAACGTTCACACAGCGAGTCAAATCTATCTATCTCTCTATGAATTTCGAAAACGAGCTCCTCGAAAATGAAAGAAGTTCACCTAGAAAGACGCAGCGCTGAGAGAGAAAGAGAGAGAAAGAGAGAGAGAGAGAGAAAGAGTGGGGGTACAGCTGTATACAGAGGAAGAAAAAGACAAGGAGCGATCCCACGCGAGGCAAGGCCCCGTAACCTCGGTCCCGAAACGTATCCTACGCTCTCTGGGAAAGACTGGAGACTCGGGTGTGCATTTCATTTGGACGTTATGGGTCGCCTAAATTGCGATCGACGTCAATTATAGAGGTTGACTTAACGATCGAGCGATTAACTTTTTGCTATAGAGTTATCGGGATAATTAGCGCCGTGCGGTTAGCTATTCGATCCCTTCGCGATTTCCTTCCAACTCTTATCTACCGGACAATGAGAGCTGCAACAATTCTATCCTTCGTGAACAGACTGAAATAATTGTTGAGTATGACCCTCTTTTTGACGGCAGCCTCCGCTCTAACTCCGCTTGAATTATTGATCGATCTTGTATCTACTGCACTGCTTCTGTCTCTACATTCCGTTATTACTTTTTATTAACACTCCATCACCCATTCCCTTTCATTATTAAACAGATACATACTTTTTCTCATCTTTTACACGATAAAGATAAATAATATCTTGTACCATTATCTTCCAATTTTTGGTAAAATTTAAATTTAAATTAATTCACAATTACGTAACTTGGTTTACATTTTCTTGTCTAAATTTTAATTCAAATGTATTTTTTACGAGATTATATGTATAACACCTATTTTTGATTAGTTTAACAGTATAATGAGCTTTTTTTTACTCTACTTTACATTTACAACTTTATAATCTGTATAAATGATTTTGCATCGAAATAACATTGGGTTTTGCTTAAAATTCATGAACAAATTTATGTTTTTTTATGTTTTATATTTAATGTAAGTCCGATCGGACAATTGATAAGACAATCGATGTATTATTATAAAATAATATGAGACATTGATCAATAAAAACTTATTTAAATCATGTTACAAATATCAAAAAAGTGTAATAAATGCATATTGCGTTTTCATTTTAAATTCACTAATACATATATTTTAAATTGACTACAATTTTCTTTATTCCGAAAGATAATTGTTTTGCTTTCATACTATATAACAAATAATTTTTCTTGGCGGAATTAGTCTAAACATCCTTCAGAAAATTTTTTTCTGTTTGATTAAATATTTTTCTATACATTGCGTTAATTACGCGTGAGAAAAATTTACAGAGAAGAAAAGTAGCGTGCGTCTACCTTATAAGTATAACGAAGATTGTGCGTGTCGAAATAATAATAACAATATTAATAACAATATTAATAACAATAATAATAGAAATAATAACAATGATAATAAAAGTGGAAGATAAATGTTTATATGTAATAATTTTGAAAGGCATTTCAAGATAGATGTAACCAATTCTTGCTACTCCAATGACTAGTTAAAAACATTGATAACTAATTTTTATCGCAATAGTTATACATAATTATTATTTATGTATAGTTAATTAAAGTTAAAAGTAATAAATAAAATATTTTTTTGATTTATGAATCGGTTAACAACATTGTCAGTCATAAATATTAAGAGCATAAATAAAAATTGTGACACAGAGAGCAGTGGACTAATCATCCGACTCATTAGCACTCGTCGAACAAAAGCGGAGTTGTGAAAAGGAAAAAACGTGGAATTACAGATATCATCGGTTTTGAGTCGTAAAGGTATAATAATAACCCTCGCGAAAGCATAAAAATCGAAATCGCGCCATATAAATATTATTGGCAACCGAATCTAAAAATAATCGATGCCGCGAAAAGGAGGATCACCGAGAAGGACATTTCGTTTACCGCGATGAAACGGCAAACGAATCTCGAATATAAAGATTGGAAGTTGGTACGATAAAAAAAAGAGCGAATGAAGCAAGATATTTCTCGAAGTGTGTCTTTAAGTGCCAATTAAACGCAAACAAGACGCGAGTAGAGTAAGTACAGGGAGTATCGCGAAAAGAGAAGAAGAAAAAGAATAAGAAGGAGAAGAAGGAGAAGAAGAAGAAGAGGAGGAGGAAGAAAAAGGAAGAGATGGATTATAGGATGAAGGCTAAGTGTATCAATTATGTGGTAAGAACTAATCAGCGAGCCATACGGACTTTGTCTTGGAGAGATTGTGTCGTGTCCATTAACGTTGCACACTCGATGCCCCGATATTTCGTAAATATCGCGTATAATTTTCGAGCCGAGTTATAATTTCCCCGTCCTCTGTACATCCGAAAGGAGCACGTGTGTACGTGGATGCACATGTAAAAAGAGAAGCGGGTCGTTTTTCATGAAAAGACCATTGAGCACGAGGCACCTCTTCGGTCGGTTCATATGCGTTTGGTTGCACGATCAATGTACTTTTACACTATACGGGTACAAACGCAACCGCAACACACAGCTATGTAGCTATGTGTACGTGTGTAATATAGAGCCAGATATAGGTATAGGAGTACATATGCATCTAATGCCGCGTGCACGCCAGCTATATATTTCAAAATCTCTCGCATCCGCGGGCTTTCGCAAACGTTAAAACGCCGCGCGGGTAATGGTATACCGCTTTCCGAGGCGATGCAAAGTGGAGCATAGCGTGAACAGGACTACCTCGGCTCCTCTGTCTTTTTGCTTCGCTCTTGGTATATCTGCACGTGTATACGTCTGCATTGCGCGGCTTACAGACTGCACAGAAAAGTTGTGAAAAGGACGAGATGGATGTTTCTTTTTAGTCCACTGTTTTCATGTTCTCTCTTACTAAGATGTTTATACTCGCAAGCTTAGATGAACTGTGTACTACACACCGATGATACAATGTTAAGTGTATCTCTTTTAAATTATGTACTACTTACATAGACTCGCGCGATTCTACGTAAACCGTGACTATTGTGTTTAACTTTAGAATTACTATATTCTTTTTACAATACTGCGGATTGCATGCATCTATTCATTCTATTGATATTATACATTATTTATAAACTGTCGTACTAGCTACCTTATTGCACCACGAAACTTACCGTTCGTAACCCTCAATTATTTATTAAATTATAATATTCTTTTCAGTGATTTACTTTTCAACAATTCTATACTTTTTCGCATATTAAACTGATGTACATAGATTAATGAAATACGAACGTCAATATTCTTAATGAGTTGGTATGTATACCACCAAGAGTAATTAAACTATTTATATTAAATCAGGAATAAAAAAATGTACCAATATATGTACCAGTTCTATAGTAATACGTCAGTTCTTAATGAGACAAATTAAGTCAATTTAAATATAATAAATAACAATTTCAAAGTAGCATGGTTTTTTTTATAAATTTTAATGCAAATTTATACGCATTTGTATTGGTCTAGAAAATACAAAACTTGTAGCAAATAAAAGTAACCGAATGAAAGTTTTATTTGATCACGAACAACGCGGTACCAGCACGAATCACGTTAACGATCAGTCAATGTAATTTTCAACATCGATCAAGGCTGATTCTGTTTACGTTTTTCTGTGGATGCTGAGTAGTTCCGACATGCGAATAGCTATGAGTACGTTAGCAAGAGATAATTAATTTACTTTACGCTCTACTTAATAATTCATATTTATTTTAAACAATGACACCACTCATTATAATCATTTTTTAAATCATCCAGAGCCACTCCTCCATTAGCTCTCAATTTATTTATTACGCACGTTACCCACAAATTACGAGTTGAATATTTGAGAGTTGGTTATCACGAGTATTCGAGCAGCAATAATGTTAATTCGAATGATCGAGCATACATCATTTTGGATACACGCTAAAAGTTTACGCAGCTACACTCTAAAAAACACAAAACTTCTTCTCGGAGAAAATTTATTAGATTTCCGGGTAGTTTTCTTATCGGTTCGTCTACTCTGGATAATACACTCGTTTTACTCGTGTCTACTTAGGTATATGAATTTTGTTTGTACGACGATGTGAAAATGTGAAAGTGTCAGTGAAAATCGAGTAACCTTATTTTCCGTTCGCAAAGCACATGCGTGCATTTACACATCTTGTAAATGCACGTGCTTCATTTACTGGATGATGTTTAAAAGATAACTAGTCCGATTATTTCTTTGACTTTTTTTCTGCGAGTATTTACTTTTATACTCGAAACTAACAAAAAGTTCGCCTTTTATTTATATATACGAAAGAAAACACGTATATAATTAATATAATGCTTGGAATATTTGTATTGTATAAGTGGGCATTTCATTTATAGTAATACACTTTCGATAATTTGGGTAGTTGAGTAAAAAATAAAGTTGATTAAATAATAAGCGCTCTAACTTTTTCTTTTAATTATTTAATTCGCCAACCGTGCGGTAATTTTACCCGTTAAGAAAACGTATTGTGATTAAAAGAACATCTGTTTGGTGGAGAATTAATTTTACTGTATCTCATAACATATATTTATTTCAGTCACTTTCTACCCCAATTATATTGTTAATGATGTTTTGGTTTAATTATTTTTCTGATGTAATTCAGTAGGCTTGCGAATAGTACATGGTCCAACAAAACTATAAAAGCATCGTCCTTTTTCGCATAAATAGTTCATGCGCATGATTTCTCATTAAAATAAGATAATCGTGCACTTTCAATTCGAGTGTTTCAACAAATTCGTCACTGTATACCGTTATTAGCAATGTGTTGAAAAGTAACGACCCCATTTGTATATTTTGATCGCTCGTTGTCCAAGTTTTTCCAGTCAAAAATAGAAAATGAATAGTAAAATAAGAGCCGATGCATCGATGTCGACTCCGCGATAAGTCAAGCGAGAAGTTGTAAACTTTACTATTATGAGCTAAAACCACTGACACAGTTTTCTCTTGATTTATGCGACGTAGTCGTCTTTAAATTTTTAAAAGAACACAATCGTTTCCAGTTCAGTAAATTTTTGAACCCGATAATCGAAATTTATATTATTCTTTGGGAAAGAAAAACGCCGCGAACGTGTTTCTCGAAGAGCATAATACTATTTTACGCATTTGAAAAAAAAAATCAGCTTGTATATCTTTTACGTCGACGGCAGAGAGAAAGCTGAGAAATTGAGGATTAAAGTGTTTGCAACTTAACGCGGAGGATGTATCCAACCTGTCAGCGTATACTTCACGCCTGGGTAGATTTGGAAATTCCTCTCGTATGGATTGAGATGTTACTGTTCGTAACAACGTTTGATCTTTGACCGTACGGCTTTCTCTCTGTGTAGGAAGTTATTCCCCTTACCCTCGTTTTTCTAATACTTGATAAATTAAATATGCAGGTGATCCATGTAAGTATACGCATATAAAATTGTTTATTAAATAATGCTCATAGTATAATGACGGAAACGGAGCTAACGAGTCGATGGAAATGCATTCGAAACTGAACTACGAGAAGCTGAAGGAGAAAGAGAAAATAAGAAAGCACAGGAAATAGAGTGCGACAAAGTAGTATACTAATTATTCGAATAGTATATAGCGAGGTATAGCGTGTAATAATAATAGTGGAGAGAGGTGGACGGAGCCGGTATAACTCGTAGAAACGACTGGGCGCGCGAACCAGTCGGGACGAGAAGAGAAGAGAGGAGTAGAGAGAAGCCACTCGCGGAAAATCGGAGGCAAGGAGAGTTTATTTGAATTTACGAGGCATTACAAGACTCGGCCGAGAGAGGGAGAGTGAGAATATATATCTATAAATCAAATGAAAAGAGAAACCGAAAACATATAGTATCAAATAGTCAATATCGTGTCTTTGTTAAAGCCGTTAATAGCCTCTTAATGACGGCATAAACAAAGTCAAAATAATGAACGAGGGAAAATACGAGTCATTAGGCAAATCGTTAAAATTTTCATCACCTGCATAGTTATATAGTTGCGTACGAAAAAACAAAGAAAAAACGTACGAAACGGCTTTGACGGAACTGTAGACCTAGCGGAGAACCATCTCTCGTCCGTATCCATACGCGACGTATTTGCTTTGCGATGATGCACGTGGGACAATGTGTACTTAATACCAACGAGCTGTATATCGTTTTTTAACTAGTCAAAATGTAATCAACGGGTGAATACGTACGTATTTATTAGGTTGAATCACCGAGGTGACTAGCGGAAACTGAATGGACTGCCCTACTTCGAGGCTCGAGGCTCGGTATAGCCAAAGTATAGAGTCGCGTTGGCTCTTATACCGAATATAATCGAGGAAGAATCGCAAACAAGACACAATTAATCGATCGTGAAAGAGGATACGGCGTTATAAGAAGGGTGAGTGAAAAGCGCGGTGAAAAGAGACGCTCCGTACGCTTACGTCGGCTTGACTTTCGAAATGATTAAGCATAATCGAACGTTGCGGCATCGATGTATACACGCACGTTCGTACACGAGAACGTAAAAGTACGAGGAGTCCGGAGTCGGGGCCTCATTAGGGATTTCTCCTTATAACTCGGGCTCGCAGAAAACGATACGCTTCTAACAATAGGACTATAAGCTGTATACGCGATTAACTTACTTTTCAATTGTTTTGGCATACCGTTTTTTAATCATTCTTTTTAAGGTTCGTCAAAACTGTATGTACACGACTTGTACCAGAAATGTAATATCCAAATTTATACGATATAGTACCTATACAGTTTAATCCATTGTAATTATGAAAATATTAAACATCAAATCAGAACGTGGTCTTTAAATCACCGTGGCATATTCGAATGCAGGGTAATAAGATTCTTCGAAAAATTAGTTATATATGAAAAGTATTTTATTGTACGACACGTTCTACTTTCCGTTAAATTTATCACGAGTTAAAAATAAAATTGTAGACCGCATTTTTAGAAAGTATAACTTTTATTTAGCCTCGCCCGATGTAGTTTAATTCGTTTGAAATTCCTATAATTTAGTTAATTTCTAAAAAAAACTCGAGAAACATATACTTTCTGAAGCAAGACACGAGCGTACATTACACTCTATATACCCATGACTCTACCGGTGAAAATCCAATCGATCCAAATGAAAATTTCTCTCGGTCGGTTCTTTTCTCTGCTACGAAGAATCGCATGCATAAAGAAAAAAAGTCTTACGGTCGCATGAATATTAGCTCGACTGCTTCCCTGCTATCGATACGTTTAAGCAGGCCAAGATATTTCAGCGAGTAAAAGCACGGTCCGCTAGCCACTTGGTAATTGGCCCGATATCTCGATGGGATATGGAAAATTCGATTCCTTTTCAAATTGTCAGCTCTCGTGTAATTTAGAGAGCCACAGTCTGTTAATTTTGGTCCATAATGCAACGAATCACAGATACACGGATACAAATATCGGTTTAATTCCGACCGTGATGGCCACGGATATTGCAAAGAGAAATCGCACGGACATACACCTGGTGTGCGTCGATTAAGATACGTAGATCCATGATATTTTGATGGAAAATATGCGATGTCAATATTTTCTTTTAAAATTAACTATGTGCGATAAACTGAGTTAAATCGAAAACAAATAAATTAAAGAGGTAATACGATCAATTTCTAAAATTTCTCTATACTTTCGGTATCCGCCAAACGATATAGTAAAACTTGTAAAGGTGAGACAATGGAGTATAATTTTAAAAAATCGTTAAAGAGTCATTAACAGCGTTACTCAATATTAGGGGCGCACTGCCGCTATTAAGATGAAACCACTCGGTACGCGTCAATTTTCACAGCTTAGCGGTATATAACAACGAGCGAGTGAGAAAAGTAATCGGTACGTAAATTTGTAGTACCCGGCCGAAAATAATGCGCGGTAAGTAAGTTCTTCCTCGAGAAGTCGGAGAAATCGCTCGTGTCTTACACTCGCGAACGCGGAAACATCGACGATCCGAGTTTTACGGCTTGTGAGGGGAAACAACAGCAACAGCTCCGATCGGCGTCGCGAAGGTGCGATTGTAAAAAGTTACGATCGATTAACGTTCCGAGAGAAGCGAATACTTTGACGGATCGCTTCATTACGCCACGCTAATGGAAAGGGAAGTAAGTCGAAGAGTAACGTATAAATTTCGCTTTATTTCACATTTTCCCTTATCAAGGATGATTTTCTAGTCTTTCCTAGTTGAGTTGTCGGTATTTTGTCTTTTACTTGGTAATCCACACCGCATGCCTTATACTACTTTTTCATTTTCATTGGCTTTTTTTATATCGAAGGATTGTTAAGCAATTATACAAACGTTTTATGTTGATATTAAGAAAAGATTCATTTTTATATTTCCCTGAAGAAGTTTTTTTTTATATCGTTGAAAGAATATTTGGATGGTAATATAAAATTTCTCTTTAATTGTTTGAAAATTATAGTCGGTACCGTAAAAAATTGGCTTTTATTATACATAAACAAATGTCGTTGGTATTTTCTCAAATACCGTTGCATGTCGGTAACTCAATAATGAATAAAAATCTTACGTGAACGAATGTATATAAGTGCATCTGTTGAAGTCTCACCTGAAATCAGAAAAAAAATACTTGTTAATATAGTTTCTTTGTTTCCTCGTATAATTATTCTAATCTTATTGAGTAGTAATATAAATTAATAATTACTATTTTGCTTGTTTAAAAGTAATATTTATTGTGAATAATGAACTTTGAATCTGTTTTAAACTAAAATTTCAGTCATAATCAAAATGCTTAAACTTTCGAATCAAAATCACAATAGAGTTAAGGATGAAAATTAAAAAAAAATAGTATATGAATAGTATATAAAAGGAGCGAAGTAAAAGAGAAAGTAAAGTAGAACAACGAAAAGGGAACGAAGACTGAACGTCGGGATTTGCGTAAAGAGGTAGTGAAAAAGGAGGGGCGCGGCAATTACATAAACCGTGCCGATAATGGGATAGGGAGCGTGGGTCCGCCTCCGCGCAAGATCGATAAACTCGATAAAAAAAAGGGCCCGAGCTCCAGGCGTGTAAATATTACACAGTAACGTGGAAGGCCGTCCCGATGGGTGCCTTTTTTCCGGCCTTCTACACGCGGGTCGAGTTCAAGAGTTCGCCTCTTGTAAATTATCGATAATCGATCCCGGAAGCGATTGACCATGTGATCGTGCATATATATGTGCATACATACACCCATATGCGAAGTGTACTTCCGACTTCCTCGGATATAGAGTTACACGAGTAAAGCGTATAGAACGTTCGTTTCGCTTGTTTCGTGTATTATCTTTGCGCGCGTTCGATTTCTTTATTATGCGCTAATAGTCGTTTTTTCACTTAACATCACGTTTAACTAAGTGTTCAAAGATCCCTTAAGCTTTGTTTAAGCTAATGTAAATTATTGTGTAATTAAAATAAAATAAAGTTTATATTGACGATCGAGACCTAATATTTATAAACAAAGCTATTAATTTATTATAAGAAATATTTCTTTATTCTCCTCTTCTTTCCTCTATTTCCCAATGTTACATTGCCTAACGTCGTAAATAAACAGGAGGAATACTATAAGTGGCGCTAATGTTACGTAATTCATCTATACAAAATTTATATTTTGATCACATAATTTTAATAGACATTAACTTGTAATGATTTTGAGGAACAACAGCAGTGAATGATTTGGATGCCTAATTGATATTTTGATTATACATATACAGACGTATATCCTTAGTAAAATACAAGAAAAAGGTAAGCGTGCCTTGTAAGTCAGGGAAGAAGTAATGCATTAATGGAGGCTCGTAAGTTTCCGCGACCACGTAGAACGTACCTATTATATTCGCGTATAAAGCCGTGAGACGGAAATGATGATAATTATATTTCAATATCTCGAATACGAAATTGCGGCAATAAATATACGAAATGTAAAAATGTGTAGTCCGTTTCGGTAAGAGACCGCGGAGGCGAGTGTATGTAATAACACGAGAGTGTGGTGTAGAGATAAATAGAGTGAGGGCTGTAAATGAAAATGGGAAAATGTATAACAAGGTGAAAGTGAATAAACCGAGCGACGTCGACGGAAAGCGCATGGTATACATGCCTAGTTTGCGAATTTATACGATTGCTCGAAGGCAACACGTGCATCTGAGATACAGTCCTCTTTTATTGCTTTCGAGCATTTAAGTAGTATGCTTTTGTCTGATCGGCTTGTTTACCTCAAAAGGGGTTATATTTAACCGATTATTATCGCCAACTAAAGAAAGAGAGAGTAAACGCGCGTCCCGATAACGCTCGAGCGGAAAAGAGAAAATTACGGAATCGTGACACTCGCTCGAAACAGATTCCAATCGATTTGAAGTGTTGCCAATCAAATGCAATTCGTGTCTGGTAAGAAAAGAAAGAAAAAGATAAAGAAAGAAAGAAACAAAGATTCGACGAGAGGTTAATGCACCCGTGGCTATGTATAAATATATATCCACATTTACGAGCACGCCCAGTCTTCGCAGAATTTTGAGATACAAAGCCACGATTTTTAACCGACGACGTTGCACGTTGCACTCGCTTTCGTAAACTTGCGATTCGAACGGTGTTCTTCGCGTTCATTGAATTCTTATCTTTAGCACTCGCGCTCTCGCCCGGAGCACAGAACACCCATTGCATACCTCGAGATTAGAAAAGAAACGATCGACACCTCGTATATCTGTTATAAAAGATAATAAAATAATATTATGATTTATCAAAATAAAAAATGGACTTTCCCAAAGTTATTTTATTTCACGCTCGTCAACTTATCCTCCTTCTCTAAACATATGTAAATTGTATCAGAATAATGTATCTCAATTATTGCACCAATAAATTGGTGATAAAAATAGAAACGGATTAAGACTTAAACTTAACTTGGGAAAAGAATAAACGTTTCTCTTACAAATAATTTATTTATATAATTATATACTGGAAATTCAATAGTACGCGCAGGGAGATATTTGGTATTTTATATACCAATTACTCCCAACTATTAATTAACATTTAAAAGGAAAGTTTAACTTACTCGAACTTTATATGCGTTAAATCACATGTCGTAAACAAAATAATGTTTAACCTACTTCTACTTCTATGTATATCGATCTACATATTTGAATGTATATCAAGTGGAAGAAAGTTGTAATTACAAATTTCGCGTGTATATTAAGTATTAAACACACCTTCTCGAAATTGACGAGAACAATAAAATCCTGTACTGCCGCGTGTTTACATCCTTTCACATGAATTTTACATTGAAATAGACATACCATCCCCAAAAATTTCAATCAAATTAATTTTATGATAAAAAGTCAAATAATACATAAGCAAACCGATATTAAAAATCAATCTACATTCTGAAAAATGATTTAAAAAAATTAATACATAAAAAAATTCCAGTAATTTTAGTTTGGTATTTTCCATTGGAGTATATACCAATAAGTACGTGTATGCATATGCACAGCCCCATAGATACTGTCCTTGGTATGTGTACAATAAAATGAACGCGGGTCCCACTATCGTTTTACATTTGCGCGGCGAGGTAGGTATTGCATAGAGGTGCTATAGACGAAAAACGATACACTTAGCACCGGATTCCTTTCATACGTATAATGCCGCGTGTCCTGTCGGTATTGCAATACTTGCCGAGGGTAAAAATGAACCCGGAAAGTTGACTGCTCGCTTTCTCCAATCTTAACGCGCCGGTGCATTCGCGTATTACATTGTTACCTATACGAGCGCGAGGGTGTCTTTTTTCTCTCGTACACGCACTTATGGAAAATGTTAATCTACATTTATATTAATATATTCCGATATACCTTTTATTAACCACGAGATGTCGTTTTTTCTTTGCGAACCAATTTGTTTAATGGAAAATCTACTTATAAGTTATAAGCATAAAAGGCGGATTTATGTAAGAGAAATGGTATTATGAATATTAACGGTGTACATAAATCCATTATATTGTAGATTAGTTTTTACATTTTTCAGCACTAATTTATGTAAAATTGACAACGTATAAACAATAACTATAGCAATAACTTATCTCGAAGTAAAGTTTATTACATTGTTGATAATTAGTAATTTCTTAATTCGAAGGGCCGGCCGGTGTTATCGCATTATTGCATGGAAATATTAAACAACCGCAATTCGTTCGAGTTGAGCGGATATAACGTTTAATTT
The DNA here is from genome assembly GCA_026168455.1 of Theocolax elegans. NCBI lineage: Eukaryota > Metazoa > Arthropoda > Insecta > Hymenoptera > Cerocephalidae > Theocolax > Theocolax elegans. The sequence continues at coordinate 62,323,253 of CM047427.1, forward strand.
ATCAATATCATCGGAGATTAAAAGTGGCAACAACTCGGGAAATTAATGAAAATGGTTATATTATTCGACGGTAACTATAGTAAGGAATTTAAATGGCGCAATTAAAGAGGCATATATCTCTGCAACTATGTGTGTACGTACGTATGTATACGCGCGGGTTAATACGCGTCCTCTCAATCACGTCGGGTAGAGCCGCGAAGAGCGTCTATCTTATCCGGGTCGCAACGAGTTGCAACGAGTCGCAATTCGCTACGTTCAAAATGCATAATTCGCGGCTCGCATTGTAGTCGGAGTAGGGCCGGGGCGTCACGTATTTACGGGCCCATTCAGCCGTGTATCGCGAGTTGTTATCGCGGTTGGAGCTGCCGCCACTTGAACCCTACTCCTTCGATACGAAACGTGAAACGTGAAAATTACTCCTCGGGTTGGATTTATCCGGCGGCTCTTTTTCACCCTCCGCTCCGTCTCGGACCCGTCTCGCGTCCCGTCTCGCGTCCCGTCTCGCGTCCTCTCATCCCGAGATATTGTGCGTATCGCAACCCTAGATGAAAGCTTTATTGTTAACAATGACCGGAATGGTCTATTGTTAGATCGTTCGAGTAATAGACGTCTTCGACAAATGATATTGCAACTGTTGCGCCGGAGATTGGGAAGGGAGATCCTTATATACTTGCATATTCACCTACCTAGGATTGTTTCCAAGAGTAAATGGAGTTATGTAAGTCGACTGCTTACTTTGCTTCGGACAGACGTGTCGGGAGATATTCTAATCAATTAATTTACTGCCGTTATATATACTCAATTAGAAAGTTTTTATACGCACTTACACATGACTATTTGAACCAAACTGCTTGCGATTACCGATAATTCAGAATTGTGAAAATATGTCATTATCGAATAGTTACGGGCACTTAAGCAGTTATAACGTCTTCGTAAAACATCTTTATTTGTTTATGTATAGGGGAATAAACCTGTCGAATGAAATACAACTCAAATACATTCATTATACGGTGGACAAATGCTGAACTAAAATTGCTGTATTTGGAAGACAATTTTCTCGAAAGCTGTTTTCAAAACAAATTAAAATATTTTAAACAAAAGATATCCGTAATTAACGTTCATACAAATTAATTGGCAATGTTTGTAGTGTCTCATTAAAATTTACGACGATGCGCTAAAAAAATAATAAAAATCATTTATTTACTTAATTTATTTTAAGTAAAGTAAGACAAACTGATTAAATATTGAAATATAAATTAAAATTATTATAATTATAGAAAAATAAAGTTTTCAATGAATTATTGATAGAAATATTAAATTAAGTTTATACGTATAAATTTTGTCAAAAATTGTTATAAATTATCTAGAAATACATTTATTATAGTGTAGTATCTAAATATCCGATTTAATATTCGATGAGTATTATCTACGAACAGTTACTTACTCGAAAAGTCCACTTGGGATTGTTAGCTAAACTAACAATCAAACATCCATGTTTTTTCACCTAGTTATAGTTATATGTCTATGTGATACATTACATTTTAATATTAAAATGCATTTTCAAATTTTATTATGCAACATTTTATTTAATTTAACTTTAATAACTTTTCAAAATTGATTCTTACGCTAATTTAGTAATTGTTATTCATTATAATATTTTATCTATTCTTATTAAAATTAAGTTTTAATCATATCAGTGAAGTGATATGAATCTTTTAGTTTGACATAATAGTCTAAAAAAGTTTCGAGAGACAGCGCGGTTACTGCGAGAGTCACGTGTGGACATGCATATGTGTCGCGCGGTTGACTCATTGAGATCGAGCGGCTCGTTCATCCCTGCCCCCTGAGCGTCGGCATAAATTTTCCTTTTTCACGACCGAGATTTCCCTTTCCAGCGGCAGCAGCGGTGACGGTAGCAGCAGGGCTGCGCCAACTGGCGCACGATCGTCACTCTCTAGGATGCGTTAAGTTCAAGGTCACCAATTAAGATTTCACCGCGCGAGTCGCCGCGCGATCCCGAGGTGCGGCACACGGTTCTCCGTCCGCTGCACTCCGCGACTTGCGCGACTTTCACCGGATTCGCGTGGATCCGCGCCAGGCAAATTGCCAGCCGACTCTTCGAGGCTTTGCCTCTCCCGCGCTCACAGCCGTGCATGCCACACCAGAGAGAACAACCAGGCCAAAGTCGCCCAGGAGATTTTGCGCCGTACTCACGGATCGCGTTGCTTTCGTGTGGGATCGACACTTTTCCTTTTCGTTTTCCTTCTCCTTTTCCTTTTCCTTTTTCTTTTTCTTTTTCTTTTTCCTTTTCTTTTAGTTTTTCCTTGTACATCGATTTATACCTGCTGCAATACCAATCGATTTCACATGCTCGCGCTCTGCCTATCCGTGTGCACACTCATGGGTGTGGACGCAATGCAGCTCCCGATCATTTCCTTTTGATACGCCTCGAGATTGCCAATTTTCTGATTGTTACATAAAAACCCCTTAGAGATAATTAATAAATTGTAATGCTGCTTTCTCATAGCTATACGCGCTATCCTATCATTTTACAACGATTTAGACATTTTGTTGTTATATTAATTAATTCATTAAATATTGCGTAATTTAAGAAAACAAATTATAATCAAAAGTATAAATATTGCACACAAATAATTTATATGATCAACTATTATAATTCTACTACTTTTATACGAAAAAATGTAAAGATTTAATTAAAATTAACAATTTATTAGATAAAGATATTGTCTTATCCTTTCGTTAATAAATATTACTTATTATTAAAACTTATCGAGTAACGCTTACGGAAAGTGTTCAAAATGTTGTAGGTACTTTATCTAGCAATTATAAACATTTTTACGAAAATTTAATGACATAATTTTTAAACGTTTATAATTATAAAATATATTAATTCTGTCGCAATGTATATTTTACTCGTATTATATGATACAATTATTTTATTCGATCATACCATTTATTAACTGGTAATTTTATTTTTATTTGTATTACAAACTAGTTCCATGAAAACATTACATTAGATTATAGCTTACAACATTTTACATTTGATTATACGTACCTATAGAAATCGCCGCACGCTTAAAAATATAAGTCTATGCATTTTTTAATTGAACAATCATTACCCAATAAATATAATAATTTTATTACATTGATATTTGTAGAGTACTTAATTATACTTTGTCTTGAATCGATTTTGTAGAAAATCTAATGCAGTTTGGAAATAATCTTTAGATCATTCTGGTAAACTATTATTGTTCTTTGAAAAATTATACATTATTATATTAGTATCCAATCGGGACATATAAGTTGAATGAGAGATAATGCACCGTAACCAAAATATTAATCGATGATTGTATAAAATTGCGTGGAGGTTGACAAACAGCACTTAAGTATTCGTAAAAACAAAGAATAAGTTGAATGTGAAAAATTACTTAAATCTTGGGAGATTCGTATAGATATAATGCGTAAGTTGAGTTATCGGTCAGTTTCGCAACGTATATACGTAATCCGTGTCAGAATTCGAGAAAAGCTGAGTGGTCGCATATACGTGTTCGGAGCGTGCGAATATGCAAGAGGTGAGAAAAATTTACGGATGTATCTCGCGCCCACGTCGAGAGGCGCGATAAGACGACTCGCGAAGTCCGTCTTTTACTTCGCGTCGTGCACGCCCAGCTAAGGGATTTATTTATCGTGTTATGTATGTACATATAACTGCGTTGGGTCGCGCGTTTCACCCGTCCTGGCGTAAACCTGTGTACGTATACCCATAAAATGTAAAAAACGAAATTAACCGTTACTAGATTTTTTAAAGTAATAGTCAAGTAGCCACGATATAAAAATAATTAGTAACGGGCTCAAAATTAAAAAAAATATACTGTCAGTAACATTTTTGACTAGTAATTCAAATAAAACAAGAAATTAGATCACATTGGCGAGTACATTACGCAATAACCCTCCCGAAAAGAAAACGGTTATAACAATCTTTTGTGCGCGCGGGCAATTAAAGAGCACTATTAAATCGTATTACACGATCAACGAGTTTAAGGACGAAAAAAAAAATGAATGACGCGAATAATTCGAAACATATCTATATCTGCAGATATGTACACCGCGCACGCTAAACATATAGACCCAAGACACCGCGAGGTTGGAAAAATAACCGAGTGATTTTCGCAACGTCCGTTGCGCATTCGACGGTGTTATTACGTGCGCGCATATAACAGGCTTTATTGTTTCGCTATGTACATGCATACAGGCACAGACCGACACACGTATATATACGTACATTTTGGAGGTGAGTGTTTGCTTCTTGGGACGATTATTTTAAACGCACACGCGCGCACCGTCGAATCAATTTGCGTTTGAAATCGCGTAGCGCCCGATCAATGTTATTTATTTAATTCGCCGAGTGCTCGTTGATTTTGTCATAATTGTTTTCGGTGGGAGTGTACTTCTAGACAAACCTCGTCGCTCTATATAGATCAGAAATGTTGCGTGCGACCGCGTAGTTACCAATTTACTTGTAGCCCCCATAGTAACGGACGATCGAATGTTCCCATGCATGGATATTTATGTGCGTATCAATTAAAAATTATAATGCCGGGTACGTAAGTAATGGTGTCGCTATATCGCGTCATTGTTTACCTTTCTAGCGCGATATTAATTCAAGATCTGATCGATTAACCGTTAATGAGTTTTTCGAGGAACTACACAAGATGTGCATGATTATATTTATAAATACGAGATAAACTCCTCCTTTCGCTTATAAATTAGGGATAGGCGTGTAAACTTAATTACACACAGATATTTTTTAACCAATATTTTAATGATTCCGACTAAATTCATAGTTTGCCGATATTCACCGAGCTAGTTTAACCGAATTTATTGGTAAAATCACACGCTAATAGTTAGATTTTAATTTATAACTCGTTCGATGCATCGAGTTACTTAATCCGATAGCGTTAAATATTAGACAAGTAAAGATAAATGTTGGGGGATAACCCATTATTCAAAGGTATAGTGACGAAAAAGTATGAATCAACAGGATCAATTAAGTATAACTGATATAATACGCTCTAGAAATGGTATTAGTGATTAATGTGTAAATCAGTTATTTGGAATACTACATTTTATTAATTGGAAATCGTACATATGATAGACCTCATTCGAACTCGGTGTAGTATTACAATAATTATAACGATTATCGAATATCATTGATTTTTTTCTGTTCGAATATAAAAAATATTGTCAAAATTTATTTTAAGAAGTTCTAAAGTAGTTAAAGTACGTTAAACGATGTAAAAAATTTTAAAAAAATGTTGTAAATAAAGCTCTTTTCGAAAGTCAGTGACGTTAAAGCTCCAGGAAATCTAAAAAAATGATTGGTATATAATATATGATCCCATTGAATCTTACACTTTGCACAAAGTGACGTACGCTTCCGCATTATATCTTAAAGAGTAAAAAATTGAGCGTTAGCGTAAGTTTGCGAAGGAGATTTACATTTCTCGAGCTGTCATTTGTTGGCGCGGCGCGAGGTACAAGTCCCCTCGTTACCTGCATGCGCGCGCGCGCGCGCTCGTAATTTTTCCGATTTCCTCGGGTCTATACGACACGTAACTCACCCATTCCCACCCGTTTCGAAACGCCTTCCCGTCCATCGAGGCGAACATACGTATATAGGTGTATGTCTACGGAGATACAAACGAATGCAAGTGCCTCTCTCGAATCTCGATTCGGCCTCTAACGAGAAGGAGCGACCTCGCGCTCGCGAATTCTTTCCCATGATGCCAAATCCAAGTCGAGGTACAAAGCTAATGCACACTTATAGTGTACGTAGAGACTATTTGCCCATGGGCGTCTATCGCACCGCGCGCTCTCGTATACAGATCGAGTTTCTTTTCACTTGCGCTTACATTACTGCACCACGTGTAATCTCTCAGTTTTATATTCTTTTCTACTTTTTCTATATTTCATATTGAACCAACTGAGTTTTTTCATTCCATTAATTATTTGACTTTATTAAATTTTTCTAACGATATATTAAGATTAGAAAATGCAATTACTGAATTTACGGTTATGATCGAGAGTTCGAACTGTATATTTAAATCATCTGGATTTTGTTAACGTTTTGTTAATAATATTTAATTATAAACATAATTAATGTAAATTTTCTTTTGCATCAAAAATATTTATATATGTACGTTCAATAATATAAGTTACGTGAAAAGAGCCAGGTTGTTTATACTTCTTTCAAAATTTGGAATTGTAATAAAATCCTGCAGAGAGCTAGGCTATGATGTACGAGGTAGAGAATGTGCACCACAAATTGGATAGTTGCAAAGTAACGTTTGTTATCTATTTACTAACCAAGTATAAACAGTAAATGATAAACATGAATGTGCATGTTACGCAAAATTTATTGTACATATACGTAATACGTACGTACGACAACTACCGCCAAGTTTAATTTTCTCTACTTTTGATACAGACACTGCTTTTACAAAAGAAACTAAGATAATACTCTACGTTAGAAAGGAAAATGTTATGTAAACTATTTGTATTTATTATTGAATTACCTTAACTTCCAACGGTATATATAATACAGTACAAATTTACTAATTTAGTATATCATTAATAATCCAAGTTCACGCAATAAATAAAAACTACATTGGAGTGTTTACATACATACATAGACGTATATCTATTATCGATTAGGAGAAGAATTTTATTGAAATAATGACTAAAATAAATAAAAAACGTCAACGAATAAAGGTAAAACGATCGAAGAAGCATATGGGCTACGGTACAGTCTACTCCTCGGAAAGTGCCGAAAAGTCGCCATACCTCGTAATCCCAGCATCTCTCAGTACGGGACAACGAGCCCAAGAACGAGATGAGAGTCGAACGTGCCGCTCAAACGCGGAAGGAAGCCAGCGAATGAAAGCTAAAGAACGAACGACGCGGCGAGATAAGACAAACCTCGATCCCGATAAGACGATCGCGAACTACGCTACATTGTTACACGAGGTTGCATTACGTATGCCGACGGGCGCGCGGTTTATTTCAATAACGGTTCGTCACATTTTTCTTACTCCCCGCCTTCGCTCGCCGAACACACACATACACAAGCGCGCGCGGCACTCACGTACACACCTCGGCGGGCCGGGCCTGGCCTTTTTTGCCTCGAGCACGCGTGTCATTACGTACGGTTGGCCTCTCCTTTTTTTTACCTTCCTGATGGCCATTTAGCCTCCTCTTCGTAAAAGGATTCGAATTTTACGAGACTGTTGACGCGCGTGGATAGCGAGCGTATTTTTGTTTCCTTGACTATTGTCGTTTTATACGGGTTCGAATTTGTCAGTTTTTCCTTCGTAGCATATAATCGTTCAGAGTTTTACTTATTCTAAGTAACTTATTTGAAGTGATTACTAAAATTTATTTTTAATTACTTGGATTAATTGTGATATTAAATCCATACTTTGAATATTCCGTATACGGAATAAAATAATGTAGAAGGTCGCATTGACACCAAGTTATTCAATTTTACGTAAAAGTTGTTTTAGAAACACTTAAAAAACAAAACTTTACTATTAATAGGCGGTCTATATCTTTTAAATTACCTCTAAGAGGAATAATTAAAAGTATATTCAGTTATGATAATAATTATGTATTTTATAGCTAGAAACGAAACTTGAAATTAAAATAAATATATAGTAAAGCAAGACTAGAGTGAAATAAAGAACACCTTAATTGAGAGGCTTACGGATAAAACTAATCTTTTGCTCAACTTTTTTTATGGTTTCATAAAAACTTCAATGGTCGCATATGAACATAACTAACCGTTGGGACTTTCGTATTTAGGCCAGAAAAACAAAAACATTGTAAAATCGTTTTAATTCGCGATATTCTATATAATTTTTATCGTTCGTTGTGCAAGAACAATTTGCTATCGGTAAAGTTTGGCTAAATTTCTACTATTCTGTTATATTATTCTTTTCCACATATTTCACACCTCCGTGTTTATTTCTTTTTTACCGCTGCAGAGAGCCAAAAGTGTGCGTAACTATGTTTCAACCAAGACGCAAAGCTGTTTGACACTCGAGTTTTCGGTAAATTATCGGCGATTGTCTCTAAAGTGTACGACTTTGTTGCATTAACAACGAGGGATATTTTTTATAACGGCTTGGCCATTCGATCGAAATGAACGTATACATGTATAATGCGCTTGAATATACGGATAGCGTAAATTTAGGCAAGAATGAACGAATAGCTAATTGGCTTGTATTTTTATCTTAAAATACTCATAAATAAACTAGTCGAAAAATATTTCGTTCTTATTTTAGATAATGATTTCATGCATTATACACTTCGAGACAAATGCTTCTACAAAAGCTTGTAGTATACTTTTTTTCGGTAATAATTTATATCGTGTATTATAAATGGTTACTTTCTACATTTATCACGATATATTAAAATATATTTATAAAGAAGTTGTATACGCGCTTTTGAAACTGAAAAGAATGTTTTGTAAATTTTTTAAAATATATAGGAAGAATATAATGCAGAGCAAATGGTATTAGACTGTAATTTCGTAAGAGGAGCATTAAACCAGGATAAAGAGCGTAGAAACTGGAACGATCATTATCCGAAGCAATATCTAATCTCTTCTCAGATTCTAAAAAAAGGTACGTATAGTAAACGCAAAAAAATTGGCATTCAGGACACCCTCGCAGGAGGCAAGACAATACCACTGTTATAGGTACAATTAAGTCGAACAATCAGGCAGAGCGCATCGCACAAACTAAAACCACAAACGCTGCAGTTGTCGCTCTCCCATTCAGTATTAGACTCGCGCGCAAGCAGCGCCACAATAATTCAACAATTCTCATTGCCATTAGATATTAATATATATATATATATACACATACAGTAATTTTCTTCGCTAGCCAAAATTAAACCTCCGTCTTTCTCTTGCATGCGGCAAACTTTACAACGGCGTCTACGAGGCCTTTCTCCGCGTGAATGTCGTAAGCCCACGTAAAAATTGCCAAACGGCCACTGGCTTATTACACCGTAACGTGAATGTATACACGCACACCTTTGAAGAAAGCTCGATAAATTATCGCGTACCGGACCAAAGTCAAATTCTTAATATTTCTTCTTATGTTTCTTTACTTACCAGGTTAGTGGATTTACCGATGGAATCTGCAATTACTCAATATTCTTTCAAGGGTAACGACACCCAACAAATTATTATTTTTCATACAAAGTCATCTTGGGTCATAAAATACAAATTATACAATATACTGATATTTGTAATGAAATATTAAAAGTGAGCTTTTTTAAGTTTGATTAAGTAACGCTCCTCAATATTTTATCCTGTACATAATTTTATAGTTTAATTAAATAACAGCTCCTGTTTATTTTATTTGGATGGCAGTATCAAGTTTTCTAAAGATATATATAATTACAAGCCACACGTACGACAATGAGAGAAAATTGAAATATAGTATATAAAAATAATTTTTAATTACATAAACTGATTCATCCATATTGAGTATACCATAATTTAAAGAAAGTATAATAAATCATAATTTTATATGAAAGAAAGTTATACTTTTAAGCGATAAATCTTTTGTTAACTCTGTACAATATTAGAAAATATTAATAATTTATAGCACATATGCACGTTAAATTATTTTTAACACGATAATAAAAACACTTTTGTACACACACAAGGTATTCGTTATGTTAAAAAAGAAAAAGATTTCACATAACTTAGAATAATGTGCAATAAATTATATTATAGTTTATTTACATTAATTAATTTCGATTAAACAAGATTTATATTTTGAATAAATAATTTACAAGTTAGATTGTGCGTGTTTTCATCTCTCAATACATTAAGAAACTTGCAGTTGAAATAGTTTAATAATGATGCCAGTTGTAATTATTAAACGAAGAAATTCTAAACTATATACACAACGTAAATAATGTGTGCACATTCTTTATATTTTTGTAAAATTAGTAACACATATATTTAATTTTGCAATTTAAACTCAGTTGAACATAAGAATCATTGAAATTCAAAGTTTTACCTCGAGAAGCTTTCGCGGTATATTCCACTAAACTCGTCTCATTAACAAAGGGCTACGGAGCTCAAACAAAACGCAAACTCGTTCAACTGTATGTGTATATATCTACCTTTTAAGAATTTCTCCACCACGAAAATAACGCCAAAATCCTTTCTCCATTTGCTTATGCGATCGAGAACTATGCGAGGAGAGAAAAAAGACGAACTTAAGATAATGGGAATTGGAGAAAAATGAAGAATACGAGCAGCAGCGCTAAGAAGTCAAGGAACGGCCGCAAAGGAGAGAAAGAGTGAGAACCTAAGCGTCACGGCGATGGAATGATCTCTTCTTTCCGACTATACATACACCTTTCGTTCTATACACAGCTCTTTTTTCGCGGTCGTCGAGAAGGACGCGCGAATAACTTTTTTTTTTAATGTCGTTTTCCTTTCACTTTATTATGCACCGTTGATTTAGGAACACACGAACTTGAATTTTAAAGGGGCGACGCGAAGGATCGCTAAATTATGGCCTCGTTACATTATAAACGAGACAATACCAAGAAGGAGGAACAGTTTGTTTGAGTTTTGTCTTTTTCTATGGATTCTCTTTTTCTCTTCTTCTTTTTGGGGGGCTGCATCAGCTAAATTTACGAACGCAACGAATTTCGTCGCGCTCGTCACTTTATTATAAGCACGTCATCCTTCTTTAGGCGCTACTATAAGACAAGTTTTTTCGTTTTTTCTCTTAACTGAAGCGGTTGACTATTTAAATAATTAATGAGGCAGGTGCGATTTTATAGATAACCATCCGAATATTTAAATCGTTAAGATTATTGAAGATAATAAAGTGTGGAATAATTAATTTAATTCATAAAAATTGAAAATTTTTTGTAAATTTAGATTTAGAGATAGATTTACGTCTTACGTGTAGAATAATCATTTAATGTACACTGAGAAAAATTTTAGATTAAAAATTACTATAGTTTCTAGTAAAGAAGTCACAGACTGACAAACTGAGAAAAATTAGTGTGGTTTACAGTAAAAATTACTATAGATTATAATAAAATTTACTATAATTCTTGTAATATTTACTATAACTTTTCTATATTTTAATATAAACTATAGTAATTTTTCCCAGTTTGTCAGTCTGTGACTTCTTCACTAGAAACTATAGTAATTTTTAATACACTGTCCGTGATAACTATTGAAGTCCTAAGATGCGGCTAAATCATTTCCATATATATAACAAATGTCCATGAATGTAATAACGTTAATAATTTTAATATACTTTGAAATTAATACTTTCGTATATTGTTATTATTTAAAAGCGGCGCCAGCGATATCATATATAATAAAAAAGAAATGTTTTACATAATTTACTCAGATTAACGACATAATACAGTTTAATGTTAAGCTTGAGAGAAAGTATATAATTTAATTTATGAAAGAGTATTTAATTGACAAGAACCGCAGACATGTACACGACTGCTCTAAATGTGAATTTAATTAGATTATGTAAAGATTAATAAAAAAAAAGTCGAGTTCAACGTAATTACAATTAAAAATTGTCGTCTTCGCAGATGCGAGTTTCCAATGTCTGTGAATTACGAGTTACGTGTACAAATGTAATAAAAAAATCTAATATTCTCAAAAGAAAAGAAAGTTAAAAAATGAAACCCGAGCCCGTATTAAAGATTACCACGTTGTTAACTAGAAGCAGCGCTATCATCAAGTGAATCGTATGCTCAAATCTGACTTTGAACGTGTTCTTTGCTAAAAAAAGGCTGTCACCTCATTATCATCTAAACGAAATAACAAGGGAATATTCATTAAGAATTAAGGATCCTTCTTAGTCACCTCTTTCATCGCAAGTATACGCGCACGTACCTGTGTGCGTGTGTGTGTGTGTGTGAGAGAGAGAGAGACCGATTATTCTCGTGCCATTTGACGCCGTTGAAATTCCAGTCGTCCACTCAAGCATTTTTAAAACCCTATACTAATGCAGCCTGGCCGCGAAAAAAAATTCCACGTTCCGAAGAGTCCCGCACTCGTGGCATACAACCGGTGTGTTTACAAGGGATCGTCATTTTGCAGTTTCCACTAAAGCGATCGTCCACCTCGAGATTTTCGGGGTGAATCACGCAGACTCGCGTTAAGCTTTTTTTTGCCTCTACGTTCGAGGGTTCGCGGTTCTGCATGTTTATTGCACGATTATTGCCCCGCGATTTGGTATTTATAAATGAAGATACACGCACGGATGCTTTTGCTCGTGCTATTGTTGCAAGTCATGAGATTGAAAGACGTGAATTCAATTCAAGTTTTGGTGCTCGTTCCTCTTTTAATGTTCTTTTCGTGGCTACTTAATGAAGCGATCGAATCGATTTAAACGTTGGCGCGTGAGTTTCGGGTTGACTTAAGACCGGACCCATGTTGCTATCGGTATATTTATCGGTTATACATATAACGACAACCTGCGCGCAAGTATACCTATATACGCATAAATATATAACCGTTTTGTTTTTCCTTCTTTATTTTTCTTTCTTCTTTTTTTATCGCTCCAGAGAATGTTCCTCTGATTTTTTAATCTTCAAAGTTTACTGCAGACGGTGAACATTAAATTAAAGGTGGAATTTTAAGTAGTACATACCGATGCTCCGTGTCATTGTTATTCATCTGCATTTATATATATGCGAAAACGACTGAACGGCTGTCGCTACTTACGAATCAAAGTCGTAAGGGAATATTATCTACCTGCGGCTTTTCTCTTTATCGTTCCACAAAGATATTCTTCGATTAGTACAATTATCAGATTAGCATGATAATTGGATTAATTATTTTTTTAAAAATACAATAAAAATTCACGTTTCAATGACGTAGCACTGATAAAATAATATCTACTCGAAATAATTAATAATAATATTAATCTCGAAATAATTCAAAAACTACTTTCATTAGCATTTACTGGGAAATTAGCCATTAATATTTACCGTTGTACCGTTTATTCAATGAAACTGAAACATTGCAGCTTTTAGACACTTATTATACGGGTAGTGAAATAAATATTCTTCACTAAAATTACCTGCTTTCACTAACGATTCTCTACTTATGGAAGTTAATTTCTATCCCTATTCCCATAGGTCAAAATTAGTGCAGTTTGAACTTTTTTTGCGAGATATGCTTTGTAACGTAAATTGCACAGATTAACCGACAGTTACATTATAAGTAGGCATTCGCATTTAACAATTCCATTAATTTCTTAATTATAAAAAGTTTTACTAACAAGGAGACCCTCATATGTTTGGGAAACGGATCATGCCCAGCTTGTAGTATATGTTTTCTAATATAAAAATATGAAAAAAGCCAGAGCCGCAGACTCTAACAATCGTTTTTTCAAAAGTTATACGCTGTTAAAGCAAAATTTCCAAAAAATAGAGACTTCACTTTAAACGCTTGTAACTTCTAACCTATCAAATATTGACATTCAAACCAAAGTTTAATGAAAAGCTAAGATAAAATAGATATATTTTAAAAAAAAGTACGTTCAAATCCGTTGAAATGGAGCAGAGTTATAACCGAATTAATAACTAGAAGCAATTTTAAACAAAAATTGGGCAGTACAAATTTTATTGATTTTTTAAGCTAAATTTCTTCAAATTCTTAATTCGGCTATAACTCTGCTCCATTTTAATGGATTTGAACGTACTTTTTTTAAAATGTATCTACTTTATCTCAGTTTTTCATTAAACTTTGGTTTGAACGTCAATATATGATAGGTTAAAAGTTACAAGCGTTTGAAGTCTAGTCTCTATTTTTTGTAAATTTTGCTTTAACAGCGTATAACTTTTGAAAAAACGATTGTTAGAGTCTGCGGCTCTGGCTTTTTTCATATTTTTGTATAAGAAAACATATACTACAAGCTGGGCATGATCCGTTTCCCAAACATATGAGGGTCTCCTTGTAAGTACCTGTATCTTATCTGTTTAGTAATATTTTTAAAGCCCGTAAATAGTTATTAAAAATGGCTTTACATTTATTTTATTTAAAATCTTTAATTCTACTAATTTCTCGGTATTTATATTATTACTATCGATTATAAAGTAAAATTATTTGACTTTGAAGTAAGTTTTAATAAAAAAAATTAACGTTAATTTGCATTTACGATAGAGTTATCTTGTGGTTTACTTTGAGTTTCCTTAATCTCCTCATTTAAATTAGTTTATTTTGATAAATAGAAGTAACAAATTTAAGTGACACGTGTACAATAATTGGTTATCAGTTGCACATTTCAAGAAATCAATGTACAATGATACAAAGTTTAACCAAAATTCGGTAGTAGCCTGAAAAGCGTTGTGCACCCAACCTAATAAGATAATATAATCTAAAAATATAAATAATTCGTTAAACTGAAAAAAGGTAAATGCATAACCGTAGTATATATATATATATATAAATATATATATATATATATACCTATAGTTTTCGAGATATTGAGCAAGTGTCGGTTATATATACCTCGTCACGCGCACGCAAGCAAATTTGTACGAGCTTAATCCTTGCAGAACAACCTCCATTTACGACGTCAAACGCGAATCTCTCTCCAACTGGCATAAACACTATTATTCTCTTCGACAATTTTTCTCAGTATAAACAGCAATATAAGCCAACACACCCAAGCCGATTCAAAATATCGACGGTTTGTTTGTAGACAACGTTGCTCTGCACAACGAAGAGAAAAAGATAAAGGAAAAAAAATAAGAAATAAAGAATTCGGTCAAACAGCAAAAGGCAAAAGACCCCACCCATTTCACGATTTCCCCGACCGTCGGCATTCCAATTACGGTTGGGAGGGGACTCTGGTTCATTTAAATTCGCAATGGCTTAAATCGGTCACAACGCGGGGAAATCGAGCCTCGGGCTAATTCCGCACCTGTGCACGTTGAATTTTCCGGGCATTCGATACCTCGCATGTTATAGGAAGAAGAGAAAGGAAACGTTGTTTTTTTCGGTTTACTTTATGACTTTCTGTTATGAGGGATATTAGGTGTTAATTTAGTGGAAAAAAAAACAAAACTGCACAAAATTTATGCGATGGAAATATGAATATACTCTCTAATAATCGCCAGTGGAAAATGGGTCGCTGACATAGAATTGCAACCTGATTCAACTGAATACGAATGGAAAGCGCTATTTAGTATACAGTCATTTTCTTTGTATGTGTCGATTAAAGGTATTACTCGTTATTTTGATTGAAATTACTACACAAACTATATATCTATTTTATACATTTTTAAATGAAAGTGTATCTTCGAAGAGATTAGAAAATTGGTGGTGTGAAACTTATCGACCTGTTTTAAATAAATTACTTATAAACAATTAATTATAGATATTGATACGTTGAGTTTAATTACGTATAAATAGAATTAAATTAATACAAACGTCAAATTTATATTATTAAATTTGATGGTTTCACCGAATATAAGCAAATGAATGCGAGCTTTCACAAAGTAGATGATAATATAATATAATTAATAAATATAAATACACAAATTTTTATGCAAGGCGAATTATTATGGAATTAGCATTATCATATAATGGCAAGCACATTTTTTATTCACTCGACCGATTAGAGCAGATGTTAATGGTAACATAATTTAGCTCGAACCCATTATAAAATTCAATTAAGGAGTTATATCTACCTTACGGAAGAAAAAAAAGAAGAAAAAAGAAAAGGAAAAAGCGTGAAATTCGAAAATTCTGATCGTAAAGTATCCGTCGAGGCATATAAACAAGCCAATTTCCGAAGGTCCGCGACTCTGCAATCTTTCAAGTGCACTTTCCACCGATTACTCACTCGGATTCGCGTCTCCCTCTCTCGAAAGGTAATTGATAAATTAGAGGCGAGGGACGCGTTTTCTACGGATCTATGTAAATTGAGTACCAAATGTATCTTTTAGCGGTGGTGAAAACGTGCAGTCATCGGTCTAAATAAAGCTTGTGCACTCTCGTTCTCGAATCTCGACTCTATACCGGGAACTCGCGCGCAATCTCATCGAGGAATCATATTGCAGTGTGCAACGCCGCGCCTTTTTAACTCGAACGCGGACTCGTAATACTCTTTCTAATTTCGAATAAATAAAAATGATTGTTATGTCAGTTTTATTAATAAATTTTATCGTTACATCAGAGTGGATATAGAAATGCAATAGGTATATAAAACTAAGTGTTTACTGATTTACGAGTGTGTGCAATTATAATTCCGTGCGATATTTTCGGAAACGGTTGTTAATATTCGATGCATGTAAATAAATTCTTATAATTAACTTGTAATTATTTTAATTCTTGAGAGTTTAGATTATAGATAACTAGATAACAATTATAGATAACTAACTGTCTTTAAAACAAATGATAATTTAGACGAGTAAGGAATCACAGTCATTTACACCGCGTGGTGCGTAGAGGTACAGAAAGATAGATCAGTACCTATGCACTCGAGTCAAAGGAGAGGGAAGGAAACTCGAGGAAACCCTTTGAACGCAGTGACTATATGAATATCTTGTACAAGGAATCCCGAGGACTGCGCCAGAGCGTCCCCTAACTCGTTTCCGCATGGGCGTAGCTTATCGTGCATGATTTATGAACAGTTTGCGCAAGCGTCAAGGAAGTAAGTACACATATCGGGACACGTAGATTGGCAATATGTATACCTATATGTAGATGCGAGTCAAACGAGAACGGTGCTCCATATTTCAAAAATTATGCGCGAGTGCATGTAACGTGCACGGGGTGAAATTCGAAATTTGGGGAGCAGCTCGATTGTAGGGTTGAATTTTAAACAGTTTTGACACAAGTACATATTTTGTTTACCGTTACTCTCGTTATACTTTTCGACCGATGTGCAGTTTGACTTTTTAATTTCTATACCGACCGTTAATTTTCATCTATCGCGGTATGAATACTAAACTACTTTTTTTTATTATGTAGATAAGCTTTTTTATTTTGTTGCAAAAACTTACGATTGTTGGTGTAAATGGAATTCCGACTTACTTCAAACAAATACAAACTTTTACATCGCATTAAGAATTAATTTTTCAAAACAAAATGTAAGGAAAACTATAATTTATTGTTAAAAAATGTTTATTAATAAATAATAAAACTGAATACCATTTATAAATAAAAGGATAATTTAAAAAATTAAAATGAAATAAAATAAAATTACATATTATTTATATTTCATATTCCGCAAGTACGAAAAAAGGACTATGAAAGTAATTACCGTAGGATGTAGAGACATTCGTTAGTAAGTGTTAGCAAACAACACTTTAATGCAGAAGAGAAATAAAAATAAAAATTAAAACGCGTTTTTTATATTGCAAATTAAGGTTTATTCTATTTAGAAAATTTTGAATGACAACTGCGCGAATGCGCGTTTAATACTTTTGTTAAGTTGCTTAGCGACCACGACATTCTGTACGCAAATACTGTACACACAGATAATTCACAAAAAAATAAAATATTCGCCAAATGGTAAAAAAATTATCGAATTCCATTCGTAACCGTAAGGCTCACAGTTGAAAGTTCAACGATCTACAGGAATACGAAAAAGTGGCATGTACGTCTAAAAATACAGGCCGGATATCCAATCCGATCCAATCCAATTAATATAGCATGTGACTCAGTCGGGCGGACAAACAAGTAGAATCCCAGATATGCTTTTATAGTTTGCAACCGCACAGCTTGAGGGATACGAGGATTAAAAAATATCGAGTAAACACGTGTATCTCGGCACCTCAGCCTAAAACGGCAATAACTCACCTGGGAATTCCTCGTTAAAATCCAAAACCAAGACCGCTCGCAAATTACACGTCCGAAAATGCACTCGGGGAAAAAATTCGTGTTACCGCGATTTAGGTATACGTATAGATATACACGTATATGCATATATGTAAGGAAGGGAGCCGGTGATTTTATCTCTCGACGAAATGAAAGAACCGCGCGAGCGATATATACGTACCACACCGATAAACAAGAGAAATAAAGAAGGCATCCGATTATTCGCCGTGCGCGGGGGACCGAAAAAATCCGGTTCTCACGTCGCGCGCCTCCAATGTCTTTCCAGTCTCATTGTGCACGCGGCGCCTCGTGCATCGAAAGGCAATTATGCTCTCGCTATAAATATCGGCGCCACCCTTTCCACCTATGGGTTTTCGCGTTTTCGACTTCTCCTTCTCGTATCGATTCGATTGCACTAATCGCTCTCTATATCTTTGAGACGCTTGTGTGAAAAGACGAGAGATCACCGGGTGTGGCACCTTTTTCACAAGGTACACACACACTCACACACACACGTACACCGCATCACGATTAACGAATACAACTTTTCCTCAATATTTCAAAAGAGCCTGTCTTTTTTACTCTTCGCTAATTTTGCTGAGAATACATTAACAGGCCATTTTTATATTCCTCCAATATTTATAATAATAAAAATTTTTGCATTTTTTGGAATCGTGTGTTACTCGAAATTTACGGTTGAAATTTCGGTTCTTAGCTTTTTATACGAATACTCGTACATTTTAAGAATGGTTAATTTTAACATACCGCACATAAAATGTTTTTTCAATTGGTTACTCTTATGCAGTTGTTATGCTGTTCATGAATTATGTTTTCTTGCCTTAAACTTTATTTGTCCTTGGAGTTTCAGCTGTATTTTTTGATCATCGAATTGTTTAATAATTTAAGTTCCTTACAAATATTGTATTTTCTTATATTTGAGTACGAAGTGAATATTTTTAAGATACAAAGTTCTAGTATTATTTTCCGTGCTGTGAAGTATTCATGTTGAAACGGTAGGAGCTCAAGAAGACGCTGTAAGCTTTGTGATATTGATGAAGTATATTATTTTAGAAAAGGAGAAGATATAGAATGCTATCTTATTTCAAAAATATAATTAAATTACAAAGTTATTGAAAATATTTAAAATAAAATCAAAGCGAAAGAATAGGATTAGTGATTCATGGGGCATGATTCCTCTTTTAAATGGATCATTTGATCAAACAATAATAGTATAAATTCCGGTGTAAAAGTAGTGTAGGTGTAGCGTTTTTTAAATAATAAACGGGCAAATTCATATAAAGTATACCAAAAAATAACTTATAAAAATAATAAATTTCTACTAGGAGTAATGGGTTTGCTTATTAGCTACTAATAAACAAGTTGTATTTCTGTATAGAAGATTTGTGATGACAAACTGAAAGCATCGTATTTGATTCCCACGTAATTCACGTCGAGCAATCCATTTCACGAGTGGTTTCCTCACAAACACATCGCGGATGTCTGCGTCACTGATTAGCACCGAGATGAAAGCATATAAAGAGCGACGTTAAATAATATTCATGCAAAAAAATATTCATGTAAGTCAAATTATGTTTTTAATTAAACCGGTGAAGCATAAAACATACACAGTTAACCGTCGAGAGTAATTATCAAGAACTACTTAAATTCACTTTAATCAGAGTTAGTGGAAGAGATATATACATTTCGAACAGCTGTAGAGACTGCGCGTAGCATCTGTTAGGATTTGCATTAATTGTTATGCAACAACATTTAAGGAAACTTGTTTTAGATACCGCTCAAAAGCCCGAGTCAATCTAATCTAAGTGACTTTTCTTATATACTTCTTCCCGCTTTTAGAGTTTCACTATTTCTCACGCTTAGCATTTTGTTTCAGCTCATTTTGTTGCATTACTATTCTCTACGTTTCAGTTGTTTACATTTCTACAGTACATCACGCTAATGGATATTTACAAATAATATTAATTACTTCTGATGTGGGAAGAAACGAGAGCAACGAACATTGTTTTAGAAAGTTTTTCCAATATTAACGAGTTTTAGTCATTGTTATAAGCGATTGATAGGAGTAATACATTTCGCATATTTTTATTAGCATTGAGAATACAAGCTCATTCACAACAGGGAGAGAAATTTTTAATAATAATTACCCAAATGTTCTATATAGATAAAATATTGACAATGTTCGCTCGTTTGTACAATATTTATATAAAACATTTAGATAAATTTTGTTCTAAATTGAGTTATATTCATTACAAATTGCAAAGCATGATGATCATAGTTTTTATTAATCATACACTCCTGTTGATCTGTACTTTGATATAAACATATAACTATTTTTTTAGTATGTAAAATCGATCGATAATTTGTATATTTGTCATCTGTTGCATTTCATTTGAAGTTAATTGTTAATAATTAAACTATTAATTTCGTAAACCACATTTTCTTTAATATAAAGCAGTGAATAAACTAATTGCCAAAAAATATAGTTCAAGAAATGATTTTAATGTAAAATGTGTGAATATGAGCTGACACGAACAAGTACGGCATGTTAAGTTGAAAATTCGTAATAGACGGTTCATTCGCCACTTAATTATGATCATGTAAATTGTTACACCACTTGGGGATAAATCAGGAAGCACCGATTACATAAAAGATGATTGGCACCGGACTGCCACCAGTGACTGTAGTTAGCTCTTTCCGCAGCAAGATCCATCAAACGTGATTTCGAAATTAACATTTTCGTCCGAACTTGTCCTTTTAGAAACGTCTTTGACATCTTCCTTTGATTATGTCGAACACAACTCTTCTCACAGGGAACATCGTAACACGAAATTCTACGTTTTCGTGTACTGCACGTGTATAGAGGCGTACGCGCTAAATATCATCCGAGAAGAAGAAGCGAGTTATATATCGCGAGCTGTGCTGTCTGACTCACCGGTCAGAGGTAGAAAAAAAAAATAAATAAAAAGATGCTTAAGTGCACGCGAACCGGAGAGTCGAAGAAGGATAGCATACGAAATCGCGAGCCTGCGAGTTTAATGAATTTTAATGCTCACCCGAGATCGTTGCAATTTAATACACTGAATGTCAAAAATGTTATCAAGTCAAATTCAAGAGACGTTCGAATTTATACATTTTTTTCCTTTAACTTACCAAATGTATTTTTATAAGAATTAATTTATTGTTAAAATATTTTCAAACATTTGTTTACATTATATAAGCACACGTTTTTATATTTATAATATTGAAATTATTTAAAAAATTTTTTAAATTAATCAATATAATAGAAATTTTTAAGTAATGCGTATAAATATATAAATACATCCAAATTTATAAGTAATTTTAATACAACTAAAAAATATTTAAAAGGTTGTATCTAGTTTACTATTCAGTTAAATATTTAATTATACAAAAAACAATTCTATAGAAACAGCGCGTGTGATATATTTTTACAAATATCGAGTATTAAAACTTTTGGAGGATACTGTGCCGAAGGAAACGTATATACGTTACAGGGAGTATCTTCGTTTTTTCGAAATTTCGTATGCGCACCGTTGAGAGATGAAGCACAGATACCCCGTAAGGAGGAAGAAAAGAGGCAGAACGAACTGATCCGAACCGAACCGAACCGAACGAACGAACCGATTACTCGGGTTTGGTTTTAATATAATGAGACTGTTACTCGTTTATAATCAGTATTTGCATTTTGTCATGAGGAATCGTAACCGGACAAGCTACTCAATGTGCTCTTCTTGCGCTATCATTTATATCTCCTCTCTTTTTTTATAATTTGCATGCGTAGACCGATTGCATAATAAATTCGCGAATAAACTGTGCGTATACGTGTACACACGATCCTCTCCTCTTTCGAGACGACCCGGCTTGTAATCCTCCGACTTTACTCCGTACTGGGAAATAATTTTGAGGACGATTATTTCGATGATCGCCCGCCGTATTAAATATTAATTTTATCGTCCTTTTTATAAATTACTATTCAGATTGGATTTAAATTAATCTAAGTTAAACTATACCTTCTGCCCTGCAATTATGTATGCAAGATTACTTTAAATTTATAAATGTAACACACGCATTTTTTTAACGAGAACTTGTAAGGTAAACATATAACAAGGAGAATCGTTGACTGGGATACATAATGTCGCATATCATTTTTAATTTAAATATTATAAAGGAAGCTAAAAATTTGAAAGTGTCGTGTCAAGTATAATTTATCGACTATTATTATCCGTGTAAGAGAAAATGTACAAGTATAACCATTGAAAATATCGTAAGACTGTAATTATGACTATTTACTAATTAAGTGTACCTAAAAATAGTTAATTAGCTCGTTTTAAAGTTCATAAATACTTTTTGACATTAAAAATGAAAGTACATTTTTTCAATACATTTATCCGTGTCTACTTAATATAACAATATTGCGACAGACTCGTTAATATTCAAAATATTCTCTAGAATTCCATATATTTCTCTAAACCTCGTTAAAATAGTTTTGACGAGAAAAAAATTCGCTCGGACAAAAGCAGAATGTTGTTTATGCGTTTTCAAATAATCGTCAACTTGCGTATTGAATTAAATGTTTAAATAGTCGTTACGAAATCAAGGCTTAAATTACGAAGGAGAGTAAAATAAATAATGTCGAAGGTCACAATGGAAAGTGGAAAGAAAGGATAAAAAAAATAAATATAAAAAAGAATGTTTTTGTCAGTCTTTATACTCAGGGAATTTATAAATTGGAGTATTTTATTCTATAAATATACCATATTTGTATATCTATGTATAGGAATATTCCGCAGTCGGAAATAGAGTTTAGGATATTATAATTTCTCTTCATAAAGTTGTTTTCTTTCCTAAAGAAGGAAAAACGGACACGATGAATAGACGGGATAAATTTTCTCGCAAACGTTTGTATGCAAAATATATTTAAAAAACGTTAACCCGAGACTGTCGATTTATGATACCTTAAAGGTAGGCTTCACGAAAAACGAGACTGAAGGTAAAGGAAATATCACGGTGCACAGCTCAAGAGAATACCGAGAGATAAAAAAAGGGAAAGCAAAAAGGAGAGTGTGAGCGTAAAAAATTTTTTTTACAACCTTCGAAAATGTTAAAAATTACTTTGGACAGCCGAATAATAATTTTGGTTAGTTAAGTTAAAACCAACGTTAAAATATATAATTTAGTTAAGAAAAAAAAAGGAATTCTATACATCCGGGTGCTGACCACGTAATCGAGCTATGTATTATATTCTGTAATCCTATCCTATGCAAATGTAAGTCGTTTGAAAAAAAAAATTAATTTACTTTATCGAATACGGGTTATATACCTATTCTCGAAATTCCACAAAAGCAATTCCATCTTTATCGAGTAAGTTTAAGTAGTTTCTCAAAAGGTTGCAATAAATGTGTTATTTATGGTTTCGGTTCAAATGTACGAGTTATCACCTCTGTGCTCTAAATCTATACACAGATTATTTATCAATGGCGACGCGAAAGCTCTACAAAAGTAAATCAATTACGATAAATATATCAGTGATCGGACAAGTGACAAGTACTTGATCGACGTTTGCGATCGTTGAGTATTTTCGATCGATCGAGTTTAAGAAAGTAGTTTGTAATAAACTCAAAGTGTCAAACGTTCTTTGAAACTTATATAATAATGGGTGCAGTGCGTGTATATACATTTATATATATTTATATTCGAGTGTCTAGTTACCATTTAGAATATACTGACCGATTACTACTGTGAACTAAAGAGTTATATTGATATACATAAATTTTTTTTTTTTTAACAAATACTCGTTTCTTGGAAAAGAAAATGGTCGTTATGCTATAAACATTCCATTACCTTTTAACTTTTTATTAAAAAACTTGCACGCGTATACGTCGT
The DNA here is from genome assembly GCA_026168455.1 of Theocolax elegans. Taxonomy (NCBI): domain Eukaryota; kingdom Metazoa; phylum Arthropoda; class Insecta; order Hymenoptera; family Cerocephalidae; genus Theocolax; species Theocolax elegans. The sequence goes on from CM047427.1 coordinate 62,347,101, forward strand.
AAAGGAGAATGTATACTAATGCTAGCGATAATAGTGTATGCATATGAACTTTGTATGGTTCTAATGTCAGTATTCTTGTAATTGCCTGTCGTCCAGTTGTTTAAATTGTGTTATTTTACACATAGATATTTTGAACACCAAAGGATATAAATCACAAGGAACGTTAAAATAAAAATGATTAGGCGTCAGAGGCTCGGTTTCATTATTGTGACGGAGTAATGTGCAAAGAGTGCAATACTATTGAATTAAATAAATTAACTCGAATGCAGATGTAATAATGTTAATGAAAAAATAGTTAGTAAATGATTTACCCGGATTCGTCGAATAATTCCAGTGCGGATATATATATAATAACTATTAATCAAAGAGCGCGCAAGTAAAGGGGGATTAAAGGAGGGAAGGTATATAAGTGAAGAAAGAGGATCGAGCAAATTTCGAATAAAGTATGATAACCCACTAGCTCGGTGTAGATCGAATCGAATAAACGAAATGTGTCCCTTTCGCGTAATTGCATTCCCCATTAATCGAGGTATAGCGTATAGCACGGAGGAGCTCTCTCTCGCTCGCGCGCGCGTATCTAGGAAGGCGAAAAGTAAAATGAGAGGATAAATCGAAAGCGTGGAAGGGCTTGAAATACGGGGTATTCCGATGATTCTGGGCACATCTCGCGCGTGAATACGAGTCTCGAAAGTCTTGCAAAAGCGGAGAATCCCCCGAGGAAGAAAGCGAGGCTGCACCGAGTGCCGCGGCGCCCAAAGGAACGACGAGGAGCGAAATCGAGAAACAAGAAGATCGGGTCGAAGCAAAGGAGCTCGCACTGCGCGCGCGGAGAAAGAAGCAAAAAGGGTGAAACGAGGTGGGGAGATCTCCCGCATGACCTTCGTCGGCCTTGCGCCTACTCTCTCCGCCTCTCTCTCTCTCTCTCTCCTGCTCTCTTCTAGCGACGCCACAAGGAATCGTTTCCCCTTCGTTATGCGCGAGGAAGAGAGAGAGAGAGAAAGAACGGCTCCTACTCTTCTACTCAGCGCGCCGGGAGTAGCAGCCTCCGATGATTTTTTCCCGATTCGCCGGGGTTGATTTACGAGGGTCATTATTCCCCCGCGACACACAAAAGCCCCCGCGCTATTTTCGGACGGAGTTAATTAGTCATAAAATGGGGAATCATTGTAATTATTTCCCCCGGGGCTCGCAAAAATCTCGATGGAATCCGTACGCCGTACGCCGTACGCAACCGTCCGTCTTTATATGTTAAATACGCGTGAGCGCCGAGCTCGGGTAACCGTAAGGACGAGTGCGCGCGAGCTTTTATGCACCTCTCCTCGACTCTTGGGTTTTCCTCTCGCTCTCAGCCTTCGGCTCGTTCTCCGAGTTATTTCCTTTTTTTTAATGGACTTACTCCATTAACCTAGTGCTCGCTATTTTCCAGACGATTTTTTGTTGCTCTCGCCCGCTATACACTGGTGCAAATCCTTGCAACGACGAACCACGAGGCCTTTGTCCAGTCGATCCTGGGTACGCAAATAAATTATCCGGATCTTTTGTATTAAACCTAATGGATTTTTCGTTTTTATGGATTTGCGCTTTTGTTCGGGTGTACTCGGTCGATCCGTGCGCATGCATGTACACAAACCGGATTAATTGAACTCTTACTCCAAGGACCCGATGAAGCTTTGCGCTTTGTTCGCGAAATTTAATGGCGATGTACCTCGTATAGCTGGACGAAAGCTATGCCAACGCCACCCATACGGACGTTCTTACTTTTCTGATTAATATTTTATACATATATTTTCATTAAAAATGCAACTATATCTTGGCGATGGAAGCTTACGTGTAACTGGTTTGCGGGGTAGTTTTTAATGGGTATTCTGTACAAGGCTGACTGTAGGTTTGCGATATACGACTCACCTGAAACAAAAACAAAAATTCTTAATACTCGCATTCGTTTTGTAAAACTGCTGTTTTATACGAATAAATAAGACTTATTATTAGACTAATAATACTTGAATCAACCGTATAATTATATTACTTATGTTCGTACGAATGTATTACCGAGCGCCATTTAGAATATTGTTAAATTATTAACTTTTATTCTCAATTTGTATATCATATATCTGGGTAATTCATTATATAATTATATATTTATTAAGTAATATTTAAACTTTGGATGTATGTATATTCACATATGAAACGGTGTATTTTGTATAAATTATTTAAGCGACATTTATATGAATAATAATTATTGAACAAACTATGAATAAAATAGCTTAAATGGTATTAAATTAAAACAAAAATATGTAAAATCAAGCTATTACGTAAATTCATAAAGTCATTGTGTGCATTGTACACAGAACGTAGATTATACAAGGATTAATAAAGAGAAAAGGAACATCATACACCGAAAGATGAGGTTCTTGAAATAAAGTGTGTCCATAGAACGCGTAAATGGAGTTGGAATGGCGCCGGAATCTCGGCGGCGGAAAAATTAACGGTACGCGCGATAATAATCGATCATGCGGATCTTAAAGGAGGGAAGAGGCTCGTCGATCGCAAAAACGATAAAAGTAACGTGCACTCGAGCTACCTGATAACGAGAAAGAGAGAAAGAGAGAAAGAGAAAAAGAGAGTCGAATTCTTTCTCGACGTACTTGGAGAGTTTCGAATCTCCGGGCTAATTTGCCCGGTTGCGTCGTCGTCCGCACCGAATTTATCGGTCTCGCAAGGACGGCTCACGCTGTACGGGTTCCGTACGATTACGAGGACCCGTTGCTCGCTTATTTTTTATTTTTACTTTTTACGGACCCTTCTTCTTTTATTCCTTTCATTTATTTTTTTAATCCCGAGCGCTGCGTGCATGTACTTGACATCGCGTACTATTGTATACTTTCTTGCATTGACGTTACGTGTATAACCGTCTGATTATTTTGTCCTTAAAAAATATTTATCAAATAAATCTTACTTATTTAACGAATCGTTGTATATATGTACCAACGCATTATTTTAAATAGAATTGCGTGAATTACAAGTATATATAAATTGGAATAGATTGTCCGACTGCGTAGAATAGCAAAAGAGAAACCTAAGTCAGAAATATTTAGTTAAAATGTGTATAAGGTTAATTATGATTAGGTGCTATTTACTGGCTAGTAAAGCATTTATCGAAGATAAGTATACCTGCTACTGCAACTAACGACTGACAAGTTGATGCAGTTTTTAATATGCCTTCGCACGATTATTATGGTAGCCAAGGAGTTATTAGTCAAACTGACAACCTATAAAGCGGTTAATACTCGTAACTATAGTTGCCATTTGCCGGTGAGGATTAATCATTCCGTTAATAATATCGTCGATTACTCGATTAAATGTACGAAAAGGATATTCAACCGCCTTGACCGTATCCTTGTGTACGATTTATTGTTTTCGTCTACTACAAAGCGGTGTATACGGTTTATGCGTAACGCATTAAACGATCGTCGACGATGAGTTTTCGTTCGATTTACATCAATACATTACATACACACAAGATTTGCATTGACATCCCGATCGACATTCATTTTACGCTTATAATTGCTTATAATAAACTAATGATGATTCGTAATACCGCATCGGTCACTCGTCTCACCGTGATAAGACACTTCGTGACGTAAAGCTGAGGATAACCACTTCGCAATTATCTCATTATATCTCGTTCACTTTACCCTTCCATCAATATTTATCAAGCATTAAGAAAATAAAGCCACGATCAGTCTCATCGAGAGAATAACTTGGAATACATTTTGCTCCGGCAAACTAAGGGTTCGAGTTCCTTGAAATTTTCGTCGGTATATTAAACGGTGTACATCTACTACATAAAAGCGAATTCCCGAAATAAGCGCCCCAGTCTGCATTGCGGTGTAAATGTTTAAGCGTGTCAAACAAAATCCTAATGAAAATAATTATATGTTATGCACAGATGAATCGAAGCGAAATTCTGCGTGACGAAGCATTTAAAATAATAGCACCTTGAGCCATCGTTGCACCGTTGTCCATATATAAAAATACGCTCGCGCAACGTCGATCGGTATTTTGCGGCGCAGCGCGTTTCCGGTTAGTCCGGTTTCTTTTTCCTCCCTTGCGCGAGCCTCTCTTTCCCTCGCGGTGCTTTACGCGTATTGCTATTGCGCGCGGGCATATCGGTCGGTAATGATCCGAGCATCCGGAAGCAAAACTATAACGAGAGAGCATCGCGCAACCATGTCTATTCGAGTAATTTCCGAGTGACGCGTGCACCTTACGCAATCTTGGAAAAGTGCTAATTATTTAGTTTTTTTTTCACTGCACACTCAATTTGGGTGGAGGGGACATTTCAATTAGAAATTCGGAACATGGTTTATGTCATTAATTGGGGTTGTTTCATGACACTATTGGAATAAAATAGTTTCCTAATAACAACAATAATAATCAATCATAAAATAAAGATTAGCTGATCTACGTTGAGCAAAATATGTCGAATATTTAGTATGCGACGTTTCAACAGCGATTCGCTCTCCTCGTCAGGCTTAACCTGTTTAGTAAAAAAACACACCGAATTACATCATATAAAAAATATAGTTACATAAATTTAAATTTTTTATGTTTTTATATAAAAAAATTATACGATATAATCCAAAAATAATTTTTCTTAAATAAACAGGTAAAGCTTGTCGAGGATAATAAATTCCTATCTCATCGTTGCCTATAAAAAATTCCGATACTTTTTTGCTCATTATGTATCGACATGTCTTTATTCTAATAGTTTGATTCGCAAACGAATTTTTGAATTAATATAAAATATAATAATACAATTGAAGAAGGAATTTTTAAAATTTATTAATATTTAGTTTCAATTAGATGTATACCGATTATTGCGAGAATAATTAGATTCACTATGAAGAAGTTAAAGAAAATCAAAAATGATTGACAACAAAAGTTAAACAAGAATTAAAATTTTTCTAAGTAGGTTATTTATATAACGAAAATTAGCGTAGGCCATGATTTATGAGCTTTGAAATTAACGCTGAACGAAAAACCGTAGGCGGTAATTAGGATTAAAACGATCGTTTACCGTACGTAATTTGGCACGCGATATTTTGCGCGAAACAATTTATTTAAAAAAGGCACCTTTGCAAAATATCACAAGCTTTTCTATAGCTATAAAATGTAATAGAGAAATTCGAATGTAAAGGAATTACGCATAGACTTTACATAATGTTCGATGTAAAATATAACATATAAAATGTACGTAAAGCCATAAATTTCTTTTTTGTACTTTTAATGGACGCGCGTTGATATACCGTAAGTTTCATCGGGCTGCATAAAAATATTTGTATTGCTTAGGCGCATATATTTTCCATATAAAACAAAAGTGCATTAAATGTATAGGTGTAGGAACGTGACGATTAAAAGATTTCCGGAGCGTATTATAGTGAACTCGAGCAACGCGCATTTAGACTTCCGCAATTTCATTGGATGGAAATAGTCGCACCTTCGAAACCCCATAGACTCTCGAGCAAGCCCTTTTAAGCTCGAGCGCATCCCTGGGAGATAAGGAGCAAAACGATTTCGAATTCCTACTCGGCATACGCTCTCCCCCTACCTCTCTCGCGCTCTCTGTTACTCTATGTACGTATATATATCGAGCGCGAAATCTTCGTTTTCGAATTCCCCCTCCCGGTAGAGTTTATGTACTCGGTACCACTCCCTTGTAGCAGGCCGGAGGAGATAGCGCCGAAAAAAGGTAGCGCGGTTACCGAAGAGAATAATTCCTTCTTTGCGGGTACATAATGTGCGATGCACGTGGCTCCTATATGCTCTGTACACTGTAGAGATGCATCGGTACGCCCGCACCTCGTAATAATAACTATACGTCCTTTTCGACTCGATCTCCGCCACTTACGTGGATTCTCTTTTTTTCATTTTTTTTTTCCTTTACCTCGTAGGAGAGACTGATCGTTATTGTCGCTCGGCGAGATACCACCGCACGCCACGAGACCATTTAACGAGCGGTCTTTTCGATTGTTTGGCCTCTCGAAGCGAGAGTGCGTGTTTTATACTCCGAGATTTTAGATTTAGGGGTTTCGCGCGGATCTTGCTTTTTATGTGCAACCTGGCTCGCACCCATTTCTTTTCTTCTCTCCCTCTAAACGGTGACTCGTAATATCCTTGTAGGATTACATAAACTTGCACAAAACATTTTTTAACATCGTTAAAAGCTTGTACTTTGGCTTTTATGTTTGTTGTCTTTTATTTAGTTATTGCATGCGCATACGAAATATATTTATTTATATAAATAATTATTAAGTTTCTAGAAATAATTTAATTATAATCCACTTTGCGAGAACAGTTTGCGTCTACTTTAATTACAGAATGTTTTCACGGTGATTTTGTACTCTAGTATATTAACAGTATATTAAAATAACATTAAAACATCCCAAGAAGCGTTAATTAAAATGATAAAGTGGTTCAAAGCAAGCTTAAAATATATTTATCTAGTTAGATCTAATTTCTCGAGTAGAAAGTTTAGTATAACAAAAGTTTTAAAGCGGTTATAACTCGAAGATCGCTATACTACTGTTAACTGCTTAAAAATTGTGTGGTTCCATGGTTAATGAGGAAACCCATCAAACGGTTATAATCAGTAAATGGACAAAAGTTATTACTTTCCTCCGCGGCAACTTTGTGGTGGCTGTTTAGAAAATTTTATTTTTAATTGTTTAGCGCGGTGCGGCCGCTTAGACAATTAAATTCGACCACTGTTACTTAATTGCTTTGAATAACATTTCGCCCATAGTATAATTATTCATTACTCAGTTTCATCTGAGAATTTAAAAAGTTGAGAAAAAAATTACGTGCACGTATAAAAATTTCACAGACAAAATGTAAAATTTACAAACGGATTATCGTATAACCAATTTAAATAAATAACCTAAAATTTATTTATTTAATACTGATGTTGAAATAGTAAAAACCACTATGAAAGATAGTGAAAAATGCTTCACTAATCGTAAATAGTAGAGCAATTTCCAGTATTTCAACTTTACAGTGAAGAAACTCGCCGATGAATCGGATACAAATAGAATGGTCAGTTTCAATTACTATCGAGGTAGACACACCGCGAGTAAACAAACGATAATGTAGTAAACAGATACTTTCGCGTTAAAAGCGATTACGCCGATTCACGAAATTTACACACGAATGGGATTATTTCAAGTGCACAGGACCACGTTCAAGTATATCTAATTAACGCACCGGGAAACCACCCACGCCGATCGACTGCGGACGCGATGAAGCCGCGTGGATTAACCGGAGCTCGAATATTGGAGCGTGCACGTTGCACCCGTTCGAGAGGGTATTGGCTTTCCCGTATGAGTTACAAATTGCACCATAAACGCTCAAGTCGTGCGCGCAGTCCACTTCTCGTCCTTGGTTTCGCAGTCTCAGTGCGTTCCGCGCGCGGTTCTCAGCCACATCCTACTTTTATTTTCTTGCGCGCTTAGGCGATCTCTAAACGATCTACGCAATACACTCGGATGTATCAGCACACGCCCCTTCTGAATTTCTTTCTAATATTTCACATCTCTTTAATTAAGAACTTTTTTTATACATGTCTTTATATTTGGCGTATGTGAAATATATTTTTTATATTAAGGCATTATCTTGTCAAGTGGAATCGACGGTTTTTTTAGGTATCTCGTGTTACATTGTGTTTCTACTTCTCAGTCGCATGTTAACATTCCAGTAATATTTCGGCCTTTAACCAATTTTAAATCTGTAGTTTCATACAACAAATTACAAGAATCAGCAATTTCTCACTGGTATAGCTAACTCTTTAAATTTGTTAAGCAAATATAATTAAATATTCGTGGAAAAGGTAGTATTCTTTAAAATACATAATTATAGGAAGAAAGTTAAGTACACCAAGATATTTGGTTGATTAGACAAAGATTTTGTAAACAATCTTAAATAAAATAATTAATTCAAGCAACGTAGATTTTTTGCTGAACATTTCATGCTGTGTTTCGGTGAAAGTCGGCAATTCTCTTAGTGTACAAGCCGTACATGTATCGGTATAACGTAAAAAAGTTTAGTACAGAATTTAGCGAGTACGAAAATGTATAATGAGCGCACCGTTTTAATGTTGCTTGTAATGAAACGTTCAAAATTAATTACGCCGAAAATTTTGGCTCCACCATATATATTTTGCCTCGCTTAATTATTTTACTTTTTAATATTTGTTCGACGAATTTAAATAACTTTTTTTATCGCATACCGTGCACAAGGGGTTGAAACATACCGATTTATCACTTAGCAATAAAAATAATAATTACTCGCCTATTTTGTGTTAACCTATTTTTCTATTCTCTTTTTTTCATCGAAATAGAGTGCGTGTTAGCAATAAGCGGTTAATTATTTAAAAAGATAATAATTTTTATAATTTTAACAAAAACTTGTGCATATGACATTAGTTGTATACTTTGTATGTGGTTGTTTGAAAAATTATAGATTATCAATAAATTAATGAGTCTAATGAAATTTTACAACTTGTTTGTAACTGCATTGTTGTGTAGCTAATTCCTCAGTACGAAACCGTTTTGATTTTCTCTTTACACTTACACGTTTACTAATAGTAGCTAATAACGCGTTAGGTTCATTTATCATGTAAAACAATATTCTTTATACACGTTTATGGATGCATAAAAATGTTAAAACACCTCATTTCTTACCATACACACTAGAATTATTGACTAAACAATTAGACGTAACTGCATTACACTAATTAGCGACTTTAAATTAATACCATTGTTGTAAAAGTATGAGTTATTCGATATTATTCCGAGTTGTGCAGTGGGTGAATGGTATTATAGATCTATACGTAATTGTACATAGATTCAAATTGACGTCACGCGTGTACATATTTTCTCTTGGGGTATCTATAAAGTGACTCCGAAAGTAATAGTTTCTAGCGGTAGTTGAGATTATCTCTGCAATTGATGACAAATTTTATTTGCATTGTTACATATACATATAGACAGAACCTTAGCTCAGGTCAATTTAAAGCAATAGCTAGATATACGATACATTCTACGCGAATGACCTCAGCGATCGCGCGAGAAGGAATACCGTACGTATATAATTTAAAAGCGAATATCATTCTGTCAATCAGATGCATCGTTTACCTTACTCATGACGATTATTTTAACTGGTTTCATTATATTCAAACAATTGATTATACACGCCGTCTAATAAATCACCGATTTTCTTCAACAAATTACAGTTACACGATTACTTATGCCTTGTAAATGATATTTGATAAATATACATTTGTTAACTAGTCGTAGTTGCTTCTCTTTTTTTTTTGCCACGTTGCTCATAAATGAAAGAAAAGAATATACCAGTGATAATTAGAATATATGGCTCTTATTATTTACAAAAAAACGTTGATTGATTTAAATTAAAAATTTAAAAATAACGTTAAATTAATGATTTTATAAGGGAATGCTCGAAAGAATAATGAACGTCAATTAATTAGACGGAGAATAAATAAACAGAGCTGTTAGCCACGAAGACCAAGTAATAATGCGTAACGGAAGAGAAAATAGGAGGAAACGACGGACCGAGAGGAAGATAGTTCCGAGAAGTGCATTCGCTTTCGCGGCATTAGCATTATTTTGTTGCATCTTTGGGAGCCGAAAAGCGCAGAGGGCGGAATAATTAGTTAGCGTACACATTGAATAGGAGAGCAGGTAACACGCGATTCGCGGCTTGCTCCCAGAGGTGTCACGAGCGCGCGAATTTTTCGCCCCCGCCGCGTTGCACGCGAAAAACTCTTCTCTCGCATTTTCACCGCTCAATTACGAGAGGCGGCGCTCGCGCGGCTTTTTATGTAACCCGAGAGCGCAACCCGCGTGTATATAGACGAGATAGAGAGAAAGGACACGTGAGCAACGCGGCTTTCATAACCCGGACCTGAGACCTCGACTCCTCGACTCCTCGACTCCTCGACTTCGTCCAGGGCTATAAACACCATATGCCATGCCAAACGCTTCTTCTATGCCTTTTAATTTCATCTCTTCTTTTTTCCTCCGCTGCTGGTTGCACTAAGTTCCGTTCTTCCGTGGTACGTACTAGGTACGGATACTTTTTTTCTTTCGAGTGTTCGTGGGCGTTTCCTTGCGTAATCTCGTAGAGATCAATCTCGGTATATTCTCGCGTGAATTTTTTGCGAATGCGCGATTACATTGGTTGTTGAGGAATTCTTACATCCTCTTTTTTCACTCTTATTTTTAGTCCATTGTAATTTTTTCGTGTTGCAAACACTTATTACGATTATTAAGAGATTTACGTTATCCTTAAATTATTTTTATATTAATCATAAATGTACAAAACATTTATATTATTGAATTGAAAAAATCTTTTTTTTTTGAAAAACCACTCAACTCTGATGCTATAAATAATAAAAGCATTAAACTTCAAATTTTATGATAAGGTGAATATAAATTTATTGCGCAACTGCGGATAAAAGGTCAACGATAAAAGGATATAAAACTTGCTCGTATAACCTGGATCGGTGAGAAAAGGAAGAGTTTTATAACACGAAATATAATCTCGAAGGATAATAATACCAGACGAACGAGCACCAAGATTCGTGTCATCAAAACTCTCGATTTTTTACATAGTAACCCCGATCGAGATTCGTTCGCCAACGAAATGCGTGACTCAGGTGTCAGGATTATACTTTCTGTTATATGCGTTTCACGCTCGTGAAATCTTGGCACGCGGGATGGCCGCGTCAAATTCTTGATGCCTCTGCGCCTCGATTTAATCGGACGATCCTTCATGCATTCGTTTAACATGCTAATATATGTATGTACATTCAAAACGATGGGCTAATCAAACGTGTATGAAAACTGGAATTTTCAAATCCAATTATACAAAATCATTATTATCGGATATGTCCATTTTGTTTATCAACTGACCGACTGATACAGTACATCTTGATAAAATAAAGATTATATGTCATTTAAATAGAAGTAGCGATAAGTACATAATTAATTAGGTTTATATTTATAATGACTTGTATTAGTTTTTACAAATGATTAACCCCTGAAAGATTAAAAAATAAATAAAAATTTTATTTTACTTGCAATTTATAGAATATTTGTCGAATATCAGTGAAATAAAAGAATTATTTCAGCAGTCACAATTTATTTGCATTCAACGAAAAAGGTAACGTTTCTCTAAGTGAGAGGTATAAGAGGCAATTTAAAACTGCACTTGATTTAAGTTTCACTTTAAAAGAGAAATTATCATCACATGTTTTTTTTATACCCGATCGACATGTGGGTTAAAATATGTTACATATTCATTTCAACCCAACTTACCAAAGTATTTAATATAAAATAATGAATATAACTATATTTTCTTATATTATTGTTCCATTAATCCGAATTTTAAAATACAATAAAGTAATTTATATAAATTTAAAAGAATCTTTTGCTTAACTAGGTTATTGGACAAGACTGTTCTGCCATGGATAAAAAATTTATAGCAGGTAAGATTTTTAACTTACTTATATTAATAATTAATAATATAATAAAAAAAATTTCAACCATTAGAGTATTGTAATATAACTTATAAATTATTGTAATCAGTCAAATTTTTTACAACGTAAAATGATTTACATACGCTTGAATACATATATGTAAGTATACATCGATACGTTCAAGAGATGTTTGATAAATATAGACACACTTAAAGGTGTGAAAGCTGTTGTAGGATTTTGTAATAGAAGTCTTTCAAAAAAACTGGAATTTCCGTAAGGACACTTAATATTGTATAATTAAGCACTCGATCGTTTTATGATGTAAAAAGTGATAGATGATTAAAAATCACAGTATAAAACTGTATAGTTTTGATTTATTCTACACGGATTGGAGGAGAATGTCGAAAAAGTAAAAAAATGACAGTCAGCAAGGAAGGAGGAATGGAAAAGCCACCGAATCACGAAAGAGCGAAATATCGAGGTTCTCTACTCTTGCATCAGAAAAGTGCGTTGCGACGAGATGGAAAAAAAGAAAAGGAGGCGAAAGAGAGGAGAGACTCTTACCGCACGCGCAACGCGTCATCGCTTTCTTTCGCGCACTCTCGATTTCGTCAACTGTCGGTTTTCCGAGCCGCAGGAAGAAAGCGAGAGAGAGAGAAAGAGAGAGGCGAGGCGAAAAAAAGGAGCGATTTTATATATATATCGATCGAGAGAAGAGAATTACCGGAGCTGTATACCAGCCACGTAACCCGATGGTATGACGCGGCGCAATGATCGATCGAATTCTCTTGGTGTGTAAGTATACACGTACGCGTGGATGTGTATCGAGCACGAGAGAGAAAGATTTCGTAATCTCAAGGCGGCTGCGTCGCGCGGAGATACCGACCGATAGATACATACATACGTACTTAACTACAACAACGTGGGATCACTTTTCAATATGTATATGTATATAAATCGAGAGCCGTCCTAGCTGTTACAAAGGGATCTAGGTTGCGAGCGAAATTCCTGAGGCCAATCGATGCCGACGGGGAAATATGCGCTGGAGTAACAGACAACCTCTTCCCGTAATTCTTCGATTTATACTATTTTACCGATACTCCACATTTACTTTAAAATTTCATTTTTCATTTCGCCAATATCGATTCTATCTGTATGCGGATGCTCGATTATACTTTTTCGACTCGATCACCAGGAAGTTAACTTTTAGGTGTGGTTTTAAACATAATATATAGGTATACGTTTTAGCTATTATTTTGGAATAATTGATCTTAATGAAATATTATAAAATTTAACGTTCAATTTTAATCATTTAAACTTCAAGCTGCAAATAAGTATAGAATTTGTAAGTAAATAAACCTATAATGTACGATCAAAGCAATAAATTATAAATTTTAAATAATTAAATATTAAAATATTTGTTATAACTCACAATTAATTCGAATTTAAATTTAAATAAAAATAATAATATCAGTGTATTCCAAAGTATTTTCTGAAATTGAAATTCTGGATCGTAGATATTTGCTCGTTGACGAGAAACATAAGAGATTTCGAGGAGAATTAGCATATCGAAGCGGATCTAGGATCTAGGGTGTACATATAGGAAGAATGTGGTCTAATTAAATCGTGGGCAAAGATACGTTATTCGTAGAGAAACATGATCATAATTTAGGTACTAGCGGTTGTAAGGAAACTAGAAAACTCGGAGTGACTTTGTACAGTGAGAAAGAAAGAGAGGGAGAGAGAGAGAGAGAGAGAGAGAGAGAGAGAGAGAGTCTAGAGAGAAATTCATAGAGGTTGAAACTTCCTCTAGCATTCGTCCTGATCCCATGATTTAGCAGAAACATCAGGCGGTAAGAGGCCGAGCGCAACATCCTATCCGCGATATGCGACATCGAGCACGCGTGATTCAGCAAACGAGGAAAGACGGAGATTTCGATCGACGCGTTTATTACATTGCGTTGCGTCGGACGGGAAGTAAGTACCTCGAGAGAGCGAGAAAGAGAGAGAGAGAGACGCACTCTCTTTCACTGACTAATGGAGAGGACGAGCGGTTGTACACGAGTGCCGGAGACGCGCGATTGTGCAAGGGACTCGCGCAAGGTCTCGGTTACTTATATGCTCCTTCAGCAGACGCACGCGACGATCGCGTAACTCGAGCTTTTTCGCATTCGAGCTTTCCAGGATTCTGCTCTCGCTGCTCTCGCTGCTCCCGCTCCTTCTGACTGGTGTTTATACGGCTCATTTCATCGACTCGAGTTACGTGTACTTTTCTTTCAATTTTCTCGGATTCGATTTAGTTCCGACTTTTTTTGGGTCAGTGTCGAATCACTCCAAGTGGTTCGAATTAACGAGCAAAACATACGTAAGCTGTACAGGTGCTAACATTTATTGATTTTTTTACATTGATTCATTTTATTAATTATCTTCCTCCTTCATCCATTATATCATCCATCGGAATATTTAAACCATTCGTGGTTATATCACTTAGAGCGAATATTGGAAGTGAGCTACCACTATATACTTGTAGGAATACTGGTTCTCAAATTCAAAAAAATGCATTTTTTTATAAACTAAAAATTATTTGTTCAGTATTACATAAGATCAATTAGTTCATCTATACGAGTCTTTGACGTCTGTACACTAAAAATAATAATTTAGTTAAAGATAATATTCATTTTAAAAAATAGAAAGGTGTGGAGGAGGTGACAAGTCAATTCTTCGCGGTCAGATCTAAATAAAATCAAACGGGAACTATTGTTCGGTTAAAAATTTCTAAATGAAACGTTTCAATTTGCATGTAATATTACATTCGAAACGATTCTTAATCGTACAAGTCGGAGTTGCGTCAGTTGTATCGACTAGATGTATATACCAAGCTGAACAACGATTTCATCCTACAAAGAGTAGATTTTCACTTTGGCAATAGTGACAAGAGTACCAATTAGAGTAGTGAATGTACAGAACTAGTTATATGTGTCTCATACGATAAAAGAAAGGGGGAATATTCCATTTAAATTTATGCTACAGATTTCTACCGATACGCTTCGAAGTAATCTCCCCAGTCCTCAGTTCCCGGTCCCCGGTTCTTGTCTACAGGGTCATCGTTTCAACCTATTTTCCCTTCTGGTTCACACAAATTATCGAACCTTTCGATCAGAATAACAACGTGTTTTACAGGTTCTTGTTCAATACTTATCTTTATTTCGTTTTTGTTTCCTTTTTCTGTTACACTTTCCATCATATTTTACTCGCGCGCGTTTGCCGTGCAATTTATTTCACCATACAAAATTCAAACTGACAATAATTTATTTGTTTCAAATTATTCCTTACAATCATACCCATTCACATATTTATTAATTAATATTTAATACTTATCTACATATAATTAATCATTTTATAAATAATATCGGTGCAGTTAGAATAATCATCGATCGATTGTCTGAATGTATACAGCAACAGAAACTATGTGTACCTGAGTAATAAGTTAATGCGGAAGGAAGAGAAATGCGAAAGGCGATCGTATCCGCTTGTACAAAAAGTCGCAAGGTCTCGCTCGAATTTCAAGAAATCGACAGCTCATCTTCGCGATAATGTCCCAATTAGCGCGCGTGCGAAATTTCTTTTTTCCACCGATTTCACTTTAAAAAAATGCATACCGTGCTCGGTGAATTGTAACTCTTATTTTTAAACTTTTAACTTAACTTTGATAAATTCCGATCTACCCATTAAAGTCGACCTTTATTTCGTAAGATAGTTGACTACTTTTGTAACAAAAAAGATTACGAAAAAACAACGTAATTAAAACATTTTTTTGTTAACAAATGTAATTAAGAGATGTTTCATTTTTTTCTATTTTATATAGATTTTTATCACAAATTTCAAAACGTTTCGTAATTTAAATTTTATTGAGGTAAAACTTGTATCGACAAGATATTTTTTAAGACTACTTTAAAGTTTATACATTATATTATATTACCATATGCATCGGCTACGACATTATAACACATTGTATAAAAAATATACATAATAAATGTCGATTAAAGTAATCTTTCTGTCTCTACACGCATATCTTCGTGAGTTAAAGCTATTTAAAATTATAAAAAAAACTATTTTCGAATTCAATAGTATTTTAAACTACAAAATCCACCAGTTAAAATGACCATTATTTTAATTTAACTATAAACGATGGATTGATGCATGCACGGTGTTTCGTAAAAAAAGCATAAAGATTGGGTATGTCAAGGGCCAACGGAATTTTTTCCGCTGCGTTTTCATCGAGAAAAATCGCCGGTACGTAACGGAGCGAGCAAACGTCATGAAAAATCTAGCCGCGGTATGCGTTCTCTTTTTCTTCACCGTATAGTTACGTGCCTTACGACACTGACCGCGAACGGAACGCCTGACATTTTTCTTTTCTGTATATATACACCTACAATGTAAATCAGTACGGAAGTGTTGCGTCGCTGTGCGGTGTTATGGGACTTTGTCGGAATGCTCAGAAAAACGATTATTAAGATTCTTGCGAATCTCGGGAAATATATTTAGAATGCGAATTGTGTCTACTTATTTTATTATCGCAAAAATGATGATTAAAGACTTAATTTATTTTTGACATTTATACGATTTATAAGTAAATAACTTTTTTTCTCTCATGACATTTCGGGGACATTTTGTTAGCTTAATTCAATTTATTTGGATATTACGAATCTGATGTAGATGAATAATTAAGAAAAACTAGTTACGTTTCCAATCTATACGATGATGTAATACAAATATCACGACATTTTCATATATTGCTAAGAATTTCTTAAAAGCTGTTCGGATAACTTTTCCATCGCGTCTAATGTAGTAATATCTCATTTGACATTTTTCTATAAAAAAAACTTGTGTTTTACATACTGATTAATATCAATACAATTTCAGAAGTATTTCTGTAGAAATTAATAATAAAACTATTACAAATAATAATGTACATAGATGATAAATCTTAATTAAATAAGCTATTTGAATTGCTCTCGCAGGTGGATGTCGTCGTCAAAAATACATCATACTTCGTATATCATTTGATCGATCAAAATTTAAAAATCTATACCAGTTCCAAGTTAAATGAAAAGTCTAAGTGAATATCGTTAATAAAGGGAATTTGCAATTGTTGAAAAAAGGCAAACAATCGAAAATTCCAGTTAGAACGGTAAGAATTGCGAGAAGAAGAGATGAGCGATACGGGCGTGCGAGGTAAGTAAGCAAGTATAATAGCGTAGACGAAGGAGGGAAAAGGAGAGTGCGAGTATTATAGTCTGTTACGTTACGGTGTAAACTCGTACACTCGTACACTCGTACACTCGCACACTCGCAGACTTGGGCACGTATACGTGGATGCAGGTACGAGTTGGGCGCGTGCTCGACTTTCTTCGCAGGAACGCGCGACGGCGACGTGCGTGCGCGTGCGATTTACTCGCCCGAGCGTGCGGCGCACTTTTATTTAATGCACACGCGAGTCTATACGCTGTACAAGCGAAATCGCGAGCGAGCGAACGAACGGCTTCCGATGCCACGCCGTTGTGCCTTCTACGTGATTTGGAATTTTGGGTCAACACTTGCTTTTCGAATTTAATCGATCCTCCAATAACCCTTTCGCCGAAATTCATTTCATACGCTTGCAACTAACTCCACATTATTGTGTCTCGTTACAAAACGTACGGCTCTTTTCATTCCCTATTTCACCACGAAAACTATATTAATTCTTTCATAAATACTTGAAATTTCTCTGTAAATAAAACATTTCTATTATAAAATTAGCTATTGTTCAACTATATAATTATCATCGGTAACGAAATCACAGCAATATTATAACTCTTCAAGATAATTTAAACATTGTATGATTTGGTTTCTTAGTATTAGAAACATAATTATGTAGAACGTATGACATATTGGAAAGATTTTAACTATTTGTTTGTACCTAAATTAAAAATTCAATGTTTATTTATCGCTATTCATCTTGATAATTGTAAGTAAAATAACATACATGTGAAAAATACTTTATTGGAAGATAAAATACCACGAGTATTTTATATATATGTAAGATTGACTTTTTACGTCTTTTTAATTATACTATAATTTTAGTTAATCCTTTATACCAATGATCTCTTAACATTCCATTAAAAAAAGTGGCAAAGATCCTTTCACTAAAGTTGGCTTTTTGCAAATCGTGACGTAATATCAATAATTACTAACAATTGCGAAATCCAATAGATTCAACCTGCCCACGCAGTTTTTCAACCTAGAGATGATCGCATCATCTCGGGTTTGTAACATATTTATTATACCGATTCTTGGGCATCATATGTACCATAATATAAAACTACATGTACGTATATGTCTATACTAGATTATAATATATACGACCATTAAGATAGGATGTAGAAGCCGATGATCGTAAAACTTGGGTATACGAAGGCACATCATCGCTTGCTATTCAGCAACATTCAACAATTTTTTCAAAATATTTATATCTAATACC
The DNA here is from genome assembly GCA_026168455.1 of Theocolax elegans. Lineage (NCBI taxonomy): Eukaryota > Metazoa > Arthropoda > Insecta > Hymenoptera > Cerocephalidae > Theocolax > Theocolax elegans. The sequence continues at coordinate 62,365,181 of CM047427.1, forward strand.
GACAAGTGAAAATCTGCAATTACGCGAACCCGAAAAAATAATTCGCGACATTTGACGTGAGGTGGTCTCCCTCTCTCTCTCTCTCTTTCTCTCTACATATATATAATACATAATTATAAGTACCGATAGACCGAGGACTCGAGTTAATTTGCATATACGCGCGCGTTTATGGCCCCCACGGGTTTTCCTTCTCCTTCGAATTTTTCGGACAACGCGGATTTAATAAGCCGATCGTCGATCAGTCGCGTTAAAAATTTCGTCTCTCCGATCACGAAATCAGCTCGCGAATGAGGAAAGACGGTCGAGGGAAGGGGCGCACCGCGAGACGGGGAAGGATAGAAGGAGAGTGGCAATGGAGGCCGCGCGTTTTTTTTTCTCTTCGAGAAAGAGAGAGAGAGAGGATCGCGGAGACTTTCCCTTTTGGCTCAACTGCCGCGGCGCAGGACTGTATAACCCAAGAGAGTCTGAGCGAGTGTTGGTGAGACGATGAAGGAACGCTCTGCGGAAAGCGGAAAAGAGATGTGTATGCAAAATATTAGTAAAATATGGTAAGAGCACATTTTATAAAAAATAAGTTTCATTATTTTTAAATAATCGTCTATAATTAAATAAAAATGTATGGTGAGAATCGAAAGATTCTTTAACTCTTTAGAAAACAGCTTAATGAATTCTACACCTTTTTATTTTAATTTGTACGGTGAGCGATGCAGGAAATGAGTGTAAGCGAACATTTAGGTCAATCTTAAGTATACCTATATGTACACTTGCACACTGAATAAGAAATCATAATAAAGAAATTGAGCGTATAAAATTTCCATAGTACAATAACAATAAAAAACGTAGCTAAAAATCATGTGGAAAACAAAAATATTTAATACAGCTATTATCTAATTTATAAAGTACTATAACCATCGATTTTTTGACTGTTTACACATAAAATAGTGATTTATTTCAAACGTATATAAAACGATTATAAAGTAGTAAAAAAGCTAATAGATAATTGACATAAAAATAAAAGTGAACATTTACGATGCGAAAGTTTACTTTTTAACAAATGTTAAACAACTACGATGAAAAAAAATGATTTAATATCGCATTAGTTTAATAATTCAAAGAGCAAAAGTCAGTTGTGCCGAGGATATTTTACGAACCTGGGAGACTTTCCCTTTTAAATCAAGTGCAACTAACCGAGACATAATCAGGGATAGAGAAAATGAGATGAAGCGATATAAGAATAAACGCGAATAAGAAAGAGAGAGTAAGAAATCGGCAAGGACAGCGTTTATATGTACAATATTAAGTGTTCGCAAACTGTTATAAATTTATTGGAAAATAAAAAGCCGAAAGTGTACGTACATGCGTATAATTTGATACTAAATACACTGAGCTATGACTGTGCAAAAATTGTGCAACGCCAAAAAATTATCGTTATAAATAACAATTTTAAGATGTCGCAAATATATATTACCTACGCAATTTGTGAAATTGGTGCTCATGAATTGTTAAGTAGCTGAATTATGTAGCACGAGCGAATTGTAAACAAAGTTAAACTATTTTCATTAAATAGATAGTAGTATATAAAGTTTGGATAATTACAGTATATTAGTTTTTATATTCGGCTTAAATTCGCACGTGTTTCGCAAGATGTACACTTAAATTTTATGTTTGCAGACTTGTAGGTTTTAATTTAACCGAAGGACATAAATAGACCAGACCCATGCTACGTGTTCTTTTTTTTATATTAATTGACTTTGCGAATTGAACGGGCTTAAAATAGATTGTGTTACATTAAAAAGATTAATATATTTTTATAATAATTAAATGCTGCACTGATAATATATTTTGAGAACATTATTTCATTGTTTAAATTCCATTCGTTACATACTTAGTAATGCGATCAAACTTCTTTAGCTTGACTTTTCAATGGACGTAGCCTCTCATCAATCATATGACTTTTTTCCATTATTTATATACTCATTAGGAAGTCTTTAATCTTGTAGAGGTAGCGTATACAAAATCAAACTATAACTTAACTGTAATACCTTAGGTGTATATAAAAAACGAAAACGAAGCATATAAGAAAGTATACGTATACATCGCATTAATTTCAATAAATCCCGTAGAAATCCTAATAGCTCGATAGTAACTTTTTTCTAAATCCGCATTAAGAGGTATACTAAAGCTCGGTTTAGCTAGATCTTGAGTTAAAACTTACATATGGGTCGCATAATAGTCAGGACGTATACCTACGTACCGAAAGGGGAACGCGAGTAACAGCGCAACTGTGTGTGCGTAAATTATAGATATGTAGAGTCACAGTTAAATAAAAGTAGCACAAATCGGTCAACAGAATTGAAGAAAATCCTAGGTACCTAATGACTATTATCAAGTTTCAATTTCACCGAGTATAGGCGCAAAAAAGAAAAACAGGATGTGAGTTTAAAAATAAAAGGACCACACCGATCAGGAAAAGCAGTGCTCCCGCACCGCTCCACATTGCACACGTGTGTCTACGTATACGTATATATACACATGTGCAGGTTGTAGTATGTAGTTGCAATCGGGAGAGGCGGCTTATCTCGACGGCGATATCGAAAAATAGGCGAGGTCCCGCTTACTTCGCTGCCGAGCGAAAGGAAGGTCGTCCTGTTCCCTCTCTCTTGCGCGTTCGCGCGCCATAACCGATATTTTCGACGATCTTTCTTCGTCGCTCGTTCGCGAGATTGGCTGAGGTCGTCCGGTCATTTTTTTCCTTTTCATTCGGATTTTTCTGCTATATGTGTGCCTGTACATCTACGCCAGATACTTCCAGATGCTTTTACACCAACATCTTAATTCATTTTCAGGACTTTCAGCGGTTCTTTTTTCTTTGTCATTATGTAACTTTAGAAATTTGGTTCCGCTATACTTATTCTACTAGAGCAACTACTTTATTTTTCTCAAGTTGTAAGACAAATTTATTTAAATAAATTGCTTATATTTTCTCTATTACTTACGATTTATTATACACAAAATTTTAATATCGCAAAGAAATGATAAATAATACGTATTGCGTACGACGGTAATTACATTTGACTATTTTTTTAAAGAATAATAAATCTACTTTACAGAATTTGAAAGTAATTTAATCTTTAATTAAACCAGCAGGTTGCGCGAGTTTATCTAAATTTTTAGGTAAAACCTGTAGTTAAGAGACATGTAGGCGTATTTTTAAGATACAATGTGTTAAAAATTCGTTGATTAACTTACGTATATTAGAATGTTTCGAGTAGCGCTGAATTAATTCCATATCTCACCTAAACAGAAAGAAAATCATAATTAATTTCATACAAGATACTTTTTAAAGTTTTGCATCTTGCGACGAAAAATAAATCATTTTAAATATTTTAAAAAAATCGTACATAATCTATTAACAAAATGTAATATTTCAATTTTATAGCAACATTATTTTCATAATATTTTACATGCAAAAGCAAAAACAATTTAATTTAATAGTCAAAGGAAGAATAATGATTGAGCCATGTGAGAATATTTTAAACCAGTGAAATTCAGGTCGTAGAAATGAATTTTTGGTTTGTCGATGAATCCAAATGTATGTCTTTAGAGTTAAAAATGACAGTTTCGTTTGAGTAATGCCAAGAATGAGAAAGGATGCTCGAGCGTACATATGTATATACATATATACACACCTATATATATATATATAAACTCGTCGTATACATGTATACGAAACGCAACATAAAAATGTGAAAATAACCTGACGTTTTCTCTTTATGGCAGTCAAATTAATTTTATGGAATATTTTATACTAAATAGCAGTAGGTACATCAAAAGAAATCTCGACGACTTTCAAGAAATTTAGCCAAACGTTTATGAAGAAATATAAATGTTTCTTTTTAACTGGTAATTAAAAGAGAAAAATTGTCTTGATGAATAGTTGTGCAAAAATATCAAATAAATAGTCAATTAATAGCAAATTATACGTATTAAAAGTATTTTGTGAATAATTAAGTAAAAGAGACAACTACATAGATACGTAAAAATATTCAAAGGAACACGTTCCCACACGAGGTAACATATTAATCGACAGGCGAGCCAAATATTGGAATATCAATTATCTTAATAAAAATGAATTGAATAATGTAATAAAGAAGTTGTTGTATTTGTACCGAGCATTGTTGAGTAATAATAGTCATCGCGAGGGAGAGAGAAATTGATCCGCACGATAAGAGAGCAGTTAACGACCGCAAGTTTTTCTAGTAAAACTCCACCGTGATATCGTGGGCTAGGTGTGCGCTCCTTTTCCTTTACTGCTACCCATAGCAATGAAATTTATTATCATCATATTGAATTCCGCTATAAATTGCCTTTATTACTCGGTTTTTATCCCCACCTAAAGTAATGCCGAGACGCGCGAGGTACTCTACTGTACGACATATGCGAAGCCAAAACCCGTAAACGTCCGCGGAAAAATATTCAAATTCAAAAGAGGTAGCTCGCATTCCCCAGTCTCTTGCGCGTACACCTATATAGAAAGGCGGAAAAAAGTGTAACGAGCCAACGTCGAAAGCGAGAGTAAATATATATATATATATACGATATAAGCGTGCTGCTCTTTTTCCGCTTCGAAAATTTCCGAGCGTCGAAACATCCGAGTTATATAGCGCTCGGAGAGAAATTGATATAAATGTTCCATTGTCATGATAATGCCAATTCCAGTCGAATGAGCCATGATCGATAGTCCTTTTATACACGTACTTCATCAGAATATACGCGCGCTCCAAGGATTCACCATTGCGAATTTAAATCGATTAGCCGACTATTTTACGAGCTCGTACGTCTATAATATTTTACGAAGCACGCGCGTGACGTTTTTCGCGGAATAATAACTAATCGCGCGGCACACGAGAGAAGTGAATCTTATTCGCGCGTTTTGCATAAAACGTCCCAACGACTATATGTATATACCTACGGCTCGAGCAAATTTCACTTAATCCACCATTCTTACGTTGTATATGTAGTTAAACGCTTTTGTTTCAAATTGAAAGTCATCGAGATTAATTAGACTGTTAAATTTAAATATTCGCTATAGCAGCCTAGATATACATATATATATATACCTCAACTGCCTACAATTACGTTTCGAATTAATTATGTAGAGTTTATTTTGACTAGCTCCTCATGCTACAGCATTGCTAAGAAGTTTTTTAAAACCTCAATCCACTAATCGTTTTGATAGCCTCATTTTTACGACATTGTATATCCAATACATTTGCTTGGGTGGGTTGTGTACCAATTGTGGATTCGATCGGGGTAATTAATAATCATTGCGATATTAAATTACATATGATTTTGGTTTAGTCGAGAAATTGCGGCAAGAATTATTGCAGCAATGGTGTTCGTGTTCGTAAAATAATATAAATATAATACCCAACTTGTAACAATATTTGTTCGGACGTTTTGTAAATCAATAAATACGAGAGCTACTGGACGTAAGTACACTGGTTAAATTATGTAATACTGATTTTAATTCAAATAAAAAATCACTATATTATAATTTTGACAAAAGTAATTAAAATTTTTAAATTTTGTAGGTAGTGACAACGTTGATAATTTTTACTGTTTTTAAACAAAACAGAGATATATTATTTATTTGATTAACTAAAGTTTGTGAAATCTCAATCAAAATATTTCAGTCGTCCAATTTTTCTTATTCTTTCGAAAACCATGACAGTTACAAAGTAGATAAAATTGTCCAAAATTGTCACGGAAAAAGTAAAAATGCTACACGTATCTTTATTTCAAAGTGAAAATCTATTCTTGATGTAATAATATAGGTACTTGCTCTTGCTTTTTTTAATTGAAGTGAATTTTCAATTTAGAACTCTAACTTAATAGTAGGTATTCTTGGACCCATTTATCTCGTAAAATAAAAGGTATTATGCATTTTGAATAATACACAGATAGGAACTCTTATAAAATTTATTGTAAACAAAAATATTCTCATAAACTTTAGTATTGAAATAAAATTATTTACACCTGGTTTATTTATTTCTATATAAGGTCAAGCTAATTTAAAAGGAGCCATACGCTAAAACGTGCTAGGCATATCGTCTTAAACATACCTATACTCAAATTGTATATCAGATCACGTAGATTTACTTACTTAGAATCTGTAAAACGCACGAATAGGAAAAGAGTTGAAAAAAGCGAATGTCCATGTGTCCGATAAGTTAACGTTCGACTCGCTCCAGATATAACAAAAGGCAGGCTCCCGGCCGTCGAAGCATAAAAAGTTCAACGTCACCCCGTAGCGGACGTCCGGAATCTCCGAGTAGAACGAGATACCGGGGTAGCTGGTAAGCCGCGAGCCATTCGGTTTCATCAGGGGAACCCGCGCGATGACGTTGGTTTTTCGTATATCTATCGCTCTCGCGCGCGCGCGCACGCCGCGCTCGGCTTGGGAATCGGCGCTCAGAATTTCCCTGAAACCGCTAGCTTTCACTTTGCCGCGAAGAATGCGAAGGCTGCGTCGTGCATGCGCGGCTACACCTTCGAGGCGCGGGCCCCGCCGCCGTCGAGTCTCTTTAATTTTCGCTCCGCGCGCGACTCCAATCTCGTTCTCCTTCCATATGTCTCCTCTTTACCCGTCGTCGACTTTTTTTACCCTCTTTTTCGTAAATTTCGCTCGCTTAACACGGATATTTTCATTTACTTTCCCTTCCGCGCTATTTATTTATACTTATTTTTACATAAATTATTCCGGGAGTCCGGGACCGCGCGAGGATTACTAATTTTGTAAACATTGATAACGAGCTGTTGTATAACGTGTACTGCACTATCAAATATTATTATTACTTTTATTGTATCGGCTGCACGACATTAATCATACCAATAAATATATATCTGTATAGTTCGATTTGCTGATAAAACTTTATGATATCTATCCGCGAGGTGTAACTTATATTATGTATATATTTTTTTTATTCTTAATAATCCTTGCGTAATGCACATCTTTTATTGACTTATTTATTATATCAAGATTAGTTTAATAATCCTTCAATTATTTGTTAAGTTTTATTGCAATCAGTTTAGCTGAACATATCGTATAATAATCTCTCCTATTGCCTCGCTGTAGCTGTATCAAAGTGTTTGAGCAAACAAAACCTCGAATGACTCTAACGAGACAAATTAGTTTTGTATAAAGAGAAAATGAAAAAATGAAAGAGGTTTAAAACACTTGACTTTAAATTGATAAGACAAACATCTCATATTTTAGTATACATAATTTTATTTACTTACCGAGCAATTATGGTTACATAATATAATACTCAACTATACCTTATACATGTATATAATTTAAAAAGCATGTAAAACAGCTGCTCTTTCCACGGATTCATCTTATTTCATAATCCCGCGTTTATCCGCCTATGTATATATATATATATATTTACGCGTGGAGAGAGACCCTTCGTTAACGTGTTTTTCTCTTTAATTATAGAATGTATATTTCTAAATACCGTGCATACACACAAGTATATCGCGTTGGTACTTAAGGCAAGTACACAGTGTAATTAGCTGTGATTAATGAAATAAGACAAGTTTATCTTATTCAACTGTGCGACGGTCCAGACAAACTTGCAACAATGTCACTAGCAATAATACACTGTAACGAGCAATTTGACATAAAGAAACAAAGAAAATTATAAAAATAAGAAATTTTAATTGTATTTCACGTAACCGAGTAATTGTATAGTGTTGTTACAGACAACTATAGAGAAATTAATTAATTAAACGTTGAAAACGTTGACACTGAACGTATATTTCAAACCGAAGCTCGTTACATCGAAGGATATATTAAAATAATCCTCCGAGAGCGAGAAGAAAACACGAGCGAGGAAGCTTTATCTTCTTTGAATGTAGTAAGGCGTAGGCTGGAGGGAAAAATACTCTCTTGAGTCTGATTAAAAAGCGTCGCGAAAATCCTCGAACGAATAAAGAATTTAATCTGAGATGCGAATGCGGATGCGAATATGTATACGCGTGGAGGCACATTAATTCGATGTCGAGTGAAAAATAAATAAACATTTATATAGGTATGTATCCATAATCTCGGTCTTCTCTATAAGTACCTCGAGCGTGTCTTTTCCGTTTTCTATTTCCTTCATCCCCTATGGTCGTTTATCTCCCGGCCGATCGAATTCTCTGGTGAGAGCGCGCGAAAGAGAGGGAACGCGAGGGAGAGAGAGGGAGAGAAAGAGAGAGAAAGAGAGAGAGAGAGAGAGCGACGTCGTCCTCGGACGCCGTATCTCGGGTTCCGTCGTTTCGACTCACGATTAAGCTCGATCAGCCCCAACGGTAGTCTATCTTCATCCAGGAGCTCTTCCTTCCCCGAGCGTGTACGGGCGAGAAAGGAGGACAATTTAAATACGACTCGGTTAATTAGATAAAGGACAGTACGGAGAGAAGCCCCTCTGCTCGCATCATATACGAGAACGAAATAAGCTCGACCGTATCTGTACCGGTGGGCCGCGATGCTGACCGAAAAAATAGAAGAAAAAGGTGGTGAGAAGAGATCCACCGAGGCAATTAAGGCCTTGGTTGACGCGCGATCGCGTGCCCGTGTACACTTTGCTCGCCAAGAGTGAGTAATTGCTCGTTACCTCCGAGCCATACTTTAGATATTCCTAGAGACGAGACTCGAACTTTGACTATTTTTCGACTCGGTTTTTTTCCCTCGGAATATTTTTGTCGAACATAATCAAACCTGATCGCGACGGTGATTAATTATTATTCGCGATGATGCTCCGAGGCGCATATAAATTGTCTCGGTTAGAAAGTAGTTTTCTTCAGGCGCTATTATACAGACGCGCGCGCGCACACAAACACACACACACACACACTCGTGCCTTACGTAAGGAAAGACGACGTCTCCAGGGATAAGCCAAAAAGTTGGAGAGTTTCGGTCTGTCCGCGGATTGTAGAAAAGAAAACATTCTCACACTCGATCGAGCGAAACCGCCGGCGATTATCGTCGTTCATTTTCGGACGTGACGCTCGGGGATTCATTAGCGTACGCCGTTCGATTAATTCATTCGATACTTTGATTGACAATAAAATATGTTCATTCGAATCTATGTAGTTTTCGTCGAGCTTTCCAGTTGTTTCGTCGTACCCAGACCCAGGTTTCTCTTTTTAAGTACCTATTCAATGTATGCAAGTTTACTTGGAAATTTAAGAAAAATTTTCTATCTTGATTAAATCTGCGTTAATAGATGTAGACCCTATTTAGAGTGGTACATATTCTTGATTCCTTATGGGAAATTTTAGGTGCGAATGTGCATACATCTCGTAATCGGATATAATTCAATAATATTTCGATTAATGGAATTTAGAATTTTGTTTCGCTTTATTCTAATACATATGGATTTTTAATCGAGCGACGTAATTTATTTACCCGTTTGCGCAATAACTCCGGTTCAATAGATTTTCACATGCTAGACATATAAAATGGGATTATTTGCAAGTGTTCAACACGTGAGAGAGTAGTTTGGCAGAGACTACATAAACTAATACATTTGGAAACATCATTCGCGAAATTAAATTCTATATAGCTTTATACATCCAGTGTAAAACGTGGTAATAACTTAATCTGATATATCTTTTAATAATAACGTCATGTGTAAATAAAGATATAAAATATACTCCAAAATTATTTAAATAGTATTTTGCTATAATGAATGCAATTTATATTAAACTTAATAATAAATTAGTAACAGTTATTTGTTATTAATAATATGAGAAGGTAAACATTTTTGTAATAGACTCTTATAAATAATTTTTTGTAAGTAAAGATATAAAGTCCTTAATTATTACATGAATTTGTCTCTAGTGTCTTTTTTTTATTGATAATATCTGTTGAACTAATAATCAGTTGGTTAGAAAGACATAACAAAGTAAAAAATTTTAGTTGGTGATAACGTTTTTTATTAGGTTATCCTAGTGGAAAAATAAACCATAAGATCGTGACTTTATGGCGAAATTTTTTTGAATATCGATAGCTTATGCTTTTTCTTATAATAATACGTGAACTGTCGATATTATCGAAATAGTATCTAGTATCAATTCATATGAATAGAATTATATATATATATAGTAAGGTTGGCATACGTTTGAATTATCATAATTTTTACTATATTAAGTAAAGTAATATAAAGCAATTTCTATTGTAAGTTCAAATTATTTTGAAATCAATATAGATATATTTGAAATAGATAAAATATATTTCAACCTGGATTTGAAATAAAACGCTCCATATATTGAAATATACATATGTATATTAATTTAGACACATCATCACATATCATTTTAGATAAAGCGAATAGGTACTGTTTACAAATAATTTGTTTTACATTTTAATGGCAACCTAGAAATAAGTAAAAAAAAATGATTAACAATGACTGTGTGGAAAGGCGCGCATATGGGTATCAGAAGCAAAAGGAAGCAGTTGTATTGCCATAAAAGCGTATAAATATAATTTAGGAAAGAATTGCTGCACCTCGCGATTAAACACACCAAGGAAAATATTGAGGAGAATCAGGCAAAAGTTTGCGAAGGCCGCGGAGATGCGGAGAGCTGAACGCTTGGCGCGTAGGTGCGTACAAGCTTAGTTCCCGCCTCCCGCAATATCGCGAAAAAGCCTATATTACGATCTTACGCATGCGCGACACCCACGAAAATTTCCCTCCGTCTTCCTTTCTCCGCATTGTGCGGGGTTTGCGCAACCGGGAGCGCGAAAAAGGCGCTGGCGCGTCGCGCATCTGTTTGTATACCTATATGTATGCGTATTCTCTCGCGCGCCCCTGAGTCAATACACATAGGAAAATTCTTATATGGGCAATTGCCGTCGAGACGAGCGGAAGCATCGATGAGTAATTGCGCACGAGGCGTTTGCGGAACCCTCGAGAGGGCTTCTCTCTCGCTCAACCTCTCGTTCTTATCTCGAACTAATTTCCTCTCCTCATCTCTCTGTATACCTGTACACACTGTTACTTGCGCTCGGTCAATATTGAACGGCAAATATGTGTGGCGTCGGCTTCGGTTTGACTATTTGCTCGAGTCGTTTCTGGACGAGTTTTTGACACTTGGTCGGATCAGACCGAGTACGCTCATTTGCATCAAATGAAATATTGTAACACAACTAAGTGGTATTGATTCATTCTTGTTAGACCTGTCAATTAAAAATAATATTTCCCTACCAATATACAAAAGTTTATACTGACTAATTCTGACACTGTTACGCGTTGGATATAATGTGTCTTTGAAGATGTATAAAATTTTAACTTCGATATATTGCGTAACCGTGTATTTTTACGAGGCTTATTTACTCGTACGTTCATTCAAATTTCTACGATTGTAACATAATTATATCGCTAATTTTGCGCCTTAAATTCACTAACAAAACTCATCGGGATGTTCTTTTTTTTTCAATTTTACGACGGAACAATAAAACAAATTTAATGGAACTTTCACAAATTATACGCAGGCGTTACCTATACAGTTATACCTACAAGTGCAAATCCGCTCGAAATCGTTTAATAATTTGTAATGCACCATTGTGTAACTTAAAATACTAATCAATTACACCCTGAAATTCAATAAAATTATAATAGCTACTTTAAACTCTGTACAATAGCCATGATATAATTTGTGAAATAGAATAGGAAAATTATACCTATTATGTATACGGTTGTCTAGCCAAATTGCTAAACAAAACTATGCTGAATAAATTTTGAATTAAATGTAACAAGTGAGACGTACATATATACTACTAATAAATTTATTTTTATACATCTTTGTTTACGCTAAATTATTTGATAAATCAATAGCATTTAACGGAAAGTATAAATCGTTTGTAATATTAAAAATTAAACTCAAACAACTTTATTTTATTTATGACTTTCTAAACTACTTTTGATTTTATTTTTACATTTAAATCAGTTAGACTTGACTATTGCACTATTATCATTACATAATATACATCAGGCTATAAATTTAAATATCAAACGCGAGATAAACTATTTTTCAAATTTTATTATATATATTTTTATAATAATAATAATAATAATAATATAATAATATTTCACGCGTTGTACATTATATAATGTCGTTTTCGATAAATTTACAGCACACAAATAATAAAATTTTCTTGAATTTTAAACAATTATATAGATTAACAGGTTCATGTATAAAATATAGTAACAATATTAATAAATTATGAATGCATAAAAGTATAAATCTCTGAAATATTGTAGTAAAAACACTTAGTTTGCGCGCTAATTTGATTTTATCGTATGAAGATGTTCTCTAACAAACGTAGACGTTGGTAACAATTAAAAGAGTAAAAGAAAATAACTTATTTTTAAAGCCAGTGTATCGGTGTTACATTCAAAAACTTGTTAAGCTATTGCTTGTGAAAGTTACTTCAAGACATATAACTTTGAACAATCCTTTACGCAACGTATTTTCTCAATCAAAATTGCCGAGGAATTCATGGAAATTTAGCCTCGGTTGAACTAATATTTAATCTCGGAAAAGTTGGCGTGTATTTTGAAAGTTATTCATTACGCGATGCCCGCATAAAATATATATGTATGTATGTGTGTAACAAGAGCGTTAAAATTATTAATTGCTCTATAGACGAAAAAGCCAACAAACTGCAAACTCTAATTAATCCTAGATTAAAACCGCATTAAACTTTGATCAAAATTATCAATTCTGCCCTAAGAGGGAAGACGTCGTTAAAATTCTAATTATTTGCGAAACGATCGTAAGAATCTCTCGAACGTGTGTACGCGAACGATTCGGAAGCTCTGAGAAAAATAATTTGAAAAATTATTTGGTGGGAATCCGAGTTACAAGCAAATAAGTATTCGCGCATAAGTATATGCGCGAAATTGCTTGTAATAAGTAGCGAATTTCGCAATTACTACCGTTCTGCGAAAATTCCACAGAGCCGTGCGCAACGGGCGTGAAATCCTCGTGGATCGCGGAAAATCGATCGATCGGAAAACTGGTTTTTCATTTCGCAATGACGCGATTTATCGACGGAATCGTTTTTAATTTTTTGGTCCTCAGTGTGCCTGTGCGTTTAAAAAGCGCCCTCGAATCCGAGAAAGTCCGCATAGATATATAGCTACCAGTCGAGCTACCAGTTGAAATAGACAAACAAAAAATCACGAAGGAAAGAACTGGTTTAGCACATTATTTCCATATATTAATGGATATAATAACCACTAGTTTTGCCGGGCTACACGACAAGAGACGGGAAATTTAGCGAAATTCCTTTCTTCATGATTCAGGGAATAACTGTACAATTTTTCGGAGTTTCGTTTAAGATGTTAAGATTTTGATCAAGAGGATTCGTCATTGTACGTATACAGTTGGAAACATTTCTTCGATGATGATTCATTTCATTATACTCGCTATATCCTCCAGGTTTCTCAGTTTCAGTCAACGGACTACGCCTTTAATGTCTCCACATTAAATTCTTTGTAACGTTTGGACATCGGGCATTGTTATTTAACGATCAATTAATTTCTATTTACAATTGACAGAAAATTATTTACACTATGGTGATGTTGTAAACGGATTTATAAAACAGTAATTCATTATATCCATCTTTGGATGCGTGCTTATCGATGCGTAATCGAGTATCGTAAATATCAATAAGTTTTGTGATGATAACTAAAGTATCGTTGTACTAGCCTGAAGTTCGATATGCTGCTAGCATTCTGTAATTACTTATGCAAATAATTAAATTATTTTCACGTAAAAATGAGCAAAGATATGTTATTAGAAGAAATGTCCAAAAAATATTATCCTTGCGTAAATTAGTTCAAGAAGAAATAGAAAATGCGTGCGGCGCGGTGTGTAGGTTAACCGAGTAACCCATAGACTTATCACCGGGGCCGGGGAGACTCGCGGAGCGAGAAGAATGCAACTACTTGCGATCGCGAGAACGTCGTGTCCCGCGCGGCCTTTTTCCTCTCTCCCTTTATTATTTCACTCTTCTTTCCCGCGTCCAAGGCTTAAGTCTATATCCTGCTGCTTCGTAAGCCTTTGTGCATATCCTCACCTTTCTCTCGATCGGTCTCGCCTTTTTTGCTATCGCGGGAAAAGTACGCGCGTCTAATCCCCCTTTCTCACCTTTTTTTTGACGTCATTATTTAGATAATCTAGTTATCTGTTAATTCTCAGGTCATTTTCTAATTTATATACTTTTTCTTATATATGTATACTAATTGCGTTTATGATTAAAAATCAAAATTATAATTGATTTCTTTCTACGATTATTCAAATTTAATTTTAACTGTTTATTAGAGATGAGGAAAATTACGAAATCTTCGACTTTTGTCAGTGATCGATCAATGCTTTTAAAATACCGGCATACCTACTCATTTTGACTGAATTTTTATATTCATATATATTAAAACATGGCAAAAAACTGTGTAACTTGTATTTATGAAAGTTAATTTGCATGCTTATACATATATATAGATAGTTTTAAATAGAATAACCGATTAATTTTTGTCTTGAAAATAAACGTATATTTTACTTGAAGTAAATATGTTATTATGCTCAGATAATTAAGCAAAATTTTCAAAAATAGTTAATAACATAAACAAAATACGTGATATGTTAAAAATAGTTAACATTTATACGTATATATAGTTCAATTTCTAAGATTGAATATCTATAAAAATCTGACAGACTTAGTAAGGATATTTCATAGAAGTGATAGGATTTATGAATTTTCTTATATTGGTTGGTATAAATAATGCAACCCATTACGGTCTCTACATAAATAATTAACTGGTACATGACATATGACATAATAACATAATAATAAATGTAAAACACCCATAGGGTCGCGTCTAAAAATTACAATATCACATTACTCAGTAAGTAATGCAGATTTTAATTAATTGAAATATAATATCTTAATGTATAGTAAAAGTTAAATATAAATAAGATGAATATAAATTAAATTAATATCTATAAAGGAGTATCGTAATTAGGAAATGACATTCGAACTGAAAATACACAATCAAATAATTCGACGGGCTCTTATTTTAATCGGCTTATTTTCATATCACTCGAATTTATATTAAATGAAAGCTTAAAAAAAGACAAGTCAAAGAGACAAGGTAAAATTAAGGTTTCTCGATAGGCAGAGTGGGCGTCAAAAGGGTTCGTGAATTAACATACATTCAAGTATCTTCCATCTCCGTTTCTCCCTTTTTACCTTGCCGAGCAAAGAATAGATAAAGGGTACCTCGAAGGGAAAATGCGAGCTCGACACGAAGTGTTCGATTTGCCGCCAAGTGAATCTACAGCTCGACTGTTATATACGTGTTACCGATAGTCAAGATCCAATGAGAATAACACGGACAATTAATGCTCAATGTAATATTAATATTATCTTACAGCTTATTTAATTGTTAGGTTTATTTATCCTTCCTAAAAATCGTCCCTGCTCGCTGAAAAAATTCTCGAAATAAGTGAAAAATGAAAAAAATAGAAATGCAAAAGGAAAGGTATACCTAAATATGTGATTTTAAAAGCAGTTGAAGGTACTTTTGTATCAAGGTAACACCGAGTGTCCCGCCTTTGCACTGCTCTCTTTCGTGCCCTTAACAAGCGCAATAGATAAAGGAGCACGGTGAAGAGCAGACCGAAGTCGGTGCGGCGAGCACACGTTCACTCGGTGATTTCGTTTAACTCGCTGATTCCGTGCATAATTATACGCGCCCGACAATCGCGGCACACGATTCGTCACGCGTTGTCGGATTTACAAAAATCCAGTTCATTCCTCTATTTTTGGGTTCTTCATTTCGAGTGACATTAAGGTCGTTCGTGGATCGAAGACGAACTTTATTGCCCAACTTTGATTATTTCACAACGTTTTTTTTATACATTACGAAATTATGTAGTATAATATGCTAATTTACTATACCTATATGATCATTGAGATTAATTAAATTTAAAATAATATTATAATTTCATGAATTTGTAGATGTTAATTTTATCAATTGACGGATATTTTTAATTTTACAAAATGTGCTTTGCATTAATTCGTATAAAAATTGATTTGCTTTATGATAATTATTATTTTGGTATAATTATGGTAAAATTGGGTTATTTATTATAACCATGAGCAAACGCGTTTTTTTTAACTGGCAACAAATATAAAATAAAAGCGTGTATTAAAACTTATTGATTGTTTAAAATATCGAAAGAGACACAAGTTCACACGTAAACCATATGGACGATACGAATTCATTTCTAATATTATTGTAAATATACGGCAGTAATTATCGCATAAATTTGGTTTAGTATACAATATAATGTTAGCTATATCATTATTCTATAGACAACCCTTAAAGTTTAAGTACTTCCCTTTACTGGAATTTAGAAAAATGTAGACAGTTAATCCAACGTGAATAATAAATGTACATATATACTGCATACTATAATGCAAAAATTATTAGGTAATGAAATAAAAGAAATGTCGTTGGGAGTAATATCGTAGGAGGAAATAGACGTGGGAAAGTTATGTAAAAATGGGTAAAAGCTCGATAAAGTGAAAAGGGGGAATCATCAATTGTAAAATGAATTCCGAGAAGTTAATGAGAAAAGCTCAGGCGAATCAGAGAGACGGCGAGCGAGTAAACACTCGAGTAGAGTTATACGGTCGCGCGGCGGGTCCCCTCGTGCATTGTGTGTGTCTCTCTTCTTCTTCTTCTTCTTCACTCTCTCCCTCCCTTCATCCCCCTCCCCCCCTCTCTCTCTCTCTATCTCGCAGCGCAAGGGACTTGCAAAAAGATACCGCGCGTACTTATGTGCTCGCGCGGCCGCGTAAAAATTCGCGCGTCTCGACTGTCACGGGGAAAAATTTCCTGTCGCGGGAGAGTTGCATTGTCGGCTGCATAAGCCTGATTTATTCGACGCGAGTTTATATTAAACGTCATTCCGGCAAGAGGAGGCCTTTGAGCGTGCGCGCGTGCTGCGATCTTCGACAACGACGACGATGATGATTGCGAAAAATCGATTCGGACGAGATATTGCCTTTAATCTGATTAGCTTCGGCGTTGATGCGTGAATCAAAAATCCTTAATTATTTGACGTACAGATTTTTTTCTTATCATTATCGTGTATGCTCAACTTGTTGGTAGACCAAGTCACCTCTATATGCTCAGAATTATTTAATTCTTGTCCATATAAAACTATGAAATTTTAATCTATAATTATTATTTAATTACTATTTAATTATCAGTGTAATAGGATTCCAGTGTAACTTCCAAGACGATTCTTTTAATTTAACTATTGGTTTTTTATATTGTAAAAATTAAAACTACTGAAAAAAATGATAAAAAATTCGTTAATTTATATTATATTATATTATTGGTTATAGAGTATTAAATATAGTAAAAAAATCATAATACAATGAGCTTGTTTTATAATTTATTATTCTACGATAAAAGAGTTGTAATTTTTCGTGTGGTGTTTTTTCCTCCTTTCGTAATAAATTTTCACTTTTGATAGAGTCATTATTATTATTCTTTGAAAAACAGTTTATAATAAAAACTTGAACCAGCCAAGATAAAAAGTGAAATTTTTTCCTTAAAATTCCTAAAATTTTAGAAAGTGTGGCCGACGAAATTCTTCACATTCATATATATATAGAAATATCGATTATAAGCCGTTTTGCGGAGAATGGGTTGAAGTTGTTTCATTCAAATTTAAAAAAGTAAAAGATGAAGATTCTTTCGCATTTGTTAGAGATTATGAATCATTGAATACACTTAACATAATTACCATTACAAAATGTATTTGTATACGTTATATTAATTAATTATTTATATTATATACATACATATATTTTTTTTGCACATTTTAGATTGTATTTATCTATTTATTTATTCAATTATCAACTTATTATCTGACGTATTAACATTTCGTCATTAAGGGGAGTCCGTACAGATTACAGATTTCTATAATTAATTTTTCAAATGTAGTTCTTAAATGTCATTTTTTCTTAATTTTATTAGCACATGCACAATTTTTGCACATCATAGAATGTGCCTTAACTCGTACAATTGAACAAATATGCAAAATTAATGGTATATTAGAAAAATCAGTTAATATCCCCTTAAAGTTCAGATGTTAAAGAAACATAAGTTTAATTTGAATTTTCGAATTAACAAATTAAAAATGAAACCATGTGTACTTATAAAGTGTAATATTATGGTAAATAATTCAAAGATGATTATTCGTAATTATTTGGTAGTGTTAGGTAGTAAATCAATCGTAGACGGTGAAGCATTCGGTAGCCACCTGCGAGTCTCGCCGATCACCGAGCGGGAAAGTTTAAATCCGTCCGCAAAATTTCTCAACTCGGTCAACGGCGCGCGTCTCGTCTCGAGGGTAACCGCTCGGGACTCGGGACACACAAAGTTATACGTGCGGCACATGATAATTCGGTAACGGGCGAAAAGAGAAAAAAAAGGTAAAAAAGAAAATGAGGAAGAACGCACCTGGTGTTGCGTGCAATCGTCTCCTCCGTCGTCGAGCTCCACGGCTCCCACAGCTCTGTACAGTATTCACAAAAACACGAATCGTCTACACGGGCGTTGTAGGATAAAATTCTGTATCCCTGTAGGCACACGCGATTTCGGCACTAGCAAGAGGTACTCGCCTCAGCTGAACTGGTCCATGATTGGAGCGCGCGGAGGTCCGCGAGTCTCGCTGTCATTGGGTGCACTTGCACTCGGGACGACGATCGCACAACGAGGGCCGGGATCACCTGTAAGCGGACGCGTAACACATTCGATACCGCGTGAAGGACGACCTCGCAAACTGGGTAAACAGGGAAACCAGCCAGCCAGCCAAAGAAAGGGGAAGGTCGAAGAGGAGGAGGAGAGACCGGGAGAGAAAGAGAGTGAGAGAGAGAGAGAGAGAGAGAGAGAGAGAGAGGGAGGGAGAGGGAGAGGGAGAGAGATAGTATGAGGGTAAGAGAGAGAGAGAGAGGGAGGTAGAGAGAGGGACAGAGAGATAGAGAGAGAGAGAGAGAGAGGGAGAGAAAGGGGTTCGCGAGCTCACTGTCAGGAGAGCGAGAGAAAAAGAGACAGAGGTAGCGGGTCGCGCGTGGCCAGGTAAGACACCGTCCACGGCTCTCTACGGTAAGAGGCGAACTGAGGATTCGGAGCCAGCGGTGACGGCGGTGGCGGCGGCAGCGGCGGCTCTCGCCACCGGAGAGGGAGGGAGAGAGAGTTGGAGAACCGACGGCGCGCAGCCTTGTAACAACTCGCTCTCACTCTTTCTTCGAGGCGATATTCGTTCGCCAAGATGGTGAACGTCGTTTCTGGAGTGTGTGTGCATATACACTCCGATATCTCGCCCTCCCCCCCCCCTTCCCCACCCTACTCCTCCTTCCTTCTCACTCGGCTCTACCTTCGAGAGAGTAGCTGCTCAAGTATCGCGCATGCGCCGTTACGTCTTGCCGATCTCTCCTCGAGCTTTCTCTCTCTCTCTCTCTCTCTACTATCTTGCGCGGGTGGCTTTTTTCGCTGTACGAGTTGACGTCAGAAATAGGACAAGGAGCTCCACGCCGGCCTTTACAGATGAGAGAGACCGAACGATCCGAGGTGGATGCTACTTATCCGATTTGATTGCATCCGCGGTACCATCTTCCTTTTGACTTTTCGTCACTTCTTTTATTTTTATTCGCTTCATTCTACTCATCATCTGTTTCAATGCCCGATGTATACCAGCCGTATTTATCAATAATGCCCAGTAAATACGTATTCTCTATTAATCTCTAACGAGAAAATTAATACTTAATTCTAATGCATTTTAAATAAATTTACATATAAAACGTTTATGTAGAAGAAAAATTATTTATTTCTTATCTGCATTGACTTGACATTTTCAGTAGAAAGATATTTTTTAAAAAAAATCGACATAAAATATTCTTATAATGATGATAAATAATTAGCTATTCAAGCATCTTAACTGATTTCATTGAATATATACTATTTTAATATAAGCAATATTTTTGTATACAATTAATTAATAACTAAAACTACATATTTTTAAAGTATCTTTTGAAAAGATAATACCTATAGTTTTAATTTTTTTTTATTTGTTGTATTAATTCCAAAATGTATTAAAATGGTATTACATTAGTACTTTTAAAATAATAAAAAATTACGATCCATAATTGCATTGAACGTAAGGAAAGTAAAAGGCGAACCATTTTCTTGAAAGTGTATTTGCATGGGCAATAATTATTACCAATAAAATTAGCTCTATTAATAAATTTAAATGCATGACGAGGTAACGTAATCGAAATGTAGCCATTATCATCTTTAATTATGATTAATCGCGAATGAGGAAGATAAAAAGGTACAGCGGGAGTATTTCGCACCGCCTTATACATCTAATTATGTCAGAAATAAAGTATACCCTATCGTAAGGAGATATATCAAAACAGTACACAGTGCGTAATTGATGAAAAAAATGATAAAGATAATGTGAGACAGGTAAAGAAATAAAAAGAGGGAGGGAGGGTGAGGGAGAGAGTGAGAGAGAGAGAGAGAGAGAGAGAGAGAGAGAGAGAGAGAGAGAGAGAGAGAGAGGGAGGGAGGGAGAAAGAGAGAAAAGAGTGAAAATAAAATGAAAAGTAGACGCAGCGAGAAGGAAGGAAGGAAAGAATAAGGAGCAAAAGGAAAGACACGGATCCCCGTAAGAAAAGAGAGACGCCGAGAAGGCACTGCGATCGAAGATAGAGAAAGAGAGAATCCGAGCGAACGGAGCAACGGAACGGAATTAAAAGCAGCGAGAAAGAGAGGACAAGAGAACGAGAGAAGGAGAGAGAAATCAAGGGAGTCGCGATCAAAAATGAAAGAGCGACGCGGGAGAAAGAGAAAAAGAGGGCTGAAGACGCGCGCGCGCGCGCGCTAGTGTGTGTGTATGCGTATGTATAATATTTGTGTGTGTACATGCGTATGTGTATGTATATATACAAGAGAGAAAAGAAAGAAGATTAAAAGTGTAAGAGAGCAGGTAGACGAAGAGAAAGCCAACGAAGGAGAATAAAAAGTAAAGGAGAAATAAAAGTAGCCGAGAGAGGGACGCGAGAGAAACTGTGCGGACCGGCCACTGACACTGTCCATTCGAGAGATTCGCATATACGCACGAAGCCCGGGTTCCTCCTCGTTCGCGGATCAGAGATTTGCTTCGGCGCGATTCGGCTTCGCTGTCGGCGGTGTTTTTGCTCCGATTTTGCGGACGGCGCGTGAGTCAGTGAAAGTATTCCCGCACCGCGGTGGCCGGAGCTTCACCGGACGAGGCATTGATTGACAAAGTACGATGGGTATATGGGATTCTCCTGATGGCTGGTTTGCCCTCTGTCCGATCGAGGACGTTGCCCGATCGCGACGATCGGTACGCGCTAACGGACGGTCCTTCTGGTTTACCTTCTGCCTCTTTTAACTCGGTGACTCATATTTACTATCAATATTATAACTTGATACGAGTCACCACTAATTGCATGCTTGCTCTTTCTTTCCAATATTTTTTCCTTCAAGAGTGAGGATCGAACTACTAATTCGCGCCTATTTACATCTGTATCAACTTCTGCACTTTAATCCAAATAATTACTTTAGTATTATTTAAGTACTCTCGTTTCCACAGCAGTAACGATATAAAATGGTAATATTAATAAAAAATAGTCACCCACTTTTCCAGAGTTTACTATACGTACGAATACATGAGTATATGCGCGTAAATAATCGTTAGTGACCAATATGCTCGTGAATTTATTATGCACGGACACACGTGATGATATAGCTTATATTACGCATTTTTATATATTAGGTAGAAATAATTTGTCAGGTGTTTTTCCAGGAAAGAAATTAATGTTTTCATCGGACATCCTTGGTCGCTTCGCGTATCCTTCGTTCACAAAAAGTATCCGCAATTTTGTAAAGTGCGCGTCGTCGATCCAAGGTCAGGAGGAAGGTATACACGCGTATATACGTATATATGTATAATATACGGATACCTGGTAGGGATATACTATGGCACATCGCGTAAAAATCAATTTCGATCTCACGTCATAATCGTGTGTTAATCGACGTTGAGCAACCGTGCGCGCGGACCCATTGATCAAAGACCTTGAACTAATATCTACTTGCACGCGGCAATTAAACGCGATGGAATTCCCATTAGGCTTTTCGATGGTGATACCGAAAAATTGCATTGCCACACCCCTACAGCCTAATGATAGGTGCGCACGAGTCGCATATTATGCAATTCACGTAAAACGCGCGCGGCTTCATCGAGACCCCCGAGAGAGGAGAAAAACGATGATTTATACGGACTTGATTTCTCATCCCCAAGGGACTCTCCGCGCCTTTTATACTTTACCGGACGTACATTTTTAACATTTCTTTCAAATTCCAACCTGTATTTTCATTTCGTACTTGTGAACTATACGACTTGCGATCAATTTATTTCTTGACGCGTCGATACATTTTTAAACATACGTTTTATTCGATGTTCGCACTAAATGTAATAAAAAGTTTAATTCATTTCTACACACGCATATAAATGTAAATGTTACATTATTTACTCGTACATTAATAATTAAGAATATTAATTCAAATGATAATCGCTTCATTTCGTCTGATTGCATAAATTATAAAAATAGAATTTTGCACATACCTAATCATATATTTTTCAATTGAATATTGTAGAGTGGAAAAAAATTAAAAGGTTATAAAGGAAGTATGAAAACGATCGATCCAGTCTATTAAGGAATTATTTTTGAATAGCCTCAAGTCGATTAGTCAGCAAACTTTTAATCGAGGTAGTCTGATAATTTAATGCTTCATTATGGCTTAGCGAATTTACAAATCAAATATTTACCGAGATTACTCTCTTAATAATGTTACCTAATCCAATATGTGATCCTCGGATGTTAAATAAATAAAATTTCAATTATTAAATTACTATTATATAAACTTCTAGAGTATATTTAATTTATTATACGTTTTTTTATAAAAAGTATAATCGAATGAAAATCCTATCGGTTATAGAAAAGTGAATATTATACACGTTTATATAATAATGCTGAATAAACAATATTTCACGAAGTTTAATGATTTTAACTAAATTTTCAATTCGAATATCAATAAGTGTGTAATATACAAGACATAACTCTCAATTGTATACATATACGACACGCTATCTCGCTACTCTCACTTTCTGCAATGATCAGTAATATAGGAAAAAATGAATGATAATTTCTCGCACAATTTGATAGAAAATAACAATACGCACATATATATGTAGAGAGAGAGAGAGAATTTACATGTCATTAGAGGAAAATGTGTCGGATTCGGTGCGCGCTCGCGAGCGGCGTATAAGAAAGTCAACCACGTTCTGACGTTAAATTGAATAACTTCATTGAATGGAGAGTGGGTTCCCAGCCCATTGCGCGTATCAATAACGAATCTAAATAAACAGCTGATCTCATAAGGAATTTCGCTGTCTGCAGCCGCGGCAGAATAGCACTCGGTTATTTGCGGCCGACGCGCCCCACCGCGCATCTCCACGGAAAACTAGGACCGTCACTTTTCCCTGACTCTCGTAATACCTCTAACCGTCCTTGTTTATATAGTCTTACTCTCCGTCTCTCTCGTTATGTAGGTATATAGTACGTGCCTGCTGCTATTGC
The DNA here is from genome assembly GCA_026168455.1 of Theocolax elegans. Lineage (NCBI taxonomy): Eukaryota > Metazoa > Arthropoda > Insecta > Hymenoptera > Cerocephalidae > Theocolax > Theocolax elegans. The sequence goes on from CM047427.1 coordinate 62,388,987, forward strand.
CTTAGACGCGTGTGCTCACCGAACCCGCATGCATTTCGACTGGGATACACGTACACGGAGTATTCAATATCTACCCGCAGTATGCACTTTATTGGAAAATACTGATACTATTGATGGAGAGTTTTCTAATGATAATTATAACTATAGCTATATAATACTGATACACGTTGTACGATTACTTACAATAATTCTTTGCAATATACACGGAGAAAATTTTTCTGACAAAAATTACTATGACAGCACGTAAATAGCATTGTAAATTTAATCTAAAAATTCATAATTTTTGTAAGAAAATCATCGTATTTTAACAGAGTTTTTTGCGAATTTATTAACAAAATTATCTCCTTGCATTATATAATTTTTTTATATAAAATGCCTTTTCATTTCCAACTTTTTATATTGCAGAAAGTAAAATAATATTTGGTCGATTAATATTTCAACAATCTACATGTCTTCACAAAAATCCAGTATTATATATATATATATATATATATATCTCGTATAACTTCCTTATTGTTTTTACAGAGAATAAATTACCATTGATAAATGCATAAATGTAGAAAGTGGGCAGGGTCAATGAATATTTCATGTAAATAACAATAAACAATAATATAACGTTTTTTACAAAAGTCACTTATATTCAAGGTTTAAACATCATTTTGTTATTTGTAGCTTTGTGGGGAAAGCTAAAGATATATTTTTTGGGAATATTTTATGTTTAACATTGAAATAAATGTCAAGTTCATGATTAAATAAATGGTTAATCCATAATTTTATTCAAAAAGCGTCACGTATCTTTGTTCACGTTATCAATATGTTTCTTTACATCAATATGTATTTCTGATCAAATATTGTAATTTATTTTATAAAAAAATGTATTTATCTATTAAATGTCGTGTATTATTAAACATGAATTAATTAAAAAATTAAAATATAATACAATCTATTATTTAAAACATATTGTCTTAAATAACAAAGTATAAGTTTCTATCTTATTACATATAAATGATTTAATTATAGTTTAATTATTTTAACACTTTTTTAAACGAAATATTTCCATAGATAATTAAATTGTCTACGTATAATTATAGACCGTATTCTTATAACGCTTTTACAATGTTTTGAGTATAACAATGTGAAACTGTCTTCAAGTAAAAATATAAGTTAGAAATCTCAGGATCTTAAAAGGAATAAAAGTCACGTTTTTCTTGTCTTTTTTCTTATTTTAGATGGTCGATTTCAGGATTTGTCTTCTACGAGTAACTGCCTCTAACTAAAAACTAGTCAACAAGTCACTAAATTAAGTGGTGCCAAACGAATGTCAGGTAATTTGTATTCCAGATTTTATAATATTCTCAAATATAATTTAAATAAGTTTAGTAATAAAAATTAAATCATATAATACATTGATCCATGGACATGCACCAATATTTTTTAATGTATTGTAGTGTGTAGCAGACAATGAGGACAAGGTGATTAATATTATTAATACGTTTTACAATTAATAGTATTAACAAAATTATCGTATCTTTACATCTCGCCATCTCGCCGTTCAGCTCAAAATAGTAATTTTAGTGAAATTATTTATCCATCAACTGTCACGAAGTTACTTGGTTCACAATCTAGAGTAAGTTATAGTGCATCGATAATTTCGTTTTTTAAGAACTCTACGAAGTTATTATGTACAAATTTTAAAAAGAAATATGTGTAGGTTTTTCTTTGAACGTTAACGCACTAGTTTGTGCAAAATTAATTTCTTAACGGCAAGCAAACGTTACTTAAGCCTAGAAAAATGAGAAAACGTGACACGATCGGGTTAAGAGAAAAAAAAACGAAGGGTATATAGACGTATTTGCATAAATTTAGTTCTGCAATGAGTATAAGAATGTATAAAAAGTAACAAGAAAGTACAGCAAGAACGCGACAAATGACGAGTTGAAATGTTTTCACAAGAAATCGTAATTAAAGGCGAGTAGCCGACTCCAGCGAGTAGATCCAAGAAAAACTGGTGAACCGCGTATAGAGTGCAGAAAATCTCGTTCGTCCCGACGTGGAACGCGTCGGATAGAGACGCGCGCAAGCTAGCGCCAATATATGAAAGAGACTCGCTTATGCCAATTATTTAGTGCGGCGCGGCGGGAGGTGCGCGCGCGTCCTTTCACTATCTTATTTTCTTCCCTACATACATATTTATACACACAATATCTACTCGTCTTGATATCGCAACGGCGCTTTACGCCACCGAAGTCGCGGATCGCGAGCATGTAGACGCATCATTGATTACGGCTGATCGATCGAACAGTAATGTGCGTTTTCTCGCTTCCATACGCGTATACAACTAATATACTACCCATTTATCTCTCTCTCTCTCTCTCTCTATGTATACCTTTACCTATATCTGTAATGATTTAATGGTTTTCATCGTTTTAATTATTCCTTACTTGGCATTTGCCATTATTAAAGTGACAATTTACATTTACTGAAGCATGCATATATATGATATTACGTATCTACATTAATCCAAACTACTGCATATAATGAACAATTAATTCTTAATTAACACTTACATTGATTTACTCAATTTTTTATGTATACTTGTATTCTGTTGTCTTTGTTGATTTTTGGATGAAGAAAAATTGGGTCACTGAATGAATTTTGTTTCAGTGCAATAATTGTGGTAATATGGTTTAAAATACCATCCAAAAGAATAGTTTAAAAGTTGTATAGTTTTTAATATATAATTAATAGCATAAGACTATTTATAGGAAAATACAGTTGATTACGAAAAAAACATATGTATAAACGTTAAAATGAGCGTGAAAGATCAAAGAAATATCGAGTATCGCGGAATGGTAACTCATAATATACATTATACAGAGGGTATAATCATTTAAAATGAAATGTCCAATAACCAAGGTTTATCGAATGAAAACAAGTGTACAGGTGTGAAGAACTGAAATCGCATAGGACTCGAAACTCGAAACAGAGGCGCAGCAGTTCTATTCGCATAGAACGAGTAAGAAGCTCATATAGACCAGCAGCGGCGTGTTTAAATATATACATATATATACAGAATATATAGTAGCTTACAGTCCCGTCGGGCTGACAATAACATGCCCGACTGCTGCAACGCTTGCGACACGCGCGAGACCCATAGCGAGACCGAGCTCAACATTATCTCGATATCTCCACGCCGATTGCATCCTCGAAATCGTAATCGCGTAATAAGCATCCGATTGCTCAACTGATCGCCTCCCCCGCGCGCTCCTTCAAAATATTTTATCCGTTTAGGTATCCTTTATAAGCGGCGTCTCCTTGTGTTCGTTGTTTTTTTTACCGCGCAACCAAGACGTTTCTTTGACGTTTACTCCTGATCTTAATGATCGATCAACCTTCTTTGAAAATTTTCTCTTTCCAAGACATTTTTATATGCTCGTAAGAGGATTGAGTTTTGGCTCACGTGTACTCGCATCCAATTTTTATACTTTTGAAGTTTATGTCGAGTCCTTCCATTTAATGAGAATAAAATATATACTTATCTGATTAGATACAATTAGTTATTTGAGACTACTCGACGAACGTATAAATTGGTAAACAAATAAATAATTAATATCAATTAATGATATCAAGTTTGAATATTATGGAAACAAAAGTAGAAATATTATAAGTATTATAAATAAATAATAATAGTATTTATTTTGGAACGTACAATTTTATAAAAGCTATTTCAGCTACGTGCGATGTATCTTATAAACTGCTACAGACACTAATCTATTATTAGCGGTATCGGCAATAACATTCGATACACCTCAGAAATCCTAAGAATGAATTGAATGCAGTCATTTTTCATTTATTTTAATTTTAGTGATATTAGAAATTTTGAAATCAATGGTGAGATATTGTGCCTATGCATTTTGTATTATATGCATAAATAATGATTTCAATCGAATCATCACCAATATATATATATATATATATAGTTTCGTAACTATTCCGAACCCGAACGTTTAGCTCGCAAGTATTTACGTATAGTATCTATAAAATATCTTACTTTATTTTAAATTGAACGAAATTCAAAGAATCATATTGGCTTAAATTCAATACGCTTTCGATACATATAAAGCAGCAGTTTAATTACCAGTTGACGCAACAACAATAACTATTTTCCTATTTTAGATTGAAAATTTAACAAGCTTTTAATACATAAGTATTTTAAACGCTAAATTCACCTAAAAATTGGTTTCATTTTTTCTGATACACCTGTACATTCATTCTCTTGTTTATTTAGCTTTATAGCATCTGGGAAAAGACGTTTAATAATTATTTTACATAATTTGCAAAGATATCATTACCAAACTCATAATCAATATACTTAATAGTTTATATAAGAATATGATCAATGCTGTACATATATCGAATAATGAAAGCCTAATTATAATTACGTAAAGAAAATTATATTTCTCTTACTATTTGATACCATCGCAAGTATATATATATACTGATTCAAATGCAATAATCTTCATATAATTTTGATTAAACCTTCGCAGCTGAAGCTAGTTTACTTAATTTTAAGAAAAAATAGGCTTTAAGCAGGAACAAAAAGTATCAAACAAAGGTACATTGATCGTTTGAGATTTCCGTCGGCACGAACTAAATATTCTTTCATTATTCTCATTCGTATACAAGCTTCTGTAATGTACAACAAAATATTCGTCTATCTATTGCAGAGTATTCGTATCAAATTGAACTTTGAATATTTCTTTTACACAAGTATAAGAAATATTAAGTATCATTACGACGTTAAATTTAATTATTTGTAATTTTTAATATTAAAGTATGACAGTCAATTAACTCATTAATTTTCACCTAGTTGAATGGTTGTATTAAATATACAATTAATTACATTATATGTATTTTAGCGATAAACCGTAATGAAATATATTTAAAAAATATTTAAATACTTGTTAAATTAAAGATCTGATTGTCTTTAATTGATTCATTATTACTCTATAATTTAATTTGCAATCTATTTAAATTGTTTTAATATTTTCAATTTCAATCGATCGACGTTCTCATAGATAATTTTGACATTTAAAAGTTATTTATAATAATTTTGAAAACCAACTTTAATTTTAGGAATAGACAAGTGGGTATACGATAAACATAATTTATTGTAAATTTTAATTAGTATAATAATCTTAAAAACGATTCGCTCTGTAATTAGCTGACGTTGATTTTTCGAAATAAACGATTACACATATTATCTGGAAATACCTTTGGGAAACAGTTAACCTAGTGATCTATAAAGTATTCGGGTCATCAGATATGCGGGAGAATTCAAAAAAATTTAAACTTGGTGTAATTTACGTTATGCATATCTGGATCTATCGACGCAATAGTATAGCTATACGTGCTTACGTAAGGAATAATATTATTGTCAGTTGCAGATCGTAATGTAAGCCGAGTTTTGAATTCGTTTCTTCAACCCGATTCATTTCCCTCTCTCTCTCTCTCTCTCTCTCTCTCTCTCTTGAATTCTCCCCGTTCTTTGCCCTGTTGCAGACCTCGAGACGTCGAGACGCTCAGAACCAAGGTAACAGCTCGGGAGCTTATTTCCGACCTACGCGTCCTAATTTCTGACAGAAAACGTACGCCTATTATTCATCTTATGCTCTTTTTCTTCGGGTAGGAATCTTGAGCTTGACACCGTTTGATCATTCTTATGATTTAATATATGATACTAAATTAAAATACTACTTCACGCGTGTAATTATATTCATTTACACGTATGACAATATAAATTATTCGTTTTATTTGAAAAATTTATCGATTTACACGCAGAATTGATTGAATTATATCGTTCACTGGGCCAATTATGCTGAAAATACTAAGTATATTCAAATAAACAGAGTAATTTAATAAAACAGCTTTAATTTCACAGTTTAATAACACTCAAGAGTTGGGGCGATAGTGCGTTTATGAAATGGTAATCATGGTTGAAAATGTTTGTAAGGATTAACGCGCGTATTTATCCGTTCTTTGTAAATACGGGTGAGAACGCGGTGAAAAAGTACATTCCCCGCGAGATTCCACCTTAAATGGCGGGATTAAGAGATAATTTACCAAAGGAAAAAATACTCGGTAGATTTGTTCGAGTAATATTTTAAGCGGCGGTAAAACACTGTACTGAGAAAGATCCTCCCTATACGTATAGAATCGTTGGTAGGTGTAGGTACGTGTCGAGTGAGCGATCTTGTCTCCGCTGCGGGCGAAAGGCTAAAACCGCGAGATAACCGCGTCGGTGTCTGCGGTAAACTCGCTTTTCGATGACACGGTCATAGTTCTCGGTACTTTTTTCTTCTTTTGGCTTATCTCCCTCCACCGAGGTATTTCGCCGCGAGGCTCCGGGATCGGCGATTCGCGCAGGTGCAAATGTAATGGCTTGCCGCGGGAGTCGAACGCGAAATTTCCGCGAGCCTCGGGCCGATTTCGAAAGTTTGCCGTTGACCGCGAATTTTTCTTTCTTCATTGTTAGCCGATGATGGATGGCTGGAAGGCTCGGAAAGCGATACACGACAAGAGAACCATTGCTGAAACATCACAATACAAGGAGCTTCAAATGATGCAACCTAATCATTCTCACAGCTAAATCTTTCAGCTATCCTGCGTCAAACACGACTAATAATTGAGATATACTTACTACACGCTCAATATTTTAAACGTTCGAGTTTACGTGGAAATTATCTATCAGCACTCATTCGCATAGATATCTTAAATATAAACATATTCAAATTTTATTTTCCCTTTAGAAATGCACGGCATTCAAAAAATGTTATATTCTAATTTATTTTTCCACTATATTATGTTATAGCAAATATTAAAATGGATAAATGAATTTTGTTACAAATCGTACTAAGATTTACTGCATACATGAATCTATTGGATATAAAATAATAGTAAAAATTATTTAAAAATATAGTAAAAATAATATATAGTAATTTTTAATATACTATTTCTCTCAGTGTAGTACAATTTTAATACGACCTGCACAATATTTTAACCGATACGAGTAAATTTACGATCGTTAATACTGTTTTCCATAAACATTTACATTTCTATAATTGCGGCGATGATTAAGCTCGAACATACAACGTAGAATCAATCCGAATTGTAATATCTAAGATACAAAATAGTCTTTTTGGACAAAAGATGCTCGTACTGCAATTATTAATTTAAAAATACGTATAGCTAAATATAGAATTAGCAATAACGTCACTCGAAACAGTCGCACATCCTGTTTCCGACTTCCGTACGTCGAGCGAGTGTAAAAATTAACCGAAGCTCGAAATGCGTAATTGCGAAACACAATACCGAACTCGTCCCTAACGAAACTCGCAGAGTAGAAAGAAGGAAAGCAAGAAAGCAAGAAAGATCGGGAATTACCCTCTCCCTCGTCGCTTAGTGCTACTCGTACGCAATTCTTCTACCGTGTAATCTCCTGTAGACTATATTTATAGCTAGAGACAAATATACATACTGGCCGAGGGCCAATACCGAGTGCGAGAAAGAGACCGACCAAAAGCACACGCGCAAGTTCGACCGACCAAAAATTCCCCTCCCAGTCAGTACTGGTCGTGACGGTGGAAGACGAGCATTCGAATACGTCGCACCTCCTTGCGTCCGTTCGTTCGTTCGATCGGCAGGTTCGTAGTTGAACCCTTGGCCTTTGCTTCGAGTAGTTTAAAACGTTAGAACACACACCAAGATCAACGGTCATGGAGATCTTACGTAGACAAAAGTGGTGGTACAAGATAGAGTTGATTTTGCTGCTGTCGTTCTTGATGAATCTGAACCGTATACACGCGTGATCGGTGCATGGGATACCATCATACCGAGGATGACCCTCGTATTCCCCGCAAAAACGAGTGCGGGAGACTTTGAACGCGGTCGAAAGTGAGCGTACGAAGGAGAACGAGGCGAACTCTGTAAAACACGAGGAGCCCGGAGCCCGGAGCCCGGAGCCCGAGTGGACTCGAGGAGCAGAGCGACGCCTCGAACAAAAAGGAGAACGCACCAGCCATCGCGGCGGCCCAGGATAAATTTAATCCAAGCTGAGCGTCGATCGGCCCTCTCCCTCCCTCACTCTCGTTCTATCTCCATCTGCATCCGTGAGTTACCGACCGATTCGCGCTCGCGATCGCCTAGTCTTCTTTGCTCGATTACGTAACAGATCCGAGGAAACCGAGTGCCTCTGTCGAGAGCGGAAAATTGGGTCGAGACATCTAATCCTCGAACGACCGTGTGATTTACCGATCTCCTTCGAGTTTCCTTCCGACGGGCGGAAAGTGACACCCGGTGTCACGCGTACGGATAGCCGTTGGATTTGTTCGAAAAGATAATCGGTAGTGCATACATGCTTCTACGGGAATAGAGAAAACGAATGAGGTCGAAGATGCGACTATGTTGAAAGTGAGATTCGACCGATGGAATTGAGATGCCGAGTAGGGAAAATCCCGGAGCAGTTTCGTGTAGTTATGTACGAAGCAATTTGATGTGTGGCTTTATGCGTGACGTAATGCCTATGGTATAACGGTGATATATACGAGGGAAAGTGGAATGGAGGGTAGCGATTCAAGGATAATCGGGTCAACTACGGTCCACCGATGAAGAAGATGCACCATCTCTATCCCACCTCGACGGGTGATCCCCTGTGTCCCTTGGGGTTTCACCCGCAGGTGCGGTGGCCAACCAGATGTAAACGATGTTTCAGGTGAGCTTCTTCTTTTACTCGATGCATTTTACGCCAATTTAACTCCTCTGTTTACTCCTCTTCAGTTGATTCACACACACCCCCCCCCTCCCCCTCTTACCACTCTAACTTCGACTTTTCTAACTGTTAAAGTTTGATAATCAACTCAGCACTTGTTTTTCTGACATTTTTCTTATAAATGTCGTAGAAAATTTAAGTTGGCCTTTAATGGATTCTAGTCGACGATTAGAAAAAAGTATTACTAAAACCCTGGTAGAAATTTTAAGGAAATATGTTTAATTTTTTATATTGTAATTAATATTACGGAATTTAAAAAATATCTTGCACCTATATTCTTAACATTATCTTCATTAATTGTTAAAATTATTAAAACATTGTTTTTCTTTAATTTATGTATAAATTTTAACTAAAACTGTTTTCATTTGATTAACACCTTGACCAGTGTAACTGAGCAATTTTATACCAGAGAATAAATCGTAAACCGTTGCTTTAAGGCTTTGATATGTACTACAATATTTAAACCAAAACTTCATTAAATTGACAAAGTAAATAAAGTTCTAAGTAGGTAAAATCATTAACTACTTTTGAACTACATCCTTATTTTACCATGTACAACTACTTGATTCATCTACAACTTATTCAATATTTCATATAAAAAATATTTGATATTATTTAATCGCAGCTCTTATTTCATAATATTATATGTAGGATAAGTTAAAAATTACTAGAAATCGAGTAACCTAATTTTTTGGCTGCACGTCGTGTAATAATCACAGGTTGCCAAGTTCCTAATTCCTCTTCACCAACTAGATTTATACGACTTCGATATAATTTAAGGGGATATGATGTACCAATAACAAATTAAAAAAATTTATATTTAATAATTAGTGTAATTAAGGATAGAGTTAGGTATAACAATTTTTTTTTGTTTTTCATCTTTATGATCTAAACTTTTGTAGTATATTTGTAGTAAAAATATAAACTTTTCTGGAATATGTCAATAAGACAGATTATTTTAAACAAGTTTTATCTTATAATAAATTATTATTTTTTCAATAAACAAAGAACTGTTAAAATAAAAAAAACTATGTAAAGTTTAAACGATTACTTGGAAGAATAATAACAAGAAATTTCTAATAAATTAAAAAATTGATGTACCCGAAGAAGCATTTGGCATCAAACACTAAATTTGATACATATTACTGCATAACTTTAGTTAAAATGAATCTGTCTTATTGACATGTTCCAGAAAATTTTACATTTTTACTACAAACATGTGACAAAAGTTTTTAGTTTATGAAGATGTGAACAAAAAAAATATTTTTGACCTAAAATTATATAGTTGCCCTGCAGTTAATCTAGTGAAAATGATATATCGATATTATCCACTCAATAATTAATAGTATATATATTTTATTCATTAATTTATTAATCATGTAATTTAAAAGACGAATAAACAAAATAAGTAAACAAATAAATAAAAGCTATATATTAAGCTTTATCTACAATTTTCAATGTGCACAATATTATTGAAATTGAAGAATTAAATTTCAGGACTGAAACAAATATTTTTGCATCGTAAATTTTTTGTATACTTATATTTAGAAATAATTATAAGTTCTTTATCATTATTTAAATAAGTAGTATAAATTTTTTTTAATAAAATTAATAGCAATTTATATATTAATTTTGTCTTAGTGATTAATCAGTGATTCAACTATTTTACTGTTTGACTAATCGTCTTTCATCGGCACGTCATAAAAGTATATACTATAGTTGCTATTTAAATAATAACATCCTATGAAACTTTTCTGCCACAAAAAGATGAAAGAAAAATACCACTTATCACTTTACACGACGGTCGCGCCTCTCAGAATTACAGCTTTGGATTAGTATGTAGGTAAACAAACAGTTTCACTTTCTGTACAACGTTCATCGTTTATTTCTTTCAAACAAACCGGAAGTTTTTTGTAAAATCTACGAATCCTGTAGTCTGATGATCTAAACTACATTGTTTATGTCTCTAATGAATAAGAATATATATATAAATAATTATAATTCAAATTTTTAGTAGCGAGGCGATCTTTACAATATTGAGTACTTTATCTATTATTCATTAATTCAGTTGGTTAACAAAAATTAGTAAAAATAATTTAATTATATATTAAGAAGGCTGATTAATTACTTTTTGACACCTACTGCTATATATATATATTCTTGAAAAATATAATTGAAATCATATTTTTTATTTAGTTAGATGTAAATCTAACTTTAGAGGTGTGTATCATGTAAAAATGACCTTCAACATCTAGTACTTATTTTTTTCTCAAACTGACCATAATTTTTCTTATTTTTCCAAAAGGGTTTATCTTGCAATGTTTGTTTTATTTCCTAAACCGTGTATTAACCACAGTGAAAATGTATTATAAATACTTTTTTTCGTATATAGGAAAAACTACGTTTGCTGCTTCTTATGCGGTAATTATTTACAAGATTTCGCATTCATTCGTTCTTTCTTTGCTCACTGATTTTTTAGTAGAACGGGTATGCAAATCCTAACTATGAAACCGAAAGATTTTAACATCATTTGACTTTTACTATATAGTACTATATAAATATATACTTAATTTTTATATAAGAATATTTTTTGAAAACTGTCATTTTTTAAGGGCAAGTACCTAATTTTTGAACACATTAATATTTTTTAAAGTGTAAGATATTTAAAATTGAAGCTTCTGCTTTATAGTTTCTTTAACTTTGTAAAAATATTTTACGACTTTTTTAGTGTTGGAGTTATTTTCATTCTCTTGAACCCTTTCTTTCCGAAAGCCTCATTAAAATTTTGGTTCCCGAAGGTTGCGCATTCTCTTTCAGTTCAAAATAAATAAATTATTTAATTATTTTGTTTTTGTTAGAATTATGATTTTCCATATAATTAAAATGTAATTTTTCTCACAATCCTATAGTTCAATTTTGAATGAAGAAGGCAGTATTGATCCCGCTTATTTTTTTCTCGTAGTAGAAAATAACGTTTACTTTAAGTCTTACGCGGTTACTTTAGAACCAGAAAATGAAATTGTAAAAAATGGATAAAAAATGTAATATATTTGTATTGTATAATCAGCCTATATAACTATATTGTGGATAAGAAAGTGCAAATATTAAGAAACATAATGACGTAATGATGTACAATAAGTGTGGGTACAGACAAAAATAAATATTTTAAACACAATTAAGTTTGTCAACATCGACATAATAAATGTAAAAGCGTTTTTAATCTATTCGAATCACAAGTTATAGTCTAATGAAATCGAGTCGAGCTTGCCCAACAAAAACGAATCTCGACTTTGTCTGAATTAGTCATAGGTATAGTGTAGTTTTGACTCGAACAAATATACAGAGGGCCAATATATGCCAACGTTCCAATCAAATATGTAATTTGGTTTATTATATGTTCGCAAGATACTAATAAAATGTGGTTAAATTTAGGAAAAATAAAATAAAGAATTTATAATACTAAGGAAAGCCATAATCCGTAATAGCAATCAGGCTATAAGAGTAGTTTATACAAATAAAGTAGAATTGAAATTGTTTCTCAAGATAATTATCAATGGTTCTCGATCGGTAATCGTCGATTTTTGTGTAATATCGTCTTTCCCACAGTGAGTACCTGGTGTATACACGTTTATCTATGGTGGATGTAAACTGTAGATCGAAAGGGTACATCTTTGGGAAAGAGAGGTCGGTATCTGGAACAAGGCACGGGCAAAGAATCGAGTATAGATAATAGCTCAGAGACGTAAAAGAAGAAGGGAAAACGAGAGCGATAAAGTTAAGGTTTAACCGAACCGCGAAGCGTTGAATGAACCACGCGAACCGCCCACGCGTGGCCTGTCCTACGCGAGACCGCGGATCTCTAACGCAGCGCGTGTAGACCGCTATTTTCGGTGCAGCCGGGAACGAGAGAGAGAGAGAGAGAGAGAACTGAAAAGCTTCGTTCGGGAGGTTTGAGCACCAGAGAAAATAGCGCGCGCTCGCTCGATTAATCGAGTGCCGAGTGAAAAACAGCACCGGACGAGATGCCCAAGTTCAAGGTCGGATGTCCCTCGCCTCCGCTTCTATGTACTTATTCTTCGCGCTGCTTTTTCTCGACGGCGCCTTAACTTTTCAGCTTCCATATTTCCCTACATTTTCGAGGCTTTACTTTCTGATTATCTCCGCAATCCTCTCTTTACTTTATTATTCAAATTTACAAGTTATTGCTCATTTACTTGTATATATATATATATATTTAATTTGACTCACGTTTTTACATTTGTTACTGCAACGTGTTTTACAAAACTACACTTTCTTAATAAATACATAAATTACTGAAATTACCCTACGAATTCAGCTTAATAATATAATTCATTTGTTTGTTTAATAATCGCCAAGTCGATTACATGTATTGGTACGAATAAAATATTCTTCAAAAAATGTTAAGCGATTACGTTTTATAATGCCATGATGAATATATGTTTAGGGATTACAAAGATCACAAAGACCATGGGGGGAAGAAGACCACAAAAGACACAACAGCCTCATCACCAAGTCTTTCAATATGGGAAGCAGCGAGCGGACGGTAATATATTGTGCAATAATTTATTCATAAATAACCCGATACATTGATGTTTATACCGTATAAGTTAAATAACTGACTTTTAATTAAAATTTCAAACATTATCTGTTTTTATAATTTCTTTTTATAAGATTAATCGTTGTATACTTTACTTTTTTTTTACTTTACTGAATATGGAAGAAACAAAATAAATATGATTATGATATTTTTGTAGAAGCTGCAATATTACTATTTCATTGTCTTCTAATGATCCATTTAAAATTATTAAAAGGAAAAGTCTATTTTAATATTTCAAGAAATCTTGCAATTGCTATATTTATATTTTGTATTTATATATACTTAGCGATTTCACGAAAGCAGTGCGCAATTACACTTTGTTGAAAATCGAGTTTATCTTGCACGAAAACTTGAATTCGCATACAAAGGAAAAACTATTAATCGAACGAAGAAATTTATTATATATTGTACATTATTTATTTGAATAACGAAAAGTATCGATAACAAAAATCTATACCGTAATAATTGTTCATTATGAAGATTATTAAACGAGCAATAATTACGCATAAAAGATATCAAATATTACATTTATGTAATGCTATTTGTTTACAAATTTATAAATTGATATGTAACATATAATTAATCTTAAACAGAATTGAAAGCTAATAAATATTTAAACTTCTCGACCTTACAATTCTTAATTATGAATCAAAATAAAAATATATCATTATTTACCAAAACAAGGAAATCATTGTTCAATGAATCCCCTTTTAAATTTGAATTAATTTTGTTCATTTAAAAGCGTGCGATACAGTTTTATGGGATAAAGTATTTTTAAAGCAATTAATCTAATAAATGAATAGTGAAGTTGAACTTTATACAGCTATATATCATATTTAAACGTAGAGCAGTGTTTAGCTTGTTTTGACAAAAAGTAATACATTTATTCAGTACAACTTCAAATTTAAGAATTTAAAGCACAGAATATTTGTTATACTTGTTGGTATTAAATTCTTGTTAAGATGATAACATCATTGCATTTGAAAATATGCAGCTCGTCAGAAAGCCCAGAAAGCAAACGAAGTTGGGCGTCGACGTCGAACTTATCGAAAACCGAGGTGAATTCAAGTAGCTTTCGGAAGGCTGACAGTTCGAGTTGGGTTTCGGCTTCAGACATGACGAGCGCGAGTCTCAGCGATCTACGCACGAACGAGCCTGAGGTGACGGTCACTGTGAAGCCACCTCGACCTAAAACCTACGCAGGCTCTCAGTCCGATAGTTTTAACTTCCGACGGTACTCGGTTGACGAGAGCATCAACGATCGACATGGCTCAGCCGCAAATCCTCCGGTTCCCCAACACAAACTCCAGATCAAAGGCGTCATCGATAAATCCAACGGCACGAATTCTGACAACGATGCTGAATTTATCATTCAGGTATATTGATTCTTACATATACGCATACATGGTATAGCCGTAACTGTCAATGCTAAAGTATAATGTTGAAGATTGCGACTCATTTTTCCAGGTTTTTTTTATAATTACGAAGATATAAAAACATTTATTTTTGTTAACCAACTTGAATCATATGGTTCTTATTCTATAGACATCACTAATCAATTGTAAAGTAACATACGCATTACTTGGCTGCGTCGAGTCAAAATACCATTACTTATATTCTCTGTAGCTAAAATGTACTAAGCTGTTTCATGTACTCGTTACGCACAAGCATACACAATTTCAATTTTTGATATTGATTGAAACGTAGGGTTTCCAAAATCAAGAAAATATTACGCAATACGAAATATATTGCAGATTAATTTTTTTATAAATTAGAAACAGTGTTTTCTTGATTTGAATCATTGCTTATATTTCTTACTCTATTTCTATAATATCTAAAATAACTGTTATGTCAATTAATTGCGTATGCCACACGTATATTAAATATATGTTATTATATATTATGGCTATATATATTCAATGTGATTCAGTGTAACTACTTTTTATCTCACTACGTATAGACGAAAATCTCATTCAACAACTTGACGAAGACGATTCTAAATCTTGAAAAAAAAACAATTAAATATTTATTTGGTGTATTTAACCGCGGTGCATAATAATCAAATAATGTAAGCGTAAACATAAATACATTACATTTTAAGTAGCTATAGAAACCACAAAAATTATTTGAGATTTAGAATCAGTATTTACAGGTATGCATTTCTCTATAATATAATGCTTTAATCAAGGTAAATAAAAAGTAATATATAAATATATGGCATATGTATGAAAATAAGTTGCAATTACACACTGCGTTATACTTTTTTATCTTCTCTATAGTATCTTTTCTTCTTGGTCTGTGTATTAACCTTATTAATATTTTCTATTTTTCTTCTGTCTTTCACATTAATCGACCGAAGGTAAGGAAATCGCGAATCATCGAGCGAAACGGAGCAAAAACCGACTCTACTGAAAAAGACACGATGGGGGGAAAGACCGAAAAAGTAATTTTGACTTTTTGTCTGAACTACAGATTGATGTTATAAAAGAGGATGTTACTTGCAACATCACTGAACAATACGTACTTCAAACTATAAACGTTTCGATTTAACAATATTCACACAAAATAATTTTGTAAAATTATTTTTAAAATAAAACAACACGTCATTATAATTGTAAAACTATTAAACAATATTCTTTTTATATAATATATTTTTTATATTATATTTGGTACTAAAATTGCATTAAAAGAATTTTTTATTTTTTATGATTTTTGTATTATTCAGTGGTTTTAGTCGTAGTGTGGTAGAATTTTAAATAACATTATTATTACGAAAAAAGACACCATTATAAAAATTCTTAGAAAAGCAATTGTAGCATCCTCTTGGGTGTAATAATCCGAGTTAAAAATTAATTCAATTCAATCGATCCGATTGTAGCAAGAGGTCGAGAAACTGAAAACACAATTGAATGACATGAGGGCAAGGTGCGAAAGAGTCGAGAAGGAGAAAGCTGAGATTCTGCTTCGTCGGCTCGCCACAATGGACTCGAAATCATCGGGAACCGACGTACTGAAACTTCAGAAAACCGTGAAGGATCTGCAAGCGAAGAATGATGGTAATAAAAATATTCTTTCTTATTCTTTACTTTTTTCTTATTTCTTGCACTTATCGATAAAACTAACACTTAAAAATATTATATTCTTTGAATTACGTTAATTTAATTTAAATAATAATGATAAATAAAGTATCCGACGTTAATAAATATAATAATTTATTATAATAAAATTGTTGCACTAAATACTTTTCATATTTCGTATTATTAAATAAATTTTGGTCAAACAACATTCCAGTTGTTTGTGTAGAACTGAATTTTGGTTAAAGATAAAAACTAGCGGTTTTCTTATAGTGTTGCGTATTTGAATAAAATTAATTTTGGAATATTAACTGACAGCGATGTTGGCGTCGAAACAAAATCATAACAACAAGCGATTTCCTTATTTATGGAGAGATCCCGTATATGTAAAAAAAGACAATGCTTATTCCGCTGAAGATATATAAAATATGCGTCGGTAATTTATTTATATTATTTTGGTTAGAAGTCAAAATTAATGTAACCATTTACATTGCTACAAAATAACAATGTTAAATTATTATTAAATTGTTTTGGTACTAAACTAAAAAATTTATTGCGTGTAAAGTAAAGTAAAGTGTGAAGTAAAGGAAAGCTAAGTAAATAAATAAATAAATAAACAAATAATAAAATATTTGGTAAATATCAATAGCATTTTAGCCAGGCGCGTATTTTCAATAATGTTAACGCGCAAAGTGCTGTAAAAGAGAATAATATTCATTTAAACGGTCGTATAAATATTTATCTGTTACCGCAAATACGTATAGAGTTTAAAGAGAAACACATTAAAAAGAGTAAGAATTTTGGTTTGTTAAATATTTTTGAAAAAAAGAAATAAATGTATAAATGGAATTTATAGTTGTAGCAGGTAATGCGTAAACATTGACGTTGAAATAGCGCATAAAAAGGGGGTTGGTACAAGTGGCGGCCCGTAAATTCAGTATATTTTCGGCTCGGTTAAAATGACGCGAGAGGGTAAAAAAGAGTAAAACGGCGAGGTGGCCGAGTCCCCTCTGGATAATCATTTAAATATTTACAAATGATTTTCGAAACATTTAGCGGGGTCAGTAGTTACATATCACTCAGGGAATACGACAATTAGCGAGGTTCAATTAAACGAGACGTATATTTGACAAACGATATAAGCGGGGTGTTTCGAGGTTGACCCCTGGTTACCGGATTTACGGTTCGAGTATGTAGGATACACCCGGTAACCTGGCCCGTAAATTCTGATTTATTATTCTTAAATCTCTGGAACTCGCCTCCCGCTCTTTCTCCTGTGCGCGCTCTCTCTCACTCTCTCGCATTGAAAAAACAAAGCCCTGACGGAGGAACGCTCGGGTCTCGCCGCCAAGATAAAGAGCCTCGAAAAGGAGCTCAACCTCAAGACTCACAAGAGCGAGCGCGAGCGCGCGAACGAGGAGCTGCGCTCCAAGCTCAAGGCCGCGGAGACGCTTTGCGAAAGCCTGATGGACGAGAACGAGGACATGAAGAAGGAGATACGCGAGCTCGAGGAGGAGATATATGAAATGCAGGACAATTTCAGGTAGGCTACCTCCTATACCATACCTTACACTCGGTCTCTACTTCTTCTTCTTCTTCTTCTTCTTTTTACCTTGCTCGCGAGATTAGACTCTTGCCTCCTGCTCTTTTGCTTTTATGTGGAGGCTACACGAATACACGTACACTCCCGCAGGGTTAATTGCGAACTCGGGGGTGCATCCACTTTGTAACTTTGGATTTTCATTTTTCCTTTCAACGTACTAGACGCCTAATTGCCTATCCTACCTTGTTATAACTTTCCACTCGTACATCCCTGAACATACCTACTTTCTACTTGGTTAATACCATGAATTTATAATGTTACGTTATATTTCTGGACTAATAGTTCGCTTCGCCACGTCTACTATATCACGAATATAACTACCCTATTATCGCGCAATCTTTTTATCAAATTATTTTAGACTTTATTAATCATAATTAACATCCTGATACATACATACATATTCAATTTTCAAAAAATACTCTCACTTTAAATTTATACTTTCTCAATAATCCTCGTACTAGAGCAACCCGCATTAGATGCATTAACAATTTCAGTTTTGGTTTACTATTGATTGATTGCATCCTTCGTGTATGATATAATTCATTGCAGAAAAAATACATTTCAATAAATTCAATGTAAGTTTGTACTTACAGCACTTAAAAATTAGGTAATGTAGCTTCAACGGATAAATAATAATATTCATAATAATATTTATACTTATTAAGAGTGATGTTTTTCTGTCATTCGATTGATTTATTAAAATAATTACATAACCCTTTGCCGCGGCGAGTCTATGATTTATATTCATTATTTCTAAGCAGACGCAATTACTACTTGTAATGCGTCAGTAATTGATGTTACTAAATACACTGTATGTTTTCATCTAGTGCTCGCTGAAAATCTATGTATGTCGAAAGTATTTGCTGTTGCGGTGCACAGTTCATTAGTTCGCACTGCAAATTAATTAAATTTTAGAAAAAAAATGCAAATCGTAAACTTTACATATCAATAAACCAGTACATTAATGCCAATGCGATATTTATGTACCTAAACGTCTTTTATCTTTCTCGTCAAGGGAGGAGCAGGCTGACGAATACACCACGATAAGGAAAAATCTGGAACAATCTAATAAGAATTGTCGCATACTTTCGTTCAAGTTAAGAAAAATCGAACGAAAAGCTGAGCAACTCGAAGCGGACAAAACGGATTTGGAAAAGAAATATGAACAAGTATATGTCATACATAAAGCACTATTAAATTTTCCTTTACTTTTTCCTTAATAAATACATTCAACATATGTGTTATTTAGATCAAAAGGATAGAAGATATATTGAAAAAAGTCGGAAACGAATATAAAAATCGGTCCCAAAAAAAGCCAACAGAATTTACGCATAAAGTGCAATTAAAAAAATTAGTGGATGGGATGGAGAAAGATATAGGTAAAAACCATGTAATTTAATATTGGAGATTACATAAATGAATAAATTATAGTTTTTTATTGTGCGTAATTGGCATAATTTCGTAAGTAAACCGTAAACTTTCGTTTTAAATTTCAGGAGACGTGATAAATGTGATGGTTGGAATGATCGACGAGCGCGAATTTGGGATTCCAAATTCCAACTTCAAGTATGACAAATTAGCCAAAGAACACGATTTACTAAAAGAAAAGCTTGACAAGACTCTGAAAGAATTAGCCCAAGAGAAAGAAGCGAAAAAGGCCAAGCCGACTGCTACTGTAGATAATTCGAAAAATGAGGATTTAATCAACCGTAAGAAAACAAAAATAATATTAATATGTTAATAATAACGTTGAAGTATAGAAATAACATGCGTTTTAATAGGATATTAATAATTATTTATTAAATGTAATGTAATTGTATGATATATTACAATTACTATTTTTTATATGTAAACGTTTTATATTTAGATGTTGATAGTTAAACAGGTAAATAGGGAATAGATCGTAGAGTTTCGTATAGATATATTATACCTATATAGATACGTGTTTATAAATAGATACAAACTCATTATTTACAAGCGATTTAGTATAGAAAGAAAAAAAGTTAAGTAAGCTTAGGGAAGGCAGACGCGGAAATAAGCTGAAAATTCATGAGCGGTTATTATTACGTGGCTAGTGCAACATTCTCCGAAGCATAAAATCCATCAAAGTATCTATATCTAAGCGCTAAATAAATTGAAGCCCGTAAAAGCGCGGTGGACGGGTTGTCGGGTTGTCGGGTTAACCTCTAAACCTTCAAACTTTATACCCTGCCCATAGTGAAGAAGAAATTGGAGGAAAGCCAAGGATCGCGCGAGCTCGAGCGCAAGACGTGGGACACGGAGAAGGCCAAGCTCCAGGAGGAAAAAGAGAAGCTCAAGTCGAAATTGCTCTCGCTCTCGGCCGATAAACTCAAGGTCTACAACGAAGTCGTCCAGCTGAAAAAGGATCTCGGTAATTTCTGCGCTCTTCAACCGTATAACCCGTCTGCGCCCATTCCCACATTTTTATCCCACTGTTTCGTTTTCGTCTTTCCGATAACGACTTAGCCTCCCCCTATCCCTCCCCTTACCATCCCATGCCCCCGCATGTGCATCTTGGTTACGTGAATTATGCGGAGAGAAAATTAAAATGCAACTTGGATGTTTCATTGCAGAGGTAGCGGCTTCGACGAAGAAGGAGACGGCTAAGATGGAGACGCTCCTCGCGGACATGAAGAAGGAGCTGGCCCAGGAGAAAGATCGGAGTAAGAAACTCCAGGAGGATTTCAAGACCCTATCTGAAAAGGAGACCAAACTTGCCAGGTCCTTGACCACGGTCAGTATACAGTTTTCTATAATTAACTTTACCAAATTTGTGACAAACTCAAATATTTATTTTAATTTGAATTTTGTATTCTGCCTTTCGCTTGATAATAGATAATAATTTTACACATTGTAAGAAGGGGTATGTGAGTCATTTACAAAACATTATAGTACGAAATTCGAATTAACTACACCAATTAAATATTTTGTTTCGGTCAATCCAAATCTTCTTTATACCTTATAGACTTTTAAATTATCCGCTGTGTATTTATAAATGAAATATAATGTTTGCAATATTAATGCGGTGATTCAGTTTATTAATTAATAAATAAGATAAAATTAAGTGTCTTCTTTCGGTAGCAAGAAGAATATTTAAGGTTATATAAATAAGAAATAATGGCAGCTAATTTCTTTCATCGTGGATTAATTTTTTTATTTTTACATCGGTAAACGTTTAAGACGATACGGAATTTATACGGCTTCGCAAATTTTACATTACTGAATCGTAAAATATGGAATATGTAAATATATGTCGTTCGATAATTTTTACCAAGCTGTTTTGTAAATAAACTCTAACGTTTACTAAATATTTCGCTCCTTGGATAATAATTATAGAACATCGATAAAACAATCAGCCTTCTAATTTGCTATAAAATATTACATTTTTTCACAAGAATTTTGACAGATTACTATTTTTAATTTTTGCTATGATTATATAACGAATAATTTAAAATAAAAAACTGATATAAGCAATTTCTTTTTCATGTCTATATGTATGTTTTAATAGACAGAAACCGCGAAAATTCAGCTGGAGAATGACTTGAAATTAACAAAATTAGAATTGGAAAATGCAAAGAACTCGACCTCGAGTAAGATAGCGGAAGTCACAGCAGAATTGTCGGCTTTGAAAAAAGAGAAGGAGAAGTTAAAGAGTCAATTAGAGAAGGAAAAGCAGGCTAAAGATGCGGAAATAGCGTCATTAAAGAAAAAGAATCTCATATTGGAAAAGGCTGGTTTGAATTCAAAGAAGATGGAAGATTTGAAACAAACTTACGACGAGAAAATTACGAGTAAGCTATACCTATTATTTTCATTTGCAACCATACCCAGTGAAATTTCAAAATAAATTTAAGAAAAACTGTTTATTTAACTGCATAGCAAAATAAGAATTACTGTAAAAATTGTTAATATTTTTAAAATTTAAAGATCTTGAGAACGAAGTTAAAAAGGGGGCCAACCAGTACGACGAATTGAACAGTAAATACGAAAAACTTTCGGAATCCAAGGTGCAACTTGAAAAGGAAAATCAACTTTTGAACGGGTAAGTGCAAAGGAAGCTGTAAAGAAATGTTTGTGTTTCATGATATGTATTGATAAATTTACAAAACAAAATCTGTATATCCATATTTATGTATGTGTGTATGTGTGTATCAGGCAACTAATAGACAACAAACAGGACTACATAACGCTACAAGCGGAACTGCAGGAGGTGCGTCAGTTTTATAAAACACAGGAGACGAAGTGGATAGCGCAGAAATCGAAACTAGAAGTAATTATGAAAACAGCTTATTCAGTTGTATTTAAAGGGTTTCACACTGTTCTATGCAAGTTTATTCAATTTCAAGATGTCTTAAACATTGTTAAATTTGGTTTTCCCATGTCCAATTGACTTATTTAATACTTTGTATGTTTATTGTAATAACTAACACCATTAATATTTTTGATTGTACTAAATATTACAATTTATCGGAATGATAATTGTTAGATTATCTAATTGTTTCCTTTTTATTGTATAATCTTTATCACTAACTCAAGTATATGTAAACATTGTAATGCTGAATTAATTATACTAAATTTTTTTTAAATAAATTCGATAAAGTGTTTTGTTATTATTAAATACTCTTAAAAAAATAATTGTTGAAACTTATAAATATTTTGTAGTTCTCAAATGTATTATTTTTATTTCATAATTATAATATTTATTAGTTTCTAACCATTATTATTTTAGTAGTATTCAATAAAATATTTTTTGAATTCATTTAATTTTCTTTCTGTGTAAGATTAATATAATTGTTACACGATTGAAATTGTGTTTTTATGAAATAAAACAATCAAAGTATTACTATTTTTTGTCATTACTTAATTTATTTCTTGTGAATTGAATTAATACGTTCCTATCTTACAGTTATTAGTGTTCATCTACATTTATAGCAATATATATTCTTTACTTTAATTATGAGTACAAAAAATAAAAGAAGATTATTAGTTTATATTTAATAGTATTTGCCTAAGTTCATGTCAACTTGTATTTATTAGAACAATATAAATTCTGTACAGGTGTGAAATCATAGTAAAATTATTTTAGTTATTGCAATATTGCTATTAGAAGATTTGTTTATTATCACTAACGTCAGTATTATTGTAGGAGTATAACTGCAGAGTTTCTTAACTTCCGAACCGATATATTATTAAAATCAATATTCGCCCAAATGGTATTAAATTTTCTTGGGTCATCTCTTTCAAATGCGGATTGTTTACATTATAAAATAAAATTCAGTAGATAAGTATGGCAAACAAATTTAACTAGTTCGTTATTTTTTTTCTATGTGTGAATACAATGTATCAGCAATAAAACTTGCATCCCAATAAACGACTTGCAGTCAATAAATGACTGAATCCTATATTTGCTTGGCTATCATATCTGCAAGCTTTCACCATTGAACAAAATCATACATATTTGATAAAATGTTTTGAAGAATCTATGTAAAATATATATGTATAATAGCTCATCATTCAGATGCAACAGTGTGAAATTACCTTGAGCAATGTAGGTGGTCGTTTAATATGTATATTCTTCACAACCCCCCCTTCTTTTGAATGATCTAGGAACAATTACGCGAGTACGAAAAGACGGCAAAAACTCTGTCGCAAGATGATTTGCGAGAAGAAAATCTTAGGCTGAAGAAGGAAAGCAGTTCGTTGACGCAACAGATCGAGGACTTGAAGAAAGCCGTAAGTTTACTCTTTTAGGATAAGGAATTCATCGGGTGAAAAGCTGAGCCATTTTCTTTTCAATTTAATGATAGTAATTTTGTTGTATATATTTTATTTAATGGGGTTGCCTAAACATTTTATACAAGTAAATCTTGCGGTTACCAAACACGAATCGCTAACGAATTATACCATTAAACGCTATGCCTCTATATATATACCCGCTTGAATTTATTACTTTCGAATTTTTCCATAGTATACATATAGTATACGTGTTATATAAAAAGTATAATTATTTTTTCCCTAGATAATGTTAAAATTGCTTTGTATACATATATTTTACTACGATATAGCCATTTAAAACTTTTCTACGATTTATTTTACTACAATATTATTGATGTACATTATATATTTAAATTGAAATTATAAGAATCACTAAAATTTTAATGAAATAACGTTTCGATGCAAAAGTAACAGTTTGAATGAATATACATGCAAAATAAAATATTTAATTGCATAATCGGGTCGTCGTAGTTAGATGCTATTAATTGTATTTAATCGAAGTGAAATTGTTAAAATGTCACTGTACAGACAAACATCAATGTGCAAGTAAAAAGTTAATAACATCATTGGAAATATGATAAATGATTAACAGTTTATTTAAACTTGAATTTAACAGTGACTAAGTAGATATTAAAATATTTGATTAACGGGGTCTCCATGCATTGGTCGTTCAATAAAATAAACTGGATTTGATTATTATCTTTTCCAAGACTTTATTAATAAATCGCGTTAGTTACAAACATCAAATATCAAAATCAATGGAAATTTAATTCGAGTGCAGTAGTAGAATATATAATCCTAAACAAGAATTAGATATACATTTAGTTGTACTAAATATATATATATAAAATTGTATAGTACATCTGTATATATAAAATCTTGTGTGTTATTGAATGAGTAATTTTGTAACGTAGAACGACGATCTGAGCGGTAAACTGCAAGATTACACGCACGTGGCGAAGATCCAGCGCAACCTAACAGCGGACAGCTCGGCGTTAGAATCGGAACTTCGGAAGGCTAAGAACGCGTTGACGAACGCGGAGAAGGCACGCAAAGCTGACTTGGCCCAGTGCAAGCTACGGTACGAGCAACGAGTCTCTGCCATTAGCGACGAGATTAAATCCATTCAAGCGCAGTTGACGCGTTACAAACGTGAGCGCGACACCTACAAGCAAATGCTCGAGGGTGCCCAGAAAACGATTGCTGAGCTCAAAAGTGTCCGGCCTAGACGGCCGTCGAGCACATCCACTGGGAAGTCCACGGATGAGGTACCACTTCAGTCTTACATTTTATTTTAGCAACGAACACTATAGGAATGTGCGAGCTCTCGAAAATTGGAGTTATTCGGCTGAAAACTTGATGCTACGATCTCGAATCAAGTAACGAATTGAGTCGAATAATTGTGATACATCGAGCATCTCGTAATACATGAGTGGCTCAAAAACTTAGTTTTTATGCACAGATTTGTTTTTACTAAAATTAAAACAAGTTATTAGGTGCATCAATTACACGGAGAGAAAATTTTTAGTAATTTTTATTAAACATTTATTATTACGGTAACAGATTGCTAAAATGCAAAAAATTACTGAACTTTCAGTAAAAATCAGTAGACTTCCATTAAAAATTGATAGAAAGTACAGTAAAATTTAATAAAAAGTTTGAAACTTTGCTCTTCGTGTAGAGAATCAACTTGTTTAAAGGGTTTGATATACATATGCATCGGTTTATATTAATACATGTATACATATACTTATTTGAAGCGAGCGAGTATACTTCGGTAAATTTTTCGAGTACTCGACTCGAACTCGGTGGAAAAACTCGATTCGCCTCGAGTACTCGCATATCTCTATTAAGTACAATCAAGTGGTTTATTAATCGACGTATACACAAACAACATTCGTTGAGCAATATATTATTAATTTGAGCATACTTTAATTATATGTTTCGAAAAAAATTATACCGTACTTATTATTTAAAATTGATAATTTAAGGATGAAGAATTGTCAGCAGCAAGTCGTGCCTTGTTGGAGAAGCAAATTGTTCAAATGGAGGATGAATTATCCGAGGCTAAACTCGAAGCTTCAAAGTTAAAGACCGAATTAGTCTCCGAAAAATCGGCTTGGGAGATCAAGCTTTCCGAAATGCAATCACGCATAAACGAGGTAACTTTTCGATTTACTCGATTAAATAATTTTGTGTACAGTATTCTAGATGATAATAAAAGTGAATGCAATTTAAAATATAACTGCGATAAAAACACTTTTGACTACGTATTTGCATGCATAATAAAAGTATGTTAACAAAATAAATAAGTAAAATGAGTTTCAACTGATTTAGCTGGAAGAGGAAAGACTTTTAGCGAGCGGACGTACAAAAATTCCGGGTCTGAAAGTCCGCATGGAACTGGCTTGGCAAAAGGAGCGCGAAGACCAACAACGATTGTTACAAGAGACGGCGACGCTCGCGCGAGATCTCAGACAAACGCTCTTCGAGGTTTGCAAATTACTTAATGACTTAATCAAAGGTGAATTAGCGCGGTGCGACCTTTCCTTCTTATCTCGCTCGTGCTAATCCTCCTTCTAAAGCTTTCGAACGACTGTTTACTCCTTTTATCCATTACTATACGATTTGAGAGTTATTGGGTGTTAAGTTGTTTATGGTTTCATCAAAACTCGCAAACAATCGCTCGGGTTTTCAACTACACGTGCAAATTGTTCAGCATTTTTGCTACCGGGCTTTTTACGTGTAATACCTTAATTGCGATATATTATGTTAATTACCGCATCATTTTATTGCTAACGAAGTATCGTGTATATCTAAATTAAATTAGCATCTTGTATTAATTGTTTCGTTGATTGTTTAGGTAGAGAGAGAACGCGATAAGGAGCGTTTAGAAAATAAGAGGAAGCAGGATCAGCTGAAGAAAATCTTTGACGAAGAAAAAGACGAAAACAAAAAGAAATTAGTCGAGGTAAGATTGAAGATAATTTATTTCGTCATTTGTCAGTGTCAATGTGGTAACCACCTTCTACAGCATTCTTTCTAATTTCAAAAACGAATCTATTAGAGACTACATCGCACACACTGTCACTGGTAACCTTATGCTTGCGAAATCACTCGATTACTTTATACCGCACGAGTCAAATTGCCCAAAATGTTAAATCGATACGTTTCATTATTTTAGTTTATATTGATATTTAAATAGGATTAAATGTACAATGTAGTCCTATGTATTTATAATTGTTATAATTTGCAACAATACATGCAACAATACGTTACATTATTAGATGAAATATTCGTCACCGAGATGCATCGTCCGACGTTCGTATGCTTGTAAAACCAAATCTTCTACTTTGTTCTACAAGTGATAAATAATACATCAGTATTGTCAAGGTTCTATTTGTACACGAGCATGCATAATTGCTTTGTAATTACTGCATAACTTTCCTTTACGATTGTTACACGTGATTTAAATATTCAATCATTATATGTACACGGTATACTCTTCGGTCTTACTTTAATTGAATAATTAACATTTCATCATTTAATTGATATCCCCGTCAAATATTTCGATGGATACACAATAGCGTTCTTGTTTAACGATATCAATCATTTATTAAATAGGTAACGAATTATGTTTACTGTAATTTTTAAACGGAAAATTCCAGTAATTATTCAATTTTATTATATGAATTAATAAATATATAACACAACGTTCCAAATTTACATACTTATGTATTCTTAAAAATTTTATTTATTTGGAAGTATGCATCAAAGACTGAATATAAAAGCTGTGCAAGCATATAAATAATGGGATCAAGAGTACTATCATTTGGTTTATTGTGTATTAAAAAAAAAGGTAAAATTGATACGGTGGGTAACGTTTGTAACGTTGTTCGGTAGCTACAATGCGACCTGCTCGAGCTGCGAGACGCGCACGCGAAGCTTCGGACGAGCAACGAGAAGATGCGCCGCGAGAAGGAACGACACGAACGCGAACGCGAGGAACTCCGAGGTTCGATAGCGAGCAAACGTCGCTCCGAGCAGGCCGAGGCTCGCAACCTGAACATTCTGCTGCAGCAGGTCGATGATCTCATGAGGCTGTTCCCCGAAATGAACGGAGTCGACGGGCATCCCCAGGATGGAAAGTCACCACCCGAGACCTACACGCCAACGCCGCCAAGGAGGTTGAAGGTTAGGCGACATGCTTATCTAAACTTAGATATTTATTCTAGTCGTTCAATCCGTTTTTCTATCTAAGTATCCGTAAAATGCGATTCTAAAAAATATTGTATTTATTTATGCAACAATATAGATAAGCCGCTTTTTCATAATCGCGCTGTAGTAAGAAATCTTCAATTAAGATATTTTACATAAATTATTAAAAAAATATGACAAACGTTTAAACGTTATTATACATATAAGATTCAAAGAAAATCACTATTACTTTAATCGTTTATAATAATCAGCAGTTAATGATGGACAGTGTAGTCGTACGAGCGATTCAGTTTAGTTATTGTACACTATAAGATCTAATTATTGTTAATTAAATATTATTTCACCCGAACGAAACCTGTACCCAATCAGCCGAATTTCAGACTATGTGTACATAAATATGTATTTAATGGTCTAATTACAGTTACTCCTGTCCGATACAATTTATATAGGTATTTTGAATATCGCAAGTGGGTTAACGATAAAAAAAAGTCCAAGAAACGGTAAAGCAACTTGTTGTCGATGTAACGGATTTAAGCGATTATATATATTATAATGAAATTTTCAATTCAATACCATATATTTTTAATTTGCAGTTACGTACTAAATAAAATTAATCAATTAAATTGGAATCACGCAAAACACTTTAAATTAATACATTAAATTTTTTAATAACTGTACATCAATGTCCCTAGTAAAAATTACACCAGGTTTGATATATTGAGCTATTTTAACATATTTTATAGTGCATTATTAGTCACTTACTATACCGATTTTCAAAAACTGATCAGTTTTACACCAAAAAATTGTTTTGATTTCTAGTACATACATTAACTCTATGAATTAAATATTAAATAATGGCATGAAATTTTCTATTTCCAAATTCAGGGACCAAAGTCAAGAGAATCTTCACCGATGCTAGATTCGAAAGAAGACAACCGAGGTATTTACAATTATAAATATTTTTATACATGCCAGTTAAAACTTGACGTGGAACATTTTGCATTGAAACAATTTTAGCATCATCCGTTGTACCTGTTGGAAAAACCGAGAAATTGGAGTATACAATAAAGAAGTTGATGGAGGTCGCCAAAGAATTGCAGGAATCAAAGAAAGCTGCGGACGAAAGTGCGAGTCGATCAAAGAAAATGGGAAAACGGTAACATTTATTCACGCTAATACGTTCGAAAATATTCTAGTATAAGATAAGATGTTGATATTAATAAAATTAATTTGATTAAAATTAAATCATTGTCAAGTCAATTCTTGTGTTTTGGAGGTACTTGAACGCGCATTCATCTTACATAAAGATAGATTTTTTTACTTAAATTCAATTTAAATATGATGTATTGTCAAGCAGGTCATCGTCGATAGATAACGATACCGGAAAAAGCAGTACGAGTCGCTCGAAACCGAGCTTAAAGAGAAAAAGCTTATCCTTGGAGCAAACAATTGGACGAAACGAACAGGTGAGCGATGCTTCATTTTTAATTTTATATATGCATGTATAACATAGGTAATAATTAATATACTATATTTATCGTTATCTTTTAGTCAATTTGGGGAAACAATAGTAACGTTTCCAGTTTGCAATCCTTAAATGGATCCGAAGTTGATAGTCGTCATTTCAGCTTACAACGTGATTCTAGCATTGAAAGGTATTCATCGCGGATTATTATAATTTTTGTACCTTTTTCCATATATCTATTTCGTTTTGTACTAATATTGTATAAAATATTCGTTTAGTCATTTATCGAGCGAATCTACTAAAAGTGAGATTTTACGGCACGATAAGAAACACAGTAAAGGAATCATTCGCAAAATTACTACGAAACTGACTAAATCGGCAAGTGTAGATGATCCAAATAGCTCGTTTGATTCGTCACTTCAGGTAAAACACGTAAATATTTATCACTGTTTTCGCATTATGCATATATAAAAATTATTTTAAACGCCCGCTTACTTATATGCTTTTAGTCGATACGACTCTTGCGTTTTTTGGAGTAAACGGCTATCGAGACTCGCAAGACGATTAATTTAGTGAATTTTATTTGGCTTTTAAGATAATAATTTTGACAAATCTTTTTAAAATACTTTTGTAAATAATTGTGACAAATCATATTCATATCATTCACTTACAGTAACAGCTATTATTCGTCTACTAAAATATCGCAGACATTATTTTTTTTATTTGAACATTGTTATTGTTAATAATTGTGGAAGTCTTTATAAATAATTACTATTTTAATACTGTTTGTTTGTAAGTATCGAACAAAATGGTTTAAATAATTGTTAAAAAGTAGAATTATAGTATAGTAGGTTATTGTTAGTTAAATCCAATGTATAGTTGCTCAATCAACTTGAAACTTGTGCTGAAGAATCATTTTGCGGAGTATGAATCTCTTTAGCAATACTTAGGTAATGAATGTGAATTTAAAACTTCTATCCCCATTTAATTATTCAAGTGAAAATTAACATAATGTATAAAAAATTATATTAAAATGTTAATTAACAAATAGTAAAACATATACACTTATTGTGTAATCTGTGTCTTATTTGTCATGACATACATTAAATGTTACACGTATAATTGTGATTTTTTGAAACTTTTGTTTTTTATATTACAGAATTAAATATATATTCTGATTAATTTAACCTTTAAAAATTGGTATACTGATAAAGTAACTTGTTTCATAACAATCACTTACCATCTTATTTACGCACAAACAGAATGTAATTGGGTGTAAATAACATTTTGTATATAAAATTAAAATTTTTTTTATCGTTAAACATAAAATTAGAAGCAATCAAAAATCATTGTTGACCCGAGTATAAAAATGACTGTAACACATTTATGCAATAATCGTTTGCTCTACATCCAAACCTCAAAATAAAATTAAAACAATATCCGACAAAATTGTCTAACGTGTATGTATATAATATTAAAAAATGTGCGCTTCTCTGTTTGTGAGTTAAAAGTTACAAATATACGGTCTCCCGCATAGGGGGCTCGTGTACGTGCAATTATTTAAGTTGACGCAAGTAAACTTTTGGTTACAGACCTCGGGGTCCGAGGCGAGCATTACCGATGCCATGAAAAAGGAGAAGAAGAATCTCAAGAAAAAGTTGTCGAACATGTTCAAACGCGGCTCGAAGAGCAACGGGTACGTATTCCGTCTTAGCTCGCTTTCCTCTCCTCTTCACCCTTTAAACGTTTGATTTATACGTCGAGCCTCAAAGTGACATAGGGTTAAATGGCCCTTAACGAGTCAGTCAAATCACTCAACCCTTTCCTTTTCTTTTACTCTTATTTATATATATATATATATATATATGCGTATTATTTTTTACTTCACTTATAACTTTTGTATAATTAACATACAGTTAATGGAAGATTGATATGGTTTCCACTTGACAGTTACGTCCATTGCGCTTGTTTTAATTTCAAATGCATAATAAATTAATCTCGAATTAAATATAACTTTTCACCCTGATCATATAAAAAGTCTACTTTATCAACCTCTACGAGTGGAGTAAAATTGCGTTTTATTCCTTCGATCACTTGATTCCCCGTAGACTCATTCTATTCATTGTAGACACGTTTTATTCATTGTAGACTTACTTTTTTGTTTTGAATACTTACCGGGAGAGCATTTCAAGATTAGGAAACGGATCGTGCCCAGCTTGTAGGATTTGTTTTCTAATATAAAAATATGTAGAAAGCCAGAGCCGCAGACCCTAACAATCGTTTTTTCAAACGTAATAGGCTATTATAGCAAAATTTCCAAAAATGCTTGTAACTTCTAACTTATAAAATATTGACATTTAAACCAAAGTTTAATGAAATGCTGAGATAAAATAGATATAATTTAAAAAAAAGGCGCTCAAATCCGTTGAAATGGAGCAAAGTTATAGCCGAATTAAGAATTAGAAGCAATTTTAAACAAAAATTGGGCAGTACAAATTTTATTGATTTTTTTAAGGTAAAATTTTAAAATTCTTAATTCGGCTATAACTTTGCTCCATTTCAATGGATTTAAGCGTCTTTTTTTTAAATTATATCTATTTTATCTCAGCTTTATATTAAACTTTGGTTTAAATGTTAATATTTGATAGATTAAAAGCTACAAGTATTTGAAGTGAAGTCTTTATTTTTTGTAAATTATGCTTTAATAGCGTATAAATTTTGAAAAAACGATTGTTAGGGTCTGTGGCTCTGGCTTTCTACATATTTTTATATTAGAAAACATATCCTACAAGCTAGGCACGATCCGTTTCCCAAACTTGAGATGCTCTCCTTGTTATTTTAACATTTTTATATAAATACAACAATAAGTTTATTAATATAAATTAAATATATCAAAACATTTTACAATATTGAAAAAATTTAGTAATTAAAAAAATTGTTATCGCAAAAAGTGACTTTTTAAATGATTAGGGTGAAACATTTGATATACTTCGGGAGAAAAAAAGGCGATTATTTCCTTGGATGAATTACTGCCAAAAGCTAAACCTCAGGCAGCAAGTTTTATCCCAGGAATTAATGCCTAGTTTACTCCCTAAGTGCATAAATAACTATTAATAAAATCTATACTTGTATAGTTGACCGATTACAACATTTGTATTTTTAAAAAACTATAAATAATAAGTCACGTTTGTGAAGCTATGGATTTTTATATCTATATAATATATATTTTTAAATAATTTTTTCTTGGTCATAAAATACAAAACATTAGTATGTGGAAAATAACTAAATTACATTGGATGTTTTAGTTTGGACAAGAAACTGGACTCGAAAGATAATAGTCGACCTTCCTCGAGGAGTTCCACAGTTTCAGCACGGCCATAATTTCCGTTAATTCCAAATGCTTCAGTCGCGCATCACTGTCGATACTTTCATTTATCTTCATTCGTTAAATAATTTATTTATGCAATGATCCAAGAGACGTGGATGCCAAACTTGGCATTTTATGTACATACGAACATATGTACATAGACACACGCTTGCACACTAGCACGCGCACACAAGCAATAATTTATATTTACGAAATATATTTATACCAGTGTTTTGTGATAAACTTTACGAATCATTGTCACGAAAAATGTTAATTAAGATATAGGAAAAAAATGAACTTCCACGATGTCGGTGTGTACCTTTTAATATAATTTTAAGAGTCAAATAATCAAAAGTGCCTATAAACATAAAGTTACGTCTAACTGTCCAACATTTATTTTTTAATTATTTTATAATTTTTATTTTATCTTGTGCATTAATCTGAACTTTGTTTTTCCAATTCCAACCAAGAATACAATATCATCTACGTATCATATGATCTTCCCAATTTACAGCCAGTTCAAACCAATAATTTAGCTTTCTATATTATATAGTTCGAATAAAAGTTGTTATATAAGCTACTATTATATGTAAATATTGTTATTGATTAAATATGTTGATGAATTGACCCTTGCTGTTATTTTAATTACAAAAAAACTATATAGTGTATAAAACAAAATTTATTATATACATAGAAAATAAATTTTAATTAAAAATACGTTTAGATATAATTTTTAGAACATATAAATTACATCTGTTTGTTATAAATTTACATAGTCTAGAATAAAATTTAAAGTAAATAATCCTGACAATCCACACGCACTCCGACTTCTTAAAATAACTTATATCGTTATAAATTTGTATTACTCCACTAAATGTGATATATGACAATGCCAACGAGTTTATTGATTTTTGAGGGTTAAGAGTATGTAGTTAAATGTACCAATAAATTATAGCAATCTTGTTACTACCCAACCGAAGGTCAGACTCTTTAATGACAAATTCTATAAGTATCTTTTACAAACGACTTTGTTTATAGATCTAAAAAGAAAAATTATCAGAAAAAAGGAAAGTGTATAATTTAATTTAAAGTTAAGATAAATATTCTGCAAAAGTATATAGGTGAATGATAAAACGTACAAATATTTGGATTATTAAACTTAAGTAATATAAATGATATCGTGAACCGAAATGAGTCGATTTTAGTACGAATCTTTGTTTTGAAAAATAAAAAAGTATAATGTATCCGCAATCATTTTTTGATAATACCATATATTGTAAACCAATGTGCTCAGTATGTCCATATGTTGATTATTCAAATATTTTCTTCATTTGTGATTCGAACTGCTCCACGTTAAGTAAAATTAAATCATGTTTTATTAAAAAAAACAAATTTTATTAAATAAACACAACAGTTTTTTATTTCATTTAACCACCATTACCTATAGCAATATCAGTAGCCAGTATATAGAGTTAATTACTAATAGATAAATGAATTTTTTGTACTAATATCAATAAACAGTTGTAATTAAAACTAATATACAAAGACTGTAATTGTCCTCTAAGTAGATACGGATAACCATCTTATTGGGTACAAAAATATCCTGAAAAATATTGGTGCAATATTATATTAAACAAAACACAGCAACAACCGTAACAGAAAAGTAAATATTGAATTGCGTTTAAACACAAATCTATGTCTCTGTTACCGAGTTAAGAATACATGTATTTATTCCAGGACAATTACATAAGGAAAAACTGATCGCTTAAAACCGTTTCGCATCTCTCCGTTAATACCTTGGGAGATGTTGGTCCTCGCGAGACCCGTTAAATCTGCGCATCAAAAAAAAAAGAATATATCGAGTATAAAAATAAAAGTAAGAGAAAGAAATACGCTACTCGGAGATAAAAGACGGTGAATTCAGTTTATCGGCGATTTACGGGGAAAGTCCAGAGCCTGGTTCATCCCGTGCCGAAAAACCTGTAGCACGGGTCCGGGTAAGATACCGCTGACATCGGAAAGCCGGTGTGTGTTGGTTACGACAATAAAATCCGAGACGCTTCCGGCAACTCTTCTCGACGGTTCGTTGGCTTTGAGACAAATGCGAAGATACGGATTGTCCATTTCTTTATACACACCTATTCTACCGCGTGTAGAACTAATCAATTTTTTAACTCACTTTTGTGTGTAAGCAAAAAATTAAATAAATTTAATTAAAATAAATGTGTAATATATTTTAATTTAAAAATAAGGTTAATCAATAGTATGTTAAAATTCATAATACTCAAGCTTAGACATGGCTTTTGTTATGAATAATTATTAAAAATAATTGAGGAAGTTTGGATGTAAGAAGGTAAAAAAATTAATAATAAAGATACCTGTTTCGTTTAGGGTCCGTATGAAAAATGTTTTATTAAAAAATGTTTTTCATGCTACAACATCGGAGTACCATCGTCATCTAATTTGGTGACGTCGTAACAGTACAAAAATGGCATTTTTACAAGATGACCAAGCTTACGTGACTAAAGTATTCCAATTAGCAATCGTGTTATTTTTTTTCGTTCACCTCCGTCGAGATTTCGTTCATTATTTCTTTTCGAGTTTTGTTTTTGTTTTTGTTTTTTGTTTTTTAAAAAAAGCTTATTTTTCGTTTCCCCATCCCCTTTCCGTTCGCTCGTCACTTGTAGGCGTGCGAGTTTTTACACGCACACACCTCGAATTAAACGATTTTACAGAAATAACGGACAGGACGATCCTATCGCCCGGTTCATTTATCTTTTCTAATTCTTTCCTAATCCTTTGAAATTTCGCTTTTCTATCTACGTTATTATTTTTTTCTTCTTCATATTTGCGTCTCGAGATGCGCTAACGGATAAACGGCGATCGTGAGGTTCGTGCAAACTTTTTCAAGAAAACTTTTTATAGTATACAAATGTTTGCGGAAAGCGTTTTCCCGCTTGCCTACTATACATTGAAAATCCTCAAAACTAATCGTTTGCGTATTTCGTTGACGTACAATTTTTTATAGAAAAATTCGCAAGCTCGTATTACGCGTGTAGTAGACACAAATTCACGAAAATATATATGATTCTTTAGCACAAACGGGATTCATCCTTTTGCACAATTATACACGTTATAGGTTTTCTTTAAAAAAATAAGAAAAAAGTCTGCGAAACGACAATATCGCGCGTTAATCTACAAGGAGATGCATCTGATTCATTTTAACAAGTGCACTGTTTCATCAAAATTTTTTTCTTTTTTTTTCTTCTTTCTGACACCCATTTCTTTAGAAATATAGGTATGTGTACCATTATTCGGATAAAAAATGTAGGAAACATGCTTGCTAGACTTTCCATTTAATGAGAAATTCTAGATTAAAACTACGACTGCAGCTAATTAACGGAATACAGATGCACAACCCCTTTCAGTCAGTAGTTCGTGTAACACGATGATCAAGAAATCTTGATGACAATATTGTATACAACTCTTACGTCCCGTACTTTTTATTATCCCATGCATATCGTTATTGTTTCAGCTGCCAAGCTACATATAGTTGTGTAAGTACGTTCTGATAATACAATCTGATAATAACAAAATTTTTTTTTTTCACTCGTATCTAGAAAAGTTTGCACACGCACAAATTTAAACGAAATATCTACGAGACACGATACCGCGTTACCTGCGTTCTAGATCATCTGTATTACTTTCGAGAGCGAATATACACATACGCTCTACCGATTTTCTTTACCTTTTTACCCTTCTACTTTTTTAAATTAGGAAAGAAGTGGGAAAAACGAAACGGATGGTATAATTTAACTGATTCTGCGATTCGGCACTTCTTCGGCGAGTGGCTATATAATTCGATGTGAAATGTGAACATCACCGACTTTCTACAGATTTTATATTTTTTTATGTGTATTCATGCAGCATATAACAATCCAGACAATTTATTGTTATATTTATTAAAATTTGACTAATTATATAAAATTAACGCATTGATTTGATTGTAAATTAATAACTATCGTTTGAGCTGCGTTGTTTCGACAATACTCTGGAGACATATTTAATAATTATTTTAAACGCTTGGTAAAAAACAATGTAGAAGTTAAATATTTGCTAGTCGGTAATAATCGTTTGCCGCTTCACATCCCTTAAGTATTTAAAATACAAAACTGCTTTTTGGTCTCACCGAGGGAATGAAGGTATAAACTGGCGACAACCAGATACCTCCATCAAGGAGGTTTATGAATAAAAATTCATTTAATTTTTTTCAAACATCTTTTTTAGTTTATTCGCTTTGCTCGTTTAGGCACCGCCTTGGACAAAGTGGATTTGATCATTGGGTTTTTAACGCACAATTGAATTATGCTTCTCGATGAAACGCGAGATGGCAAAGTTTACATCGTTTCGAAAGATTGATGCCTCTTGTTTCTCTTTATCAAGACGACGAGTTTTAAAGAGCTCATTTTTCACTGATATACATACACGAAACAAAGAAAAAAAAGAAAATACAATATAGCCTAAATAATTATAAAATCTAATCGTCGGCTTAATTTGCATTTTTACTAATTTGGATCGATTAACGATTGCGCTATGCAAGTTTCTTGTCATAGTAATTTTAATTTTTTTTTTAGAAAGTCGCTAAATTCTTAAAATACATATATTATTCATATATATTCGTATAGCAGTCGAACGTCAAATCACTGGTAAATTTGCACATTAAATTTCAGCATTATTACGTTTTTTGCGGCTAAATAATTACGCGCTTAATTATTATTCTCATTTATTTACAACACTTTCAACCTTTCTTTTATGAAAATCAGTCCTTTCGATAAATTTAACATATTTTTACTAGCAATGTTGGACATTATCGATTTCTTAGTAAAGTAACAAATTCAAAGTATTCATGCTCAAGAACACAATTAATGCACGACTATTAAGTACTTTCTAATTTTATAAATAATTATAGCCAAAGTATTGTTTTAAAATAAACAAAAACGACAGTAAATAAAGAGTGTATTTGAAAATAATTGTATAAATAAGCTGTGAAAAGCGTGAATAATTTAAAAATGTTCCATAAGCTGTTATTATAGTGGATTGGTAAGTACCTCAAAAGTCTCAATATTTCACAAACACTGAAGAAAAATAAGTTTTTGTAAAATTACATTCTATATGAAAAAGAACTTCATTAATAATGCATATTTGAATAAATGTTATAAATATTAATATTTTATATTAAAATCTTCTTTTGTATTAAAAAAAATAAATCGAAAAATTAAAACTTTATACAAGCACTCTTATTAGGAAATAACAGAGAGAAATCGATTTAGCTTTTTATCGTTTAAAAATTTACAATTAGACGCCAAATAACAATTGTTCATAATAATAGCTATGTCCAACAAATTTCTACAGCAGACGCACGTCTTAGCGAGTCGAGTCTTCAAATTCTCATTAATCAAATGTATAATGAACGAAAAAATATTTAAAAAATCAGTCTAGCAATTGCTTGCACGCAAAAGTCTATTTTAAACTGAACAAGATCATCACACACATAGACAAATCAATCTTTCAAAACAACAAGTCGACTGCCTCTCGTTTACTTTCAAATAGGACGAAAACATAAACTAATTAATTGTGCTCTTGCGTGATGCTTTTATGGACCTAAGTTAGACATACAATAAAAGTGTAATGCAACGTATAATTATTATCATCAACGACTACCTATTTACGTGACATATTACAAAAATGTATCGATTGACTAGCTTTTGATAAAATTATCCGCCCTGGAGTTCACAATATTAGTAGTACTTATTGAAATATTGCCTGATGAACCGAAGCTCGATCCGAATGTATACTTTGCGCTATGCACAAAAGATTATAATTGTCTTTTTGGTAAACCAGCGTAGTGTTTACAGTAAAATAATTGGAACGATTTTTTAGATATATTCTGCAATCGTAATACAAACTAATCATTATTAAATATTGCAATAAAAAGTTATAATATTACGAAAAATGTTGCTCGTTATTTCTTTTTTAAAAATTCGTAAACGCGTATTTATTAAAAAAATAATTCGTGAACAAGCTTCGGCCATCTTTCAAATCGTATCATTATTTATTGGGTGTAAAGTGTTTCGTGTGTTTCTACGTGTGAATATTAATAAACCTTTCGATGAGGCGAAAACTGCACGGAGCCAGTCATCGAAGGGTCGTTTTTATCCCTTATATAATCGGCCATTGCCACGCATTTTCTCATGTAGTCTTACATCAATTAATCGCCTAATACAATGTGTTTTTTTCTTTAGCGCTATGCATATTAATCGTTACAATCTTGTTTATTTTACGCGTAAAATCTTATTGTATTACAAAGTACTTGCGCTATATTCGATACCTCGATTTTCTATAAAGTTCATTATTATTTTTTACAGGGTGCATTTCCATTAGTACACCCTCGTTAGACCCCTTGTTCTCTCCTCTTTTATTTTCTTCTTCATTTTCCTTCGCTCCTACTAGCTTGCTTACTCTCGATATCCACTTTTCTCTCTCAGCTTTTCATTTTCCGTGTTCGTTTTCCCTGCCCCCCCTTTTTAATCTGCAGTCTTCCAATTGTTGCATTCACGCGCACGCAGAACGTACGTTTTACAAATGTACCCCGCGACAGAGACAATTTGATATTTTATCTTCGTTAGTCATCGTTACTCTATGAGCGTTCGATGAATCTCGTCGCTTCGTTCGTTCGTTTGTTTTATTTTTTATTTGGGTTCTCTCGTTGGAACGCGTGAAATTGTCAGTCTTTCATTGTTTATACGTTAATTAAGAGTAATTAATTTTAGTCTTACAGGTAGTAGGGTTTTTAACACTTCGAAAGGCGCTTCTAATTTTTTCTTTAACTTCCCTTGTCCAATAATCTTTATTTTCAATTTTTAATTTCCTGATCCTTCGTTTAAGCGCAGTGTTTATTAAACTCGCGGAAAACTCACGAGAGTGATGTATGCTTTTGTATAATCCTAAGCCACAGATTTCGATGTTTATTCCGACCCATAATGATGCAGGTTACACTTATTATAGACGCTTCTTTTTCTTCTCCACGTGCACGAGAGAATCTTAGAGAATTTAATCTGGACGTTTATTTCGTAAAAAAATTCTCAACATTATAAAATTATATGGTACGTCTTTAGAAGACTGTCCGAAAAATTTCTTTGTTAATTTATAATCTGTCTTGTCTCTAGATAGTATTTTTTTATAATAAAGCTAAGCTATGATGAAATGCGCATTTACAATTCGAATTAGTTCGACAACGAGTAATTTTATTATTTTTTTGACAATTAGCCGCTTTCTTGTCACGTCGTTTCAGCGATAACTATAAAATCATAATATGTACAATATTTCATTTTGATTCAACAGTAAATCGTCCAAATAAATAAAAACTATGACGCCAATATATTTTTTTTATGTTGAATTGAATTGTATATTATAATTTTAACAAATCTGTTGCTCTAGTAGATATTGTAGCTCAAAAATTGAAAGTAAAATTAGTGTCGGTGAGTGTATAAATCTATTTATATTCTAAACAACATGAAACTATTAACACTCGAATTTTTGTATTACATTATTAATAAAAAAATAAAAGTGTTAATATTTTCGTAATGCTCAAAATGTTTTAAAATGTCTGCAAGATAATGATCAGAGTTTTTGATTTAGGTATAACCAACAAGATATTATAATAATCATTCGATGATCAACCGAATGCGTCAAGGAATATTCGACACGAATGTAATGCAATGTCGCGAAATCTGTGTAGAAACTACAAAGCATACATGTACAATACGATTCTTCGATTCCTCTTTCCTCATATACTTAAACGTTACAATTATAATATAATTCTGCGAAAGAGCATCAATGAAAAATATACACTTACGAGAATAAACACGCGCTGTGTTAGTGCTACGTCTTACTTCCTTAGCACGCGAATATATGAATCACAGACCTACGTTTACATGCTTAGCTCAAGTCGATCTCAATAGTGCGATTTTTGGTGATTTCCGAGGTAGATATAATAGATATATACGCGAGTTTTCTTTTTCTTTATCTTTTTATACGATTATTTGCTGCGTGCAACGCAGACCACATTTACTCATTTCATTTTTTAATACTATTTTGCACGTGACCAAGTCTTAAAATAGTAGACTGCCGATTAATTTGTGTATTTTTGCACTACCCTATAACAATTGTTTTCATCTACTTTTCTCGAAACTTATAAAATATAAAAATCAGTAGATTCATATTTCGTGGTTTCAGTAATGTCGCTATATTTTTCTGTTATTCATAATTTATAACTAATGTTGTATCAAATATTGTCATTAATTATAAATTATTCATGAGCACAAATTACAAATTAGTCCTCAT
This sequence comes from Theocolax elegans, assembly GCA_026168455.1. Taxonomy (NCBI): domain Eukaryota; kingdom Metazoa; phylum Arthropoda; class Insecta; order Hymenoptera; family Cerocephalidae; genus Theocolax; species Theocolax elegans. The sequence continues at coordinate 62,430,358 of CM047427.1, forward strand.
AATTTTTTTATATTTTAGTAACCACAGATTTTAGTTAGAAATAAATCATTTTGGTGCTTCCCGCAAAAAAGTATCAAAACCATTGCACTAGTTTCTTACCCCGGAAAACTCGCCGCGAAAAATACGATGAACATCAAGTACACACACACACTGACGGTGCAAGAATTGACCAAAGCAAATACATTTTTTACGTATGCATATCGATTTCCGTCGACGTTATTTTCGTTTGATCGAGTGGAGCTACGCACGGAAAGGAGGTCACAAACTGTTTTACATCGGAAATGACAAAAGGATATACTGTCGAACTTTAATAGAATCTCGACCGATAGAGCAATGCGTTTACGGTTGCAAAGTGATTAAAGAAAGGTAATTAATTCAGTCCATTCGTTAAAAAAAAGGTGTGAAACAATAATAAATGAAAATAATATTATATTAGAGTATGTTGCTTGAGAGCGTAAAATCAGAAAAATTCCATTTCCCGAAATGGATAACACAAAAACAATATTGCAAGTATATCGCATGGTTTGCTATCCTTTTTTTCTCCCGCCTATACGATACATTCATTCACGCATTCGATCACAAAAAAAGGAAAAGAAACCTCTCACACACTAGCTCTCAATCACAATCTCCCCTACGTCCTTTCGCCTGATGCGATTCTTAAAAAGTCTTCTAATAATATGTGTATATATAATATATTCGTGTATATAATATATTTTATGAATATTACTGATTAAGTAAATACTAAAGGAAAGAATCTATCTTTCTAGTAGCATTTGGCTTGCCAAATTCTGTCAGTTCCATATAAATAGCATTAAACGTTTATTAGCACTTAGGACTCCAGGGATTATTGCCGTTCCTCTACGATTGAACACATTCTCAGTTGAGATCCAAGTTTAGTCTTTGTCTAAATAGAATAATTATCTCTCGTATTGCTTGACGGATTTAACCGCCAGAAAACGATATTCGTTCGTGACAACAATTACCCGGGAGTCCTAGCGATAGATAAGGTCCTTTATTAAAGACATAAGCACTAAAACCTTAGCGAAAAGCAAGAGTAAACTTTTTCATGATATACTTTTTATTTTATATTTACTTTTCCGTGCATAAAACGTTACCTAATTTGAAGGCATGAAAAAATTTACTCTCGTAGTCCCTCTTGCTTATAATTTTTTCTGTTTCATTTTTTTCAAAGGGCTCGTAGCTTATATTTTTAATTGTAGACGTATATTAACCTATATTCTTCATTTAAATCGAAATTAAATCACTAATAAAAAGTATGAGAATATGATTCATATCCGTCTTCTTTACCGTTTCCTGCGGAATATCAATTAATCAAAAACATTAATATTTTCTCGCGTGCTGATCTCGCGTTTCATGCGCATAAAAGATTCACATCCAGATAACAAAATATAATAAAGTAAATGTGTTGTTTAAAACTTATTAAATAGTAAGCTTTTACAGTCTAGCAAAATTGTTCAAATAATAATCGGAAAATCCAGTGTTTAAATTCCCGATCACGTAAAAATGCGTTGATGTACATATAAAAGCAGAAAAAGGCAGAAGGAATGTTTTTGTGAAAAGAATTTAGTATTAAGTCTTCGTTGGTTGCGTAATGCAATCACAAGTTACCTGGATAAAAGCTATGCAAACGAATTGATGAAGCTTAAAAAGTATAAAAATGAGGAATATCTTTCATTAATTGATATTACTCTCGCTTCTGATCTATAACCCTTCGGTATAGTCGTCATTTTTTTTTGTTTTTGGTCGACTGCGAACCAATGTTATTTTTTAAATTTTCTTAAAAATTATTAATTATTCTCTATCGCACACGATCTATTATTTTATACATTGTCTCTAACGTCGGACAGTTGAATTTATATGAGAATATATGTGCTGCGCTTGTGTCTTCTGTCTCTCATTTGTTTTTCGTCATACTGTATTATTACAATTGTCGTCGAAAAATTATAAAAATAGCGCTAACCTTCTGCATAAAAGTGTGTAGTTGACAGTACGAATGCGGTGCCATGTATTATTTATTATTATTATCGAGCAAAATGAGATTTTTAGGCCTCGCCAAAGCCACCAATGGCCTGCTCTGTCATGCGCAAGCACAGCGACTCCAAGCGAGAATTTATCTCAGGTTCCGTCGTCTCTATTGCGCTGCTTGAGTGTCCGAGAAAATTGTCTCGCGGTGCACTGTAAGTGCGTTGCAGTGTTCTTTGCAACTGCTGTAATTTATTACATGATATATGAGAATTTATTTTATTTTTTTTTTATTTCATTTTATTTTTTTAATATGAGAATTTATATTGGATACAAATCTTTATTGATATTAAATATTTTAAAGAAAAAATAATTTATGTTTTATATCATTAGGCATATGAATTAAAAATTATAAATTTAATAAGTGCAAATAAACAATTTAATTTTACATTTACGTAAAATAATACCAATAATAATAAATACCTCTAAACTCGCCTCTTGAAGGCTAGGTCGTTTCTCAGGGGCCTGTACTGGTTGAAGATTACTCTGAGTAGACGATTGATTGGAACATGATTGCAAATACGGCGTTGATATGCTGTTCCTGTGAGGTGTCACCATAAAATTACTCGAAGATTTGGCACTTCCCATATGACCCAAATTCAAACTGGGTTTTCGACTATGTTGTTGCGAGTTGCAATATCTCCTGTTAAAGAATCCATGATTATGCTGCCATCTGAAAAAACAATAAAATTATATTGATATTAATACCAAAATTAAGGAATCAGAATCAGAATATTAATTAATTTTTAATTAACCGAAATCAAATTTGATTTATTTAATATATAATTGTATTAAAAATAGTTTGTAAATTCATTTTATATTTCTTTAAATATTCATTGTATTGCTAATGCTTTGAGGGAAAAAATTTAATTGTGGTAAGGTTTATTTGTCCATTTTCTAAATTTTTTAAGATAATCATTAAAATACTAAAATTAAATATATTATTTACTTTGGGGTAGGTCGAGGATTGCCAAGGCGACTGCGCCATTGTTGTACTTTTTCTTTCTGACTTGAAGTAAAGCAATCATGTTGCAATACTTTCTCAACAATACTTATGCATGAACACAAAACTGTATCATCTACATTTTCTAAAGCCAATCTGCTGCATACTGAAATACAATAATTAAAAGGGTTTTAGTTAATCTCTTTTCAATTTATTAGATAAATATTATAATTAATTTTGTGTTTATTATACATTTTCCAAGCACTTTAGTGAACTGCGTGGGTATATCCTGACTATCATTTTCTTGGCTGGGTTTCAGGGGTGATGCCACAATGGCTTTAAGTTCGTCTAAAGCGCTGACCAGCAGTGGCTTCTGAGCGAACGACACAGATTGATTTGTCTCGCGTTGTGGTTGCACTAAATCTTTTTCAAGATTTAATAATGTCTGATAACGCTGTTGTAATTTAGCAATCGATAAAGCGAGTTTATGCCGCGCACCTTTAGTTACACCTTGCTCGGCCAGACGATCTTCTGTCAATTCAAGCATTTCTTCATATGATAAATAAGTAAACAAATAGCTGTATTTGTGAAGACGCAATGTTTTAAGCCATGAATGAATATCTAAAGAAGAATTTAATTATTATTTGTTAATTTGTACTGTTTTTACAATTTCTATAATGAAAAAAAAATTATTATTATAAATATAAACCTCTCATTCCTGTAGATAATGGACGAGCAGAAGCTTCATCTAAGCGACCTTCACTTCCACTGCTTGCGCAAGAACTTTGAGGACTGAGTGTGCCTAATCCAATTAAAGCAGCTGTTTAAAATAAAAGTAAATAGCGAAGTTATAATATTTTTATAGAATAGAAATATATTAAATAACGATAAAAAAGGTAACTTACTGGAATGGTCTCCTGAAACACTGAAGCTTCGTGCCTTGTGCCTAGTTGAAATGTTAGAATTTCCACTGCGTTCGATTACTTCAGGTTGTTGTGAAGAAGCTACAGGAGGTGTCAGACTGTTTGAGCGTCGTTGGCGAGTAACAGGGAGTTGAAATTGAAAGTTGAAAGGTGTTCCAGATTGTGCACCATAAGCTTGGCTTATTTGATCTGTTTGTTTAACATTCTTGTGCCAAGTTGTATCCCATCTATATTAAGAAAAAAATCATTTACAGCATTTATTATTAAATCACCGCACTACCAAATAACAACTTTAGTTTACTGAAGTAAATAAAAGAACAGTTGTCACACAATTTTAAATAATTTTTAACGTGCAATGAAATTTTTGTAACCTGACAGTATAAAAGTAAAGAAGCATAATGAACCTACCTGATAGGTGTATTATTGGTATACTCTTCAACATTGTGAATTGGTTGTGCATTACTAATTCTATCTTCAAGTTGTCTAAGCCATTGGGTTAGCGTACGTCTGTCTTGACTAGTAATAGCAGGATGAATAAGAGTGTAACTAAGAAGCTGCTGTGTTTGCTCTGTATATTGACCAGTGGTCACACAGTGACTGATCAGTTCCGGTATGACGAGCAAGTAGCATTGTTTACATTCAACATTTCCAGGTCTAAGAAGCGGAAGATGAGTAAGTAGTTGATTGATGGCAACTTCGGTTGTCTCCGACAATAGTGAATTGATAAAAACTAAAAATTGTAAATCAACACAATTGTATAAATGGTATAATACGTATGTCATAATAATGTATAATTCTTTTGAATTATGAATAATTCTTTGTAACATAAGTAATTTTGAAAATAATTCAATTAAAAATCTACTCATTGAAAATAATTGAAAAATAAAAATTGAATCACAATATTTTAATATTGCTTACCAGGATTATTAGCATTCAGTTCCTGTGAGTCAAGTTCAGAGACCGAATGTAGCGAGTGTTGAACAGCTTGTGCAAGAAATCGAGCTTGAACTGCTGGGATTCGTCTCAGTAAGGCATACAGTACAACTGTTTGTTCGCACTCGTTCCATTGAGAGAAGACCCTAGTAAGTTCACCCACTTGCTCACAAAACAGAGCACCCGGAGACCATTTCATTTTGTACAGCACGCCTATAAAAACAAAATGTGTATATTATTATTATTGGTTACTATTCATTAATGGCTACTTCTTCAATGCTACAAAGCATAAAAGTATTACAATTGACATAGAAATATCATTATGATATTTAATAAGAATCTAAAAACTTGGAAGATAAAAGGAACAGTGTAAAAGAGCATGGAGAAAAAAATAAAAAATTAACAGAAACAAAGTGATACGATTTTATGGAGTTATCACTAGGTGACTTTGAACAAAATGCTTGCCCTTCTTTCTCCAGATCAGAGTCTTTATACAGTCTACTTTTACAGACAGTTTAGAGAGCACGGAGCAAACGAGTTTTCACCAATTCCAATAAAACCAAAAGAAACACGTTCCATCTCTATCAGAAGCCATAACGAGAGAGGTAAAGTCGCCTTCGGCGGTGTACGTGTTTACACATGTGCACGCACGCATGCACACTCACCTACAAATAATGAATATATAGCGGAAAGGAGCGTGCAAAATATTAAACGCGCGTGAGTGAGTATACAGAATCGAAAATATACATAATGCGGGACCTCCTGATATATCTGTTGAGAGGTACCTCAAAAAAGAAAGACGAAAAAAAATTGTCGAGGACGCCTAGTCGAGTCCCAAAATACAAAACACGATGGACTTGGTTGAAAGAAATGGGTAAAAAGCCGAATACTATACCAGTGTGTAGCCAAGAGTCGAGGACGTAACACGTCTTTTCGCCACCAAACACCAACAACGCACGGCAGCTTTGATAAGGAATATTTTTTGTTCGCGCTGCGAGCGTTATTTGTGACTTCTCGTTTTCGGTCTCTCTTTTTTCTATACTTTCAATTCATTTGCAGAAACACATGTGTCCGGATGTTTTCGGGACCCCGTGCGTGCTACGGATAAAATCATGACTGTCGTTGAACGCACCGTGACGTCTGACGTCGCGAGACGAATGCACTTTCCGAATGAGTTTTATCTATATCTACGCAAGCGTGCGTGTGCATGTATGAGTGAGTGAGTGTCGGTGTGTGTGTGTGTCTGTATGAATATTCGAATATGTTCATTTTATTCGTAAAAAAATTCATTGTTATTACATTTATTTGTTAACAAATGTAACTCTGATACAATATTACAATTTTTTAATTTACCAAGATTATCTATTATAAATAAATTAATTAATCTATTATTAAATCACTAAAGTTACAAGTTATATAAGTATATCTTATTTTAATGATATGTGAGGATGGCTAGTAATAGCAAATACAGCATTTATTTCCGTATAAATAAATAAACACATGAAAATTACATTAGTAACTACATGTATTTGATGTACGTTAATTTTTATTACGTTATAAGCATATTTAAAATTTGTTGTATTTTTAAATTATTGTTGTTTATATGCGCTCAAATTCGAGAATAGTAAAGTACTTAATATGTAAGATTTTTAGTTACGTAAAGATAATTTAATAAAAATAGTAAATTGTTAAGAAAAAATATACTTAATATGTTATTACATTATGTTAATATAATTTTTGCAATTTTTATTAATATCTAAATTAAACACTGAAAATATTTTCCAGAAATAATATTAAGAAATTTACGTTATTTTATCGATGATTTTTAACTTTTTAATTAATTTGCGAATTAAATTTTCCTCGATTTGGCTATTTTTTTTATAATAATAATATATTGTTGAATTAACAAGTTAAGAATAACTCGAATTAGATTATAAGATTTAGGTAAATATATGGAATTTTAAAACGTCTTAACGAAGCGTGATGAGTAGGAATTCAAACAAATAATGTACAATCGTCTATATGACGAGTTTAATCAGAGCCATAATATATTATCAAAACTGTCCTTTCCTATACTGAAATGTCATCATTGGGTTGTTGTTCAGGCCAAACCCGAATTACGGAAATACATTTCCTCTACTTTTTAATATTTTTCTGTAAACCAGTTTATTAACGTAATCTTTATATTTAATAAATAAATAAAAAAAAATAATTAAGTATTAGATAGTCGAATCAGAAAAAAATAAAACGTAGAAATATTGTCTATTACGAAGTGATTATAGGCCTGCAATATCTTTTAAAAGCATCGAGTACGGGCCAAGTGTTTGCCGGTACTGACTACTGTGTTTCTAATCTACCGATAGAAAGTGACGAGTGAAAACAAGCAGAATAAGTACGTCAAAAGCATTCTCGAAAGCTCGTCAGGAGAATATCCAGCACCGGAACCATCGGTATGCTACTAAACAAGATTCAGGAATATAGCTGTATACGTATATGTACGTCGTATACGACAACGGGACAAACACACTCGATCTAAGTGCGCGCGCACGCACCAACAGGCCTCACTCACGAATTCACGATCCACGATACTTTTGGGCCTTGTTCACAATCCGAGGTAAATGATGTCTATCGATTGCGAACAAGGGTTTTAATAACAAAAGACAGATACATTTAAAGTAACTTGATGTAAGGGAGTCACATATTTACTCACTCAATTTTTGTTGATCAATTAATTAAAAAAATAAGACAATTATGTGGACATACAAAAAGAAAAGGTACATTCATTTATGTATAATACACAACTGCTGAATTTTAGACTCAAATAGATTATTGGGTATTTGAGATTCATCCTTTATCAACAAATGTCAAGCCTGTCACCCTGTTGAGGTTAGGTTCACATTTTTGTTAAGACTTCTCGAAAACGCAATATTTTAATTTAAAATTCGATACACAGTTTGATTGTTGATAAAGAAAGGCGCCTCTTATATTATATCACGTACTGTTTTATTTACAAATTTGTTACCAATTATCGCATTTGTCGGTAAAGTAGGGATGATAAATATTGACTACGGCACCGTGTGACTACAATGTGAAATAATTAAAAATATACAAAAATGGATAAGAAACATGTAATTTCGTTATCAACCTTTTTTAAAAATATTCTGAAGCTAAAAATGTTATGTTCATCCATATCCAAAACGTGAAAAAATTGCACGCTAGGGTATAGTGTCAGTGCAAAATAGGTGGAGCGATTTCGAGTAGAATTTTCATCGTAATCGTAAATAAAAAAATACAAAGCCTGTGTACAAACGATGACAACTTTTAGGAGTTGTCGACTGAGAGGGTTGGCAGCTATACCCATGCGGAATTGGAAGCTGATGCAAAGAAAGGCGATATTGTGGACAAGGCGTAAATAAAGGGGCGCCTTGGCCGATCCAAGTGTATCGTTTGCGCGCGCATTCGTGTATATATCGCGAATAGTACGCGTTCGTTCCCTACTTCCCTCTCACGCGTATACCGCAGCGCAGCGAGTCTCGCATCCGGCAGGCAGGGTCAAGTTTGTTTACGGAAAATCGCGAACTGCGAACTGCGAACTACAAACTGTTCGCGGCTCGTGAAAACACACGGGGCCTCTCACTCTCTCTCTCGCGCGCGCGCCCTTTCCCACGCGAGCAGGCTGTAGGTGTAGGTGCCTCGATCCCGTCTCCGTCCCCGTCCCCGTCCCCATCGTTGTCATCGTCGTCGACGTAGTGGTAGCGGTAGCGGTGGTGGTAGTAGTGGCACTGCCACCTCGGAGGGAGGGGAGAGAAAACGCCGCGTCTTCGATGCAGCAGGGGGTCGCCGGACGAAAAACGCCGTCGATTCGCGCACGAGGGGAGGAGGAGCGTCGAACTTGCGAAACGGAAAGCCGTCTATATCTATATAGATATATATCGACTGTCTCGAGGACGTTTACCTCTGGCTGGTGGAGCCATGCGTAAGGGGAGGGGAGGACGAACGGAGAGACGGAGACACGCGGTGTATACGGTATACACTATACGGTGTGCGCGATAGAGGAGACGCACCTTGTTTACATGCAGGGCGGCCGATCCAATTTTGCAGGATCTCGCGCTCTCTCTCCCTCTGTCTATACGATCCCAGATTTTTTTTCTTTATTTCTTTATCTTTTTCCTTCTTTTTCTCTTTTACATGAGCTCGCGTGGGACTTTTATTTTTTCTATTCGACGGACCCCAAAATTCTCTCGTGCTTACGCGGAGACGCGCGTCAACGGATGTATAAATAATTCATGAATTCACCTACCTACACAAGTTGAATGGAAAGATAAATAGAAAGATGAAAATGCGCGACGCGAATGAGAAGAATAGTTTAATATTTACCTGTGCACGAGGCTATTTACACGGATCAAAGATAACGTATCTCTTCGAATTTTGTAAACGTCCAATTCTAATTCTAATTCTAATTTCAATTTTAATTTTAAATAGAATAAAACTTAATTCGGATAAAAGGAAACAGCAAGCCAATCTATAGTTGCAGACATCGGAAAAGAATATACTTGTTCGCAATGAAAAAGGTAGATCGGCGAATTATAAATAGATAAGGAGTAGGTGAAAAAAAAGAGGAACCGGTACTAAATTAACCATTCTCGTCGATCGCAACCGCAACGAAGAAGAATAAGAATCGATATTATAACGCGTAAACAACCGAGAGAGATACCCGAAGGAGAGCAAAAGAAGCGCGCGTTCGTATATATAAAGGCGTCAAAGGGAGAAAGAGAGAAAGAGCGGCGCAGGAGCGCGAGTGGAAGCGAGAGAGCGCTAGGCACCCAAGCTCGAAATAAACAAAACAAATCGAGCCGTTCCCGTCTTTGAATTCGAACGCGAATCCAACTGCCCGTTGTCGGGTAGAAAAGGTGCGTGTACATTATCGGATCAACGCAGCATCCCCTTATAAAACCAATCGACGAAAACGAACCGACGCGATATCGCACCGAGAGTAAACACACAATAACAACGCAAGAGACCGCGCGAGAGAGAGAGAGCGAGAGCGCGAGCGCGTCCAGGTTTTGGCGGCGGCGGCCAAAAAACAACACTGCTGACACACGAGTTTCGGAGATGCATCGAGCAGACCTACCTGTGCGTGTACGTCCGGCTTCGTGGAGTTCCTCGATGCGGTTCGTTGTAATGGAACTCGCCCACCGCAACGGAAGAACAACACACTTTGCACACGGCGTGCCGAGAGGCCAGTATCTCTCGCGCCTCGCTCGGCGTCCTCGGGGCTTTCCTCGCTGCTGCTGCTGCTACTCGCGAGACACACACACGAACACACAAACACGCACACGCACACACACAGTCGCACAACCAGCCGCAACGTACGCCGTAGGAGCGCGCGCGCACTCGCCTGGCTCCGTCTCACTCCCTCTCTCACTCTCCTTCTCTCTCTCGCACTCTGCGTGTAGTCGGCTACACACACTCGCGAGGCGCTCGGCGCTCGGCGCGGGGGGTGCAGACAAAGATAGAGCGCGCGGTGATAAGAGGGGAGCGGAGAGAGACGGAGCGAGGTTACGACTAGCAGGGTGGGGGACCTCGAAAGGGCAATGAAACCATCCCGAGTACCACTGTCCTTGTTTCTTCGCTCTCTCTCTCTCTCTCTCTCTCTCTCTCTGTATCACTATCTCTCCATCTCTCGCTTCCTCCCTCTCTTGCTCTCTCAATGCAGCGGCGTTTTCGGCGCGCGCTAAGTTTTTTTTCTTACTCCAACTCTTGCACTTTTTACATGGCGATATATTTGTGTTTGTTTAGATCCCGTCGATATCACCAATTTATCCGCGACAAAACGAATTCACAAGGAAAAACGAAAGGAGCAAAAAGCTCAAAGTACATTTTTAATCGGATGCGTATATATACGAGTTGCTGGTTTCCATGCGCGCGAGGACGTCAACTTTTGTAACGTGTAATGTCTATAAGTACATTGAGTAATCGAATGAATATTTGTGCGACGAGAGTACGGTAGATCTAAGCTGATGAACATACGTGGGGTTTGCGTTTGACGACACCAAATTGAATTTAAAAGACGGAAAAGGAAAATGTAGTTTTCAAAGGGAAACCGCGACTGGTGCACCAGAGTTTGGTGAACCCCTTGCGACGAACGCGTACGGTTACGTACGCGTGCTGCACCTACTAGGGAAGATACGAAAAGGGGTTTCGCGAGTTATTTAACCCAAGTTTATTTATAGATCATAAGGTGTATCATCTATCGAGGATCGAGGATCGAGAATCGAAATTTAGCAGGCCTATACCGCGCATGCCGATCAAATTCTCTAGATCGTTAAGAATAGCATTTATTCTACTAATTGGCCAATTATACCGTTTAATTCACAATACTAATACTTCTGTACTAACTGTATAGAATTATTTGGTACGAAAGAACTTGGAACTTTGCATTATTAATTTATTATTTCAATATTTCAATTAGCAATGAAGAATAAAAGCTATCGTTAGAAACGACTCTCCTTCAAAAATACGAAAGCTCGACGTCGCTTTATTACATTCGACGGTCCAAGGAACAATTTCCGGGATGGATCGCCGCGAATTCAATCGGAAAGAACGTATGATTCGACGGGCGTGAAAAAATAGAAGAGTTGCTCTAGTACGGGTGAGCAATTGAACGTACACATTGCGCTCGTTAACATCGTATATTCTGCATGTGCGAATGTAACTACGCGAATCGCGGGCCGCCCGCGAGCGCGACGTCTGTCCTTGTCCGACGAGTTGGAGAGAGAGCGAGAGAGCGCGAGCGCGTCCAGGTTTTGGCGGCGGCGGCCAAAAAACAACACTGCTGACACACGAGTTTCGGAGATGCATCGAGCAGACCTACCTGTGCGTGTACGTCCGGCTTCGTGGAGTTCCTCGATGCGGTTCGTTGTAATGGAACTCGCCCACCGCAACGGAAGAACAACACACTTTGCACACGGCGTGCCGAGAGGCCAGTATCTCTCGCGCCTCGCTCGGCGTCCTCGGGGCTTTCCTCGCTGCTGCTGCTGCTACTCGCGAGACACACACACGAACACACAAACACGCACACGCACACACACAGTCGCACAACCAGCCGCAACGTACGCCGTAGGAGCGCGCGCGCACTCGGCTGGCTCCGTCTCACTCCCTCTCTCACTCTCCTTCTCTCTCTCGCACTCTGCGTGTAGTCGGCTACACACACTCGCGAGGCGCTCGGCGCTCGGCGCGGGGGGTGCAGACAAAGATAGAGCGCGCGGTGATAAGAGGGGAGCGGAGAGAGACGGAGCGAGGTTACGACTAGCAGGGTGGGGGACCTCGAAAGGGCAATGAAACCATCCCGAGTACCACTGTCCTTGTTTCTTCGCTCTCTCTCTCTCTCTCTCTCTCTCTCTGTATCACTATCTCTCCATCTCTCGCTTCCTCCCTCTCTTGCTCTCTCAATGCAGCGGCGTTTTCGGCGCGCGCTAAGTTTTTTTTCTTACTCCAACTCTTGCACTTTTTACATGGCGATATATTTGTGTTTGTTTAGATCCCGTCGATATCACCAATTTATCCGCGACAAAACGAATTCACAAGGAAAAACGAAAGGAGCAAAAAGCTCAAAGTACATTTTTAATCGGATGCGTATATATACGAGTTGCTGGTTTCCATGCGCGCGAGGACGTCAACTTTTGTAACGTGTAATGTCTATAAGTACATTGAGTAATCGAATGAATATTTGTGCGACGAGAGTACGGTAGATCTAAGCTGATGAACATACGTGGGGTTTGCGTTTGACGACACCAAATTGAATTTAAAAGGCGGAAAAGGAAAATGTAGTTTTCAAAGGGAAACCGCGACTGGTGCACCAGAGTTTGGTGAACCCCTTGCGACGAACGCGTACGGTTACGTACGCGTGCTGCACCTACTAGGGAAGATACGAAAAGGGGTTTCGCGAGTTATTTAACCCAAGTTTATTTATAGATCATAAGGTGTATCATCTATCGAGGATCGAGGATCGAGAATCGAAATTTAGCAGGCCTATACCGCGCATGCCGATCAAATTCTCTAGATCGTTAAGAATAGCATTTATTCTACTAATTGGCCAATTATACCGTTTAATTCACAATACTAATACTTCTGTACTAACTGTATAGAATTATTTGGTACGAAAGAACTTGGAACTTTGCATTATTAATTTATTATTTCAATATTTCAATTAGCAATGAAGAATAAAAGCTATCGTTAGAAACGACTCTCCTTCAAAAATACGAAAGCTCGACGTCGCTTTGTTACATTCGACGGTCCAAGGAACAATTTCCGGGATGGATCGCCGCGAATTCAATCGGAAAGAACGTATGATTCGACGGGCGTGAAAAAATAGAAGAGTTGCTCTAGTACGGGTGAGCAATTGAACGTACACATTGCGCTCGTTAACATCGTATATTCTGCATGTGCGAATGTAACTACGCGAATCGCGGGCCGCCCGCGAGCGCGACGTCTGTCCTTGTCCGACGAGTTCGGCCATTTGCGAGGCTGCGCTGCTCGCAGCTCGTACACAACAAACCTATCCCCCTTTTCGCGCGGGTGAGATACCGAGATCGCGAGCGAGCGAGACGGAGCCACGCGGATCCAAAAATAAACTTGCCGAGAGCGCGAAAACAAGTAAGAGTGAGTGTGAGAGAGAGAGAGAGAGAAAGAGAGCAAGAGAAAGAATAGAACAAGGGAACCTCCATTTACGTGACAGGGGAAACGAATAATAAAAGAGGAAAGAAAAAAAAGTTAGAACAAAGGGTCGACGAGAGACCGACAAACTTACCCTACGCTCTAGCCGGACGAGGTGACCAATGTCCCGCAGCGGCGTCTTCGGCCTCAATTCCGGTATTCCCGCGCTTCTCGAGCTACAGCATTTCTTATTTCCTTGATCGAGCGGCGACTGGTTAGCTTCGCGAGTTTATCTTCCTACTTTCGACGACGTTGTAACATTGTCTTCCTGCGCGGAAACTGATTTCTGGCGCTCACAAGCAACTGTCGCAGTCGTTGCTGCCGTGACTCGTGAGTCGACGTCTCTCTCTCTCTCTCTCTCTTTCTCTCTCTCCTTCCCTCGCGCAGTCTCGCACACACTCGAGACTCGTCACTATACTCAGTCGAATACTCGACCGCTGGCCGCTGCGCGCGACTACGTCACACAGATATGTATACGTATACTTGTGTACGTGACTGCCTGCCGTAATGCTCTCGGTTCGTCGGTCCTGCTCTACTCCTACTCCTAATATATATATATATATAACTCCTAGTCCTATTACCAAGTGTCTCCGTGTGCGTGCGCCTGTGCGTCTATGCCTATGCGGCATGCGCGATACGCCCGCCGCGGCCCAGACCAGTCACCTATACGTGACTCGTAGACCGAGAAACAGATTGTCGCTTTCGCTCTCGTTCTCGCGATTTACTATCTTTGTTTTTCTTGGTTCTTCTCCCTCGATCTCTTGACTATCATCGTATCTTTATACCTATCACGACATTTGATAAATCAACGTTTCGTGAACAGTAACATTATAATGACAGCTTCGTGACGAATTAGAAATTACCCGTCAGGATAACTTTTGCCGCGTTTATTCAAATCTATACTGGGATTAAAAAATTAATCAAATTTATATGTGCTTTTTAAATATAGTACTGAATCATTTCATTTTTATCGTAACAATTATATTTCGTGGCATCCACTTTATTTATTACATATATATCTTTGGGTGCTACAAACTAAAATAACTAAAAAATGTTAGTACGTTTAATACTTGAATAATTATTTTATTTTAATTTACATTTTTTGTACAAGAAAATAGCTTTTTACATATATTACATTAGAAAGAAACTTTTGAGGTAGAAGTTGTTAATATTTTGTCAACTAATTCTACTCTTTTTTTCAACAATTGCACTTGTTTTGGAAGCAATGTTTCTTTCTTCAAATTCTTTAAAAGGAAGTAATTTATAAACAGTCTTAATCCTTCTCGAAAGTGCTGAAGTTTTGTTGAAGGAGCTATTCTTTCAAATACTTCAAGACACGTTTCTGCATTTTCATGAAGTAAAATATCGAGCATAATTTTCTTAAAGAATTTCATTGTTAATGCATCTAATTCTCCAAGTTGGATTACCTAATAAAAAGAGAATATTTATTTATATGATACAAACACTTAATTATTTATACATTGCTTGCTTCTTACCTTTAAAACTGATAATGGTAAAGCTTTATTAATAAATAAATATGACATTAATTTTGCCATATTAGATATCTGTTTAGTATTATAACTATCTAACATTTTAAATTTATCCCATAATGTATACTGAATTGTTAGCTAAAATAAAAAAAAGTAATTTTAAATACATTAATTTAATTAGACAATCAATTTTTTCACTTACTTGATATTTTCTATCATAATCACAAAATTTTTGTAGCAATACACAATAATATGGATTGAATGATTTTTCTTGTAAACAGCAATTTAAAATTACATAAATTATTTCTCTTTCTTGCCGATTTTTTAATCCTAAATGATGTAATTTTTCAAACGCATCTAAATAATCTTCAGCTGTCATAAGAATGCAAAAAATATTTTTTCGAATATCTGTATTCATTTTTTGTTTACGTGCTAAGTCAAGAATTTTCTGACTGTAAACTGGTGCATTATCAAAAACTTTTGTTGTGTTATTATTTGGTAATGATTTTCCTGCCCATGCTGAACCAACTATCCACCATTTTCCTTTCTCATCAGCTAAAAATATTGAAAAATATTTTTAAAAATGAAAAGTTTTTTTACGCGAATTTTGTTTGTATTATAAAAAATAAAGGAAAGCAAAAATTATCTACATATAATATTAATTTGTAACTAAAATAAATATTTATCATTAATGTTCATGTGTAGATTTACACAATATATTTTCTTCCCTTTTTGACATATTTTAGATTATTTTTATTGATCAGTAACTAGTACCAGTTATTACATATTCTAAGATATCAAAATTTCTTTTTTATAGATATATATTTAAAAAATTAGTATTCTATAGTTATTGAGAATATCTAAAGTCTAAGTTTTTAGAAAGTTTAGAAAATATTAATTTTTGTGCATCAGCAGTGATATAACTCTAAACATTGATATAAAAAAAAACATTAGAATTTTTAAGAGTGTTTACAATGTATACAATACCATTTAATAAATCTTCTAGAGAAAAATTCAATTGAGAAATTGTATTTCCTTTTCGTATTAAAGTTTTTAGAACTTTCTTTAAATGTTCAACAAGACTTGGATCATACTGCGGAATTTTGTTCATATTATTATTTTTAATAGCTAATAAAACATCCAACATAAAATTGATTCTTGTACTACAAAATATGTTCAACTATTAATACAATATATTTAATCAATATAAATGAATAATTTGTATAACTAAATATTTGTAGACTTACTTTGATGATGTTGTTTTAGTTGCTTTTTGCTGCAAATTTAGAATTAATTCTTTTAAAGCCAATGGATCATCTTTTCTTAATCTAAACCCAGCTGTTTTTAATATTAATAAAATTATTTCTATTTCTTTCTCAGTAAATTTATTTACTAATTTATCTAATATTTGATAAATTAGTTGTGATCCAAATACCTGAAAAAATTAACAATATATAGATAAATACTTAAAATAAATAATATTTAAATATCATCAATGCATGGATTATAATTCAATAAAAATTATTAACTGTTACAAAATTAATTTACCTTAAAATTATACAAATGTGACATCATTAAAACTAAATTATCTAATTCTTTATTTTCTACATTTTGCGATTGTTGAATCATATCATTGAAATTCTTTACAAGAATCATTATAAAATGAGCTCCAATTTCAGTACCAACATTAGCATGAAGTATTGCAATACACATCATATGTTCAGCTACAAGTCGTTCAGCTGTCAATACCCCTGTTATGATAGATTCCATCATCAATTTTGAAATCATTTCGTTCATATCATTTCTGCTGTTAGACATATATAAATCTTCTAGCTAAAAATAAAAAAACAATTTTTAATTTATAATTATAAAAAATATTATATAATTTACTTTAATCAATTAAATACTTATATTCTATTACCTGAGAAACAATAGTATGCATGTTTCTTTCTGCTAATCTATTTAAAAGGCCCTTTACTTGTCTTTTAAGAATCATTAATTTTTCAGTCTTTTCAGGATTATTTTCAAGATTTTTTAACCTAAGAGCAGGAGCAATATATTTTCCATTTTTCTCTGATACAATGTCACCTTCTTTATTTCTTTTTCGACCATAAATATCCTCCCATAGACCTTCATTTTCAGAGGTTAAACTTTCAACATCCTCCAAATCATCAATATCTGATTCATTGCTTTTATCATTTAATGATGCTTTAACAGATTCATTTTTCTTTTTAATATTAGTTAAATTTTTTTTGTTCTTGGCAACATCAGATTTTTTTGCAATATTATTTTGGCCTCGAACCTTTAAGTTATCATTATTTTTTGCAGAAACTTTAATGTTTTTTTGATCAATTTTAGACTTTTTACTCTTTATATTTTTACTAACATTTAAGTTATCACTGTAACTAATATCTGAATCATAAGTTGATTCTGAACTTGAATTAGACTGTACATTTGATTGTTTATTCTTTGAATGAGGTTCTACGAATGACTTTTTACATTTAGAAATGCTTATATTTTGCAAATTTTTTGAATCATCACTATCCACATTGCTTTCGTTATCTGATTTAAATTCATAATTTGATTCTGAAGATGATTCACTAATATTCTTTTTACGTTTTAATACCTTGACAGTATTACAGTTAACACTTGCTTTTCTTTTACCTGTTGATTTTGATTTTGTCTTAACTTTAATGCTATTATCAGAATCATCAGATTCATCAGAATTTGACTTTAGAACTAAACGTTTTTCACTTTTAGCTGCAACTTTTCTTGTTTCTTCATCACATATATCCAGTAAATCTGAAGTGCTATTAAGGAATATTTACATACATAACATATATTTATTTCTATGTAATTTTAAGTTTTATATATAAATGTATATAAGTAAAATAAAATTTAAGGATACAATCCAAACCATCAGACACAAAAGACTTAGGTATAGATTTAGTTGGTCTTTTACTGATTCCTAATTTCTTTTCCAAACTTTTAATAACTCTATCTTCTGCAACATTTTCTTTTTTGAATCGTAACTTTCGCCTTTTGGTAAAAATATTCATTCCTTTGCCCATATTGATACATATAAATTTTTATATTCTAAAGATAAGTATTTCCTCTGTTGTTTTAAATTTCTTTGGCTCCAAAATTTCACTAGCTATTACTTATAATTTATTATAAATGTCACAAAAGCACGCGTGAACATGCAACAACACACTTTTGTGTGACACAGAGAGAGAGAGAGAGAGAGAGATATGTTATATTTTGAGGTTATGTCAAAATACACATTTATACACACACGCACGTGTATAGTATACCAATATACCATAGACTATGAATGAATAGATCGCTTGTTGTAGAATGTTGTTTACAATGATGTCTGCATATGTACAAGAAAATAAATAAAAATAGTTTGGAATTGTTGCATATGCAAATTAACTTTGGGAGAAGTAGAAAGTGTGTCTTTTGATAGGTAAGTAGTATTATAAATTGCAAAACATTTGTGATTGTAACAGTTACAAATTACAATCTAGAAGTTAGACATTGTTCATTTAAAATCTTCGTCTTTATTTTAAATAAGTATATATTAGTATAAATAATTTATATTTGCCATAAATTTTGGAGTAAAAAGTTGTTAATGTAATTGTAGAAATTTGGTACAATACATCTCCGAGAAACGGATCTTTACCAAACTCTAGGATATGTTTATATAAAAATATAAAGCAAATAATTAAAAATTTAGCCAAAAAAGCCCTTGACTTTGATTAGTTACAACTCAAAAACAAATTAAGACAAATACTCAAACACAAGTTCAGAAGAAAGCTGAGGTGGGGTGATTGGATTTCAAAATAGAAACTCAAATATCTTGATTTGGTCGAAATTATGAAAAATAGACGAATTTAACGATATTTTGATGACTATTTTAAATTAAGAAATGCACTGATTTTTTTCCTATTGTAAAATTGAGTAAGCGCTCGAATCGAAGATCTCGAATCTCGATCTCGAACATTAAAAAACTCGAAAATCAACGGAAAACAAAACATCGGCGCGCGTAGCGCGCCCAAATCCACTAGTTTATGTAAAATTGTCTTCTTTTTTTATTTTTTCCATAACGCTAAAGCCACTTTAGAAATTCAAATTTCGCGCCAAAAATGTAATCGATTATTTCGTGTTTATTGTAAAACTAATTATTTTAAATAAAAAAAAAGAGTTGTCCTCCCTATCTATTATAAAAAGCAATATTTCTGCCAAGCGAGAGTAAATAATATTAAAAATAGATGAGTTCTGGCGGACGGTCCCAAGACGAAACACATAGACTTAAAATTTCTTTCATTCTTATTTAAAATATTTTCAAATTTATAACTTAGTATTTTATTTGCTTCTTCTTTCTCCTTTTGGTTTATGTCTGGCGGCTTGTGGCCTTCATAATGTTGTCCTCGGGATTGATACGCGGCGAATTGTCGTGCCTTTTCGAGCGAGCAACTTGGAGTTCTTAGAGTTGTTAGACGTTAGCTCAGCAAGACCGACAAAATTTCTATATTAATATAAAAAGTAAATAATATTGTTTCGTTTTTCTGAAAACTTGGACCTACTAAACGAAGAGGTTATGTTTTACCATTTTTTAGTAGGTCAAAGTTTTCAGAAAAACGAAACAATATTATTTAATCTCGCTTGGCAGAAATGTTGCTTTTTATGATAGCTAGGGGGGACAACTCTTTTTTTTTATTTAAAATAATTAGTTTTACAATAAACACGAAATAATCGATTACATTTTTGGCGCGAAATTTGAATTTCTAAAGTGGCTTTGGCGCCCCCTTAGCTTCTTTTTTTTAAATCTACTCTACTTGATCTCAGCTTTATTTTGAACTTAGGTTTGAGTATTTGTCTTTATTTGTTTTTGAATTATGAGTGATTAAAGTCAAGGACTTTTTCGGCGAGTTTTTTGTTATTCGCTTATATCTTTCGTAAAGAAGAGCGTTAGATTTAAATAGAAATTGATTGAACGCATTAAAAAATTTTATGTACTTATTTATAAATTTTTACATAAATTATGCACACTTTATGCATAAATCATATAAATGCTTATTTCTCAATAAAACATGCCTAATTTAGATGTTACAAATTATATGCAATTTATACATAATCTTTACATATTTTTTAGATGAAAAAGAAGTACATTATTGGATTTATTAAACATATTATCCATTTGTAGCAAACTTGAAATACAAATGATATAATATGTCTTTATACACAACTGTAAGTCAAAACCTAAAAGATACATTTAAAAAAGTTTGCAGTAGCGAGACGAATGGATCTGGATAATCCATCTTTGTTGACTAGATAAGTAATACTTCGATATATTTTTGTAATATTTTTAAGTATTGTATAGATTTTATATAAGATTTAATTTATTATTTTAAGATTTAAGTATTAAAATAAATAATCACATTGAAATGCAAGTCAAATTACTAAAATTTACATGTAAAACTCTGAAAATGATATAAAATTAAATATTTATACATATCTGAAAAATATTTGGACGTGGTATATAAATAACTATTGGAAATACCATCCATTGTTAATTAAAAAAAATTAACATTAACAAAACTTATGGGAGAATGTACAGTTACTTCTTCATTGAGTCATTTAAATGATTAATATAAATAAAAAATTAATTAATTAAGAACATGTATATTATTGTTTGCCAAAGCATTATACAGTATATTATTTTTTATTGAATAGCTGCATACGTATACATACATTGTTGTTTTTAAATTTGTAACGAAAAATAAAATATTTTCCTATCCATACGTATATCGTGGATTTTTTGACGCGAACATCATTTCGAGTATTACTCTCACTTAATATCGAAGACACTATCAAATATTCCAACAGTCTGAAAACCGTGATTGGGAATTATAGATATTCACGACAAAATAATATAAGTGTAATGTGAAAACGTACGAATTGTGAGCAAAAGATTTAGATGAAAAAGTGATTTTATAAATCCTAATTTAAAGAAAGATTTATGTATTAAGACTTTTAAATGGTTTTTCTTAAAGTATAATGTGTTTTTTTTAGAAAATAATGATTACAATTATACTGATCGAAGAACAAGCGTGATGTATGAAAAATTTCATATAATTTATACATTTATTTTGGATATAGTATATGACAATATTACTATAAACAATTTTATATAGATTATGTTTTTAAACAAATTATATTATTCGGAATAGCAGCTATTAAACTTCAAAATGATGTTAAATTAATGAATCTGTTGTTTTAGTTTCTCATCATTGCAGTTAGCTATTTGTCTTTTCACAACTATAGAAACCAGTTATATATTTCAAACTAATTTCCAACCTGATGATATAACCGCTATGTAGTTCACAATATGATTATCTTATTCAATATTATGTTCCAACATGTTTATATTTTAAAGTATAATTAAAGTAATATATCAAATAAATAATGTAATAAAGCATTTATGAAAATAAAAATCTGTCACGCGCCTTTTGATTTATTTTCTATGATATGCAAGTTCTTTTGTGTTTTATTAATAATGGTCCCTTTCCCTCTCATTTCTTCAACTTCAAATTGTACGGTTTTGAAGAGATGTTCTTTTGAGCGGTAAAATTTATTTATTTAAACCAAACACATGCTGAAATCAATCAGTAGCAGATTAGTAAACCTATATAGAAACTATTAAAAACGATATAAGCCGGTTAAAAATAATAATAATTAATGTTGGGTATTATATTCTACGTAACTCATAAATAAAACTGATTAAATCTAAATAATACCGATTATTTTTTCTAACCCGTCTAAATCGTCTTTAATCGATTAATCAGACACTTTCACGGGATACATATATTTACCTATATACTTATAATAATTAGTATGAATTTAACTAATAATTGAATTTATCTAATTGTTTTTTAAATACTGATTTCTACATTCGTAGAATTTACTTAGTTTTACAAATATTATAAGAATAATGAAATTATGCGATAACAAAATGCTACGAAATTTCTATTATTTTAATTCTCACATTGTATTGAATTAAATAAAAACCATTCTTGATTCGATTTTCACATCGACTACTTTGATTTTTTTAATATACTCCGTCATTAATGTAACGTCACGCAATGTTCCTACAACGTGTTTTCCATGTTTCTTGAATATAATTTCGAAATCTTCAGTAACCAAAAAACTTGGCACTACTATGCTATACCACTTATTCAAGTTTAAACTTTGGTAACTCTCGTTTTTACAATGAAAACACCTGAAAAATATGTACGTTTTTTAATAAAAATATTTAATTGATTAAATTGTAATTAAAATTTAGAAATTGAAGTACACACCTGACTTTGGCATCGACGACTTTTGAGTGAATGTTCGTGAGATTATAGGTGACTCTCAATCCAGACCAAAGTAAAAGTTTAGGATTTACAAAACTTGTATTACTTATACTGGTTGCCACATTTTCTTCCAAAACCTTGAATTGTTTATTATTTATTTACTAAAGTTATATTTTATCCTATTTATATATAACATTACATGGATTGTAAATTTTGCTTTATGATAAGCTAAAATTAGTTTAATATAGTTTAGTTTTTAGATATTCAGATAACTAAAATTAACCAAAAGTCCCTTTTTTCTATTTTGCGCAGAAAATATACAGATCTATTAAAAAACAAAGTCCAGGAGTCCTCAAATTGCACGGAAAATATATAATTTGATGAAAATTTATTTATTCAAATTTGAATAAGCTTAACTAACAAATTCGGTAGGTTAGAACTAAACAATTGGGTTAATCAAATGCATAGATAACCGCAATCACCCGGGTAGTACCTATATACACACAAAGGAAATAAACAACCAGAGAATACTGAAATATGATGAACTCCTTTATTATCAAATGTACGTATTAATTTGATGTTATTTTGATAAAATTTAATACGTTTATCGTATTCCCGAAACTGCGAATATTCGATACTATATACTAATTGTGCAATCCTCGTTAAACTCCCTTCTTACGATTGTAATGTACGTTGTTTCAAGTCGTTGTTGGTACTAAAACCATGTCATACATTTCTAAATACGACAATCCAAATAAAAGCTCTACATAGTTCAACACAATCGTTCATTGCCGAGTTGAGATTTTCGCGTTTTCAACTGCGGAACTTGATACGTTTGGTATAGGACTCCGAAAGATTAACGTTTTAGATAATCATGTACACGTTATATATTTTTCAAGGGGTTTAATCTGCGTTTAATGTGAACTCTTGTTTATTTAATTTGATAATGAAATATTGCAGTCTATTTTTATGCGATTTCGAATGTTCTTTG
Source organism: Theocolax elegans (assembly GCA_026168455.1). Classification (NCBI taxonomy): domain Eukaryota; kingdom Metazoa; phylum Arthropoda; class Insecta; order Hymenoptera; family Cerocephalidae; genus Theocolax; species Theocolax elegans. The sequence goes on from CM047427.1 coordinate 62,453,757, forward strand.
TGAATTCTTTTATAAATATACCTGTAGTAAATCATCGCCTTGTAGTTCAATCAAATCCCACGTATTATTATAGGGCAACGTCATGTAGATATCTTCAAATAATATGCGACCTTTCGGAATGCTGTTCGTCACACTGTTTGCGGATATCAAACTAATTGTCGCTCGATCGGAATACTGCAAAATATAATTAAAATCTTTGAAAATTATAAATATGTGAGTTAATCGGCAATAATAGGGATTACAATTAACTTAAAATACTTTATTACATTTTCAATTATATGATTTTTTTTTAATAAATTTGCTTCTATATTGTTATGTAATTTATAATTTTTAAATTTCTTTACAATAAAAAAATGTTAATTAAGTATATAATTAATAACAAAATAAATAAGTTAAATTACGTGGTCCACCATAGCATTGGTTATCAAATTAATTAAAGTGCATTCGCCCGATGAGCAGGAGCCGTTCAAGAAACTTCGAGTTTCTCCTAAATATTGTTTGCCGATTTTGTCAACACCAGCCTTCCAAGGCTGTAATTCTTGAATGATCTCTGCATCTACATTAACATGACATTTTAAATAATTTAATATAATTCTGTTTTTGAATGTGAACGATCAAAAGTTTCTTTCATGGTATCATTATTACTTGCGTTTAGTATTTATAGTTTAGTTACTACTATAAATTTATCGAAGCGATTACAAATTTTTTGAGCATTTTAATGAAATTGACATGCCAAGGAATTGGAAATAAAAATTTTAATTAGTTTAAAATAATTACACATTCGGCATTCGAACTTATGCATATGATAAAAATATGCAAAAAATATTATTACTATTTTATATACATCATAAAAATTTTATATACATCATATTATTACTATTTTATATACATCATAAAAATATGTAAAAAATTCATATCGTTGGTTTGATTTTATTACTCGGTGGTTTTTTTAATATTGATTGTTAGAATTTTATGGATTTTCTGGAATCAAATAGACTTTTTTTAATGATTTGATTTTTTTTATTTGACTCGTAATTTTTAAATACGTATCATATCTTAATTTTTTATAAATTTTTTAAAGCTAAGTACCACGAAACGCGCAGTAAATTATGTCAAAAGCAGGAATCGCGTTCGGGCTCACGATTTATTTTTGTTTATTATCTTCAAAGAAAATACCTTTTCTATGTATTCGAAACATCACAACATAAAGATAACCAACGAATTTGATAAAATAGTATTTTTAAATGATTTCTATAGAATTGTAATTAAATCAAAACTTACCTTCTTTTAAATTATGGTCCAAATAAATTGGATTGCCTTTCCAAAACGATACTTCGCCGAACTCATTGAAAACGACTCTTAAGTCACCGATATACCTAATATAAATAAATTAAATTTTAACTAATTGTTATAAATGCAGTTGGAACTAGTTAAGTTACACATTTGAAAATGCATACTTGGTATAAGCACTCGAATGAACTATCAAAACTGTTCGGTTATTTTCAGTCTGTTGAACGACGATCGGGTAATTTCCATACACTCGTTCGTCCGATGGTGGTTTACCTAAATGTTGAAATAAATTATAAAAACACTTGTAAATAAATAAATAATGTTAAAAGAAATATTATTATGATCATACCATTGTATAGAAGAATATGAGAATGACCACCGACAATAACATCAATATCAGGAGAATTTTGAGCTAATATTTTATCGTGTTCAATGCCGCAGTGACTCAAAACCAAAATAATATTTGTACCATTGGCTTTTAATTTTTTAGCTTCCAGATTCACTGTAGCGATCTCATCTAAAAATTTGAGTTTACCGGTGTCTGATGATATTTTCTGAAATAATTAATCGTCATATTTTTAAATATTATCAATTCCAAGCAGAATCGAAAATTACACACGAAAAAAGTGTTTGAGTAAATTTAACTAAACTTTCACGAGTTACTGAAAGTTTAATTAAATTTATTGAAATTTTTCTCTCCGCGTTAACTGTTAACTGCGTGAAATTATTGATCTTACATTTGTATTGTTGTAAATGACTCCAATAACTCCGATGCTTTTACCATCCTTTTGTATTATTGTACTGTTCGTGTAAATATTCTGTAATTTAACATTAATAGTAGAGTATAAAACCGAATATTTTTCGAATATGCGCACAAATGTACAAGTATGGTGGGTTAGTATACCTTCATCAAAGGCTCTTCGCTTATATCAATGTTCGTCACAACAGTAGGAGGTTTAAGTTCCTTAACGAAAGATACTAAACCTGATATTTCATCATCGAAATCATGATTTCCAATTGTCTGCAAGATAGTATTACCAATATAAATAATATGTTGATTGATACCAAAATAGGATATCCAAGGGTCTTAAATCTACGTCCAGATCAAAATCAATAAAAATGTTTATACATACACGCTCATGCTCGAATCAATTTATTATTCATTTAATATAACTTATATAAGTATGCGTAAATATTTTAAATAGTAATTATACTGCAAATATTGAAATTGCAATAATTTACGTTTCAATAATGAATAATAATTAACTTACTATTACATCAAGTTCCAGTTTGTTTAGAAAGTATGCAGTAATGTTACCACGGTAAATATCGTAATACAAAGTCCCTTGAAAATTATCCCCTGCATTCAAAAATATCGGATTCGTTCGAATTTGTTTAAGTTTTCGAGTGAGATATGCGACCCTTGCGATACCACCTACGCAATTTTCGGCTTTGTAACAAAGCCCACCGGATGACGACACTGGAATGTATCTACAATATACAATTTTGTTAAAAAGTTATTGTAGATTGCTTCGATTTATATTTAATTAAATTAGTAAACTTTATATTAATATCTCATTGTCACGTAAATGAATTTAATCAATTAATTTGAAGTAATTGTTAACAAATATTTTATCACGTGAAAACATGTAAATCTCACAATTAAAAAGAAAAATTTTTAAACACAAATGTACTTGCCTTGCATGAAAATCACTAAAATGAATAATGGAAAGTTCGAACAGTTTTCCACTCTCACCGATTGTCATTAAAAGACAAGCTGTGAAAATAATTAAACCCAATGTACTTTTCATTGTTATCAACGTATTACCGCGAAATCCGAGGCAAACAATACACTGTGTATACTCAATTTGAGACAAAACTACAGGCACTCCTAAGTTTTAGTGCAGATTAAAAAAAAAATTAATTATCTTATTAGAATATCTGCTGGACAGATTAGACTTTATAATCTTTTAAACGTATATAGCTAATCGGCAATTTTTCTTAATCGCCGTTATCTCGTTCACGAGGCGTATATAGAGACAGCTGTCGAATTACTGTAAACATTTACTCGAAATCGCAAAGTCAGGCTAATCGATCGCTGTATTTAATAATTATCACAAATTTATTTTTAGAATTTGAGTAACTTTGCGATCTTTTTCAATATGATTTTTTTCCGATTATAAGATAATTTTTTTAAAATTTTCTTATGTTAAGTATATCTTATTAATGTTATTTTAATTTTTTTTGTAAATAAAACAATGCCAGTTTAATAATATTGTATATATTTAAAAGTGAAATGTGCATCTTAAGAACTAAAGTAAATACAATAAAACAGTACCCTTAAATATGGACATCCCGTTTAATTAGTTGATACTATTTTTTATATTTTTGATTTGATCAAGAATTAATGCAAATTACAGATTATGATTACCCACTAAAATTACACTCAAACACTAAAAAATACAGTATTCTGAGAGAAACACTTTTATTTCTCTATATATTACATGTCAAACATATTTTATATGATAACCATTATTACTAATTTCTATTTTTATTATTAAAAATGTTCTGAATAACAATACATATAAATAATCATGAGTAATCATACATGAACAATATTTATTAATCTTTATTTCTGCGATTGATTAATTGTAAATTATGAAGTTTAAAAAAAACTTTATAGAGGATTATTTTTGTTTATTTGCTAATTGAACCTGCAATTTTCTGCCATTTATTTCATGGCAAGTGGTACTATTTAATACCTTAGTTACTTCTGATTTTTTTTCAAAGTTAATAAATGCCCATTTTGCGGTATCCGGTCTATAAATAGAAGTAATATTTCCATATCTAAAAATAATTTATATTTATAAAATATTAGTTTTTTCTACATCCAAACTACATCCAAGATAGTATATATATTTATTGTAACATTTATATTTCACTTACTTTTTAAAATTTCGCTTCAACATAGCTGTTGTGATGGTCTCTATTAGGTTTCCCACCCAAATAGATTTTTCATTAAATCCATTACTATTTGCAATAATTGTTTTAGCTGCTGTTTTCTTTTTCGCATCTGTTGTAGTTTTCGTTGAACTACTTTTAATTTATAATAAATACATGTATATTAGAAGATTATAAAATATTATTGAGTAAAAAATAAATATATTAAATATTAATCTACACAAGTGACATTTATCATATAGCCAACTATTGTTTGACAATAATTATAATGTAATTCATTTAGACTGTATTTTGAAGAATTCTATTTTCTTTATTTTATATAATATATATCAATAGTAAATACCTTGTGATTAAAGGCTTTGATGTAATATGATTTAATTTTGCCTTTTCTGGCGTGTAATTTAATATTCTATTTAAAATTTTAACACTATCTTGCTCTTCATCTTCATCTGATGAAAATACAAAGTCATTATAATCAGTATTAAAAGTATCAAAATCATTTTTTAATTTTGAACTGTCTGAATTAGAAATATTTTCTATTAAGTAATTTATAACTTCCTATGTAAAACAGTAATAGTAAGTTTATAATATTTTCTAAATAGTTTTTCTTATATTAAAATATTTAATATATTATTATTACTGTTATAGAAGCATGTATTTGTAAAGCATTTATGACAGCAGTTTCACTGAAACCCATGCTGACTAAGTGTTCAATTTTTGCATGCATTAACTCTCTTTGAGCATGAGCATTTGCTGGACATAGGTTGACAGCCACATTTAAGTATATTTCAGCTTGTTGAAATTTCTGCAACATGAAAATTTAAAATTGTATTTCTGCAATTGTACTTATAAAACTAATATATAGGTTCTAATTTTGTTTCTTACTTTTAATGCTATTAAAGCTTGTCCAGCCCTTAAATTTGCAATGAACAGATGATGTTCATTAGTACTTCTTTGAATAACATATTGAGCATCTGTTAATGCTCTAAAATAAATTAAAATGAGTTTATTATTATATATAAATAATTACTTTTGTTAAAATGTAATTAATTATACTTACAATGTAGGTTTATTTGATATCAAATTGCAATAGCAACGATTCAAATAATGACGATGATCAGAAGGATTCTTACAAACACTTTCTGCTAAATATTCTAGTCCTAATGTATAATTATTGTCAAGGATTAATTGAATAGCTTCTTCACCAAGCTTTTCACTAGAGAAGTTCTTATATTTACTTTTGTTATGCATAGTTTTACGCCTTCTCTAAAAATATTTTATAACTTATTAAAATATCTATCCAAAAGTAATAATAATTTATGAGCATTTACTTACATAATTAATAACAAATTCTTCTTCATTTTCTATTTCTACACATTTGGCTTGTTCTACATCTTTTAAAGAAGTTGTATCCAAAATTTGAGTTGTATTAAAATTTTCTTCGATGTTGTCACAATCGCTTAAAAATTCCACATCATCACTATCACATATTATGTCAGAGTCATTATTTACTATTTTATTATCACTGTGTTTCATATCAACTTTATTTATTAGATTTCTATGTTTTTTTGCAGGCATTTTATCGCTATTCTCTGATAAATCTCTGGAACTATTTGATGTATCCCGTTTAATACTTTTCTTTTCTTTTTGTTTTTGTTTCTTGAGTTTTTTTTTCACACTTTGGTCAACAGTGTTTTTTTTTATATTTTTTGTTTTTAATGTAGAGGTATAATCAATGCCTGGTTCAGTGAATTTGAAATCATTCATTTCTATATTCATTTCATTAGTTACAAGTAATTTAGTAGTAAGATTCTCTTTTTTTTTACAGTTCTCTTTTTCATTTCCATTTATAGATTTTATTTCTTTCTTTTTAACTGGAAGAGTCTTTAACTCAGACTCTTCACAGTTAGTATTACCAATGTTAGTATTACTAAAATGACCAAATGCTATTTTTTGATTAGATTTTATAATCTTAGTCTTATTTTCAAAACTTCTTAAAGTGGCGAATCCTTTAACTGGTGAATATACCTTTATTCGACCCCAAATTTCATTAACATTTTTAATGTCCTTTGTTGATAAATGGGAATACTCTTTTCGATAATTTTCAAGTTCAAGATAATTACTAATAATGATATCATTTTTAAAATGACTATTATTAAATATAGAAATAAAATAATATTTTCTATCAAATCCTACATTTTCATATGTTGAGTCCTCACTCGATGAGTCAGTATAATCTGAGAGATTTAAATAAAAATGTTTGCAAGTACATTTGGTCACATCATTGTCACTATGAGTATCGTCATCCATCTTGACTATTTCCTATAACATTGTAAAAAACATATTAAAATAATTATAATACACCATTATACAATCTACCAATGTTAACTTATTTTATTACTGTATTTGATACTAAATTTAAAAAAAAAATTGTTTTTTTCAAATACAAATGACTTTTTTAACATAATGTATGCTAAATGTGTACATATGCCTATATGAGTAGTATATACCGTGTTTACCAAATGTTGTTAATTCTTTGGAAATTGTATTTTACTAATAAATCAACTTTTTAATCCTCAGTATAATTGTTTACTTATTGAATTATAATTTAATCACGAAAAATGTATTCCGATATGGCGATAATCTACCGCAATGTTTGTAAATAAAACAGTCGGTGGAACAAATCAGGGAACTGGATGTGATGTCAACGAAGATAGACCTACTATTTTCGTTGGTGATGTTTTCTTAGCTTTATAACATACTTATATATAGTTCACTTATTAAGTAAGAGACGTACATAATTAGGATTTTATTGGAAAAACAATTGCGTAATATTATATTTACGTATTACACGAACTTATAATTATAACATACACAACATAAAATAATATTATAGTATTATAATTATAATGTTATTTTTTTTGCGAGTTGGATGAGAACAAGACTGACGCAACGTCGCAATTTTTAACAAATATAATTGAACGATCAAACGAACTTACCTGCAATTGATGTTCGATCGCACAATTATATTTCGTTCGCCTCGTTTTCAAGATTACAAATGTAGTTTGCCCCACCCTTTGAAAATAACAACGTTTTAGAGTATATTAAACAATTTTTAAAATGCTGCGCATGCGCCGGCGCCGCATCTACACTGCTTTCACCCTGCTTCTTCATCTTTTAGAGACATGTATTTTAAATTATTTATTTATAGAGAAAATGAAATATATATATATATTTTGGAAGGGAATGTAATCTCTTCGAACGAGGCTCCTCATATAATTGCGATCGAACATCACTTAGAGGTAAGTTCGTTTTAATCGTTCAATTATATTTCGTTCGCTTCGTTTTCAAGATTACAAGTGTAGTTGTTTAGAGATTACAATTTACAATACAATAATTTATAATTCTTATACAAAATTTTCTTTATTAATTACTTTAATAAATTACAAGTGTGTATTACAAAACATACATTATTTTAACAAAATCTTTAAACATTAATCTAATTTTTATAAATAAACCATAATTTTATTTTTATTTAATGACTATTATAAGTCCTGTTATTTAGTGTTTAAAATTACTGACGCGAAGCTTTGATTATTATCATTTTTAATCGGTTTTTACCTATGAAAGGTAATACAAATTTTTGAATAATTATAGTCCATCGAGCCATTTACTTTTTAAATTAACCGCATGTCTCACTTTTACGTAATACTGACTTAATTCATTATCATTATCAAAAGATGAAACATAAGACGAATATAAAAAATTGTTCCTCAATTTCGCCCATTGCCAAATATTATTTGCTAAATTACTATATTCTACATAATTTGTACCTCCCATCTTATTAAAATGTAAGATATGGCAGTAACATTATCTATTCGAAGTAAAATTTGGCTATTCTGAATACCTTCTGCTAATTTCTGTAGTGCCAATTTAACTGCTAACAGTTCCCTAAAGTTTATAGAGTACATCTTTTTATTTTCGTTCCAAAAACCAAATATACTATTTTTATTATCAGTTGCATCCCAACCAGTATCAGAGGCATCTGTGTAAATTTCTAATGCAAATTCCCTTAATAGGATTAATTGATGATATTAAAGATTTTTGCTACCATTCTAAATCCTCATTAATACATTTAGGTATATTAATTTTTGCTTCATAATTATCATTATTTCCTTTTAATGCAAATAATTTTATTCTTTCCAAATTTTTAGTATATAACATGCCATATTCTACAGTAACACAAATTACACAAACAGCAATAAGCGAACCAATTAGATTAGCAAATTCTCTTATTTTACAAACATGTTTTGAAAGGAACGTATTTACCAGTTTAATCAATCATAATCTCTTTTCCTTAGGAATTTCAATTACATAATCAATGCAATTTATGATAAACCCTAAAAATTTACATTTTACAGATGGTTTCAACTTATACTTTTCTGCCAATTTATTAAAAAACCTAAACTAGATAGCAATTGAATTGTTTCCGCTACATTTTCTTCACACAACTCAAACGTGTTCCCTAAACATAATATAACTGAAAAATAACCTCTGCTTCGAATATTTTAAACCACCGGTTTTAAAATATTTGTAAATACATAAGGTGCAGATGACAACCCCTTTTGCAGACAAGTAAATTGAAATAATTCTCCCAAATATTCAAATCTTAAAAATTTTCTACTTTCTTTGTTAATAGGTACTTATAGATAATATGCATCTTGCAAATCAATGTTGCCCATATAATTCCCAGGAAAAACTACATTTATAGCAATTTTAATATTCTCCATTTTGAAATGATTAGTGCATATGTACTTGTTTACATTCTTAAGATTTAAAATTATTAGTTAACTATATCGTTTATCTAATATTATTTATTAGTAGTCAAGTTATGATAAAGATGCGACATGTGTCGAGATCATACTTGGAGCACATCGTGATGGGCATCGAGCTCCTCTTGAATGGCTCTTTTCCAATTATCTGCCTTGGGATGACTCATGGCTGCCTGGAAGTTTTTTGGTTCATCCGTTTCAGCCAAATAACAAGCATATCTGGATGGTGGTCGGATACTTTTCCGGTCTCGAAGTTGACGAGTCTGAGACTCCCCTGAATTCTGCCATGATAAAGTTGCCGTAACGCCGGACGGTTCACATTCTTCCTGACTGTCATTGCCCTCGATCAATGTTGCTTCATTTGGTTCATCCAAAGCATGACAAATAACTCATCATTTTGACTGCATGAGTTTTCATATCCGTCCTTGGTTTTGCCGTCGTTAAAAACATGCTGTTCAGCCTCGTCGATTGGAGATCTGACGATAATAGATAGAAGATCCCACTCGATCTCGGATCTTTGTTTCGCATTGTCACTAAAGAAAACATCTCGTGAAGTTAGTAGGTATCTTCTTACCGACTGGATCATAGATTCTGTAGTTACTCGATTCATTTTGATATCCAACAAAAATACCACGCTTGGCTTTCGGATCCAACTTGCTCCTGTGGATTTTCGGCACGTGGACGAATACTTCGCTTCCAAATACTTTGAGGTGGCTGTACTGTTTGGAGTATTTTTACAAGGTGATCGATTTAACGTATATACCGCTGTACAGACTGCCTCTTTTCCAGCATGCCTTCCTATTGCTTTCCCATTTACCTACTTTACCACTATTTTCCTGTTTATCTATTTCGTATATGCATTCTTTTATTATTATTTTATTAGAATTTTTTGCTTTTTCCTCATATGTAGCTGCCCTTTTTATTGCTTTTAAGCTTGTCGGTATCTGTTTAGTTTCCTCTATCACTAAATAATCAGCTGTAGTTCTATTCAAACCTAATACCCATTTTAAATATTTTCTCTGCACCACGTCTAATTCTGTTTGTTTTTCCCAGCCCCATATTTCAGATCCATATGATCCTACTCTACTAAGGCCGAAAATATTTTTAGTCTCCTATTATAAGAATTTTTGAATAATTGTTCTCCTATGCTCCATGTATTTCTCATTACTATTTTCGTTTTTCTTTTTAACTCCCTAATATGGCTATTATTTCCTCCATTCTTTTGTAATATATAACCTATATATTTTATTTCTTTAACTTCTTCTATAGTTTTACTTCCCCATTTCCAATTTCTCAGTTTTTTCATACCCTTTCCTTTTTCAAATACAATTATTTTAGATTTCTCCGGATTTAACTCTAGCTCTTTCTTTTTTAAATATAATATTTTTTTTAAACTCAATTTATTCCTCTGTGCCTGAAACTGCGTTATAAAGGTGGTTTTTCACTACTTACTTGGTCGTTCGCAAGCAGTGGTGAACGAGTTGAGCGTCTGTTCCGACTGGCTTGGGGTAAATTTGGGCGTACCGCAGGGCAGTGTTTTGGGTTCTTTGCTTTTTTCGATTTTCATTAACGATCTCCCAGAAGTACTCGAATTTAGTAATTACATGACCTATGCCGATGATGCTCAGGTTTACTACTCTTTTCCCCCGGGGGAATTCGAATTGGGTGTCCAGCAAATCACACATGATGCTAACGCGGTTGCATCTTGGGCTTCCCTAAACGGTTTAGACCTAAATGTAAATAAAACCAAAGTAATGATCCTGTTCAGTCTGTTGATAATATGTGTCTCATTAAAGGGAATATTACATTTATTGTTAATAGCCGAAAATCTTCTTTCTAAGCTCTCTAAAACTAAGTTACAAGGAATATTTGTAAAAAGTGAAATCACATCTAAAGACATTAAAACACAATTCTCGTCTAGTATGTATTGTTTTAATTTTTCTTTCAATTCAAAACTATTATTTATATGTGATTTTGGTGGTTTAACCTTTAGAGGACGGGAATTTTCTGGTTCAAAAAAGCTTCTTTTTTCAATAAAATTAATGTCTAAAAACATCGGATCACTTTTAACCTTTAGAAGACGGGAATTTATGTGATGTTCTACATCTCAAAACTAACACATGTAAAGGGTCGATCATGGCATGGCCCGTATAGGGGCCATCCCGTCCTCTAAAGGTTAATAGCTGATTTTATTTCTATATACACAATTTTAGCCAGGAAGTGTGTAGGGTTGTTAACTAATGAATTGATAAGTCGTAAAGGTTTATTAATCTTGTGGATTTTTGGTAACCCATAACCTTTAGGTAGACTAGTATTAGAACAAGTGATAGCATTATTATGAAACTTATATTTTAGAAAGCCATTATTATTAAATTTCTTATAATGTTCGAAGTGTTAGTTTGTACATTTTTAATGGATTCTTCTGAATAACTTTATATACCGAATTATCGTTAAAGATTTCTGCCATTCTTGATATATACTATGACTTATACATGCAAACAGTTTTATTACCTTTATCTGACCTAGTGAAAAATAAATCAGAATTATTATTTAAGAATTTTTTGTCGCAAAACGTTTGTTTTTAAAGTAGTTTTTCCGTGATGTTTGCATGAATTTTCTTCTTAATAGTTTTATCAATAATATTAGTCAATTTTTCTCTAATTTCTGATTTAATGTTATTATTAATGTTCAATGTTTGCAAACAGTTTTCTAAGTCTTTAGTTGTATCTATAACTACTGATTTTGGAGCATGGGTTTTTAAACTATAATTAGGACCTAAAGACACTACATCTGTGATGTCATTCGGAATAACAACATTTGTCAAGTTAACAATCCAGTCACTTTTGTCTGAAATAGTCAAAGTGTTTATTATTTTTTGTTCATTTAATTTTTTAAAACGTTATCTATAAATTTAAATGCAAAAATTGTCCTGCTTCTTATGTTGGTGAAACGAAGCGTTCTTTGAAATCTAGGATAACTGAACATATAATAAAAATCCAGATTCAGTGTTTAATCAACATGTATCTCTTTTCAAACATGCATTTGACTGCAGGGATGGCGTAAAAATAGTTGATAGCGAGTGTAATTACAACAAAAGTTTGATTTCTGAAATGATACATATCAAAATTGATAGTAATAATATCAACAAGAAAGAGGATATTAAATTTTTAAATACCACTTTTTGTCAGTTCTTAGAAATTTAAATGCCTAAGTAGCAACCATTTGACGTTTCCTGTGTTTACACTCGCTACGTATATAAACACGACGATGTACACAAAATTTAACAGATCAGTATATTTCGTTAACTTGCTCGAAGATATTTTACTTGTAGTACCGCTACTCGTCGCCAGATGACTCCACGTTTTAGAGATAAAACCAACCGAAAAAACTCGGTTCCCTAGTCTAGTTCCTCCCTCTGTACCTTGTCTTCCTCTCCTTCTTCATTACGTTTCTTGGCGCCGATGACGACACATCACGATACAATGGACGCGCTTAAGGCAAAATTGGAACGAAGATTGAAACAAGCTGAGAAAGAGATGAACCAGGTTTATGCAGAGATAGCCGCACTAGACGAAGTTACACTCGAGGAGGATGAAATTATGTCCTTGGATGGTAAGTTATTTGTCTCTTCTGCATTTGTATTTTTTATTGGTTACAGGATACGGTTTTTTCCCGCCTTATTCCTGGAAGGCGATACAATTGAGGCCAATGGCCTAATGTTTATATAAAACTGATCCTTAGTACTTAAGCTAGGGACTAAAGTTAAAATAATTGAAAAATCAATGCAATGATATCAATTTCATATAAAGCGGGTTTTTGGCATTTAAGCCAAAGATTAAACTAATATAGATTTCTTTCTTATGGTTTTCATAGACGTCTTACGATCAACGGGTATTCGTCATGGAAATGGAAAAGAGAAAGAAAATGTCAATCCGGAAGAAATGGACGTGTTGGACACTTCTCATCCAGAGTACCAGTTCGAGAGTGATTTCGATGAAACGGAACGTTATCTAGGAGCTAATCCGACACTTGTGGAAGCGGGAGAACTCCTCCTAAGCGCTGATATAGCAGACAGAGTTATCACGTGTTCGACGAAGGGGATAAGTTCGAAAGAGGATAAAGATGAATTACTTATGTCTATACCCCGTCAGGGTGAGGTTTTGTCTGCCACGGAAGGAGCCGAAGAAAGAAAAATATCATTGGAAGCTCCTAAATTGAACGAAGAGATTAAACTAATGATATCGCCTAAAATATTAGCCAAGGACAACCATTTTCGCGATTTCCAAAACTTGGTAGGTTCTATAGCCGCGGAATCGGTCTCCTTGTTTGACATGATCGGACATGACAATGAAGAGGAGATTGAGAGGGAGACAATATTGAAAAAGATTTCTAACACGACTATTTTAGCCTCCGAATTATTTTTTGCACTCAATCACTCGAGAAACATTTTCCAATTGAGACATTTTGAGGAAAGAATACAAAAACTTTTAAAGGAAACGAAATCCACGTCTTGGTTATTCGGAGATAATCTAAAGGGTTTGATTGATAATACATCTGCCATTGAGAAAGTGGCCAAAGAGTTGAGGCCAAAGAAAACTCTTTTTAAACCTAGGGGTTTAAACTGGAAGAGTTCCTCGAAGAGGGAGGTGGATCAGGGGGGCTCCAGAAACCAGGGAAGAAGAGCGTACACCTCCAGACTAAGTGCCTCAATCAACAACAGGTACAAGGCTTATCCTACAAGGAAACATTACACCCAGAGCCAACCTCATCGTCAAGACATACGATAAAAGAAGATCAGGTGGGTTTTGCTGGTAGATTAAAATTTTTTTCCGATAGATGGGAATTGATTACAAATGATAGGTTTATTCTAGATGTACTTGAAGGTTATGAAATTGATTTCGAATTTAAACCGTATCAAAATGCAAAACCTACAAATTTTGTTTTTAATAAAGAACAGGAGGTTAACATTAAGTCAGAAATAACAAAACTTTATAAGTTTAAAGCTATTGAGAGATGTCAATTCGTAAAAGAACAATTTGTCTCATCATTTTTTATCATTCCTAAATCTGACGGATCACAGATTTATTTTGAATTTAAAAAATTTAAATGAATTTGTTAGAAAGAAGCATTTTAAGATTGAGGATGTGCGTACGGTTTTAAATTTACAGGATCAGGGGGAATATATGAGCAAATTAGATTTAAAAGAAGCCTATTTATATGTTCCTATACATGAAAATTGCAGAAAATTTCTTAGATTTGAATATCGAGGTATACTTTTTAAGTTTAACGCATTACCTTTTGGTCTCACATCAGCTCCTTCTGTCTTTACAAAAATTGTCAGACCAATTTTAACCTATTTTAGGAATGAGGGTATAAGGATTGTAGCCTACTTAGATGACTTTTTAATCATTGGTAAAAATAAAGAGCAGTGTCAGAAACATACAAAATTTGTGGCAAAGTGGTTATCCTACCTAGGTTTTAAGTTAAATATTGAAAAATGTAATTTTCAGGCAAGTCAAATTTGCACTTTTCTTGGGGTTAATATTAATTCAGTAGAATATACGCTTGAATTGCCATGGGAAAAAAGAATTAAAATCCTAGGAATGTTAAAAGTTTTAAAGGATAACAAACGGATTAAACTTCTTTTTTTGGAAAAGTGCATAGGAGTTTTAGTAGCAGCTTGTCCTGCAATAGCTTATGGTTGGCTCTATTATAAAGATCTAGAATTATTGAAAAGAAACATGTTACTCCTGTATAATAATGATAGGGAAGTAAAGATAGAGCTATCAGAAAGAGCGATTAGTGATATTGAATGGTGGCAATCGCAAATTTTGATTAACTTTTTCATTAGCAACCAAAGAAAAAATTGAATATTGACTTGACAACCACAGAACAAAACATTTGGTCAGATCCCGTCTAACCTTCACGATGTCCAAGTGGACGTTAAGAGTCCGCCGGATACAACAACTTTTAGAAAAGCAAAAAGGCGTTCAAAACTTTCAGCCAAATCGAAGGAGGAACTGTGGACTTTTTTATTAATATCTTCGGTGGCAGCAGTAATTCGTCGCGCTGAAATACTAATTTTTTTGGTATCCATCACCTCTCGGTCGTGCCATCTAAATTTTTTTATCCGTTACTGCAGGATGGTGCAGCTCATTTGAAACGTTTAATTTAGTTTTTAAACAGTCCTTCTATATATTTTTTATAAAAATTTTATAAAATGTATTTTTTATACAATTTTTATATAGCCAATTATTTATAAAAATTATATAAAATGTATTTTATAAAAATTTTATAAAAAATTTATAAATTATTTTCACTTGGGTATAACATATTCATTTAATCTTGTATTAGGTTTCAATTTTCTTTTCGGGCGCTTTTCAAAAATATTTTCTTTTTCAACGTCTAAACTTGGACTTTTCAATTTTTAAAAGATTACTGCCCTTGGAAATGTTTGTTTGAAGTTTTGGTATTATATTAATTCTTTCAATTTACAGATTTTTTTTAAAGTAACCTTTTTTATTTGATTATTACTATTTTGCATCTTTGTTTTTTTTTGCACTATTAATTCCTTCTAATTCATCCATTTCTGGAATATCGGTTAAAATTCTAGTCTTTCCTTTGACTCGAGTGCTGTATTGTGCTTCAGTAGAAGCAGTTAAAATTGGCCTAATTTTGGCTGACGATACAAATTTCTGCTGCTCACTCACTTTTTCATTACTTTCATAGTAAAAATCTCTTACGTTCGATGGTGCAAAATCAACTTCATTAAAAATATTCCTGTTTAATGGATGTATCCCAGAAATTCGAAATCCGGATTGAATATTTTCTATAGACAATACACTGGGAAATACACTATTTACCAGACCTGGTATGTCAACGATCTTCATTGCTTTTCTAGGATTATTTGCAACCCATGTGCTCGATACCCTGTTTGTAGCTGCTTTTAACCAAAGATAGAGCGATCTCTCCATTGTCCTTTGCATACTTAATGTTATCTAAACACATATGAGATACGTGATTGTTTAAAAGTAACAAACAAGGCTTGTCGGATGAACATCTTGAAAATTTTATATGTTCCAAATTGACTTGAACTCGCAAGGGAGCGAGTTTGTCAAGGGGTAGGAGAGGGTACGCCACCCTGCGGGATTCGAAGGGGAAGGGAAATTAAATGAAATAAATTTACACAATATGTTGATTAAAATAATATGTATGGGCTCGTGTGTAAAAGTATGTGTGTGAGTGTAGGTGGTGTGAGGTATGTAGTATGGAGGTTGGAGGATTTCCCGGGCTTGCAGTGTTTGCGACGGGTCGCAACCGCACCGTCCGTTCTGTCTAGAGCGTTAGCACGGGGCGCAGTGTCGCTAACCTCGGAGGCACCCCAGATTTGCAGCAAGTGCATGGACGCACGACCGCACCGTCTGATCGGGTTGGAGCGCTAACGAGAGTAGCAAAGTCGCTTATCTAGGAGGAGTCTCACAGGTTTGCAGCGAATGCGAGAATCGCAGTACTGCATCGCCTGGTTAGACTTGAGCGCAAGTTGCGTCGTGCAAGGTCGCTGTTTAGAGGAGTAACACAGATTACTTCGAGTGGTACCTCGAGTGAAAAGGAAGGATGTCGGAAGTATGGCTGACGAGTAGCCTGGTAAATGTACGTATACGCAGTTGTGCGTGTCGCGGTTCGCGGCTTCGCGTTCGGAGACGTCCGTGTCCGATCGTGGCGCGAACGATGAGGCGCGAGCTCTAGGGGAGCTACCGTGACCAGGCGAGAGCGGAATTCGCGGACACGAATGCTACCTGGCGAGCACGGCGAGGGGCTCGTTTAGCTCACGCGATTTAAGTCTCAAATGAGGTCTACTCTTGTCGAAGAGTCAGGCCGAAGATGATGTGCTGTCGAAACGTGAGGCCGAGTGTTCCGTCCGGAGAGCAATGGCCGAGTGACTGCGTGAATCGTCGAGACTGAAGGGTCCGTGTGTAGAGGATGGGCCGTCTGTTCCGTCCGGAAGGCAGAGGCTGACTGTCTGAATTTCGGGGACTCGCCGCGCGAGCAGCGGCGGTCGGCGGCTGGCCGCTCGAACGGGCGAATCAGCGTTGCGGAGCAAACCATGGGATCGGTGAAGCGGAGGGGTTTTCTCACGCACGGATCGACGGTTGAATTTTTAAAAACCGTTGGGAAAAGTCCAGAAAAAAAAAATATTAATACTAGGAATGCGTGTTACACATACGTCAAAATACATTTTAAAAATGTTTTCATTCATCCAACCGCTAGGGTGGGCAACGCCAGCACTACCTTCGGGAGCTTGAGAAATCATTTTTTGGTGAAACTTAACCCGAGGAAAAATAAAAAAGGGTGGTAACGCAATACCAGCTGCTGAAACGGTTGCAGTGATAGTAACCTAAATAAAAAAAAATATATAATTTTAAAATTTTAATATCTAAATTTCACTTTTTACCTGTTAGTTACTTATTTAAACTAAAATGACCTACCTTTTTCTTGACATGTTATTCCACCTATTTGTTTTCGCCCTCTTTCAGCTCTAATTTATATATATATATATATATATAACTACCCTAGCGAAAAAAGTAAACGAAAGAAACTAAAATATCTGAAAATAACTGTTAAAAATGTCAAGATTGAGACAAAAAATAAGTTTTTATTTTGAAATTTTCAGTTTCTTTAAGTTTTAATCATTTATACTCAATTTTGAATTTTCTAATTTGGGATAAGTTTTTTTGAATAAATGTCACCAATCAAAGTTTCATTTAACTGTGTTTTTTCAGTTTCTTTCATTTTAAAAATTCTAAAAAAATCTAATAATAACTGTAAGTAAGTGTAAATAATAGTGAATATTAGTTTAAATCTTAAACTAAAGTTTCGCTCTATATAAAAAAATTTTAAATACACATTTATAGAAAACATGAATGAAAATAATTGAATATTCATATATTTGAAAGAATTTAAAAATAACTGACATAGTCTGAAAATTACAAAAAAAAATTATTGGGTGAAATATGTATGAAATTTTAATGCGATTTGACTGAACAGTGACCGATGAGGGTTAAATGTGCTTAAATGAACTTTCAATTTTATATAAGATATAAATTTGGAATATAAATTTGAGCATAAATTTGGAAAATATAGGTAAAATTATAGGTAAAGATAATGGTAAAAAACAGGTAAAAAATATAGGTAAATTATATGTACCAAATAATATAAGTACACAACGGGTATATTTTACAGATATATTTTTTACGCATATTTTATACCTATATATTTTTAACCGGGGTAAGAAGGGCTATCGACTCTAGGATGATCACGATTCTGGTCTTGTTCGACTTCTCCAAGACCTTTGATACTGTACCCCATGATCAACTTATCCGGAAGTTGGGCGATGTCGATTGCTCTGATATTGTACTAAATTGGTTCTTTAGATATCTTGTTGGCCGCACACAAGCCGTTATAGATGAGATTGGTATGTTGTCGGATTGGCTCGAGGTGAACGCGGGTGTACCTCAGGGCAGTGTCCTAGGTCCTGTTCTGTCCTCCATTTTTATTAATGATTTGCCCAATATCCTTAAATACTGTAATTATATGTTATTTGCCGATGATGCCCAGGTCTACTATTCGTTTTTTCCATCTGACCTTGATATTGGTGTTCAACGCGTTTCACAGAATGCGAATGCAATAGCTAGCTGGGCGATTAAGAACGGTTTCAAATTAAATGTGGAAAAGACGAAGGTTATGATCTTGGGTAGTCAGGCCTTTTTGGCTCGTATTAGCCTAAACACTGCTCCGAGGGTCAGATTATGTGAGGATTATTTGGATTATGAAAATGTGGTAAAATCGCTTGAAATTTTGATCACTCCTACCCTCGACTGGTCGAAGTAAGTTATGGCAATCTCAAGGCGTGTCTACGGGGTCCTACATTCGCTGTGTTATTACAACAAATCATTGTCATTGAAACTCCGAAAGAATTTAGTAGAAACACTTATTTTTCCCCATTTTGATTACGCGTGTGCGGTCTGCAATGATGAGCCTAGTCCAAGAACCTTAAGCTTTAGAGACTGCTGAACGTATGCGTGAGATTTGTATGGGGCAACATAGCGAGGCGTGATCACGTTACCCCGTTTAGATTGGGCTTAAAATGGTTGTCGGTCGAGTCCAAACGATCCTATCTCATTGGCTCCCTGGCATATAACATCATTGCTCATAATTCACCTACATATTTGGCTAATCATTTCATTAAACTTAACACCCCTGACCAAAATCCCCGCTCTTCCTCTCGTCATCCACCTACATCACTCACTTATCTTCCGCCACGCACCGAATCATTAAATAAATCAATTTCCTTCCATCACTTTTAATCCCTCTTTCATAGATAAGTTTAAAATTCTCCTTTTTAATCATCTGTTTGGGCTGGACTAAACAGCCTGGTCTACACGAGCCATGACCGAAGGTATTGCACTGCGGCCTATCCCTCACCTTGATGAAGCTGCGTAATTTATTACATCATCTGGCGCTTCGACTATTTAAATTAAAGTTTATTTGTTATTATTTCTGCGTTATTTTGTTATATTATATCATCGTTCACTTTACTATTGTTTTACTTTTTATTTATATCTTTACTTTGTTTATTTGTTTATTTATGTATTAATTTTGGCTAACGATCTATTGTTTGTGAGCGATCTATTATTGTTAATTAGTTTTAAGTTCATTGTATATAATTTATTTTTATACTATTATTTTTTACTTTTTTTGTTATCTTAATTATATTTAATTTTAAATTTTATTGCATTTACAATGTATTTTTTCAACTAGTGCCTACGGGGTTTCTACCCCAAAAGGCCAAACAATAAATTCAATCAATCAATCAATCTTTCTTTCTCTTATTTTAAATTTTATTTTTAATCCTAATTTTGAATTTTAATCTAACTCGTATATTTGTACATATGTAAATATTATTTAAAGCATTAGGTTCCTATTGTTATATTTTATTTTTGTTATTATTATTGTTATTTAATATTATTTTGTATTTTTATTGATATATTAATTTTAATTATTTTAATTAAAGATTTTAATTATTAAAAAGTATTTAGAATTTAGTATACTTAATACCATTGAATCAAAATTCAATTCACTTAAATCAATAAGAATATACATATTTTTGAACATTGAACTTGTGTAAACTTTTTTTATAAATAAACAAGTCTTTAACCCATTATACCTAAGTATTGTTTATTAGTCTGATGTATTCACGATATTAATTTCTAGATCTATTCTTTTATTTATATCACTGCTAAATATTAACTTTATTTATATTATTACACTATAAATTTAAATTTTTAATATATTATAATTTTAAACTTTATCTTTCTCTATAATAGCTAAAACTCGGTTCAATAACTCGGTCACCATTTTTTTCTAAGTGTTTTTTTCGCGGGACGCTATTTTGAATTATCGCGCTTTTGCTCTTTCAATTGAAAAAATCCACGCATGCGCAATGCAGCGGTTATGCTTAACAATAATTCTTTTTAATTTTAATAATCTTAATTTTTCTCGAAAATAATGTCTTTTTAGAAAATGGCTGTGGCTCAATTAAGAATAGGAAGGTTCAATTTTTTTTATGACATTCATTAAATTGCAGGCAACACTATATTGTTCGAGTAATAACTGCTTTTTAATGTACAAGTAACAAAGGTTTCTCTTATTTTTTTATTGAAAAACTGTGAGCGTTCAATTTAAATTAATTGTGTTTCGAAATGTATAATTAAAATGTGCTGATTAATATTATTTTTATTAAGCATAAATAAAATTTCGAAGGAGTAAAGGGGGTGACATTGAAGTCTGACTCTCTAGTGTATACTCACTAGTCATAGTGTATTGACTATATAGTGTATTGTGTATACTCTAAGTTTGGGGTAGCAGACTAATAGCAGTGACTAGTATATACAAAATTAATATTACTATAACAAAGACGATTATTATTCATACTTTTTTGTATGAAATGTAATAACCAAGTTCTTTTAAGATCTGGTTGGCGAAATGTAGTTAAATTGTAAACCAAAGGAGTCTTCTGAATCTGAAACATAAAAAAGTAATGTGTATATATGTTTATGTTTTTAATCTATTGCGTATATGTTAACTTTATATTGTTTTTTTAACATATTTAAGAAGAATTTTTTAAAATTATCTTAATAATGTAAAAAGAAATAAAAAAATAATGCAAAATTACAAAATAAGTAATAAACGTTCTGTTTTTTTCAGTGATGAAAAGTTGAAGTAATGTTTATTAAAATTATTTAAGTAAGAGCTAAATTATAAATTTTTTGTTTATATGAATCATATAATTACATTTACATTTCTTAATTTAATATGAATATACATAGAGATTTATTATTTATTAATATAATACGTACATTGGAAATTTTATAATTAATCTAAGATATTTTTGAGGTTAATCTGTCACTTGATTGTTGTGTACGAATACGCATACACTCACACATTTACACATAAATATTGAAAAAGAAATTTTGAAATAAATGTTTTTATTAATAAAGATAAATAATAAACAGGCATAGTTATTACAAAAATTACAATGCAGTATAATAAATAAATAATTAAGAACTTAACAATAATAAAAATCATCTACTATAACAATATTAATATTCATTTAATTCTAAAATAAAATGTTCAAATTTAATATTAAATTATTTATTTCCTAACATTTGGCTATTATATTTTTGAAAAAGAAAAGTATAATTAATCTTTTGAATATATACCAAATTAAGTATTTATTTATTTTTTGTAGAACATATTAAACAAAAATCATTATGGAGAAATTGATTGCGGAGGAAACAGAAACTGAAAGAAATGTATCATTTGCAGAAGACAGTCTTATTAGTTTAGAAAAACTAGATCGAGCTTCACCTGATCTATGGCCAGAACAAGGTATCACAAAATTCGTTGCTCAAAATTCACCTCAGACAGAAATGCCAATGTGGTCAACTAGTTTGACAGCTGATGATATGAATCAATTGCATCAACTTGGTAATTTATCATTAAATGAGTTAATAAGTGAAGTGAAAAAGCTTCATGACAGTGCTTATCAACTTGGTTTAGAAGAAGCTAAGGAAATGACACGAGGGAAATTCTTGAATATATTTAAACAAAAATAATATACTATGTGTAAAAGAATAAAGTCATTTTTTTTATACACAAATGTGATAATGAGAGATGTAATAGTTTTCAGTAAAAGTTATTAAATAATGTAATAATTTTTACTATTTTTAAAAATTAATACTTAATTATAATACAGTTAAACAAAGCATAAAAGACTATCATTTATTTATATTTTATTCATCAAATATTTTACTCACTATGGCAGTAGCGCATCTTAAAAGAAAGAGAGAGTTATATGCAATAGCATAATGCAATACTTAATAATTATAGAATTGTTGATTTTTAGGAAAGTAGAATGAACATTTATAAGTCTATATTTGTATACATAACAAAAATTATTTTCTTATGTGCATTTATTAACATTTTTAATAATTCTTTTTAGTATACAGTCATTCATATTTTTCGTGGTACCTCTTACAATCCCTAACATCACGGAAGGTTTAAAAAATGTTGAAAATACATTGGTGACCAAACCTTTGAACGTTGGAAAAAATGTATTTTTAACTGTTTTATTTACGTTAAAAGTATCTTGAAATGTCCACTTTGGTTTTGGAAAAATATAAATTTTTATTGATTGTAAAAATGTTTTGTAAATGTTTATTTTCCAACCTCTACAGAACGTTAGTAACACGTACTTCAAACGCTTTTAATAGGTACTATTTTATGCACGTTACTTCTATTAGCCTTTTTAAAACGTTTTAAAAAAATTTTTTATAAAAGTTTTATGGAAAATTTTATGACAAAATATTTTTTACTCCAACTTTCAATCTACATTTTTTACACGCCGTTTCTTAACCATAATTACGTTTTGTAAACGCTTTAATATTTTTTACCGAAAATTAAAATAGCAGGATGAAATGAAATACGTATGACATACGTATTTTTAATGTTACAAATCAAAAGTAGCTAATTCAATATATTCAATATATATATATGAGTGGTTCTTCGTGACATCGAAGTTGAAAAAAATGAATATTGCTATAATTGTGGGAATATGTTTTAGAGGTGTCCAGTAGTTCTCCTGATTTTTTTCAGATTTTTTCGGGACCATTATTTTAAGTTACAAAGAGTCAAAGTTGACATTTTAGCACTTTTTTGCATTATATGCCCATTTTTATGAATTTGTAGCTCCCAGGGGATGCATTTTTTACTAAAAACATAAATATGACTTTTTTTTGTAAAAATTTCTGAACTTTTAATTAAAAATACTTTTAAAGATATAAATGTATGCTGTGACACTCTTGTAAGCCATTTAAACCTTAAATAGTGAAAATCAGCAATTCTGCTCCGGACTCTGGTAACCTAATACTGTCTAAAAGATGTCTTTTTATAGTCAGAAACTGCCTATAAATTACCAGAGTGGATCTAAAACATTAAGATCACCTACGGTCAAAATATCTGGGAAAAATGTCCGAGAAATATAAATAGAAATGTATATTTGTTGCCTTATAACGATGAATCTATTAGCATGATCATTGCAAAAAAATTCATGCACTTACCTTGGAGTGGTAGAAAAGTATCTCCACTTGTTTCAGTATCTAATCCCCTGTAATCTGCTAAAAATACAAATATTATACAATTATAAAAAATTAATTAATTATAAAAGTCTCCGGTGCATCTAAAATATCGCGTGCATAATAATGAAATTTGTTTATTTGTTCCGCAAAAAAGGTTAATAATAAATTGTTTATGTGCTTCATCAGTATTTGGAATACTAATTGTTTCTGATTTTAACATCTTATTTACAATTGTAGAGACTTCTTCCAATGGTACATCATACAACTTAATAAGAATAATGCTACTTTTAAGATTCACCAGTTTTTCTTCATAAATAGCTTTAGAAGCTAAATAAGTGGAAAAGTCCACTTCTTGCTCTTCAATGACTTTCTTAAACTCAAAAGTAATAATTACTATTATATATAAATTTGGATCTTTTTCGTTTTATCCCACCCAAAAAAATCATGTTTTTTTTAACCCAATCGTTTATAAAATGCATAAAATAAGTTTCTAATTACTTTTTTTAGTGGAGAAATGTGTTTCCGATCAATTTTTAATAAAAAATAATTTTTATTCCACGATTTATTTCACGATTTCTATTACGCTATTTCTATTCTATTCTCGCTTCTATTTCTATTATACACAAAAATCCAATAACCCAAATATCCAATAACCCAAATACCCATATACCCCTCATAGGTTACAAACACACTTTGACCTTGTAATATTAATGAAGGGTTAATATTATAATCTCATTCAAGGTGCAGGAGGCCTCCGACCTCCGACTTCGAAATACGTTATAACATTAACCCTTCGTTAATATTAAAACGTCGATTAAATTTTCTATTGAGTTATTGGGTTATTACTTTAGTTACAACTATAATACTATTATAGGGTTATTGGTTAAATGTCGGAAACACATTTCTCCATCAAAATTTGTATTTTTATTTATATATTTGGTCATTTTTTCCGGATTTATCAAAGAAACCCCAATATTTTTGGGTGGGATAAAACGAAAAAGATCCATAAATTTTATTAAAAAAACATCTCCTATAATATAATGTTCAATACATTTAACCTTTAGAGCACCGGGGTTTTGAAAAATTTGAAAATCGCATTTTTCTATAGGAATGTGGTCTAAGGTCCCTGAGTTAGAGCCAAACTAAGTTGCGATGTTGGCGAGTTAGACCCCTTACGCCTAGAGGCGTATTCCGGTCCGGTACGGTAAGCCAAATGTTGAAATTTTCAAAATTTCAAAAAAACGTTAAAATGCACAATTTATTTAATTTTCAGCTGTATTTAGGTTTTATCTGGTCATTCTATATCAATATTACTTGAAAAATATTACAAAGGGCGTATCAACCGGCGATATCTTAGGTTCTTTATTCTTTACATTTGAAAACTGCACAACACAGACACACACATACACACACACATGGAATCAGGAGTTCGCCACGTCCACGTTGTTGATTCTGGGTAAAGCCAAGAGCGAGCATGTTTACTAATTTTTTCCCTCAAACATTCTTTCGGGTTATTCCTAAACATATTTTTCAAACGAAATGGACATTTTGCAAATTTGACCTAATTGTAACTAGTGACTTCTGAAACTCCTACACAAAATTTTCAAGTAAATGTTTACGCCTCTAGGCGTTTTCCGGCCCTCTAAAGGTTAAAGAGGTATGTACATGTACTGTAGATGAATATGGCTTAACTTTTACATATTTTTTCATAATTGACAGAAGTCATCACTATTTAAAATACATCTTTATTTATCATTTATATTTTTCACAACTTAATATAATATATAATTAGATTAATAAACAATTTAAGAAATAAACAAATAATATTGGCAGAGGAAGGACTGCGTTTGTAACAATACTATAGTCATGTAGAATATATATATATGTTATTAAATTTTCAGTATATGGGCAATTTCGCGTCAAGTGGTATGATGAAAATTTTAAATCGCACCAAATTTTGAGAACAGACTGCAAATATCTTCCAGAAAATAGAAAAAAAATTTTAGGTGTTAAAAATAATTTCATTGAGAGTTATTCCACTATGAAAAATGGAAATTTTTCAATTATTAAAAAAAATTGCTATTTTCAAATCCATTTATCTCAAAATCTATTGATTTTTTTTAAAAACATTAGATACAACTTTTGTTTAAAATAATATTTAGAGCTTATCCACCCAGGCTACAATTCTTAATTTTAAAATATCTAAGAGATATGACACCCGGAAATATTAATTATCAAAAAAAGGCCACCACGCCACAATTGATTTTGATCTAACACTGCTCAAAAGATCACATTTTTCGAGAGCTTTCGAATGGCGGTGGTTAGATTATTGTCCAAGACCACTGGTAAAAGTTATGCCCTAAAATACATGAAAATTAGTGATTTTATGAGGTTTATGAGGTTTCTTTAATAAAATTTATATATAATAGTAATTATTACTTTTCAGTTTAAGAAAGTCATTGAAGAGCAAGAAGTGGACTTTTCCACTTATTTAGCTTCTAAAGCTATTTATGAAGAAAAACTTGTGAATCTTAAAAGTAACAGTATTCTTATTAAGTTGTATGGTGTACCATTGGAAGATGTCTCTACAATTGTAAATAAGATGTTAAAATCAGAAACAATTAGTATTCCAAATACTGATGAAGTACATAAACAATTTATTATGAACTTTTTTGCGGAACAAATAAAAAAATTTCATTATTGTGCACGCGATATTTTAGATGCACCGGAGACACATTCTTCTTATATCAAAGATATATTTTCGATAATATCATCATTACAAAATGAAATGCCGGGATAAATACTTCGATGTTTTACGTAGGATGTATGTGTAGTAATACGACACTGTATGATGAGGATAGTAACTTAGAAAGCAGTAATTTATTAATTACTGGTAAAGCAAAACTGTGGTTAATTGTTGACCATACCCATAGGCAAACATTAAATGACTGTTTTTCGCATTATTTATAAAAGGAATTAAGGGAATGTTGGACTCAGAAAATGGTCATTTTTAATATTTCTTTATAAACAAGAGAATAAACTTTTTAAGAAATCCTGAACGCCATCCCTTTAGGCATCTTTTAAACACTATACTCAAATTTTTTCAGATTTTTAAATCTGTAATTTAATTCTGATTTTTGCGTTGAAAATTCAACCAATAATTATCGACCAAAAATTGTTTATGCAATTATTATTAACAAATTTAATTTAAAAAATCAAATATGTTGGTAATACGGCATCCCCTTAAGAAATATTGTGTGAAAATTTGAGAACGATCCAAGAACTCTAACATTATTTTTGAACGCTTCAAAGGTAGGTACCTCTAGCGCGCCGTCCCAGCCGCTTACCTGCTATTGTATCGCGTTTTTTTCGGCGCGAGCTACTAGACAGACCCCTTAAAGTTAGGCCAAAAACATGCTCTTAGATTACATGTGGGGTGAGAGATCTCATTAGCCTACGTAACATAACTTGAAGAACTTACAAACGATTTAGGCGCTAAGTCGATCAAAATAAATATAAAGTCCTATCTAAATTTTGAATAAAGTAATTTCTAAATTTTATCTTTAACATTTTTAAAACAATTATAAAACTATTATTCACACCTGTTAAAGTTTTACCAAGTTAAAATATATATACGTACATATTATCTCAAATTTGTACCAACAAGAACTTTCATTCTCATGTATAATACGACATATCCACCTTCCCGCCATCTTTCTGCCCCAATGTCTGTAGAACAAATAATCCCTAAGAAATAATAACCATAAAATAATTACACACTTATTAATTTGCTCAATATTGTCATATAATTTTAAGAATGAACAAAAATGTTCTTTTACGAACGTAAATTCGTATAATTTTTGGAATAGAGAAAAATTTACTTTCTCCATATAGACAAAAATCATTTTCCTAAATTAATTTGTTATTGGTGAAGTTGGTATACTTAATTGTTAGTAATATAGATACGCCATTGTTATGATTGAAGAAAGATATTGTATCATCACTTGCAATATATGTAAACTGTAATTAAGTGAGTGATGTTTGCGACGGTGGGTCGCAAGAATTCGTGAAGCCAGAGAATATTAATTGTTATTTATTTTATTTTATTTTATTTATTACACGCGTTCCGAGAAAAAGAGTATAACGGTCGACGTCGAAGAATTTTGAGAGCCGTAGTAGGATTTTTTCCGGGTAAGAAGTAAGGAAGGGTTGCGCGAGAGCCAATGAGCAACGCGTACGGGGTAAAGTCGCGAGAGAAGGAGAAGGCCCACCGCTCAAGCGGCGGGCAGTTCCGACCGATCTCCCGAACGAGCGAGAGCGTGCCGAGCCGAGCGAGAGTCAGAGTGTGAGAGGAAGCAGCGGCGTGATCGAGAGGAAGTGAGAGAGGACGAGAGAGAGCACGAGGATTCGAGAGTGAGGAGAAGAGAAAGAGAGACCAAGGAGAGCCATGACGAGCATCCCACCGACGTTAAGGACGAGGAAACTCAAGGCCAGGGCAGCACCCCAAAGAGTAAGATATTTGTTTTTACCGATAAAGTGCTCGACTTCTCGCGCGCGTGATCATTTCCCCGGGCGTATCAGACTGGCTGTGCGTAGTTCCGAGAGAGAGAGAGAGAGAGAGAGAGAAAAGAACGAATAAGTGTGAGTAAGAGCCAAGAGAGTGAGAGAGAGAGAGAGAAAAGTAACGAATAAGAGGGAGTAAGAGCCAAGAGAGAGAGAGAGAGAGAGAGAAAAGAGAGACGCGGGAATAAAAGTCGGGAGAGGTAGAAGGAGAGAGAGCGAGATCGACTATTAATTAAAGTTATGTAAATAGTATAAGACGAAAAATAAATACATTATTATTTATATATATTATCTTTGTGATCATTTGTTGAACCACCACCTATCTTCCCGGATTCGTGGCCGATCCACGGAACTTCCTCCGAGATTCCCCTTTTTCGTTAGATAAATTAGCTTGTTCGCGGCTTCGGGAAATTCGAATAAGAATTACCGCGTTACAAGATGGCGCCCAACGTGGAACTCGGTGGTTCGGTCGGTTCAATAAATTAAAGCGATCACGAATATTTAGTGGTGTGAGTGAGCGGGAGACAAGAAAAATACTTTACCTTTTCGTCCGATTGTAAATACGTAGAAGGTCGAGCACACGCGTTAATATATACAAATATAAACATATATCTATATATACATAAAGTGTTGTGAACGGTGCGAGTTATTAGTGCGAGAGAGGTTTGTTATTGTTATTGGAGAGCGGTGAGAGTAGTCAGCGCGGGTCACGATCCAAAGTCAAAGCGTAGATACAATGGGCGATCACGCGCGTATTTTAGATGTGTTGATGGAGGTGCGAGAGAGGCGTGCGATCAAACGATCAATTTTGAAACTAAATGTCGCGGAGTTATATAATGAATTAGAGAGAAGAAGTTGTAGTACGGAAGGAGGTAGTGAGGTTTTACGCAATCGCTTATTACGGGTATTATTGCGCGAAAATGAACCCGAAAATACATTAATTCCCTGGTATCCGACGGACGAACAAGGCGCGTGCGGGCCAGTTGTGGAGACAGAGAGAGGGGAGAGTGTGATGGAGCGGAGAGAGACCACGCGGACGAGTGGAGAGGGGAGACCGGAGAATCCTCGATCGGGCAAACGCGGTCGGCCGTCTAAAGCAGCAACGGTTCGCTTTGTACGTGAATCTACCGATACCGATTTAGAGGGAGAAGCGCGGCGGTTTGAGACAGCGGTTGAGGTTCACGAGTCGCGTGATATAGTAACTACGGTCAATGTAGTAACTACTACAACAACGACAATTACTAGGGCGGGAAGCGAAACTCCGCCACCGGGTTTGTTCGGTTTCGGTCGCCGAGTGGAGAACACGGGTGTGAGTGTCGTTAATTCGACGATGTCAGCTCCGAGACTCTCTGTGCGCGGGGAAGTACTCCAGTTCATGCGACAAAATCCGTCTGAATTCGAGTACTATTCCCATCGATTGATGCGTGGAGTGGATATACCTCGGGAAATCGCGAACAGTGAGCCATGTGAAGTGCGTGAGGAGACAGTAGTCCGACCGGAGATAACCGACGCGCGACCGACACGTAAACGGGATTTTCGCGAACACGAGGTGGAAACACCCGCATCGGTTACGGGTCATACTCCGCGAGAGCAATATTATACGCCGCGTGAGGAGTGGAGTGAGAATGTAGTAAAGCGTACGAGTGAGTCGAGTAGTCGGTCGAATCATAGCGCGGGGAGTGATCGGGAAGAGTACCGTCGTCAGTTGAAACAGGCGAACGAACTTATTTGTCAGTTGCAAAGCGAGTACGATCGACTAAGGGAAATTTCGCAGAGATCAGATGCGCGGCGTGACTTAGTGAGTGAAATGGAGGAGGATGGTGAACTTAATCCTGTTCCATTGCGAAAACGCGTGAAGTTCAGCAACGGCTAGTGGTGACTCGAGAGAGCAGTGGAGAGAGGTTAGAGGTCGGAGAGCGCGAAAACAATATAGAAGAGCGGTTAATGAAATATTGAGTAGTGATAGTGAGAGTGAGATCGAGCGACCGGGAAACAATAATTCGCGAATCGGAAGTGTATCGACGGTAGGACGGCGATCGGATTCTCGTAATACTCGTGTAGAAGATCGGAAAATCGAGCTCGTAAAAATACTGCGATCATGGGGTATGAAATTTAGTGGAGAGACGAGAGGCGAGGACCCGGAGGATTTCCTAGAACAATTAGAAGATTGTCGGGACGGAAGTACCGCGTCGGACTCCGAGTGGTCAAGTGCATTGCCATGTGTGTTTTCGAAGGGAGCCGCGCGGTGGTTTAGGACAAGTAAAGTTAGTTTTAGTACCTGGGGATCGTTTTGTCGTGCGTTTCGACATCAATTTGTAAATATCTATGATCGCGCGGATTTAATGGATGATTTACGACGTCGGACACAAGGAAAAGGAGAGAAGATAGCCGAGTTTTTGACGAGTTTTCGATATATTTTATTGCGTTTTAAACGTCCTCCGAGTGAATTAGAAAGCCTTGAGATCGCGTATAGGAATTTACATCCGGAATATCGTAGTGCCATGAGAGATCGGGGCGTGGAGAACTTGAGCGATATTGAACATTACGGCCAACGCTTCGAACGTCAGAAACAACTCGATGGTCGGTATATTCCCCCTCCTCCCGCGGAGAAGTTTCATTTACCGGGTGCTGCATGCCTTTCACACTCGGGGAGGTCAAAACTCGCGTCCGTATCGGATGAGCAAATCGCATCGATGGGGGAGAAGAAAAGTAAGAAACAGGTAAAAGAGGGGAAGGGCGAGAAGGTACGCGATCATGCGACCGTTGAAGCCGCAGTGGTGACGGAGAGGAACAAAGCGGTCGGTTTTTCGGGAAATAATAGCGGACTGCGAGTGAGAGAGCTGAGAGAGGAGGTAGGACCGAGAGAAGTTCGGGAAAGTCGAGAGTCTAAGTTACCGGATAACAGAAATCCGTCTTATGCGGAAGCGGTGAGAGGTTGGGATCGATCGCCGACCGGGAAGCCGACGGGTAGTGCACGGCGCTTTGTAGGACCGTCGGGACAGGGTTCGGGAATGCAAAATAGACGCGTTAATTGGAACGGGACGTCGTCTGCACAATCGAGAGTACCGTTGAGTTCAGGTGTGTTTGTGGGGGCTTGCTATACATGCCAGGCGGTTGGACATCGCGCCTCGGAATGTCCTGAGGTGGTTTGTTTTGCTTGCCGAGGAAAAGGGCATATAAGTCGCGAATGCCCTCGTGTGAAAGGCGCGCAGAGTGTATCGTGTCAGCTGTGCGACGCGCCTAATGTAACCGCGAGAACGTGCGTAAGCCCGAATTGTATCGCGCTTCGTTCGGGAAACGCGAGGGGAGGGGAGCAGAGGAAGTGAATGCTTCTGTTCCCCGACCTTTAGAGAGTGTTGATAGACCGTCGACTATTAGTCCAATCAAAACGAGTAGTGGTGAGAGTGAGAGAGTGAAACATTTAGTGCCCAAAAATTTGTGTGGAGAAATAGCTCCGTTAGTTCGGCATGATAGTGAAGAGCGTGATTATAGAAATTTGTGGCGAGTATCCGAGGGTTTGAGGCTTTTGATGAATGAGGAAAAACAGGGTCAAAGCAAATCCTATGAGTTAGATGTGAGAACGAGTAGTGGTGCGATACCAAAGAATGCGGGCCGACGCGTGAGAGAGTGTGATGTAAAAGAATTTTCGGATTTGAAGCCAAGTGAGAGAGGTAGTGAGGAGGAAATACTTAGTACCGGTGTCCACTCGGAAAATCGTAACTTCTTACAAATAGAGCTCGGAGGACAGAGATATAAAGCCTTGCTTGATCCGGGAGCAACGCGTTCTTTTGTCGGGCCGAAAATAGCGGAATGTTTTAAGGATAAGTTACCACCGTCGCGAGCATTATTCCGTACCGCCATCGGGAAATTGAACCGAACGTTAGGGATATTACGAGTCTGTGTTTCGGTCGATGGTATTTCCAAGATAGTCGACTTCCGTGCTGCACCAACCCTTGATCACGAGATAATCTTGGGTATGGATTTTGGCCGCGAGTTTGATATAGACGTTCGTCTCGGGAGGGATGTGTGGAGAACACGCGAGGGTGATTGGCATCAGTTTATGAGTGGTGAGGGAGAAGAAAGAGTTTATGTGTTTGCTGAATGCGCGGGAATTTCCGAGTTAGATGGTGCCGAGAGAGTGCGTGTTGAGGAGTTAGTTGAGAGAGTCTTGAGTGAGCAGACCGCGGTTGCACGGGGAGTTACGAACCTCTCCGAGCATCACATCGTCGTAACGGATCCAACACCTATACGGCATAAGATTCGACGCATGTCACCGCGAATGCTCGAAATCGCGACCGAGGAGGTAGAGCGTTTATTTAACGAGGGGATTATAGAACGATCGGCCAGCGATTATAGTAGTGCGCCAGTGTTAGTGAAGAAGCAGGACGGTACTTATCGGTTTTGCGTGGACTATCGTGATTTAAATCGGGTTACTAAGAAGGATGAACATCCCATTCCGAATATGGATTCTATCCTAGATAAATTGCGTAAAGCCCGGTTTATTTCGACGATAGATTTACGACAAGCATACTTTCAGATTCCGCTAGAAAGATCGAGCCGAAAGTACACGGCGTTTTCCATACCCGGTTCGGGACTTTGGCAATTTACAAAGATGCCGTTCGGTTTATCGAATTCGCCGCGAACGTTACAAAGGTTAATCGATTCGTTGTTCGGTCCTGCATTTGAGCCATGTGTGTTTTGTTATTTAGACGATATAATCATTGTGACGGAGGAGTATGAAGAGCATTTGAAGTGGTTGGAGTTGGTTTTGCGTAAATTAGTTGGTGCCGGGTTGCAGGTAAATAGACAAAAGTGTGAGTTTTGTTGTGCACAGGTGAGATATTTAGGTTTCTTGCTAGATAGAGAGGGTTTACGTCCGGATCCCGAGAGAGTTGCGCCGGTTTTAAATTACCCCGCGCCGAGAAACGTGAAACAATTACGCCGATTTTTGGGAATGCTCGGATGGTACTCGCGTTTCGTTGAGGGGGACTCGGAGATAAAAATTCCTCTTTTAAAACTTTTGCGTAAAGGCCAAAAATGGGAATGGAGTGGAGAGCAAGAGGAAGCGTTTGAGAAATTAAAGCGAGCATTAACGATGGCGCCTGTGTTAGCGAGACCGGATTTCACAAAACCGTTCGTGGTTCAATGTGATGCGAGTAATTTTGCGCTTGGAGCCGTGTTGACGCAGGAGGGAGAGGATGGAGAGCATCCAATAGTATATGTGAGTCGTGTGTTAACAGCCGCGGAGAAAAATTATACCACAACGGAAAAAGAGTGTCTCGCGGTTCTGTGGGCGGTTAAGAAGTTAAGGCCGTACCTTGAGGGATATAAATTTACGGTGATAACTGACCATAGCTCGTTAAAATGGTTACGGAATTTACGGGATCCGACCGGTAGGTTAGCGCGTTGGTCCCTTGAGATGCAACAATGGGATTTCGAGATTGTTCATCGGAAGGGCGCGTTAAACCACTTACCGGACGCGTTGTCGCGAATGTATGAGGATGATAGTGTAGTGGCGGCCGTGAATAGTGAGGAGATATGCGATCCACAGTATTTGCGTTTACGAGAAGAGATTACAAAGAGTCCGGGGAAATATCCGAGCTGGCGTGTCGAAAACGGGTTTATCTATCGATATCGTGTGGATCCGTTGCTAGATCCGATTTTGTTTCGTGAAGAGAAGTAGCGTTTAGTGGTGCCAGTGGAGCAGAGAGAAAGAGTGATGAGAGAAGCGCATAACACGCCGTCGTCGGGTCACCTCGGAATAGAGAAGACTTACGATAGAGTTGCGAGAGATTATTACTGGAAAGGAGTGTATTATGATGTCGAGACGTACGTGCGCGAATGTGATCAGTGTCAGAAATATAAGGTATCACAGTCGGGAGCGCAGGGATTAATGGGTCGAAGAATAGTGGAGCGTCCGTGGGCCGTAGTTGCCGTCGATTTAATGGAGTTTCCGCCAAGTAAATCACAATGCCGGTACTTAATAGTATTTCAGGACTTGTTTACGCGCTGGGTGGAAATTAAGCCAATACGTAGAGCCGACGGGAAATCTGTTGCGAGAGCCTTCGAGGAGCTAATACTATTCCGTTGGGAGACACCGGATTATCTCCTTAGCGACAACGGAAAGGAGTTCGATAATAAAGTTTTTAAGGAAACTTTGCGTGAATATGGGGTGAAACACGTGACGACTCCTCCGTACCATGCGAAAGCCAACCCCGTAGAGCGTAGCAACCGGACCTTAAAAACGATGATTGCGATGTACGTAGGAAAAGATCATCGCGAGTGGGATTAACACGTACACGAGTTAAGACACGCGATGAATACCGCCGGTGCAATCAGTCGACGAAAGTATCACCCGCAGTTTTTAAATTTTGGTAGACATCCGCGACCGGTAGTTAGTTTGCGCCGAGAAGTAGAGAGAGGAAAAGAAATAGAGAGAGTGGTGCCAGATGAGTGGATAGCGAGGATGAAAAGATTGGACGCGCTCCGAGATTTAGTGTCAAAGCATATTGATGCAGCTCAAGAGAGACAGGAGAAGTATTATAATCGAGGTAGACGTGTTGTTGAGTTTAGGGTAGGGGATCGCGTAACTCGGAGAACTCATTATCTTTCAGACGCGGTCAAGAAATTTTCTGCTAAACTAGCGCCGAAATACGAAGGGCCGTATGAGATAGTCGAAGTGAAATCGCCGAGTGTTTATGTTTTGAGATGGGAAAACGGTGCGGATAGAAAGATCGCCAAAGTTCACGTTTCACAACTTACGACGCTATATCCCGCCACGACAAACTAAATTATAATTAATTCCTGGTTTCTATTATAGGTGGACAAGAAGTGGAGCCATGGAAGACGCTAAGGGAGGTGACGGTGGTAAATCACCCCAACCGATGATGCCCCGAGAAGAAGAGGTGATGCCGATGGAGGTGGAAAGAAAGGAGGAAGTAGGAATGGTTGCAGCCGAAGATCCCCCAGAAAGCGCACAAGAGGAAAAGAGCGAACCAACCGCCCAGCGCTACTCTGTGATGGTTCATATCGACCTTCATCGTCTGGACTTGTCGACTATTCCCCAGTTAAGGGCCGAACCAAGGAACAAGGAGGATGTACTAGTCGATGAGCCAGTAAGAGTGGAGGAGGTGTGTACCGTCTCAACAGTGGAGCCAGAGCGAGAGAAGAACCTCCAGGCAGCTTCCTGGTACGAGATGGCGAGAGAGGAGTTGGGGGAAGTATGGGAAGCTGAAGATGCGCGACGAGCCAAAGAAACCACCGGTCGTACTCCTCCGCCTCCAGCGACAGTGCCCAGTTCGAGTGTGATGGCAGAACTGCAGGAGCGAGCAAGCCGGTTGAAAGGCCAACTAGTAGACGCGCGGAGGGTCACTCCGGATGATGGTGAATCCCCGGGAACATGGGGAATAGAGGGTAGCGAAAGAGCCAAGGCCGAGCTGGAAGAGTACTTGGAGCCGCGAGCCCCCGAGCAGAATCCCGAGCCAGCCGGAAAAGGAACGAGCCGCCCCGTCTCCAAAGTAATGCCGCAACAACGGAAGGACATGGGGAAGTCCGCGTACCCATGGGGATTACCCATCCTACCCGGCCCGAGTGCCCCGATGGAGTGGGATTTGGAGGAAAATGGAGTCGAGAGTGGTAGTGGGAGTGGTGCATCGATCCCGAGACCGAAGAAAAAGAAAAAGAAATCCAAAGCCCGAAATCCGAACCGTCAATGGCAGATGGATGATTATTTTTCAACGATACCATCACCGCCCCGTTCACCATCGCCACCAGGACCTCCGACCCGACCGACGACTGCTCCCCAGTTGAGTCTCCGCCTGGGAGCCTTACCTCGGATCCCCAAAAAGCCCCGAGAGGAGAAACCTGCAGAGACTAATTTGGTGCCGGAGAGAGAGATGCGGAAGGATTCCGAACAAGCAGGTCCGTCCCAAGCAAAGGCTCCGTGTGAAACATCATCCCCGCCAATTAGGAGGAGAGGAGTTATATTCAGTGGGCTCATCCCAATTCCCACTGATCGAACGGTGGATCCACCCCCGTATGCGTGCTTCAACTGTTGGCAGCCCGGGCATAATTCGGCACAGTGCCCTCGACCCATAACGAGGGTCTACTGTTTTAATTGTGGTCGACGAGGTGTAGACCTGTCGGATTGCCCTCGCTGCAGTCAACCGCATAGGGAATACCGCGCCAGCAGATCTGGCCAGGGACAACAGGAGACGACCCCAATCTCCACGGGTTCAACAAGGCGAGAGGATGTAGCCAGAGGAAGAAGCCTGGGAAGTTACCGATCACAGGAAAGTCATCCCGTCCCTTCAATGGCTCCAACAGTACCGAGACCCTCACCAGACCAGAACAGCTGGGGATACGAGTCGCGACAACACCATCATCGTGAGTTGGAAACCCGGCGGCGTTTTGATAGGCAATGGATGGAGGACGATCGGAGGTGGGGGAGATCTGCGGCAGAAGGACAAAGGACGGAGGTAGCGGATGCGCTACGACTTCTAGACGAGCTACGCCATGTATCTCCCGAAACCGCAGATTTAATTCTTCGGCGGGTATATGGAGATCCCCGAAGATCGTGGTAAGAGTTTAGGAGGATGGAGCCAGGAGATTGTTCAATAGTGGAGCCAGTGAGAGTAGGATGTTGTTGGATAGGAGGATGTTGGTAGTGTAGGGGAGGTGAATTTGCGACGGTGGGTCGCAAGAATTCGTGAAGCCAGAGAATATTAATTGTTATTTATTTTATTTTATTTTATTTATTACACGCGTTCCGAGAAAAAGAGTATAACGGTCGACGTCGAAGAATTTTGAGAGACGTAGTAGGATTTTTTCCGGGTAAGAAGTAAGGAAGGGTTGCGCGAGAGCCAATGAGCAACGCGTACGGGGTAAAGTCGCGAGAGAAGGAGAAGGCCCACCGCTCAAGCGGCGGGCAGTTCCGACCGATCTCCCGAACGAGCGAGAGCATGCCGAGCCGAGCGAGAGTCAGAGTGTGAGAGGAAGCAGCGGCGTGATCGAGAGGAAGTGAGAGAGGACGAGAGAGAGCACGAGGATTCGAGAGTGAGGAGAAGAGAAAGAGAGACCAAGGAGAGCCGTGACGAGCATCCCACCGACGTTAAGGACGAGGAAACTCAAGGCCAGGGCAGCACCCCAAAGAGTAAGATATTTGTTTTTACCGATAAAGTGCTCGACTTCTCGCGCGCGTGATCATTTCCCCGGGCGTATCAGACTGGCTGTGCGTAGTTCCGAGAGAGAGAGAGAGAGAAAAGAACGAATAAGTGTGAGTAAGAGCCAAGAGAGTGAGAGAGAGAGAGAGAAAAGTAACGAATAAGCGGGAGTAAGAGCCAAGAGAGAGAGAGAGAGAGAGAGAGAAAAGAGAGACGCGGGAATAAAAGTCGGGAGAGGTAGAAGGAGAGAGAGCGAGATCGACTATTAATTAAAGTTATGTAAATAGTATAAGACGAAAAATAAATACATTATTATTTATATATATTATCTTTGTGATCATTTGTTGAACCACCACCTATCTTCCCGGATTCGTGGCCGATCCACGGAACTTCCTCCGAGATTTCCCTTTTTCGTTAGATAAATTAGCTTGTTCGCGGCTTCGGGAAATTCGAATAAGAATTACCGCGTTACATGTTTAATACTGTTTACATAATATGTAAATTAACTATAAGTTGAGAACCTACAATATGGGTTGTAAAATAACAAAAAAATACACGAGAATGTTATCCTATTTGTGGCGGTCTGAAAGAAGGTTAGATATACAGAATATGTTTATTAAATGTTTTAAAAATTAAATATTTCAATAAGTATCACGGTGTTATGTTACATACTACGGATTCGTTGAAAATATCATAAAAACTAGAACAATAAGTGAAAAAATAAGAAAAAAGGCTTATTTATAAATAATGTAAATGTTGCAATTCAAATTAAAATATCATTATTTTTCTAAGAAATTTCATTCCTTGCCGAGATTACGTTCACGTTTTTGATAAAACTTTTCACAGAAACTCAACAATATATTAACCAAAATAAAAAGACATAATTAGATTGTTATTTTTACGTTTTTAACCCGAATTTTTGTACAGCCTTGGTTGATGTACAAACACTTTGTAATTGTTAATATTTAAATAAATAAATAATAATTATTGTTAAAAATATTTATTTAAATTAAATAAATATAAGCCATTGATAATGAATAATCGAATGTAAGTGTAGCAGTCGACCGCATCACAAAAAATCAATTCGAAAATCAATGGAAATATAATAAATGTCTCGGGCGATGACTTCATGGTACGTTCGCGCGCAGCTTCGATGTCTCGGACGTATCACCATGTGCATTAGAACCACAATAATTTTTTAACCTGATTTTTTTGTAAAGAATTATTTGTAGGTGTGATAGGATGCTTTCAGTACAGCCTCGGTTGCTATACAAACAGTTTTTAATTGTTAATATTTAAATAAATAAATAATAATTATTGTTAAAAATATATCGTTAAATTAAATAAATTTAAGTCGTTGATAATTAATAATCAAATGCAATATAGCAGTTTACCGTTTCACGAAAATTGAATTTGAATTCAAAATTCAATCAAAATGTAGTAAATGTTTCGGCGCGTTGATATCGTGGTACGTTCGCGCGCAGCTTCGGTGTCTCGGACGTACCACATGGAAAGAAATTTGGAAGGCTGACACTTAAAATAAATGTCAACTAGACTTACTTCCGACAATCGGCACTATTTATGCAAGTTCTTGAAAGAATTCGCGTCGAAATCGGCACCTATGAGATATCCGACCTCCCACCTCTGATATTCTCGGAGTCTCCACGCTTCAAAGACGAAATGTAGCGCCCCTCAATACCTTCGAGTTTTACGGCGTCGTGTTGATTCCGCTTTGGAGCTCTCAGACTTCCAACTCTGCGGGATCTCGAATGCGCTTATAATCTATGTCAAATATTGCAAATTTTAATTCATTTAACATTTTTTGATAACGTGTGCGTGAAGCGGCACTTAACTCCTTTTTCAAATTCATTAAATGCCATTTACGCACACTATGCAAAAAATATTGTTCGGTACACGTGTGAAAGATGATTGTCGACTCGTTCGAGTATCTCCCTCGCTTCGCTCGGATGATAAACCCGCTCTCGTTCGAATATCAACAGTTTCGCAATTGTATCGAAATATGTATACCATTACAATTAATTATATTATAATTCAATTATTTGTTCGAAAAACGCGCGTTAATTAAAAAAAATTAACTAAAACGCAACATTTACATCTTTATTTAGTTTATCTAACTTATTTCAAATAAGTTATTTGCTTGTCACAACATACTTTTCTGAACATTAAAGGTCGATTTTGGTCAATAACCAATGAAAAAAGAGAATATTTTGCCTACATTCTTTCTTTTATTTTTTTTTTCTATTTTTACTTTTTAATAACAAAATGTTTTAACTGACTCAAACAGTATAAAATTTACGATGTCAATGAATTTAAAAGATATTTACATATGAGTTGTATACTATTTAATACTGAATTTAATGTTTATTTATCAAAAGCAAAGTTTAACTTTTCTACCACTTTTTTCTTAACATTTTTTAATAATATTTTTTTATGTTTAGTTGTATACTTGTGTAGTGGTATTAAAATAATTTATATGGAAATGAAAATAATAAGAATTTTTACATTAAAGCGACTAATTCTAAGAAGCGCTAAGTCAAAATACGCTTCACGTACTCGACCCGCCAAGATACGACGTTTGGAGGTCTGAGACCTCCAACGAGCTGAGCTCACTACGCAGCGAAATCTCGGATATCCAGCCCTTCCAGTATGAGTGCTCCTACTTCCATTCTGAACGCGCTGTATATCTGAAATTGTTGGAATCGAAACAGTTCTATTTAGAAGCCAATAACTCATTTTTTTGAGGTGTAAAGACGCAATATTTTTCGGATATACATTGTTTCCAAATCTTCGACGCTCCAGCCTTCCAAATTTCTTTCCGTGCACCATATGCATTAGAACTGAAATTATGTTTATAAGATCTGTATTTTTCTCGTAACAAATTACTCGTAGGTGTGGACTGATGATTTTAATTCCGAACGTGGGTTATATGCAAGTTACTTTTAATTGTTAATAAATAATTAAACATGATTGTTAAATATGTATATTTTGTAATGTTGAGTATGACCTTCGTTTTATTGGTGATCAATAATGATGTTTTTCAACCCCAATTAACGTAATAACGAAGTTTGTAACATGTAATCTTTGTATAAAGTTATATATTTCTGTGGTTTATTTGATATGCATAATTATGTTCTTGTTTAATTGATGTTTTGAATTTTTTCTAGGAATATAAAAAAGGCACACGTTTATGTTGGTAATCAAAGTCATTCTGATGATTTAAATGCTAGTTTTTTTCTTGAAGCTAATATTATGCACGATGAGTGCAAGGAGAATGTGAGTAGAAGCATAAATTCGCTGACTGATTCTGCTAGAAATGGTACATTGGAAGTAGCCCTAGATGTAGAGAGTTCATCCGTAGGTGATGGGCTACTACCAGACTGTAATTCTGAATCGGATGTAGATTTAACTAGTGTTGTTCCAATTGAAGGAAATTCGGATATATCAGGATTAAGAATAGCAGATCCATTATACTTTTATGATGAAATAAAATTAATGTTCGATGAACATGGTGCTAAAGAACAGTTTTCTTTTCGCGATATTTATAGTACTTGTAATCGCAATTATGGATTATGCACAAAGATTATGTTTAAGTGCAAAATTTGTGCTTATTTCAAGTGGATTAGTTTAATTAGAAAAGATGGTGAAAACATGTCACTAAATGAAGCTTCAGTAATAGGAACTATTACATCTGGGATGGAAAAGGTTTTTGGAACTAAAACAACAAGTAACAGCGATGTCTTTCTTGTATATGAACGACGTATCTTACAGGAAACATAGACTAGTTCTACTATCGAGCTTTGAGTCAGCTGCTGATAAAGCAATGGAAGAAGCTGCTAAAGAAGAGAGAGCTTGCAATAAAAGATGGACAGGTTATTAATGGAATTATATATATTACTGTTATAACTAATGGATCTTGGTTGAAGCAAAGTTATAAAAGCGGAAAATTTGATTCTCTCTCTGGATGTGCAGTAATAATTTGGATACCGAACAAGAAAAGTCTTGTATGTGATGTGAGAAACAAATTTTGTTCAATTTGTGAGAGAGATAAAATGTTAAATGAAAATCGGAAAAAACACGTATGTTTAAAAAATTATGGTCGTGACCAGAATTCCAGTAGAATGGAAAGATGTAATTGTAAAAGTATTTTCCGAAAGCGCTGAAAAGCGACAGTTAATATACAAAACTGTAGTAGGTGATGGAGACAGTAGTGCCTACAAATCTATTTTGAATAATAATCCGTATAACGATTTTCGTGTATGCGTTGAAAAAATTGAATGCACCAATCATTTATTACGAAACATGTGTAATAAAATTGTAGATGCTTCAAGAGGGAGATTGTTGCATTCACTATTGAAAGGTTCCACACTTCCACTTCGAAAATATATTAAGAGAAGTACATTTAAGATTCGTCAACACATTATGAATTTAATTAAGATAGAAAAAAAACGAATTCACAAAGAAATATTCAAGAATTTCAAAGACAAATTGTTAATTTAATGGACCATGTATTTGGTAACCATACACATTGTTTTAAATATAAAGTACCGTGCGATAAAAGCAAGCAAGAATTATGTTCCACTTTTAAAAAGTGCCGGGTTTTATAATTCAATAAAAAAATTTGTGTTAGATGCAAGTTGCCACGTGAATAGTTTTCTGCATTTGATAACGAATAATTATGCTGAATCCTTTAATGCAATCATTGCTAAGGTTACGGGAGGAAAGCGAATAAATTATGGAATTAGAGATTCCTATTATATTCGAGTACAAGCAGCGGTTGTACAGTATAATACGCAGTCCGCCATATCAAGCCTGTATGAAATTCGTAATTATAATCTTCCTGATATTGTGGTTTCTATAGGAAAGTTCATGAAGAAAAATTGATGAAAAAAGAAATATGAGAAGTATAAAAGATCGAAAACGAAAAAGGTATGCCCCAGACGGGGAAGCTGATTACGGTGAGTCTGTTAACCGGCCTGGTGTATCTTCAGATGTATATTCTACTTTAAAATTGGAGCAATTTAAAAAATTGAAAGAGGATCAAGGCAACAGGCATACAATAGAACGAGCTACCATTAATCAAAGTGAAAGTAATCTATGTCGTCAAAAAAGAAGTCTTTTATTAACAAAGTTTGGAAAAATCTGTCGTAAAAGAGAAACTACTTCATGTGTTAAACTTGTCCAAAACATTCACCAGTATTAAAA
Organism: Theocolax elegans; assembly: GCA_026168455.1. Lineage (NCBI taxonomy): Eukaryota > Metazoa > Arthropoda > Insecta > Hymenoptera > Cerocephalidae > Theocolax > Theocolax elegans. Next base: position 62,496,483 of record CM047427.1, read on the forward strand.
CTACCTAGTTTAGTGTATGACAAAGAAAATGAGGATACATTTCGGAAGAAATTAGCGAAAATATTAAATAACAAAATAGAACTAGCTGGTCTTCTGATTGATGAGGATGAAGAGTACTTAGCAGCCTCTGTCGATGGATACACATGTGATGACGGTATAGTAGAAATAAAGAATCCTATATCTGATCACCATTTGACACCTAATTAGGCTCTGAAACAAATTTCTCGTCTTTGAAACATTTTTTCAAAACAAAACCTTTCCAAAATGAATTCGAATCATGTTTATTATTATCAGGTACAAGGTCAGCTGTATATAACGAGAAGAAAATATTGTATATTTGCGTTTTGTACAAATAAAGGTATGAAACATATTCGAGTTGAATTCGTGATGATTTCTGGAAAGAGAGATTGGCTGCACAATTAAAAGCATTTTATTTTGATTTCTTGTTACCGGAAATTTTAGACAGTCGCTTTAACCGGAATATGCCAATTCGCGAGTCTGAGTATATACTTGCAGCACAAAAAGAAGTGAACAGAAAGCTACAAGTAATACTACTAGAATCACAAAGAAATGAAATTACTACAAACTAGTTCAGATGAGGAATGTGAGCATGTTATTTCAAAGAACGTTCGGAAGCACGAACGTATAATTAATGAAAATGGTCAAAATTTAAAGGTACTGTATGACAATAATAATATGAGTTTATTATTTAAAAATGTTGAATCAGTCGATGAAATGCTTACCGATGACAGCATTCAGTACATTTTACAAAAAATAAAAGATACTACACCTGACTTTGAAATACATTCACCAATTTATTTTTAATATTTGCATTTGCTATCAAATGAATTTATTGGATACAATGGTAAACCCTACTTACAAATAATCGGAGGTCGTGAAAATAGCCAACAATGGATTTGCATAAAATTTGATGGAATAAATTTATTAGTGTTTGAAAATCTTAATCGAACCGTATTAAATTCGAACGAAATATCTTATTTGAAGCATCAATATCCACAGCTAAATTGGCAAAATTGTGTTCATTTCGTAAAACTAACACAACAGCCCTATATGAAAAGTTGTGAAATGTATGCCATAGCTTTTGCAACAGATATTGTTTTGAAAAGAAATCCAGCAAATTTTGAATATTCCAATAATGTAAATATAATGAGAAGGCACGCTTTAGTAATATTTAAACATAGAGAGCTACATAGTATTCTATTTCGTTCTAATAAAATTCAAAGAACTGCAAAATATTAAAATACAAATAAATATAATATAAAGGAAACTAATATTAGCTATTGGCTTAAAAAACAATAATTAAATTTAATAAAATAAGCAAAATTTTGTATAGCTTCTCGATTTAAATATTTGCAAAAAACAGAATTTCAATTAATGACAAGAATAAAAAGAAAACTGTTTATTTTTGCGGAGCACCCTACCATAAGAAAAAACTTTTACATTGACAAAAAAATATATAATAAATAAAATTCTTACTCGTTTGTAAAACAACTCTTTTACACTCGCATCGAAAAGTATTATATTATTACCAACTCATACGAGTATTTAATCCAAATTATTGGATTTCGGTTTGAAACTTATACCTGTAAATATTTATAAAGTTAAATTTTATTACCAACTCATTGTTGGATTGGACATTCTTGTTAAAATATACTATGTTTTTCTTATCTTCAGTTTGCTTCATATTTGGAAAAATTTTTTTATTTTGTTGCTTCTAAATTTATAACTTTGAATGTGAAGCCAAGGTTTTTCTGTGATGTCTTTACCAAATGATTAAAGTTTAGATTTCAAATTTAGAAAAAGTTTAAACAATGTAAAAATGTTTTTTAATAAATACCTACATTACTGAATTAACAATTTGATATATTAATTTTAATTTTGTATTTAGTGATATATATTGCGAAGCAGGAATTCATCTAAATATGGATTAAAAATCTATATTATATTAAAACAAAGATAATATGATTGTTGCACCTATTAAAAAATTAAATAATGTTTTTAATGTATTGAATTATATTTTTATAAAATAAACTAATGAAAATAATATTTATAATTATAAATAATATTTTTTTAGGTTACATATATCCCGGTCCCAAAAAAATAAATTACTCCCACTTTAGAGTCATTTAAATCACTCTTACTTCGTGATTCTCAGTCGTTGGAACAGTTAGTAATAATCACTCAAAACCCAGTAGCTCTATTTTTACTAGTTACATAGAGAGGTTTATGTTAAAAGCTTTAAAAGCTGTTATTTAAAATAAAAAAATTGTCAAAAAGTAAAAAAATGCCGTTTGTCGCAAATTAAATTTTAATATATTTACTACACTACACTTTTCTTCAATGTCTAATGCATTTCGTCGTTCCCCGATAAGTAGGTGCTACCTCGGAATCCGGTTGTAAAAGGTCCTACCTCGGAGTCCGGTTATAAAAGGTGCTACCTCGGAGTCCGGTTATAAAAGGTGCTACCTCGGAGTCCGGTTATAAAAGGTGCTACCTTGGAGTCCGGTTATAAAAGGTGCTAACTCGGAGTCCGGTTATAAAAGGTGATAACTCAGGAGCGAAATTTCAGTCTATGATTTTAAGTTGGTACTACTGCAAGTGTAAGCTCAGCAATAAGATTGACAATTGTTTTTGGCAATTTTATAAAAGATTATTTTTATTTATCTATTAGTTATTTATTATTATTTAGTAGTACCTATGCGTATATCATCAAAAAATTTAAATAAACGTAATTCAGGTAAAGTTATTATTTAGTTTGAATATATTTTAAACTGTTTCTTTTTATATTTTAATCTCCAAAATAAGAAAATTACGTCGACATATATATGTACTAAACTTTGATAATATCATATATAGATTCAATAGATAATCATTGATAAATTACAAAATTATAAATTATACTACTGCAAAAGTTAAAAAACTAATTATGATGAGTAGTAACTGCAGAAAATACATGGTAAATAATAATTAAGTATGTTTAACCCCCCTGCGTACGCGTAATATACAAATCACGTATATTTTGGACGAGATATCTCGGGATACTGCGCCAGGGGGTTAAATGATAAAAATATAAGCTAAATGCGTAAATTTTAATAATTTCTCGCAAACTGTCATTTTTCGCAATTTTAATTTTAATTTGACAAATGTAATTTAACACTGATACCTCTTAAACTCTCAACTATTCAATTTTGGCGGTTGTATTCGAATCATTTTGTACCTTATTCCATTTCTCTCCCTTGTTTAACTCTAGCGAAAAAATCTCACTCCGTAAAACAGAACCTTCGGCAGTTGTGTCGAAATGTATTATAAAAATTGAGTTATTTAAAACCAACAATTGACTAAAGTGTATATTTCATCTATTTTGTTTTAATTATAATTATTATAAACATTATGTTACGGTATTAAGTTTTACGATATATTGTTAAATTCCGCATTAAAAATAAGAGTACAACGTTAAATAATAGATAAATAAAAATAATCTTTTATAAAATTGCCAAAAAACAATTGTCAATATTATTGCTGAGCTAAACCGGCAGTAGTACCAACTTAAAATCATAGACGAAAAATTCGTTCCTGAGTTATCACCTTTTATAACAGGACTCCGAGTTAGCACCTTTTAAAACCGGACTCCGAGGTAGCACCTTTTAGAACCGGACTCCGAGGTAGCACCTTTTATAACCGGATTCCGAGGTAGCACCTTTTATAATCGGATTCCGAGGTAGCACCTTCTTATCGGGGAACGACGATTTATAGATCTTATCATTTATTATTTCGTAAGGTCTTTTAGTAAAGAAGTTGACAACTCGAATACATAGTTGCTTCATTCATAAATTATATTATCATAGTCCTTTCACTATTTCAATAATCATATAATTTTAGTGATATAATGGATTTAAATGGAGTTCGGCTCGAGCTTTCAAGGAGAGTAGACGTGTTGACAAGAGCTTTGTATGTAAACACAGAACGCGAGTGATTAGTGATTGCGTAACATAGTGTATAAGCAGGTGCCAGTATATCGGCACAACTGCAATCCCTTATTCATGCATACAAGCTGCATTTGTAGTTTGTTATGAAAAATTCAATCCAAAATACCCCTATAAACGGGGAAAACCCAACAGAACAAACCCAACAAACTTATGAAGTAACAGCAAACGAGTCAGATATACAAAACCAATCTACAGAAATAAATACCAATGAAACCACGCCAATGTCTTACGCTAGAGCCACTGCAACTGAAGTCAGACCAAAAAAGAAACAAGCTATTATTATAGATTCTATGGAAAACTGTACAAATGATGACAACATCAATGGATTAGAAAACTTCATTGATCCAACACATATACGTCTTTAAAATCTTTGGTAAGCGAGTGTTTTTTTCGATAGTAAAGAAAACGCAAACAAAATTATAAATAAAGTTATTCAAGTAAAGGAATATGCTCTGAAAGTTCGACCTTTAATCGAGAAAAATGGAAGAGTTGTCATTTCTAACGTTAACCCTGTTATTACAAATACAGTGATTATACAAGCTCTTAAAGATAAAGATTTAAAACCGGTTTCATGCATCACAGATATTCGTCCAAGCTTAACCAAACCTAATTGAGCACATATACAGTCATTTCGACGACAAGTGTATATAAAAGAAGGCGATGTTATACCGAAGAGTCTCTGTGTACAAGCTGACGACACACAGTATTGGCTGTACCTTACTAAAGATTCCACTATATGCTACCTTTGTAAACAAAGTGGACATAGAGCAATGAATTGCTCGAATACCATAGTTGATTCGCCGCAAATTCTTCCACGCACACGACAAGACGAAGAAGATATAATAGTAGATGTTAGCAAATACAGTAAACATGCAAAATCAAAACATCAACAAAGCTCCCAAGAGACAGGCTTCGTCTTCTACGGCTTCTGCAAGCTCTTTAGAAACGATATCAAAACTCCTAAATGATATGCAAACTACAAGTACAGGAAAACAAGAAAACCATTGGTTAAAAAAACTAAAGCAGAAGTTAATGCAAATGCTTCTGTCGTAGGTGAGCCCCTTGCTCTTGATAAGAACAAACTACAGGATAAATATATAAGTAATAAAGTTTGATAGCCTCCAAGAGTTTATTGAAAAATCCTATACAACGAATAACATAATAGATCAACAACAGTTCATTAACCTAGTCATTATTATGAAACTGCAGATTTTCAAATTAAAGTGATTTTTTTATAATTCAACTTTAAATATGTTGAATTTATCAATTAAATACTTACAACCGGCACATTCCTTTTTTCCCCTCATTAATTTGGCTGCTGAATGAATATACATGATTTTGAAAATATTCATTGCATTTTAATTTAAACCGTATTTTATCTCCCATAACAAGAATTAATTTGCTTAACGTGTTTTCATCTAATAGTTGCAAAATATCAAAAGTAATTTTTTCATCTGAAAATTTAAATAATTTACTTTATACGTCTAATGTCGTATATAAGTTAAATGTAAAAATAAAATGTTTACGAGATTGCAATGTCTAACCTAACCTTTAGGCGATAGCTATGTTTCAATGTACTGAATCAGGCAGTATTTAAATTTCGTTTATAAAAAGATCTAACATTTATACTTACCTTGAAAATTGCCGATGTAGTCTACTAAGTTCCAATTAGTTAGCAATTCCTCTACAGAATCCTGGTGTTCGGACATAATGGGCACGATGGAAAAAAGGCACAATTCGAATAAATGAATGCCGGTTACGGTTAGCGCGTGCCGCACTCGTCACCTTCACTGAGAAAAAAAACGTTGAATTTGCTTAATTAGTTAAGTAAGTTGCAGAGAGCCGCCGCTCGGTTACTGCTACTGAAGAGTTCAGTAAATTTAACTGAAGTTTACGTTTAGGGTGACGCATGTAGACAAACGTAATAATAACTTATGAGGAAAAAAAGAAATCCGTTGTGTTTACTATAGTCACTTAAGTAGGTTGTAAAGTATGTTCGCTCAGTTGGCGTTACTTTAGCCTTAAATAAATTTCACGCGAGCTGTGGTTTTTGAATCATAAGGACGCATGATTGCGTATAATATATCAACAATTTATTTGTTTTATTTATTGGTGTTTACAAATGAACAAAAATGGATCAGTTTACAACCACTTTGTTGAAGACGTGGAAATTAGAAAATTTCACTGAAAGATTTCAAAGTAAGTATTCTTTTAACATACTTAACCTAAAATAAGTAAGTGTATATACTTATTTTTGTTTAGTGTTTTATTTTAAAGAGTCCTGCTGTTTGTACTGTAAATTAAAAAAGATAATTAAGATTGTTTTGATTTTTCATAAAGAGAATTTAATGCAAATGCTTCTGTCGTAGGTGAGCCCCTTGCTCTTGATAAGAACAAACTACAGGATAAATATTAAGTAATAAAGTTTGATAGCCTCCAAGAGTTTATTGAAAAATCCTATACAACGAATAACATAATAGATCAACAACAGTTCATTAACCTAGTCATTATTATGAAACTGCAGATTTTCAAATTAAAGTGATTTTTTTATAATTCAACTTTAAATATGTTGAATTTATCAATTAAATACTTACAACCGGCACATTCCTTTTTTTCCCCTCATTAATTTGGCTGCTGAATGAATATACATGATTTTGAAAATATTCATTGCATTTTAATTTAAACCGTATTTTATCTCCCATAACAAGAATTAATTTGCTTAACGTGTTTTCATCTAATAGTTGCAAAATATCAAAAGTAATTTTTTCATCTGAAAATTTAAATAATTTACTTTATACGTCTAATGTCGTATATAAGTTAAATGTAAAAATAAAATGTTTACGAGATTGCAATGTCTAACCTAACCTTTAGGCGATAGCTATGTTTCAATGTACTGAATCAGGCAGTATTTAAATTTCGTTTATAAAAAGATCTAACATTTATACTTACCTTGAAAATTGCCGATGTAGTCTACTAAGTTCCAATTAGTTAGCAATTCCTCTACAGAATCCTGGTGTTCGGACATAATGGGCACGATGGAAAAAAGGCACAATTCGAATAAATGAATGCCGGTTACGGTTAGCGCGTGCCGCACTCGTCACCTTCACTGAGAAAAAAACGTTGAATTTGCTTAATTAGTTAAGTAAGTTGCAGAGAGCCGCCGCTCGGTTACTGCTACTGAAGAGTTCAGTAAATTTAACTGAAGTTTACGTTTAGGGTGACGCATGTAGACAAACGTAATAATAACTTATGAGGAAAAAAAAGAAATCCGTTGTGTTTACTATAGTCACTTAAGTAGGTTGTAAAGTATGTTCGCTCAGTTGGCGTTACTTTAGCCTTAAATAAATTTCACGCGAGCTGTGGTTTTTGAATCATAAGGACGCATGATTGCGTATAATATATCAACAATTTATTTGTTTTATTTATTGGTGTTTACAAATGAACAAAAATGGATCAGTTTACAACCACTTTGTTGAAGACGTGGAAATTAGAAAATTTCACTGAAAGATTTCAAAGTAAGTATTCTTTTAACATACTTAACCTAAAATAAGTAAGTGTATATACTTATTTTTGTTTAGTGTTTTATTTTAAAGAGTCCTGCTGTTTGTACTGTAAATTAAAAAAGATAATTAAGATTGTTTTGATTTTTCATAAAGAGAATTTAATGAATCAAGCGTCAAAAGTGATTTTGAATGCAGCCCTATATGGTCATTTTGCTTTGACACTACAGCTCCTAAAGGCCTGGTATTTCACATTTAACTTGAGAATGTTTGAATCTAACATGTTTTATGTGCAATTTAATGTAGTTGGCATTAAAATTTGATTAGAAAAAGTTACGAATTTAGTTAAAGTTATCGTAATTCATTATTTAAAGTTGTCTGTCGTCGAAAGCAACTTTCAATGCAACCCATGTTAGGTGCATTTTTCTTTGAATCCGCTCCTCTCAGTGCTCCGTAATTTTGTTTACAGCTTTAAAATAACTTGTATTAACTTAGTATAAAGTTAAATTAGCGCATTTACATTTGAGTATCAATTTCACTCTAAAAAGTTAATGAATAGTTTGAAACTAACTCAAGCGCTAAAAATAATATTCAATGCAGCCCTCGTTAGTTCATTTTGCTTTGAAGCTACAGCTTCTAAAGTTGTCATTTTTTAAGCTATAGTACACTGAAAAAAAAATTTAGTAATAACAAAGAAAATTTTTTTGATTCAAAGAAATAATTTTGTTCAATACTCCTGTGACAATGATTTCTTTGAATCAAAGAAAATAACTTACTCAATTTTAAGAAATATTTAATAGAACCAACTTTATATATAATTTAAAGCAATGAAATATTTATGTAATTGAACTGATCATTTGTTTGTTTTTCGTAAATCGTTTCATGGGTTTAAAGAAATATTTCTTTCGTCCAAGTAAATATTTCTTCTATTCACATAAAGTATTTTTTAGTTTTAAAGAAATATATCTTTGAACTAAAAGAATATTCCTTTGACATCAATATTCAATGTTATCATTGCAAGGCAATGTTTCTGTGACTGAAGTAAATATTTCTCCAATTTAAATGAAATATTTCATTGTTGTAATGGAATATTTCTTCGAGTTGAAATAAATTTTCGAGTCATATAAATTTTTATTTTGTTTCAATAAAGTATTTTTTATCACCAAATTTCTTCTTCCTTGCTTTATTTTCTAAACGCATGACTTAATTTACATATAATTTTATCGCACTTGAAAATAAACGCATTTATATATATTCGCAGATCGCATCGGTACAATTGTATACGCACATACTCTGCAAGTTTTTAAATTTTCTTATATACTAATCAGAAGAAAAGTTAGTCGTTTGCGTGTAACCTGGATCCATCTAGTGGACGTTATCTGAAACTACTATTTTTAACAAACGGTTTATTTAATTGTAATAAATATTGCATACATATTTATTTGAAAATTCGTTAATTCGTAATAAATCATTTGCTGTGAGCAACTATATATATTTAATTGCTTTTACTAAATATTTATTAATCGTATATTAATTTTGAATAATAATTTCAAATAATCAATTTCTTAATTCGTAATAAATCATTTGTTGTAAGCAAGTATATATATTTATTTGCTTTTACTAAATATTTATTAGACGTATTATAATTTTGAATAATAATTTCAAATAATCAATTTGTTTATTCGTAATAAATCATTTGTTGTGAGCAAGTATATATTTATCTGTTTTTACTAAATATTTATTAAACGTATTATAATTATAAATAACAATTACAAATAAATCAATTTATTTATTCCAAATAAATTTTTTGTTGTGAACAGTGTATATTTAGTTGTTTCTACTAAATATTTATTAAGCGTCATATAATAATTACAAATAAACTAATTTATTCGTTTCTAATAAATCATTTGTTTCGAATAACTATATGTTTAGTTATTTCAGATAAATTATATTTGAATCAACTAAATACATATTCACATAAATCAAAAATGTCATTTCAACTAAATATTTATTTCAGTCAATTAAATTTTATTTGTATTAAATAAATATTTAGTTGTTTATAGTTCAATAAAATGATTTGGTTAATTCAAATAAATTTTTTTTTCAGTGTACTTAGAAGTCCTGCATATCATAAGCAGCTTTAAAATATCTTGCAATTTGAATTTTAATAGTCACTTAGTACGAGTTAACTGACTTAGTAGTCAGTTTTAAGTTGTGCTTTCCATTGAATGAAATTTTTATTGCAATCCAAGTTATTTATATTTTTCTTTTAAATTATATCATTTTAATTCTCCATTTTTACACTCGTGATATGTAATTTTGATGGGATTTTTCGATTGATTTAACGAGTCCATATGCGTTATTAATTGCAATACTGATACAGTATAGCTGTGATATTCTTCGTGTGATGTTTTGTCCCTTATACATATTTTATTTATTTATTTATTTATTTATTTATTTTAACATATTTACAATATGAAAAAGAGGAAAAAATTGTCTGCACATTTCTTGATTTTTTGTAATACATTGGAAATATGACGAATAGTAAATTAAACGACAAATCTAAGTAGATGCTAATATAATATTTTTAAGCACCTGAAGAAGGAGACAAATAGTCTCCGAAACGTTGTGCAATTAATAACGCATATGGACTCGTTAAATCAATCGAAAAATCCCATCAAAAATATATCATTTTAAACTTTGACATCATGCATGCAGCTTTATAATTTCTTATTTATCTAATTATAAGTGTAAATCAATGCAATTAAGTTTGTTTTCCGATCAACTTTTATATTACTTAAAAAAACTTAATTAATAATCTTCAATGACTGGGTGTAATAAAGTTAGTTCGAAATAGCATTATTTTATTCATTTTATGCATATTTAGTTTATTTTATACTTTCATATGAACTATGACAATAAGTATTAATCCTTAAGGTTAATATAAATGTAAGGGGTATTATAATAAGTGAAATATTTTATAGAATCTAAATTTAAATTTTAAAAAAAAATTCATTAAATATCGTCAAATATTTTTTTTTAGCTCGTGCATTAATATTTAAAATAATAACTGCAAATATTATCAATATTTAATCGTAAGTTTTTTTGCAGTATGTGTTTAAAAATTAAGTTTTTATTTTTTCTATGTAGATTTAATAGATTAATATTTTTTTGTAATAAACAAATACTGTTTTCAAAAAGTTAATACGAATGATTAATTAATGTTATTATATTATTTAATGTAAACAATTTTGTTTTCTCGTGATAATATAATACAGTTACTTATTTTTTATTGCTTTTATTAGACCTCAAAAAATGTGTTATTTTTTGTAGATGCTGGTGTAGACCAAGAAGTTTTTGAAAGTATTGATGATGTTTTTCTTAATGAATTATTTTCTAATGCAGAATGTGGTTATAAACGCAAATTTATGATTCGATTTGATGCATGGAAAAAAATGTACACCCCGATCCTTCGAACACACCAAATATTGATCTTTCACAAATCCCTACATTACCAATTTCATCATCATCTACTAACTCATCAGTCAGTACTGGTTTCTAACAATTTTACTTATTTTTATTTGTTTTGAGAAATTTTAATTTAAATTTAAAACTACAGCTGGGGACTTGGTTAGATGGCGGGAGTGAGTGTGGACGTGTGTGGGAGCGGCTCCGCATAAAGCTTACGTTATTTAAGATATTGGGATAAAAACCTAGCAATTAAGTATAGGAACAATAAAAGTAAAGTACTGTGAAAGTGAGAGATAATAAAGTTATAAGTAAAAAGTGTAGAAAGAAGTAATAGAGAGCGAACAAAGAGTGGCGAATTTTGTAGGTTAGGAAAACGATGAACACCAGGAGGGTGGCGATGGGAGAAGGTGATAACGGAATGGCGTTGAACGAGAAGGATGGAAATGGCCAAGTAAACAAACCTAGTAAGGTAATTGGTGCAGGACGGTCCACGAAGAGCCCGGAGATGACGGATAAAGGAAAAGAAGGGGCCAAGAAGGAGGGCATCAAAAAGCAAACGACGCTTGACGGTTTCCGCAAGGTAAAATTTGAAGACGAAGAAAAATTTAAAGAGTTAAAAGCGAAAGTCATGGAAGAACTCAATAAAGTTAGACAGGAAAAAGTAAAAATGGAAAAGATAAAGATAGAAATAAATGCATGGGAAGTCGAAGTAACGGAAAAAATTGAAAACATCGAGGCGCGCTTCCGAGAATTAGAAGAAAGGGAGAAGGTCAGAGACGCGAGAATCGAGGCAGTCGAAGAAAGGTGTCTTAGATGGACGAGTGAGGGCGACATAGGATTAGAGTCAGAAGTCGCGAGTATTGTAAGCTATGGCACGAACAGAAGCACGTTTAGCGCGAGATCAGCTATGAGCGAAACAGGCAGCGTATGCATATCCGAAAAAGAAGCAAATGGATTGAAAAAACTATTGTACGAACAAGATAAAAATAGCAGACAGGATAATTTTATAATAAAATGTATGAGAGTAAGTGAAGTGGATAAAAAAACATTTGATATGGACACAAGATTTCATAAAAATTGACTAGGATTAGAGGTTACAATAGTTAACGCGCGCTTGAGTGGAAGGGTTATAGTAGCAAAAGTTAATGAATAGTTTGAAACTAACTCAAGCGCTAAAAATAATATTCAATGCAGCCCTCGTTAGTTCATTTTGCTTTGAAGCTACAGCTTCTAAAGTTGTCATTTTTTAAGCTATAGTACTTAGAAGTCCTGCATATCATAAGCAGCTTTAAAATATCTTGCAATTTGAATTTTAATAGTCACTTAGTACGAGTTAACTGACTTAGTAGTCAGTTTTAAGTTGTGCTTTCCATTGAATGAAATTTTTATTGCAATCCAAGTTATTTATATTTTTCTTTTAAATTATATCATTTTAATTCTCCATTTTTACACTCGTGATATGTAATTTTGATGGGATTTTTCGATTGATTTAACGAGTCCATATGCGTTATTAATTGCAATACTGATACAGTATAGCTGTGATATTCTTCGTGTGATGTTTTGTCCCTTATACATATTTTATTTATTTATTTATTTATTTATTTATTTTAACATATTTACAATATGAAAAAGAGGAAAAAATTGTCTGCACATTTCTTGATTTTTTGTAATACATTGGAAATATGACGAATAGTAAATTAAACGACAAATCTAAGTAGATGCTAATATAATATTTTTAAGCACCTGAAGAAGGAGACAAATAGTCTCCGAAACGTTGTGCAATTAATAACGCATATGGACTCGTTAAATCAATCGAAAAATCCCATCAAAAATATATCATTTTAAACTTTGACATCATGCATGCAGCTTTATAATTTCTTATTTATCTAATTATAAGTGTAAATCAATGCAATTAAGTTTGTTTTCCGATCAACTTTTATATTACTTAAAAAAACTTAATTAATAATCTTCAATGACTGGGTGTAATAAAGTTAGTTCGAAATAGCATTATTTTATTCATTTTATGCATATTTAGTTTATTTTATACTTTCATATGAACTATGACAATAAGTATTAATCCTTAAGGTTAATATAAATGTAAGGGGTATTATAATAAGTGAAATATTTTATAGAATCTAAATTTAAATTTTAAAAAAAAATTCATTAAATATCGTCAAATATTTTTTTTTAGCTCGTGCATTAATATTTAAAATAATAACTGCAAATATTATCAATATTTAATCGTAAGTTTTTTTGCAGTATGTGTTTAAAAATTAAGTTTTTTATTTTTTCTATGTAGATTTAATAGATTAATATTTTTTTGTAATAAACAAATACTGTTTTCAAAAAGTTAATACGAATGATTAATTAATGTTATTATATTATTTAATGTAAACAATTTTGTTTTCTCGTGATAATATAATACAGTTACTTATTTTTTATTGCTTCTATTAGACCTCAAAAAATGTGTTATTTTTTGTAGATGTTGGTGTAGACCAAGAAGTTTTTGAAAGTATTGATGATGTTTTTCTTATGAATTATTTTCTAATGCAGAATGTGGTTATAAACGCAAATTTATGATTCGATTTGATGCATGGAAAAAAATGTACACCCCGATCCTTCGAACACACCAAATATTGATCTTTCACAAATCCCTACATTACCAATTTCATCATCATCTACTAACTCATGTATAAATGAGTCGCATGATTTAGATGTTGTGAATGTTGATTTTGATGTCATCACTATTCTACGTCAGTACTGGTTTCTAACAATTTTACTTATTTTTATTTGTTTTTGAGAAATTTTAATTTAAATTTAAAACTACAGCTGGGGACTTGGTTAGATGGCGGGAGTGAGTGTGGACGTGTGTGGGAGCGGCTCCGCATAAAGCTTACGTTATTTAAGATATTGGGATAAAAACCTAGCAATTAAGTATAGGAACAATAAAAGTAAAGTACTGTGAAAGTGAGAGATAATAAAGTTATAAGTAAAAAGTGTAGAAAGAAGTAATAGAGAGCGAACAAAGAGTGGCGAATTTTGTAGGTTAGGAAAACGATGAACACCAGGAGGGTGGCGATGGGAGAAGGTGATAACGGAATGGCGTTGAACGAGAAGGATGGAAATGGCCAAGTAAACAAACCTAGTAAGGTAATTGGTGCAGGACGGTCCACGAAGAGCCCGGAGATGACGGATAAAGGAAAAGAAGGGGCCAAGAAGGAGGGCATCAAAAAGCAAACGACGCTTGACGGTTTCCGCAAGGTAAAATTTGAAGACGAAGAAAAATTTAAAGAGTTAAAAGCGAAAGTCATGGAAGAACTCAATAAAGTTAGACAGGAAAAAGTAAAAATGGAAAAGATAAAGATAGAAATAAATGCATGGGAAGTCGAAGTAACGGAAAAAATTGAAAACATCGAGGCGCGCTTCCGAGAATTAGAAGAAAGGGAGAAGGTCAGAGACGCGAGAATCGAGGCAGTCGAAGAAAGGTGTCTTAGATGGACGAGTGAGGGCGACATAGGATTAGAGTCAGAAGTCGCGAGTATTGTAAGCTATGGCACGAACAGAAGCACGTTTAGCGCGAGATCAGCTATGAGCGAAACAGGCAGCGTATGCATATCCGAAAAAGAAGCAAATGGATTGAAAAAACTATTGTACGAACAAGATAAAAATAGCAGACAGGATAATTTTATAATAAAAGTATGAGAGTAAGTGAAGTGGATAAAAAAACATTTTGATATGGACACAAGATTTCATAAAAAATTGACTAGGATTAGAGGTTACAATAGTTAACGCGCGCTTGAGTGGAAGTGTTATAGTAGCAAAAGTAGCAAATGGAATGGAAAAAAACTTAATTATGAAGAACAAAAGCAAACTTGCAGGGACAAAATATTTTATTGAATATGACCTGAGTTACGAAGACAGGAAGATTCAGGAGGAAATTAACAGATGGATAAAATCCATGCGTGAAAAAGGAATAACAGTAAAATCAGGTGCGAAGAAAATATTTGTAAACAACGTATGGATCTACTGGGAGAATAAACAGAAAATAGAAGAAATGGTGATGGAAGCCGAAAGAAAAAAAAAGCGAGCAGAAAGGAACTGCGGTTATAATACAAAACAGTGAGAGTGAGAGGAATGAGGTTTTAACATAAATCAGAAATGGTGTGAAAAAATAGAGAGTGAAGAGGAAGAAGAAAAATACTTATGGCAGGTAGGAAGAAAAATAATTTTTGGAACGTAGCAGGACTGATAAATAAAGATAAGGAATTTTGGGAATTCATAAAAGAAAACGATTTTGTATGTTTAGCAGAGACATGGATAGAAGAAAAAGAGGAGAAAATCCTAAAAGATTATTTACCAAAGGATTCAACTGGTCGATCATCAAAGCAAAAAGATTTTTTAAAAAAGGAAGAGCGAAAGGTGGTTTTTTAATCGGAGTGAAGAAAGGCTGGTGTCAAGTGGAAGGAGAAGCTGGCTTTGAAGTTATGGAAGGTTTGATAAAATCTCAAATCAGTGTAGGAAGAGAGAATACACAAGTGAATATATGGTCTGTATACAATAGCGGAAGTTTAGAGAAAATATGGCAACGAATTGAGGAAGATAGCTATATGGATAAGCAGGTGATATTAATAATAGGAGAAGAAGGTAAATTCATGAACTGTGATGTGATTGGAGATATAGAAACCAGAAAAAGTAAAGATAAAACGATAGGCAAGGAAGGAAAAGACTTCATAGAAAAAATTGAAAATAAAGGATGGAATATATTAAACGGATGTACAACAGGAGATGAAAAGGAGAATATACTTTTGTTGGAAGCAGAGGAAGTTCAGTCATTGACTATGCAATCGCAAACGAGAAGCAAAAATATAACAAAGGAATTTAAGGTGATAGAGAGAGTAGAGCCAGATCACTTACCGATAAAGATATTGATAAGAAAAGAGGAATATGAAAATAAACGGAGGAAGATTTTCAACTTGACATCATGCATGCAGCTTTATAATTTCTTATTTATCTAATTATAAGTGTAAATCAATGCAATTAAGTTTGTTTTCCGATCAACTTTTATATTACTTAAAAAAACTTAATTAATAATCTTCAATGACTGGGTGTAATAAAGTTAGTTCGAAATAGCATTATTTTATTCATTTTATGCATATTTAGTTTATTTTATACTTTCATATGAACTATGACAATAAGTATTAATCCTTAAGGTTAATATAAATGTAAGGGGTATTATAATAAGTGAAATATTTTATAGAATCTAAATTTAAATTTTAAAAAAAATTCATTAAATATCGTCAAATATTTTTTTTTAGCTCGTGCATTAATATTTAAATAATAACTGCAAATATTATCAATATTTAATCGTAAGTTTTTTTGCAGTATGTGTTTAAAAATTAAGTTTTTTATTTTTTCTATGTAGATTTAATAGATTAATATTTTTTTGTAATAAACAAATACTGTTTTCAAAAAGTTAATACGAATGATTAATTAATGTTATTATATTATTTAATGTAAACAATTTTGTTTTCTCGTGATAATATAATACAGTTACTTATTTTTTATTGCTTTTATTAGACCTCAAAAAATGTGTTATTTTTTGTAGATGCTGGTGTAGACCAAGAAGTTTTTGAAAGTATTGATGATGTTTTTCTTAATGAATTATTTTCTAATGCAGAATGTGGTTATAAACGCAAATTTATGATTCGATTTGATGCATGGAAAAAAATGTACACCCCGATCCTTCGAACACACCAAATATTGATCTTTCACAAATCCCTACATTACCAATTTCATCATCATCTACTAACTCATCAGTCAGTACTGGTTTCTAACAATTTTACTTATTTTTATTTGTTTTTGAGAAATTTTAATTTAAATTTAAAACTACAGCTGGGGACTTGGTTAGATGGCGGGAGTGAGTGTGGACGTGTGTGGGAGCGGCTCCGCATAAAGCTTACGTTATTTAAGATATTGGGATAAAAACCTAGCAATTAAGTATAGGAACAATAAAAGTAAAGTACTGTGAAAGTGAGAGATAATAAAGTTATAAGTAAAAAGTGTAGAAAGAAGTAATAGAGAGCGAACAAAGAGTGGCGAATTTTGTAGGTTAGGAAAACGATGAACACCGAGGAGGGTGGCGATGGGAGAAGGTGATAACGGAATGGCGTTGAACGAGAAGGATGGAAATGGCCAAGTAAACAAACCTAGTAAGGTAATTGGTGCAGGACGGTCCACGAAGAGCCCGGAGATGACGGATAAAGGAAAAGAAGGGGCCAAGAAGGAGGGCATCAAAAAGCAAACGACGCTTGACGGTTTCCGCAAGGTAAAATTTGAAGACGAAGAAAAATTTAAAGAGTTAAAAGCGAAAGTCATGGAAGAACTCAATAAAGTTAGACAGGAAAAAGTAAAAATGGAAAAGATAAAGATAGAAATAAATGCATGGGAAGTCGAAGTAACGGAAAAAATTGAAAACATCGAGGCGCGCTTCCGAGAATTAGAAGAAAGGGAGAAGGTCAGAGACGCGAGAATCGAGGCAGTCGAAGAAAGGTGTCTTAGATGGACGAGTGAGGGCGACATAGGATTAGAGTCAGAAGTCGCGAGTATTGTAAGCTATGGCACGAACAGAAGCACGTTTAGCGCGAGATCAGCTATGAGCGAAACAGGCAGCGTATGCATATCCGAAAAAGAAGCAAATGGATTGAAAAAACTATTGTACGAACAAGATAAAAATAGCAGACAGGATAATTTTATAATAAAATGTATGAGAGTAAGTGAAGTGGATAAAAAAACATTTTGATATGGACACAAGATTTCATAAAAAATTGACTAGGATTAGAGGTTACAATAGTTAACGCGCGCTTGAGTGGAAGTGTTATAGTAGCAAAAGTAGCAAATGGAATGGAAAAAAACTTAATTATGAAGAACAAAAGCAAACTTGCAGGGACAAAATATTTTATTGAATATGACCTGAGTTACGAAGACAGGAAGATTCAGGAGGAAATTAACAGATGGATAAAATCCATGCGTGAAAAAGGAATAACAGTAAAATCAGGTGCGAAGAAAATATTTGTAAACAACGTATGGATCTACTGGGAGAATAAACAGAAAATAGAAGAAATGGTGATGGAAGCCGAAAAGAAAAAAAGCGAGCAGAAAGGAACTGCGGTTATAATACAAAACAGTGAGAGTGAGAGGAATGAGGTTTTAACATAAATCAGAAATGGTGTGAAAAAATAGAGAGTGAAGAGGATTAGAAGAAAAATAGCTTATGGCAGGTAGGAAGAAAAATAATTTTTTGGAACGTAGCAGGACTGATAAATAAAGATAAGGAATTTTGGGATTTCATAAAAGAAAACGATTTTGTATGTTTAGCAGAGACATGGATAGAAGAAAAAGAGGAGAAAATCCTAAAAGATTATTTACCAAAGGAATTCAACTGGTCGATCATCAAAGCAAAAAGATTTTTTAAAAAAGGAAGAGCGAAAGGTGGTTTTTTAATCGGAGTGAAGAAAGACTGGTGTCAAGTGGAAGGAGAAGCTGGCTTTGAAGTTATGGAAGGTTTGATAAAATCTCAAATCAGTGTAGGAAGAGAGAATACACAAGTGAATATATGGTCTGTATACAATAGCGGAAGTTTAGAGAAAATATGGCAACGAATTGAGGAAGATAGCTATATGGATAAGCAGGTGATATTAATAATAGGAGAAGAAGGTAAATTCATGAACTGTGATGTGATTGGAGATATAGAAACCAGAAAAAGTAAAGATAAAACGATAGGCAAGGAAGGAAAAGACTTCATAGAAAAAATTGAAAATAAAGGATGGAATATATTAAACGGATGTACAACAGGAGATGAAAAAGGAGAATATACTTTTGTTGGAAGCAGAGGAAGTTCAGTCATTGACTATGCAATCGCAAACGGAGAAGCAAGAAATATAACAAAGGAATTTAAGGTGATAGAGAGAGTAGAGCCAGATCACTTACCGATAAAGATATTGATAAGAAAAGAGGAATATGAAAATAAAACGGAGGAAGAGGCAGAAAATAGTTATGAAAACAAATTGAAGGAAGTGTGGAATGAAGAAACGATTGCAGTGTTCAAAACAGGAACGGAGACCTTAGAGAAAGAAGAAATAGAATCGGATACTGTAGAAAGGAGATGGAATGACACTAAAGAAATAATTCATAAATATGTGCCAAAAAAAGAAATAAAAGTAACAAAATGGAAGTTAGGTACAAAAAAATGGTGGAACAAGGAATGTACAAGGACAAAAAGAAAAGCATGGAAAATTTTCATAAAATGGAGGGCAGGAAAAACACAAAAAGAAAACTATCTGACAGCAAGAAGAATATGGAAGGAGACATGTGAGGAAAGAAAGAAAATGAAAACAGAAGAAGAAGAGACAGAGTTAAGAGAAATTAAAGACGAAAGTCAAGTTTGGAAATTCCTAAACAAAGGAAGGAAAAAGAAGGAAGCAACATAAAACAATATTAGCGAACAAGAATGGAAAGAACACTTTAGGAACCTATTAGAAGGTTCAGATAAAAGGCAGTTAGGAGAAAAAAGAGTGTCCGCCACAGAAAAGTCAAAAGATGAAGAGATAACAGCAGCGGAAATAAGTAGTGCTTGGAAAAGAATAAAAAAGAAAAAAGCAGCAGGCTGGGACGGAATATCAATTGAAACGTGGATTAACTGTGGAGCAGGACTGAAAAACAAATTAATAGGTATAATAGGAAAAATATGGCAAGGGGAGCAAATCCCGGTAGACTGGAGAACTGCAATAATAGTACCACTGTATAAAAAAGGAAATAAGGAAGAAACAAAAAATTACAGAGGCATATCGTTACTGTCAATAGCATACACAATATATGCAGAAGTATTAAGAAGAAGAATGGAAGAAGAAGTAAAGAAAAAGAAATTAATTCTAGAAGGTCAAGCAGGATTTACGAAAGGTAGATCTACGATAGACAATATCTACATACTAGATCACATAATCAAGATGGAAAAAAGAAAGAAAAGGAAAATTTATGCGCTGTTTGTAGATCTAAAGGCAGCATTCGACACGGTAAAAAGAGAGAAATTATGGAAAACATTGGAAGACATGGGAATTAGCAAGTACTTAACCCCCCTGCGTAAGCGTTTTCCCCGACTTTTCCATCACCAAATGCATACTTTTTTTATTTGCTTGTTCAGAAAAGAAAGTTACTTTTCTATATGTTTTCGAGATCGCTGAATACGAATTTGATGTCAGAATAATAAAATTCAAAATGGCAGGTGGTAAAATTCAAGGTGGTAGGTTCAACATAGCCGATTTGAGATTATTGCTTGTGAGTAATGCACGCGACGAGCAATACACAAAATTGTAGATAAGTTGATAAAACATTTGGAATAAGTGTTTTATTCTAATATAACCCGACAGATTATTTTCAAAGAATTCTGCCTCCGTATTGAGACGATTTATATTTTCGTGCCTAGAAACACTATCCTTCATCTAAAATTTCTTGGATCATGATTTCTTCTTTTGCAGTTATTGCTGTAATATAATTTGTATACATCTAGGAAGTGGTTACAAAAAAGTATAGAAGAATCATTGCGGTCTTTCATATTTATAAAATATAAATATATTCTGTTTCATAACGTATAAAGTTTTACCATTCTTTCATATTTATAATTTTCATTGTTTGAGCACTATTTCAAATCAATTTCAAAGGTGAATGATTTCACAATGCCTAAGAGAGTTAGTAAGAGAGATACTAAGAATAGTTCAGATTCAGACACTTCTGGTGAAGAGTTGAACAACTTATCATCTGAAAAAGAATTTTCCGAAGATGAAGCAGCTAATGATTTTGAATCTGACGATGATGACGGCGAAGATGTACCATTGATAAACTGGAAGCAAATCCAAGCCAATAAGCCAATTGATGCTATGCGTTTTTCTTTCAAAGGTGAACCCGGTATCAAAGTTCCTGTTGATAAAAATTGGACTCAACTGGACTATGTGAAACTGTTTCTCGATGATACAATAATGAACATGATTATTACCGAGACTAATCGGTATGCTGAGCAGTTCAAACAAAATTCAAATCCCAAGAGAAAAGGACCAAGTACGGCTGGATTCCAGTAACTTATGATGAGATGTGGGCATTCATCGCTGTTCTTATATATCAGGCTATAATTATAAAGCCAAAACAGCGATGGTATTGGTCCAAAAACAAAATGTTTGAAACGTCTTTTATCCAGCAACTTATGACTCTAACTAGATTCGAAATGATTATGAAGTTTTTGCATTTCGCCAATAACGAAAAGTTTGTCCCTTCAACTCATCCTCAACCAAAATTGAAAAAAATTTGGGAAATATACGATGGTCTAAATAAAAACTTTGAAAAAATCTATGTACCTGAAAGAGACATAAGCATCGATGAGAGTTTGATGTCAAGCAAACACAACCTTAGTTATTTACAATTCATTCCTTCAAAACGTGCTATGTTTGGTTTGAAATTTTTCATGATGTGTGAAAGTAAAAGTGGTTATATAGTCAAAACTATCTTGTATACAGGTAAAGATACAGAGAAAGATGAGGCTACAGAGAATGTCAGTGTAACTACTTCAGTTGTCTTGAAAATCTGTGAGAAATTACTTTATAAAGGTTACTGTTTGGTAATGGATAATTTTTATAATTCTCCAGAACTATTTGAAATATTGTTGTCAAAACAAACGGATGCTTATGGAACTATAAGGAAAAATCGTAAGAGTCTCCCTGATAATTTTTCAAAATCAAAATTGAAGAAAGGTGAAGCTGTATGTTGGATGAAGGCAGGTATTGTTGTAATGAAGTGGCACGATAAAAAAGATGCATGCTTGATGAGTACTTGCCATGATGTTTCTTTCAAGGAAGTTACACCAAAATACGGAGAAAAACAATTGAAACCATCAATTGTGCTTGACTATAATCTCACAATAGGAGGAGTAGACAAAGCTGATCAGCAAATGCTATCGTACACACTAATGAGAAAGCAACAAAGGAAGTATTATAAAAAACTATTCCGACATCTTTTGGATCAATGTTTTTTCAACGCTTATACTTTATATAAAAAATATAAAGATAACAAATATGAACATCTTGCTTTCATGACTCAGCTGATTGTACAAATAATGAAGGTACACTTGAAAGATGGACCACTCACAAGGATAGGGAGACCAAGAATAGAACGTTCTCTATACGGCGATAGTACTTCCGCCAGGTTATCAGCAAGACACTTTCCTAAATCAATACCTCCTACTGAGAAAAAAATGCATCCAACGCGAAGATGCGTTGTCTGTTGCAAGAAACGTGAAGGACAAAAAGCAGTGAGGAAGGAATCTTCTTATTACTGCAAAGAATGTGACGTCGGCTTGTGCGTGGACCCTTGCTTCGAGATTTACCATACAAAAGAAGAATTTTGAAGGAAAAATGTTGAGATCGTAGACCAAAAAATACATCACAGTACCACATCACAGTACTGCATCACATGAACGAACTAAAAGAATGAAGACTGAGAGAATACAAAAATAATCAGAAATGAGTACGTAAAATATGTAAAAATACAAAAAAATATAAACTAAAAAATTCAAAAAAATTTAAAAATTTAAAAAATTACAAAAAAAAAATACAAAAATACAAAAATTACAAAAAAACATAAGGGATGTCAAATCGAACTGTGGAGCCTCCACGTGGCACATCCTGGGTATACTTTTTCTTCACCAAAATAGAGCTAATCCCAGTCGTAATTCCTACAGTTAGAGTATCACATTCGCTGTCATACATAGAAACTTCAATTTCTCAACTCGATTGATATTTTACCACACGTGATTATGTAACTGTTATAGATCCTAAAATATTCCATACTAAAATCCCATAGTATTTCACATCACTAAGATAGATATTTAAATCCGCCATATTGGTTCTGCCATTTCGAATTTTAGCATTCTGACTTTGAATTCGGACTCACTAATCCCAAAAACTTCCAGATTATAATTTTCAAAACAGAATCTTGACATTCATCACTATTACACACAAATATAGCCATCAAAGCCGCCATTTTGAGTCCGCCATTGTGAATTTTGAAATTCTGACTTTGTATTTGGACTCAGCGATCCCAAAAACCCCCGAGTGAGAATTTTGAGACTGATTTGAAGGATTTTCGCGACTCGAATGACACATAAAAAATTGCAATAATAATGGAATTTTTTGGTAAATTATTACATTTTTTTGAGGAATTTTGGAAACAGTTATTGGATATAATCGAAAGTTTAATTCAGCTAATCTTAAAGAGAAAGTCCTCAGCTTTATTTTGCGGGATCGTACGTACTCTAAAAATGTATCAGTTAAAAGTTATAGCCAAAAACATCTGGACGAGATATCTCGTCCTACTGGCTACGGTAAAAACCTTGTTTGGACGAGATATCTCGGGATACTGCGCCAGGGGATTAATAGAGAGAATAAAAGGAATATATGAGGAGACGAAAGTGAGGATAAGGACAACAAATGTAATGATAGAAGAATTTTGGCTTACTAAGGGCCTGAGGCAAGGATGTGTATTAAGTCCCTTGTTATTTAATCTATATATAGCAGATTTGGAGAATGAGTTTAAGAAGAGGAATCTAGGTGGAATATGCATTGGAAAAAATAGGATCTGGTCACTGGCATACGTAGATGATCTAGTAATTCTAGGAAAAAACGCAGAAGCAATGAAAGATACGATGGGTACACTAAGAAAATTTTTAAAAGAAAAGAGTTTAATTCTAAATGTGGAAAAAACAAAAATGATGGTAATCAATAAAGGTAGGAAAGGTAAAAAAGAAGTATGGAAATGGGAAGAGAAAAATATAGAAGAGGTGGATACTTTCAAATATCTAGGATTTACTTTCAACTCAAAAAGAAATTACGAAGACCATTTCAAGGAATTAAAGAAAAAAGGAATATACGCAGCAAAACAAGCGTGGAGCTTAGGAGAAAGAAAATGTAATAACAATTTCAAAAGAAGAAAAATGTTATTTGAATACTTAGTTAGGAGTGTAATAGAGTACGGGGTAGAAATTTGGGGACTAGAGGAAGTTAGAGAATTAGAAAAAATTAAAACAGATTACTATAGGTGGACGCTAGGCTTAGATTTCTGTACACCAAGATACATAGTTTACAAAGAGACCGATAATACGAAATTGAAAATAGAATGGGGAATTAGAGTACTAAAGTTCGAAGAAAAGATAAGGATCCTAGATAGCGATAGGCTAATAAAGCAATGTTGGGAAGAAAAAAGGTTAGAAGAAAGTAGTCAAAATAGGAAAAGTAAATTGGATGGTTTTTTGAATAACATAGGGCTTAGTAGTATAGAGTTAAGGACACTAAAAGATTTAGGAAAAGATACGAAAAAGGAGGTACGGGATAGGGCAAAAGATATTGAAAATCAGGAAATTCTAAGAAAAATCAGAGATGCGAAATATAATATAATGTATAAGGATATATGCGTAGAAACAGGATTACCTAAATATTTAAGACAAAGTCAAAAAAATCTTGATATAAAAAACATAGCTAGGATCAGGTGTGAAAACGTAGAAAGGGGAAATAAATACTGGCTACCACAAAAAGATAAAGAATGTATTTTATGTAAAAAGGATTTAGGCACATGGACACTTATTGTATAACTGAAAAAACAAGAAAATATGTAAGCGAAATAAAAATGGAAAATGTAGATATAAGTAAGATAGTTAAGTCAGACATAAAGACTTTTGAAGTGTTAAAAGCGATAAAAATGATAGATAAAAATATAGATAGTGAGGAAAAAAACAAAGATATTCCAAAGAAATAAATAGTAGAGAGTTAGAACAAAATTAGGAAAATAGAACAGAAAACGAGATAGGGTTGCAGGACAGGGAAAATAAAATTTAAAAGAAAAAGGAAAGAAATGTTAACAAGAGTGTGTACGTATGCAGTATGTATATATGTTCAAATGTATGTGTATGTATGGATGTTAGATATAAAATGTAAATAAAGAATGGAAGGATGTAAATACAACTAAAATTAAAATTAAAATGCTGTAAAAAATATGTATAGTGAAAAGTGATGAAGTATTTTAAGTTATAAATGTAAACCAAGTCCATTTCTGAGCCGAAAGGCTGAAATCTTATCTTATATTATATTAAAGTGGATCGACTTTTGGTCTCCGGTTCTCCGGTTCTCCGGTTCTCCGGGTTTTTAAAAATGCATTTTTATAGTTTCAAAGTTTTATTTTAATTGGACTTTACACTTTTGGGCCTTACATTTTTTGGACCTTACATTTTTGGGCCTTATAAATTTTGGGCCTTACATTATTGGCAACGGAATTGTAAAGTTTTATTTTAATTGGACTTTACAATTTTAGGCCTTACATTTTGAGCCTTACATTTTGAGCCTTACATTTTTATCCTCATAAATTTTGGGCCTTACATTTTTGGGCCTTATAAATTTGGATCTTACATTTTTGGGCCTTATAAATTTTGGGCCTTACATTTTTGGGCCTTATAAATTTGGACCTTACATTTTTGGCCTTATAAATTTTGGGCCTTATATTTTTGGGCCTTATAAATTTTTGGCCTTACATTTTGGGTCTTATAAATTTGGACCTTACATTTTTGGGCCTTATAAATTTTGGGCCTTATATTTTTGGGCCTTATAAATTTTGGGCCTTATAGTTCATTTTTAAACAAATAGATATCAACTACTATGTCGATATTATTACCAGAAAATTATCTTAATAACAATAAGTAAAATAACATTTGATTACGTAATTAAAATTAATAAAATTTCAACACTGGAACATACAATAAATCAAATTAATTTTTATTGTTTATTTTACAAACCTATTTTTGCAAAAATTTCAAATTACAATTATTATGTTATTAAATTAAATTACAATTATTATGTTACAATTGTACTCTATTCACTTGTATATTTCATAAGATATATTTTTTTCAATATATCGTTTCTATTGTTTATATAATTTATAAATTCAGCAAGTATTCATCGAAATCATTTTCAACAGAAAAATTAAATTATATCATTAAATATTAAATGTATAATTAATTAAACATTAGATAAAATATTCAAATAAATAATACTGTTTTTAAAATGCCATTAAGAAGATTTATATCCAATATGCATATTGACACATATTATTGATATTATATATGTTATATCTGTAACAAAAACATTTTTATTATTAATTATAAATAAATTGACAAAGTCAAAACTATACCTTTTAACTTAATCATTAAGAAATACTACTGCATTTTTGATTATTTCGATAGTCTTAATAAGCTAATCAGGATACTGAAATACAAAAAGACTTATTATATTTCAAACAATAATAATTTAAAATGAAAATTAGATAATTATATAATATACCTTGTGACTTTAATCGTATGGAATGCCATTAGGAATATAATATTTTATTGATATAATGTTAATTGGAATGCTGCTGCCGTTTGTTATTTTTATTCAGCGCTGCATTCATTGGAATGCTGCTGCCCTTTGTTTTTTTTTTATTCAGCGCTGCATTTATTGGAATTATGAGTGTCAAACTACTAGCAAAGAATTTGTGCAAATATTGGCCCATTAGATGGAAAGTTTGGCCCTCTTTGTGTAAAGCTTGGCCCAGATTGTTTAAATGTTGGCCCATTTACAGAAAAGATTATTACAACATATTATTTACAACATATTATTATTGCAATATTAAATATTATCAACGCAATTAAGTGCGCCTTAATTTAAGAAATTGCATGTGAAAAACAATTTTTTACTGATTGAAAAATTTATTCCATAATCAATACAAAATGTTCCTAAATTGGCCAAAAGTGGGCTAAAGTTTGCCAAAACTGGAAAAATGTTCCAAATATTTCAATGTTGGTAAACATCGGCCCACTTTTGGCGCAAGTTTGCCCACTTTTAGCATACTTTGGAGCACTTTCATCGAAAATGTATTTCCACTAGGGTATGTATAATATTAGTATTTATAAAATATGTGATGCTGGTTTTAATTTAAATAACAAAAATAAAATATTAGGTAAATAAAATTATATCCGGATTTCCAACATCATCGAAAAGAAAAAAAAATATTAATTTATTAGTCCTGATTACCCGGTGGACTCACCCAGAGGAAGTTCCGTTGAATAAAATAATAGTTCCGGATAACTATTAAACCGCGTAACGAATATTAATACCTTAACCAAACTTATATAAATATAAAATTATATTACGGGATTTAATAATAGATCCCGTGGCACCACTAACCACGAGAGAGAGAACGTTACTTTATAATTAATTAAATAAATAATTTAATTTAATAAGAAAAAAACGCGCACTGCATTTATCCTTATTGCCCCACTAAATAAATCAATTATTATTTTAATAATTAAAATAACTCACCAATATATATAACGTAATTAATTAGAAAATAATACTCAGTCCAATATATTATGGATAGATATATATAATTATCTGATTTGTGCGGTGGTTCGTTGTTTCCTCCTGATTTATTTATATTTTAAATTAGATAATTTTCCTCAATTCCTCCTTATATATATATATATGATTATTCTCCTCAAAACCTGCTGAATATTTCTGATAAATCACCCTGACAAATCTCCTGATTGGTATAATGCCGAAAAATAATACTATGATTTAAGATCGATAGAATCAGAATACAACACTGTACGATCGGTAGGATCAGAAGATATAAAAGAAATACTTTACTATTCGGTAGGTAGAATCAGAATGGCGATGATCCGTTTTTCCGAGTCACGCCAAACTTCTTCCCCGATTTTCTATCTCCCTCAATCTCCTAATATCCCTATCTGTTCTCTCTCTCGTTACCTGCGAGGGATACGGCAATATTATAATTCTCCAACCCTTCCGTATCCGTCACAGGTGTAATAAAGCTACCTGTATTTACCCCACTATAAATAAAAATGACAACTAATTTGCATAAGTTATCATTGTCCCAACTAGTATTTCGACTTTCCGTATTTAAGGTAATTACAGTCATATAACGTAATATGCTGTTATATTTACCCATACGGAAGTCTTATTCTCTAATAAAGTCATCTATTGATTGGTTTAATAGATCACCAAATTATTCTCTAGTTAACAGCGCTAAATTCAAATATACATTTATCTCCGTACTCTTATACACATGTTCCCCCACTATCCGCGTTCCGAATTCCCTATACTATATGCGCGCGATCCCCGTATCGATACGAGCGCGGACCGCGTGTTCAGTGTGCGCGCGCTTGAATCTAGATCGATTCAAGATGGCGACAACTGAGCGCGGGCCGGCACGTAAACAACGTGCCTCGCGACCGTTTCCTCGGGTGTGCGCGATCCCCACCGGCGGGAGTAGTACCCGGGTACTACCGCGGAGTGGTGCGCGTCCGGAGGTGCGCGCACGCACCTACCAAGGCTCCTCAGGCGACGTACAGTGATGTTGCTACATCACAAATATTAAATTTATATTAACTATATTTCATTCATTACATTGAAGCTACTTTCTTATAAACACTATTTTCTAATAATTTATATTTTATTTTTTTCAGCTTTACAAAAAAATATTAATAAAAAATTTAAAATAATCGTTTAGAAAAATAAAAAAAATTATAATTATTATTAAACAATTGAAACAAATTATTAATATTATTTTTATAATTGTGAATCATTTTGTAAAATAAACCATTTTTATAATGGGTTTGACGGAAATAAAAATATTAGTTGTAAAAACGATTGAACCATATAGCGACGATGCTTCTATGTTAAATGATGAACACATATTAGAATTTAATAACATCCTTAAATCATGTACACCATTCAATATGCAAACATCTCTTTTAGTTCAAAAACAATATAATATTAACTCAGTTCAAATGAATAATGAATACATTCAATTGTTATTTTCTGGAAAATATGAAAAAGGTCATTGGATTTGTATGTATTACAATAATAGAACGATACACATTAATGATAGTTTAAATGCTAAATATTTGCAAAATGAACATAAAGTATACATCAATAGATTATTTCCAGATAGTCAACAATTAAAAATTGTTTTTGAAACAGTGCAATTTCAAACCAATAGTTATGATTGTGGAATTTTCGCGATAGCTTTTGCTGTCTCTATTGTATTTAATTTATGCCCATGCAGTTTAAACTATGATATTTCCCAAATGCGTTCACATTTACTAAAAATATACGAAACACGTAGTATTACGATGTTTCCAATTTTACAAAATATAAACTATAATATTTCAACAATACCAATCAAAAGATACATGATTCATATTTGTTGTATTGATGAAAAAAAAATTGAATTTCAATGTAGCAGAAATAAAAATAATAGAATAAAATTTTCAACAGAAATTTAATTCTGAACAACAAACAATAATGAATTTATATAATAAAGATAAAATCATTTCCGTTGATTCTATTACCCCAATGGAAATAGACTATGAAATACCAACTTATAGTTCATTTTATCAAAAAAATAAAAATAAACAATTTAATGATATAGAAATAAAACAGCTAAAAATGAAACAGCAAACTATGATAAAAAGGCAAACAATTAGCTGTATCGATATAAAAAATGAACGAGAAAAAGAAGCGTTGCATAAAAAAAAAGCTTATATGAGGAGTAAAGATAGTAATGACGGCAAAATAGAAGAAAAAAAATAAAGAGAAAACAGCAAACCATGATGAAAAGACAAAAATAAATAGTGACGAAATAAAAAATGAACGAGAAAAAGAAGCATTACGAAAAAAGAAGCTTATGTAAATAATAAAAATAGCAACGACGGCAAAATAGAAGAAAAAAAAATAAAGAGAAAACAGCAAACCATGATTAAAAGACAAAAAATGAATGGTGACGAAATAAAAAATTAACGAGAAAAAGGAGCATTACGAAAAAAAGAAGCTTATTTAAAAAGTAAAAATAGTAATGACGGCAAAATAGAAGAAGAAAAAATAAAGAGAAAACAGCAAACCATGATGAAAAGACAAAAAATAAATAGTGACGAAACAAAAAGTGAACGAGAAAAAGAAGCATTACAAAAACAACATATTTATTATAATGAAAATACTGATCAATGTAAAAAAATGAAAAGAAAAAATTAAATGGAAAAATATTAAACGAAAGTAGAAAAAATGATATCGATAAATTAGTATAAAACCATTTACAAAAAAATTTAAAAAGACGCATATGTATGAAAAATGACAAAGACATGGAAATACCAATCATATTGCTTAAAAAATTAAAAATTGATGAAGGAAAATTTTTTAACGTATATGATAAACCAATTAATACCAAAAAAGGTATAAATTATAAAGAATTAAATAAACGTATTTTAATTAAAAATGAACAAAATGTAAAATTAGTAAGTAAATCCAAAATAATAGGTCGAATAGCAAATGTAGATTTTGATGAAAAAATAATTATTGAAAACAATTTAGGTTATATGTCTGTAACTTGTAAACATTGTAATACTAAACATTTTGTTTTTGAATATACACTAGGTAAAGAATTTTCTAATTGTTGTCACAAAGGAAACGTAGACTTATCGAAAATGCCTCCCTATCCGGAAGAATTAAAGCAATTAGCTACAGGAATATCGGAAGATAGTATTAATTTTCGCAAAAATATTCGACTATATAATAATGCGTTAGCTTTTGCAAGCTTTGGAGCTAATTTTGATAAGTTATCTGAATCTTAAATGAAAATGAAGCTCGAAAATATGGGCATAAGAAACATGCAGCTGAAAGAAAAAGTTTTAAAAATAATTTAGATACAAAATTAGAATTGTCAAGTAAATTAGATAGCTTAATTAGAAATGTTAATCCTTATGCTAAAGCTTATAAAATGATGTATGAGGTAGAAAAAGAAAAATTAGAATATTATAAGAAAAATTAGATAAAAATATATATATATATAATGAAGCTACTTGTAATGAAGTTGCAATGGTATTTGTAGGAAAAAATGGACTGCCTACTTCAGAGCGGGATATAGTTATATATTCAAAATATGACAATCCAATTAGTATTCCTTTAACAAGTAAACACACTGATCCAATGACATACCCACTTATTTATCCAAATGGAGGATATGGATGGATGCCTAATATGAAATGCAAATATAAGAAAAACAATATTTCATGTTTGCAATTTTATAATTACAGACTTTCTATGAGAAATGGATTTAATCCATACCTTAATATGGGAACAGTTTCTCAACAGTTTACAATTGATGCATTTGTAAAAGTTGAACAATCAAGATTATATTTTGTAAAGAAAAACCAAGATATTTTAAGAAGCGATTATTATAAAGGCGTAATGGATTATTTACACAAGAAAAAAGAATCTGAAAATATAAAAATTGGAAAAATGTTTATTTTGCCATCAAATTTTGTTGGAAGTTCAAGATTCCTAAAACAAAATTACATTGACTCAATGAGTATAGTAAATCGTTACGGAAAACCTGACTTACTTATAACAATGATATATAATCCAAACTGAAAAGAAATAACTGAACATTAAAAAAATATGAAACTGTAATTGATAGACCAGATTTAGTATTTAAGGTATTTCATCAAAAAATAAAAGAATTTAAAGAATTGGTAATTAAGCAAGGTGTTTTAGGAAATTGTATCACCTACACTTATGTTATCGAATTTCAAAAACGTGGACTTCCTCACATGCATATGCTATAATTTTTAGATAAAAATTATAACATTAATACTCCCAAAAAGTAGATGAACTCATAAACGCAGAAATTCCAAACGAAGATATCTATCCACGGTTGTATAATATTGTAAAACAGTTTATGATTCATGGACCCTGTGGAGAGCAAAACATGAGTTCACCTTGCATGAGTAAAGACACAAAAAAATGTACGAAAAATTTTCCAAAAAAATTTAATAACAAAACAACTTTTAATTCATCAGGATATCCATTATATATAAGAGAAAATGATATCAAAAAAATCAATTATAAAGGTAAATACCACAATAGAATAGCTGATAATCGGTTTGTTGTTTCGTATAATCCTTATTTACTGTTAAAATTTAATTGTTCACATTAATGTCGAAGTATGCCAACATCCAATGTATAAAATACTTATTTAAATAGTGTTATAAAGGACATGACTGTGCGAACATAGAAATACGTGACACAGGTATCAGATCAAAGACAGTTCTAATTTAACTCATGATGAAGATATTGAAAGCAATGAATATAATACTATTAGAATATCCTCTACACGAACTTTCACATACCATAATAAGATTAGCTATTCACAATGAAGATGAACAAGAAGTGTATTTAAAGAAGGAAAAGAAACAGAAATTTAAAAAAAAATGTAGAAACGACATTAACAGCATACTTAAATTAAATCAAATCGATTCTGATGCACGAAATTATTTATATTCCGAAATACCATTAAATTATGTATTTGATAATAATTCAAAAACATGGAATAAAAAGAAAAAATTAAATGGAAAAATATTAAACGAAAGTAGAAAAAATGATATCGATAAATTAGTATAAAACCATTTACAAAAAAATTTAAAAAGACGCATATGTATGAAAAATGACAAAGACATGGAAATACCAATCATATTGCTTAAAAAATTAAAAATTGATGAAGGAAAATTTTTTAACGTATATGATAAACCAATTAATACCAAAAAAGGTATAAATTATAAAGAATTAAATAAACGTATTTTAATTAAAAATGAACAAAATGTAAAATTAGTAAGTAAATCCAAAATAATAGGTCGAATAGCAAATGTAGATTTTGATGAAAAAATAATTATTGAAAACAATTTAGGTTATATGTCTGAAACTTGTAAACATTGTAATACTAAACATTTTGTTTTTGAATATACACTAGGTAAAGAATTTTCTAATTGTTGTCACAAAGGAAACGTAGACTTATCGAAATGCCTCCCTATCCGGAAGAATTAAAGCAATTAGCTACAGGAATATCGGAAGATAGTATTAATTTTCGCAAAAATATTCGACTATATAATAATGCGTTAGCTTTTGCAAGCTTTGGAGCTAATTTTGATAAGTTATCTGAATCTTAAATGAAAATGAAGCTCGAAAATATGGGCATAAGAAACATGCAGCTGAAAGAAAAAGTTTTAAAAATAATTTAGATACAAAATTAGAATTGTCAAGTAAATTAGATAGCTTAATTAGAAATGTTAATCCTTATGCTAAAGCTTATAAAATGATGTATGAGGTAGAAAAAGAAAAATTAGAATATTATAAGAAAAATTAGATAAAATATATATATATATAATGAAGCTACTTGTAATGAAGTTGCAATGGTATTTGTAGGAAAAAATGGACTGCCTACTTCAGAGCGGGATATAGTTATATATTCAAATATGACAATCCAATTAGTATTCCTTTAACAAGTAAACACACTGATCCAATGACATACCCACTTATTTATCCAAATGGAGGATATGGATGGATGCCTAATATGAAATGCAAATATAAGAAAAACAATATTTCATGTTTGCAATTTTATAATTACAGACTTTCTATGAGAAATGGATTTAATCCATACCTTAATATGGGAACAGTTTCTCAACAGTTTACAATTGATGCATTTGTAAAAGTTGAACAATCAAGATTATATTTTGTAAAGAAAAACCAAGATATTTTAAGAAGCGATTATTATAAAGGCGTAATGGATTATTTACACAAGAAAAAAGAATCTGAAAATATAAAAATTGGAAAAATGTTTATTTTGCCATCAAATTTTGTTGGAAGTTCAAGATTCCTAAAACAAAATTACATTGACTCAATGAGTATAGTAAATCGTTACGGAAAACCTGACTTACTTATAACAATGATATATAATCCAAACTGAAAAGAAATAACTGAACATTAAAAAAATATGAAACTGTAATTGATAGACCAGATTTAGTATTTAAGGTATTTCATCAAAAAATAAAAGAATTTAAAGAATTGGTAATTAAGCAAGGTGTTTTAGGAAATTGTATCACCTACACTTATGTTATCGAATTTCAAAAACGTGGACTTCCTCACATGCATATGCTATAATTTTTAGATAAAAATTATAACATTAATACTCCCAAAAAGTAGATGAACTCATAAACGCAGAAATTCCAAACGAAGATATCTATCCACGGTTGTATAATATTGTAAAACAGTTTATGATTCATGGACCCTGTGGAGAGCAAAACATGAGTTCACCTTGCATGAGTAAAGACACAAAAAAATGTACGAAAAATTTTCCAAAAAAATTTAATAACAAAACAACTTTTAATTCATCAGGATATCCATTATATATAAGAAGAAATGATATCAAAAAAATCAATTATAAAGGTAAATACCACAATAGAATAGCTGATAATCGGTTTGTTGTTTCGTATAATCCTTATTTACTGTTAAAATTTAATTGTCACATTAATGTCGAAGTATGCTCAACAGTCCAATGTATAAAATACTTATTTAAATAGTGTTATAAAGGACATGACTGTGCGAACATAGAAATACGTGACACAGGTATCAGATCAAAAGACAGTTCTAATTTAACTCATGATTAAGATATTGAAAGCAATGAATATAATACTATTAGAATATCCTCTACACGAACTTTCACATACCATAATAAGATTAGCTATTCACAATGAAGATGAACAAGAAGTGTATTTTAAAGAAGGAAAAGAAACAGAAATTTAAAAAAAAATGTAGAAACGACATTAACAGCATACTTAAAATTAAATCAAATCGATTCTGATGCACGAAATTATTTATATTCCGAAATACCATTAAATTATGTATTTGATAATAATTCAAAAACATGGTATAAAAGAAAAAACAACAAAAAAACCTGTATTAAGCAGAATGTATTTAGTGAATCCAAAGGATCGAAAACGATATTTTATAAGATTATTACTTTTACATGTCAAAGGAATATCATCATTTCAGGATTTACGTACTGTTGATGATATAATTTATTCTACATTTTATGAAGCTTCTATAGCTAGACATTTGGTTAATGAAGATAAAGAATGGGACAGATGTTTGGAAGAAGCAACACAATTATACTTTCCTACTGCTCTTTGTGAATTATTTGCATATATTTATATTTTTCACAATCCTATTAATGCAAGAGATTTGTACGAAAAATAGAAACACTTTTTTTACCACCCAAAATATGAACAAAATGCTGATGAAAACCTTGCATTAAACATTATTGATAAGAACCTACAATTGAATGGATATTCTTTAAATAATTTTAATTTACCCGTTATATCTACATTTATAGAAGATTATGCTGATAAATCAACAACACATAACAAAAGTTGCACATTTACTGAAATAAACGTCAAAGTAAATTCTTTAAAAAATCATAACAAAGACATTTTTGATACTATCGTGCAACATTTAAAAATTGAAGACAAAAAAAGCTTTTTTATTGATGGACCAGGAGGAAGTGGGAAAAGCTGTTTACTTAATGTTCTAATAGACTATCTTAAATTCTCAAACATTTCATTTTTATGTGTTGCTTGGACAGGGATTGCAGCAAATTTATTACATAACGGGAAAACAGTACACACAACATTTAAACTACCACTTAATATCACAGAATGTACTATATGTAATATTAAATCTAATTCAATAGATGGTAAAAATTTAAAAGAAGTTCCAATTATAATATGGGATGAAATATCTATGACATCGAAATATGCTTTTGAAGCAGTCAATCGCCTATTTCAAGATATATGTAATAATAAAAAAATATTTGGTGGTAAAATGTTGGTTGTTTCAGGCGATTTTAGGCAAACATTACCAGTTATACGACATAGTAGTCGTACTGAAGTTATTGAAAATTTAGTTAAAAACAGTTACTTATGGCCGAATTTTATACCTATGACACTAAATGAAAATTTTCGAGTGACAGATAATGACAATTATTTTAGACAATGGGTATTAAATGTAGGTGAAGGTAAACGTTTAAATATGTATGAAGAAGAAAATGAACTGCTTGAAATCCCTCTTGATTTAATAACAAAAGAAAATGATATCACTGCAGAAATTTTTGGAAACGAAATAAAAATAAATGATAAAGATTTAAATGATAAAGTTATATTAGCCTTCACCAACAACGACGTAATTGAAACAAATAATAAAATTTTGGCTATAATGGAAGGGCAAATTATTGAATACTTAAGTGTAGATACAGCAGAAGATGATAATGGAGAAAACTTAGATGTCATGTTACCTACAGAATTTCTTAATTCCCTTACACCTAATGGACTTCCTCTACATAAATTACAATTAAAAGTAGGTGCAATAGTAATTCTTCTAAGAAATTTAAATGTGAATGAAGGTCTTTGTAGTGGAACAAGATTATTAGTAACAAAACTTATGAAACATTTAATTAAAGCAGAAATTATAAGCGGAAAAAAATTGGAAAATTAGTTTTAATACCAAGAATCACTTTGTCACCATCTAAAGAAGATATACCATTCAACATGCGCAGAAAACAATTTCCCATTCGATTAGGTTTTGCAATGACTATTCACAATATGACAAATCACAAGGACAGTCATACAAACAAGTTGATATCTATTTACCATCTCCAATTTTTAGCCATGGTCAATTATACGTAGTTAATAATGTTGATACTTTTATAGTAATCCTTCAGATTAGTATTATAATTCTTGTAAGGGATGTAAAACTAAAAATCCAGCATTATAAATGTTTAAAAAATAATTTTTTATAATTTTATAATAATATTTGTATTTTTAGCAGCTTACAGGGGATTAGATGGATACTGAAACAAGTGGAGATACTTTTCTACCATTCCAAGGTAAGT
Organism: Theocolax elegans; assembly: GCA_026168455.1. NCBI lineage: Eukaryota > Metazoa > Arthropoda > Insecta > Hymenoptera > Cerocephalidae > Theocolax > Theocolax elegans. The sequence goes on from CM047427.1 coordinate 62,533,378, forward strand.
GCATAAATTTTTTTGCAATGATCATGCTACTAGATTCTACGTTATAAGGCAACAAATATACATTTCTATTAATATTTCGGGCACTTTTCCCGGATATTTTGACCATAAGTGATCTTAATGATTTAGACCCACTCTGGAACTTTTTAGGCAGTTTCTGACTATTAAAAGACATCTTTTAGACAGTATTAGGTTACCAGAGTCCGGAGCAGAATTGCTGATTTTCACTATTTAAGGTTTAAATGGCTTACAAGAGTGTGACAGCATACATTTATGTCTTTAAAAGTATTTTTAATGAAAAGTTCGGAAAATTTTACAAAAAAAGTCATACTTATGTTTTTAGTGAAAAATGCATCCCCTGGGAGCTAAAAATTCATGAAAATGGGCATATAATGCAAAAAAGTGCTAAAATGTCAACTTTGACTCTCTGTAACTTAAAATAATGGCCCAGAAAAAATCTAAAAAAATTCAGGAGAGCTACTGGATACCTCTAAAACATATTCCCACAGTTATAGCAATATTTATTTTTTTCATCTTCGATGTCACAGAGAACCACCCATATATATATATATATATATATATATACTTATTTTTTACTCTTTGTCATATTTATTTTTTTTCTGTATTTAATTCTATCATTATTAGCGTCAAAATTTAACAGTATACTTTTCTTTCCTTAACTTACACTGTTACAGAGCCCTTATTATGTTACTATTAAATGGATCATGCATTGAAAAAATATATGATTCTTGAAATGTATACCTTACCAGCACATCCTCGCCGTAAGAGTCGAATACAATATTCATATGTTGGCTAACGCTGGAAGCATAAATATATTTTACGGAGCGTGTGTTACAACTATACACGAAAAATCTAAATGACTTCAGTTCAACATGTCTTGGTCTGCAGAAACGACATCAGATTTTCATCAAATACACTATCCAAGAGCCTAACTCTCATCCAATAATGTATAAATAGTTATTTAAAATTATCAAATAAAACGAAAACATTGGAAAGTCGACACAAAACATATGGAGTTCTCGCATCTTTTCAACTCGTCTACGCGAGATCAAGATTCGAGATGCCTTTTTGAAACGATTGCCCGCTCATATACTATAAAGAACCCCTGCAATAATGATGAAAATGGAGTCGAAATCTCACGAATGATTGACATTTGACGGATTCTTTGAATGTCACGAAATAATTGATAGTCATTAGATGATCAAGTTTTCAGTTGAACTTTATTTTCAGTTCTGTCTTTGATGTTTTTTTTAATCTATAACCTCTTTTAAAAAACCAAAATATTGGAAAGTCGACACAAAATATATCGAGTTCTCACACTCTTTTCAATCGTCTGTACAATAGTAGTTACATGTAATTTTAAAGAAATTTTGATTAATTTTAAAACTTTGGTAGTTAACTATCATATTTTGTTTATTTCTCAATTTTTTTTTACAAAAACGACATCTCAGTCACCACATTAATTATACCATAATCCTCTTCGCAATGCGCAAATTATCATTGTTGGTGTTAAGGGTAGAGTACGGTTATAAAAATATTTTTGTAATTTTTATAAAATATTATGTGAAATGTCATGTTTATAAAATATATTATAAAAAATATTCTTTTTTGATGATTTTTAACACATTCATTAAGTAAAATATTAAAATATTATCAAAAATAGGCTTAAAACAGGTGCAAATACAAAAAACTCCTTGCAGGATAAAAGTTGTCGAAGGGCTTTAATCCAAGAAAATTTAAATTTATATGCATATAAACTTCAACTTTACACAGCGAATTTGGTGTATCTATAAAAATGCAATTTCTGCCTTGATAAACCCAATTGGTTTACTAATTATTTAAAAAATGTAATGTTTTTCATTTAAAAAATGAACATAAAAATGTCACATTTAACTTTAAAGAAAAAAGGCTGTGTAACTATTTTACATATACTCATCTAAAATAAGCACGATCAAAATACAACCGAGTGAGCGTTAGCGAGCGAGGTATCTGTTGCTAGTTATAAATTAAAACTACAGCTGAAAGAAGGAAGTCTGTTGCCGATTTGTTAAAAACAACAGTAAGGGGTAAGATAGCGTCTGCAACGTTTGAGAAAAAGAAAATTTTAAATACCCAATTATTGACCGATTTAATTATAGAACATGAATTCGAAGTTACAGGACTTTATAGGTTTTTAGTTACACATAAAATTAACCACTTTTTTATGAAATCTAAAAATGATTATAATAAAACTTTATTTCATATTTGCAGTATAAAAAAAGACAGATTCTTGCAACTAGCAAATGAAATAAGTGAAATTTTTAAGCCTTCTAATAAGTCAATGGAGGAGTATAGTTTAAGTTTTTATAACCCATTTCGGAACCCGGTTGAAAGTAACCAATAAAATCCAATGAAAATTCTTTACAAATTTCGTTGGTTGATACTGTAATTTACTAGCGTAGATTTTTTTATCGGATTACATCGTATTTTACAAACGAACTTAAAACCACTTATTATTTAGAAAATTTTGATTGGTTCTAATTGTGAAATACAGTTATGAGTTATATTGGTTTTTATAAGTTTATTTTTTTTATTGGTAGGCATCAGAAATTACATTGACTCATTTTATAAGTAAATATGTGAATTTTGAAGAAACTGATGTTGTTAGAAGATTAAGGTTTTTTCTGGCATATTAATTATTGGAACATTATTGCCCTGGCGGAAGTATTCATTGTACATTTCTGTATATTTCCGTACATTTCTGTACATTTCTGTACATTTCTGTACATTTTTATCAGTTTTTAGACTTTTTTACAGAAATGTACAAAAATGTACAGAAATGTACAGAAATGTACGGAAATGTACAAAAATGTACGGAAATTTACAGAAATGTATAAAAATGTATGAATATGTACGGTAATGTACATAAATATACACAACCATATGGGGAGGGTAACATAATATACAGTTATATAAAATTAGATAAAAAATATTATATTTACGTAAATTTATGTGTTCAATTAATTCTGAATCCTCTCTGTTTGGTATCATCTTTTATTATCATTATGTTTATCATTATGATTATCATTATCATTATCATTATTAATAATAATAATAATTATTATTATTAATATCATAATCATAATTCCCTCTCTCCCTCCCACTATCTCCCTCTCTCTGGCACGTAACAAAGCACACATGCGCTCAATACGTATCGTCTGACGGGGAGGGAGCGCGAAGCAGCCGGGCATATATAAACTCCGCGCGCACTCACGAGATCCAGTGTGTTCTGCACACTGACGAGAACCGTAACTTATCAGTCATGGAAGCTCTCTCTCTCTCCTTCTCTATCTCTCTCTCTCTCTCTCTCTCTCGCTCTCTCTCTCCCTCTCTCTCTCCCCCTCTCTCTCCCCCTCTCTCCCTCTCTCACCCTCTCTCTCTCTCTCTCTCTTTCCCCCTCTCTCTCTTCCCCCCCCCCTCTCTCTCTCTCTCTCTCTCTCTCTCTCTCTCTCTCCGATATATGGTGGTTGTTCTGTTATCCGATCCTCTTTAAGAGTGGCTCAGGTAAATGCAAATTCCTTGCTGAGTCACCTTGCCGAACTGGAGTCTTTACTAGCATTGGAAAAGGTTGATATTCTTACAGTCTCTGAATCATGGTGTACACCAAATCGCCCAAATTCTCTGTACAATTTACCAGATTATACATTAGTGCGTAATGACCGAGGTTTGGTCTCTGCCACTGGTAGGCGTGATTTTATGCAAGGCGGTGGTGTGGCATGCTATATTAAAAACGGAATAACTTTTCGTATTTTGGAATCTCCACAAATTGAAAATGTGAATGATACTGAATATCTGCTTTTGGAATTGTTGTTTGATTCCACTAAGGTATTGTTGGCATCAGTTTATCGTAGGCCTAAGGGTCATACTTTGTCAAATTTTTTCAAGACTCTTCAGGAATATTGTCATATATATAGCAATATTATCATTGCTGGAGATCTGAACTCGAATCTATTAACTTTAGATTATTATAGCTCGCATTTGTTAGAATTAATTAGTGAGTATTCTTTATATTTGGTGCCATTTAAGGCTACCCACCATTGTGATAATTCAGACACTTGGCTCGATGTCTTTATCACCGATTCTGATTTGAAGATTAAAATGTCCAAGCAATCATCGAGCCCTTTTATATGTGGTCACGACTATATACTTATTGATTATCTTTTACCTGTTGTGAGAACTGAGTTAAATGTGCGTTCTACCCGAGATTTCAAGAACTTTAATCCTGCTGAATTTTCAATATCAGTTAGTGATGATTTTGCCCTCATTCGGGAAATGCTGGGTGATTGTACAGATATAGACTCCTACTTAGATTTCATACAGAGTTCTCTTACTACGAATCTTGATAGGTACGCCCCTTTGGTTTCTCGTTTGGTTCGCCCGCGCTTAGCTCCATGGATGACCGACACCCTTATAGCCAAACGAAAAAAGCGAAATAAAATGTACAAGTTAGCTAGACGTCGAGGTGATGGCATCTTATTGGCGGATTATAAAAGGTTTCGAAAACATCTTAAGCGTGAAATTAGGCAGGCTAGGGACTCGTATTTCGAGCGTATGTTACAGGGTAGTTCGTGCGGTTCGGATTGCTGGCGTCTTCTTAGAAGATTGGGTATTGTTAACGAGTCTTTCGACTCCCCACTTAAGTTTTTCTCGATTGACGATCTATCACAGCATTATATATCGGTCACTAGGCGCCATCCTCCATGCAGTTTACACCAGTTAGCGGAGATCTTAAACATTGCCCCTGTAACGGATTCTCCCTCATTCTCATTTCGACCTATTACTCAAAATGAAGTAGTTGAGTCTTTTATGGTTTGCCTCCCTAAGGCCAAGAGTCGAAGTTCGGATGGTCTGTCGCTGTGCTACTTCAAGGACGTTTTGCCCTCAATTGTGCCGATTTTTACAAATTTATTTAACCTGTCATTGCAAACTAAATTGTATCCTTCTGTATGGAAGCGAGCTTCGATTGTACCTCTTAGCAAAATTCCCAAACCGTCATCGCCTTCAGACACTAGACCAATTGCGAATCTCGCCCATTTTGCTAAAGTTTTTGATCGTTTGGTGACCCAACAAATTATAGAACATTTAGAAGGTAATACTATCCTATCACCTTTTCAGTCGGGATTTCGTACCTCGTTTAGTACTCAGACTGCCTTGTTGAGAATTACGGAAGATATTCGTCTTGCCATCGATAGAGGTATGGTTACGTTCTTGTTGCTATTCGATTTTAAGAAAGCTTTTGACACTATAAGTCACGCTGAGCTTTTGAAAATCCTTAAACATATAAATTTTGAGAATGACGTTATAGAATGGTTTTTTTCTTATTTGGATGGACGTTCTCAGGCAGTTATTGGTGACGATGGAGCTCCTTCGTACTACCTCGAAACGTCTGCTGGTGTCCCACAGGGTTCAATTCCTGGACCTATAATCTTTTTGATTTTTATAAATTCCATCTTGAGTCGATTGGTTTTTTCAAAGGGCATGTTGTTTGCTGACGACTTGCAATTATACTTACACTGTCGTCCAGGCGATTGTAATTCGTGTATCGAGAAATTGGCGGCTGATGGTGCTGCAGTCTCCAAATGGGCACAGGAGCATGGTCTTGACTTGAATTTTAGTAAAACCCAGGCGATTTTAATTGGTTCGGTACAGCAGTTGAGATTTGTGGATAGAGAATCATTGCCTCCTCTTCTGGTTGATGGCCACGAGATTCCATTGGTTAAATCTGTTCGTGACCTTGGGATTATTATCTGTGGTAGCCTGCAATGGAATGCTCACATCTCTGGTGTCGCCTCGAGAATACATGGCACTCTCCATAAATTGCGAAACTGTGGAAATTTTTTATCATTGCCTTTGCGGAAGAGACTGGTAGCTGCGTTAGTGTTGCCGCATTTTGATTATGGTAATTTGGTTTATTGCGACTTACCGGACTATTTGAATGTCAAATTGCAGCGCCTTTTACATGTTTGTGTGCGTTATATATTTCGCTTAAAAAAGGACGCTAGGTTGGAGGAATTTATTACAAAATTGAATTGGTTGTCAGTGACTCAACGCCGCAGATACTCTATGGGTGTCTTGACTTACAAGGTTCTGACTACTGGAAGACCGGAGTACTTGCATGAGTTGTTCCCTCCACCTAGTGCAGATCTGCGCCGATCTACTCGAAATAAACAATCCTGCTTTGAGCGACCTATCACGGTAACGAATACCTATCGCAGCTCCTTTACGATTCAAGCCATGGACTTGTGGGACTCTTTGCCGTCTGATTTGAAACTTGCGAGAAATGTGAATTTGTTTAAGTCTCGACTTTTTAATTTTCTAATATCAGGTGCCAGCGTTTAGTTTAGTTTAGGCAGTAAGTTTTTAGAAAATGAAATTTATGTTTATATCGTACTCGATTATGTTTATATCGTTATATTCGTTGTATTTTTAAAAGCGGTTACCCGATTATGTTTATTTTGTTATATTTTTAAACTCGATTACTCGATTATGTTTGTACTTCTATATTTTTAAATTTTAAATGATGTATTGTAAATACTATGTAACTTGCCTTAAGGTTAAATTATTTCCTAGGCAAAAATAAAACTTCTTCAATCAATCAATCAATCTCTCTCTCTCTCTCACTCGTTCTCTCTCTCGCTCGCTCGTTCTGTCTCTCGCTCGCTCGTTCTCTCTCTCGCTCTCTCGTTCTCTCTCTCGCTCTCTCGTTCTCTCTCTCGCTCGCTCGTTCTCTCTCTCGCTCGCTCGTTCTCTCTCTCGCTCGCTCGTTCTCTCTCTCGCTCGCTCGTTCTCTCTCTCGCTCTCTCGTTCGCTCTTTCGCTCTCTCGCGAACGGACGGACGGACGGACGGACAGAAACAAAATTTTAATATAATAAATAAAATAAAAAACATATGCGCTGTTACAAAAAAAAAGAAACAAAAAATTATAATTATTTTCTCAAAAATTAAAATAAATGGAAGTATTTGCTCTGCATTCAGACATGTAAAGGAATGTGAAATTTACCACGACAACCTTGAATATTGTAAAATAAAAGATTTGTACACGCAATGTATTTTAATGAATGTTAATAATAAGAATTATATAATAAATGTACCAGAAGCCTGTATTGGAGATTAATGCTTCATAAATATAGTTTAAATAAAAAAAAACAATTGCCAATTATTGCAGTTTGATTTATAGTTATTCCTTTATTAATTCTGGCTTATTTCTAATTGAAATGAATAAAATTTAATATTTCTTTATTCGAAATTGTTGAGCTCATATCCTTGTACATTCTTGTACATTCCCGTACATATTCACACATTTCTGTACATTTCCGTACATTTTTGTAGATTTCTGTACATTCTTGTATGGGTATAACTGTGGGAATACATTTTAGAGATATTCAGTAGTTCTCTTGAATTTCTAGTTTTTTCGGGGCCATTATTTTAAATTACAGAGAGTCAAAATTGACATGTTAGCACTTTTTGCATTCTATGCCCATTTTCATGTATTTGTAGCTCCCAGGGGATGCATTTTTCACTAAAAACATAAATATGACTTTTTTTGTAAAATTTTCTGAATTTTTCATAAAAAATACTTTTAAAATCATAAATGTATGCTGTCACACTCTTGTAAGCCGTTTAAACCTTAAATACTGAAAACCAGCAATTCTGCTCCGGACCCTGGAAACCTAATGCTGTCTAAAAGATGTCTTTTTATAGTCAGAAACTGCCTATAAATTTCCAGAGTGGGTCTAAATCATTAAGATCACTTATGGTCAAAATATCTGGGAAAATTGCCCGAAATATTAATAGAAATGTATATTTGTTGCCTTATAACGATAAATTTTACAAAAAAAAGTCATATTTATGTTTTTAATGAAAAATGCATCCCCTGGGAGCTACAAATTCATGAAAATGGGCATAGAATGCAAAAAGTGCTAACATGTCAATTTTGACTCTCTGTAACTTAAAATAATGGCCCTGAAAAAATTTGAAAAATTCAAGAGAACTACTGAATATCTCTAAAACGTATTCCCACAGTTATACCCATACATATATATATACACAAATATATGTGTGTTTGTACAGTATTTATAATTTTTTCGCATGTTAAATCTAATGCCACAAGATTTTTGTCAATGTTGCCAACTTAAATTTAAGAAAAAAAATTTAGCCCGCGAAATACGACCTTCTTTAACCGGCCGCTGAGATACGACCTTCTCCAACCGGCCACTGAGATACGACCTTTTCTAGCCGGACGCTGAGGTACGACCTTTTCTAACCGGCCGCTGAGATATGACCTTTTCTAACCGGACGCTGAGATACGTCCTTTTCGAACCGGCCGCTGAGATACGACCTTTTTATTCGGAAGCGACGATTTGTTACTTTCATTCGTATTTACAAATAAATTCCATAGACATGTAATACACAGACTGGCGCGGCTCCGCGGTCTTGGTAGTGTCGGTACAGCTCGTATAACGGCATAAGTTACGTCGCGTAAGTCGTAACGCATCTTAGTGACCTCTAGCGACAGTCGATGTCAACGTTGTCCTCCACCGACCACCATGATGCAGACAATTCCGGGTTTCGGCACGAGATAAATTAATGTTAATATTAATACTTTTTCTTAATAAGGATATGGAAAATATTACAGTAATTGGTAAGATTTTTAATTTTTGTTAAATATTTTCTATAAATATCCAAAATTTTTTAAATAAATATTGTGATTTGTTTTTTTTTCAGAGCTGCTGCATATTGTGATATACGGGTTTGTTTGAGGTGGTTTTCCTTGCATTCTTTTACAACACACAAGCCAAGTTTTTGTTTGTATCATACGTACAAGGTAAACATTGTAAATTATTAATTAATTTTAATATACACTATAAAGAGAGTTAAATAGTGGTTTATGCAAACAATTACGTGCACCCAATTATATATTGCTCTCTTTGTCTTATTCAAATGTTACAAAATACGGCTTTCGAGATTTTTTCAAATTACTCTATCTCTTTATGTGTGCTTTGATTGGTAAAAAAATATTATATATTAAATATTATTATTAAACATTATATTATTATTATATTTTTATTGGTAATCAAATTTGATTGGTAGATTGGTAGATAAAAACAATTTTTTTCTGGCTATATTTTGATTAAATGTATTGTGTATCAAATTGAACAACTTTCTAGGATTGTTGCCTGTATAATAAAAAATTATAATTTACAGGATATATCCAATATAAAAATATTATATTGTTTGCGCGGCTTCAGTTATATCTATTAGTCGCATAATGTGGTGTCTATTACCATATTTTTGTAAATAAATTATAATGTTTATTGGCATTAAGGGGCCAATACACTGAAAATTGGTAAAATAAATTAAGACTATAAGTATTGTTATAAATAAGTGCATTTTTGCTACTAAGTTATATTTACTTGGTACTATAATAACTGAAATATTTTGATCTAAATGCTCCATACATTGGAAAAATGCTTTTTGAGCTAAAACGCAAAGTACACCTTTGACCAATGAACCAATTTTGATCTAATATCTCTTTTTTGTAGCTAAACATGTCCTTTACTACTGAAGCTATTCAAAATACGATATTTCTAAATCCTAAATTGTTGTGTTAAGGAAAATTAAAAATTTTCCAACTGTTTTAAATTATTGAAATTTTGTGTAATTTTTTACATGTATTTTACTCTACAATTTAGGATCTAGAAATATCACATTTTAAATAGTTTTAATAGTAACTGATATGTTTTAGATACAAAAAAGGTATTATTATCAAAATTGGTTCATTGGTCAACAATGTATATTGCACACCAGTTCAAAGTGCATTTTTCCAGTATACAGAGGATGATAGAGATGGTAGGTGGTAAATCTTTCAATGTGTATAATTGTAAGTAAATATAACTTGAATAGTTAAATATTTGAAAACTATGATTTTATAATTCATTTTAAATTTTTAGAGTATTACCTCCTTAATAAAAGCTTTTTTAGTGCTGATTAGAAAATTATGAGGTAGCGATTCATTACCTTACAGTCAATCGTATAATTAACATGTTTTTCAACAATATTCGGACTATAGAAGATATACATATGCGTTGGCTCTGCTCATCAAATTTCCGTATTCTAATCGGCATTAAAATTTGACTGAAAATTCTGCGTAAACGAGTAATTAATTATTAATTCCTTATTAATATTTATAATTTAATCACAAAGAAAGCTTTAGACAAAGATATAATTTGAAAAGTTATAAATTAAAATAAGAGTAACTGTATGCGTATTATGCAATACTTGCGAAAAACTAAAAATAGATTAACACTTCAATCTCAAATTTGACTGAAAATTGTGCGTAAATAAGTAACTATAATTACTTTATCATTATTATTTATAATTTAATCAGTGAGCGAAACTGGAGATAAAATATAATTTATACAGTTAACGATAAAAATAAGCGTTACCCTATGTAATATGCAATACTTGCAAAAATAAATTAATTTTTTGTACGATATATTTAATTATCGTTATTTTAAATATTACGCTACCTTTTTTACTTAAAATAACAATTTGTTATATTATATTTATTTATGATTTATCACGCCGATTGTTAAGGAAAGTAACCTTCAATATTTTAAACACATATGTACTACACGAGCAAATCATATTAACATTTCACTTGGTTTCACAACATCCGGCCATCGCTTCTTTTTACAAAAAGGAAATTGCAAAATTTGCAAAAATTGTACTAAATATGCTTTTTATCAAATAAATTATTCATTTTTTAGAAACAACTGTCAATTTTTAATAAAATTGGTAGTAACATTCATATTAATTTAAATAAAAAAATAGAGTTCTTAGATAGGTTTATACTGAATAATTTAAACCCATGAAGAAATGGTAGCAAAAATACTTAATAACTTCAATTCTATATATTCGCTGGAAAAAACCATCAATGTGTAATAAAATTTATCGTAACATACACATCAATTTAAATTAAGAAGAATGAGTTCATCGGTTTATACTAATAAGCATATTGCCAATATATTGCTGCTTGATAGGAATATATTGGAAATACATTGCTAATATAGCGCTAAAGCACACTTACCCAAAGATTCCCAATATGTTGGCAATAGTTGATAAATTATTTATTTATTATTATAGTGATAAATAAGGTTTAAATTTATAACTTAACTTAGCTAGAATCGGGTAAATTAAAAAAAAAATAAAAACAAAAGTTTGCCATCCCCGGGAATTGAACCTTCAATCTTTAGATCCAAATGCTTGCTCTTTACCACTGAACTATTTTGTTATTTTGATTTTCAACAGTTAATTTCAGGCTATAAAGACCAATTGAGAAAACGTTTGATAAATTTTCTAAGTCCAAACTTTATAAATACAAATTAAAATTAAATTCAAATTAAATTCAAATAAATTAAATTTATAAAATTTGGACTTAGAAAATTTATCAAACGTTTTCTCAATCGCTCTTTATAGCCTGAAATTAACTGTAACAATCAAAATAACAAAATAGCTCAGTGGTACAGAGCAAGCATCTGGATCTAAAGATTAAAGGTTCAATTCCCGAGGATAGCAAACTTTTTTTTTAATTTTTTTTTTTTAATTTACCCGATTCTAGCTAAGTTAAGTTATAAATTTAAACCTTATTTATCACTATAATAATAAATAAATAATTTATCAACTATTGCCAACATATTGGGAATCTTTGGGTAAGTGTGCTTTAGCGCTATATTCTTTTTTTTTTTATTCTCTTTGCTCATCACCCCGTATACCCATTAAACGGGTTTTTACAGGGACACCCCTACGACCTATGTGTGGGGTGAAAATATTCCAATTTTTCCCATCCCAGTCCCCACCGTCTCGCATTCGCCCGGGGTTATGCCCGTGACGAAGGGAAAACCTTATAGGAAAACCTTCCACGAGATGGCCGGTGTATTGAAACATTCTGTTTAGATGTTCAGGTCACCTTGCGTAGGCCCAAACACCGAAACCAAATGTTCCACACCTTCCGCTCACGTTGTAAAGTGTGGAGAAACACATAACCGATCCCGAAAGCCGCACAAGAATAGTGTCACCCATCCAAGTGCCAACGGCCACTCAGTGCTGCTTAACTTTCGTGATCAGACGAGGTGCGTTTCCGCCACTCCGCCACAGTGTCGGTTGCTTTAGCACTATATTATTAATGTATTTCCAACATATTCCTATCAAGCAGCAAAATATTGGCAATATGTTTGCAATAGCTATTTCCAATATCTCTGCAATATCTTGGCAATAGTTTATATTTTTACGCGGGTAATATCGTATAAGTGGAAAAGAGCATGAATCCTAATGAAAGTTCTAGTCCAACACACATGGAAAAACTATTACGATCTCACTAATAAAGTGTAGCAATAATGCTTATCAATTCCATTCTTTATTCGCCAGAAAAAACCATCGATTTGTAATAAAATTGATCGTAATATACACATCGATTCAAATAAAAAATAAGGTGAGTTAATATAGGTTTATACTAGCTAGAAATAGTGAAATATAATGCCGTGTACGCGGAAAAAGAGCACAAATTCTAATAAAAATTCCAGTTCACCGTACCTGCAAAATCCATTTTAATCTCCTTAATAAATTGTAGTAAAAACTTATTAATTCTATTATATATTCGTTAGAAAAAACCATCAACTTCTGATAATATTAATCGTAATATACACATCGATTCTAATAAAAAATAAGGTGAGTTAATAGGTTAATACTAACTAGAACAAACAAAATGTAATACCGTGTATGCGGAAAAAGAGCATGAATGCTAATGAAAATTCCATTCCAACATACCAGAAAAAACCATATTAATCCTATGAATATATTGTAGCAAAAATACATATCAATCTCATTAATCATTCATTAGGAAAAACTCGAAATAACTGATTAAACCAAAATCTGGGAGTCTTAAAGTTCCGTTTTTTCTTCCAGTAAATGCAGGTAAGTTCAGTGAAAATATTATTAAATTTTATTGGTATTTTCCCTTTAATTACTGTAAAATAATACAATTTTATTAATTACTAGAAAAATCTAATCAATTCTGATAAAAAACATTATCTATTTGATACTTTAATAGCATCATTAGCAATTTCTTATAAATTACAATAGAATATTTTTATAAAAAATTAATTGTGAATTATTCATAATTTTTCTTCAGGAAATGCAAATGAATACCAATACAAATTTATTTGATATTTCTTATATAAAACAATGAAATTATACATCTTATTGGTTTTCATAAGCATTTCCTGGTGCAAAAACTTATAACATGCAATCAAAATTTTTTTTTATTGGTTTTCATTGGTTTCTTTCAACCGGGAAAGGAGTAAATAATAAAGCCTTCCAAACAAGTGGGTGTTTGTACGATAAATACTTAAATCTACGAAGAAAATTGTTAGTATTACAATTGATAAAAAAAAGCATCATCAAAAGGTCTTTATCAATCGATATTTTCAAAATAATTCTTTTTTTTATAGTTTCTTTAATTAACTTTATATTATTACAGATATTCCTTTGAATTCTACAGAGAAAGACATAGATTGGTTGCAGCAGAATAAGGAGCCAGAAGATGAAGTAATTCAAAAGTGGCGAAATACTTTTTCAATCAAACAGAGATGTAAAAAGATAGCACATTATTTTGCACTTTACAAGTGTTTAAATTCGAGTTTTGGTCTTTTGCTGGTAAAGCTTGTACTGCTGTTGCTTAGATCGTTAATTGATTTTGATTTTTCATACAATTTATCTACTTCTTATTATCTAATTATTTTCAGTTATCTATTGATTTCGACACTTGCTACCCTGAAATTGGCAGAAAGTTTATTGATACTTGGGCAAAGTAGCAGGTACTATAATCACGCAAGCTCGAAGTAAAAAAAAATTGTTTCCGGAGGACGATGAATTGATTGACATAGGTATTTCTTACACATATTATTTTACTCGTCACATGCACAAAATTTTTTAATCATATTTAATTTTTTTAAATCAGTATTTAATGACTTTTTATATTATCTTTTAAAGGCAAAAATCATATAGTGGCAATGCTTTGCCTTCCCAGACTATTAGGAACAATAGTTAGCAGAAAAAAGGACAAAAATGGACAATTTATAGCAATATTCGGTATTACTGTCAAGGAAGTAACTCAATCTTTTATTATTAATGTACAGGTAATTAACTTATTGTTTTTTTTAATAATACACTTACAACATTTTTCAGAAATGCTCAAATAAAAAATAAGCTTGAAATACTTTCCATATACTTACACAGTTGTGTAATAGTAATTTTATATAGGATAACTTTTTTTTGCTGATAAACGTATCAATTTTTGTTAAGATATTGCATAAGATAAAGTCTGAATTTGCAGTATTAAATATTTTACTAAATTGTATATGTGTGTATATATATATATGGGAGATTCCATGTGAAGTGATCCAATTAAAAAATAGAATTTTGTTTTAATGTATGGAATCAGTAAAAAAACTACTTGAACAGAGTGTAGCTAAATTTTTAGACCTAAATTTCAATTAGTACCAGAGCTGTAACCAATCAAAAAATCGAATTTTTGAAAAAAAATGACTTTTTGGCCATTTTTATCACTTAATAACTCAAAATCTAACAATTTTTTCTTATATACATTAAATTAAAAAAGTTTATAAATTTCAAGAAGAACCTGTTGAAATATTTCATTTATATTAGTTTAACACATTGAATATAGTTATAATTAATAAAAACCTTTGTAGTAAAAAAAAAGGGTTGTACGATCAAAAATATTTTATCCATCCAAGAATCTAATTTATCGATGATTAATTACCTTCAAAATGATGCAAAGTTTGAGTGCGGCAGAGCATTTCAGACAAAGTTATGGTGTTTTTAGGCAAATTTCTTAAAAAAAGAGAACGAATGCATTTTATGAAAAAAAACAGAGTAACCGTATACTTGCATTCAAACAACATGGCACTGATACTTTTCAATCTCTAAGCTGCTTACAAACACAAAGCAGTAGGTATAAGCAGTTATACCTGTTATATAATTGGATTTATTGGAATTTTAATAAGTTTCAGGTATTTATTCAAATATATAACAGGCATAACTGCTTATACCTACTATTTTGTGTTTGTAAGCAGCTTAGAGATTGAAAAGTATCAGTAACTAACATTAAATAGTATATTTTAGAATTATTGAAAAATAATAGTGCCATTTTGTTTGAATGTAAGTATATGGTTACTCTGTTTTTTTCATAAAATGCAATCTTTGGGGCGTGCAATGGCTCGGTCGGTAGAGCGTTCGGGTCGTAACCCGGAGATCCCGGGTTCGCACCCAGTCTCTGCCGATTGACACGAGCACCACTGGAGAAATGTATTTTTCAACAAGTGCTTTCTTAACAAAAGACATCGCACATGCCCCCGTCGCTGATTGGCACCGATTGGGAGCGTAAAAAGAGCGACGTTAAATAATATAAAAAAAAATTCAATCTTTTTTTTTTAAGAAATTTGCCTAAAAACACCATAACTTTGTCTAAAATGCTCTGCCGCACTCAAACTTTGCATCATTTTGAAGGTAATTAATCATCGATGAATTAGATTCTTGGATAAAATATTTTTGATCGTACAACCCTTTCTTTACTACAAAGGTTTTTATTAATTATAATTATATTCAATGTGTTAAACTAATATAAATGAAACATTTCAATAGATTCTTCTTGAAATTTATAAACTTTTTCAAATTTAATGTATAAGTGATAAAAATGGCCAAAAAGTAATTTTTTTTAAAAATTTCGATTTTTCGATTGGTTACAGCTCTGGTACTAATTGAAATTTAGGTCTAAAAATTTAGCTACACTCTGTTCAAGTAGTTTTTTTACTGATTCCATACATTAAAACAAAATTCTATTTTTTAACTGGATCACTTCACATGGAATCTCCCATATATATGGGGTATTCCACGTGAAGTGGTCCGATCAAAATTTTAAAATGCACCAAATTTTGGGTACACTTTGCAAATGTTTTTCAGAATACAGAAAAAAATTTTTAGGTACTGGAATCTATTTGCTCAAAAGTTATTCTAACCTCAAAAAGTGAATTTTTCCATATTTTTTTCAAAACCAGCTGGGTTTACCGGTATATAACTCAAAATCTATCAACTTTTACTATATAACATTATATGTAACATTCGTTGCTAATTATATCTAGAATTTATTCTTCTGGGTTAGAATTTCTAATCTCAAGGTCAATGTTACATAAACTACATGTCAATATTCAACTTGAAAAAAGTGCAAGTGCGCCATCTTTGATTTTTTCATCCAAAAGTCTAAAAGAAAGCTTGGAGCAATACCTTTCAAATGGTCTGTAGCATTTTTATGGCCTCCAATTCTGTAAAAAGTTATGACAATTTAAATAAACACGAAATTTTTTTAAAAATTTAAATGGGAATTACCATGTTAATTTTTGTGAATTTACAGGGGATTAGATGGATACTGAAACAAGTGGAGATACTTTTCTATCATTCCAAGGTAAGTGCATAAATTTTTTTGCAATGATCATGCTACTAGATTCATCGTTATAAGGCAACAAATATACATTTCTATTAATATTTCGGGCACTTTTCCCGGATATTTTGACCATAAGTGATCTTAATGATTTAGACCCACTCTGGAAATTTTTAGGCAGTTTCTGTCTATAAAAAGACATCTTTTAGACAGTATTAGGTTACCAGAGTCCGGAGCAGAATTGCTGATTTTCACTATTTAAGGTTTAAATGGCTTACAAGAGTGTGACAGCATAGATTTATGTCTTTAAAAGTATTTTTAATGAAAAGTTCGGAAAATTTTACAAAAAAAGTTATATTTATGTTTTTACTGAAAAATGCATCCCCTGGGAGCTAAAAATTCATGAAAATGGGCATATAATGCAAAAAAGTGCTAAAATGTCAACTTTGACTCTCTGTAACTTAAAATAATGGACCCGAAAAAATCTGAAAAAATTGAGGAGAACTACTGGCTACCTCTAAAACATATTCCCACAGTTATAGCAATATTTATTTTTTTCATCTTCGATGTCACAGAGAACCACCCATATATATATTTTCAGCCTACTAATTCGTACAACGACTCTTACGTGCAGAGCGCGCTCCGCTTGTAAATACGTTGCGTACATACAAGTGGCTCCTCGCTTGTATGAGAGCCCTCTATACATCCTCCTAGGACGTATAAGGTGTCTATACATCCTAGGAGGCTGTATGCAAAGCGCTCCGTAGGATATATGCGGCGAGCAATATAACCTTTGCCGCGCGAACGGTATAGAGTCAACGTGTTTGAAACGCGTAGTACATGTATCGGAGATATATCTATGGCTTTTCAAACGTAAACACAACTAGTTTAAACGTAACGTTTGCGTTACTTTAATCATAGTTATCTTAATATTGCTCAGATACGGAAGTACTATATATTAT
The DNA here is from genome assembly GCA_026168455.1 of Theocolax elegans. Lineage (NCBI taxonomy): Eukaryota > Metazoa > Arthropoda > Insecta > Hymenoptera > Cerocephalidae > Theocolax > Theocolax elegans. Next base: position 62,550,911 of record CM047427.1, read on the forward strand.
ACATATATATTAGAATATTATATTTTAGAAATAATATAGTGTATATATATACACGGAGAAAAAAAGTTGAAGTAAAAATTACAATGTTGTCTAGTAATGCGGAGACAGACTTACGCAATCCAAAAATGTACTATAGTGTATAATAAAATTTACTAGAAAGTTATTAATTTTTACTACAATTCTGGTAATATTTACTACAACTTCAGTTAAATTTATTATCTATAGTAAATTTTTGGATTGTGTCAGTCTGTCTCCGCATATATATATATATATAATAACGCAAAATGAGTCCTATATCTTTAATAACTGCAATGTTACGATTAATATAATAAGTAATTACTAAATATTTAATATTCTCTGATACTAAATGCAAAATTTAAAAAGTTAAAATGTTTTGTAAGCGTCAGTATACAAATGTTTAAAAATTATTGACATAATATATAATTATTTATATTGTTTAAAAAAGTGTTTATTACATTACTTTTAAATGTATAATAAATTACTTTGTGAGCAACGAAAGAGTCGTATGTACGAATTATAAGGCTGAAAAATTGTTTACGTACCATGGGTAAGCATCGCGTCATTACAGTTCTCGGCTCAAATTTCGTGGATGGTAGTAACATCCTTGGCCGCTCGCTGCGCTCGCGACCGCGGACGTACTAACCATCCACGAAATTTTCCGCCTCGGATAGTAATGACGCGAGGCTCACCCAAGGTACATAAATAACTAATATACTATATTATTTCTAAAATATAATATTCTAATATATATGTATAATATATAGTACTTTCGTATCTGAGCAATAACCCAATAACTATGATTAAAGTATAATGCAAACGTTACGTTGCATCCTCCTAGGACGTATAAGGTGTCTATACGTCCTAGGAGGCTGTATGAAAAGCGCTCCGTAGGATATATGCGGCGATCAATATAACCTGTGCCTCGCGAATCGGTAGAGTCAACGTGTTTGAAACGCATAGCACATGCTTCGGAGATATATCTAAGGCTTTTCAAACGTAAACACAACCAGTTTAAACGTAACATTTGCGTTACTTTAATCATAGTTATCTTGTTATTGCTCAGATACGAAAGTACTATATATTATACATATGTATTAGAATATTATATTTTAGAAATAATACAGTGTATATATATATATATAATAACGCAAAATGAGTCCTATATCTTTAATAAATGCAATGTTACGATTAATAATAAATAATTACTAAATATTTAATAGTCTATGATACTAAATGCAAAATTTAAAAAGTTAAAATGTTTTATAAGCGTCAGTATACAAATGTTTAAAAATTATTGACATAATATATAATTATTTATATTGTTTAAAAAAAGTGTTTATTACATTACTTTTAAATGTAACTTAATTATTTTGTGAGCAACGAAAGAGTCGTATGTACGAATTATAAGGCTGAAAAATTGTTTACGCACCATGGGTAAATGTCGCGTCATTACAATTCTCGGCTCAAATTTCGACATTTCGTGGATGGTAGTAACATCCTTGGCCGCTCGCTGCGCTCGCGACCGCGGACGTACTAACCATCCACGAAATTTTCCGCCTCGAACAGTAATGACGCGAGGCTCACCCGAGGTACATAAATAACTATTTTTACCAAAGATTTTTTATTATCCTTGTAACAATATTTTTAAATAATTTTATATTTTAATAATAGTAATAATAATAAAAAAAATTTTTTTGAATCGCAAGAATTTTATTTAAAAATTTATATGAGAATGAACGCCGATTGCAATTTAGTAGATTCATGATGGAGAGTCAAGTATATTTGACTGAACTCTCAGTTCAGTTGAAACAACGTGATTAACTACATTTAAATTTACTCAATACTCTGTTACTTAAAAACTTAGGTTAAATTTACTCAATTCTGAAGTAAACGCAACGGTTATAGCATAGTAGATTTTATTGAATTACCAATACAGTTAAAATTACGCGATTAACTACTGTTAAATCTACTCGACACGCTGTTACTTACGATCATCAGTTAAATTTACTTAACTTTTAAGTACGCAACGTTTTTTTTCTCACTGTTGACTGCGCGCGATCGCAAGTTTACCGAGGGGCGGTGACTGTGTTGCAGTCAATGCTGTCAATTACCAAAAAAGAAATATTTAAAATTTCGACTTTATTAAATATGCTACTGACTGCAAAACTTAATGAAACATTTATATACAAATTAAAAGAAATGCTTAACTAATATTTATTCTTTTTAATTCAATGAATAATTTTATAATTTTAATTGAAATAGTCTTTGATTAAAAAAATCATACTTTTATATTTAATATATTGATTGTATGTAATTAATAAAATATGTATAATTAAATAAAAAAATCCAACTGTAAACGTGAACAAATATACTTCAACTCAATGAAATATATTTATTCAATTTAAAAAAACCTGCTTCTTAATACCAATGTGTAATATTTTTTAATTTAATGAATAATTTTATAATTTCAATTAAATGAGTCTTTGATGCAAAAAAACATATTTTTGAATTTAATATATTGATTGTATGTATTTAACAATATATATATATACAATTAAATCAAAGAATCTAAATGTAAATGTGAATAAATATTCTTTAACTCAATGAAATATTTAGAATTAATATAATAAAACCGCTTCTTCAAGCCAATAAAAAAAATTTTTTCAAAGAAATTAATTTCTTAAAATCAATCTAACAGAATGAATTGAATTGAGATTTTTCATGAGAAGAAATATTTCTTCAAACTTAACAGTATATTTTCCAATCAAAAATTTTTTTCTTCAGCTTGATTAAAGCCTCCTAATAAAATGTCTTTCTTTGAATCAATGCATCTATTTTTTAATCAAGGATGTTTTTTTCTCAGTGTAGTACTCAATGCAAATGCGGATATGAATCGGACGATTTAAATCATGATACTAGCACATAGCTATGCCCTACTAGCACACAACGTTGTGGCAACGTTATCTTAGCAACATTCCAACGTCGTTATGAAAGTTGCTACAACGTTGCAGAAACGTTGTTGCAACGTGGTAGATGTCCGCTAATATTTTATAAGTTGCCGCGATGGGTGGAAACCAATGTTGAAACAACGTCTAAGCAACGTTGATAAACAACTTACAAAATCTGCTTTGTCTAAGTTGAATAAATGTCCTTGAATAGTTTAATAATATTTATCTAAACGTAGAAAAATTTATGAAATATTTAAAAAAAAATAAAAAAAAATTTCTCGTTCGGGAATTAGAACCTCCGATCTTTAACTCCGGAAGCTTGCTCTCTACCACCCGATCGGAAATTAGTTGTGACGTCCCATAGACGTCTAAATATATTTAGTTATAATAATATATATTTTTTATAAGTTGACAAAATCGAATTATAAAGAACACGCGTAGAAATGAAAATTAAGCTTACTTCGCGAAACGGCATCGGTCGCTGACCGCTAAAGCATCGACGCAGCATTTTTGCAATAAAGTCAAGAACCTAAGTTTTATGCGCGTCGATCGCTTATTGGTTCAAATCAAGGACGAAAACGGCTCTTCAAATTGTAAATTCGAACAATACGTCAGACTAATTCCTTCCTCCGAGCCGTTTGCCTCCGGACTTGAAGAACCCGCGAGTCCAACATACGCAACCTGGTTAACGTGTCCCAGGAAGTGAGTTGATAGAATAGTGTCTCCGCCGTAGGATTGCCGGCGTTAGTGAATTAAATACATCTCACAGAGATACTAATTGATTGGAACCGATTAATATCGTGCATCCGACGAAAAGGATCCGACCTTTGAGCAGTCGCTAACGAAATTCGACGGTAGCAGAAGGATAAGGGCTCGTTGAAAGCGAATCCAGCAAATCAAGCATTCGCAGTAAGACTACACATCATTATATTAAAACCTTAATTCATTGCCACGAATTAATATCGTGTAACTTAAGAATAATAAAATACATGTAAAGTCTGATTATTCGGGAATTTATTTTGGGAATTATGACTTATTATAAATACTGTATTTGATAAAGTATAATAATAAAAGCATATATCGATACTTCAAATAAAACAATATAAATGAATAATTATTTCATAATAATACTATCCTAACAAATTTTTTTTTTTTTTTGTTATGTAACGTCGCTCTATTTATGCTGCCAGGGCTAATCAGCGACGGAGGTGAACGGTGTGTCTGTAAACAAAGCACATGTAGTTGAAACAGTGGTGCTTGTGTCCATCGGAAGACATCATCGGTCACTGTAATTAGTCTAATAAATACAGTTTCCTGTCCTCCCGATGGAACCACCGCAATCCTCTTTACATCTTCGCGTCCCTAACGTTCCCTATAGTTCAGATGCCCGTGCCTCTCATGCACTGACAAGTGCACGAAACGCACGCGCACCTGAACTGGCGTCACATTATAGTGACATGCCGAGCCACTGAATCGCGGTGTTTGAAAAATGCACATGAAAAAATTTTCAGAGGTACACGTCTGGGATCGAACCCACGGCCCTCGGTGTGAGAGTCGGGAGCTCTACCCATGAGCCACCGCGGCTCTTACATCCTAACAAATAAATCCTACATAAACGTTTATAAACGTGACATAACGCTCACCAGCATGTATTCTATGACTGTTCTAGAGTCTTTCCATAGGGCAACATTGCACCGTATAGCTGACAGTATTTGATTGCCCTGGCTCCTCCGTCATTCGACTTTTGTAACCCCTCAGGATTAAGTAGTTTTGTTCTAAATGATCCCAAGCGCTTCGGATTCGATTCGACATTCCGATACTTTATAAGTCAGGAAAGCCGTCGAGAGTCACCTATGGGATCGGTTTACCGCGATCGGAGGCGACTTGAACAGTGTACCGAAACTCGTTACGATGGCCTACCGCCTTGCGACGGCTAGCCTAGAGTCGTAATTCTCGGTGAGAATGCGGCGGTGTTTAGCTCCCCACCGTCGTCCGCTTTCGAACATAAGCGGCATCCGAGTCAACTTCGCTTCACCCATCAAGCCTGCTTGCAACCACATACCCCGCAGAGTCCAGCCCAATACTGGGGACACGCTGGCGTTTCACTTTCAACTCAGAGGTACGCCAACGTGGGGCTCGGTTTTCCCAGTCCCTGCGTACCAGAGTAAAGTCATCCTGGTCCAACTGTCGACATGCCGAAGCACATCTTCCTATTACTCCCCGGATCCCCGGGGAGGTTTTGCGGTAGGTGGCCTAACGTTCGAATGAATGCAGTTTACAGGAGAATTTCCTTTGCATTCCGTGAAGCGTTAGGTCCCTCTATTCTCGTCGTTCAGACGAGGCCGTTCAATTCAAGGGTTCTAACTATTCCACGATGGGATTCGACTAGCGTTCCCTGTTGAGGGAAGCCCTTAAGCACTCTGTACGGACTGGAGAGTCTGATGAGACAGTCTGACCAGCTTCACAGTACAGTGCTTCATGCATGATTGCCAGAGGAGTGGCCGTTTTCTCGAAACATCCGCTCTTTGACTATCATACGGGTTAGGCGTCTTTGGAGTCTGGGGTCGGTCTCTGGAGTTGTCCTCAAGTATCAGCTTGGAAGGTTCTATGTACCTTTTGGCGAACTTGTTGAATGCCTGGTACAATTCCCGGCTACTCACTAGGGCTGCCGATTATCCGAAGATTCGGAGATCCGGATATCTGAGATTCGAATAGATCCGAATCTCAGATTCGTAGATCCGGATACTTTAGAGTATCCGGATCTTACGGATCCAAGATCCAGATCGTACGGATCCGGGATCCGGATCGTACGGATTTTCTTTCATTCGGTATTCCTTTTGAAATCACTTTTTGGTAATCGAAACCGACAATAATTAGTATTTTTCTAAGTAATCATGAAATAAATTTAATAACATTATCATCATTTGAAATCAGGTGTAATTATGAAATTAATAAAATCAAATGTCACCTCAAAATGTAGTGAATATCTCCTTGCAAATATTCGTGCATTTGCCAAAAAGAGTTCTGTATATTTTCATAATACAATCGCACAATAGCATAATAGTAGAAGTACAAAACAACATAATAATACAATTACATAATAACATAATAACATAATAATAATACGATTCATAACAAATTTTCATAATACAAGTTTAATACAGAAAGCAAAACAAAGTAACAAAAAATATAATTTATGTAAGTAATTTTCTATTTTGATATAAAAAAATTAATTTATCTAAATTTTCGGAGTTTAAACTCGTCCTTTTCGTGGTGACTATATTACCTGCCGTTGAAAAAACTCGTTCAGATGCAGTTGATGTAGCAGGTATTGCTAAATACTTTTTACTTAATGCTACGAAACTTGGAAATTTTTCTGCATGGTTCTTCCACCACTGGAAGGGACACAGGTTGTGCGAAATACTAGGCTCAATTTCGTATTTTTTAAATTGATTCTCTGCACTATTCGATTGCGGTGCAGGTACTTTAAATAAAATATCCAAGGCACTTTGTTTTTGATCCACAGTTTCCGAAGAGGGCACAGGTGCAGATTGTAAAATCATTTTTCGGACCGTTTGTTTAATTAAAACCTTAGCTGCTGGTCCTTCAGCAGCTAAATCCTTATATCGTGGATCAAGAAACGAAGCAATATGTCTTGCGGTGACTTCATGATCAAAACTCATGTGAAATCGTTTGCTTAAACTATTTCGAATAGTATTTCGCATATCGTTTGTATCGCTTTCTGCTTCTTCTACTGTCTGCAAATGATTATCAATTAGTGTTCTAATTAATGGACGAACCAGAGAAATGGACGAGAAATCGGCACATAAGACGGTTGTCGATAGTTCTAGAGGTCTAAGAACATCGACAATATCTTCCAGCTGCTTCCACTCCACTTCGCATATATCTAACTTAGCTGCCACGTGTGCTTTCGTAGATGTACGGTCAGCTAGGACGGCCTGCACTGCCAATCTGTTTTCTAATATCCTAGAAGTTATGCAGATTAAAATAATGCATTTTTTCGTAGAAAAATGATTTTACAATTTTTTTACTGAAATTAAAAAAGTTTGTAATTATTTATCAATAATTTTACTAAAATAAAAAAATTGTACTTTGTATACATGGATATTTTTAATTTTTATAATTATAAATTTTGAAACATTATAAGGTAAAGTACCCGAATCAATTGAAGGTAATGGTGGAACAGACATATTTACTATACAAATTAATAAATGTGATAAAAATAACAAACTTTTTCATATTCAACTAAATATTAAATTGTGGTGAAACTAATTATTTTAACTAACCTTTCTATCATAAAAAATGTGGAATTCCAACGAGTAGGACAGTCTTGAATTAATTTTAGTTTTTTTATTCCTAGCATTTGCTATTTCTCTTCCAAAGCGTAACTAGCGACATTGGAGTGTTTAAAATGTGCAACCAATTTGCTAACTTTCGAACATAAATCCTTAATATTTTTTAATTTTAATCCGTCCCTTACTGCCAATTGAAGTGTATGAGCTGCACATTGCACATCAATCATCTCTTCAAGATCATCCATTAAGTTGACCGAATTCACAGCGTTAGCTGCATTGTCGGTAACAACGGTCGTAACCTTGCCATTTAATCCAAAATCTTTAATGATTTCTGAAATTCTGCAAGACAGATTTTCCGCAGTATGACGTTCATCAGCTTCTTGCGTAGCCAAACATAAAGATTTTGGCTCCCATGATTCGTTTACATAGTGCACTAACACTGTTAAATATGCATTTTGCACTCGTGAACTCCAGCAATCAGATATAGCGACAACCGAGGATGCAGTCTGCAATTCCTTCTTGATCGTCTCCTTCAATTTTTTTTGACAAAAATAAGATTTATAAATGAATAATTTAATATTTTAGTACATCACCACATAAAATAATAATAATTATTTGTGTGTCATTTACCTTTGTCAGATTGTAAAGAAGTTCAATTCTTTTCATGATTGTTTCTTTACAAGGAACTTTCTATCCTGGCTCTACAACAGCCATAAAATCTTTAAATCCGAGAGATTCAACGATAGAAATCGGAAGCATATTTTTCACAATCAATTTAGTAAGAGCCTGGTCAATACTTTCTATTCGATTTTTATTACATTGAACCGTGCTTGCGTTAGGTTGCCTTGTCTGGAATTAAACAGAGTATTTAACGTTTTTATTTTAGAAAAAGCGACAATAATAATACAAATTATTTTTAATTGTCTATTTTTTTAATAGGAATTTTGTCGATCTGACGGAGGCGAAGGAAATGAAAAAAAACAAAAAGTTTTTCTTCCAAGCGACGTTTCATTGGCGTGGTCTGCCAACCTCTTCAGGCTATTTTATTGATAACACAAATAACAAATTAAATGAACACACAAACAATATTGAAAAACTTAGATATAAAAAATACCTTTTTTATAATCGGATAACCGATACGTCAAGCGGTTAGATAAACATTCAACACAAGCAAAACTCGGTGTATTTATATATATATATATATCGCCAAAGGTAATGTAACGTAAACACTGCACAACTGTCAAAACAGGCATTTAAATATGTCTATAGTGCTCTAACTACATCGCAAACCTCAAATGTCTATTTCAGTAAGCAGTAAAAAAAGTTGCATTAAATATTTTTTTATCTTTTTACCTTCAAAATGCGACGTGCGCGAGATATAGGCGTTGACGTTTGAGCTCGGCTAGTGGATGGCAAACTTATCTCATTTTCTTGTACGTCAAGTGTTTCCATTGAAGAATCTATGTCACTCACACTAGGATTATTTACACTATCATTCAGTTCCTCCGATGCACTCATGTTAATCTCCAAATCATCACTAATAATAAATAAAGATAACTTTTTATAAAATTTGATGCATTCAGATATACTTTATAGTTTATGGGTTAAGGCATAATTTATAGATTTCGACGCCACTAACATGTGATAATAAAAAAAAATTATTAGTTGTCTGTTACAAATTATAATAATAATAATAATAATTATAATTATAATAATAATATTAATAATGGTACTAGAATAATTAATCATAATAACTTACCTAATTTGCATTTTTTGCCTTTTTGGATCGTTATCATTGTACCCATGCACGCTACGCAAATGTTTATTTAGCGATGACGTGGAACCTTTAATTTGAAACTCTTCTTCGCAAATGTTGCATTTTGCTGTTAAACTATCAGCAAGTTTAGTGCAGTGAGTCCACACCCAACTTCTTTTTCGCACCATAATTATATAAATAAGTAACCACTTACTCGGTGAATATTACTACGCACGATGAGCGTTAACACTTGAATGATTTCACGATGCGGATTCACAATACAAGTAAATTTAATACGGACATGTTTACGTGAGATACATAATTAGATTATAATCGAATAACATTACAACTTACAATTGTCACGCTACCGTAGACACTAAATGTTTAGTATGTTCAAATAATTACATTTAACTTTTTCAAAATTGTACATGCAGATAAAGCATCATTAAATAAACCAATTATTCAACCATATTTAAAAAGTTTTATTGAAACATTACATAATACAGTGTAATATTTAGTATCCATAGTAGCATGCCAATTGTAAGTTCTAATCTAATATATATATTGAAAAAACATATCTCAGAGTTTAGATAAAATCCGTTACCCAAAGGTATTTTCTTTGCTTTTCTAACAGAAAAGAATAACACGGTAATGCTTTTGATTGTTGATTAGGTGCAATGTTCATTTTAATGCAATGTACTTTTCTACATTTTATTATCAAATTCAATTGTTCATAACAATGCGAATTTTTGGTCTTTTCCATGAAACAAATTGAATTTTGGATTGAATTAGAATTTTTTTCGTATTCCCGAGAGCTTTTAATCGCTTCTAAGTACGCTTAAATCGACTAATTGATACCAAAAATATCAGCGCTTAAAGCTTGCTTACTTTTCATGAATCCAAATCGTCGAGTTGAGTTTTTGGGCCGAGTAACTCGAAATTTCGGGTACTCGCTCACTTCTAATATTTAGGTAATTATTAATAACCGTAATTTACAAGATAAACGGTCCGGAGACGTTATTTACAGGATTCGGATCTCGAATCCGGAAGATCCGGATCTCGGATCCGTACGATCCGGATCTTGGATCCGTAAGATCCGAATCTTGGATCCGTATAAGATCCGGATACTTTAGAGTATCCGGATCTACGAATCTGAGATTCGGATCTATCCGGATTTCGGGTATCCGAATCTTGAAATACTCAAAGATTCGAATCCAATCGGCAGCCCTACTACTCACTAGTAAACTCGGTTCGCATGGCCACGTGTGACCATGTTGCCGGACCAAGTCCTCCAGAGGTTTCCGGATCTCGACTACGCAGGGACAATCGAAGAGTATATGGCTAGAAGTTTGTTCCTCTCCACAATTACATCTCGAATCTTCGCTCAACCCGAAACGGTTCAGGTAAGACTTAAAAGATCCGTGTCCCGTTAGGAACTGCGATGTGTAGTGGTTAGGCTTTAGCCACCCCTTTCGCATCCTGTCATCAACATTGCTGAAGTACTTGTGTGTCTGAACCTTTGCCCGTGGAATCCCACCTTCTCTGCCATTGATCCATGATTTGCTTTTGAACTTTATCTTTCTCAATGGCAGTCGAGTCTTTTGAGTTTCCACTTCGGCTTCGTTCGACTGGTTCGTCTGACGATTGGACAACTTCGCTACGCCTGATATGGTAATGAGTGACCCTCTCATCTAACAATAAGTCGATGGGAGGAGAGGCAGAGATCACCTGAAGTGCCTCATGGGAGACAGTGCTGTAAGCTTTCGAAGTCCAGACTAGGGTCCTCCTTTGCAAAGTAGCAAGGATTCTCCTGCTGTGACTATTAGCCCTGTTCCACCATCCTGCCGCAGCGTAGGCGACAATTGGGATGAAGAGGCACTTATATATCAGACTGAGGAATTTTTCTTTCATCCTCCAATTCGCGCCAGAGAGGAGATGTAGTCGACCGAGGAGGTCGAACCACTTTTTCTGCACGTTTTTAACGTGCTGAATGAATCCAAATCTACATACGAATGTTTTGGCCTCCCAGTTTAACTATGGAAGGCTTGCTTGAGTTAAATTTGCCTTTCAATAATATCATTCCCGACTTGGGGATTGATACTTCCAGTTTGTGTAATTTGCACCAGTTCTCGACGATGTTAATCATACGCTGCGCCTCTGTTTCGAGGTGACGCCGGCTTTTGCCTTCAACAATTGCTATAATGTCGTCGGCATATGCTATCGAATTGAAGCCTGCGTCATGAAACTCTTTGAGTAGGGTGTCATAATCTAAATTCCATCAGAGTGGACCGAATATAGATCCCTGGGGGCAACCTTTAGTTACTTCCTTTCGTGCTTCGTCGTACGTAACTCTCATGCACACCGTTCGATCTTGGAAGTAACTTTGTATAAGATTATAGACATTTGTGGGCATTGTCTGTCTTTAAGCTGTTTCAAAAGACTAGGCCACCACAGATTGTCAAAAGCCCCAGAGATGTCGAGTGGGAACGCTAAGACGTAGTTGCACTGGCTTTCCTCTACTATTTGCGTCAGCCTTATTATCGCATCTTCCGTCGACTTTCCTGGTGTGAAACCATACTGGTCAGTCGACGTACTGATGTGTGTGCGCTCCGATGTTTGTCCTGACTCCGAGTTCACAGGCTGTTTTAGTCGCTCTATAATGAGCCTTTCCAACGTTTTGCCCATTATGCTTAGTAAGCATATGGGCCTATATGACTTCACAGTCTGCTCATCTTTGTCAGGAGCTTTGAGCAACGTAATCAGCATTCCCTCTTTCCATTTCTTTGGGAAGACACCATACTTGAGACAAGCATTGTATAATTTGTCAATTTCGTCTAGCAGTGGAATTGCATTTTTAAGTACCTCCGCTTCAATTCTGTCAGTACCTGGACTCTTTCCGCTTTTGTTGGTTCGAATTGCTTGAACTATTTCAAGCCGGGTAAACGGAGGTGCCTCACTCGAGATATATTCTTCCAGGCAAGCCTGTCGGATCTCCTGGTGAGCATCTGTCTCTCCTGATTTGTCATCGTCTGGTACTAACTGCTGAAGCAGAGATTCGCACGTTTCCTTCCAGGTAGTTGTCGAGCCGTTTATTCCTGTCACAGTATTGAGGGCTTTGGTGGTGCTCATCTTGCCCGATACAACTCGGTACGGAAGGCTCTATACGTCTTTGCTGCCTTCGAGCGTGATATAGCTCCTCCAGCTCCTCTTTCTGGATTTACTTATTTCAGACTTGTATTCTCTCTTAGCTTTTCTTACGAGACTGAGCGTATTGCTCTGGAGCCGTTGCGATCTGGTCTCAGACGTCCCGCTTCTCTTCCTCTGGTAGAGCCATCTGCGTTCGAGTCTTTTGGTTCTACATTTAAGGTGTGTCAGCCGTGGATTCCACCATGGGGCGGATTTGGAAAACCGTCTCTTCATGGGGATCGCCTTCTTACAAGCATTAATGATTGATTCTTCGAGTTTGTCGGCGTATGTGTCGACATCCTCTTTAGAGTCTATCTGCAAGTCCGATAGGCGCGTCTTTTCGACTTTTAGAGCCTCTCTGAAGACTTCCCAGTCCGCTTTTCGGATATTGAAACGCGGTTTTATTATCGTTACTTGGCGAGTCGGTTGTCTTTCAAAGTCCAATGTTATGGAAATAGGTCTATGATCCCTCGTGCTCCAGTCCTCGACCTTCCAATAGGCTATGAGGTGGCTTAGGCTCCTGGTCACGAGTGTTACGTCTATGAAGGTTTCCCCTCTTACGCTTACACACGTGGCCTGCTGCCCTTGCCGATTCACAACCGTGAGGTCATGTTCGAGAATAAAGTTCTCAAGTAGTTGTCCTCTGCCATCTCTCGTTGCCGAGTCCCACCAAGTAGACTTAGCATTCGCGTCCATTGCTATAAGAACCTTTTGGTCTTTAAGCTCGGATAGAATGCGTCTAAGCTGCGTCAGATATATCCCTACGGGATCTCTGAATTGGCAGTATAAAGTGATTACATAGAAGTTGCCAAAGCGACCGCTCACCATTGAGCACACGCAGTGGCTGGTGCAGAGCTGGGAGATTCGTGTGTACGTGAGGGTACCAGAGCTATATAAAATAGCAGCCGAGGGTTTTTCCCCTGGCTTGGTCCCTACTATCGTGTCAATGCTTAGTCCAATCCCCGAGATACATCCTTTAAAGGAGTATGGTTCTTGAACTAGAGCCAAATCTACTCCTGCTCTGACCATATGTTCGCGAGTTTCGTCTGTGACGTTTCTCGCACGAGCCATGTTTAGTTGGAGGATCTTAACTTTCAGGCCTCTGTTAGAGCTTGACTCTGTTGGAGGCCCGTCCGTACGAGTCCGACTCCTAGCTAAACTTTTTCGATCGACAGGGTTTATGTCCAGGCGTGCCGCCTTGGAGGGCCTTTTCTTCGATACACCCTTTCGCTTTCGAGGACGCTGCCGTTCCTTATTGGAAGAGAGCATCTTTTGATGGTAAGCGCTTGTTAGCGGTCCCCTCAAGTGCAATTATCTCCTAAATTAAAAAACGTTTAAAGATTTCTTGATATCCCCCACAAGGTATCGAAAATAGCGTTGAAAATACGCGAGTGCCGGGTCCGTACGGCTGGAGAGATTCTTCTTAAGACTAAACTTATCGTTTCCTACTATGTACAATATTTACAAGCCTTACATATTACCTTACATCTACTATTTACACTTACACCTACTCGTCTCTTTGAGACGGAATCTAGAATCTTGTTTCGTGCATTTCTTTTCATTACTCAATGGAAATTACTTTTGAGTTTGATTGGATTATCCAAAGGGTTCAAATAGTGCGCTGATGGATAATCATCTTGATTCATATTCCATCATTTGATCATAGAATACTCTCCATAGAAATCTTTATATTTACGAGGCATTAGGCCAATCTCGTTTTCGCAACCGGGTCACGGCTGATTGCCGCTCCCCGGATCTCTATTATTTACAGGATCAATTGCATCTCGAGTTTATCTGCATTTGGCAGTTCTTTTATGTACAAGATTCAGGCTAGGTATGGTTGCCTGCCTTTAAGCGTCATAATCGGGTGTTTCTCTCTGTGGTACTTTATTTGATGAGACTCGCCTTGGCAAACTGCTCAGGCTTTAGATCGCACTGGAATGGAATAGAGATTCTCCTTAGTTGTCGTTCGAGAATTTCCACAGGGTCCACGTAGCACCCATCGACTTCCATGCTTTCGAAATTTCCAAGTGCTAAACTGGTTCAGTTTGAGTTACCCTTACTTCTTGGTCTGTCTCCTCGCTATCCTTTTATGCTACCTTCGAAAAATCTCCTGAAATGGAAAAACCCACCCTTACGGGTGGGTAATGAGCTCATTGTCCGAAGACTAGGATAGTCTGGAGGCTGCCATAAGGGAGCCCAACTCTTAACCATTTGAAGCACAGTGTTCATCCTGATGGACACATTGATTTATTGCTTCTTTTGCCATTTTAGAACAACATTATGGATTTCAACAGGGTCTTTTGCATTCTTTCAGTTCATTAATATTTCAAAAACATAATTTTGCAGTTGAAATCAATATATTGGGTTATTTTTTAATATTTTTAAATGAACAAAGAAGAAAAAAATTTAATTTTTGGGGAGAAATTCATTATTGACGCGAATAATGAGAGTATCCCTTTCAAATTTGGTATACAAAGGTTTTTGGGGTCGCTGAATAAGAAGATTGCATGAGATTCCGAAAATTCTGCATCAAAGATGGCGGATCTAAAATGGCGGATATAACGTTTTCCCTATATCGATACAAGTACTCTAGAATTCATCTCTAAAGGGTTTTTGGGGTCGCTGAATAATAATTTGACATTAGAATTCAAAAATTGTGTATCCAAGATGGCGGATCCAAATGGCGGGCAAGAATATTTCCTATATTGATACCAATACTCTAAAATTCATATCTAAAGGGTTTTAGGGGTCGCAGATTCTGATATCAGGTTTCCGAAATAATGCTTTCAAAATGACGGATATGTATATTTTTATGTTGGCTTGAATACTCTCAAACTCATATCTAAAGTGCCTCAATCTCAGTGATAATCAATATTATACTAGTTTTCTGAAATTCTGCAGCCAAGATGGCTATATTATTTTGGATATATTATTTCGGAAATCTGATATCAGATTCGTTATCAGCGAGCCCTAAAAGCCTTTACATTGAATATTAAAGTATTCAGGACAATATAGAAAAAAAATGCCTGTCCGCCATTTTGAATTCGCCATTTTGGATACAATACTTAGGAAACCTGATATCAGATTCGTTATCAGTGACCCCTAAAACTCATTAGTTATGAATTTTAAAGTTTTCAAGCGAATATAGAAAAAAATCTATGTCCGCCATTCTTAATCCGCCATTTTAGATGCAAAATTCGAACAATCTAATGTCAGATTCATGATCAGCGACCTCAAAAACCCCTATATATAAATTTTTATTTAAATATCCTGGAGAGAAAAATGTATGCTTCAAAGGTTAAAAATCGTTGTCCGCCATATTGAATCCGCCATCTTGAATACATAATTTCATAGATCTGACATCTGATTCGTAATCAGCGATCTCGAAAACCCCTATGTACAAATTTTCAGCCAATTAACTCTAATAGAAAAATGTATGCCTCAAAGGGTTAACTGAGTGATTGAAAGGCTTAACTTCTTCTCGAGGGCCTTCAGCGAACCTACTAACCCTTGCTTAAAGAAATCGACATGTGTTTAGTTGTTCAACCCTACATTGTGCTTCGGAGGTTCCTTGCTTTCGGGAGCTGCTATGACTCCGGCCGAGGCCCTTTACCCATAGTGGTGGACCCATCACTTGCTAGGCGATAGGCGGATTATCTACCCGAGTAAACCTGAGTTACCTGGACCATTTTCACGAAACAACTTTCTGCACAATGCCGGTTTCGCCTCTTTCGAGGCGTGTGGAACGTATTCCTAAGGAATTTCCCCTCAGTTGATCTCCTGCTTTGGCTTGCCAGAGACTGAGTTGAGTCCTTAAGGTACGCTGAACTCCACAATGATTTTCGAAGGCATTTTTATGCTGTTCCCACCCCGGTATACACCGAGCCGGAACAATATAAAAGAGTCTGGCCAAAAGGGTTTTCGACTTCACTCACTTTCGAAAATAGTGTAGTCGGCATGATCGGGCTCGGAGCTTGACACTCTTAATGCATTCTCGTGAGAGTTTATGGTGCATCGAACCCACGTAAGGAAACGTCGGGAGAAATACTTTTAAAAGCCTGGAAGGCTTCCCGTCATTCGATAACACACCTCTGTGAGACATCTCGGCGGTTGCGGTCTGGGGTAAGGTCATCCATGACCACGGTTGCTCTGATGAATTGTATAGCCGCCAACGGCATGTGTTCAATAACTAAGCGTGTTAGTGTATCAATCATATAGCATGTTGGGCAGTTGATCGCCAACACAGGCTCGGCGAAACAACACGACTTCGAGGCGCACTAGTGGCAATCCTCTTCCTCCACTGTCGTAGGAGGTATATATCGGACTCTCGGAAGTGGGGGCCGAGTCACTCACCCTCACCCAACTCAGGAAATCTAAGAACGGGTTTCCGCCATTCGTAGATAGGGACACGTATGTCGTTTAAGTTTTACGTGTAGTACCTGCCTTACGGCTTAACCTACACGGCCCCCATGGGCGAGGGATTGGAGTACGCCCAATCAGCGCGACTACGGACGTGCCGAGTCTACAGATTTCTCATCCTGAATTGGCAGGTTCAGGCGATCCTCTCTGTTTGAGGCGGGGCCGATTCTACCCCTACTGGCTCTGCAGGACCAGTGCCCGAGCTGAGAACGCAGCTCACCCGTCGAGGCGCAAACAGCGCAGACAGCAAAGCCGCAAGCGATGCCGCACCTCTTGCCCTTAGCAATGTGGGCTGTTAACCAATGCCACTACGAGTCCAACACCATACGACCGGACAGGGCAAGCCCTGGGGCACCCGGTCCCCGTAGTACCGTTTAGCCTCTGGTGTGAGGGGCGAGAATACTCTCTTCCGTATTCGTAGATCCTACCATCTACCGCCGGCTCGGTAGCACCGGTCAGCTGGGGACGTGAGGATGCTATTCCCAAGGGATGCTTGGCGCAGAGCCCCCCTTGCGTTTTCACATTCACTCACTCATTCATTCTCTCATTCTCACGAAGTCGACTCGCAACACTTACTCTCATACGATATGCGCGTTCTACGAACGCGCATAAACAATCATACCTACCCCTCTCACGAAGCACACCGCTCACATCCACTTCCCCATTCACTCGCTCATTCACTCCCATCTCATCCAAACTTCTGAAACTTTTATACATATCATATTTACTCAACACATGCACCCAGTCCTCACGGGCCGCGCCGCATAGGCAGGAGGGAGATCCAGCCAGGCCACGCGCATACAACCACGCATTCAGAGACACGGAGACTCGGTTCAAACCATTCATTCTTGAAAGCGAACCGCACATCAGGCACCCATTCGTACGTCACGCGCCCCTTCAATGACGCGACCCAGCGCTCCTGCCAGGCATCATACACTCGATCATTCACCATCTTACACGCTAGAGGCACACCATATTCATTAATTTCCCATTCACTCACAAAGTCATTTTTATGCATACGCAGGCCGCTACGCACTTTATAAACATTCGCTCGTCTCATACACTCAAGGTCCCACGGAAGCCATCCAAGGAGTACCTGCATGGCATCCGCAGAGACCGTCCGACATACCCTCAGGCAGGCATACATGACATATCTCTGGCAGGTAATCAAACACTCTCTCACATACTTGTATTTCAGCCACTCACACCACACACTCGACCCATACAAAACGCCTGCCAGGATTAGTCCTTTCATCCATACACATGCATTCTTCCTTTTTATACCCCATTCTTTCCTCATCACTCGCCGCAGTCCACCAATCACTCCCAGCACTTTCGCACGGAAACCTCTCACATGCACACTAAGGTTCATTCGCTCACCCATGCATATCCCCAGATATTTCGCTGTCTTGACGTACCGAATAAGCGCGGTCACGCCCTTGCACACATTCACTCTCATCTTACGTTCATCCACATTCAGTCGCCCTTTCAGCAGGATGCACACCGTTTTTCCCTCAGAGACACTGACGCCAACCTCCCTTCTCCATTCATACACGATTCTCATACATTCATCCCCCTTTCGCTCAATCGACCTTCTACTACATCCACTCACCACAATCATTAAGTGATCGGTATAAGCTACTATTCTTTCATTCATTACATTCAGTCGGTCAAGTAACCCATTTATACAGAGGTTCCACACGTAACGGCCCGGTATGGAGCCCTGGGGGCAACCTCTCTCTTCATTCACCCATATCTCACTCATTCCATTTCTCAGACACGCAGATCTTTCACAAAAGTAACTTGACCACATTCGCATCTCGCTTTCATCACATCCACATTCACGGAGGTAGCCTAAAATAGCGATCCAGCGAAGGTTGTTGAACGCAGCTTTAAAATCGACAAGGATTCCCAAAGCATACTCATCATTCGTACTACTCACATGCTCTTTTAATCTCATCCACGCATCCTCAGTCGACCTACCCTCTCGAAATCCAAATTGACATTCATTCCATTTACCATTCATTCTTTTCAACATTCTCTCTGTCATCAGTCGCTCCAGGAGCTTCCCCAACCCATTGAGCGGGCTTATAGGCCTGTACGAGCCGGGGTCCTTCCTGTCCTTGTCCGATCCTTTCAGTAGAGCAAGTACCCTCGCCTTCTTCCATATCACCGGGAAATTACTCTCATTCAGACATTGATCATACATACTCTTCACATACATGGGGATAGCCATCCATACACATTTAAGCATAGTGGACGTGATCCCGTCAAGCCCTGGAGCCTTCCTTTGCCGGAGCTTGGCAACGGCAAATTCCAGCTCGTCCCATTTATACTCCTGGCTCAGAGAGCCTACATTCATCACATTCTCTCTCGCCACATTCATACTTTCATCACGAGGATAAAACACATTCATTAACACATTCGCGCTTTCCATCCAAGTCCTCGTGCATCTGTGGGGTGTCCTTAACCCAGCAAGGTCACACACACGGTTTTTGCCACGGCAGATCCTGTACACAGGCCCCCAGGGATCTTTGTTGACCACACGGCCAACAAAGTCCCTCCAATCACTCTCTTTCCTCTCACGCATAATACATTTATACTTTCTTTAACGGGCTCTATATTCACTCTTTAACACATCCACATTATCACGCTCGCTGTACCTAGCACGCTGAAACCTCCTGCGACACCTCTGCACTTCCTTTCGCATTTCAGTCAGTTCATTCGTCCACCATACAATCTTCTTTCGCTTTTTCCCATTCACTCGTTTCAAGCATTCATCGTTCGCACGTGTAATCCATTCAGTCATCATGCACGCCATTTGGTCCGAACCAAGCTGCTGGAACCTGGTCAGACCATACCCATCCGCAATATCACGCACGCAGTCCATATACACCGCACTATCACACATCCATTTGCTCCATAGTGGCAGGGGCATCACGGAAGCTTCCTCACTCACCCCGTGCCACATCCTAAAAAATGTCGGAGTGTGTTCACTTATTCCCCAGTCATCCTTCACCGTCCATTCAAAGAAGCAGTCATTCCGCTGAATGTTTGTTAGAGTGACATCAATGTCGCTCTGACCCCTGGGACCACTAAATGTATAGCGGTCACTGGGTTCATTCAGCACACGCACACCCCATTCATTACACAGGATCCACCGCTCAAGTGCAAGCCCTCTATACTAGCGTTGCCTATCCGCTTTTCGACCCTTGCTGTGCCAAAGATCACTTGTTGCATTCGCATCCATACCCAAAATACATTCACTCCCAGAAATTCTCTCAAACAGACTATCCAGGCACCGCAAATAAGGTTCGAAGCTCTCACCGAATCCGCAGTACATTGAAACCATGTATACTTCGCCACATACACCTTTCGTCCAGACACATACACCATTCTCACACTCCCAGTCATCCACTAAAAGGCACTCAACGAAGTCATCGCCCACTACCAGGGCCGCTTTACCACTTTTAATCATAAACGCTCTACATCCATTCGGTAACCCAATCATTCGACCATGCAAGACATGCGGCTCCTGGATCATACATACATCAATTCTTTCACGCACAATACATTCACTCAGATCACACATCACACTGTATCCCCGCTGCGCATTCACTTGTAACACACGGATTTTCCGGGAATGCGCCATTTCATGTGGCTAACCTCCCTCTCAGTCGTTCCAATCTCCATTTATACTCCGGGCACTCCGGAGACAGAACCGAATGGTTTGCCTTCAAACCGCGAGAACGGCAGTTCCCGCAATCTTCTGGCGCCCTACAGCCCGCTCCTTTGTGACCCGGCCTTCCACATTTATAACACAGGCGCTCACTCTTGCACTCACGTAGCAGATGCCCATAACTGAAACATCCGTAACACCGCAACACATTCTCATACTTGCACACCCGGTATGCACCCCATTCCACATACACACGTCTCTCGGCAAGCAACCGTTCCTGCACCCGCCCGGCAGCCTCAAGGACTGTTGCCGGCAGGAGCCCCAGGACGGGACTGCCTCGAGACCACACGCACTCCCTTCTCAAACACGCTCTTCTCAATCACTCCCGCAAGGTTTTTCTCGTACACACTTGCAAGGAAACGAGACTCAGTCATCTCATTCGGCACGTCATACACAATCACACGCAGATTCATACGTTGAGGCTCCTCTGCATTCAAACCCACATTCTTTCTACACACAGCATTCTTCAGACATTCCCTTTCACGCTCACTGAGGGTTTCTACAATCACTCCACCCTGTCGGGCTTCCCTAACATTCTTCACACGAACATTCTTACACCCACGCATGCTTTTTAATTTATTTATCACACTCACACTTGACTCGTTCTCGGCACCTTTCAAAATCAGTGCGTAGCTGGGCCTTGCCACAGACACACTCTCAGGCACACGAGCAGGCACACGCACATTCGGGCCAGGTACACTCATTCTCCCAGCAGGACCCGCAATGGTCACGCCGGTGGGGGCGCGCTGACATTCATACACACTGCGCTTGGAACATTCACTCACATGTCCACGCAATTCCGCATTCTCGCACAACAATTTCATCAAAATTTTCTCATACTCAACCACACTTACAAGCACAGCGTTACATGCATACTTCGAGATTTTATTGGCCTCATTGAGGACAAAGCTGCGAAGCCTGTCCCCAATGAGTTTCATCTCACTCAGACACTCTTTCTCACTCTCACACGTGGTCGCTTGCACCTCACTCACACTCGCATTCTCACTACCACGCATGCGTTTCCTGACGTCCGGATCCCCCCCCCCCCCCCCGCGTCCGCAACACGGCCACGCTTGGCACTCACCACATCCACCTCCATCTCTGCCGAGGCGGGGGTAGGCCCCACCTGGCTCTCATTCGTTCTCGCACATATCTCTCTCTCTCACTCTCTTTCACACACACACTTACCTTTTACTCCCTTCTAGCGGGAGGAGAACGGGAACAGGCCTTGGAGGGCGTCTGCACGACCCTCACGCTCCGCTCCGATGACAACGATGGCTCGGAGAAACTCGCCTCCTCTTTCTCCTTCCTAGCCTTCCGGGAGCGAGCACCCATACTAGCGGTGTGTGTGAGAGGGGCGTACCCCATTCACGCACCAGCACAAGCACCCACACCCAATCACACTTACGAGTCGACCCCACCCACATACACACACACTCACACACACGCACGTTACGCGACGAAGGGGCAAACAGGACGAGCGGGGGAGGGGTCTACCTCACCGACCCCTCGAGGGAGGTGCGCGAGAACGCGACCCGCGCGCGCACACTCCCGCCACTCACGCGCAAACCGTCTACACTACCGGAGTCAAGCACGACTTTACCGCCGGAGAGGGGGTGGGGGAGACCCCCACCCGAACCCGAACCGATGGCCCGCCAACCGCCAAAATGGCGGAAGACGCAAGTGGCGAAAAATAACCGCGATAAAAATTCTTGCGCAGAGCCCGCAGCAACCCGAAATTACTGCGCAGCTCACAAACGCGGACCCCCGTCGCGCGACCGGGGGAGACCACTGATCGGCACAAACGCGCACTTTTAACAAAAACATAATTAATTAAAACACACGAAATTAAATTAAACACTAACAAAAACCGAAAGAAAAACAAGGAAAACTCAACACAACCGCAACAAATTCGAAACACCCGCGAAAGACCGACGAAAAATCCACGATACCTCGGAGCGCCACGAAAACAAGTCCGCACATCACGAAGGTTGGAGACGAACTGAGTAGATAGGATGATGTCGAGCGTGAGTAGCTGGTTAACACTTCCCGTATATTGATCGACCATGATCTCTATACAGGTCCCACCGAGAGCATGCTCTTCCACGACCCAACTCCACCACCGACAAGAGACGCAGACTTGCAAAAATTCAGTGCCCGTTGGCGCAAGAGCTTCGCCTTTACTCTGGAATCCACCTTCCGGCGCCCTACCGATCCGGTTTCCCGAGGGGCTGTCCCCGTAAGGTTTAGTGATTTCATAGTAAAGTGTCCACTCTCTAACACGGGAGGAAGCAGTTCAGCTGCGATGGGATCGCCTCTTCGGCTTTACCCTCGCACCCACGAGGAACCACGGGGAGGCCTGCTCCTCGAGTCCCGCCCGGACTCGCACAAATAGAAGACCTGAGTATTCTATTGGCTTTCGAACAAGGATCACTTAAAACAGCGATCCATTGTAACCTAATTCTAATGTTACAAGGGCATAGCATCTCCGGCATTGGA
Organism: Theocolax elegans; assembly: GCA_026168455.1. Lineage (NCBI taxonomy): Eukaryota > Metazoa > Arthropoda > Insecta > Hymenoptera > Cerocephalidae > Theocolax > Theocolax elegans. Next base: position 62,573,798 of record CM047427.1, read on the forward strand.
GAGTTTAGGGGTGAGCCTGGTGTCGACCATCCCACTCGTAGAAGTGGGCGGGGTGGCTGCACGACTCACTCCGCACTCATAAAATATGTTCCATGGGGAACAACTCAATCATTCGATCTTTCAAACCAGCACGAGACCCTCGGGTGCTGTAACTCTCCGGAGGCTGACGCCACGTTCCAACGCACTTGGCTTCTTGAAGTAATTTTTCTAGCCCGCAGGGGAGCCGGAGGCGCGTAAGGTACGCACCCGGGACCCGACTCGCCTTAAAATGGGCATTAAAATCTACTCGAGATATCCGTGATTCGCCTGCACGTGAGGACATGTACACTAGGTTCCCGAGCTTCCTCAAAAGGATGAGGGAGAGTTACCGGTCCCCATGCCTTAGCACGTGCACCAGCGTCCACACACACAGACTACTAACCATTCCGTCATACTAGAAGCCATAAAAGTTGAACTCATGTGAGTCCAGCTTGTACGAGGGCAAGCCTCCGTCCGACATCGCCGCGTCGCGGTCCAAGCCAGTCAGAACCGGACCGACGAATTGGGCAGAGGCACCGACATCTTAGGGTTTGGTTGTCCAAGGGAGGGCAACCTCAAAGCCTGGATCCAGAAAATTGGACCCAAGAATCTCATGCAACCGTAGTAAGCGTTCGAGCGCGAAGTTGCCGAGCGCCACATAGGGCATGTCGGTACACTGGACCCCGGTACGGCTCCGGGGAGACAGTCAACATCGCAACCGTATAAAGCGTTCGATTTGGAAGCTGCCGAGCGCCACAGAAGGTATGTCGGAACGTTGGACCCCGGTACGGCTCCGGAGAGACAACCAGCCTCCGTTCGCGTCACCACTCTCGGTCGTTCGTGAAACGGACGCTTACAGCGGTACCACGTGTAGGATATGGTGACACTTGCACACCATAGGCTATTTGAGGCGCTTAGTGTGCCTGAGTAACTAAGTCTCGGCCCCCGCTCAACGCTCCCGTCTCGATACCCCCAGCCCCGAGCTAACACGGTGACCCTTCTCTCACTTGGCCCATCATTCAAGCATACTCAATGAGTACTTATTCGGGCTATTCGTCAGCAGTGCACCTCTTTTGTTTATCTTCCATGCACCTCAGTGAAGCGAGGAGGGCCCGGCTCGCTCCAGGCGGAGACGAAGGACCAGACCGCGTCGGCAGACGAGCAAACTCACCAGCCAAATCACCAATCAATCTGTGTCCGAACGACGCGAGGCCGTCGGGCAACCTGATCCAGAAGAGCGGACCAGGCAAACTCCCCTGCCCCCGAGATAGGGACAGTGGGAATCTCGTTAATCCATTCATGCGCGTCACTAATTAGATGACGAGGCATTTGGCTATATCCTGCATCAACGCCCAGCAAACTGAGCGGACGGACTTTCCAGAGGCAAACCCTCTGGTAGTTTGAAACTTAACAAAAACTCAACAATAATCTAACTAACTTAGCGAAACTTTCTGGCTAGTGCTGCCTTGGGAGCTCGCTTCACGGGTGGAAAAATTAGTCAAACGGAGTGTCTTATGTTAATGGACTTCAGCCGTTGCTTCTGCAACGTTACCAGGGAAAACCACGAGGAGGCGTCCATCCCAACACCGACAACTGTCGGTGCTGGCTCCGCGCCGAGGGTTCTGCATCCTCGACTCGCACCGTCGCTTGTGCACACCTAACGTCTTGTCTCGGCCACCCTGCCTTCACAGAAGCTTCCCGAGACAGTGACGAAGAAACGACTCGGGCTCTCTATTATAGTCCTTCTCCTACTTGCGGGCTGGAAGGACTCACTACATTAATTTATCTTATTTCTAATTTATCACAGCTTATTTCTAGTTATCACAGTCATATCACAGATTGTTGCTCCATTAACTATAGTTCATTGTCGTAGTCATGGAACTTATTCGGTATTTCAATGGAGCTCCTAAGAGCTATCATTGATATCGTTAGCCAGTCCGATCTTTTTATTTTTAATTTCCTCAGAGCTCCCAATGTCTCCTTATTGAGAGCTCCTCTAGAACCGACTACTATTGGTAGAACCTCTGCTTGTTTGCACTTGAGCTGACTTCGCACCTCGCCCAAAATTTTACTATATTTTAACCGCTTCTCTTTAGCTCCTTCGGCCAAGTACTGATCTTTTTCGAAGCGGACGGTAACGTCCAAGATCCAGGCCTTCTCATTCGATTGTACGACGAGATCGGGCCTGTAACTTGCGCCTCTAGAGTGGAAAATCGGTTCGATCAGCACTTGATGATCTGTTGCTAGTCTTTTAGCTAAGAGGTTCTTAATATCATCGTGTCTCTGAATCCTACTTGATTTTGTATAAACACATTCTCCTAGTATGTGCCCCATTGTTTCGTTGGGCTTTCTGCATTTTTGGCAACTCGTCGGGTAAGTATTAGTCCGCATTTTTATTGCGTCTGCTATTCGAGAATGTTCGAGCAAGCCTATCTTCCCCAACCAGGTATTGCTCACAGGTTGGTCGAACTCCTCGACTCCTTGTCCCTGGACTGGCTGATTTTTCCAGTCTGATAGGTGTTGCTTCTTCAACTCCCATTTTTTCGAGTCTAAGTCCTCTAAGGAACAGGGCCAAGCGACTCCCACGGCTTTTGCGTACTTCATGTATCTCTTAATGCTTTTCTCATCCATAGCCGCGGAGACTATTATCGGGTCGTTCGATCTCATTGCCCTTATACTATTTCGCCCCTTTTCCTGGGAACATACATGAACGGAGTGCTCGTTTTATTACTTATGTGAAGAATGGTCTTGATTTCCTCACGTATCATTGCATCGACTCTCTTCAAAGTCTTTGTCGATGGAGGGTTTATGATCAACCCATACGTGAATCTTGGGAAGAGATAGGTCGTCAAAAGATCCACTTTTTGCATGGGTCGTAGCGGTAGAGCCCTTGTTCGTTTAACGATTTCGACGAAAGATTCCGCTTCAAAATTTGGAATAAGACCCTTCCAAGGCATCACTTTTGTTCCCAGATATCTGACCACCTCATCGGCCGAATCACTGGGAATCTTAGTGCCATCCAGTTCAATCTGAGGATCTCTTACAAACCACGATTTGTTTAAGGGGACGAACTCAAAGACAGTGCACTTGTCGACAGCGAGTTTCATCCCTAGTCCCAGTAGAAACTCATGCACAATCGTACTTTGCTTTATTGCGGTATTTTTGTCTCTAGCTATCGTCACTAAATCGTCCGCAAAGGCCATGACTGCTAAGTTTCGTCCGTCTATTTCTATGCCTATAGAGTCTTTTTGTATACGATCTAAGACGGGCTCGATGACCAAGTTAAAAATCAACGGAGACAGAAGGTCACCCTGCTTGACACCTCTCTCGAGCTTAATATCAATATTTCCCTCCGCCGTTCTTATACTTGTTGAGCAGTCAACATACATTTGATATATATATATGGGAGATTCCATGTGAAGTGATCCAGGTAAAAAATAGAATTTTGTTTTAATATATGGAATCAGTAGAAAACTATTTGAATAGAGTGTAGCTAAATTTTTAGACCTAAATTTCAATTAGTACCAGAGCTGTAACCAATCAAAAAATCGAATTTTTTGAAAAAAATGACTTATTGGCCATTTTTATCACTAAATAACTCAAAATGTAACAATTTTTTCTTATATACATTAAATTTGAAAAAGTTTATAAATTTCAAGAAGAATCTGTTGAAATATTTCATTTATATTAGTTTAACATATTGAATATAGTTATAATTAATAAAAACCTTTGTAGTAAAAAAAAAGGTTGTACGATCAAAAATATTTTATCCATCCAAGAATCTAATTCATCGATGATTAATTACCTTCAAAATGGTGCAAAGTTTGAGTGTGGCAGAGCATTTCAAACAAAGTTATGGTGTTTTTAGTCAAATTTCTTAATAAAAGAGAGCGAATGCATTTTATGAAAAAAACAGAGTAACCGTATACTTGCATATAAACAACATGGCACTATTATTCTTCAATAATACTAAAATATACTATTTAATGTTAGTTACTGATACTTTTCAATCTCTAAGCTGCTTACAAACACAAAGCAGTAGGTATAATCAGTTATACCAGTTACATAATTGGATTTATTGGAATTTTAATAAGTTTCAGGTATTTATTCAATTATATAACAGGTATAACTGCTTATACCTACTATTTTGTGTTAGTAAGCAGCTTAAAGATTGAAAAGTATCAGTAACTAACATTAAATAGTATATTTTAGTATTATTGAAGAATAATAGTGCCATGTTGTTTGAATGCAAGTATACGGTTACTCTGTTTTTTTCATAAAATGCATTCGCTCTCTTTTTTTAAGAAATTTGACTAAAAGCACCATAACTTTGTTTAAAATGCTCTGCCGCACTCAAACTTTGCACCATCTTGAAGGTAATTAATCATCGATGAATTAGATTCTTGGATGGATAAAATATTTTTGATCGTACAACCCTTTTTTTTACTACAAAAGTTTTTATTAATTATAACTACATTCAATGTGTTAAACTAATATAAATGAAATATTTCAACAGATTCTTCTTGAAATTTATAAACTTTTTCAAATTTAATGTATATAAGAAAAAATTGTTAGATTTTGAGTTATTAAGTGATAAAAATGGGCAATAAGTCATTTTTTTCAAAAAATTCGATTTTTTGATTGGTTACAGCTCTGGTACTAATTGAAATTTAGGTCTAAAAATTTAGCTACACTCTATTCAAATAGTTTTCTACTGATTCCATATATTAAAACAAAATTCTATTTTTTACCTGGATCACTTCACATGGAATCTCCCATATATATATATATATATATATAATCGGACACCGCTACGCTTAAACCTTTTCTTCTGAGAGCGGGTTTAATCGCTGCGTGCGGTACCGTATCGAAGGCTTTGAAGACGTCCATAACATTAAAGAGACCGCCGTGCTGTTTGGCTGCTCTTATAGCAACGCCTAGTATTTGAACGTTGTTATAACATCCGTTCTCGGCTGTAAAGCCTTTTTGCCGTTCAATTTGAGCTACGACTGATCTTAGTCTCCTGTCAATCATGGAGGAATATACCCGGCTCACTATCGAGCTAATTGTGATAGGTCTCCAATTCTTCACGTCTGCCGCATTTTTTCCCGCTTTTGGGATTAATGTGGTTCGATTTCGACGCTACTCCTGCGGGTAATACTGCTCACGTAATATTAAGTTAAAAAAGAGTGAAAGAGCTTCTGCAGCAACATTTGATGACAGCCTTCCTTTTGTAAGCCCATCCGGGCCTGCTGCGCTGGAAGTATCGATTTTCTTGATCTTTATTTTGATCTCGCGCGGACTAATAGGCGTAAAGACATCCCTGGTTGTCTTTAGCTCTTCCATACTATTTTCGAACGTAACTGCCTCAGGTCCCGCTTCGCTCCACAGCTCTTTATAAAGCCGCTCTACCGGGTCACGTCCCGGAGGCTTATGCTTCTCTATTAGCGACAAATTATTGGAGGCAACGATGTCTGCTAGCGTTTTGGGCTTATTATTGTATAAGTCCTGACATCGTGCAAAAGCATATCTCCTCCTTTGATCTCTCGTCAATGGGCCTTTATTTCGCCCACCACGCGTTTTCCTTCTCACTCTATATGTAGTTGCCCGTCGGTTTGGTGGTTCCGCGGGTCTATCGTCCTGTTCATTTATTTTTGCCGAGTCTTCCTGTGTCTTCAAGATTTTAATCATTTGACCGTACAAGTCCTCCATTTGCTCGCTGGTGATGATGTCGAGCTTCGAGAGATCTTGCAGGTCGTTCATCCACGAGACCCATTGGTCTGGCGGCTCAAATATTCCAAGCAGGACGTTTGTAATTGCCGCCTGCCACTCAGGGGGAGGTGTAGAAGGCCTCTCCCCTGATTCAGACGTATCAATAGCGGGTGTAGATGGCCCGTCTATTGTAGGATCTTCAAAGACCTCACTAGCGTCTACGAAATCGCCTTCCGACGATTCGGACGACCTCTCGCTGGTACTCGTGTTTAGCGCGGTTTCTCCGGTGGAGACTACCGGGACCGCCGTATTAATTCCAGATGGACCGGGCTCTTCTGGATTTTCTTCGAAGTTTGCTAACGCCTCTGTATGAATGATCGAAGATTGTTGTGATTCCCTCGGCTCTAGAATCGACAATGTTCTTCTTTTCTCGCCAACTTGTCTATTTGTTTTATTTGGAAAGTGAGCGGCGATCAGAACGTTTATATGTCTTTGCCCGGCATACAGCTCATTCAGTTCCTTTAATTTTTCTACCTCACTTTCCGACCATATACTGCTCGGCGCACCCGGTTTTCCCGGTTCCCTGTTTGCGCCAGCAGATCGTTTCTCATTCCGTGCAAGTGGATGTTCGTGTCGTTCATGTTGCGACAACCCAATCTGCGTAGCAAAACTCCTGGGGCAATTCAGACACTGAAATTCCAGAGCTTGCTGGGGCTGACGTTTGCAGTAGGGAAAGTGGCAAGACCAGGGATGCAGTTTTTCAAATGTCCTACCACAAGGTGTACATACCCACGTTACACGTGCCGACAAGTGGTGCTTCTCGATATGTTGTCGAAGCTCTGACGGCTTTAAAAATAAGAAGTTGCGGCCGTCATCGGCCGCACACTGAGGGCATGGTGTTGGCTCCTCGAACGGCACATTGATGTTAAAGCGCCGGCTATCGATGATAGTATTTTGTGCTCCCCTATGTGGTGCATTATACTCTGCACCGACCGGGGATGGAGAGCGATCTCCGGACAGCTCCGAGGCTAGGTTTGTATTTGTACTATTCATGTTTGATAGATGGGTTTTGGAGACCATTGGTCTCCCGGGGCTCCGACTCCCCTAAGTATGCTCTATCGAGCTCTTATACTTTGCCCAAGCATCCCAGGATAATATACCCTACAGACACTTGCAAGTCTTTTAGGTCTGAGCAGCAGGTGGACTTTCCTGTGCCATTAGATGTATTTGTCGCTAGCTGTTGTTGTTGCTTGCGAAGCTTTTATATTCCTTTCCTTATATACATAGGTATCTTCCAGATGGCCTCCATCGTCCGAATCCACGCGCATTGCTTTTTACCACAATACACGTTGCATTCTCACGCGCATTGCTTTTCTTATTACGCCTCATGCGCATTGCTTTCTTCACGCGCATTGATTTCCCAAGCCCACGCGCATTGCTTTCCCAAGCCCACGCGCATTGCTTTTGTTCACACGCATTGCTTTGGGAGTTGGTCTCCAGCACAGCTCCACGCGCATTGCTTTTGCCCACGCGCATTGCTTCATCGCTGGGTCTTACCATCGAGTGCGCCATGCGCATTGCTTTTGCAACCGCCGCCTAAGCAGCGGAGTTATACAAAAGACTAACATGAGTGCCCAAAAGGACACCTTGCTCAAATGCTAATCCAGACGATAAAACACCATCTAGAAGGTGGGCACATCTCAGCCGCTTCTCCCTCTGTGGCAGAAGGAGGGCGTTGCCCGACTCACGACGAGGACGTGTGTGCCTTAAGAGAGTCATAGTTACTCCCGCCGTTTACCCGCGCTTGCTTGAATTTCTTCACGTTGACATTCAGAGCACTGGGCAGAAATCACATTGCGTCATCACCCGCGAGGGCCATCGCAATGCTTTGTTTTAATTAGACAGTCGGATTCCCCTAGTCCGTGCCAGTTCTGAGCTGAGCGTTGAATGGCGGCAGAAGAGAACGTTCAGACCGGCGAAACCGGCCCGAAAGCCTCGCAGCAAGGAAGATCCGTGGGAGGCCAGACCCACTTCCCGACCAAGCCCGACGCGCCCCGCTCCTCAGAGCCAATCCTTATTCCGAAGTTACGGATCCAATTTGCCGACTTCCCTTACCTGCATTAGTTTATCGACTAGAGGCTCTTTACCTTGGAGACCTGCTGCGGATATGGGTACGAACCGGCGCGACACCTCCACGTGGCCCTCTCCTGGATTTTCGAGGTCCAAGGGGAAAATCCGGACACCGCCGCAACTGCGGTGCTCTTCGCGTTCCAAACCCTATCTCCCTGCTAGAGGTTTCCAGGGAACTAACGCTCACCAGCAGTCACGTTATTCATAGGATAGTTACGTGTGACATAACGCTCACCACCAGTCACGTTATTCATAAGTCTTTAAACGTAACGTAACGCCACATTCACATAACGCACAGGTAAGGAAACATAGAGGTTCTCGAGCTGACAGCGAGTCTACCGCGTTAAACAAATAATTATTGTTTAGCGGAACTCCCGCGAAGACACCGACTTCACGAAGTCGGGTCGTAACATAGTCATGGCTAGCCAACTCAGATCATAAAGCCCACGTGTGGTTACCAGCAATGTCCCATAGTATGGCGCGTAACAGGGCGTCAACCGGGGCAATACATGGCTAGCCCATAGTAAGGCTCACCTTACTCTCGCTTTTTCGAAACCTAATGTAAATATTTTGCATTTTCATTTAAAAATAAGTAAGGGCTTCAAATGGCACGATACAGGCAAGCCATGCCATCGAGAAATCAGCTGAAGGAGTTGAGGTTATTTCTTTTCGTGATTTTCAAAAAGTGTGTTGTGACGTGGTATTCGCGTACCCGATTAAATTAATTAGTTAATGTAATTAATAAAAACCGTTGGGCCGCGTTGCCCAATACCGCGCACACAATTATTTATTTATTTATCCGAACTGCGGGCTGTCGCCAGGAACGCGAGTTCGCTGAGACGATCGGTGTGGAGGATTCGGGCAATCCTCCTTGCCTCGACACGATTACTTTAAATTAATAGGATGTCGGCGGGAACGGGGAGAACAATAACAAACTCAATTAATTAAAATAAAAATAGAAGAACATTTATTTGAGAAGTATATTAACAATTGGCCATCCAGGTCGTGTGCCGCGACAAAGGTTGTTTCGCGCGGGCGGAAGTATCGGGAGTCAACCGGATCGAGATCCTCGCCTGCGGTTGACTCAGCCCCGATCTCCGCTATTCGGGTACCGGCGTACCCGAATACACTCCCGAGCTCACACACTCAAACACTCGGGAAGGGAGGAACGCGCGATAGTATAAAATACACTTACCGGGATTCGCCCCGTGGATGGCCCAGGCGATCCCTGTCCCTTTTGTCCTCCTGGGCAACGGAGGACGACGTCGGCTGCGGTGGTGGAAGGCAGCCCTGTGCCGCGCCGAGTGCCTCGCGAACCGCGTCCGCACTCACTCACAACTTCCCGTCCTTGTTCACACTCACCAAATCACTCGCGGCTCACCTCGCGAGGACGTTCCGGGTTGTCTACGGCTTTGCGCCTCACGCGCCTTTTGTTAGCCGGAAAAACTATAACGTACCGGATTTACTTCGTCCGCCTCGAGCGGCGGATCGGGACATACTGATTAGGCAATTGCCTAATTTCGAAAAAGGGATGAGAGTGGGAAACACACACACACACACTCTCGCGCTCTCATCCCTACGTACTATTGCGCGCGTAATTGTACACTTGATCGACGTAAACAAATGTCGTCGGTTGGCCTTGACATACCAAAGGCTCCGACGACTTACATTTAACATGAGTTTAAATGCTTTGTTCGCCGCGAATAGTTGTGTGACGATTTCCGTCACACACGTGTGTATATACAAGTTGCAGCAAATGAGGGAAAAAAGGCAACTTCCTCTAGTGTTTGGGGAGAACCCATACGGGCCTTAACAAGCGGGGAGCCGCGAGATCAAGGTCGTGCAGTGCCGAGAGGGGAAGATTTGAGGACTGAGCCATGCTCTGATCGAACAGATCAGCAGCGAGAGTCCATGGCGACGGGTGGCGACTCAAGTGAGGAGGAGGTTATCCTTTCCGGTGTTCACACCGAGAATAGGAACTTCCTCCTCCTTGAACTGGGAGGGGAGAAATATAAGGCTCCCGGGGGAACTCGTTCCTTTGTCGGTCCTCGTGTGACGGAGCGATTTGCGGGTCGTCTAGCGCCGAGTCGCTCGTTGTTCCGTACCGAGACTGGTAAATTAAACCGTACACTTGGAACACTTCGAGTGAGCTTGGCAATAGACGGCCGATCACAAGTGCTCGAGTTTTGCGCCGCGCCGTCCCTGGAACACGACATGATCCTGGGGATGGATTTCGGGCGAGGGTTTGATATAGATATGCGTCTAGGTCGTGGTGCTTGGCGCCTGGACGGAGGTGAGGGTAACGAGAAGGCGCATGTATTCGCCGAGTGTGCCGGTATCTCGGAAATCGGAGATACCGAGCGTGAGAGAGTGAGCGACCTCGTCAAACGGGTGTTAAGCCGACAGACTGTTGGTGTTCCCGGGGTGACCCACCTTGCGGAGCACCATATCGTCGTGATGGACAGCACTCCCATCCGGCAAAAAATCCGGCAGATGTCTCCGCGGATGCTGGATGTGGCGGCGGAAGAGGTTGAGAGACTGTTCAATGAGGGTATCATTGAACGGTCAGCGAGCGACTACAGTAGCGCGCCCGTCTAGTGAAAAAACAGGACGGGACGTACCGCTTCTGTGTCGACTACCGCGACTTAAATCGAGTGACGAGAAAGAATGAACATCCGATTCCTAACATGGACTCGATCCTCGATAAGTTGCGGAGGGCTCGCTATATCTCAACCATTGCTTTGCGACAAGCGTACTTCCAAGTGCCGCTGGAGAGATCGAGCCGCAAATATACCGCGTTCTTGATTCCGGGCTCGGGGCTTTGGCAATTTACGAGGATGCCCTTCGGATTGTCCAATGCCCCGAGAACGCTCCAGCGGCTGATAGACTCCTTGTTCGGACCCAAGTTTGAGCCGTACGTTTTCTCGTACCTCGATGACATCATCGTAGTAACGGAAAACTTTGAGGAGCACTTGGAATGGCTAGAGAGGGTCCTAGCGCGTTTAGTGAAAGCAGGCCTCGTGGTCAATAGAAAAAAATGTAACTTTTGTTGCGCCCAGGTACAATACCTGGGTTTCCTATTAGACAAGGAGGGCTTGCGAGTAGACCCCGAGAGAGTGGCGCCGGTACTGTCGTATCCTGCGCCCGGAAACGTCAAGCAGTTACGACGTTTCCTGGGCATGGTTGGATGGTATTCGCGGTTCATTCCGAGAGACTCTGAGCTGAAAATTCCCCTAGTCAAGTTGCTACGTAAAGGGCAACTTTGGACCTGGGGGGAGGAGCAGCAAGGGTCTTTCGAGCTTTTGAAAAAGGCTTTGACCATGGCGCCAGTGCTCGCGCGGTCCGATTTTACGAAGCCGTTCGCCGTCCAATATAATGCGAGCAGCTTTGCGATCGGGGCCGTGTTAACGCAAGAAGCGGAGGACGGGGAGTACCCAATCATGTATGTGAGCCGCGTGCTGAATGCGACGGAGAAAAATTACACGACCACCGAAAAGGAGTGTTTGGCTGTCGTTTGGGCGATCAAAAAGCTCCGACCGTACTTGGAAGGTTATCACTTCAAGGTGATAACCGACCACAGTGCGCTTCGGTGGTTGCATAGTTTGCGCGATCCTACCGGCCGTCTCGCCCGCTGGGCGTTGGAAACGCAGCAGTGGAATTTCGAGATCGTACATCGTAGGGGAGGTCAGCATCACTTTCCTGATGCACTCTCCAGGATGTATGAGCTCGAAGAGGCGGCCGTGGCGAGTGTGTCGAGTGAGGGCATTGTAGATGCCGATTATTTGCGACAGAGTGAAGAGATCGAGAAGTTTCCACGCAGATTCGAAAATTGGAAGTTGGAGGGCGGCTTTATATATCGATATAAAGCCGACCCGCTTCTCGATCCCATCCTCCATCGCGAGGAGAAGTGGCGACTAGTTGTGCCGAGGGAACAAAGAGCGCGAGTGCTAAGTGAGGCGCACTGTACCCCGTCGTCAGGTCATCTAGGAGTAGACAAGACCTACGACCGGGTGACGCGAGAGTATTACTGGAAGTGTGTCTACTATGACGTGGAGTCCGTCGTGAAAGAGTGTGAGGTGTGTCAGCGTTATAAGGTGCCGCAGACAGGTGCGCAGGGCTTGATGGGCCATCGTGTGGTCGAGAGGCCCTGGGCTGTCGTTGCGGCAGACCTGATGGAGTTCCCGCCGAGCAAATCGCAAAACCGCTACCTCATCGTGTTTCAAGATTTGTTTACACGATGGGTAGAGGTTAAGCCTTTGCGTCGGGCCAATGGGAAATCAGTGGCGAGAGCGTTTGAGGAGTTGATACTCTTCCGCTGGGAGACGCCGGACTACTTCCTGACTGACAACGGGAAGGAGTTCGACAACAAGTTTCTTGCGGGCACATTGAAAGAGTATGGCGTCAAGCATGTCACCACACCCCCGTACCACCCCTAGGCCAATCCCGTCAAGAGGAGTAATCGTACCCTCAAGACCATGATTGCAGCCTTTGTGGGTGGTGACCGTCGCGACTGGGACGTGCATATTCACGAATTCCGTCACGCGGTCAATACGGCGGCCCAGGCATCAACGAAGGTGTCACCGGCGTTTCTAAACTACGGTCGACACCCTCGGCCTGTGGCGAGTTTGCGACGTGAGGTAGAGAGCGGGAACAGTTTGGGGAAGCTCTCCTCGGAGGTGTGGGTCGAGAGAGTGAGACGCCTCGATGCGCTTCGCGATTTAATGGCGAAACATATCGACGAAGCGCATGCGAGACAAGAGCGTCACTACAACCGTGGTAGACGTGTCGTGGAGTTTTCCGTGGGAGACCTGGTGATGCGAAGGACTCACGTGCTATCGGACGCTTCGATGAAATTTTCCGCGAAGTTGACTCCGAAGTACGAAGGTCCTTTCGAAATCACCGAGTTTAGGTCTCCCACGGTGTACATATTGGGAGGTGGAGAGAGAAAGACCCGAAGATTAGCGAAGGTGCATGTCGCGGATCTGAAGTGATATGTACCCCCGCGGCAGTGCGTGGCGAGCGAGAAAAGTAGCGTGTGTGAGTGTGTTAATTGATAATTTAATTGAGGTGAAGAGTTTGATGTGTACTAATCTTGTTTTTTCTCCAATATTTCAGATGAATCCGGCGAGTCCTGTGGCGTCCGGTGATCTTCACCGAGAAGAGCAAGATGGCGTGTCCCCGTCGTTCCCTGGAGAGGAGACCATTGGCGACAAGGTACCGGAGCTTGACGAGGTGGAAGAGGAGGATCGTTTTGACGATATCTTCGCTCGTTCCACTCTCTCGGCGAGCCCGGAACCTCCGGCTAGTCTGTTAGACTGGTATGACGAGAGTGAGCGAGAACTTGGCCATCTGTGGAAACGGGAGGACGAGGAGAGGAGTCAGCGTCGGGAGTATATGGTGGCACCCCTGGAGGCAGTGAGTGCAATTGGACCAATGTCGGAGGTCACTCTCATATCGGAGGTTGAGAGTTCCTTGGCTGCGGCGAGCGACTCACGTCCCATCGGCCTGTCGTCACCCGAGGTGAGGAAGGGGACCACTATGCAAGTGTCTCCCCGCCGCATTGCGCAGTTGCGCGGCACTCTCGTCTCGGCTCAGCGTGTGGCGACAAGTGAGGCCACCGTCGAGGCGACAGCGGAAGCTAGCCGCCTCGCGGAGGCCGAACTAGACGATTATCTTGCTCAAACCACAAGCGAGGACCACGCTGAGTCGAAAGTGGCGATGAGGATTGTGGGTAGGATTCTCCCGTACAGCCACCTGCCTGGAGTCCTACCAGTAAGAGCGGTCCAGCAGGAGCCCATGGAGTGGGACGAAGCGCCGACTGAGGAAGCTCCTGCACCCTCCTCCAGGAGGAGAAGAAGGAAGAGGAAAAGTAAGAAGAACCGGGGGCCCCGTCAACTGACGATCGACGACTATGTGTCGACCGTGCCCTCGCCTCCGCGCTCTCTTTCTCCTCCAGGTCCGCCGACGCGCCGTGACAATCCGCCGGATTGGTCTTCATACTACCCGGCGGAGTCTCGCAGGGGCGTTAAGAGCCTTCACCCTGTTACTCTCCAGTGGAAGAGCTGCAGTGCGAGGTGCAAGCCTGCCCATGGCGACCCACGGTCGGGACGAATTGGGACGCCGCTGCTTTGAGAGACGGGCTGCCTGGTCCGAGCACGAGCCGCATGGGTCGGGAGAGCCCGACCGTGTGTGGCGAGGGAATAGCCGAGGCTTCCAATACCATTGCGGACTGGCGTCAGGAGGCGGCAGCCGAGGAGGAGTTCCAGCTGTCCGAGAGGAAATGGAGCCGACGCCGCCCTTCTGTTAAGACAGCAGGGATCATGTTCGGGGACCTCTACCCGATTCCAACCGATCCGATGCTGGACCCTCCACCTCGTGCTTGCTTTAAATGTTGGGAGAAGGGGCATCCTTCCAAGCACTACCCTCGCCCACGCCAAGGACTGTATTGTTACAATTGTGGCAGGCGCGGAGTAGTTTTGGGGGATTGCCCTCGATGCAGCCGGCCACATCTCCAGCACCTCACCAGGGTGTTCGGGAAGGAGCGAGCGGAGAGAGCTCGGAAGGAGTCTTCAAGGACGACCGCTCCAGCTGACAACCCGACGCAACGGGCGGCTGAGCCCTCTCCTCCGGCGGAGGTACCATTAAGGCGCCCAAGAGTTGTGGAGCCGCAGCTCCCTCGGCCGCAGCCAGAGATGCGTCCTGTCAACCTGGAAGGACCAGTCGTGGTAGACATCGGCCTGACCCCCTGGGGACGGGCGGTGGAGGCCGGGATTAGGGCTGCGAGGAGGAGAGCCGCCGAGGAGATGTTGGAGAGGCGTGGCGACGAGAGAGAATCAGAGGCAACGGGTGTCCAGCGGGTTAGGGCAACAGAGCCAGCACAACCCCCTTCGGCGGAGACGGTTCCACCTGTTCCGGCGGGTAAGTCAGCGCCGGGCTCAGCCTCGCTCCTAACCAAGACTCTCAGGCTGTTAGAAGACACCCGGGACCTGACGCCGCAGACACGGGAGGCTATTTTGTCGCGCGTGTTCGGTGGGATCCGCAGTAGGTGAGCAGGGAGGGCGCCGAACGCGAGCCAGGAGGAGGAATACCCGTGAGGTGTGGCGACGTGAGAGAGGTGTAGGTGGCGTGTAGGGTGAAGCTCCGAAGGAGTCCTCCGGGAGGTCACCCTAGGGGGGAGGAGTGCGACAATAGAAATATTGTCGCGAGAAAACATTTTTGTTATAACCTTCCCGGAAAGGTTCGACCGTTGAGGCAGCTCCCGAAATTGTTAGAGAAAAACAATTCCGGGAAGTGGTCTGACGGTTGGTCTTTCCCGGGGAAGTGGCGACAAGCGCGTGAGAGATCGGCGGGGTAATTAACCCGATTGGTCCGATCGCGGAAGCGGGGACCAATCGGGCGTGACGAGTTTATAATATAACTAATATAATATAACCGCGCCGTAGCGGACGGTGCCGCGCTACGCGGGCAGTCTCGCTATGCATGCCGATAGCTGCGGATCTCCGTACTATCGACATCATCGCCAATCCTTCCGTGCCGAAGAGTTCCGGTATGCCTCCCGTGGTCGCGTGTTTTTATAGGTGCTGTGCAGGTGTGAGAGTGGTACTGAGGAGTTTGTGGGCTGCTAACGACACCAGGTTCTCCAGGGATCTACGTGGGCGAGAGGAGTCCTTCCCCCCTGGATCGAGCGGGTGCCGTACAGCGTGAGAGAGAGGGAGAGAGAGCGGAAGCGTCGGGCCGTCAACGAGGAGTCTCGGGTCGAGTTACGCTCCCCGGGACTATTGGCGCGGTTAGGTGCGGGATCGCGAGATTCCTCACCCGCGAGGAATCTCTCCCCTTCCCCCCCTTATTCCATAAGTGGCGACAGGGCGAGAAATCACCGATCGCGTGTGTAACGTCATCGGAAAATTTTTCCAATTGACGTAATTTTAATCTTATTACCGGACTCCACCTAACAATATAATCATTCAAGAGGGTCGGTGAACGAGTCTCTCGGTGATCCTTCCACCTGACCATAGGGCAATAAACTATTAGCCGCTCGGCCTCGGTAACTTGCCCGAAAATCCGAAACTGCCACGTTTGCCTTATTTCCATGCATTTTCATGCACCTGCGCAAATGTAGAAACGAATGTAGCAATAAAACAGCTATTAAATGTTTCAAAGAAGGGTGAATCTTCCGAGCTACGTTGCCAGATATAATTTTTTTTTAGTTTAACAAATATATTTACGTATACACATATATTTAATTTTAAGAATAACAAATATGCGCATGTTAGCGTTTGTATGTGTGTATGTATATAGAAAGGCATTTCCCCCTATATAATATGCACATCTACAATCATTAAAAATAAACAAAGGATTTATATGTATGTATATATTTGTATAATCAGCTATAAATAAAATCCGGTATCAATTAAATATGGTAAAAATGAAAAAAATGGTATTTTTACTTATATTATGAGTTAATAAACTAAATAATTTAGCCATGAAATAAATAAAAGTATTTTTAAGCGAATAAAACGCATTGAGAACCCCCGAAATAGAAAAAATTATCAACACTGTAAATCCTTAGGAAAATTTCGAAGGAAGCAAGCGCGACATTTTCCCAGGCCCTTACACATCTGTGTACACTTCAAAAAAAATCGTTGTGCATTTGGAGATCATAAACTCATCAAATTTACAACTTTTCGTAGAACACTCGAACTTTCTCTTGTGCGTCTTAGGAAAGACAGTTTTTTTATATAGGCTATATCTTAAGACCTTTGGTCAATATCGACGCACAACTACGCATTTTCAGGCGACACGTGTTTTTCGTTATGTACGCCAAGATAGAAAAAGATATGTTGCATGTGTTTTTCTCATGATGTACAAATTGTTCGAAATATATATATATATATATATATTGAAGTTGAATATTGACATGTAGTTTATGTAACATTGACCTTAAGATTAGAAATTCTAACCGAGAAGAATAAATTCTAGATATAATTAGCAACGAATGTTACATATAATGTTCTATAGTAAAAGTTGATAGATTTTGAGTTATATAGCGGTAAACCCAGCTGGTGTTGAAAAAAATATGGAAAAATTCACTTTTTGAGGTTAGAATAACTTTTGAGCAAATAGATTCCAGTACCTAAAAATTTTTTTCTGTATTCTGAAAAACATTTGCAAAATGTTCCCAAAATTTGATGCATTTTAAAATTTTGATCGGACCACTTCACGTGGAATACCCCATATATATATATATATATTGTAATACGACGTGAAATAATATTGCGTATAAGTCCTTATTTTTTTAACAACATTTATATGCGTTTGCACACAAACACCTTTCAATTTTACACTGGATTAAAATCAATGCTAATTTAAAGCGAGTATTAACTAACCAATTAAGTATATTTTATTTTTACTCGTTAGTTCCTTTCTAATTTGATGCTTATGTATATTTAATTTTTATGCAACAAAAAAATAAGAATAATTGTTTATTAAACTTATTAACAAATTTAACATTTGAGTAATAATTGTATGAAGATAGCAAATAAATTTGTCGATTTTTACTTTGGATTGAGTTAAATTAATTTCAATCAATTATATACATTTCTGTTACATGTAAAAACCAAATTCTGTATTTGGTAATAACAATTATTATATCCATAAACAATCTTATTTTTAATAGAATTTATTTTAATATTATACATATTCTTATATATATATATATTGTAATACGACGTGAAATAATATTGCGTATAAGTCCTTATTTTTTTAACAACATTTATATGCGTTTGTACACAAACACCTTTCAATTTTACACTGGATTAAAATCAATGCTAATTTAAAGCGAGTATTAACTAACCAATTAAGTATATTTTATTTTTACTCGTTAGTTCCTTTCTAATTTGATGCTTATGTATATTTAATTTTTATGCAACAAAAAAATAAGAATAATTGTTTATTAAACTTATTAACAAATTTAACATTTGAGTAATAATTGTATGAAGATAGCAAATAAATTTGTCGATTTTTACTTTGGATTGAGTTAAATTAATTTCAATCAATTATGTACATTTCTGTTACATGTAAAAACCAAATTCTGTATTTGGTAATAACAATTATTATATCCATAAACAATCTTATTTTTAATAGAATTTATTTTAATATTATACATATTCTTATATATATATATATTGAAGTTGAATATTGACATGTAGTTTATGTAACATTGACCTTAAGATTAGAAATTCTAACCGAGAAGAATAAATTCTAGATATAATTAGCAACGAATGTTACATATAATGTTCTATAGTAAAAGTTGATAGATTTTGAGTTATATAGCGGTAAACCCAGCTGGTGTTGAAAAAAATATGGAAAAATTCACTTTTTGAGGTTAGAATAACTTTTGAGCAAATAGATTCCAGTACCTAAAAATTTTTTTCTGTATTCTGAAAAACATTTGCAAAATGTTCCCAAAATTTGATGCATTTTAAAATTTTGATCGGACCACTTCACGTGGAATACCCCATATATATATATATATTGAAGTTGAATATTGACATGTAGTTTATGTAACATTGACCTTAAGATTAGAAATTCTAACCGAGAAGAATAAATTCTAGATATAATTAGCAACGAATGTTACATATAATGTTCTATAGTAAAAGTTGATAGATTTTGAGTTATATAGCGGTAAACCCAGCTGGTGTTGAAAAAAATATGGAAAAATTCACTTTTTGAGGTTAGAATAACTTTTGAGCAAATAGATTCCAGTACCTAAAAATTTTTTTCTGTATTCTGAAAAACATTTGCAAAATGTTCCCAAAATTTGATGCATTTTAAAATTTTGATCGGACCACTTCACGTGGAATACCCCATATATATATATATATATATATATATATTGAAGTTGAATATTGACATGTAGTTTATGTAACATTGACCTTAAGATTAGAAATTCTAACCGAGAAGAATAAATTCTAGATATAATTAGCAACGAATGTTACATATAATGTTCTATAGTAAAAGTTGATAGATTTTGAGTTATATAGCGGTAAACCCAGCTGGTGTTGAAAAAAATATGGAAAAATTCACTTTTTGAGGTTAGAATAACTTTTGAGCAAATAGATTCCAGTACCTAAAAATTTTTTTCTGTATTCTGAAAAACATTTGCAAAATGTTCCCAAAATTTGATGCATTTTAAAATTTTGATCGGACCACTTCACGTGGAATACCCCATATATATATATATATATATTGTAATACGACGTGAAATAATATTGCGTATAAGTCCTTATTTTTTTAACAACATTTATATGCGTTTGTACACAAACACCTTTCAATTTTACACTGGATTAAAATCAATGCTAATTTAAAGCGAGTATTAACTAACCAATTAAGTATATTTTATTTTTACTCGTTAGTTCCTTTCTAATTTGATGCTTATGTATATTTAATTTTTATGCAACAAAAAAATAAGAATAATTGTTTATTAAACTTATTAACAAATTTAACATTTGAGTAATAATTGTATGAAGATAGCAAATAAATTTGTCGATTTTTACTTTGGATTGAGTTAAATTAATTTCAATCAATTATATACATTTCTGTTACATGTAAAAACCAAATTCTGTATTTGGTAATAACAATTATTATATCCATAAACAATCTTATTTTTAATAGAATTTATTTTAATATTATACATATTCTTATATATATGGGGTATTCCACGTGAAGTGGTCCGATCAAATTTTAAAATGCACCAAATTTTGGGTACACTTTGCAAATGTTTTTCAGAATAAAGAAAAAAATTTTTAGGTACTGCAATCTATTTGCTCAAAAGTTATTCTAACCTCAAAAAGCGAATTTTTCCATATTTTTTCAACACCAGCTGGGTTTACCGATATATAACTCAAAATCTATCAACTTTTACTATATAACATTATATGTAACATTCGTTGCTAATATATCTAGAATTTATTCTTCTGGGTTAGAATTTCTAATCTCAAGGTCAATGTTACATAAACTACATGTCAATATTCAACTTGAAAAAAGTGCAAGTGCGCCACCATTGATTTTTTCATCCAAAGTCTAAAAGAAAGCTTGGAGCAATACCTTTCAAATGGTCTGTAGCATTTTTATGTCCTCCAATTCTGTAAAAAGTTATGACAATTTAAAGAAAGACAAAAAAATTCACAAAAATTAACATGGTAATTCCCATTTAAATTTTTTAAAAAATTTCGTGTTTCTTTATATTGTCATAACTTTTTACAGAATTGGAGGCCATAAAAATGCTACAGACCATTTGAAAGGTATTGCTCCAAGCTTTCTTTTAGACTTTTGGATGAAAAAATCAAAGGTGGCGCACTTGCACTTTTTTTAAGTTGAATATTGACATGTAGTTTATGTAACATTGACCTTGAGATTAGAAATTCTAACCCAGAAGAATAAATTCTAGATATAATTAGCAACGAATGTTACATATAATGTTATATAGTAAAAGTTGATAGATTTTGAGTTATATAGCGGTAAACCCAGCTGGTGTTGAAAAAAATATGGAAAAATTCGCTTTTGAGGTTAGAATAACTTTTGAGCAAATAGATTGCAGTACCTAAAAATTTTTTTCTGTATTCTGAAAAACATTTGCAAAGTGTACCCAAAATTTGGTGCATTTTAAAATTTTGATCGGACCACTTCACGTGGAATACCCCATATATATATATATATATATATATATATGCACATATGTATAACTATCGAATTAATTATGTTGAAGCTTCGCTATATATTATAAGACACGATCGTTGCACAAACGAACAAGTGTTGTAGCGTGTTTCCTGTATGTAACGTTTTTATGTAGTAAACGAAACATGTTTAATTTAACTTCAGAATTTTGGCATTTAAAAAGGCTCCAGCGGTGGGTATCGTATTAAACTAGGGCCCCAAAGGGTCCATAAGTGTCATTGCTGATTTGACTATATTATTTTGAATAAACAATGATGTAAACTATGTGTAGATATAGTTGAACGCCAAATAAATAAAAATATTAACCATTTTCATTGTATTTGACATGTTTACATATTGTGAATTGGAACTGCGCATGCGCAGAATGCGTTTTTCACATTTAAATGTAATTATTATCAAAATTCAGTCGGTAACATACCATTTTCTTAACGACATTGAAAAGAGAATTAAAAAATCTTTAATATGGTATAACTATTTTACATATCTCATTTTTTATATTTAAGTTATATGTTTATTTTTTTATTTATTTCTCTGTATTTTGATCGGTAACCTTATCTTTTCATGACATTTATGGAAACTTAATAATTTTATTAATGTACTCTTAAATTTTCCGATACTTCTTATTTTTTATTAAAACTCGCTGGAGCCACATTAATAAATTGTTAACGTATTAATATCCGGTTCTTTCGGTTCCTATACAAAATTATCAGTAAGACGACACAGGGAAATAGTTAGTTTCTCATCATTGTTTATTACAATTGTTATATAAATATAAACAAACATAAAAAAATGAAAAAATGAATTTTTGAAAAATCTAAACAATGTAAGAAATTACAAATCAATCTTATAGGTTAGAATTTCTAATCTCAAGGTCAATGTTACATAAACTACATGTCAATATTCAACTTGAAAAAAGTGCAAGTGCGCCACCATTGATTTTTTCATCCAAAGTCTAAAAGAAAGCTTGGAGCAATACCTTTCAAATGGTCTGTAGCATTTTTATGTCCTCCAATTCTGTAAAAAGTTATGACAATTTAAAGAAAGACAAAAAATTCACAAAAATTAACATGGTAATTCCCATTTAAATTTTTTAAAAAATTTCGTGTTTCTTTATATGTCATAACTTTTTACAGAATTGGAGGCCATAAAAATGCTACAGACCATTTGAAAGGTATTGCTCCAAGCTTTCTTTTAGACTTTTGGATGAAAAAATTCCAAAGGTGGCGCACCTTGCACTTTTTTAAGTTGAATATGCCATGTAGTTTATGTAACATTGACCTGAGATTAAGAAATTTCTAACCCAGAAGGAATAAATTCTCGATATAATTAGCAACGAATTGTCCAATATAATGGTTATATATTTGTAAAAGATTGATAGATTTTGAGTCTATGTAAGTTATATATCGGTAACCCAGCTGGCCTGTTGAAAAAATAATATGGAAAAATTCGCTCTTTTTTGAGGTTAGAATTAACTTTTGAGCAAATAGATTGCCAGTACCTAAAAACATTTTCTTTTTCTGTATTCTGAAAAACATTGCAAAGGTACCCCAAAATTTGGCTGCATTTAAAATTTGACTCGGACCCACTTTCAGGTGGAATACCCCATATATAATAATATATATATATATATATGCACATATGGTATAACTATCGAAGTAATTATGTGAAGCTTCGCTATATATTATAAGACACGATCGTTGCACAAACGAACAAGTTTTGTAGAGTGTTTCCTGTATGTAACGTTTTTATGTAGTAAACGAAACATGTTTAATTTAACTTCAGAATTTTGGCATTTAAAAAGGCTCCAGCGGTGGGTATCGTATTAAACTAGGGCCCCAAAGGGTCCATAAGTGTCATTGCTGATTTGACTATATTATTTTGAATAAACAATGATGTAAACTATGTGTAGATATAGTTGAACGCCAAATAAATAAAATATTAACCATTTTCATTGTATTTGACATGTTTACATATTGTGAATTGGAACTGCGCATGCGCAGAATGCGTTTTTCACATTTAAATGTAATTATTATCAAAATTCAGTCGGTAACATACCATTTCTTAACGACATTGAAAAGAGAATTAAAAATCTTTAATATGGTATAACTATTTTACATATCTCATTTTTTATATTTAAGTTATATGTTTATTTTTTATTTATTTCTCTGTATTTTGATCGGTAACCTTATCTTTTCATGACATTTATGGAAACTTAATAATTTTATTAATGTACTCTTAAATTTTCCGATACTTCTTATTTTTTATTAAAACTCGCTGGAGCCACATTAATAAATTGTTAACGTATTAATATCCGGTTCTTTCGGTTCCTATACAAAATTATCAGTAAGACGACACAGGGAAATAGTTAGTTTCTCATCATTGTTTATTACAATTGTTATATAAATATAAACAAACATAAAAAAATGAAAAAATGAATTTTTGAAAAATCTAAACAATGTAAGAAATTACAAATCAATTCTTATAGGTTTTTCATGTCGCTGATTACGAATTAAAAGTTTCAATGCTGCAATTTTTAATTGAAATGGCGTATTCCGCCATTGCCATCTCGAATCGCCAATCTCAAGTAACAATTTCAAAATTCTGACATCAGATTTCTGATCAGCGATCCCAAAAACCCCCGAGAAGAGTTTTCAAGTAAAATCACCGAATAGAAAAATGTGTGCAATAAAAGGTTGAACTAAATTTAACTAAAAAATCATTCTGATTTTTTAATTAAACTTAATGTGATTAAAAATTAAAATCATTTCTTAATTAAACTTAATTAGTTAAAAAATCAATCTGATTTCTTAATTATATTAATTTTAATTACAAAAACACGATATTTTAATAATGCATGAAATACAAGTAAAATTGATTAAAATATTTGCAACCCAGATTTGAACTGCCACTTTTATACGATGGCGAAAACCTAAGGCACACTCGTGTAAAGATTATGCCTAAAAATATTATTTTCTACAAAACAAAAGGCAATCTTAGTTTATTTTTCAGGATGCTTGAAGTATTATCTTAAAAAAAGAAAATTTAGTACCGAAGATACAAAGCTAGTATTAAGTAAAAAAAATCATTATATCATGGAAGATATAAATAAAATTATTCAAAATATAAAAGCTGAAATGAAGACAGGAACAACTGAAACGTCAACTGATTAAAAATTTTTTGCGTCCAACTATTATTATTTAAAATACATAAATCGTCATGTTACAATTACGTAAAAAATCAAAAAAAAAAATCTGTAATATAGTTTCGAATGTTGTAAGATATCAAAACTTATTAAATGTAAGGTAACATTAAGAGTTGAATAAAAAAAAACATTTTGTTTCTTATTTTCTAAGTCAAAGGTTACGTACATAATACAATAAAAGCACTAGCCAAGCACTTGCAAACCCAAGCAAATCAACCTAGAAATCCACGCGAATCCACCTAGAAATCCATACATATCGAACTAGAAATCGAGGCGAATCCATCTGGAAATCCTTGCAAATCCACCCGGAAATCAATGCCAATCCACCGGGATATCCATGCCAATCCATCTGGAAATCTATGCAAATAAAACTGGAAATCGAGGCGAATCCATCTTGAAATCATACATGCCAAACCACCTGGTAATTGAAGCGAATCTATCTGGAAATCCATGCAAATCCACATGGAAATCCATGCCAATCGACCTGGAAACCCACGCAATTCGATTTGGAAATCCATGTCAATCCACCTGGAAATCCATGCAAATCCACCTGGATATCCATGCCAATCGATCTGTAAATCCATGCCAATCCACCTGGAACTCCAACTTAATCCACACGGAAATCCATGCCAATCCACCTGGAAATCCATACCAATCGATCTGGAATTCCATGCCAATCCACCTGGATATCCATGCCAATCCACCTGGAAATCCATGCAAATCGAACTGGAAATCGAGGCGAATCCACCTGGAAATCCATGCAAATCGAACTGGAAAATCGAGGGCGAATCCACCTGGAAATCCATGCAAATCGAACTGGAAATCGAGGCGAATCCACCTGAAATCCATGCCAATCCACCTGGAAATCCATGCCAATCCATCTGGAAATCTATGCAAATAAAACTGGAAATCGAGGCGAATCCACCTGGATATCCATGCCAATCCACCTGGAAATCCATGCCAATCGATCTGGAAATCCATGCCAATCCACCTGGAACTCCAACTTAATCCACACGGAAATCCATGCCAATCGATCTGTAAATCCATGCCAATCGATCTGGAAATCCATGCCAATCGATCTGTAAATCCATGCCAATCCATCTGGAAATCTATGCAAATAAAACTGGAAATCGAGGCGAATCCACCTGGATATCCATGCCAATCGATCTGTAAATCCATGCCAATCCACCTGGATATCCATGCCAATCGATCTGGAAATCCATGCAAATCCACCTGGATATCCATGCCAATCGATCTGGAATTCCATGCCAATCCACCTGGATATCCATGCCAATCCACCTGGATATCCATGCCAATCGATCTGTAAATCCATGCCAATCGATCTGGAAATCCATGCAAATCGAACTGGAAATCGAGGCGAATCCACCTGGATATCCATGCCAATCCACCTGGAAATCCATACCAATCGATCTGGAAATCCATGCCAATCGATCTGTAAATCCATGCCAATCCACCTGGATATCCATGCCAATCGATCTGGAATTCCATGCCAATCCACCTGGATATCCATGCCAATCGATCTGTAAATCCATGCCAATCCACCTGGAAATCCATGCAAATCGAACTGGAAATCGAGGCGAATCCATCTGGAAATCTATGCAAATAAAACTGGAAATCGAGGCGAATCCACCTGGATATCCATGCCAATCGATCTGTAAATCCATGCCAATCGATCTGTAAATCCATGCCAATCGATCTGTAAATCCATGCCAATCGATCTGTAAATCCATGCCAATCGATCTGTAAATCCATGCCAATCGATCTGGAAATCCATGCAAATCCACCTGGATATCCATGCCAATCCACCTGGAAATCCATACCAATCGATCTGATGCCATCGATCTGGAATCCATTGCAAATCGAACTGGAAATCGAGGCGAATCCACCTGGATATCCATACCATTCCCCTCGAAATCTAGCTTGAAAATCCACCTGGATTCCACCTGGAAATCGAGGCTCAAAATCCAGTCTAATCCAGGTGGAATCCAGCTGAATCCAGATCGAAATCCATCTGGATTTTTTCGACAGACTCGAGAAAATCCAACTATAAATCGCAATATCAATTACCCATATACTACAATGAGTGCGAGAGAGAACGCCGTATATATATGTATATATATATATATATATATATATACATGCTTCTATATTTAATATACCTCGATACACTCTCTCTTTCGGCTATATCATGCTCCCCACTCTGATAGCGGCGCGAGCATGTTGCGCGTACTCATTATTCGGGAGAGAGCGATCGCGTGCGTTACTCCGCTCCCCCTCTACCCCTCGTGGCGACAATACCCAGTGTACGTCTTCACCGCGATCACCTGTTTTCTCGCGTTCAGGTTTATATTAGTATAGGTGTATGTGCGTGTGTATGTCCCGGTTGCCGAAGATGCGCGTACGTACTAATTAACCCGTACGCGCACACGTGTATTATCAGCTGTTATGCTGTCCGTACGTATTCTCGTTGTGTGTGTGTGAACGTGATTATTCTGTGTATGTCTCTATATTTTAATACCCTTTTATTGCCTTAACAACTATTAACAACCGCTTACTTATTTTTGTTTTAACAATAGTCATGTTGTACGCTGTAGCGTATACACATACATATATAACGCATTTAGTTTATTTTAATTGTGACAACGTCACAATTGAACAATTTAAATCAATATTTTTACCCGAATCAAAAGTCACCGAACGTGGAGTAGATTTAACTAATGACGAAGATGCCTCTGCAGCTATAGACGTGTTATACCGACGAAGAGTATCGTAAAAAGACCGAACACAACAATTATCATACGGTTTATCAGATGTATAGCGTAAGACACATTCAGAGTGGAAGGCGCTTTTACATGTGGTACATCGAGAACTCTTAAAGACTATTTTATTTTTACATTGTCGGCACCTAAGCATTAATGTATAGTAATGTACTGTATTTAAATAAAATAAAGCACGTAATTCAAAAATGAATACGACTACAATTGGAACATACAGCTGAGTAACCTCCGTCTTATAACTTAGTGGCGCGAATTTGACAGCGGGTAACTAGTAGCCACCTGGCGGATGGGGCCACAATCAAACTGCTTAGCTAATTTGCGCACGTGTACAGACTTATTTTAAATTAATATATAATTAAATTTAAACTTATGATTTACGAAGCGTACACTTTTTGCATAAACTAATCAAATTAAAAATATAAAAGTCTCATGTAATTACCAATTTTCTTAATAAGTAAAATCATACACATGAGTCACTATAAAATACTGCTTATGTCACTAACACTTTATCACTGTCAATCTCATTACCACGATCGGACACAAGACGGTGCGCACAGCTTTGAATCAGCAGTAATTAAACCTTCTTATAAACGGTCACTTTCCGTCACACTCGGTAGGCTGCTCGATAAAATGCTCCTTTGTAGAATTTCTCTCTCGATAAATTTTCCTTGCGTGAGGTTATGCAAAACTTCTAAATGGTCTTCCTCGACTCCAATTGTACAAACATGCAACACTTATTAATACAAAATAAGCCACTGGAAGGCCCGAATATTATACCAATATATATTCTCTCAAAAAATATCAGCAAAACAGTATAATTCAAAAAATTGTCGAGAGGCGATCAAAGCACATGTTTAACACACCAGAGAGAGAGAAAGAGAGAGAAAGAGAGAGAGAGAGAGAGAGAGAGAGAGAGAGAGTGTATGTGTGTCTGTGCACGTGAGCGAGAGAGAGAGAAAGAAAGATAGATAGATTCGCGGTCGGGAAGTGTAATGCCGTTCACGTAAGTTAGAAAGAGAGAGAGAGTGAGTGAATACGCGGACGCAAGGGTCGATCGGGAGAAGTGTAACGGCCGCGCGCGTGGACGCGCCGCCTTATACCGGGTCGATCGAGAGAGAGAGAGAGAGAGAGAGAGAGAGAGAGAGAACGCGCACGAAACCTGAGTGACAACAAGGCGGGTAACGGCGGCGTGTTTGGACGCGCTGCCTTACCGCTATCCCGACCGAGTGTTTGTGTGTGTGAGAGAGAGAGAGAAAGAGAGAAATAGATAGAGAGATCGTGTGTATGTCGCGTGCGAATAGTTTGTCGCGACGAGAGTGATCGGGTTGTTTATAGATAGCGCGCGTATTGATTATATTTTACTTGTAAATAAACATCTATTTAATTAGTGAGATCAATTAAAGAGTTTTGTTAGTTAAATCTGCGTACTATTTATTTCCGTTTTCCCCTCCTTTTTGTCCCGAATTAGGAGCCGCTGGAGACCGGAACTCCCTTTGAGAAAGGCCAGGTGAGTAAGGTTCCCCGCGAACGAGTGCAGGGAATCATCTGTTAACATCGGCGAGCGGGACAACCTGCCGTGTCACAGTCTATTCCAAATCTTATAAACGTAGCAGCAATTTTTTTAATTTTTCTAGTATGACGTGACACACGCTAATTGAGCAGCAAATGTGAGTTCGTGGTGCGTGTACGCACCACGAAGTCCCCACATTCCAAGTAATAATAGACATTCAGTATTCTGGTTATTCCCTTCGTACTAAAATGCACCTGTTAATTAATTTGCATAAATGTTTAACTTAATCAGAAAATAAGACGACATTGAATGCGGAAAGATTTTTTTTTCATAACAATCAAACGGGTTGAATCGAGCGGTAAAAATGACTTCGTGGTGCATGTACGCAGGCGATCGACGGAGAGCACGCACCACGAAGTCCCCACATTCCAACTAATAATAGACATTCAGTATTTTGGTTATTCCTGCGTGTTATATATGTAACTATACGAGTATCGAACCCGTTAGAGATATCGAGTGAATGCGAACCGACCTACCGGGAGTGTGAAGCTACTCGTCGACCGGAGCGGACTCACTCTCTGTCGGACCGCCGAATCGGCAACAACTGTGTATCTTAATCCTAGATAGTAAATTACTAAACTAATTACTGTTGTTTAATTATCCAACCTTTTATTATATATATATTTGGGAAGGCAAATATATTACATTGGCGACGAGGAAAACTTATTAAGAACCTGCAAATAAAAAAAAAAAAAAAAAAACGTGGATATGAAAAATGGCGACGGCGGAACAAGAAATAAAAAAAGAACAACAGCGCTTGACACAAATGTGGAAACAATTAAAGAAGGAAAAAGAGGAATTAGACAGAAGACAAAAAGAATTCATGAATATGCAAGCTAAGGAACAAGCACAAATTTGGCAAATGGCTTTTGATCATTTAGATGAAGGCAGACAGAGAAACGTAGGTAGCGCTTCGACAGAGGGAGGACGAGAGACGCAAGAAAGAGTGCAAGCAATAGGCAGTATCCACGAATACGACTCTAAAGAAAATTGGACCATTTGGGTGGAAAGACTGGAGCAGTATTTTATTGCAAATGACGTTCCCGAAAATAAGCAAGTGGCTACATTGTTAACCTTGATAGGTAACGAAGGTTACGCACTGTTAAAGAATTTGTGTATGCCGACCAAGCCAAGTTCGAGAAACTTCCGAGAACTGGTCGACATCATGACAAAACATTTGCATCCGACGCCGAGCGTCATAACACAACGTTACAAATTCAAAGAAAGAAAACAGAAGGAGGAAGAAGGAATTCGTCAATACGTAGCCAAATTAAAGGAGTTGTCGACATTTTGTGATTTTGGGGACAACCTGGAAAACCATCTTCGAGACCAGTTCGTCTGGGGCATAAAAGAGAGCACCATCCAGAGGAGGCTTCTTAGTGAAGAAAAGCTAACGTACGCGAGAGCAGTAGAGATCGCAGAGAGTCTGGAAGCAGCACAAAAGGACGTGACCACGATGGGTTCGGCAACAGGTCAAGAGGGCGCACTCCATTACGTAAAAGGAAAGAGAGGGGGAACCATCAGCCACAAATCGAAGAAACAAGGATCGAAGCTAAGTAACACGGATCGGAACCAATGTTTTTGTTGCGGGAAGAGCAATCATAAAGCGGGTGATTGCCGATATCGTTCGTATACATGTAATCGATGTGGCCGAAAGGGACATTTAATAGTAATGTGCTCGCAAAAACAACGTAACGGTGAAAATAGAGTTTCGGAAAAGAAAGATTTTAAAAAACATGAAACGAAAAAGGGTAAAGAAATAACCGAACATAACTATATAACCGAAATGGACGACATATCGGATGAGTTTAATAGAATTTTTGCGTTAGAGGAGATAGAAAAAGAAAAAGTAGAAAACTTTTTTAGGTTAGATCCGTGGGAAAAGCCGGTTAAAGTAATACTAGACGTGGAAAAAATAGCAATTGAGTTTGAAATTGATACGGGAGCGCCTATATCGGCAATATCGGAAAATGATCTATATAAATACGATAAACTACGTAAAATAAAGTTGGAGAAAACTGATAGATTTTTCGGAAGTTATGTAGGTGATTGTATGAAACCGGTCGGATTTTTAAATGTAAAGGTTAGGTATGATACAGTAGAAACGGTTTTGCAGTTGTTTATTATGCCAGGGAAAAGTCCTCCTATAATCGGTCGTAAGTGGTTGAGGTTATTAAAAATCCCAATAGATAAAAATTTAGGAAATAATCCGACGTTTAATAATATAAAAGATGGAAGTGTAACGGAAGAGACCGAACTAAAAAAAGAATTTAAAGAAGTTTTCAATAATTGTTTAGGCACGTATACCGGGAGAGAAGCTAAATTGTATCTAAAAGACAATGTCAAACCGGTATTTTGCAAACCACGACCGTTACCATACGCGATAAAAAATAAAGTGGACGCCGAATTACAAAGATTAATAGATTTGAAATTACTGATCCCTGTAGAATGTAGCGATTGGGCTTCTCCTATAGTGCCTATACCGAAGCATAACGGGCAGATACGCATTTGCGGCGATTATAAAATAACCGTAAACCCGAATTTACAAATCGACAGACATCCTATTCCGAGGGTTCAGGATTTGTTTACCACTTTAGGGGGCGCTAGTTATTATAGTAAGTTAGACCTTTCACAGGCTTATCAATAGATAAAGGTAGAAAAAGAGTCATGCAAAATGTTAACGTTATCGACGCATAAAGGGTTGTTAATGCCGACTAGATTAAGTTACGGGGTAGCGTCCGCACCGGGATTTTTTCAACGGGAGATTAAAAAGATAGTAAAAGGTATTCCCGGAGTAGTTTGTTTTCTTGACGATATATGCATAGCGGGTAAATCTACACAGGAACTAAAATTAAGAACACGAGCGGTACTAACACGTTTGCGTGACTGTGGGTTAAAAGTTAAAATAGAAAAATGCGATTTTTTTAAACAGCGTATTAAATTTTTAGGTTACGAGCTAGATAGAGAAGGTTTACACACCTCCCATGATAAAGTTAAAGCAATTTTGGATATTGCGAGTCCAACTAATGTAACGAAGCTGAAAAGCTTCTTAGGGATAATAAATTATTATGCTAAGTTTTTAAGAAATTTTTCGAGTACGCTAAATCCTTTGTATGAATTATTACAGAAAGATGTTACATGGAATTGGTCGGAAGAAAAAGAAACAGCGTTTAGAGAGGCTAAAAAGAAATTAGTTTCATCGGAAGTCTTAACACCATACGATCCAAGTCTACCAGTGAAAATTGCCTGTGACGCATCACCTTTTGGTATCGGTGCAGTGGTATCGCACGTATTTGAAAATGGAATCGAGAAACCATTATCTTTTGCTTCAAGGACTCTGACAAAAGCGGAAAAAGGATATTCTCAGTTGGATAAAGAGGCCTTAACACTTGTCTTTGGAGTGAAAACGTTTCACCAATATGTATTTGGAGCGGATTTTATACTGGAGACCGATCACAAACCGTGACGTATATTTTTGGAGACAAAAAAGGACTTGCCCAAATGGCAGCGAGCCGAGTCCAAAGATGGGCTTTATTTTTAAGCGGTTATAGGTATAAAATTAAGTATATAAAAGGTAAATTAAATGGTCACGCGGATAGTTTGTCACGTAGTCCAATCGAAATGAAAAGCGATGTAAAAGATTTCGAAGAAGAGAAAACGTACTTAAATTTCGTAGAAGAAGGTATTTTATCTATTTCTAATGATAGCATAAGAGAACTGACAAACATTGATCCGTTATTAAGTCAAGTAAAAAATTTTGTTAAGTTAGGTTGGCCGAAAAATGTAATTGAAAATATTAAACCGTTTAAAAATCGGGAAAGAGAATTAGCACTAGAAAGGGATTGTTTGTTATGGGGACACAAAATTATTGTACCGGAAAAGTTGCGACAAATTGTATTAAATGAACTACATGCGATACATATGGGTACAGTTCGAATGAAAGCGATGGCTAGATCATATGTGTGGTGGCCAGGAATTGACGCGGATATTGAAAAAATTACGAAAGAATGTAGGTATTGTTTAAAAGAAGCAACAAATCCGCCAAGATCGGAGCTTCATGTGTGGGATTGGCCCATAGGACCTAATCATCGCATTCATGCTGATTTTTTAGGACCGGTACAAGGTAAAATGTACTTGATTATTGTAGACGCGTTTTCAAAGTCGGTAGACGTGAAACAAATGCCAAATATTAAATCAAATACCACAATTCAAGCTTTTAAAGAATATTTTGCAATATGGGGTATGCCATATAAACTAGTAACGGATAATGGACCGCCGATTTCACGTCCGCCGACTTTGAAGAATTTCTAAAATGAAATGGTGTAAAGCATATTTTAAGCGCGCCGTATCACCCAGCGTCAAATGGAGCAGCGGAAAACGCGGTTAAAATTTTTAAAGATAAATTAAAAAAATTAGTGGAACAAGGAAATTCGGATCAAGAAGCCTTACAAAAGTTTTTATTATATTATAGAGCGACAATACACTGTACAACAAATTGCAGTCCTGCCGAACTGCAAATTGGCAGAAAATTACGCACGCGTTTAGATTTAATGAGAACCGAGGTAGAAAAGAATGTAATGAAAAGTCAAGATAGGCAAAAGAATTATTTTAATGGAAACCGTAGTATTTCATTTGAAAAGGGAGAGAAAGTTATGGTTAAAAATTTTAGCAAAGGAAATTGGCAAGGGGGTCAAGTTAGAGAAGTATTAGGACCAGTGACGTATACGGTAGAAACTGATAATAAAGTAGAGGGAAAAAGGCATGCAGATCAGTTAAGGAAATGTTCACAGGAAGTGCAATGTAATAGTAACCAGTTAGCGAAGGAAACTATGCGAAGAGTTTTACCCGTATACCCGACTGTAGGAGTTAATCCAAAATTTGAAATAGATAGTAAAGAACCTTGCGAAAAACAGAAGGTAGCGGATAAGACTGGTGTATCAGAAATAGAAAAATCAGCGGTAACGAATAGAATTAAGGAGTGCAAAACTTCGATTATTAGACGTTCCTCTAGAACACCTAAGCCGAGACAGATTTTAGATTTGTAATAATATGTAACGATTTAGTCCTTCGTTTTAAGTTTTGACTAAGGGTAGAGGGATGTTATATATGTAACTATACGAGTATCGAACCCGTTAAAGATATCGATTGAATGCGAACCGACCTACCGGGAGTGTGAAGCTACTCGTCGACCGGAGCGGACTCACTCTCTGTCGGACCGCCGAATCGGCCACAACTGTGTATCTTAATCCTAGATAGTAAATTACTAAACTAATTACTGTTGTTTAATTATCCAACCTTTTATTATATATATTTGGGAAGGCAAATATATTACACTGCGTACTAAAATGCGCCTGTAAATTAATTTGCATAAATGTTTAACTTAATCAGAAAATAAGACGACATTGAATACTGAAAGATTTTTTTTTTTATAAGAATCAAACCCCTAGTAGAATTGAAATCCATTTAATGAGCAGTACCAAGCCAGTTAAAGTAGAAATAGGCTAAAACTAGGTATATTTTTGGGGTTGCGATGAAACGCTTTTTTTAACCTTTGCTAGCTATTTTATAGAATAATTTATAAATGTTAGGATTGAACTAAGTATTTTGAAGGTTGTAAAACTAGTTTCCGTAAGCAGGATACCTGGCGCATTATAGGCTATGAACAAGGCTGCACAAATATTTCGGATCAATTTGGTGATTAATTTATAAAAGTTAAAGTATCTTGAAAATTAGTGTTTGTACGACGCAAACAATCGTCGGACTTGATCGGAAATGGTAAAAGGGATCAAATTTCACAACATGCTTCGCATTTTGTTTAGAACATTACCCAGAAATGAATACTTTATGTTTGGTGGTTATGCTCATTCCACTAAATGTGCAACAAATGGGCGAAAAAGCGTTTCATCGGGAGTCAATACCTAACCATTTTCGCTGTCCATTTATTAACTTCTCAGCTGTTTCTTATATTCTGAATTCTACTAGGGACGGATCCCTAGCGGAAATAATGATATGCGTATAATGTTTATAAATACTTAATAAAATTTATTAGCTTTTATTAAATTTTCATAACACTTTATAAAGTGCGGATTTTGGACTCTAGGAATAGTTTAAAAAATTTGGTAATGCTTATAAGATTTTATTAGTTATTTTTAAAATTTCGTAAATATTTCTAAGCTTTATTAGGTTTTATTAGATTTTTGTATTTCGAAAATATCGTGAAAAACGAGAAAATGACACTAATAGTAACTGTTGCATTTTCCTGTTTTAACTGTTTTTAGCTGTTTCTAAGTGATGTATGCAAAAAAACCAAAAGCTATTAATAAAAGATTGCTATTGGTAAATATTCATAAAAATTCTAAATACTTATTTACTATATATAATAATTTAAAAAAGTTATTAGTACTTATTAGCTTTTTTAAGCTCGCACATTTCCTTTGCTTTTGAAAAAAAAAACCTGAAAGCTAATAAAATCTAGCAAAAGCTAAGAAGAGCTAATAAAAGTTATAAATTCTTACTAACTATTAAGGGGGTTCCAAAGTCAATTTTTATCCTCCCTATCTTATCGACTGAGTAAATCAAATAATCGATTATAATTAGATAATTATATTATTATGCGGAGAAATAAGAGTTCATTGCCCTTCGTATATGGATTATTTAAGTATGTGCAAAATTTGGGACAGTAAAATTATCACGTTTTTGTTTAAACCCTTACCAAAAATTTTGAGTATGCTTCGCCCGTCTCACATTTTTGGTAATAAGGGATTAAATAAAAACGAGATAATATTTTTGTCTCAAACTTTGTACATAGTTAACTTATTCATATACGAAGGGAAGTGTACTCATAAATATATGCAGTATATTAAAAAAATAGTAGACTTTAATACCGCAACAGTAACAAAATAAAATCTTACGCCATAAATTACCGTTCGGTGGCGCTAGCGGTAGAATAATACGAAGGTTACGCGAGCGTAGCAGCCGCCATCTTAGACTGTCGGCTGCACGGCAAACTGTCAACTTTTTTCAAAGTTGTCGATTTGACGTGCAAACATATTGATATGCACACACAGGGATCATGAAACAAAACTTTTATGTTTATAGATTAAACATTTATGCAAATTAATTTACAGGCGCATTTTAATACGCAGGAATAACCAAAATACTGAATGTTTATTATTAGTTGGAATGTGGGGACTTCGTGGTGCGTGTACGCAGGCGCTCGATTCAACCCGTTTGATTGTTATAAAAAAAAATCTCCGTCGATCGCATGCGTACACGCACCACGAAGTCATTTTGACCGCTCGATTCAACCCCAGGCGGAAATTTATTTTTCCAGAAAGAGCTAAGAAAAGCTAATAAATTTTATAATCAATTTATAATATGCAGATTTTGGACCCTATTAACGTGGTGCCATAGTCAATATTTATCCTCAACATTTGATGTAAGCGGGAACACGAGACTTGCAATAGCCCACCAAGGGTTTTTGGGGTCGCTGATTACGATGAGCCGGTCAGTTAATCGCCATCACGTCAGGTTCAAGGTCATTTGAAGGTCAAATGCAGAAAAAAACATGGGAAAAAATCTGCGAAAATTCATACATATGTTTTTCAGGTCAGAGAATCCAAATCCGAGGTCGGTTCTTTTCATTGAGGTCAAGGTCAAGGTCATTTGAAG
Organism: Theocolax elegans; assembly: GCA_026168455.1. Lineage (NCBI taxonomy): Eukaryota > Metazoa > Arthropoda > Insecta > Hymenoptera > Cerocephalidae > Theocolax > Theocolax elegans. Next base: position 62,609,634 of record CM047427.1, read on the forward strand.
GTCAAAGGCAGAAGAACTCAGAAAAATTCTGTAAAAATACATGTTTATGTTTTTGAGGTCAGGGAATCCGAATCCGATGTCAGTTATTTTCAGTGAGGTCAAATTTAAGGTCATTTGAAGGTCAAATACAGAAGAACTCATGGAAAAAATCTGAAAATATTCATACATATGTTTTTGAGGTCAGGAGATCTGATTCCGAGATCGTCTAGGTTTTGCGAGGTCATGATTAAGGTCATTAGAAAGTCTTATGCAGAAGAACTCATGGAAAAAATAAAAAGACTTTTCAAAAATCGGTACGAGAACGTTTACGTTCTGTGGTAAATGATCTTCTTATTGCCTTCCTTTTATGTGTTTGGTTAGACTCTCTTTGCAAACTCCAACAATAGTCTGCTAGCATATTTTTGCCCCAAACACCTTGATATCTGTTTTCAAATTCCCTGAGATCCTGGTGCATTCTCTCTCCCTGCTCTTCACTGAAATCTCCTAGATTTTCGGGAAAGTAGTCGATATGAGAATCCAGAAAGTGAAGTTTCAAATTCATAAGACATCCAACTTCTTTAAAATTGGTCAACATTTTTGAAACAATATTTTTATAATCTGGATCTTTGTTATTTCCTAAAAATTTTTTTGTTACTTCTCTGAAACTTTCCCAAGCTGCTTTTTCCTTGTCTGTCATTAATCTTTGGTTTGGAGAAATATTCTATTTTATTGCACCAACGTAATACATAAACCAAGTAATATATACAATATAAATGAATATGAGGTTGCACCCAGGGCACCTCCACGTGGTGACGGTGGGCAACGGAGTTGTCTCACTATCCGGCGAAGCCCCTGGGTAGCGGCTTTCATGCCGTCATGGCAACCTCAATGAAAAAAATTACGAGACAGGGCGTAGGAAACCCAGAATCGGCGGCTGGCCAGGGTGGGAAAACGGGCCCGCAGGCGTCGTCATCATGCGACCGTAGCTCTATATCGGTGGGAAACTTGGCTGGTGTAGAGTCAAATGTTACAAGTCAATATCATTGTAAAAATGATCCAGATATCTTTTGTGTGGTTTGTGGAGAGTATACGGTGGGAGGTAAAGCTAAGTTCACAGAAAATTTAAAAAAAAAATATGAAGCATGCTATAGAATTAAAACTGATTCCTTAAGTAATTCCTTTACTCCAAGTGTTGTCTGTACAAGATGTCGCAATATTTTAAATGGCATCAAGAGAAAAATATTTTCGTCTCCGATGAAATGGAGAAAGCCAATGTATCATCCGTCAGATTGTTACTTTTGTTCAGTCAATATACAAGGATATAACCGTAACAATAAAAAATTAATGACTTACCCTCGCTTAGCATCTGTTACATTTCCTGTTCTTATAAATTGCGAACCTAATGAACAAGTGGATGATCCAGATTCTGTGACTGAAAATATAGATATGAAAGACCAATCTGTCGATACATCTCAAGAAGAGCAAATGGAAATACAGAGTAACTCTTCCAGTTCAGATGATGAAGTGAATCATGAATCAAAATTTTCTCAAGATGAGTTAAGTGATCTTTGTCGCGATTTAGGTCTTTCAAAAGAAGGTTCTGAGCTGCTGGCTTCAAGACTTCAGGAAAAAAAATGCTTGGCTTCTGGAACGCAAGTTACATATTACCGAACAAGAGAAAAATCATTTAGAAAGTTTTTTACAGAAACAAGTAACTTAATTTATTGCCATGATGTCAACGGTTTGGTTGAGAAATTTGGCATTAAATATGAACCTAGCAATTGGCGTCTTTTCATAGACTCTTCAACAAGAAGTCTGAAAGCTATCTTGCTTCACAATGGAAACGTTTATGCCCCTTTGCCTGTTGCTCATTCTGTTATATTGAACGAGGAATATTATAATATGCATTTTTTATTGCAAAAATTGAAATATGATACACACAGATGGGATATTTGCGGCGATTTAAAAATAAGTACTATTTTGCTTGGCTTGCAAAAAGGATTTACATCATATCCATGCTTTCTTTGTGAGTGGAACAGTCGAGCTCGAGATGAACACTATGTGAGATCAGTATGGCCTCCTAGAAAAGACTTAACTCCAGGGGTCAAGAATGTTGAAAAAAAAAGTTTAGTTCCATCATATAAGGTTCTTCTTCCACCATTGCACATAAAACTAGGCATAGTAAAACAACTTGTTAAAGCAATGAGTAAGGTTAAAAGCGCCGCTTTCATGCATATTTTTGAAATATTACCGTCCCTATCTGAAGCAAAAATTAATGAGGGTGTTTTTACGGGACCTCAGATAAGAGAGTTGCTGAAAAATGCAGAATTCGAAAGATTAATGACAGACAAGGAAAAAGCAGCTTGGGAAAGTTTCAGAGAAGTAACAAAAAAATTTTTAGGAAATAACAAAGATCCTGATTATAAAAATATTGTTTCAAAAGTTGACCAATTTTAAAGAAGTTGGATGTCTTATGAATTTGAAACTTCACTTTCTGGATTCTCATATCGACTACTTTCCCGAAAATCTAGGAGATTTCAGTGAAGGAGCAGGGAGAGAGAATGCACCAGGATCTCAGGGAATTTGAAAACAGATATCAAGGTGTTTGGGGCAAAAATATGCTAGCAGACTATTGTTGGAGTTTGCAAAGAGAGTCTAACCAAACACATAAAAGGAAGGCAATAAGAAGATCATTTACCACAGAACGTAAACGTTCTCGTACCGATTTTTGAAAAGTCTTTTATTTTTTCCATGAGTTCTTCTGCATAAGACTTTCTAATGACCTTAATCATGACCTCGCAAAACCTAGACGATCTCGGAATCAGATCTCCTGACCTCAAAAACATGAGATTTCAGATTTTTCATTTTGAGTATGCTTCGCCCGTCTCACATTTTTGGTAATAAGGGATTAAATAAAAACGAGATAATATTTTTGTCTCAAACTTTGTACATAGTTAACTTATTCATATACGAAGGGAAGTGTACTCATAAATATATGCAGTATATTAAAAAAATAGTAGACTTTAATACCGCAACAGTAACAAAATAAAATCTTACGCCATAAATTACCGTTCGGTGGCGCTAGCGGTAGAATAATACGAAGGTTACGCGAGCGTAGCAGCCGCCATCTTAGACTGTCGGCTGCACGGCAAACTGTCAACTTTTTTCAAAGTTGTCGATTTGACGTGCAAACATATTGATATGCACACACAGGGATCATGAAACAAAACTTTTATGTTTATAGATTAAACATTTATGCAAATTAATTTACAGGCGCATTTTAATACGCAGGAATAACCAAAATACTGAATGTTTATTATTAGTTGGAATGTGGGGACTTCGTGGTGCGTGTACGCAGGCGCTCCGCTTACATCAAATGTATTAGTAATAAATTTGTAAATAAAACAGTATGTGAAAAAGTAAGAGAAGAGGCGCCTTCATTTATTGATAATATAACTGTTTGCCGAAATTCAGATGAAAATTATATTGCGTTTTCGAGAAAAGTCTTACCAAAAATGTGAACCTAACCTCAACGAGGTGAAAAAATTTGATATTTTTGGTAAGACTTTTCTCGAAAACGCCACAATATTTTAATCTAAAATTCAGCACACAGTTAGATTGTCAATAAACGAAGGCGCTTCTTCTCTTATTTTTTCGCGGTTCTACTTTTTTATTAATTAATCATCAAAAATTGAGTATTAAACCCCCTTAATATTAAATATATTATCGTAACGTTCTATATACAAGATTGCATTCATTAACTGTTAAGAATTATTTCTTTACAAAAACGCAGTTCTAAAATTATCTAAAATCTTAATAGTTAAGAACTTCGTGTTAATATCAAAGAAATATATATTTTGTTACAAGTCAATGTAAATTTTTAGTAACAAATGCACAATTTCTCTCTCAGTGTGCATGTATTTATTACAAATATAGACATGCAAGTAAGTTGCTAATAAAGAGGGTTTTGTGTAATATTTCAAAAAATATTGAGCATCACAAATTAGCTCGTAAATACCGATTAAAATTCATATAATACTTTGTGATATATTATTATTATTATTATAATATATTACATTCTAGGTAACTATAAAAATGTGTATATTAACTGTACGTATTTAAGGTTATTAAAATCAAACAAAAACTGTAGGTTAAGTAAATATAAACGTTATACTAGTTTAAATAAAATGCTTAACAAATATCATTTTTATGAAGTGCAACTATAGTTTATTTCAACTTTATATTGATTCACAATCAGTCATTAATTTTATTTTAACTATGTTTAAACTTTACATAAATTTTTTAAATTATTTTAAACTAATTTAAAAATTAAAAACGTTTATTGCACACTTACCTCTAAACTTTATCTCGCCTTTGTATAAAGTTATTTAATTTGACATGTTTTACCATCTGTGATATTAAGTAATATTTCAAAAAATATTGGAGCATCACAAATTAGCTCGTAAATACCGATTAAAATTCAATATAATACTTTGTGATATATTATTATTATTATTATAATATATTACATTCTAGGTAACTATAAAAATGTGTATATTAACTGTACGTATTTAAGGTTATTAAAATCAAACAAAAACTGTAGGTTAAGTAAATATAAACGTTATACTAGTTTAAATAAAATGCTTAACAAATATCATTTTTATGAAGTGCAACTATAGTTTATTTCAACTTTATATTGATTCACAATCAGTCATTAATTTTATTTTAACTATGTTTAAACTTTACATAAATTTTTTAAATTATTTTAAACTAATTTAAAAATTAAAAACGTTTATGCACACTTACTCTAAACTTTATCTCGCCTTTGTATAAAGTTATTTATACATTTTATGCACGTTTTACAATATTTGATATGATTAACAAGAACTTTATCCCAACTTTATCTAAACTTTATAAGTATATACTAACGCCAAATTTATAATTGTAAGTTATGCAAGTTCGGCTCAGTCTCGTTGGACAACGTCATATAAAGTTTACCAAAACATGAAGTTTATATAAAATTAAGATAAAGAAAATTTTTTTACACGGGAACGTGCATAAAATAGTACCTATATTAAAACCGTTCGAAGTACGCGTTACTAACGTTCTGTATAGAGGTTGAAAAATAAACATTTAGAAATGTTTTTCCAATCAATTAAAAATTTATATTTTTCCAAAACCAAAGCGAATATTTCAACATACTTTCAACGTAAATAAATCATTTTAAAATACATTTTTTCCAATGTTTTTTAAACCTCCTGTGCTGTTAGGGATGTATATAAGTAATTATTACAAAGTAAAAAAGATCGAGCAACATTATGTACAAAATAATCTATTACAGCATGAGCTAAATACATTTTTATACATGATAATTAACTTACTAATATTTATTAATTTATTAATACACATGGAAAGTTATTGTGTATATTTGAGTCTTACAAGGTTCACACCCCAATTAACATTTATAACAAACTTTTGAATATGATTGCATTTGTTATTGATATATGTATTAGTTATATTAATATATTACATTATTAACGTGCTTAATTAACCTCCAAATATTTTTTATAAACAATATCAAGAGAAATAGAGTGACATTACATGTAACGAATACTTATACTTTGAGGTAAAACCAAATTTATTTAAGAAAGTATTACGATTAATACATTTTGTTACCAGAGAATGCGAGAGTAACTACATCATAGCTATTTAAGAATTTACAGCTCTTGTAATAACACTGTAACAGATATATTTGTACGATTGAAAAAAATCAAACAGACATAATTCAGACTAATTTACAATAACTAAATAGTCTTAACTAAAAACGTTTAAGTAATATGGATAAATAATTTTTTACGAATGTTGAATAAACATTTACTTTTACTGTACCATAATACTTAATCTTAAGACATGACAAAAATTATACAAACAAATAGCGCAGTTATAATTGATAGAACTACATCTAGAATAATGCTACACTTATACAATAAATAAAATTTTATAATAAATTATATTATATTAATAATCGTAATGATGCTTTTCTATATATGAAATTTTTTATTACATCGCATCGCAATTAAGTAACACTATTTAAAAGTTGTAATTAATGCATTATATGCTGTGTATGTACAAAATTATCATTGTTTATTCGTCAAAAATTAAGGTACGTACATATAATTTAATTTATTATAGTAAGTATTGTTGATCAGTGTTAGGTAGCATTGTTTTATTATATTTAAATCATACAACTATTAAATAATTTTTGTTTTTACAAAAAATATAATTTGTATAATATATTACACGCTTAATATTTATTAAATACTATATTGCTTTTCACATTATTGGAATGTCGGACCCAGAAAATGGTCATTTTGTACTTTCTTTTATAAATAAATGAATAAAGTTTTTAAAAAACGCTGAATGTCAAGTCCTTAGGTATGTTTTAAATAATATACCTAAATTTTTCCAGATTTTTAAATCCATAATTTAATCACGATGTTTGGGTTGAAAGATTATGCTTTTTTGGACTAATAATTACCGACCAAACATTGTTTACTCAATTATTATTTAAAAAATGCATTTTCGTTAAAAAATCGAAACGTCTAGCCCTTCCTTATGTTTTCAGCTGTCCGTATGAATTTTTTCAGATTTTTAATGCAATATTTTAGATATAATTTTTGGGTTGAAAGGTGCAGATTCCTGTATAATTTAGGTCCGACATCCCGTTAAAGTAAGGTGTATGCATAGTTATAGAATTTTAAATCGTATATAATATGTTTATTATCCAACTTAATATCGCTAAATCATTTTTTTCAATCCAAATACAACCCTGTTTTTTGGCAAACATTGAAATCCAAATTTAATAGATTGAAGTAAAATTATTTGTGTTATGCGCTCAAATTGTATAGTATTCGAAGGTAATTATTATCCAAAAGTTATCTTACTAGGTCCAAACAATTAAAGGTTGTTATAAAATATTATAAATTTAATATGATGCAAATAGTATAAAATAACGTACTAACGTAACTCGTGTAAAACCTTTAATAGAATTAATTACGTTATTGAAAATTTTGATATTTCGATATAATATTTATTTAAACTTAAAATTTTTACCTTCTAAAGTTTAAAGCAATATTTCATATTTTTCTGTTGTACAATTATCTATACAAGTTTCAACAAGTTATAATATTTATTTTTTTATTTTTTGGCACTTTTATAGATTTTTCTGCATACGTTAAATGTAAAATATATGTTACAAATATTTATCTAAATATTTAAATAATATTTAAATAATATTTAAATATTAAGATAGAAGTATTTAATGCATTGATAGATAAATGAACTTACATATTTGAAACATTTTTATAGAAAGTGTGTAATTTAGAACAATAAATTGTAAGCAAAAGTTTATAAAACGGATAAATGTCAAATTATTTGAAAATCAATAATATATTGTCCTCTCAACTAATTCTGATTAACATTTACGATATGTATAATTTAAATGTTTCAAAAATACAATTTTAATAAATCGATCAGTTTAATATAACTAAACCGTATTTTCTAATACGAAAAAAACCTAAAGTGTTTCATAGTTATCCTTAAAGTCTTCGAAGTTATGATCCTACGTAGTTACATTTAATGTAATAAAAGATGTAATCTTCGTAATATAACTATGATAAAAGTATTTGGATTGAGTCCAAGTTTTAACTAATTGTAAGTAAAAGTATAATGTAAAGTGTTTAATTGCTTCGAATTTATCGTACCATTCAAAACATGATAAAAAGACTAGTGGTACATTCTGGTTGATAATTTTTTAGCAATAGTTGTCGTCTGATAGTAACGAAATTTTTTCAAGCGTTTAATAACGGTGAAATTTAAATCGATTAATGCGCGATACTTTTCATTAAATATACTTTTTACGGCTCGTAACTTCAATTTCTAATAGCTAATAATTTAAACTGATATATTTTTCATCACATATATATTAGTATAAGTAAATATATCCAAATGTAACCAGTTTTGATAAAAAGACTAATCGTTCAATTCACAAATTACAACGAAATTATGAACTACATTCTAAATTGACTTGATCTTAAATAACGATGCAAATTCTCGGTTATTTAAAATATAATATACGCAAAACGCGGTTTGTTATAATCGGATTCACGTAGCGACGAATAAGAAATGCGTGGCTGCATCCACTAACTATCGAGTATTCGAATAATTAATTACAAAAGTCAGTCTTTAAGTTTATTTTGTCGGAATACGTCGGGATTTATCACGAATCACGATCGTACGGTACAATTGCGCTCGTCGCTGCCGTCGGAGCATTCGAGAAAACTATTGCAAATTCGTGATTTAGGTAAGCATTCTCCGAGAGGACATCGATGTCCTTTGCAGCTTGTCACTGTCGATGGTATGTTCGTTCGTGCCATCACCCGATTCATCCAATCCAAGTAGTGATAGACCTTTGTGTACACACCCGGTCGGCCTGGTCTGCCGCATCCATAACCGTTCGATGTAATCCCTGAAAAATACATTAATATTTTATAGTAACCGGAAATAAATTATCGAAGGAAAACAGTTAGTTTAATTTAGCCACCAATTAGTATTTTAACGGAACAAAAATCTGCATCTCGGAATATTAAATATTTATTTTGTACCAAAGTATATCTGCTTTTTATCACATAAGTTAAATTGAAGTAACTTTTTACTCCAAAACGCATGAATAAAATTTAAAATAAATGTAAGGAGATGTTAGAGCTACATTTGAAAATTAAATAATTTTTTAAATATATAAAGAATAATAATTGATAATAATCGCTTCGACCCAAAGATGATTCCCTTTATATACCTTCAAAATAAATAATAAGAATAATAAATTGGAGAGTTCGACATATTCTTAAGATGAACGAAGAAAACCTCAGGAATAACTCAATTTCCATGTCCTACTTACCGTGTAGGGTATATTTATTATCGGATTCGGAACAAACGAGAGGACCTCCACTATCACCAAGACATGCATCCCTTCCACCATCATTAACGCCAGCGCAGAGCATTCCGGAAGTTATTCGGTACAATGGCAGGAACAAAGTTTTTCTCCGGCATTCCTCAGCCGATATTATTGGAAGTTCAACTTCTTGTAGGGTATCAGCTAAAAATTCAAATGCATAAGTTTATAATATACAAATTATACATTGAATTTAAAACATTTAATGTTATTTAGCAATATATAATTTATAATGCATCATTTGATCGAATACTATCATGACATTGACTAGCAGTTTAATTAAGGTTTAATAATTATTATTTTAATTCAATTATCGATATCGATGTTAATGAAAAATAGTATGAAAAATAGTATAAAAATAGTATGTATTATCTTACGAAATATTCTTCTAATTTCAAAGAGTTGCCCCCAGCCTGTAACGGTGCAGGTTGTACCACTGGTAGGTTCTGCTGTCGGTAAGCAAATTGGCCTTACATAGTCGCTAAAGGTAACCGGCTTCTCTAATCTGAGTAGAGCTATATCGTTGATAAAACCACTATCTATGTATTCCGGATGCAGGATGATATAATCGAGTCTGATCACCTGCTCGTAGGGACTTGGAAAACTTCCTCTTCGAGTTGCTCCGATTCGCGCTACCCAGTATTCGTTTTGGGCACTGAAAATAATTTTATCATTTTATTATTATCATACTACACTCTAACCTTTATGCAGGTGCTGATTGCACAATTATTAATTTTATGTTTTATTGCTTACTGTTGCGTTACTATTCCATTATTTACTAATTATTATACTAAGAATATTGCTTAAAATCTTATAGAACATTTACATAAGTACGAAATGATAATTCAATAAAAATCGATCATATTATAAGAATTTAAAGCATACGAGTTATTTACCGACTAACAAGTATTGTTGTTACGAAAATTAATTGTTTCGCAAAAGTAAATCGTTCTGCATTAATATCTAAACATTTTTAAAACAATTATCCTCGTTATTTAATGTATTTCGTGTTGTAGCGGAGGGCAATGCTCTGTTCGTAAATCGATCGGATTGTAAGAAAAAGGGTTTAATATCTCCTTAGTAATATTGTACATAAATAAAGTTAACAAAATAGTTACCGATAGAAGCAATGCGCAGCCGATACAATCCATCTGTCGTTTATGACAGCACCTCCACACTGGTAATCGCCTTCTTTGTATAATGCCACCTGCCACGGCCAACTTCCAGCCGACGAACTACCGCCACCAACAATCCGGTAATGACGAGAGCTAGCAAATTATTTATTAATTCTATATTTCACATTTTAAAATAATTGGCATGTAGCTTTCTCAAATTAACATGTCGATCCAATATGTATAATATATTACTCCAATATAGTATAATTTAATTACTTAAAACAAAACTAGCATTTCTAAAAATATTCTTCTTTTCAGATTGAAACTTATGTAGCTAGTTATAGCCAGCTAAAAAAAATTAATCTATTTGTATTATAAAAAAAATACACATCTACAAGAATTTTTCTTCATTGTAAAAAAATTGTGTACAATCAAATTGAATTTTTTATCAACTGGCATAGAAAATTTTAGATGGCATCAATTAAAAATATAATAAATTTTCTTTTTTAATATTTTAAAAATTTTTTAGAAATATTTTCTTGCAAAAATACTATAAAGTTATATTGAACATATTATTATCAATCAATTAACAACGGTATTTGTTCATAATAACAAAATTCTGTTTAATTAGATTGAATTGATTTAATCTGATATTAAAAACTTTTGATGGTATCAATTAAAAATATAAAAAATTTTCTTTTTTACTTTTCTTACGATTTCTAAAAACATTTTCTTCCAAGAAAAAGGCTAGTTCCACATTAGACTACTGTAGAAGAACAAAATTTTAATAAAAATTACATTTTAGATTATAATTTTTTTCTCAAAAACTAATACATCAAAAATTCTAAAATTTTTACAGCATAATGATAATATGTTCTATTTTCACGATTTTTTTTCAACATATTTGATAAATTATTTTCAGAGATATAAGCAATCAAACATTTTGTATAAAAATATATACTACTTAATAATTTAGGTAATAATAAATATTTAAGCTGACAAATAATACAGATCGAAACTACGAAAAAGACTATTGTTTCTCAAAATTTCAAGTGGCTTAAATGCTTTTTATTCCCGAAAATGTTCGACATAGAAACTCCAATTTTTTCACATTTTAATTTTTTTAATAAAAAATAATCGATATAATTACTAGAAATTTTTACAGTTTATGACTTTTATAAGGTTCCTTCATGATAAATTCCTTTAGCTTATTTAACTGATTAATTTCCAAAATATAAAAAAATTAAAAAAAACATTTTTTCAAATAATAAAAAAACTAATAGACATAATTAGTTAATCCAAAATCGAGCTGATAGATTTTTGTATTCTCTATAAAGTACATTTGGTCCAGTTAAAAAAATTAATAAAATAATCAAAATTTTTAAAAAATTAATTTTTCGATAATCGTAAGTTGTCTTTAAAAAAACTATTTAGGGGATATATAACCAAAGTCTTTTTTGGAAACTCAAAAGCAAGCTACACACGAGAGCTGGTCGATATTGACTGAGTAGTTTCGAAAATACGTCGGTAATCATGTACACACACACACACACAGACATACAGACATTTTCTAAAAACACGTGATTTTGACTCCCGACATGCGAAAACATATATATAACATGGCGAGTCGAAAAATTTTACTATTACAAAGCTTCCTCTATGAGGAAGCAAAAGTATACTACAGTACTAGCGCATAATCTACAGTTAACTGATTGTAATCAATCAAAAGTTCTATACCTTGCTTGAGATGGCATCTGCGTTCTAATTCCACACTCAAAGTTTTTGCATGTTACTTTCAAAACTTGACCATTCAAACATTTCGTTTTTTTGAATGTTAAACTTGTTTTATGCGTTGATTTATCGTCGTTCAAAGATAAACTATAAAATATCTTATCCGACGATGGATTCTCTTCTTGAATTTTCTCAACTTTGTCGAAATCCCTGTAAAATTTAATGTACCGGTTATTATTTATTATTTCTAATTTTGCTTATATTATCTTTGATACGCATCATAAATTGGATATACATTTCATTATTTTTACGGAATAATAACTATACTCACTGATAAGTTATTGCTTTGCAAACTGCACGACCAAGATCCTCAACAGTCCAGGTTAAATGCTTATGCTGCAGGAAATTGTCACTGTCGCTTAAGCACAATTTACCCCACTCGCCATTTTTTCGTACATTTAAGTATCCTCTGTCGTTGTAACTATTTACCTCCAGCCTGTTTACGATCTTGACAATGGAATCATCGGGTTTCATACCAGCTCTGATCAAACTTTCAGACCTAATCAAATTATTTTTTATTTTTGATGACGAGATCTCCCTTCCCGATACTACATCCGTTACATTTTCATCGTTTACGGATAAATTGCCATCAACTGCTCGATCGGCTACAGTCGTCTCTTCATCAATATTTATATCTTTACGATCGATGGCGGTTAAATCATCTTCGTAGACACCTTCGTTATCTTTGGTGAAAAATTGCTGGTGCATTTGGGAAGTTCCTCGATGATTAATTTGTTGTTCGTCATCTATTAAAGCAGCACATTTTTTTTCGTCTTCACCATGTGGACAATCTTTTATACCGTCGCAAACATTCGACTGGTCAATGCATAATCGATTATTACCGCACACAAATTGACCATCTTTACACCAATCTGTGGTAAAAATGTAGTAATTTGTTGTTATAAATTTAAATACTTTTTACCATTGTAATAACTTACAACATTACTATATATTAAGGATTAATTACCGCAATTTGACTCATCGGAATAATCCCAACAATCGAACGTTCCATCGCAAATCTTTTTGTGCAGCAGTTGTGCTTTCAGAAAATCAGCACATGTGCAATTCGCTTCATCCTCGGAATTACTGCATTCACCAAGCATGTTACATCTCGCGCTATGTGGTAGGCATTTACCATCCCCGCATTGAAATCCATGACAAGGTTCTACTCAAATAATTATATAGCAATTAGAATTTGTATCGATAATATATTATTGCATACGCAATAAATATAATTAAAATTACCAACATTAAGTTTGTAAATAAATTAAATAGGTATCATGTATAAGATTAGATTAAGTTAAGTTTTCTTACTTTAAATTAAATATGAAAGTATGCTTTTTAATGTAAAACAGATAGCGTAGACCAAAAAATCATGAATTTATAACAGATTAATATAATGTTATGTAATTTGCAACAAAAAATGTTCCATATAGACACAAATATATCTCTTAAAAATTTATGTGAATTAAAAAGTTATTTGCATTGTCCTTATCATTAAATAACATTCTTCGAATTATTTAATCAAAGATTTACGTTTTTTATATTTTATATTTTCAAATCCAAATATAAGACTACTGATAGATAGAATATTTGCATTAAATCCGTATGCTGTAACTATCAAGATACAATGTAATTTTTGTATATGAGAAATTTTTTCTTTTATCTTCCGTAACTCCGTCTACATAATAGTAGTTTTTAGAAATGTATTAATGCAAAAAATTCCTTTTTTATTAGTGTTTAAGACGGGAAAACTAATTTATTAAAAATTATATAGTTTATAATAATTACAATATACTTCGATTACCATGATTTTTACTATATTTTATAACAAATATTAATATTTATACAGTAATTTTTGTTATTGTTTGTGCTAAAAAATAATAAAAAAGTGTGATTATTTATTATCTATACATAATAACTATTGTGATAATCTAACAAGGAGAAAACATAGCTGAGCATGAATTTGTTTGAAACTGTGGATTATAATTGTTTGGCCCTAATTTAAAAACTCGTAAATCAGGGTTTTGGTTCATAGACCCCATAAAGATAAAGATATTCGATATTTAAAAATTTTTAAAGTTAAAAATAAAAAAACCTACTGCTGCCCTTGACAAAAACGAAAAGAAAGGTGGCATCAAGAGCTATTGTTTGCGTAGTTTAAACTGTTCCAATATTATGTTTAATTGAAATATAGTTACAAATCTACGTTAATTTTTATACATTGTAACGTGCATTATTTTAGCACGTTTTCTAAGTGCAATTAAACGCATTTTATAATTGCAGTTTAAGCTGAAAAAGTAAGTGTCAGTGAAAACAGAGAGACGCGCCTTGCTCTCTCTGTAGCACCTTAAACTGTCAGTGTATAATATTATTCGTGTATGTGTATCTTAGTGTAGGGTATTGATTCTCGATCGAAGGAAAAGAAAGACTAAAAGTTATTAATTTTTGATTTTTTATTGTGCTCGAAAACTGGGGAACGCGCAATGCTTCCGTCAGTAAAGAGCTTTTGATAAAAGTCTGCAGATTGGAGATTCCCAATTGTATGAAAAAGAGAGATCGATCGAATCTTTCTTTTCCTTTGATCGAGAATCGAAACTCTACACTAAGATACACATACATGAATAATATTATACACTAACAGTTTAAGGTGCTACAGAGAGAGAGCAAGGCGCGTCTCTCTGTTTTCACTGACACTTACTTTTTCAGCTTAAACTGCAATTACAAAATGCGTTTAATTGCACTTAGAAAACGTGCTAAAATCATGCACGTTACAACATACTATTACATTGATTTTTTTCTGATCAAACCTATCTTTTAAATATTAAAAACTATTTAAAGAAACCAAAGTTTAAACAATAGTTCTTGATGTCAGCTTTCTTCTTGTTTTTATATAGTAGCTGTGGATCTAATAAAACTTCAGTTATTTAACACATCACGTAAAGATTTTTCCATCCAAGATTTTTTATAAATATCGGATATCTTTATTCCTAGGGCCCACGTGACAAAACCCTGAGACAAAGGTCTTCTTATTTGAACCAGAGAATCATTTTCCACAGTTACAGAAAAATTCGTTTCCCAAAAGCCTCTTTGTAAACATATTCCAATATTATTATAAAATATTATACTTATAGTGTATAAATTACAGCAATACAAGAGATAAATATATTAAATATTCAGTAATTCTTATATAAATAAACACTTACGAGCTTGACTGGTTTGATTTTCTTCAGTTGTGGAGATCATTTTGTCATTTCTTTCTTCAGCTTTAGTCAACGTTTTTGTAATTACAGGTACACCGTCGCGACTAAGTGTAAAATTAACTGTTTTTTCTTTAGGAACAATCGCAGCAGTCTTGTTTTCTCTTGCTACCATATCTGCTATTTTTTTTAATTTTTCCAAGTTTACTAGATTATCTGGTCTAAATCTGGTAATGACATTAGGCACCGTCAATACCGAATTGTTTTTCGTTGGCTTGTCCGTCCCATCATTACCAATTCGTACTTGAGCGAGTTTACGTAGATTGTCTACTATGAACTTGTCCTTATCCTGTTCCGTCGCAATTTTCCGGTCTGAATTTTGTGTATCCGTAACATTATTAGTCGGTTTAATTTTATTATTACTACTAGTGGCATTGCTGAAATCGGATGTTGCGTTATTTAAAACTAATTTTAGTATCATCTGATCACCTTGAATGGTCGAAGAGACTTTCGTACTAATCGAAGTGACAACTTCAACGATTTGTTCGATCGTTCCGACATTTGGCTTTTTGTTCAAGTCGCGCCGCTGATCTCGTTCGATGTTTTGCAATCCGAATAATTGCTCGAGCAAAACTTTATTATCTGAGGTATTCGATGTTGCGCTTTTACTGTCACCAAGTGATGTTTTTTTTTCTTTATCTAATTTTGGACGAGGTCTAATTGGTCGGCCAACACCTACAAAATGCGATAAAGTTAGTTCCAAGCAGCAATTTTATCTTTTTAAAGATTAATACGCTCGTGAAGTTTTATGTTATATTAAATTTAACGGTCTGTACGAGCCAGAATATATAAATATTCATAATCATCAGTCAATGGTCTGCTACAATTCGTAGCCTCTACGACAAACTGAATGAGTATAAACAATTTAATTCTGGAGACTAAGTAAGTTAAATTGAAAATATTAATGTGGAAATAAAAAATATATTGAAGGTAACTTTAAATACAAAGATAAAGAAAATGTATGACAAAATCATAAATGTAATAAATGTTTCGACCACAAACTAGAAAGGTTATATATACCCCACCCCTTACTCTAAAGGTATATATATATACCCCACTCAATAGTATTGTTCTTGGTCAATTTCGATATAAATTCAATATTCAATGTCTAAGGTAGATTGCCAGTCCTTACTGACGAGACCAACTGGCAATTGTGGTCGAAATATTTATTACATTTATAATTTTGTCATACATTTTCTTCTTCTTTGTATTTAAAGTTACCTTAATAATATTTTTTATTTCCACAATAATATTTTCAATTTAACTTACTTAATATTCAAAATTAAATTATTTCTACTCATTCAGTTTGGCGTAGAGGCTACGAATTAAAGCACACCATTGATTGATGATTAAGAATATATATATATAATGACTCGTACAGACCGCTAAATTTAATATAACAACAATTTTATCATTAGAACATAATAAATTAATTGATTTTATGACATTAATTATGACAAAATAGTTGATAGAATACCTGTGTTACTTTTGACAGGAGCTAATGTAACTAAATCTATAACTACATTAGCCTTCAGAGTATCGTTGTAAGTTTTTTTCGTATTTTGTTGTATTACTGTTACTTGACTAGAATTTTCATTTGTCATGTTTCTCTTTTCTCCAACATTATTACTGGCATTCGTTGGCGAACCAGGTGTGTATTTGACTGCATCAAGCTATGAAAAAATATTGATTAATATTATAAGTTTCATAAAGTCTATATAAGTCTATATAAGTATATATTTATCTTACCTTAACAAATGTCGAATTTCTGGGAGGATAGGTGACCGTTTCTTCGGAAACAACCAGTTTCTCGCCGGTATCGTAATCCGAGTGTATGATTTCTGCCATCGCTTCTGTTGTCGTTAGTTTTAGCACCTTTTCATCGTCGATCATTATTTCCGTAGTCGCTGCCGTACTGCCTGGTTCCTCGCTAACGTCTTTGACAAACGTTTCGATCTCAACTATTCTTTCTAAATTTGGTATTAATCCTTGACCTTTTGTTGCCATAGGCTTGGTCAACTTACTGAGATCTTTCGTCTCTGTACCATTGATAGACGTTTCTTCTTTTACTGGGTGAATTTTGTCTACGGGGATTGTGTGACTAAACGGTTTGATAGCATCCGGAATGCGAACTAATGGAGGTTTGGAGCCTCCATTCAAATCAGGAGTATTATAACTGGTATATATAGGTTGATTTTCCTTATCTTGGTTGTACTGAGAATCCTGATTTGATAATTCTAATTTTTCTTCTGTTTCTTCTGCCATAATTTCGCTATATTTATTCCGACTTTCTAGATCTAGTGAAATAATAATTCAAACGGTATTAACATAATTAACTAAAAACTGTAGTAGAAGCAAAACTTCGAAAATTATAGTAAAGTATTAAATATATATTATATTAATATAATATTGATATTTGTCGCTTGTGTATATATATTGTAATATTCAATAATATAAATTTTCTTTTTATTTGTATGTATAATTATTTGTACAATGTCTATAGTTATCGCTGATAAAAATAATTTATAAAAGTAACAATTTACTATCGAATTATTTTATATTATCGAATTATTATTATTATTATTCACAATAAAAACGCTTGGTCTTAATACTAAATAAATTAACTAATAATATTATACTGACACACGCAGCCTCACTCACACAGCATCATCCAGCACAGATTCCTCGGATTTTTATATGTCCACGATCTCGGTGAATTGCAGGCGAGAAAATGATTTGTTGACAGCATCCAGGTTTGTTGGCGGTTGTGCTCGCATATACGCCTGGTACCATGAACAGCTCTTTTGACGAGAAGACGTATTATACAACATCCAGGGAAGTTGACGGCAATGCACGTATGCGAGGCTTACACTTCGGTTTGAGATATAAGTATTATGCGCGTCCACATATTATCAACTTATCGTGTAAACCGTTGTGTAAAATATGTATGTATATATATATGTACGCCGTATTAGTTTTACTAAATAAGACTACGAGTACTACAAATTATGTATGTATTCAACCATGGTCAAGTAATAAGTGAAATTTGTCTCCGAGTCAGATTCGAGGTGAGCGACTCGGCGATACCTCCCCACTCTTCGGGAGTCTTAGCCGACTTATTTGCGCTACCTCATGTATACATGTTCGTATTCTAAATAGTATAGTCTTCGCCTATTACATTATTCCCCTTTTAAAAGTATTATGGTGAATAATAGTTTAAAAATAGCCTCAAGAACTTCCTCTTGCAATTCGCTGTTCTTAATAATTTTTCTTCTTTCGTGTAGGTATATTGTTCTTTCTTGATTTCATTCATTCAATACACATCCTTACATACTATAAATCTCTCATGCAATTATCTATATTAATACTAATTAATTTTACAAAACGTTGTATAATAATGTACATGCTTGTCTTTGATTTTTACATTTAAATTTACTATATATATCTTACAAAATAAATAAAATATAGCATAACATATAAATTTAGTTTATTATTGTTTCAATCGTGACTTATCTTTTAGCATATTATTTTATAACCTAACTACTTGTCGATTAACAATATTTTCTACACAAATAAATAACATTTACTTATAAGCATAATTTTTTCTTTTTTATTTTACACTTAGAGCACTAAATAGATTCAATCATTCAATAGGGTTTTTGTAAATAATTATATACACGTAGGTCAGCGCGATTATAATTGCCAATTATTTTATTCGGATCATCTTTATCAACCAATTGATAAGCGTTTGCATTGAATGCACGAGATATAATGTATGGTCCATAATATAAATGAAAAAATTTAGCTATTTTCTTTTCTATTAAACTAGATTGTTTGGGTACACGTAATAGAACTAAATCACCGATATTTATAGGAACATTACTAATTGTAGCTTGTCGCTCCTTTTGGCGCCGATGCAGCTTATCAGTCCTTTGATTCGCGATTTCTACTTTTATCTCGTGTGGTTCTGCCAATTCGTTAGGAAATTTAAAAAATTTTCGTATTTTCTCCGATGGAGATACGCCAAAATGCAACTCATAGGGAGTATATCTCGTCGTTGTATGGGTGGTAAAATTTAACCAATAATTTATTTGTGGTAAATGCTTTGCCCATGCCGTATGTTTTTCGCTGCAGTACATTCTAAAAAACTTTCCGAGCTCGCGCATTATTCTTTCGGATGGATTTGCCTGTGGATGTCTAATAGAACAATATACAGTTTCGATATTATTGTCATTCATAAAATCTTTCCATATTTGCGACCTAAATTGCGTTCCGTGGTCACTCAGAATTTTCTCCGGTTTTCCAACCTTTTCAAAATATTCGCGCAGCCGATTTACAGTAGCTTGTGTAGTAGCTTTCTTTAATGCATATAACGACACATAACGCGAGAAAATATCTAATACTACAAGGATATACTCGACACCCCCGGTCGATCTTACAAGCGGTCCGTAATAATCTACTGCTATAAATTGATTAGGTTTTTCTGCTTTGACCTGTAAAAATCGTCCAGCCATAGTTCGATTTATATATTTTGTACGCTGGCATAAGTCACAGCATGTGATAAATTTTTTTATAAAATTTCGCATATTACGCCACCAAAAATGTTTTGCTATCTCCGAAAACGTCTTAAAAAATCCGCCATGACCAATACGTAAATGAATTTCGTAAACCAAATTACTTTGAAATGCGTTCGGGACTATAATGCGCCAGTTTCCGGACAGACTCGTTTTCCGAAAGATCATATCTTTATATAATTGGTAATTCGTTAATTTTTCATTTTGCAATTTAACCCTTAACTCTTGAAGAAACGCATCTTCTTTTTGTAATCTATTTAAATCTTTTAATTGTGGAAACCATGTTTGTATTAATTTATTCGCAGCCGTACCATCCTTACTTATAATATTTTTTTCAAAAAAATCATTATTACTCGTTTCCGATATCTCAGACACATTTCTACTAAAATAATCGGCTAAAACATTTTCTGTACCTTTGCAGAATTCTATATCATAGCGATATTGTTGCAGAACAAGTGTCCATCGCATTAATCGAGAAGTATGGTACGAGGTTTTTAATAAAAATATCAAAGCCTGATGATCCGTTTTTATTTTAAATTTTTTACCTAATAAATAATAACGCAATTTAACTACCGCATATATTACCGCTAAAAGCTCTAATTCGCACGTTGAATAATTTGACTCGTACGCCGTAAGACATCGACTCACCACTGCTATTATAATTTGTTCTTTATTGTCGTTGTATTGATATAGTATTCCGCTTATTCCGCTTTTACACGCGTCCGTTTGCAAGATGAAAGGGCGATCTGTTAAATAATGATTTAATAACACATGCCGCGCAAATTGATTTTTTAACTCATTATACGCAATTTTATGTTGGTTAGTCCATACGAATTTATTTTTTTCACTTAATAAGGTTCTGAAAGGGTTTATAAAAGTCGCGTACTTATTATAAAATATTCGATAATAATTGCACATTCCAATGAAGCTCTGCAATTCTTTTCTGTTTCTAGGTTCTGGCAAATTCATGATTGCTTTTACCCTTTCGGGGTCGGGCTTTATTCCTTTAGAACTTAGAATATATCCTAAAAAACTGATATTTTCTTTACAAAAGTACGTTTTTGACATATTTATTGTCAAGCCAGCTTCACGTAATTTTGAGAAAAAATATCTTAAATGTTGCAAATGTTCTGAAAAAGTTCTCGAGCGAATAATTGCATCATCTACGAACAACGTTAAAAATTCTTTATCATCATTATCGAATATTGAATTAAGTGCTCTTATGAACGCCGCACCCGATACTTTTACTCCAAATGGTATTCTACGAAAAACATATGTCTTTCCTTCTATTATAAACGCAGTATATTTTCGTGATTTTTTGTTTAAAGGTATTTGAAAATATCCCTGTGTTAAATCGGTACTACTAAAATATCTACGCCCTTCGTTATTTTGCAATATTTCATCGACTCGGCACGTTCTTTCCACATCGTCTTCGAGATATTGGTTTAGCTGCCGCGCATCGAGACATAATCTTACTCTTCCGTCTCTCTTAATTACTACGCGTACGGGATTGCAAAACGGGCTATTTGATCGTTCAATTATTTCTGTTTCTACCATTCGATCAATTTCTTTCAATACTCTTGATTTATATGCCAGCGGTATAGCGTATGTTTTACGTATGTTTGGTTTTTCTGTGTTTAATTGAAATTCATACTCGAAATTTTTCATTTTCCCCGGGTCGTCAGAAAAAACCTCTTTAAATTCCCTTACAAGATTTTTTAACGATTCTACTTGTTTACTGTCTAATTGCACGGTATTGCTTGTTGCCTGGCTCAGAGATATCTCGAAATCGTCTTTACGAGATTCACAGCGCTCAACATTCCCCGCCTCAAGAAAAAAATGACCTGTTTCATTTTTTTCTTGACCCGGACAATATTCTCTCACTTCGGACAAACTCGAAAACTCTGTGAGTCTATTTACAAGCTTGGTTTTATATTCGCACGGTTTATTCAACGTAAAACTAATATATGGTTCTTGTATTTCAAATTGTCCTATTTTTACTAGTCTTTCTTTTCCGTCAATTAACACGTTATTTTCCACTATCGCGTCTATCCCTATAATTATATCATATATTAAATCGGGTACAACTAATAAAATTAATTTTAACACTAAGTTGCTTATTTTTATTTCCGCGTATATTTGTTTTTTTATTTTATTTGTTCGTTTTCCGAACGCACCCGTGATAAATGTATTAGTTACCGGTAATATTTTAACAGATTCCTTATTTTTAATTTGATTAAACGCTACTTGAGATATTAAACTAACACTACTGCCAGTATCTATTAAACATTGCATTTTTATCTCTTCTATTGTCACTAATATTCGCGGACACCGAATTGCTTTTAGTTTAGAATCGACAATTTTGCTCTCGCCAAAAATTACATCATATGCCAGATCTTGTACTTCAATATTACAACCCTCAACTAGACCTGTTTCGTTAGAGTTGTTTATTCGTTTTCCGAACTATTTTCTTCGTTTGCATTATTATGTATTTCGGCGATAACAATTTCGTCCTCATTTATTTCTTCCTCATTTACCGTGTCCAGCGCAGAGATCGAGTTTTTATTTTTATTTCTATATTCATTCGCATATGTTCGATCGCGCCCCTGATAATTATTTTCATTTTTCGCATAATAGTCTGAGTGATTCCTGCTTTGATAATCTTTAGAATTGTATACTTTCGCATTTGCACGGTTTACATTATTTTGATTTTGTAAATCTCCGTTCGTATTATATTTTCGCGAATTTAAATTTATATTACTATCACGATGTGAGTTTCGCACGTCTGAACGATAATCTCTCTGGCTTAATCCTTTGTTATTATCGTCTCGCTCGAACGCGTGATTTTTTGTACGCGCTTCGTCGGCTCGGTAGAGTGCTTGAGTTACATCAAATGTTCTTGCTAAATTTGTGCCTATCATCGCTATTTGTATATCTCGCGGCAATTGACTTATAATAATACGATTTCTTTGATATTCTGTGTATGGGCAAACAAAACGATTGGCTTCTCCTAGACGCAAATAAAAGTAATCGATATAGCTACCGCTCCTATATTTTTCGGCTTTCCAGTTTTCTTTTACGCGGTCTTGGATTTCCTCTGACAAATATTCTTGTCTGAATTTAAATATAAAATCATTAAAATTAATTAACTGCCCACGAATGGCGTTAAACCATGCTAATGCTCGCGAATTCAATGCTTCCGCAATGGTTTTGGCTTGAAAGGGCTCCGGTATACGCTTGATCATAATAAATCTCTCTAAATCGCACAAAAATTGTGCGGCATCTTCGCGTGGATGACCGCCAAACAAGGGTAATTTAATTTCTTTCATCCATTGCCTTGACCATTCGTTTTCTCGGACTAAAGACATATTTCTATTCATCTCATCAATTTGTCGTGCTAAATATCTTAATTGTAACTGTAAATCGTCCATTCGCATATTTAACCTATTGATGTTAAAATCTATCCCGTGTTCCGGTGGTATTTGCCATAAATCCGGCAATGACTCCGCGCGATTTCGATACGCCATTTTATTTTATCTATTTATGTATATATATATTGTTAATCTTTCTAATTTTACTTCTTATTTATTTATTTATTTTTTTTCCTTTTTTTTTTATATACTAATTTCTGAATTCGTTAGCCCTAAGTTGGGTCGCCAATTGTAATATTCAATAATATAAATTTTCTTTTTATTTGTATGTATAATTATTTGTACAATGTCTATAGTTATCGCTGATAAAAATAATTTATAAAAGTAACAATTTACTATCGAATTATTTTATATTATCGAATTATTATTATTATTATTCACAATAAAAACGCTTGGTCTTAATACTAAATAAATTAACTAATAATATTATACTGACACACGCAGCCTCACTCACACAGCATCATCCAGCACAGATTCCTCGGATTTTTATATGTCCACGATCTCGGTGAATTGCAGGCGAGAAAATGATTTGTTGACAGCATCCAGGTTTGTTGGCGGTTGTGCTCGCATATACGCCTGGTACCATGAACAGCTCTTTTGACGAGAAGACGTATTATACAACATCCAGGGAAGTTGACGGCAATGCACGTATGCGAGGCTTACACTTCGGTTTGAGATATAAGTATTATGCGCGTCCACATATTATCAACTTATCGTGTAAACCGTTGTGTAAAATATGTATGTATATATATATGTACGCCGTATTAGTTTTACTAAATAAGACTACGAGTACTACAAATTATGTATGTATTCAACCATGGTCAAGTAATAAGTGAAATTTGTCTCCGAGTCAGATTCGAGGTGAGCGACTCGGCGATACCTCCCCACTCTTCGGGAGTCTTAGCCGACTTATTTGCGCTACCTCATGTATACATGTTCGTATTCTAAATAGTATAGTCTTCGCCTATTACAATATATATAAAATGAATAAATTTTTTCGATCAATACGAGCTATACGATCAAATAGAAAATTCAAAATTGTAAATGGAAATTTCAAGATTTTATTAGAAATTCCGAATTTTAATACTATAAATGATTACTTGGTTTGTAATACTATAAAACTTATAGTAGCGCGTTTCGTCCCAAAATGTGTGTAGGACTCATCAGTAAAGCACACACTCTCTCTAGACACGACTTTAAATTGACACATAACTCCGAATTTTTTAAATTAACATATGGCTCGTATTAACCGAAAAAATTTATTTATTATAATAAAAGTATTATTTGAATTACCTAATTCAGATTCAAGAACAGGCTCAGCTACACCAATCCCAGTTAAAATGCTTGGCTGTTCGTCCATTTGATCGAATTCAGCATAATTTGGATAAGAGCTCGTGTATTCTACGTTTCCATTGATTTTTTCATTGTTTGGTGGAGGCTTTGGAATAGGCGATACTTTGAGACGTAAATCATAAGTGTCAGGCGGCAATTGACCAGACACCTCGAGCTTAGGACTGCTTTTTTCTAAGCTATCTTCAGTGACCCCTGGAATCTTATTTTTGAATTTACCGTTTACTCGAAAATTTACCATTTCTTGAGGAACTATACGATCATGAGGAAAAACAGTATCATCATCGTCGATGGCAATCAGCATAGGTGGAATTAACGTATTTGTTGCGGGTAACGTGTCAACTGTGATCTTGTTGATATCCGCTGTTGACACAATAAACGTACACATTTTAAATATTCAAAACATCTTTATTTAGCTATTCAATTTTTATATATAAGATGTTTTATGTATGTCACTATTAAGACATATCCTCGCCTTAGTGCAATAAGGTTCGAAATCAAATTTTTCTTCGAAATTGTATAATCATTACATTTATTATAAAAAAAAAGAATAGTGCAAAATATAATTGTTGCTTTCATCCTCCTGACATTATATCAAAAATCACATTTTTTCATTTGAAAATTGAGGTGCTTTCACAATTTTTTAGAGTAACTAATTGGAACCTTTTTGAAAAAATATTTTAATTTATACCTTCTTGGAAAAAATTTGAATTGGAACCTTTTTGTAATAAAAAGTTGAATTAAACCGTTTTTGAAGAAAAATTTGAGTTCGAGCCTTATTGCACTAAGGCGACGTTATATAGGAAATAAGTTTACCTATTTTATTGAGAAATGAATCATTTGCTTTTATAGTAGTTGGGCTAATAGTAGATGTTGTGACAACGTTCGTCCCTAATTTAATTTGTGACTTTAGATGAGGTGGAATTATTGGTTTCCAAGGTGAATCTTCAAAATCGGGTTTATGAAATTCATTGAAACTGGTTGAAGATGTAACTTTTTCTGTATCATTTATCGCAGTCGATGTAAGTAATTTTGTAGTACTCGTAGCATCGGTTTGGGTGGTAGAATAAGTAGTGCTACTACTTGTTGATGCAGCATCTGTTATTTTTTCATTACTTGCTTGCGTTGGAGTAGTCGAACTTATTGAAATATCTTCCTTTTTCGTAGTTACCGATCCAGTACCATTTAATTTTGTCGCTGTGTAAGTACCTCTAATAGTAGGAATATTACTAAAATCTATTTCTGATTCGGGATCGTTTGCCTCTATTGACTCTTGCTTCAACTTAGATTTAGGATTCGTGATTAGGGAAATGTTGCGATTGGGTCGTAGAATACCATTTTTTGTAATCATCGTATTGCGTTGTTGGGTCGATGGAGCTGACTTTTGACTCGCATTGTTCTCGGTATTTATTCCTGGAAAAACATACAATTATTAACCACTTGTAATAATACTTCTATACCATATTAATTGCTTATTCAGATATGTATAAAGATCTATATTATATTTATACGTAGACTTTAACTTATATTAAATTGAACTAATATGTATGCAATACCCTACTGGAAATTAAGCACTGTGTGGTTAGGTGAAATCATCTTATTCAAATGACCAGTTTCTGTCTAATCAACGTTTCACAGATGCTTTGTTTTCCACCAGAGTAAAATCATAACCAATGTCGATGCAATTACACAAAGGATTAATTACTTTTTACTGTTATACTTGTCAAGTCGAGTTCCATATCTTTAAATAAAGAGGATAATGAATACGTTTCTTTAGCTATAATATCTTCAATCGTATTTTCTACATTTGTAATTGACCTTGGAATCTTCCTTCTATCCAGATATAGTCTAAAGAATACTTTGAGTGTGTTATTTTCGAATCTATCTATCATAGCCTGTTTGTATGAAGCACCTAATACACTTCTTCTGAACAGTAACTCAAACTGAAATTAATTTTTATAATAATGCATTATATGTTGCTTTATTAAATTGTTGTTATTTCTACACCGTTTTATACTCACAATATTTTTATACTTTTGTTCTTTTTCCCGAAATACCATGCTCGTGTTCAATTTTAACATAGGGTTGTACTTTTCCCCTCTTATTACTCTAAAGCTACCGACGAAACCTACAATAGCTGTAGTAAAATACATTTAATTAGTTACAAAAGATTATCTTAATTATACTTTATTATTTTACGTTAAACTAAATAGTAAATAAACATTACATATAAAGTCATAAGTATGCCCGGTTTCTTTGGCTTGCAACACACAGTTATGTGACAATTTAAAGTCGTGTCTAGAAAGAAGTGTGAGCTCTATTGATAAGTCCTACAGATATATTGGGACGAAACGCGCTGCTACGAGTTTTGAAGTATTACAAACCAAGTAATCACTTATAGTATTAAAATTCGGAATTTCTAATAACATCTTGAAATTTTGATTTACATTTTCGAATTTATCGTATGGCTCGTATTGATCGAAAAAATTAATTCATTATATATATATGGGCTGTTTCAAGCCAAGACCGCTGGTGTAAGTTATGCCCTAAAATACATGAAAATTTGTGATTTTATGAGGTTAATGGGGTATAACTTACACCAGCGGTCTTGGCCAATAATCTAACCACCGCCATTCGAAAGCTTTCAAAAAATGTGATCTTTTGAGCGGTGTTAGATCAAAATCGATTGTGGCGTGGTCGCCTTTTTTTGATAATCAATATTTTCGAGTGCTCTATCTCTTCGAGATTTTAAAATTAAGAATTGTAACCTAGGTAGATAAATTTTAAAGATTATTTTGAACAAAAGTTGTTTATAATGTTTTTTCAAAAAAATCAATAGATTTTGAGATAAATGGCTTTGAAAATAGTAATTTTTCTAAAAAATTGAAAAATTTCCATTTTTCATGGTGGAATAACTCTTAGGCAAATTATTTTTAACATCTAAAATTTTTTTTCTATCTTCCTGAAGATGTTTCCAGTCTGTTCACAAAATTTGGAGTGATTTAAAATTTTCATCGTACCACTTGACGTGAAATAGCCCATATATATATATTCACGAGCGACAAATATCAATTTATACCGAGTGTATGGCAACAATAAGTCAAGGATTAATATCAAATTTAGAAAGAATAGTGGAGATCGAAACGTTTGTCAAAGATGTTAGCAAGGAACCAGGCAGTACGGCAGCGACTACGGAAATAATGATCGACGATGAAAAGGTGCTAAAACTAACGACAACAGAAGCGATGGCAGAAATCATACACTCGGATTACGATACCGGCGAGAAGCTGGTTGTTTCCGAAGAAACGGTCACCTATCTTCCCAGAAATTCGACATTTGTTAAGGTAAGATAGATATTAGTTATTTATGTACTTTGGTATATATGACACGTTAATGCGATCAGAGGGAAAATATCATTGTGAATGGATAGTAGTTGGGCCGCGGTCGCGAGCGCAGCGAGTCGGTCGGAGAAATTAATAGAAATTACGTGTCAGAGAAATTAATAGAAATAAATGGAAAATAATATAGATAATTTGAATGAAGAGAGAGAGAAGAAGTGTTAGCCCGGGCGCGCGCGCGATCAACGACACATCGAGTTTCGGCAATTCGACTCCGCGGGTATTAGATGCACTGCACTTAATCGCAGCTTGTGTTTACTTTCGTATATATTTCTTCTGCTGGAGTTTATGTACTACGCGTTTCGAAGACGTTGGTCTCGATTTTCAAGTGGATGGTCGACGATATGGAGAATTTGTATACATCCTTACTAGGCTCGCTGCGCTCGCGACCGCGGCCCAACTACTATCCAATTACAATGATATTTTCCCTCTGATCGCATTAACGTGTCATATATACCAAAGTACATAAATAACTAATATAGACTTATAAAGACTTTGTGTAACTTATAATATTAATCAATATTTTTTCATAGCTTGATGCAGTCAAATACACACCTGGTTTGCCAACGAATGCCAGTAATAATGTTGGAGAAAAGAGAAACATGACAAATGAAAATTCTTGTCAAGTAACAGTAATACAACAAAATACGAAAAAAAATTACAACGATACTCTGAAGGCTAATGTAGATATATTATAGATTGACCAAGAACAATACTATTGAGTGGGATATATATATATATAACTTTAGAGTAAGGGGTGAGGTATATATAACCTTTCAAGTTTGTGGTCGAAACATTTATTACGACATTCATATAACATTTATATACGAATACCAGTGATAATCTTGGCGAAAAAAGAAACATGATAAATGACAATTCTATTAGAAATTCCGAATTTTAATATTATACGCGATTACTTGGTTTATAATATTTCTAATAACATCTTGAAATTTCCATTTACAATTTTGAATTTTCGAAATTATCGTATGGTTCGTATTGATCGAAAAAATTTATTTATTTTATATATATACACGAGCGACAAATATCAATTTATATTAATAAAATATATATTTAATACTATATTATAATTTTTGAATTTTTGCTTCTACTACAGTTTATAGTTAATTATGTTAATACCGTTTGAATTATTATGTCACTAGATCTGGAAAGTCGGAATAAATATAGCGAAATTATGGCAGAATAAACAGAAGAAAAATTAGAATTATCAAATCAGGATTCCCAGTACAACCAAGATAAGGAAAATCAACCTATATATACCTATACATATATATATATATATATATATATATATATATAGTTTAATCACACAATCCCCGTAGACAAAATTCACCCAGTAAAAGAAGAAACGTCTATCAATGGTACAGAGATGAAAGATCTCGATCTTCGAATTTCCGAAATTATTGTATGACTCGTATTGACCGAAAAAATTTATTCATTTTATATTTATTCACGAGCGACAAATATTAATTTATATTGACATAATATATATTTAAATAGTAAATATTCTTAAACCGACGCGGTGGCGGAGTGGCGGAGACGCACCTCGGCCGGTCACGGAAGTTAAGCAGTATTGAGCGCGGTACCCAAGTGGATGGGTGACGCTCTCGGTCGCTTGGCTTTCGTGGCGGGTTAGGTGTTTTTTCACACTTCACAACGTGAGCGGGAGGTGTGAAACATTCGGTTTCGGTGTCAAGGCCTACGCAATGTGACTTTGACACCCAAAAAGAATGTTTCGAATACACCGGCCATCGCGGGTGAGGTTTTCCCTGCTTCACAGGTTTCCCTCATCCACGGGCATAACCCCGGGCAAATGCGAGATGGTGGGGTTTTTAAGAGAGGGATAAAGCACCCACACATAGGTGGTAGGTGGACACCGTTAAAGTCCCCCAGGGGATAAACGGTAGGAAGTGCCAGGAAAAAAGAGGGCACAAAATCAAGAATAAAAAAAATAAAAAATAGTAAATAATCTTACCATTTCTGGAATCTGTTCGCAAGGCTGCAAAAGAAAGAAAATATACGTATTAATTATATGCTAAATAAATTAATAATATTTAGTGTCTTTAAGTATTTAATCAATTTAAAAATTTAATCAATTGCAATTACATGTAAAATTATGAATAAACGAAAATCTTTGCAATATAATTAATTGTTTAAAATTACAAAGGACGAATGATTTCAACAATATCGCAAATATTGGTTGCAATGTAACCATCAAATAGATCATTTTATTTTTATTAACTATTTCAGAGTATTCGGTACATTATAAATGATTCTAATAATTTGCGAGTATTCTATTTTTCAAGGTACAATAAAAGTTACTCAAACTAAACATCATAATCTAAGCAAATTTATTTGATTTAATATTTTCATGAATTCATTAGAACAACTTTTACTCTAATTAATAATTAAAAAACATATACTCTCACAGATAATAAATTAATGTGCTTATAGTTTTTTCATTGGAAATATAAATGATCCAATAAAGATCATAAATTTTGATTGTTAATATATCTAACATTTGTATTTAATATGAAACGTATTATCAGTTCAGGATATATAGAAAATTTAGCATCTAAGACATTACTCATGTAGTTTGATGCGATATTGTATGCTGTGTAGATCCTTATAATTCAAAATGTAAGTTTTTAAAATAAATATGATATCTTTTTAAAGAGTAATACGCTCGTGAAATCTTATGTTATATTAAATTTAACGGTCTGTACGAGCCAGAATATATAAATATTCTTAAACATCAGTCAATGGTGTGCTACAATTCGTAGCCTCTACGACAAACTGAATGAGTAGAAATAATTTAATTTTGGAGACTAAGTAAGTTAAATTGAAAATATTATTGTGGAAATAAAAAATATATTGAAGGTAACTTTAAATACAAAGATAAAGAAAATGTATGACAAAATCATAAATGTAATAAATGTTTCGACCACAAACTAGAAAGGTTATATATACCCCACCCCTTACTCTAAAGGTATATATATATACCCCACTCAATAGTATTGTTCTTGGTCAATTTCGATATAAATTCAATATTCAATGTCTTAGGTAGATTGCCAGTCCTTACTGACGAGACCAACTGGCAATTGTGGTCAAAATATTTATTACATTTATAATTTTGTCATACATTTTCTTTTTCTTTGTATTTAAAGTTACCTTAATAATATTTTTATTTCCACAATAATATTTTCAATTTAACTTACTTAGTCTCCAAAATTAAATTATTTCTACTCATTCAGTTTGGCGTAGAGGCTACGAATTAAAGCACACCATTGACTGATGATTAAGAATATTTATATATAATGGCTCGTACAGACCGTTAAATGTAATATAACATAAATATGATATTGTTTTGTCAACTCACCTCCCATCCACAATGCTAAACCTGCAATGACGAGTACAGCTACTAATACGAGCATTGCAATAATTATTAGCATAGCGCTTCCAACTTTCCAGGTTGAGTTGCCTTTGCCTGATTTAGATGTTTGTGGAGGTACCCTTGACCATGCTGATCTCGGTGGCAGGTAGTAATCATTCTGAATCATACATTTTTATTTTTTCTTTAGTATATTACAAGAGCTGATAAATTATTACGTAGCTATATTATTAATCATTTAATAAGCAAACAACAATTTGATTAGATATTAAAATCGGATTATTTATTTACTTAAATAAAAGAATAATTTTGTACAAATACAATCCAAATTTAAGTGTTTTCATTTTTACAGTACAAGTTTTAAAAAATGACCGAGCAATTTATAATTTAATTAAACTGTAATTAAAGTTTAAGACAGGTAGATCGATTATTTATCAGTTAATCTTAGACAAACATAAAGAGGAGAAGTCATAAATCTACGGTTAAATCAGACTCTTTTACGCTCGGACTCGCTAATGCAATATTTATGTAAATGTAGACGCGTGCGATCCGGTAAAGACTCGGTGGTGTTTCGATATACCGTTAACTATACGTTCATCGCAGGCCAAATACGAATTTTTGGCGCGCATAAAAACGGAGTAGCGGTACAATGCGTGCGTTTCTGTAAAGTATCGCACGTCAACCAGTGCGTGATCACGCGAATGAACGATTTTAAATCTTGAATTCTCTTCCCTGTACGACTCCAGTAATTGTTACTGCTCAAGTTCTCGAGATACTTTAACATTTCCAAGGGAAACATATTGCTTTTACGATTTAGTGTATCTCTCACTTCGACTAAATTATCGGTTATTTTAAAGGTTTACTTTTTTTAACGTCTCATATTCACATATAGAATAAATTCAGGAAGTAAAGTAAATTAAACTTAATAACTTCAAATAAAAGGTAAATTAATTATTATTTTTCCACAACGATGATTGGTCGCTCGTCATTAAATTAGAGACAAAACAGTTTAAATCTATTAGACCGAATGATAAATGGCATTCCCTTTCAAATAACCATTGCATGACGACGATCATCTGTAATTATAATTATCTGAATAAGTCAAAATGAAGTCAATTGTACCTAGCAGAAATAAATCTTGTTGCAACTAGACTAGAATATTTCTATTTTTTTTCTTTGTAGTAGTCAAACAAATTTTAGTGATAAGGATTTCCCCCGAGATTTTCCTGAAGTTGGTGTTCAAGGAAACCGTTGCCAAAAGTTAACATCGAGAAATGTTTAAATGGTAATAATCGTTATTATTTATGTTAAAAGACTAAATCGTATAGTGCACGGAAGTGCAATAGATGGTTGAATCCCGTGTAATCGTGGGGTCTGCCTATTCTTCACAAGTGCGCAAACAGTGCGAATTAGACGGTGATAATTAACTTGATTATCCGACTTTCTTTCTCAAGCTCTTTCCAAGCTGTCTCGATTGTACGTTATGCGAATACGTATTTTTATCATCAAGACAGATTAACCATCCAGTTTTATTTCGTATAATGAATTCTACGGAAATTTATCTGTGTAATTTTTTGTTTTTCTATTTTGTCAAGTAAAAGCGGTGTTTTAATTATCAATTGTGACCATTACATACATTCGCAAAGCAAATTCACTATCATTTTAAATTAAATTAAATATGTCTTTCTTTACTTTTGAGAAGATAATTGAAATAAATACATACGTGGCAGATCTCAATAAGTGTTATTTAGTTTTTTTAAAATTAACTTAATTTGTATAATTATTTATCTACCTCTCTTTCAATTCACTAAAAATTGTTTTGTAATTAATTATTTAATATTTAAATAATTGTAAATTTTGTTTACAAATTATATCAAATATATTGTTAAATTTGCAGTGCAACATAAATATTAATAAAACTAAAGTTTTTTATTGTCAAAGTTATTAAGTAATTAAATTTGTATTCTGGTAATTTTTGAACATTTATAAGCGCGTATAACGTTATTCTTTGCACATATATTCGCAACAATATAATCATAAACACAGATTTTAAAATTATATGACACATAAATCTTGATGCACGTCACGCGTGTATTCATAATGAAAATTAAACCACAAAAACATAATGAAAAATTAGTTAATTAATTAACTAGGTAAATCTTTCATATTTGAAAATAGAGGCACGTGCTAAAAATTACAAATAAATTTAAACTAGAAGTATTAAAATTAGAATTTTCAATAAATAAATCTATATACATTTTTATTTTTTAATTATAATATCATGGTTTGTGTTTATATGACTATTATTAATGCAGTATTGAATGAGTTTTTGTAACATTTAAATTAATAATCCTTTGTTATCTTTATTGCATTATCATCGCTGCATAGACCAACGTTGAAATTATTTATCTCGCTTAAAAACTTTTATTTCTTATAATATTTATCTTGGAGATAGAATTCAAGTTTAGTTCAAAGACCTTTCTACATAAATTTAATCAAGTTTCTCATTAGCATAGGTTTTTCATACTGACTCGTCGCGTTTAAAATTACCTTATGAGAGACGTTTAAGCATCACGGATGACATTTTCGCATATTTTGCTTGTGCTATTGCTCTTCCTGTACTTATTTTTAGCATTGGTATGTCGTAGATGATACTTTAGACCCGGTTTCCCGTTATTCCGTTACTGAATCGATCAATTCTTAAACTACTTTTTTAACGAACTATCGAGTCAGGTTGATACTGATCTAAAGAGATCTAATTTGCTTTTAATTTAATAATTTGCATTTATTTAAGAAGCGCTATAAATTCAGAGATTCATCAATAATTTTACTATTATTATCAATTTACACTTAATAACTGCATATACGCCGGAGAAACTGCACATTAGATAATAAATACACCTAATGTATAAATAACATGATGAATAGTTTAATATAAATGTTAAATTTAAGTGGTACCCTATTTCTACATTGAAACAATTAATATATTAACTTTAATTATTATCAATATATTAACATTAATATATTAATATATTAAACTATTGTATAGCATAATATAGTTATTAAATTTTTCACTAAAATTATTATTTAATTATTATTATATATAAAAATAGAATACTTTTAATATCAGTACAATAATGTACTTTTCATTGTACTTATCAAAAATGCGTGTAATAATTAGAATGTAGAGAAATAAATTTATATGCAGTTTTGAAAATCAAAGATATGCTAATAATTTTACAATGAAATGTATTTTTCGATCGCTCTACGCCTAAGATGAGTGGAAACAAATATTCTAATCGTAATTATAATTAGCTGTCGAAGGAACGTCTAATAATTATGCTAGAGATGACGCGTCAGCGTGCATCCACATGTAGGTCGAGTTTAAGTTGCATCTCGCACTTTTTCTCGGCAAAGCGAAAAGATTCCGAGGTTGGGTCTCATTACCCGGCTAGCCTCTAAATTAATCGAACTTACCTCTATACTTGTAAATCAATGAATACCCTGGAGGCATATTATGCCTAATTGCTACGTTCCAGTTTGATATCATTTACACTTTGATAAATTAAATTAAACTTTATATAGCTACTATTTATCTGCTCTAATGGATTTTAAATACCTAGTTTTTAATTTTGTCACATATTTTTAAAATAAATATATTTATTTAAAAAATTACAATTATTTTTAAATATATTTGACGTAACAATGATTTTATGCAAATGCGCTATGTAAAATTGAAAAAAAGTGTATTTGTACTAATAAGAAACAAGGTATTGACTTTTGTATCGACTTGTTTTTAAAAGAAATGTTGATCGACGAGAAAAACACGCGAGAATTTCTTGAAAGGAAAAAATTAAAAAAGTTTATAAAGATTAAGGAATAATTGCACAGAAGGAATATGTTTACGATACGGTTTCAAGAGAAAAAGAGCAATAGCTATCAAGGTGAATTACCACTTTAAAGACAATGAAAATAGAGTATCCGCGGTGCATACACGGGCTCGTCCTAAGCAGGAAGTAAAACTAAGAAAGGGGCAAATACGCGTTCAAATTAATGGATTTGCATAAGCATTCCCTTGAATGGGCTTTTTCTCATTCCCGTAGAAATCGTCCCGATCGTAACTCAGCTGCATTGCGTCTCAAAGTAAACAGGCCGCGCGGACTCCCGACTCGCCGAGTTTCTCATGAATAAAGAGTCTGCAGGCTTGGTGAACCGAAGAACCTCGTTGACGAGAGTGAAAAAGGAGGAGACTCACGGCATTTAGAGTTCGACAAACCTTGTATACTGCTAATTTTTCATCTTTCTGCGTTGAAAAAGAGACAGAGTAAGAGAGCGAGAAAAGATGCTCATCTGTTCGGTGATGTGTATTGCCAAATGAACGAAGGACGCGAGGCGGTGACGAAACTGTGTACACTCCGCGAGAGCAACGACTATTCAAGGTACCTTGAAATACTTGGAAGAAATTAAGGTGCCTTTTGTTTATTCGCGCGGAGAAGCGAATCCATCGAGCAGCTTCCAAGCGTTTGAACCTTCCTTACCTTTTTCCCACGACACCCAGATATACCTTATTCGCTATATCTATACTTTTCTTGTACATATTTCTATTCCTAAAGTTTGTTAACTTTATTTTTGAAAATTAATGATTTTTAATTTACTAGGTATAATTTTAAATGATTGTAGCTGATAAATTAATAGTAGAAACTTTAACATTGTCTCTATAGTCAACATTGTGAAAAAGCTTTAGACTTTGAAATTCTGTTATATCTGTATTGTAATCCGATTTTGATTTATGTTTAATTAAAATTCATTTGAATATCCATTTGATATTAAATTCAATAATACAAATGTGTACCTTCATAAATCTGTAATATTTATATGTAATAAAAAATAATTCCGCAAGTTCAAATGAAATAAATTGTTTGTATCTCAAAAACAGCGTTTTATATGTACATAATGTTGAAACTAATACACATATACATACAAACTATAATTTTTAGTAACTATTACATACATTTTGTAAATCAATGTAATTGTACGAGTTGTAATAATATCAACTATTAAAATAAAGTGGAATTCCTTAATTGGTAATCTTATTTATCACCCTTTGCGTATGTATGTATTCGTAACGTAGAGTACAAGTTCGTTGAATCCTTCCTTACCCTCTGTGTACTGTAATTGAGCTAACGGACTTACGTAAGCAATACATAATAGTCTACCAAGTGAGTAACGACCTAGGTTGAACGACGCAAAGCGAAGTATTCCAAGGTGGCCGGGCTCTCGTGTCCATTGGCACCTGTCGATTGACATACTGTGGAGTCGCCACGAGGCCACCATTCGCCTTTCCTCCTTGCATTTTACTAAATGGAAAATCCACTCGCTCGCTTAGGAAAGGCCCATTGCGCGTATTTTTCTTACCCGTGCCATCTTTTTCAAATTCTAATTTCTATTATACACACACACACATATAGATTTTTAACAACGCTCGACTCGTTAAGTTATGCGCACGTACATTGCCGAGTATTTGATTCATACATCCAAAAGGACATATATTTTTACTCCACTGAATTTCGACTTGCGTCACGCGGAGGTATTGTCACACAACTCATTGTGTTTATACGCGATTGCGCGTTTTTTTGATTTAGTTTCACTTTTCACTTTTCTTTTGCGTTTTATACTACAAGTGTACCATGCTTTATTTAATAAGCTAAACCGTGAATTCAGTACTCGTTACAAAATCTTACGATTACTCGCGATTATTTAAGAATTAGATCAGATATTTCATTACACATGAAAAAATTTAAATGTATAAATTTTTAAATGTTATTTACGATAAATTCGTAATAAAAAACTCAATATTTGATCATTTGTATACTTCAATTTTTTACTGTATGCACATAAAAAGGAATTAAATACAGTGTTCGAGTAAAACAAACTTAGATATAATTTTATCTAATTTAGTAGTATATATTATAACATTTAAAATATGTATTAATATTATATATATAGCAGTCAAAGGGGTGTATATATCTTTATTGTGTTAACACTATTTATGATTTCCTGATGATTTAAAAGTACTAAATGAATTGAATTTGAATAATAATGAAAAATATACTTCCTCAAATCAGTTACAAAATGAGTTTAATTATTCACAGACCACTTACTTTCATTACCATACCAATAATGCGTTGAAAATAATATTCTTACAAGATCTCTGAATTTATGAAGTTAGCTTAATTAAATTAACCATTGACTTGTGTACTAACGACCCTCGGTAGAAACACCCTCTCCTACCCTTCCTCATAAACAAACAGCGAAACCGATTCGCTTCGCGCACATCATCGCGCTTCTAACGCGTAACGCGAAACGAGATAATCACGCCTCATCATCTTTTTCTATCAAATTCATTTGTAATAAAACTATTCATTATTTATGATATCCTTTCGTTATTAAAATAAAAATATGTCTAAAAGCTATGATAATGAATGTATAAGTAGGAACTCTTAAACATGTTTAACATCTTTAATTTGAGAGCATTGTATACATTCTTCTATATAAGCTAAATCTTGTACGCTACCAGATTTATATTGAAATTAATTAAGTAATATTTTGCTACTACTTACAAGAAATAAGTGAAGCGCCACGAGGCCACCATTCGCCTTTCCTCCTTGCATTTTACTAAATGGAAAATCCACTCGCTCGCTTAGGAAAGGCCCATTGCGCGTATTTTTCTTACCCGTGCCATCTTTTTCAAATTCTAATTTCTATTATACACACACACACATATAGATTTTTAACAACGCTCGACTCGTTAAGTTATGCGCACGTACATCGCCGAGTATTTGATTCATACATCCAAAAGGACATATATTTTTACTCCACTGAATTTCGACTTGCGTCACGCGGAGGTATTGTCACACAACTCATTGTGTTTATACGCGATTGCGCGTTTTTTTGATTTAGTTTCACTTTTCACTTTTCTTTTGCGTTTTATACTACAAGTGTACCATGCTTTATTTAATAAGCTAAACCGTGAATTCAGTACTCGTTACAAAATCTTACGATTACTCGCGATTATTTAAGAATTAGATCAGATATTACATTACACATGAAAAAATTTAAATGTATAAATTTTTAAATGTTATTTACGATAAATTCGTAATAAAAAACCTCAATATTTGATAATTTGTATACTTCAATTTTTACTGTATGCACATAAAAGGAATTAAATACAGTGTTCGAGTAAAACAAACTTAGATATAATTTTATCTAATTTAGTAGTATATATTACATTTAAAATATGTATTATTATTATATATCGTCAAAGGGGTGTATATATCTTTATTGTGTTAACACTATTTATGATTTCCTGATGATTTAAAAGTACTAAATGAATTGAATTTGAATAATAATGAAAAATATACTTCCTCAAATCAGTTACAAAATGAGTTTAATTATTCACAGACCACTTACTTTCATTACCATACCAATAATGCGTTGAAAATAATATTCTTACAAGATCTCTGAATTTATGAAGTTAGCTTAATTAAATTAACCATTGACTTGTGTACTAACGACCCTCGGTAGAAACACCCTCTCCTACCCTTCCTCATAAACAAACAGCGAACCGATTCGCTTCGCGCACATCATCGCGCTTCTAACGCGTAACGCGAAACGAGATAATCACGCCTCATCATCTTTTTCTATCAAATTCATTTGTAATAAAACTATTCATTATTTATGATATCCTTTCGTTATTAAAATAAAAATATGTCTAAAAGCTATGATAATGAATGTATAAGTAGGAACTCTTAAACATGTTTAACATCTTTAATTTGAGAGCATTGTTACATTCTTCTATATAAGCTAAATCTTGTACTCTACCAGATTTATATTGAATTATTAAGTAATATTTGCTACCTATACTTATACAAGAAATAAAATTGAAAAACATTAAAAAAATAAAAAGAATAATTAATATTGTATTACAAAGTATTCGCGCAAATTGAATATGAAATTTTTTTCAATTAATTATAGATAATTCCCCTTCTATACACGATAATAAATAATAATTAATATCTTAAAGACTACACTTCATAAATTTCAAACGTATTTTATCTTCTACGGATTGTAATTTCTAACTTTGAAGGTTGTTTGGATGTAACCCGATTGAATGTAATTAAAAAATAAAGTATTAATTTAAAAAATATGTTTTTAAATATACTGAAATAAGTATAAATGTTGAACAATATATTTAACTTTACGCGTACAAAATTGAGTAAAAGTAATTTTTTGATAAAAATCGGAGTAAATGTAGGTGTACCTCAGACTTAATCTAAGGGTAAAAAATTCACACCACAAGAAAATAATGCAAAAGCACCTGTTATCTCCATTTCTCAGCTGTTGGCAATGCGTCGGACGACGACTCGACTTTCATCCGACATAAAAGCCGGAAAAGCTTTTACTCCAACATCGTGTGTGGAAGCGCGGAGAAAGAAAGAAAATAGTTCGGTGCGGACCAGGAGCACACCGTCGCCAAGAGCGAGTCTACCTAGAGCACACTTAAACCGCGTTGCCAAGCATGTCCAACTATGCAGATCACAGACCGTAGCGGACCGTGGTAACAGCTATGTACGAACACCGCGGCGAGTTATTACGAGCTAGCGCTTTCCGAGCTGCGAGACGAAATAAAACAGACAAAGAGCCTCGCTACATCTTTATTGCAATATCTCGCTACATTTATTTTAATCGAATGATTTTCGTGAGGACCAGTTTATTTTTTAATTGCATTAAATTCTCTGTGTTAACTGTAATACCTTAAGGTATAATAATTGAAATATTGGATCGTATCTAAATGTTAAAGCAAATTTTTGTAAATACACTGCTCTGTCATTATCAAGTTTATGAAAACGCAAATTAATTAATTTTGTTATGTTGAAATAAAATGTCAATTATTAGGTTTTAATTTAAAATTTTGGCAAGAATTTGAAAGATGAAGCGCGTCGAATATGTTTTAAAAAACATTTTGAAAACAAATTGTTGACTCTGAGAATTCACCGCTCTATTAATACACACAGGAGGTTTGTTCGATTTCTATTTTGTAATTGTACTTTTGGACTGCATCGACTCATCAGTCTTGGAGCGCAAGGCATTCGATCCGATAGGCTAAAAAAGGACAAAATCAACGTCCCGTGGTACTCGAGTGCCTCATCGCTATTGCGAACTGTGCAAACTCCAGGCATTTGGATCATCCCAAAACAAAACTTTGAACACATGAATAAAAAGGCATGTGACGTTATAAAAGAAGCTTGGAATTATTTAGAAGTATAGGTTTAGAATCTGAGTGACATATTTTTTTAAATTACACGAAAAATTCTGATACGATGTTTTTAATAAAAATTGTAACTAATTATACTATCTCGAATTGTAACATGATTAGATGAAGAAAACATTGCATAAAATTACCCAAATGTTCTAGAAATGTTAAGGGGACGAACCTGGGCTAAAATTGAAAAAAAGATATTTAATTTTAATAATTAATAATTTTTTTTCATAACAATTGAAAACATTTCTTGACTTTTTAAACAAATTCTTTCAATATTAATTTTTATTTTGAATTTTTTAGCTAATTTATTAGTAACGTAAATATTTTAATTAATTGTGAGACTCTGTACTCTGCTTTTTTCCATAATGGACTTACCACGGGATATCTTAGGAACCACTTCATCGAATTGGCTGAAATTTTAACAGTACCAACCAAACATTATTTTCATCCATTTAAATGAAACAGAATGTCAATAAAAGTTTAAATGTTTATTTTAATAAATTATTTAGCTGTTTATTAATTTTTTAAATAATTTGGTAAGGATATTTTTTTACCATTTTTACACCGTCTGTTTCACTCAAGTGGATTAAAATCATATTTAAAAGTTACTGTTTATATTTCAGCCTAATCGATGAAGTGGTTCCTGAGATATCCTGCAGTAAGTCCATTATAGAAAAAAATCAGAGTACAGAGTCACACAATTAATTAATATAGTTTTGTTACATACAAATTGGCCAATAATTTTAAATAAAAGTTAATAATAATATAATCAGTTTAAAAAATTAAGAAATGTTTTGAATTATTATATAAGAAATTATTAATTGTTAAAATTGAATATCTTGTTTTCAATTTTAACCCAGGCTTGTTCTCTTACATGTTGATATTCGTTTGTTTGTATAATTTTTGTTAAGAATTTACATAAACATTAAGACTCAAATTGAAAGCGTTACGATACCGAATAGGGAATTTTCTGACACTACAATATTTATTATTTTTAAATAATAGCCAATTTAAATAAGTATCGTTGAAGGACTAAACATTACTCAAAGACTTTATTTAATTTTATGCGTGCATAACCATATAAACGAGATAAATGTTAATTAAATATTATAGTACTATTTAAACTAATGAACCCTAAAAACTACAGGAAAAATATATAATTGGATAATTTCAACTAATAAATAAAGCAAATAAAGTAAATGTAAACTCCTATATTTTTTAAAATAAAAAATAAATGATGTTCCATTCCCACGGTCTGCGCCCTGCAGTCAAAAATAGTCTCGAGAATATTGGTATGGCCGTATTCTGCATATGCGTGAATTCGGTATAAATATTGTTCACGATGCATAGGGACAAAGTCGAATCAAATGCTCTTCTAGGAATCGACGAGAATCCAGTCTCCGACTAATCTTCCGTCATGTCTTAAGTAAAATCAAGTGCACAGACTTGTTCGACTGGTCTCTTTTATCGCTTATATATGAGATTTGAAAAGATAAAGAAAACAAATAAACAGAGAAAGCGCAGGTGGTGCTTTATAGACGGAGAGAAAAAGAGTTGCAAAACATCCCTTTCACATTAATTTTAATAATTGCAATATAGATTAGAAATTTGTTTATCAAACTGTAAATTATTTTAATGATTTCTTACCGGAACGTTGTGTATAAATTGAAGTTCAGTTCTGTCTATATATATTTATAATTGCTGTCTGTTAAATGATATATATGTAACATTGAGTTAACTATTATATTAATCTCTGTATT
Source organism: Theocolax elegans (assembly GCA_026168455.1). Lineage (NCBI taxonomy): Eukaryota > Metazoa > Arthropoda > Insecta > Hymenoptera > Cerocephalidae > Theocolax > Theocolax elegans. The sequence continues at coordinate 62,652,033 of CM047427.1, forward strand.
TTTACAATAACAGCTTCAATTTGGAATGCAGATTAACAACTGATAAAATACAAGAGAATAATCGAATATGTACCTTTCAAATAAAATGTTTTTGATCATAACAAATACTTTAAAAATTTAACAAAAATTTAGTATGTAAATTTTATACACTTTTTGAGTAAAAATTCTATCTAATTCTTATTTTTTCCATAACTTTTGATAAAATTGAGATATTTGAACATCTTTTTTTTTAAATTGTATGTACTGCAGCCATTTGCTATCATTTGAGGTTGAATTTCTTACCTCTAATTGTTTCCGAGTTATCAGCAAGTAAACTAAAACATATTTTTTCATATAGTTATTCAGTATCTTCGTATAACAGCTTATGAGATTGAATTTCATATCAATTATTTAATATTTTATATACCAAAAAACAGTTTTCAAAGTTGCAACAAAATCCGCGATTCGAAGGGTGAAACCTCTTCTTGTTAGTATCAAATATATAATTCATTGAATTCACAACATTTTTTACACCTTTGTACCATATAAATTTTGCAGCATTGTAAAGAGCAAAAGTAAATTAATAAGAATTATTATAGTGAGATGTCGTAAGTATTGATCTGTAAAGTAAAATAATCTTTGTTAATTGAACAAAAAATTTATAATTTCTTTGTAAGAAAATAACCTTTCCAAATATTTACGAATCAAATATTTATTTATAGCGTACTAGACTAATGGAATGCATACGTGCAAATTCACCAACAAGTTTGGACGTCACGAGAAAGTAAATTAGGTAAGATATTTGAATAATATTAATTTTGAAGTAAGGATGCACGTAGAAATGACAAGAATGTTCGTATCAGCAAAAACTGTTTACCCCGCGTATACGCTATCTATACTTAAATTTACTGCATTTACATTAGCCATAATACAAATATTATCGGTAAAGTAAAAAAGCGAGCATGTAATAGACGGAGAAGGCGAAGAAGGCGAAGAAGGCGAAGAAGGCGAAGAAGAAAAAAGTATCGGTGAGCTAATCCGCACGATAGAACTCACGCGTTGCGGAATTATATAGTTGAGGAAGGAAAAGAAAAGCAAGAAATGCCGCGAGAAAAGGAGGGAAAAATGCAAAAGGAAAAAGAAGATAGCTTAGAAAGGTTGAACGAACGAGAGGGAAATCTTCCTGTTGTGTATAGAGTAGAATAGTTGCGATGCGGAAACTGCTAATGGCTAAGCGGACTACGAGCGGTGCTATAAGGTTGCCCTAGGCACGATTAGCTTTCGCGGCATTTCGTATCGTGAAGTCGGTGACTTTTCCTTACGTTACACTTTACTCCATTGGGGAAATTAGCAACAAGTTAATGTTAAATATGTTCAATCTTATAATACATTTATGCGTTATAAATAAACCGGCTTTACTGTTACATATAAATAATTATGCAATGTAATTATGTTGCGCGAAGAGATCGGATCAGCAGATTAGCTGTTTCTGTACAACAATGAAACCGTTGGAAAATTTAACATTTTAATTTGTATGTTTATGTGGCATGTTACTTAACTGTAATTTAAATTAAACCAGGAAGAAAATAAATAGTTTGTATTAAAAATAAACAGAATGAAAATTTATAATACCACTAAATTCAATTAAGTTTATTGCACCCATTACTATTATCAACGGTACATCTCACTTTTTTTCAATCGCTTACTTTATTTATAATTGCGTTAATATCATTTACTATTAAAAAATGTAGTAAGATTTTTATGTGTACTGAAAATCTTTTATTAACAAACTGGTCGAATTAGATTATTATTCATGTGAAAATTGCTTCGGATATTTAATTATTGATTAATTATAACGATCAATAGTAAAATAATAATATCGATGAATAAGTATCATGTGAATTGCACGTTTAATATATAGACCAAATTGCGCTGTATTCATTAAACCGCCATAAACATTTAATGGTGTAAATAAAACCATTTGACACGAGTTCTATAGATGCGTTCTACGTATTTTGAACCTGTATATCGATAAAAAGCGAACGACTCAATGCAACTTTTTCTGTGCCTGCCTTCGTAAGGTAGATCGGGTTATTTTCATTTAATTGTGTCGTCCTCGAGAGCCATGCGCGCTTGCATTTTCTTTTAAAGGTTAGAGAAGAAGAAGCAGAAGAAGAAAGTGATCGCATTGTTCTTAAAGTAACACAGATTTCTTTGCGAGGTACCAAAGCTATTTTATTGAGATGTTTTTCCTCTTTTTTCCTATCAAGGTCACCAGACTGCAAAGAAACATTACTTTACATACCAGGTTAATTGTTTTTACTATAATAAATCACAATTAGATTATAATTAAGAGTATATCGACAAGTGATGCTGCATCTTCATCTCTTGTTTTTGAATTTTGTATGATTTTCACGAGGCGTACTTTACTATAAATATGTGTGTATATTATTTATATAATATTTTGTTAATTTAAAGAATAAATAATAAGTAATGGAGTTTTGTTGGTTTTTGAAGTATTGTTGAAAAAAATATCTGCTTTGCAGTGGAATTCTCGAAGGAGCTATAGATGTCGTATTATCCTCTTCAAAATTTATGAATGATCGTATTTTACGCTGTTACCTGTGCACTTGACTTTCCCGTTACAATAAGTTCGGGTTGTAAAGTATATTTTTTTAATAAATAAAGTCAGCTCTTGCAACAAGGTAATAAATTGCCCCTCGACGTGAGATTCGAATGGTAAGTTTCCATTGACGCTTTGGTAAATTGCGAGTTTCAAATAAGCTTAGGGTCACCGATTCTGATCTCTCGCGTATACGGTGGAGTGCACGCAGACTGCAAACGCGCATATACAGGGCCGACGTTCAGCGAGAAAAACAATTATCTTGCATTCGTTTCGTTTCATTATGTTACGCACTCCGTGAAGCTTCAAAACGCGTAAAAGTCTAAAGCATTGTAGAAACTGATGGAGAATAATGTACTTTTTAAATATATTATTGCTTTTAGCTTTGTTAAATTTATCATTGTAAATAATGCATTGTGATTTATGCATTTATTTCACGTATAATAAATTTTCTTTTTTATATTGTTTTATGTTATGTATAAAGGAACCTAGGGTTATTGATGCAATACGATGAGCTAGGTTCATACTGATACATTTATTTATTTCATTAGTAAATAGTCGATTGTTGAGGGTCAATAATAAATAAATCCAATTTATTTATTTAAGTGCACAACGTTTCGTCTGCTAGGTTTGCAGACCTCTTCAGGTGCTTAATAATGAATATAATGTTACAGCCCAAGTGAGCTTCGTCGAATCTATTTATTTCATGTGTATATAAGTTGTGTATAACGCAATGATATTGTTTTATCACGCGTAATCTAAAATAATTCTACTTAGAGCTTACGAAATTAATTACTTCTTACTTCCTAGTGTCCTTCAATTGCATATTTTAATTTATGTAAACATGTATGTATAAATACATTTTTTGGTCTTTGGTAAATATTGTTTCAAGTCGTTGCCTCACCTCGTAAGGTTTACACTAAATATTGGAAATGATTGGAGAGAAATTGTGCTTCCTTACCACATATAAATGTCTTTGTACAGAATTTAATTTTCATATATTACATAACTACCTATTATTATAAAGCTGCGATTATAAAAATACAACAGATTGCCATCAAAGAGAAGATTGTGAATACATAAATTAAGTTCTATATCTATATAAAATTAACAAAAACTATACTTATTAAGACATACCTCGAGGAACAACGTAATTTGAGAAGAACAAATTGAAACTTATCTATCCTATAAATAGATAATTAACCTTAGAATATATAATTTGAATTTGTTATTCTAAAATACCGCTGGTTAGTATACAGTTATACAGTTGAACCCTAGCTGTAATTGGTTTCATTTTCTATACTATTGAATAATCCTATCGTAAAAGTATGAATGAATTTATCGTGCTGCATTTGCTGGATAGTATATTATGTTGATATTTCGTATCAGTGAGATGCAGTGAGTTAGGAGCTCGCGTTAGAATGGACCCTGACCTGGGGAGGTGGTGGCTACGAACGCCCTCGGCCTTCGAGCGTCTCGGCAGCGGCAGCGGCAGCAACAGCAGCAGCAGCAAAGGGAGAGAGAGAGTAATAAGGCGAGATAGACGAAGGAACGTTCCGCGCACGGCATTAGCAGCGGGAGCAAGAAACGCGCGAGGAAGATGCGACTCGAGTGCAAAGATCCCTCAAGGACGATCGAGGGCTAGCGCTCTCTTGTCCTTGTCTGGCTAATGAGAGTTCGGGCGATGTGTATATGTGTGTATATACCTATATATCTGTATGCGTAAGGGGCAGGGGGCAGGGGGTGGGGGAAGGGGCGAACGAGATGGACCGCGAACAAGACCTGTACATGTAAGAGCGGCTCGCTTGCGTATGCGTATACACCTATACGTTTCTGATCCGATGGGAGTGTATAACTTATTGCGCGACGCGTTGCGAAGAGAGCATAGTAGCCTTTTCTCTTTTTTAACCGGCATCACAGCTCGTCTCGCTCTTTCGTTTACTCACTCGCGCGACTACCACCGATCTGGATCGGATGAAGGTTCTCCTCAAACATTTACACTCAATTTAAGAGAACATTGTCCATCGCTCGCATATACTCTACTCCTTTCTTATGGTTCATTCAACTTGCTCTCCCTTTTTTTACCTTTTTTTTCATCATCTATTTTCTTCAACCGGTGATATTCGTATGACTTGAACAATTTATATTTATAAATTTATTAAATTAAATTGCTAGCTCTACCTAGCAAGTCATTTTTTAATCATGCTTGCTCGTGGCTTCTTTTGCTATACGAGTAAAACCCCTCGTACAAGTGTAACCATCATTACACAAAAACATTCAATTTGCTGGTAAAGAATTTTCATTAAATCCTGCGCGTTTTAATCATATGTATCAGTACAGTCATTTTTTAAAAGAAATTAATTCGGATTTCTACTACAATTAACAATAACGCACTGTATCTGGCAAATGTAATTCTGTTTCGAGCTCTGTTTAATCGAATGGTAACAGCTATTAACGATAAACGTTATTTGTAAAAATTACTATTTTAAAACGCATTTAAAACATTTTGCTATCGCTCGTCTAGAAAGTATTTAATTTTATTTAGCGTCAATAGAAACTGAGTATTTACATTTACAGAATGACCGTTTAATTCTTTGTTTACCAATTTCCGAAAATTTTACCTAACTATACATACGTTCAAATTTTTGTTTGTAATCATTTAAATCGCATAATAATACCAAAGGTTATTTAAAACATCGAATCAAATAATACTGTGTAACGATTATCTTATTCAGTATAAAGTGATAAAAATCAATATTATGTTATAATGTTATACTTGATTGTGATTATCCGATAATCTAAACAAATTAATACGGAAAATTATAACACTTATTATTCATTTTTATCTAAATATATTTATGGGTACTGATATTGTTATGTTCGAAAATTCTTTTAAAACCTTTAATATATTTTTTAAATTGTATTAGTAGAAATGGTTTAATGACATAAATTATAATTTAGAATCTAAAAGTGACGGCGTATGTATCTAAATGTTTTGTATAGTATTACATACTGTTTACATCTGTTTATGTTGGGCTATAATTATACAAAAAATTATGTATAATAATTTTAAATTTTTTATGGGGTTCTATTACAATGTCAGAAAACTTGAAAATTAGATTATATTGTTTTGACAATATCCAATGCATATAATTTCAACTTACTCTTATTTAACGTACGTATGTCTATTATAAAGTTATGTAAGTTGTCATCTCTCACCTGCAACAAAAATAAAAATTATATTATTAATATCATATTATTAACATAGTAACGCAATTCAATAACTATTTTACAGATTATTGTATTTATTAATGATATATATAGTTATATATCCAAGATATAGTAAAGCGTATTCTTTGATTTTTTCGGTGTAATTGAGAAAATATTTATTCAACATATTAAATTCTTAGTCGATAATTTTAAGCCAATTCTAATCTATTTCAAAGTGGATGTAGTGTACACATAGTATGACCATTTGTGTTATCTAGATAAAGTTAATTTATGTCAAAAAGGGCTCTCTCTATTATTAGAGCATTGATAATTTACCATGAGAATCGGCATTTCTTTAAAGCGTACAAGTTGTAAATGTAACCATAGTATGGTGGTATAAAAAAAGCTACGACTTTAAAGGGTCGAGCTATTTTATCCATATTCCGTTGAAGTAACGTCTAATAAACCTAGTAAGTAGACAGTTATATCGGTTCTTTAGTTTTAATAATTCCCCAGTGCATGTTTATATTCTTGTTATGTTCATGTTTGGTACCTGCCGGGAAAGTAATTGATGAGTAAGCCACCTCTGGTTAATTCCATGTGAGAAGTGCTGCAACACTGGTTGCATCTTACCTTCTACATTACAAATGCAATGTACCGTTTTTTCCCTAAACAGGAGTCATAAATATAACAACCGTTTATATATATATATATACATTACAAATCGATAGAAGCATCGTAATTATTGATTGATATATATTCTTTGAAAACCGATCAAATAGTTTATTTTGGATTAACAAAATATTGTGATGATTATCAGATTTATTATAAATAAAATATAGAAGAAATATTTGCACGAAGGAACAGTTATATGTATACGACGATAGATCACACTCAAAGAATCTCTTTTCACTTATGCTAAATGTTTCTCAGGACCAGCCGCAGCGTAATTAGCGTCACTCGTTGCAGTGACGAAGATGAATGTGCAAAAGATCGGCGACGACAACGAGTTACTGAAAATTTAGTGGAGGCAGACGCGCGCGGCCCTTCTTCTTTATCTCACGCATGTCGGACGATTCTTTTTGCTAAGAGCGCAGAGGGAATTTGCGGCTATAGTCAATTGGTTTCGAGCTCTTTTCCAAGAACCGACACGCTAAGGAATATGAGTGTATATATATACATACATATGCCTACATATGAAGTAGCGAATACTGCTCCTCAAGAATGACAAGCTGTTCTTTGTGGTTAATATATATACCTATAAAAATTAACCGAGGAACGAAGTTATCAAATACATAAACCTGAGTTATCCATTTTACTCAAATCACTGTTCTCCGCGTTATTTAATTACTGTTATTTGAATTGTCCATTAAACCTGTAAGCACTAAAATTTTTATTTCAATCGTGCAATATTCAATAAATAGATTTATTGAGAAAGTATATTCCTAGTAGAAATGAAAGCATTTATGAAACATTTTTTTGACCAAAAATTGGTCATTTGGTCAAAAAAGGCCAATAATTCTACAATTATTAGTGGCCAAAAAATATTTTCAACTAACCTTAAAATGCTCAATTTCCACTAGGGATGCTTTATTTACAATATTTATATCAAAGTATTTTTTTTATTTGTTTGTTTCAACGCGACTATTTTAGTATAGAGAAGAATGGGATCATACATAAAATAGTTTTGGTCATTAATTTCATTATTTAGAGTCCCGCTAACGTTTCAGCTTCCAAAATAAAAAAAAATAAAAAATAATCTTTAATAATCAGTATATTTACAACGATAAAAATTTGCTTTCAAACCCAATCCAAGTTTAACTAGCTTTCGTAATAGTAAAATATAATTAATTCATAACTTGTTAAATATACGCATTTATTAAGTAACTTATTTAAATAAACTTGTAATTAGAAAACATTTCTCGGAAGTACGGCTAAATTTGACACTTGCTAAATTGATATATCTACATTCAACTGAAATAATACAAATATAAAAAATTATTTGAGATGTCGATCAAAGTTTAATAAGACGTTTTCCTTGTTCATATATTTGCAACGATCTTTATCAGAGTATGAGTCATTATTTAGTAAAATGCAACATATTCCGAAAACAAATCGCGAATTCTGATCAATTATTTGTTGTGAACCAAATTTATTTATCTTATCTAGTCCTTTCACACATTTTTCATTCAACGTAATGGAAAGTAAATATAATGTTTAGTGCTATAATAACAACTTTCATACAAAGAGTATATATGTATTACTTTTAAGAATTAAAATTTTTAACAAAGAAAACTCTTAATGGTATAAATAAAATTATTAAATTTTTATTTGGACATTGCAGTATAAATTTGTTAATAATTTTTGAACGATACTTTTATTTATTTACATACATTTTACTGGGAATCCCAAATGCATCAGACAATAAGAAAGATAAAAATATCATTAATTAAGTCACGTAAATTTAATTCAGTACAATGTTAACCTGCAATTCAAAGTATCATTTAAATAGATAAATAAAATATCGGATGTTTCAATATTCATATAATTTTAATATGACAATCAAAAAGTTCTGATTCGCAGCTTTGAACTTGTTTCTGATATATGCACCGACATAGTGAAGGAAATAAATGTTTGTCTTAAGTCACAATGTATAAATTCGAATACAATTAGACATTTTTCTCTTATGAGAGTTACACATAGTGTATTAAGATTTAAGAAATATTCGTGTATCGTAAATATTCATTTCTCGGAGAGTGCGTATATTATTACGACTGTTAAATTAATGATTTTCTATGAGCGTTTTTACTTCCGAAAGAATTAAATTTATTTTTTTTTTTTTTTTCATTTCATTTAAAGAAAATATTTACATACATATCTTTATGCAATTTATAATGTTTTTCAAATTCCTAAATCAGACAATTTAGTAATTGAAAAATATTTATTTTCATATCTATGTACGTGAGTAAGGATAAATAAAATTTTATGACGATAATTTATAAACGCATTTGTTGTTAATATTTTACACATCTTTTTTGTCTCAGTATAAAAATACTTGTATGTCGATAAATTGTTTCTTGGTTCCTTTCTTGTACTTGGTGATTTCCCTTTCTATAGTCAACTTAAGATAAGCAGTTCCAGGGATCGTCTGCTTGTATTTTTAAAGTGCAACAACGGTAAACGTTAAATTTTTTTTCTACATCCACGTCAACAAAATCGATAAACAAATATCTCCTTTTTAAATTATCCCTACCTCTGTTTTTTTCGACTGTGATCGCCGATATCTGGAAGAACGTATGAAAATAAACTGCGACGCATAATAAGTGAGTATTTTTCTTAAGCACCGCTGCAGGTGACCATCGGTGTTAATTTATTATATATCGATGCAACTTCTTGCGACATTTTACAGTGATCAAATTAATAGTGCTATTGTAGACCTAGTTCTAACCATGTAGTACGAATAACTTGATCCCGCGTTTACTTAAATTATTTAAAAATAACAATTATATAGTGCATATTTTACTGTTTTTAATTATTAACAAGATAATCATTAATTTTTAATAACGATTTGATTACTTTAGTGCATCTCCTCGATTTAATGTAATATTTATTTGTGTATTATGTATGTATATGTATATGTTGATTAAGCAACAAGTACGTCATTAGGGATATTTTGCTCTCTAATTTTATTACATAAAATAATTAATCTTATTAAGAAATTTTGGATCTCGTTCTGAAAATCAATTATTTATTCTTTCAAACAGGTAAGACGTTACATTTTTTTTTCTTTTATAATAAATAATTTATAAATTTGTATTCAAATAGTTAGTTTTGTATAATGATATTGACCTTGTAGTATTTTCAGTACCATGGAAAGTGAAAAGGAGCTGAAGGAGCTTAAATCCAGAAAGCAAGCTTATTTTGCGGACGAGAGGATACGCATTCCTGAATCAGAAAATGTGAGTGTCTAATGTAATATTTGGAAAATTATTTAAAAGTGCGATTGTGATAATTTTACGTGCTATATAAACAGATAATATCACACTTGATGAAGTAGATTTCAGTTATGCATAGAAAAAGTATAATAATTTAATTTTTATTTGCTGCAATTGATAATTTTTATTGTATAAACGAGAGTTTTTTTTAAAGAAATATTATATATATATATATGTTATATTTAGATTAAAATATCATTTTCTTCTGACAGACTTCATTCAGTTTTAAAAAATTATGGGTATTCACTGGACCTGGATTTCTAATGTCTATAGCATTTTTGGATCCCGGAAATATAGAATCTGATTTACAAGCTGGAGCTATCGCAAAATATAAGGTAAATATTATGATAAGTATATCTTAATTCACTAATTGTTCACATGATTATCTGTGATAATTTATAAATTTTTCCTTGTTATACAAGTGTTTGCGATTAAAATACTTTGAGTCTTTTGCATTGCGATTTTAGAAAAAAAACATGCATGTAACAGAAATATAAATAAAAACTGTGTTATAATACGAATATACGATTGAATAAGAATATAAATACGCGTTAATAAAATAAACGAATTGGTTTGCAGTTGCTATGGGTACTTTTAAGTGCAATATGTCTGGGACTGTTAATGCAAAGGTTGAGTGCGCGTCTAGGTGTCGTAAGTGGTTTACACCTGGCTGAAATGTGTCATCGACAGTTCAAGACTTTTCCTAGAATAATGCTGTGGATAATGACTGAAATTGCTATTATTGGTAGCGATATGCAAGAAGTCATAGGTACTGCCGTGGCCTTGTATCTTCTCACTAGCAAAACGTAAGATTTTATCAAATCAAACAATATTATTTTTACTAGTATTACTAGTGGTCGATATTATAATGGTGGTTTCCGGTACTATGTTGCGATACTATATGTGAAAATATTTATTTTCAAACGAGTAAGAGTTTAATCGCCCGAGCATAGGAAAATCATTATTAATATTTTTTAATACAAAAGTATACCAAAATATTTTATTAACTTAACTAATATTAAAAAGAAAATTCAAAGTTTGATATTTTTTTTTTTAATTTATATAAAGTTTAATAGGCAAGAAGACTAGGTTTTTTAATTTTTTATTCTGTTCCTAAGTTCAAATGATTGTTTTTATATCTCCATATTGTAATACATTATTTATACATAGTTGTTTTATAGTGGTACAAAGTCGGTGTATATATAATCAATGCTCGGTGCACGTTACATCACTTTAGTTCTTACGTGTGTTTTTACTTCAAGTTCTATCTTACAATTAGGGCGGAAAGAACTAGGCAGTGATTGGAAGGGCGGAGCTAACTGATTTTATTCGTTGTTCGGAAGAAAGATATATGCTCGTGCTTTGCGACGTGATTTTCACGGTCAACTGCAAGTGTAAGCTTGCATCTTGAGCGTGAGAATGAATCGTCCGTGTGCTAACCTTATAGTCTCGACTGACTCATCGGTATAGATATATATTTTCAACGTGTAAATATTTATTTTTATTTTATTATTAATAGACTTCCAATTTGGGCTGGCGTGATTATTACAATTCTTGACACGTTTACATTTTTATTTTTGGACAAATACGGATTGAGGAAATTAGAATTTGTCTTTGCAATATTCATCACTGTGATGGCTGTCACATTTGGTTACGAGGTACTATTTTAAATAAATCTTACGATATACCTTTAAATTCTAATTATTGTATTGATTTGAATATTTTGTATACTTCAAGTACGTGATAGCAGCACCTCCTCAAGACGAAGTTTTAAAAGGAATGTTTATACCGTGGTGTCAGGGTTGCAAAACAAGAGCTTTAATCCAAGCAGTGGGGCTTATAGGAGCTAACATACAACCGCACAACTTATACCTACACAGTGCTCTTGTCAAGGTTAATTTTAAACATATTACCTTGTTTCACTTAATTGTTCAAAACAAACTGTATATATTATTATTGAATTATTTCAGTCGCGGGATATCGATCGTCAAAAATCGAGTAAAGTGCGAGAAGCAAACATGTATTACTTTACCGAAGCATCCATCGCTCTATTTATTTCTTTTTTGATCAATGTATTTGTAATGGCTGTCTTTGGACACGGCTTGTACAATAAATCTAACGCTGAAGTGGTAAGCATTGTTCTTTATTGCAATAATTTTATTAACAAAACTTTTTACGTAATTTACATTATTTTTTTCAGTACGAAATTTGTAGAAGCAGTAATTTCACTCCAGGGTTGGAATTTCCGGTTAGTATATTGATACAACATTTCTTTCTTATTGCAATCTTATTCAACAAAATATTTTTAAATTATAAAAAACATAAGTTCGATTGAAATTTATATTAATACGTTATAAGAAATATTTCAATACTTATCAACTGAATATAATAGTTGTTTGAGTTACAAATTTTAAGTGAAACTTTTAAGTATCGTTTTAGAACGATGACAATACATTTGAAGCCGATTTATACAAAGGTGGTATTTTCCTTGGTTGTCAATACGGTTTCGCCGCCATGATAATCTGGGCAGTCGGGATTTTATCTGCTGGACAATCGTCGACAATGACGGGAACTTATGCAGGACAATTTGCGATGGAAGGTTTTCTGAATCTTCAATGGCCACGTTGGAAGAGAGTCCTGCTAACGCGATCAATCGCAATCGTGCCAACATTTTGCGTTGCATTTTTCAGTGACATCAACGAGCTCACTGGTATGAACGACATCCTAAATGTTCTTATGAGTCTTCAGTTACCATTCGCTGCTCTACCGGTAATCGCTTTTACCAGTAGTGTCTACATTATGGGTGAATTTAAAAACGGAACGTAAGTCTCTTAATAATTTACACCAGATCGCCGTTACTCCCTAACACAACTCTGATAAATTTGAAAGGTTAATGAATCATTTGTTCTTTTTACAGTTTTAATAAGGTTGCTTGTACATTGTTATCACTTTTTGTGATAGCGATTAATACATTCTTAGTGACGCAGACTTTATCCGAAGCGGTCGCTGAAGGTTTATCGTACAGTACTCTGCTAATATCAGTTATAGCTGTGCTAGCTGTCTTCTACTTAATATTTTGCGTTTACCTTCTAATATACTTAGCTATTGCTATGGGTGCAACTTCTCTGAATAACTATTCTGTAAGTACTTCATTTTTTTACTTATCAATTTACCATTGTTGTTCAGATTACAGCATTCTTGCTTATTACTGCGAATTTTTTAACAGATCATTGCTAAATATGTGACTGGCCCTACAACGAGAACTATAGATTATAACAACGGCTATGACATAAATTGACTTCGTGATATCTAAACAAGTATGCACCATACAGAATTATAACGTATCATAAAGAAGACTGACTTTTCTACATATACCGATCAATTGTATATTAATATACAGACTTTAATTAAAATAAAAAACCACCAATTATTAAACATCGCATTCATAATTCTAATGTAAAATTTAACATATTTTTATATATCTATACAGAGCATTGTGAATTTTCCAATTAAATTAATAAAAATCGATTTTAAATAAGTATCGATCACAAACTATTGTTTGTTATATACAGTTATTTTCAACTATTTACTATATATTTGTTATACACTTTACTGAATGTTTCAGTATCGATTTAAATAATAAAAAATTAATCAATCATATGAATCTAAGTACTAAAATATTATCCTTTATTGAAATAAGCGCATAAACATTTTTTGATTGCAAACAGTATGAATCACTTTCATTGTTACTTGGTACTATTACTTACAGATACCTCGCATCAAAAGACATAATATACGTTCGTAAATTTAATCTTTTTTTTTTTGTAAATAGCATTATCACGATACACAAAAATTTGTCTATATACTTATGATTTATTAATCGTACTTATAATGAATATCTAAAACATATGTAAGATACAGATTAATCACAATAGTACCTCATATTGTATCATACAGGCGTATTACTAAAATAATAATCTAGAAAAAAACATAACATAACTATAATGTAGATACAAATTTTGAATGTATACTTCCATAACGACAGTTAGTTTAATTTTGTAAGTTGAAATTTAAATAAAATTTATATTGTTTGCGAATATAAGTGCAGAATAATTTAATACTAAATGATAGTATTATCAAATAATATTAGGCTTATTTATACCAAACACGACATGAATTTTTGAATACTTTAAAAATCATTGGTCAGATTATAAACATATACGAATAAACTTTTAGTATTATTTGACCGCGACTCGGAGCGCATCAGCGATGGTGCTCCCATGATCGAGTGCAAGTGAAAAGCTTGCACTAGCGATTGCGATAATAATAGGCCATCTAGGGGTCTATTATGCATTTTAACGCAATCGTTAAGTCAAATTTAACGTCTGAGCGAGAGTATCAGTAACACGACATTATATAGTCACAAAAGCGAGCTAAAGACAAAGTATCGGACTTTTTAAGAAAAGTATTATATATTTATTTCTTAATCTAGAATCGACAAATTCATTCATTGTTTAAGAAAATGAGATTGAAAGAGAACCAAGCAATGTTTACATCAAGGCCGATTTTTTACTCTTTATTCACGGGTTACTTTAATATATATATATATATATATATATATATATATATATATATATATATATATATATATATATATATATATATATATATATATATACATACACACTATACTTACTCATTGAACTTAATAATAGTTGAAAATGTAAAATTTGGCTAATGTACTGTACGGGTCTACAATTTTTCTTTAAAACATATTTTATTAATCAAATGTCGACGACGAAATGTGTCAGTGTAACCGATAAGAATACTCGTATCATTACTCATTCGGTTTCAGTGATTGCTATAGGTCGTTGGATTATTTTTCACGTCTAGATTGAGCGAGTTTTCAACGGTATTTTATATTGTAGTACATGTTTTGCTGTTACATACCAATGAAACAGTTGACTAATGTTAACTATAAATATGCTTTTATAATTTAAGTTTGTTAATTATTAAAATTATTTCACTTGTTTATGGTGTTATAAATTATTTCCTATATAATTATAACTAAATATACATTTTAAAAACAGTAATGAAACTTTACTAGTGATACCAGGCTCCTACAGTAATCAGAATATCCGATATGATAAGCATCTATGAATATTTACAAATAATTCAATTTATTTTTTTTACTAGAAGAGGAAGCGTAAGGCAATGAAGGTATAATGTGATTGTTCCCAAGTTTATCATCAATGTGCGATAAACTGATCGAGACAGTTGCAATCCTTACTTACGCTATCGAATATGTGAAAACATATTATCTATAATTAAAATTACAATTTTTACATCCGTAAAAAAGGTTTCCTGAACTTAATCGAAACTACAGTTTGATTATAAGCTTTTACTCAAATTAGATAGTGCGACTTACATACTTTACATCAAACATTATGTTTGATGCAAGTTTTAAACTTGTAACCTAAATTTAATATTTATGACGAAAATAAAAAAATATAGCTCAATTGGTAGAGCGAAAAAATTTGGATTAAAACATCGAAAGTTCGTGTCCCCCAAAAAAAATTACACGTTTTTTAATTATTTAATTTTAATACTTTTAAGAAAAAATATTGTTTTACTTATCTATAAAATGTTTATTTTAATGTTTTAATCGAAACAAGAAGTTTATGTTAATATCGCATTGCAAATTTATTTATATTTACATGGACATTTTTTTAAATATCAACATTTATGGAATTTTATATCTTATTTAAAATAAACATTTAAAAAAAAATTTTAAATGTTAATTTTTTTATAATTATCCTTATCAATATTCTTAATATAAGCTTTACTTATATATATATAATTGCTCAGTTAGTTCTTATGAATCTTTCGATAAGAATAGTAATAAGAAGCAGACAAGTATTTAATGGCGATGAAACATACGTTAACGACAAATTGTTGTTTATTCAGATGTGATTTATTATAGAACGTGAACTTATAACAAACTTTTTAGGAAAGAAAAGGATCCAGGCTCTTTCTTCCCTAACACTTACGTATTTCGTCTCGCGCATAATTTGAAATGAAAAACATACGTTTTCTCTGTAATAATTACAATTGAAGAAATGAAATAAAGTTAAGAATAAAAAAATATCGAAAAAGCCTAATTAATAAGTAAAACAATCGATTTTTACAACTTGGAGAATTTGCAATTGCAAAATTTGAGATTTTTAAGGAAATTTTATTATTAGCCAAGTATGCACACTTCATTGAAACTGTACAATAGTAGCCAATGAATAATTTAAAAAAAAAGTATTGTGATTTCCTTATCTGAATCATAGTCTATTTGATGTGGTTCCCCGTCGGCGAGATAAATTCTTAGTCTCGTCCTCGAGATTTCTTTCAGTTTTATCGTGGCTGAGGTTCGAACCACACGGGTTCCGAGATCCCTTCCTGACAAACTATACAATTGCTCGGGAAATACCGGTTCGTCATCTTTGTGCATGCTGCTGTGTATAAAGTGGTATAGTTGAATAAATAATTTACCCAGTGCTTAGTTAATTGTGCAATGTCAAATACAGAAATTATTCTGTAACAGTGAAATGTATACTAAATATCTAAGGTGAATGTACTAAACATTTTTGTTTACAAAATACGAATTGATAATTTTTTACTGTGAAATGCGAAACATTGATAATAAGTGAAATATTCAAATCTTTAATTAAAACTGCATCGAAATTTAATTATATTGCTTGTTCGTGCTTGTTTCTTTCAGCATTCTTGTAATTCAATTCTATTGTATTACAATGCTGTTAAAAACTAATATTATTTATTACTTACACTAAGAAAAATTTGAATTTCAATCGTATTTTTCTATTTTTCTTAAATAATAACAGTTTTATGAATGAACAAATTATAATGTCATATAATTTTATTATAAACATAATAAATTTAATTAATAATTTTTTACGCAATACTAAAATTTGAAATACCTTTTAAAAGTTAGAATAAATTATTCTTTATCTATAGTTAAATACTTAAATAATTAATTTATTAGTATTATTAAAATGAGTTTGAAGCAATTTTAGAAAATACTCCAAAGATTATATAAAAAATATATAAACATTTTTTAATATAATTATCATATAAATACTTAAATATTCACCTTTTAATCATAAATTATACATTAAACTAGTAAAACGTTATACATTTTTGTTAAAATATTAAACATAAAAAAATTAAATAATAATTAAAACTGATATCTTTTTAATACATTGCTATCTGATTGTTAATAATAAAATATTTTTTATATTGGTTTTTAAAAAACTTAAGCATTAAGTCTGTAGTTGTAATGTATCGTATTTATTTTATATTACTTAAATATTTTGTATTACTAAAAAGTATAAGTGTATATTTTCTTTATTAATATTATTTATTATTATTTTTATAATTTTTCAAGTCAAATAACGTCGGATGAATGAATTTCCACTGCCTGACGAAAGCAATAAAATTCTAGAGAAAATGGAGGAAGATAATGCTTCTGAAGGAAATATACAATCAAATCCTTCAGATCCTTTACATGAAAATAATTTACTCGGATTTCCCGTATTGGGCGATCTATGTAATGTAAGCGAAGAGAACGATGTTCTCACTGAAAACGAAGAAATTGATGGGTCTGAAGTTAAACATGTGACTAATAATCAACTAAATGATGCAAGTGAAATACTTGATTATCCTATAGATACATACTTTTCTGATGAAAAAGTTCAAATACCAGAAGTCGATGATGTGAGTTATAAAATTATGTAACGCATAAAATTATTAAATGTTACAAGTTCTATATTTTTATAATTTAGCACATTATATATTGTTTAAGTGGTTGTAAATAATTCAGTAATATTTCTTTCAGAAATTGTTTAGTTTTAGAAAATTATGGGCTTTTACAGGACCTGGTTTTTTAATGTCAATTGCGTTTTTAGACCCTGGAAATGTGGAGTCTGATTTGCAAGCTGGAACAATTGCAAGCTATAAGGTAAATAATCAATATACAGTACTACATTTATATGTAAAATATAATTAACGAATATATTTCAAGATTATTACAATAATAGTTGTATAATGTTATTGCGTATAGTTATTGTGGGTACTCCTAAGTGCGACCGTCCTTGGATTGTTAATGCAAAGGCTCAGTGCAAGGCTTGGCGTTGTAACAGGCCTACATTTGGCTGAAATGTGCCACCGGCAGTTCAATAAAGTTCCTAGATTACTTTTGTGGATTATGACTGAAATCGCGATAATTGGCAGTGACATCCAAGAAGTTATAGGAACTGCCATAGCGCTCTACTTATTGTCGAGGAAAGCGTAAGTCAAATTACAAACTAATTCTAAACGGATTTAAATATTCAATGAATTTGTTGATAGGTTACCCATATGGGCAGGTGTGCTTATTACAATTTTGGACACATTTACTTTTTTGTTTTTGGATAAATATGGGCTAAGAAAACTGGAGCTATTGTTTGGATTTTTTATAACAGTTATGGCTGTGACTTTCGGCTACGAGGTATTGATGTTTATTTTAATTTATATATTTTTATAATTGGGATCGAAAAGAACCAGTGAAAGCCAATATGAAACTTGTCAAATATACGAATACAAATACATCATAAATTTTTTTGCATTTCAAAGAGTTTTATAATATTGTATCGTATTATTAGCATTGAATAATTGACAGAATGTATTTTAACATATTATTATGGAGCATATAATTCAATAGGTATTGTTTTATTTTGATGTTATTGAATCTGTAAAATAATTATTTTAGTACGTAATATCAGCGCCCCCTCAAGGTGAAATAATGAAAGGTATGTTTATACCCTGGTGTGAAAACTGTGACTCAAGTGCTTTACTGCAAGCTGTCGGTATTATTGGAGCTAACATACAACCACACAACTTATATCTCCATAGTGCTCTTGTTAAGGTATAAGTTATAGGTATATTTTTTCCAACAAGTTAATTTAATTTTATTATATTATTAAAACTACGTTGTTAAATTTATTTATGTTTGACTTGATTTAAATCAGTAGAATCAAGACTATATTATTAAAAATTATCATAATTGTATAAATGCAATTCTACTTTCAGTCTCGAGATATTAATCGTAATGAATCAAAGAAAGTAAAGGAAGCAAACAAGTATTTTTTTACGGAAGCTGCTATTGCATTATTTATATCTTTCCTAATTAATTTATTTGTTATGTCAGTGTTTGCTTATGGACTCTTCCAAAAGAAGAATTCAGATATTGTGAGTTGAGAATTATTACTTTAACCAATTGATTTATATATCTATGCATATACACGAAGAGAAAAATTTTAGTAAATTTGACTAAACATTCACTAATACTGTAACAGACTGATAAAACGCAACAAATTTTTAGTAAAAATTGATAGAAAGTTCAGTAAAAACTGACAAAAGATTTAATAATTTTTTAGGTTTTGGAAGTCTGTTACCTCGTTAATGAATGTTCAGTATTACTTACAAAAATTTGGTAAAATTTACTTAAACTTTTCTCTCCGTATATATATATATATATACATATAGCTATAAATATGCTTATAGCTTCGTTTGATTTCAGTACAATATCTGTGAAAGTAATAATTTTACTATTGGTTTGGATGTATTTAAAGTAAGTGTTATAATTTTTGTAAAACTTCTTATGTCATTTTAATAAATCGTAATTATTCTTAAGAATAACAACAAAACAATTACTGCCGATCTGTATAATGGTGGTGTGTTCCTCGGATGCCAATATGGTTTTGCTGCCATGATAATTTGGGCTATTGGACTTTTAGCCGCAGGACAATCGTCGACAATGACAGGAACTTATGCAGGACAATTTGCGATGGAAGGTTTTCTGAATCTTCAATGGCCACGTTGGAAGAGAGTCCTGCTAACGCGATCAATCGCAATCGTGCCAACATTTTGCGTTGCATTTTACACCAACATTAACAAAATGACAGAGATGAATGATATTTTGAATGTCGTTATGAGTTTGCAGTTGCCATTTGCTGCTTTACCCACAATAGCTTTCACTAGTAATGCACAGATTATGGGTGAATTTAAAAATGGACTGTTAGTATATTTATAATATGCGCCTCATAATTTTCACGAGATTTCTTTACACTTAGACGTATTTAAATATTTATTTATTTATTGTAGATTCAATAACGTACTATCCGTAACATTGTCCGTGACTGTGATAATAATTAATCTTTACTTGGTATCATTGACTGTTATGGACGCTGTGAATACTGATGTATCTCATAAGAACATAATTATTGCGTTCGTTGCAATAATTGCTATCTTCTATGTCATTTTTTGTTTATATCTTATTGTGTACGTGGCCATCGCTATGGGAGCAACTTCGTTAAAACGAATACCAGTATTTGTCATTATAATTTATTACTATAAATTTTTGATACACAAGTAAATATTGTTTATTGATGTTATATATCTTTCCTTTTCGCAGTTCATATCAAAATTTATTAGAGGCCCGGTCGATAGAACTCTTGGAATAGAAAATTGTAACAGTTTGTACTCCTCGGAATGATTGGTTCGAAAGTAAAGGATTGCCATCTGGAAATGCAACGTGAAAAGAAATTTCTCATATATTATTTGTATTTTATACTTTTTTAAATAAAAACATTTTGAGTGAAATGAAGAAAATCCAACGCATGCATTTGCTCAGTATACAACTATTCTTGAAACTACGATATTTTAGACAATAAACCACGATGTTCCTGTTAACGATGCCAAAAATTAGTTGATTGTAAAATTTGTAAAAATAACGCATAATTCTCCTTAGTTTATAATCGTCGTAAAATTGTTGACGTAATAAGCAAAGAAAAATGAAAGTTGTAACCTACATAATTTTCCATAAACGTTATTTATTGGCTATACACGTCGCAAGATAAAGAGAAAAAAAACAAAAAACACAAAAAACCCTTTTTCACGGTTAAATGTTAAAATGGTCACCTTGGACCCTTTCCGTCCGAAATCACCGCGCGAAAAATCCGTCCGTTCATATTTCTTCTCTTAACACATATTGCGCAAACTCAAACTCGTTAAAAATTTGTTTGCCGCTCGCGTAACGCCGAAAGTGCAGACAGGAAGTATACGGGCTGGTCAATTAGGCAAGCACGAACGATATACAAAGGAAGAAGAGGTCGAAGAGGATATAATGATTTACATCTACGTGCATCCTCCTCATCGAGCTGTTCTCGGTCGAGCCGCCAAGGTGCCCGGTGTCGTATATGAAATATTAATGGACCGCGCGAGCCGATACCTGACGGGTCGATAGCGTTACATTATAAAAGGCGTCCTGGCGTACTCGAGGTAATAACCATTGACGTATCTCCTTGACGCCCGCCCCGCGTACGGCCTCGTCTTCTTCCATATATTGAATTTATGAATGTGTAAAACACGCCTGCCATACACCAGCTACGTACGTAGCTTGAAATTCTATACCGAGGTGTCGCCTCGAGTCTTGGGTACTTGCCCAATTATCATTTAATTCCTCCCGTGATTTAGGAATCTCACCCATGATAATAGAATTTCCACGAGATATGAGTGATGGTTTATGATCCTAACGAATCGACGTGGAATAATTAAATTTATAGAATCTCCAAGTAACGTCATCAAGCAACATCGACATTTAATTTATAACAAAAAGTGTTATACTTGCATCGTGCATTTAAAGCCCTTCACCACTTAAATAATAAAATTGTTTTTTAAGGGTTTACACTATGACGACCTTTGAATCACTGCATTTTATAGGTTTTACAACAGATCTACGTGTACACAATATATTTACATCCGTAGGCACCATCCTTTCCAGACTGTGATTAACGTCTTATGAGCATTGTAATTTGTAATTTTTACCTGGAGAAATACACGCGTATAAAGTTTTGCGTGATTTTACAATTCTGTGCGCGAGTCATTAAAAATAATGAATTAACTGGTGTATATACTCTACCTTTCCAAAGTGAACTACCTAGTGAGACGAACAAAAAATCTATTACCGCCTACCATAGTTTAAGTAAATTTTGTACGTACAATATGTATATGAATAAAGGTGATGATTACGAAGAAGAATCGACCAACTAGCCTCTTCGTAATTATTCATCACAACTCTACAACGAAATAAGATTGTACTATTAACGATTCTGAAGTTATTGTTCAAGAATGAAAAATTCGAAAAAGTAAGAAAAAACGAAATCAGAAGGAGAAGAGTCTCTTCTTTTCGCTTACCGCGCGATCCCACAGAGCGATGATTACACGGCAGGCCGACCAACAGTTACGGCAATTACCTTCGCGAAAGAAAAAGGGAAGCCGAACGACCGAAAGAGAAAGAAGACGGTAGGAAGAAGTGCTCGAGAAAAGGGAAAGAGAAGAATCGACGAGGAAAAATTAACGGAAACTTATAAACCTCGTTGACAAAGGAATATTATGGAGGTCAACAAACATTGTATCTTCTTTTACATCTTTTTATTTTGTATTAATTATAACGGTGCGTCTAGCTATCATAACTTTTTGATACTTCAATGGTCAATAGATTTTGTTTAGGTTATACAAGGAGATACTATGCTTTACGTACTTTGTTAAAAATATGTTGTCAAACAAAAATTGTAATTCAATTATAAGAATGATAATTGCGATCAGAGTATATATTCTTTATTATATAGAATTTATATTACACCAGGGTGCCCATCAAATGCGCCATCATCGAATAAGAAATTCTAAATACTAAAGGTTTAAAAGTATGGATAACAAATTAAAATTGGTACAAAAGATGGAAACTGCCTCTCGCACTTTAATTAGTTACGCATCAAATATTCTTCGTGAGTATATATATATATATATATATATATACACTAATGGATACCTTATAAAAATTTTATAAATTACAATTATGAATACTTTTTAAACGTATCATTTATATACGATTTATAAGTTCATACAGTATACACAGGATGTATAAATGTGTTGCTGAATTGAATTGATATATGTATAATACAAACAATATTCGTAAATTGTTAGCTTATATTTGCTGCAATATTGGATAATAAATCTACTTAACAAAACGTCAATAATATATATTTTCTTCCAAAAAAAGTACTGTTAAGTATCCACCATAAAACTTAAATATTAAATAATACTTTTAATGAAAAAGTGATTAAAATATCTTCCCAAACTTATATCTCGTTTGATTACCGGCGCGATCAAGTAAACGATCAATAAAATATTATTTAACATTTTTCGATTTAACCGCTGCCCAATCATTTATTATCTACAAGTTTAACTTAGTCGATGATTTCCGTTACACAATATAGATATTAAGTTTTTATGACAAAAAAATGTTTTTATCACGTATGTTAACTTACTTCGATCGGCTTAGATAAATCGAAATTGCACTATCACGGGGCATATGAAACTGCACCATAGTCTTCCACATTTTTTTGGCAGTCATCTTTATCGGTGCAGTCATCGTAAGAATCATATAGTTGCCTGTTAACTCAACATTGTATTTACTTTATTTTTATGGATTGATTCAAAATTAATTCCGATTCCATATATGTATATATACATATATAGTAACGATTGTCTGAGAAAAGGTTAAGTGCCAAGATATTTACGCAAATGTGAGTAGAAAGTTTATCACTCGATGTAAAATATGTATAGACGAACTACCTTTTTTTTATTGATATATGAACCGTTAAAAAATGTACGTTAATTGTGTTAACGTATCGGAAAAACAAAATACAGAAAAAAGATGAAATTTAAAAGTTTAAAGTTAAAAATGACATTTAACCACGAGGGAGCGTTAGGAAGGGAGAAGGTAGAATTGCTAGTACATAATTACAAGTATAAGCAGGTAAAAAATATGAAGAAATGGAAAAATAACAAAAGGTACAGAAACGAAGAAAGATGAAAAGAGATTATAATCTTTCCAAGAGGTTGTCTCGCATCTCCAATTTAGTTGCATCCTTGCTGTGCAATTTTGCGCGACTCGTGAGTATGTGTGTGAATTGGCTCTGCTTCCGGCTGTGAAGTCGTGATGCCTGGTGATGCCTGGTTACGCCACACCGTGATCCAGGCGTGCCTTGCTTGTCCAGCATTCTCGACTCTTTTGACATAAGCGATCATGAGGAAGAAAATACCCTCAAGTTTTCATGCAGCACAAGCCTGATCTCTCCATGTAGATTCACTTAATATCGAGATTGAATGAATGAATTATGAGGATTCTTAGATCCTTGGGTTTATCCGTTCTTTCGACCAGAAATACCATTTCACACGGTCGATTTTATTATTAAAGTTTCATCGAAATTCCAAAGATAATTAATTGACACATTGTCAACGAATGAGTAAATTGAATAATGTATATGTACTTTGAAATGTTTAATATATATACTAAACAATTAGCTACGAAATAACCTTGTTAAAATTAATGTGAGAAAACGAAGAGATTTACGAGCTGGATGACGAATGTTCTAATAACTACCTTACTTCAAGCAGATGAGAAAAGTTTCGTGTATTGACTTTATTATCCGGTTGACAAGATGATTTAAGTTTTCAATCCATATTTTCCTATTATAATTATAAACTCGATGAAGTCGATAAACAGTTACTTTCCTGCAAGACAAAATCAGATAATAAAAGTTCTTACTGTCTACTTGACACCATAAATATATATATACACACACGTACGAGGCAAGTAGTGCAATATTTTGCATGCAAACTGCAAATGTCAACTGTAAAGCTAAATTAACGATTTACTTCCTGCACAGTCAATTTTATTGTTTTGAATTAGAAAAAGATAAGCCAACGATTGCACATTTACGCATGCATACACACATATGTATATATAGGATTCATCCTCTAGATCGCGTCGCGGGAAGCATCGACTAGCCCCGTAGCGCCTTGCCAATGCACCGTAAAGCTCGAGTTTCTGCTCGACTGGATTCAAATACTTTGGATGAAAGGCGTATACGTGTGCGCGCGATCGCACTTTGATCAAAGTCTTAGCTCTAACGGTCCTCTAGCTTACTCGGTCTCTAAATATTTCTTTCATTTTTTTTTCACTTTTTGCGAGAGCTACTTCTATTTCCCTCTTCGTTTCCCTCTTGCTTCCTCTATTCTTATACACTTCGTTTCTTTATCGCGGATATTTTTCTTTCCTTCCTTTTCTTTTTGTATTAGATAGCTACCTCGATCCTCATTGGTATAGTTAATCACCTCTTGATAATCAAGTGGGTTTATTTTGAAATTTATGTTACCATTACATTTGTAGAGTTAGGGTACTATGTAAATCTTTTTACTTTACTACTTTTCTTAATTAAAACATCGAACGCATCCTTAATATAATTAGTTTTTTCTTTATACTATATCTTTTTACGCTAGCTTAATAAATGTTACTATTTTTATTTATTATCAAAATTGCATTATCTTAATAATTAAGATTCGCAAATAAGAAGTTGTAACTGATAATTATTGTGCCCGTTGTTCTTATTATATTATAGATCAATAAATTTTTATATTTTGATTGTACTGTTATACAAAATCGTTTTCTAATATGAAATAGGTATTTCATACAATCCGCAGATAATATACTTGAGTATTAGAATTTTGAATGTTAAAATCAGAAGTGAAGATGATGATTGGAAATAGAGATAAGATGAGTTAATTGTAAAAAGGAATTTCTATTTTCCACGAGACAAAATAAATTAGATGGTTAAAACGAGCAAGTACTAACTCTAAGTAAGATCTTAATCTAAATGGTTCAAAGATACCAAAGAACTAATTTATAATTTTTTTAATATTTTTACATTTCATTGGTACTTTTTAATAATTTTAATTACTTTAATAATTATTATATACAGAGTTATAACATTAAATATATTTGCTATTACTAAGCAATTATATTTAGTTACGATTCCTATTTTATATCATGCTGAATTTGCTAAAAATAATTTGATTCTTTGTTGAAATAAATGCAGGAATTCAATCACTCGCATTAAAAGTATGGATTCATGAAGTAATCCATTGATCCAAAACTGTAAAATATATCGCTTTGTGTATGAACAATAATTTCGTATTTGTCCTTATAGATTCTATAGAAATCGACTAAACACGCCGAAATCCATTTCTTATCATCACAGATCAATTGTTCACATAAAAGCTATAAATGCTCTTCTTATCAATATAATGCAGTAAAAAGAAATATCTCTGCTGATATAATTTATCGTTTGCAGCAATACAATAAACGAATACATTAATTTTTACGTTTATTTACTTTAATATTTAATATTATGATTATTTGTACTGTTAGAAATAATAGTACTTTTTTTAGAAAAGATAAATGACAATTTCATTACATATTTTATTAATAATTTGGTATAAAATAAAAAGAATGTGTAATATATATGCGCATCCGTTTATCCTTCCTCGTGGAATCGACGCAGTTATTTTCTTTTTCCCAGTTTATCCACTACATAAACGAATGCCACATAAGAATCCATTTGAATTCACCATCGAGATCTTAGTAAGGAAAGCATTCGGTACTACGTATACCACGAAAGACTTTACATAAACGCAAGATACTTCCTGGTCTGGGTGTTCACGGATTCAGTTATTAATGTCTGGAGAGCACACCAATGGCAATTAAATAATTACGCGATTCATCCCTCTTGAATTAATTCGTTGAATTATAGTGGATCGTATGTTTTTGTTCATTCTAGTTCGATATAAGGATTAACATCGTGAGAAATTATAGCAATCCGAATGCGTGTGAATTTATCATTATTAAATGCATATACCTAGCTGTTCGAAGACCCGGGTTCCAGATATAATCTTGATGGACTTCATAGAAATGTAGAAATTCATATATAAACTAAGTTTTTAACTTATTCTAAATCAACCGTACTTGTTAAAAATGATGAGCTTTATATCATCAGTCCTATCAATTACCTCATTCCGCTTACTGTTACCGCGATTATATTCATAAAGATATATTTAAAAAACTTGTGTAATCATCGCTAATTAGTCAATGAATAATAAAACAGCTATACGAATAACAAATTTGTCGTCGACAAATGAAATATTGTATATTGTGTTTATTTCAAAGAAATTTTATAGTTTATTTTAAACATTACTTTAGAATTATTAGTAATTATTAATTTTTTAAATAGAACTAGACAATTCAGGAAACGTGATCAACTATACGATATCTTTTTTAACTGTATTATTTGAATTGTCATTCTTATTTAGAAATATTAGTGTAATTAGCTTTAATTATATTTTTCAATTGTTTTAATCGATATACATTTAATGATATATATTAAGTAATATTTAGAAAGTAAACTAAATAATTTTAGGATTAACGCGTTCTTAATCTTATAATTGAATTACTCTTGCTAAAGTTTGATTTTTTCAGAAGCGAAATTTAAATGTATACGTTGAAATAAAGACTCATCATACTTAGAAAATAAAAAATGTTAACTTGAATGCGTGCTTCGAAATTTTACTCGTAACAGAATGAAACCACTGCGAGTATATATACAGTACTAATAGTACAATTAAAGAAAAAAAACGTAGCGTAGTGGTCCTTGTATAAAGATTAAATGATAGCTCGTATAGTTGCAATTTATGTTTACTGCAATTTTAACTTATTAAATTAGAATTGCTAGCCTGGCAGTTGCAATTAGTAATGTTACAGTTACAAACGCAATTCTGACAATGAAAAATATCAAGGAGTAATCTTACGGTTCTTTAAGATATATCATATTTCTTTCCGCGTGGGACAATTTGAGGTAAATGGACAAACCTTAACCTACATTCGCTTATTTAACATACGTATATACATAATCAAAATAATATTTCTTTCGCGTATGGATATCAAATTTTATTTGAACTTGAAACTTTTGTGGGAAACGTCGCATCTGCCTTTCTATTTTCCATGCACAATAGCATAGTACTATGTGCAACAAAAGCAATTATTTTGACAGTGGTGGCACGCAAACCCAGATATAATTTACCGAACCTCTGAAAATTGTGTTATTAATCTCTCGAGTTCATACCGATTCCGTTGTCTAGCAGCGCTAAAAGAGTATAAGAGAAAAAAAATTATCAAATCCAGGACACTGAAGTAAACAGCAAAAAAGTGTACACACAATGTAGATAGGTATTATATATAGCTTGAAAAAAATGAGAACAATACCCAGTGACCCGCGTAGACAATAGCGACACTATTCGATTCTTGTTTTTACCAAGACTATAGGTATACCGAATTTCCCATGAAAGATCGCATCCTTCTTTCATTGATGGAAAGACCGACGGGATAATTTTCGCTTGCAAGTATTAAACCCTCCGGGTATATATATGTATACACATTAGATGCTCAGTTCGGAATAATTAATGTCTCAATTTCCCCTCCCCAGTACCTCGATTACGTTATGTGGAGCTGAAGATAAGCATCGCGCGCAACTAAATTCCCCTTTCTACCTCGACTCTCGGGTTCACGAACTGCTCGCGAAGGTCAGGGTTGCCGTTCGCAGGTATATTTTATACATACATACACCTATATGTGTGTGTGTGTATGCGCGCGTGTATGCATTAGTTCTTCAAGAGTATCGCTGGACCCTTCTACATATACCTGTGCTTATATATACATCGATGCTCGATAATTAGATGCGAGATGTTTTTATCGTACGAGATGACTAATGGATTTTTTAGTATTCGGATGATCTAATGCTTATACCTAGTGTATATACCGCATTACAAGGATTTGAGCTACTATTGAGATAATCTTTTTTTACCACCTGACGATTTTGTGACCTTTAATAGCAAATCATTTTTTACATAATATACTTATACGTTTACGATTATTAATATATCACTTCCTGATGCTTTAGGAAATCTTGTATTATTCAATTTTAATTCAAATGCTGTAATTTTATGTAATTTTATTTATTATGGTATATTGTAGGTCATTAGAAATTTTTTTAAAAAGTCGATAAATTTTGGGCTTAAAGTGTTTGCTTAAGAAGTTTAAATCGTTGAAAAATACAGAATTTTTTCCCATCGTAAATTTTTCTCTCAACGTATCAATATTAACATAAATATATAAATAATTCAACTTACTGACCGAAGACTCAAGTTATTTACTTATTAAGTGTAGGATTAGTACGAACCTGAAACAAAAAAGACAATGGTTATTTACAAAGTATAAAGTCGCATTAAATATAATAAATAATATAAATTTGGATTGAAATATCTATAATAAAAAAAACTGTATCTAAAAATCTTGTATGAAATTTCTTAATTTGCAATCTAGTTTACACCTCGTCGTTATAACACTTGACACGTGCTCTCACCGCTATAGTTGCTTCTAACTCACTGATTACATTGTTCCATCGTACACTCCGCAGATATGGGAATTTCTCGCAAGTTAAGACGGTATCATAAGTTATCCAGAAACGTCCCTTTCAAACCCGCCGACAAAGCACGCGCGGTACTTATTCTAATACTATATATACACGAAACTCCATACTCGGGTGTACGACACTGAACTTTACCAACTTGTAACTGTCGATTCTTCAAAGTACGTAATGGATTACTCGGGTTCTTCCTAAGTGTATACGCGTAGACGACAGTTTTTGAGTGAAAAATTATTTTCCTGGTACAAGATTCGAACGTTCACTTATCATAAATTTATGTGCTTAAGCTTCGAGTCGTTTAAATTTTTTAATACTCTTGCAGGTATTTCGTAATTTATTATTATGTACATTTTTTAAATATCATCGTGTTAACTCGAATGACAATTGTTATCAACGGCATTCAAATTGTTGATACTTCGCGAGTCGTGAATGTGCATGTGCACGCAATGCCTTTGTTTACGTGAAACATTATCGCTACAGCGTCATTGCTTTGGCTATCGTACATGTGTATCCTCTGGAGAGTCGTACACGATTTAAAGAAAAAGAAAAGAGGTCCTCGATGACAGTCGTCGTCGTCACGTAATAACCAGTGGATGGCCATAAGCCTCGAGAGCGCCCGAGCAATTTGCCTTCACCTTAGATTTCCTCGGCTCATCAAGTTGCATTACCCGATCGCGTTGGTCAGACTTGCGGGTACGAAAAAAAAAGTCTGCACAAAGCGCAACTTTTCATATTCGTCTTGGAGAGTCGTAATCTCCGCAAGTCCGTTGAACCTAACTGTCTGGCCATTGTATGACAAAGCGAGAGTCGCTTTCCGCACCTAGACAAAACCTTGCGTACAAGGTTTCTCTCGTACGTATGAGACTGTTCCGCGTTTTCGAGGGCTTAGGTAAACACATGCGAGTCGGCTGTCGTTACGTTACCAATTCGATATGTACGTCTAGTATACTTATACATTGGATTGCACGACCTTCGATTCGCATCACCGCGACCGATGTGTATTATTTATGGGAGATGTGTAATGACGGAATGGAACGAGTTATTAGGCAAGAAGGCATTATATTATACGTATACATTACGGTGTAAGCATCTTTTTGATCAAATTAATTATTTCAGTACCCGCGCGTATTCGTATAGAATATGGTTTTGTACAGGATCTCTTCTTCAAACTTCTATGCAAACATTAATGATTCAGACATTAACCGATGAAATTAACTATTTTTCTAGTATGTATCCTTAAAATTAAACATTATTTAATTGTATCTATAAATAAAAATAAAATAATAAAAGAAATGATTTAATAAGTATGTTTATGCCATAGCATGCAATAAATTTAAATGACTTTTTATTGAGTTATCGAGAATCTTCATAAAACGTTTAACGCAAATAAAAAATAACCTTTGTGTTTGTAAAATATAAAAATAGATAAGTGTGCATTTTAAATACTAATAATATCAATTTTACTGTGCTGTTGCGTACATATATATTCACTCAAGATGGGAAGAGTTTCAGTTTGTTTCAGTCCAACAATAGACTAAAGAATCTCGTGGCCTTCTTTTGTATGCCTATCGCGATTGAAATACCGATATTCTACGTTTAGATGTATTGATTATTGATCGTTAGAACCTGACCTTCATAATTATGAACCACGTGAGCCCTTGAATACATTGTTGAAAAAATACATTTCTTATTTGCGATATTAAGTATACTAATTCTTCAAGAGTTTTCTACATTAGGATATTTATATTTATTATTATTATTCGTGAATTATTATACTTCTAACATTAATTATAAATACCTCTTAATCAAAGATGCTTTAGGTATGAATTTATATTAATTTTTTTTCTTACAATTTATTCTATATATCCTACTAAAAATAAATCAATTTTAATAACTTATTTTATGCTAGCTACGTACCATTTTCACTTCCGTATTCGATAATTATAAAATGCTCGATACCAATGAGTATAATACATTTTTATTATATATTTTACATACGTCGCTTTTCAAGGAAAATTGAATACATAGTGAGTTATAGTTTTTGTGGTCATACGCTTAGAATTTAATATCAAACATTTTTTATAGATTAAAATTTTTATGTATATTATTATTTAGAAAAAGCCTTGAATAAATATATAGTAACACTGAACCTGGATCCTCTTCATTTTCTAAATAATTTAACACCTCTTTGTGTATTGCTTGTATTTTATCATTTTATTACCTTGTTACAATATTTATACTAAGTTACTCGTTTAACTGTTTAAGGATTCTTATTACATCCATAAAACGTAAAGTGTATTAGTATCTTTGTAACAGATACACTTGTTTTAGATTGTGAAAATATATTCCAAGTAACGATAAAATAAAAGAATGTTATCCATTAGTTTCTTTCTAGTTCAGAGACTAATAGTTCATTGTAAACATATTCACCACAAGAAATACGTTACATATAGTAAAAAAAATTTTTTTAAAGAAAATTTTTCAAATTAAATGTAATTGCTCTAACTACTTAGAGATTAAAATAAATTTGTTTAAATGTAGAATAAAAATTACTGTTACTGATAATCTCCTAACTGCGATTTTTTACGTTACACCGCGTTAATTCGACTATGCTCAAAAGGCTGAAAAGTGTTGTGACAAAAGTGAAAAATTAAAATGTTGTTAATCAATGGATTCTGATTCATCGATTAAAATGACTAATTTTACAAATTTACGTAAATTGCACCCTCAATACTTCTAGAAATAAAAAGTAATGTGTTATCAAAATTTAATAGACGTACACGTTGGTTGTAAATTTGTAAATTTGTATCGTCTACCGTTAACTATCAAATTCCCTTCAAGCTTTAATTTATTCGTTTTTTATATGTACGGGCAAAAAAACCAACAGACTCAATACAGTTAATAAAAACAAGTTCAATCGCGCGAATACTTCCGTTTAAGATTTGATCTATACGAAGCTAAATCTTGAAATAACTGGAAGGGCATATAAAAAAGTAACATAACGCCCCATAAACATCCTATTCCATCCCATCTGTTTCTTTACAACTCTCTCTTTCTATCCATATTTACTTTTTCCCCGTAAGTGCTTCGCGCGCTTGGCGATCCTCCATCTTTATCGAGGAACCTCTCGCGAACTCCTGCGGTATATACACATAGTAAACACAAAACCAGGAATGGAATCCATCTCTCTTTCCCTGTTGTTCCCACACACCGATTCTCCTTCGCGATCTCACGAGACGATGATCCCCTTTCTGCTCGGCTCAGGTAAACTCTCCCTCTCTCTCTCTCTCTCTCTGACTCTATCGGACTCGAAATGAGCAGCCCTGTGCCTGAGTTTTTGGAATTCCTAAGGATTTCCAGGAATCCAGGAGGCACCCGTCATTATTACATCGTGCTACAACATCCTCGAGACAGACATTGTCGAGCTAGATACGACAACTTTTTTTTATCGGCTCCGGACGTCACGCTACGCGCTTTTGTTTTCATTTGGTTCTCGCTTCTCTCCGAGTTCCTGAGTAAGCAAAGTAGATAGACTGCGTGGGTAGACGTGGAATTACACGAGATTGGGGTAACGAGCTGAAAAGTAATATTGAAAATTCCAACTTTGTGGGTAAATATGTTTCCTCGACAATTATCTTTATTCAAATGAATGCTTTTATTATAATGAATTAGGTTCAAAGAAATTTATACTAATATACATTCGTATGTAATTAGGTATATTTTCAAGATCGAGGAACGCTACGATTCTCGTTAAAATTAACGAATGTATCGCAACGTCATCACGAATCAAACGAGCTTATCTCACGCCTTAGTGTTTATTTCTATTTGTATTTCTTCTCGTAATAGACTTTTTTGAAGTACTGTATTCATATACCTATCAATCATTGGAACTCGGTAATTACTTGAAAGTTTAACTCTTGACTTATTAGATAAAAAAAAACTAAGTGAGTATCATTCAATTAATGGCATACAACAATTAGTTTCTTCGATGTTGGATCATTGATGTAAAAAAAGACCGAGTAAATCCTGTAGCTCTTCATGCTCTGATTTCCTGATTCTTCGTAATTAACTACACACGATACCTATCCTATTTGCGAGCGTATGAGACACTTTTACGTACTCTGATGCAGCAGTAAAAGAAATATCTTTACGTAAACATGACGAAGCTACCATTTATTGCTTGCTGTCCGATTTAAATGGCATGCCCTAGTTCTGCATGAAGGACAACAATAAAAAATAAAAATTTTCAGAAAAGTAGTACGGCTTCAATTACAGGTTATTACTTTTATTTTTAATTCAGTTGACTTCTCTATATCTCAATATCTTAAACGTATAGTTGTTCAATAATAATACATCCACATAATGAAATATTGTGCTCTCAGCAGGCAGGAAATATAGTAAGAAAACGAAAAGAAGAAGATTTAAACAAAAAATCTTCTAATGTGATGCATACAAATTTTCATACGTAAAACATAGAAAAAAGGAAAAAGGTAAGGTACGAAGGTCTACCTTGGGTGGTTTGCTCATTCTATCGCTATAGCAGTGTTCAATGGGTATGTACGGTAAACATATATATGACATATATCCTTATCGTGCTTTTTTTATCGTCTCGAAAGAAGGGCTACGGAGTAAGCAAATGCATCTCTCGTGGATGTAAAGGAGTACCGTACAGTCGTATACGTACGCACGTAAAAAAATAAATATACACGTATAGAAGTGCTGGGAAACCATGTCCATGGAACAACACGGGATCAGCTTATTGCGCGTCAATCTGGCGTATAAAAGCGATTCTTCGGTTTCGACATCACCGGTTGCAGGTGCTGCACGCGCTGATAGTAAGATTTTACTTTTTATCTTATTGTTTGTATAGACGTTTTACAAATTTGTGATTTATGTGCCTATATAAATATATATATATATTGTGGTACAATATAATCAATGCGTACGATTTACGTAAGATTATTTAAATCAATTCAAATTTTTTATAATCAATATTGCATTTCATTAGAAATTATGTATAAAATAGTATGCAAACAATCAGCATTAATGACAAAAGTGTCATCAAGCTATATGCTATATTTAAAAATTAATAGTTGAAAAGATGAATACATATATATTTGCTATGCTTATATTATTTATATTTAATACTACCATGTTGTACGGTAACTTGCAACATTCTTAACTGTTTTTGCAAATGTCCAATTTATTTAACAATATTATTTCAAACAGTCATTCATAAAATTACGAGATCTTTATCTTTAAAAATCCAACCTTTGTTTAACGCAAATTAATATCCAACTTTAAAGAAGGAAATTATTACAATTTATGTAAATGAATCTGATAGCGTTAAAAAAACCACTGTGTCGCTCATAATTTTACAATATCGTAAAATCGAATTTAATTTAATAAAAAGATAAAATCGCGATATGAGAAATTCGTGTGTACGGAAATTAATAAATAAAAGTCCATTATTGACAACAAGATGAAAATAAGAAAATCAATTAGCGTAAGTTGTTGCATCGACAGAACCTTCGGCGTTTTCTCGTGCCGATTACAAGGATTAAGTATTAAGATCGAAGCGTGAAAAAATGGAGGCTGCGCGAGTATATATGTGGCACGACATGCGCTTCGAGCACGTAGCCGCACATCCCATGAGCGAACGCGTACATTTGCATGGGCTTATGGGAATCGATGCTCCGTGAAGTTTCTCACTCGAGGGCAGTTACGTGATTTTGTCGCTTCGACGGGCTCGCGTGTACTCCCGTTTCCTTTGTCGGAGCCGATAAAAAACGCGTCACCTTCCTTTTTCTCCTATATCTATATCTGCAGGTTTGCGCGTGTGTGCGTGCGGGTATTGGTATAACATTTGTCCTTTTGCCACGCTGTCTCGCCTGTTCGTGTACCCGCATACATACGCCTGCGTAAATGTACGTGCCTTAGGCAGGCTGTCTTTGTCCTCGCGCACCGACCGATCTTCATTAGTTGAGTTAACGCTTTTTATGACGCTTTCATTAAGCCGTGACGGCCGTAGTTACTTCGGTTATTGTTTGATTACAGTGGATATTTTATGGAAATTGTCTGGTCATTCAGGTTCAAGGTTCTCTATAATTCAAGTTTACACGCGTACCTATTTACAACTTTGCGTTCTGAAGAATCTGAAAACTCATGATCAATTTTTATACACGGTTTTATATACGAGTAGAAAGACTCGAAGGTAGGAGTCGACCGGCAAATATATTGTCTTCATAATCGTACCAGGAACGAGTATTAGATACTATATTTAACTAACTATTTATTTTATCGATAACACTATTTTTCAATTAATCACTATATGTTTATTTAATATATTTAGTAAAAAAATTACCATAAATATCTGAGAATTTAAGATAACAAAATATATGCCTACTTTGAGAATTTAAAACGATTTTGAAATAAATCAGACAGAGACAAGAAAATAGCTATACAGGTATAAGACCAAATAAGTATAAGAGTTAAATTTTCTCCTATATTTGGTTATCCCGTTTATCCATAAAATCCCAGATGTTTGAACGGCCTACTCTTACATTACCATACAATCGGTATATTTTCCTCGTGCACTCAAATATCTCGGATAGATTCAAATGGTTTGACAAAGGCTCACGACAAAACGGAGAGGAAAATCAATTTGAATATTACTTCCCAGAAACTGACCTGTCTGGCGTATCATAGTTTATCATATAGTTTTTTGTGTCTTGTACATATATGTGTATATGTATATATACATCTAAAAAGACACATAAAAGCATCTATTTCACGTCTCTTTCTTCACAGGACCCATTCACGATCATCCTCGATTATCCCTCAGCTTCATTAACTCGTTTGAATCCGCAAAATCGAATCGATCTCTCTCACTCTTTTTCGCCCCCCCCCCTCTCGCTCTCTCTCTCTCTCTCTCTCTCTCTCTCTCTCCTGTACATGCACACGACGAAGCAACGGCTTGTCGAAGTTCGCTGCACGCTATGAAAGATTGCCCGTTTCTCCCTACCTTTTTTTCCATCGTCTCATTTTAACGCCCGTGATGGGAATTCCTTCCTCCTCTAAGCTACAAGACGAATCACCGGATCTTCGCCGGTTCGGATAAAAGGCTCAGCATTTTAACATTTTAAGAGGCGATGTGTAAGGGTTGCGATGTAGCGCGAAGACACACGATAAATAAATTATACCGGCTTTCTGTTTTGACCGAGAACCAAGATTGGAGAAGGTATATCCACCTATATATGTACATGAACATCGACGTTTGCGTGATAGCTACTTTCCTTGATATAGCCTAGTCTAACATCGGTTACAATCATTCGGAAATACGTCTTGGATCATGAAAATTAAAATGAAAATGAAACATGTGGGATGTGGTATCGCCGGTATGATAGTAAATATAATTAACCAATAATATATTTAATGCACGAGACGTATCTGTACATCGATTGGATTGCATCAAACGGTATTTTTAAAATGAACTAGCATGATAGGACCAAAAAGTTACAGCTACCATGCTCAACTAATATGGACTATTACCGAACGAATGTACAGGTTTGCGGTACAGTTATATACGTATACAGAATCGGTAACATTGTATTTCATCATTGTATTGCCCGAGCCAACACCCCGCGCGCTAATCTTCCATGCGCTTTACGCACTAATTTTTATTTCAATAGATTTACTTTTACGTAGAAGTTTTTACTTTCCTAATTATTTCGAAGATACCAATAAATTTCAGCCAAACCACTCAAAATAAATTGAGAAATAGAGTTGAATTACCAGTCGATTAATTCTCAATCGAATCGACTTATTCGATTAATTTGTTTACATACACGTACATATTCAAAATATTAAAAATAACTTACTATCTTGACAAAATAGGTTTATATATATATATATATATATATATATCTTATAAATAAACAATTATTTACGGTGTGATGTTCTTCGCGATGGTGAAAATGGAAGGCACTCCCGTGTAGCGATCGTGACTAATAAAAATAATCTAATTATTGTGCAACGTCGAGAGTGTAAACAGCAGTTATAAATCTAATTCTAATCTATTTTCAATTGGTAAATCGATGCAACTAACCAAAATAATGTATCAAGTATCATTTTGCTTTACGCGTATAAAATGGTTATCGTTGAACCAATGCAAATTGTTTCCTCAAGGATTTCTCGAATAATATTCTAGCATAATGTCCATGAAATTCCGCGTGCATTATCATATGTAAAACCGTGGATGAAGAAAAAAAAAACAATACGCGAAGGTTCGTGATCGAAGGAAGATCCCTCATCATTGCCCGAGGGCTTCTGGAAAGCGCGCAAAACATTTCCCTTGTGATTGCGTGCGATGGTGCCTTTACATCGGATAAAACGAACCTGTTGAATGCTACTATATACCTGATCGCGGGTACAGATACGAAAGTGAGTGATGAGCGAGACAGGGACGCGCTTTACATTGTACCGCGATGCTTGAAAGGTCATCAAAGGAGCATGACCGTAGTTAGAGCTATTGTTAAGAACGGATATCTCGATATATCCTACAATGAGAACCCGTGCAAGCTGCTTTATCATCGCTGTACGTATGTGTGTGCGTGTGCGTGTGTGCACGTGTGCGCGTGTACATATTTGTAAGGAATTATTATTGCTCGGATCCTTGCTGCAAACTCGAAGACACGAGCTCGGCAAAACAATGATGACAAACGGCAAACACTGACTCGGCTTTCCTATTATTAACTCGTATCACAGTTGAAAAGTTTGATTGTACGGAACATATAGTTTAGTTTCTAATAAAAGAGAAATTTTTTCCTCGGGTTACGAGGTACTTAGCTTTGATCACTCGTAAACTGTCGGTACTACTTGTACTTGCAACGTCTTCAAGTAAAATTTACTTTGCCACAATGTTACTTTGAAGATATAATTTATACGCATTAAACTATAGTTCTGTTATTACAGTTTACGAGAGAATTTAGTAAAATAATTTGTATATAGTATAAACAAGGTATGTATTCTTTAAAAACATTTAATTTCAAATGATAAGTAGTTTGCTAAACTCGAAAACATTTTCTTTACTAAAATCTGAGATTACATACATATGGATATCACATAAGATCACATCATATGCGTACACAAGAAATGTTTTACATTTTAAGTAACTGCTAATAGACATAGCTATAAATAATTATCGTCTGAAGTACGTTACAAATATACAGTGAGCACACAATAAACTAAGTAAACACTAACAATGTACTTAGCGTTTCAAATCACAGTTAATATACTTTACTAATTACGAACGATCTTATAGGAGTATGTGTGTTCTATCGTGACTTTAACATTTTTAAAGAGTTTACTGCATTTAATTTAATGAATTGCTTAAAGTATATAGATGTTAAAATAGATGAGTCACGAATGAGTCATATATTTATAGAAACTTGTAACGCACATAATTAGATATTTATTTAATCGTTGTGTAATATATTAAACGTTTGTTTTTATTTTAAAAATAAGTGTAAATAATGTAAATAAAGTATAACAGTATCAACTTATTAACGTAACAGTATTACTTACTTACTCTTACTTTTAACACTCTCAAATTGTTAACCGTTACAAAGGAAGGCGATTGTAGGTGACTCGAAAATTTTGAACGCTTGACAGTAATCATCGGTGTTTCGGTTATAATTATTGTTTCAGTCCCTTTCGAGAGAGATAACCCAAATACAGTTATTTTCTTTAACTATATACCATACAAGTACATGCGAGTAAATAAGGTTTAATGTTTTAACAGCAACTTGGTTCTCGAAAACCAATGAAATACTTGAATATAGAAAACATTTATTTATAAATATTACTATATTACGACATCTTTACAAGAAGGGATTCTTCAGGCTATGATGCGAGATCACTTGGTTCTAAAATCCCTTCTAAAATCCCCCAAGTGGTTTTTAATAATTCAATAGATAAAATGCTCAGTCAGTATACCTAATTCGATTTCGAGGACGAAGCAGATACAATTCATACAAAAGTAATCATATATACGCATAAAATCCATACTACTATAATAGTACATGGTGTATCTATAAAATAAGTAATTTAGTACTTGTAATTAAGCATATGCAATACACGTTAATTTTTGTTCTGCGCATCCATTAAAGTTTTAATTACAATGTAATCAAGCACAATGTACCGAAAGCTGGAGTTAAAAATATTAAATCGACATATCGTGTGTAGTTAAAAAATTACTATGTATTCCAAGTGGTCTTGGAAACACACAAATTCGAAAGGTGCAATTTTATCATTACCATCTAAACCAGGTACTTATCCTTCTAATAACAGAGTACCTACAGAGGTACTGCAGGCATAGGATACAGCGAGCCGGACAATCGGCACACGTACGAAAAGCTCACGAAAAGGTATATAGACTATTTAGTTACACGCACGCTGAAATCATTCGAGATACCTACACCTATCCAGAGTTCCGAAAAATGCTCGAGGCCAATAAATAGCTCATGGCTCCCGGGCTTATTAGAACGGTGACAGTGTAACGAGCCGGTGATCCGCCCAAAGGTGGCATTGACCTTGCGTCCGCGGAAAAAGAGAGGAAGGAGGACTCTCGCTCGGTTTATCGCTCGGCGAACGGCGCGAGTACTGTTATGTTACTCTCCTCTCCTCTGCGAGTGGCACACTTGCACGGAATGCCGTGCGCGCGCGAGCCTCGAGGATTCGAACATTCTGGCTGCGCAGGCGCGCTTTCGGGTCGAAGCCCCGCACCAAATCGCTTTGATGCAATGTATATAGATGTATGTGTATATACACCAGCAACGAGAAAAATTGCCTTTCGGCTGATCCGGTTGATGACTCGAAGAGTCCCGCTGCCGATTATTGAACCGAACCGATCATTCTTTATGTCCGAACTTTTTTTCGCGGTCAGATCATCTTGGTATTTTTGTACGTTTCCTTCCGCGTATTCAATTAAAATATCTTTTCCCAACATTTTTACATTGTATCTGTACACGCATACATTCGATGTACAACCGTAATTTGCAAAGTGAGTGCTTTTTATTCTAACCTGCACACTCATTCTAACTAATGAGATTAACTCAATCGAAAAGTAATAATGACATAAAGATATACTTGAAAAATGTAATTTTGGAAATCAATGTATAAAAAGCTAATTATTGACTCATTATAAATGGATAGTGTTACGAAAGAGATGGAATATTATTTGTAATGGTATTATATTTACATGTTATTCATAGTGATATTGTGCCTCACATCCGTTAAAAATTAAGAATAAAATTAATAATAATATAATAATCTGCATAAAATATTAAACAAATATTACATTTGATACAGAACAATTACTTTAATAGCTTACGGTAAATTAAAAAAAAATAAGTACAAGTTAGTTGTATAATTCTAATTGAAATTTTTTAATCGGTTCGATTGTCAATCCGTCTTAATTTGTAAACAATGCATCCATTTCAATATTAATAATTCGTGAATATGGACGAATTGCCATAATGATATCTCATAACTTGCCGACTACCCAAGTAATTACTTCTTATTATAGAAAATAGTAATAACGTCATCTTATTATCTATGCAAACAACGGATCGTTTCCCTTTTGTATGCCTGTATGAACGCACACACACACACACACATGAATCATTAAAATGAAAAATTATTCCTTTACACTTGAGATCATGCACTAAGTATTCAATCGGCATCATGATAGCATTCCACTAGACCTCGTATAGATACGGAGAAAATCCCTTGGTGTTCTAAAGCTATCATCGATACACCTTGGACTCTCTTCATTCAATAATTCACTTCAATTATATTGATGCACTACGTAATTCTAAGAAGATAATATTCTTTTGCAACTCGTGTTTGATTTCTCTTTTATTTTCTAATATCCGACGCTATTGCAACTATTGACAATGCTTATTATATCTTATAGTTGAATTATGTAATTTACATCGATGTATATTATATGTATTTGTTGGAACATGTTCCCAGTAACTAATGAATTCACTAATAATAAATACCGTTTGCTTAATTGGCTCGTGAAAAAAGGTCTGCAATCGTAATTTATCAGAGTGTATATAAAAAAATCATTTTTTTAGGCGCGAGCTTGGAACATCAATCCTATCTAACATCAGTTTGTCTATCGCAATAAATGTATAATAATCTTCGATCTTAGTAAACTATTATATCTTTATTGTTCTTTTCTACAATGTCTTTTTATGAAGCTGTTTTTATTTACTACTCAAATGTATCGATTTTCTTTATTTAGGGAAAATTTTGCGAATTTATCAAACTTGGTTCCTTAAAAATTTCAACAACTTTATGACCTGTAACAGAGTAAATTATTTGTATCCATGTTTAAGTTTGAGTGTATTATGTTTAAATTTAAAAACATTGCCTATAAAAATTCAAAACTTGATTTTAAAACTGCATCTTTCGGACTATAATGAAATTAACGTACATACTAAGCAACAACGTAATCTGACAAGAACAAATTCAAAATATAATATCTAAATTTAGGTTTAATATTTTCATAGTACTGTAGTAAATTCGAGTACTTCAAATTTGAATCTGCGCTCACTTCGTGTGTAGCAAAGTTTAAATTTGTTCTTTTTGGGTTACGTTACACACACACACTCATCTAGAACAACGAATACTCCATATCAGAGAGTTAATTCTTTTAACAAATCGCGTTTACAGATTTCTCTGTTTGGTATTACACAAACGATTAAGCAAGTCGCATAAGGTCTAAACATTACACACACATTGTTTAGCCTCACCGCTGTATTATACCCCGGCTATGGCTGACTGCGCGATTCATCCTTAGATAATAGTTACCGCACGTTTCCGAGCTCGCACACGCGCCCGTGTTGATGATAACATAAATCAGGAATTTCAACTTGAACTAGAAAACGAGCTTATACCGCGCTAACCGGTGGATGGCAAATAAATTTTTCGTTTTATTACTACAACATCATTGTGAACTTTTATACAGCTAATTTTGTAAGGATGATATATTACGAGGGAGGATTGATTATAGCCGCCCCATGTAATTATTGCTCCAGACTGTATACAAGCATTTATTAGGATGATTTTGCTTTTCCTAAGGTGTGCATTCAAGAAGATTATAATTTTTCCCTCATTATACTGTAATCGCACATCGTAATAACATTGGCTAACGGACTTCCTTTAAACAAGCGCTTATGCTATCGCGAAGCTAATTTCTTGCATCATATAATACTATCTTGATATTATTTACTGTTTACTACAAAAGTATCTACGTACGACTTTCCGAAAATTTAATCACTGGTTATTGTTAAAATAATTTTAGAGTTATTTGTGTTCAGCAGTTTACGATTATAACGATGTTTATTAGTTCGTAAAGAAATTAGACTTGTAAATCATCACGAAGTATAGGTTGATGCGGCCGAGACGTAACTCGTAAAAATGTGAGATTGCAATCACGCAGATTTGGGTTAAACTTTAGGTTCTCACGTTATTTCCGTTGAAGTAGCTTTTCAGGTACATTATGCGGAACAACTGAAAATCTAAACGGAAAAGAGGAAGGAATTTTTAATATGGTAGAAAAATGTAGGCATAAACCTTGTTAAACGGTCCCATATTCGCATAAATGTACCCTTGTGCCTAGGGTTTGCCGGTGTGTATTTCTTTCCGATCCGCACGATTATTTATATCGGTGGGTTACGATCTGGTGTTGCCCTCGGTCTAGGAACCAAAGACAATGAGGGGATAGTTCAGCAGCGCAATCCTCAAGGGGATTTTCTATAGGTGTATAGGATATAGGTGTATACATATAGGTACCGGGAGGACGGAAGCCTTGGCCTTGTCGCGCCTGAAAGCGTTACATAAGACCGAGGCCGTGAAAGACCAAGTAAGAGAGAGAAAGAGAGCCTTACAACAGCTCGCCTACGCGGCTGATCTTGAAATTCCTCGGTACCCATAGACCTTACAATTGATACTCGGGTTTTGCGCACATTCGATATTTCTCATATTAAATGCGTACACAATAGCACTACTTGTTGCTATACTCGTTAAATTTATGAATAACTATAAGTACATACGCTCTAATGATCTTTGTTGCAATGACCAGAATTAAATTGGTACCAATCGATCTTTACACTAGTTATTACCGATTTACGAATAAACGTACGCTAAATCATTTTACCAAATCTCGTAAAATAAATGTAAAATAGATCTTTCATTATTCGCTTTCATTTAAACGTATTAATTTATTTAACGAAGATTCGCAAAAAGTGAAACAAAGTTAAAGGAATGTTGTTTACAACTCTAGCGCAAGTAAACTTGATTATTTAACCCAGTGATAGACGCGCAGCAACTTCTAAATGTACAATTTTT
Source organism: Theocolax elegans (assembly GCA_026168455.1). NCBI lineage: Eukaryota > Metazoa > Arthropoda > Insecta > Hymenoptera > Cerocephalidae > Theocolax > Theocolax elegans. Next base: position 62,695,745 of record CM047427.1, read on the forward strand.
TTCGATTTTCGCCCAACGTCCCATTCGTATTTCATAATATATTAAACCTTTTTTCGGAGTAATAAACTCTTCTCCCTCTTTCTCTTTCTCTCTCCGTGTATAATTTGCTGGCATGCTCCTTTTAGCTCCCATTTTTTTTATTTCGTTCGAACAGCTATCGCCACGCGAAGTGAGCGTGCGCCCTGGGGAGGTTTAATGATCGGACTCTGGTTCTCGCTGGATTTTCTATATATACGGTATACAAGCTTTCTGCTTTGCCCGGCTTTTTAGTTATTTTAGTTTCAGTGGCATAACTTCGGTGAGCTTTTTTTGCTCAATTTTGATTTACTTTATGCGAATACCCGCAATCGCTGAAATTATTGCAACAAGTAGGAAAATATTTATCAATATGAGATATATATGTGGAAGTAAAACGTACTTACATTGCCTCCATTTTATTTGTATAATCGTTTAATGAAATAAGATTTACTAAATTATTATTAAGTAAATGTTACATATTTTTTCGAATCGTAGTTCAATCGTATAAAAAATAAATATTATATATACGCATTTGTTTTATGTAAATACTTTATTAAAACTGTTAAATTATCGGTATGTATCGTCTACTCTCATCGATTTCGTAACGAAACGTTGGTATTGTTGGTGAGCCATTAAGATAATTAATTACTTTTGATCGTTAGTTCGATTTGATACGACTTGTACATTTCTGTTACACAGAAATTATAAACATTTAATCGTATTATAACTTATTTATATTTGCATTAACAAAATTTTTACATAATCATAAATATGTTTATTATTTTTTATAAGTATTATATTTGAAAATGTTTCTTTGATTCAAAGCAAAAAAATATGAAATAATGCAACTTCTAAATTAGAATTTAAGTATAAAAATACATTTAATATACCTATAGGTAATACGTGTAACCTGGATGATTAAAAAAGCCAGTAATTAGTATAAAAAATGAAACATGATTTATATTAATCATAGGTCTTAAACCCAACAACAAACTGTTTGGAACATCTCAATGCACGAAATAAAAAAGGAGTCGACGCGATATGAGCAAAAAGGGAGCCAAGTCTTATTATAACGAAAACGAAAATAGTCTTGCTGGAAACGAGTAAAACTGGATCGCGAAGAAGAACAAGTAACCTACCTGATAAGGGTAAGCGCCTGGCCTGTAAAAGCTGCTGGTGGTCAGCGCCGGGTGGCTTTTGCTGCTTCCGCACATTGAAGCCATTTTTTCGTTTTATTCCTGTCCTCTAATTTCCAAAGTATCACTTTTGTAATATTGACTTTTTATTAATATCGATAATGTTTTCTTATTACAATTTTTGTTTAAGAGTGCATCGCATAATTGTTACGTATTGCGTATATCAACTAATCTACGATAATTAAGTTGTTTCTATTGTTTTAATTCATCACATTGTTTTTTAGTGAAAACAGTTGTAATAAGTATCAAACGTACAATCAAAGATATAATACGAAAAAAATGATTCTAAATTAATAATAAAATTAAACGATACTAGATTATTAAAATATGTGTAAATATGAAAATAATTCATCTACGATAATTCTATTAAGTTAGTTTACAATATTTATAAGAATATTTATGAAGGGTAGTAAATACTGAGTTAAATAGTCAAAAGCCCATAAACCACTGATAACGTGATACACCAACGACACTGTGTGTTCCGAACGATTTGAAAATTGCGCGCGAACGCGGGCGTGATCGAGCGAAAAGTTCCTGGACTCGGCGGAAATAAGTCGAGGAAGGAACTGGTACACGCGTCTTATCGGTGAAAGAGGCGCAGCGGCAGGGCGTCCAGCCTATGAGGCGGCTCGGCACCGACTGACATCCAGCGATGTTCCAGCGCCGCCATTCTTCATCTTCATTCTTCGGGAAGGCGCTTCTCTTTCTGCCTCTCTCTCTCTCTCTCTCTCTCTTTCTATCTCTCCTCGTAGTTCCTCTTCTTCCTTTTACTCGCGGCGTGCCTTCTTCGCCTCTTCTGTTTTTACCTCGGCTGCACACCCTGTCTCAGGTAGATCGTAAGTCGAGTGGAAAGGGAGACAGAGGAGGAGAGATGAACGAGGCAGATAGAGGGAGAAAGGGATAGTTCTTATCCTAGTTGGGTTGCGATGTACCGGAAGCTTAGCTGGTGTTTGAATTTTTAAGTGTCTTCCAGAGGTTTAGGACCGAGAGAGCCGCTGCTGCCGGTTCTGCTCCTGCCGAGCGCTTTGCCCTTTTTCTATTCTTTTGGGTTCTGCATTTGCGCCGCTAGCTTTGTTTTTCCTTCTCAGATCTCGTTGCGAATGCGGCCCGCATAAAATCCACCGTGCGAAACACTAAATGTTCATTGTTATTGGTGTGAATTAAAAATTTTTAACCTCTCCCTTCCACGATATTATTACTGTATTATGTTTTTAATACGTTTTAATCTATGCATGACTTTATAGTTTTGAATCGCGTTTTTTATTTAAAACGCATATTTTAATACAAGATTTGTTTGAACAAATATTACGAATAAAGTATTCGCGTGCACCATATACAATTATTAAGAAATATTTTTCTTTATCGACTACTCGGGAACTGTATATTGAGTTGTTTAATGTAATTATTTACATAAAAAACTTAAGCACGAAGAAGAAAAGGCTATTATACTTATTATACTTAAAATAATACATTGCATTACAGTTCAATTTTTAAAAATTAATTTACTATTAAAACAGAAATAAGCAGTAAATTCTTTACAATAAACTTCTATGAATAAAAGGAATTAATTTATTAAATAAATAAATATGCATATGAAATTTTGTACAGTAAGTAAATGTCTTATTTATAGCGGTGTAAAATATTAATCAGCTTGAAATAAAAACAGAAACGTTAGATTAATGACTGTTCAATCGTCATAGAAGCACTCTTGATTACTTTCGTTTCACGCGATCTCAATGATAAAATTAATGTAATATTCTGCTTCACCTATCACTGCTATCTGGCGCGATGAAAGATCTTCTATCAACATTAAAATTATATTATAAAATATGTGTATGCTCTACAGACACGTAGAAACACATACTATTATTTATTGTAAGTATTTTGTAATTAATTAAATTAACAAGTTGCTAAAGTGGTACGTTGACATAATTTAAATACTCAAATTTAAATGTGTTTTTTGTCAATTTGGAAATTAACATGGTCAAACTTTGTAATTTATCATCGAAAATTATTACTTAAGAGTGTTTAAATTTTAAATAACTTTAATTAGTTTATTTAATGTAGAACATTATAAAATTTTAGTAATTAAGAAATGATTTTGTATATATGAAAACCAAATCGTTTCTCTTCTGTAATTTAACATCGATTTTGAAAGGAACTATATTTATTTGCAGGATTTATTAATAGTTTAATAGATCGTTTAGCATAATAAGCGTGATACTTAGACAAATGTATAAAAAGTAAAGTGTTACAATATCAGTTAAAATTTCCATAGGTATTAGCCCCAGTTAGACTTACAGCTCGTGCAACAATGAACACGTTCATTTTACTACCAGTTTGATTAAAGATAGCAGTACAAAAACCACAAAGTATATAAAGAATTTCGTAAAGCAGGGAAATTTGTGCGTCCTCGTAAGAAAAAACTAGTTTGACTGTGCGCAAACTCACCGGTTTTGCTTCTGGCGTGGTATAATCTACTTTAAAACGAGTTCAAGGGAATTAAGATTTAGGCAAAAAGAACACTTTCTATGCTTGCGAGTACTTCAAGTTCGAATTCAGGGTTGTTTCACAGGATTGACCAATAAACGCTCTTCGTTCTACCTGATTTAAACATATTACGCGCGCGCGCACACACACACACACGTATATATACACATTATATACATATTATTTATATTTATATTTGTAAGCAAGAGTGTATATACTGGAATGTTATATTTATGCAATAAACCATGTTCCATTTCTTCAACGTAACATATTAAATTCCCTCTGAGGATTAAATTCCTTTTAAATGTTTATGTAAAATAGTTTGAGAAAACTTGCATCTTGGAATTTCTATTTGCAATAACGATTATACTTATAATTAATTATTACATCCTAAGATGTACATCATTTTTACTATTCTCTTTTTATAAATATATTATTAACATTCCAATTGTATGATAAATTAATATTTCACATAATTAAAATAAATATTATACGTATATCCACATTTATTTATTATGGATAAATTATTATTGACAATATATATGTGTATTTCTGCATAAATTAGTTTAATTGTAAACATTCATTTATCATTAATAATCTAAAAAGATAGTAGAATGAGTAATGATGATGTCATTATTAATTAATTATTAACTATTTTTCTCGATACAGAATACAGTGTTTTACACCATTTATACACGTGTATTTTCTTTTGATTCGCTGATACAATGTAAAATAAAAACGAACAAGTTTTTCCTTGAATTATTTTTTATGGTGAATGATACGCTATAGCTATATATAATAATAAAATATTTAATAATAAAATATTTAGGATTTAAACAATAATTAATTATGTTATTTTTTGTAGATTTAGTTATTAATAATTATAATAAAATATCAAACAAATTTTTGGTAAGAATTCATGGATTCATATAGTTATTTTGTTATACATGTTTATTTCACCTTCGTATATAGTTTAATATAATATACAATAGTTCAAGTCTCATAACTCCTATGGCACCGTTAATAAAAATATCATGCATAATGAAGTCGACGGAAGTAAGTACATATACCAAGTTTCTCGCCCTTCCGAATAGCAACACGTACAAAGCACTCGGGACCATCCACTGGAAAAGAGCAAAAGAGCGTACACAGGAGTGATTTGAACGTCCGCGCAAGCAGCTATACGTGTACATATTATATGTAGACGTACATACACCTATATTCCTATACGTACATAAAGTGTTGTACGTACGTAGCGAAAACTCGCTCGACGGAACCGCGGCGCTGCGTCTTACGCTTATTTCCGTCTTTTTGTTCCTTTCTTTCTCTCTCTCTCTCTCTCTCACCTCCTTTACCACCTCCGTCTCCCATATTTTCTTTTGGCCGATGTTATTGTTGTTTCTCGCGCGCCCGAGCTCTCTTGGGTTGCGTGTCGATGACCGCGAGAGCTCGACACTTCAATTAACGTCGAATGCGCGAGCACACGAGCAACTTCTAATAATTGCTCCTCGCCATTTATTGCCTATATATACGTATACATATCTATAGATATATATGCGTTGGGTATATACGTACACGTACACGTGTAAGAGTGCACGCGCGTGCGCGAAGACGTTTGAGAAGCTCGCCCTTTCAGCAAGTTTGAACGCGCCGCGGCGAGATGCGAGGAATTCGTGTTTAGAGATATATCATCATTTTCCGGCACCAACTTAGTGCTCTTCCGACCATTTTCTCCCGTTGAATTCTACGTGGAGATGAAGTTTGTGGTTTTACTCGATCAAATTTCAAATATAATAATTATACGATTTTTCACCTGTGAAGCTAATCGCTGATAACTTTAACTACGTGACATTTTTCGGATATAGCTTACATTTGTGTGAAATTTAATAATCTCAAACGTTGCATTTTAAGAGTTTAGAATTGAAAAGCAAGGGATGTAAATGAAAATGTCCTTGGCTTTCGTATTTTATTCTTATATTTCAACTCCAGGAAAAATATCGATTTCAAGAAACAATTAGCGTTCACATGCGGGTGATCACCAACTAATTAATAACATAATTGACGTATCCAAGAACGAGAAATTGGGCGTACATATTTGTAATTCTGAAAACCAATAGAGAGTTATACATTAAGATTGATGATCGCAGTACGTTTCTTCTAACAATCAATGATGCACGAGTTCGCGGTTCCGCGATTATGCAGATTATATTGAAGAAAAACCCGTATAGCTTGGGATGTCTGCATAATAAATTTAATGGCTCGTCGTCGGCGGCGTGGCAGTGCGCGCGCTGTGAGAAATATGCCGCTAGCTCTGGAGATGCGGCTCGTTTCCTTCAGCCCTTTCGATTTATTAAGAGTGGCCGTAAGAAAAGAGATTACGCTTGATGGATCTGCGTGTTAGAAGTCAATAAAATTAGTACTCTTTACGGGGCATTATTTTCATTTAGATACATATTTTTTATTAATAAACCTATAATAAACCATTGTTGTTTCTCATTACAGGTATACGGACAAATATCTATTTTCACTTCTGCAAAACTCAAATTTAACCAAATTTCAAAATACTTTCTACTTTTATGTAATATAATCGTTTTATATGAATAACCAAAATTTATTCATTATACTTTATTTAACGATGTATTTAACTTTAACCCCCTTCCCCCAAATTTCGATTTTTAGACATTTTCCAGATATTGTTCATTTTTTCCATCGTTGATTGATTGTTCTTAAGTATTACCAATCAATTTTTACGTTGAATGTAAAATTATAAAATTTTCTATAAAAGTGTCTTAATTAGATTTGACGGTAAAAAGTCTAATAAAGATATACACATACTAAATAAAACAAAACGATCGTTATACTAGAATTCAAATTTAAAAAGGTCGTTGAATCTATTACAATTTTTTGTGCTTAAAAACAGAAAAAAGTTTTCTTGTCAGGAATATATTGATTTAAGGGTAGAGTATGGTCTAAAATTTAAAAAAAATCAATTTTTTTTTATTTTAGAAACAAGTTTTAAATGTTACGTAGAATATGCGTAAATAACGTTTAATATTATAAAGCTTATGTGCTTACATAATTTCAGCATTAAATAATCTTCAGTTAATGCAATAAGTCATGTATTTTTATCTTTAAAGCTAAATAATTCAAAAACTATTTTTTATACCTTCAAAACATTCCTTGCAGGACAATTTTTGTCGTAGCCACCTGAAATTTTGCATACATCTTGAGGTATGTATGAATTATAAAGTTACACAGCCTTTTTTGTTTAAAATTAAATGTGACATTTTTATTACTACTTTTTTAATGAAAAATCTGATATTTTTTAGGCAATTATTATAAATAAATTAGGTTTATCGAGCCAGAAATTGCATTTTTATAGATAAACCTTATTCGCTGTGTAAAGTTGTAGTTCTTACATGTATAAGTTTGAAACTTTTTCATCTGAGTCCTTTGACAACTTTTATCCTGCAAGGAGTTTTTTGAATTTGCAACTGTTTTAGGCCTATTTTGTTAAATATTTTAATATTTTACGTGATTTGGGTGTTAGTAATCATCAATAAAGAATATTTTTTATAATATATTTGATAAAGATGACATTTCACATAATATTTTATAAAAATTACAAAAATATTTTTCTGACCATACTCTACCCTTAATTTGCAAGAAATTTAAATAGAAAGCTATACTACATTAATTAGGAATTAACTTTACTAATGATCCTTTCATATAATCGAATTTTATATTGTAGGTTTATAGTAGAAGGTGTGCAGGTATCCGAATTTTCGGGTAACCTGATGAAAACCCGATCTGATCCCGGTACACGGATACCCGACAATGCCATCAACAATTTTCGGGCTTCTTGATGAAACTCGGGGCTTATCAACTTTACCGATTATATAAATTTTCTTCCTACATTAATAAACTAATGTCTATTTAAAAGTTAAAGATTTCTTGTCACCTTCATTATCAATATAAAAATCAATAAAAATATACAAAACGTGCTAATATAACGAAACAATCGCCATTATTCCCAAAATGTATATAAAATTTTTCACCCAAATTTTCCTGGAGAAACATACTTTATTCAGACAATAACGACAATTATTTTTTCAATTCTTATTTCTTTTTATATTAATTTAAAATTTCCCGGTTTTAATAAATATTTTTGACAAGTATGTGCCAAAAAATTTCAAGTCTTAACTAAGAATGTGTTTGCAACTATTTTTATATTAATGGCATCGTGAATGGGTCTAAAAGGTGAGTGCTGAGACTGGAAAGTGACTGCCGGGAATAAATTACAAATTTATTCCCGCATTTGACGACAATAAAGTGAACTAGTTTCGGACGGCTTGGGTGAAGTAATAATTTATGTATTTAGGGAGTAAAATAGTATTAATTCCTGTATAAATTTGCTGCCCGGGGTTTAGCATTTGACAGTAATTTATCCAAGGAAATAATTGCCTATATTCATCCCGAACTGTATATAAAATTTTTCACCCTGATCATTTGAAAGACCATTTTATGCAGCAACAATTTTTGTCTAAATTACTAAATTTTTTGAATATTTTAAGATATTTTGGTATATATTTAATTTAATATAATAAATTTAATTTTAAATTTATATAAAAAGGATAAAATATGTGTTCAGAGCAATAAAATAAGTCCACGATGAATACAACGGGTCTATGGGGAATAAAATAATCGAAGGGAATAAATGCAATTTTACTCTCTTCGTACAGGTTATGAAGTAGACTTTTTAGATGATTAAGGTAAAAGTTAAATTTTTTAAATAAATAGTGAAATAGATGTATCTTCTCGCGGAAATAAGTTGCTGCTCAAGCTTTAGCGATGGCTATAATTCATCTAAGAGACATAAAATATTTCACCCCAATCATTCTCAAAATAGTCACATAATTTGACAACAACAATTGTTTTCTGTATTATTATTGTATTATCATTAGTTATCAATTTATATATTCCAGGTTTAATTATATTTATTATTTTAGTTTTATTAAAAAAAAGTATTAATTTTTCGGATAATTATTTGACTTGTGTTAAATGCTCCTGTTTCGTAACATGTAATAAATTATAATAAATAATATATAATAAATTAGATGTCAGGTAATAATATAAAGTAAATTCTTTATTTTAGTATTTGATGTTAGAAAATCAATTTAGATGTTATGTTTTAGCAACAGGATGCAATTTATATATTCATTTAAGTGTAATAAGGAAGTTACAACATTGCGCACGCGAGAGATTCAGCTTGCAATATAGAATTATTAAGAATCGGGATATGTAAATGATAAATTCGTGAAAAGAGTCATAATGGAATCATTTACTCCTTTGATACGAGTTAGGTAATACAATGATCACAGTCGTTAAATTACGTACACGAAATATAGTCATATTTCAACATAATTTGTTTTTTTATATCGACGGCTCCTATTCATAAAGTCCTATCTCAAAATTAATTAAAAAATGTCCTAACTCAAGAATAATTCTATAAAGTCCTAACTGAAAAGAAAATTCTATAAAGTCCTATCTCAAAAAAAAATTTAGTCAGTATTATAAAGTCCTATCTCGGAAGTCAATTTTATAAAGTCCTATCTCAAATGCAATTCAATAAAGTTCGATCATAAAAGTCAATTTTTTAAGCCCCCCCCCCTTCCTTAATACACTTTCTCTTAACTTCATAAAATTATAATAATATATAATAAATTAGATGTCAGGTAATAATATAAAGTAAATTCTTTATTTTAGTATTTGATGTTAGAAAATCAATTTAGATGTTATGTTTTAGCAACAGGATGCAATTTATATATTCATTTAAGTGTAATAAGGAAGTTACAACATTGCGCACGCGAGAGATTCAGCTTGCAATATAGAATTATTAAGAATCGGGATATGTAAATGATAAATTCGTGAAAAGAGTCATAATGGAATCATTTACTCCTTTGATACGAGTTAGGTAATACAATGATCACAGTCGTTAAATTACGTACACGAAATATAGTCATATTTCAACATAATTTGTTTTTTTATTATTATTGTATTATCATTAGTTATTGTTTGTTTTCTTTATATATCAATTTATATATTCCAGGTTTAATTATATTTATTATTTTAGTTTTATTAAAAAAATATTAATTTTTCGGATAATTATTTGACTTGTGTTAAATGCTCCTCTTTTGTAACATGTAATAAATTATAATAAATAATATATAATAAATTAGATGTCAGGTAATAATATAAAGTAAATTCTTTATTTTAGTATTTGATGTTAGAAAATCAATTTAGATGTTATGTTTTAGCAACAGGATGCAATTTATATATTCATTTAGGTGTAATAAGGAAGTTACAGCATGCGCACGCGAGAGATTCAGCTTGCAATATAGAATATTAAGAATCGGGTATGGTAAATGATAAATTCGTGAAAAGTTCATAATGGAATCATTTACTCCCTTTGATACGAGTTAGGTAATACAATGATCACAGTCGTTAAATTACGTACACGAAATAGTCATATTTCAACATAATTTTTGTTTTTTATATCGACGGCTCCTATTCATAAAGATCCTATCTCAAAAATTAATTAAAAAATGTCCTAACTCAAGAATAATTCTATAAGTCCTAACTGAAAAAGAAATTCTATAAAGTCCTATCTCAAAAAAAATTTAGTCAGTATTATAAAGTCCTATCTCGGAAGTCAATTTTTAAAAGTCCTATCTCAAATGCAATTCAATAAAGTTCGATCATAAAAGTCAATTTTCTTTAAGCCCCCCCCCCCCCTACTCCTTTAATACACTTTCTCTTAACTTCATAAATTATAATAATATTGATATTTATATAATTTGAAACTATTATGACAATATAATTTATATTATATTATATTATTTATATTATATTATTTACTTATTATATTTATTATATTTGTTTCTTTTTAAAAAATTGCCGTTCTCATAACATTGAAGTAAAAGGTAACATTTTTTATTCAAATATCACAAATTTCAAAACTGAATCTAAAAAAAGTTGCGGGCAGATTCAGTCCCATCTCTGTCGTCAAGTACATTTTAAATGTCTTACTTTTTTATTTTCTTTTTAAATGAATTACTTATATATTTTGACCTCTTAAATAATTCTACTTACTTAATATATAGTATATATATATTATATGATATACTATTTATAATAGATCCAATTGGCAGGATATTTACCCTAGTGGAAAAGTTAACATTTTTTGGTTAAGTGAAACGTTTTTTTCTTCGGGCATTAATGTACGATTTATGGCCATTTTAATGGCAATGGCCAATTTCTTGTCTAAAAAACGTTTCATAAATGCCTCGAATTTCCACCTGGATACAAAATTCAAATTTTAATATTTTTTATATACTTATAAAATCTCGATAACGAGGTTAATGAAATATAATATATTCGGTAAAAGTGTACCTTTACATGAGCATATTATCCGATTCTGCATATATATTTATATTTTAGATAAAGGTGTAAATATTATTTTATAATTTATTGTTTTTATTAAAAAACTTATTGTTTAATGATTTTGTAGCTTTCAAAATTTGAGATGAGATAGGACTTTATAGAACTGACTTTTTCAGATAGGACTTTATAAAATTGTACTTCTGAGATAGGACTTTATAAATTGTACTTCTGAGATAGGACTTTATAGAATTATAATTAAGATAGGATCTTATAAAATTTTCTTTAAGATAGGACTATATAGAAATGACTTCTGGTATAGGACTTTATGAATAGGAGCCGTCGATATACAATTAAACATCTGTGTCATGTCATACATATTGTATCATAACCATTTTTAAATAATAAAATACTAGAATATAATTGTTTTTCCAGCAGAAATAGATTACTATAAAACCAGGTTTCATAGCTGTATATACTTACTGTAGGGATTTCCATATTTTTAAATTTTATTGGCATCTTCGAAAATTAAAAAAAAAGTAACTCGTTTTTTCCTGTAAAGCAAGGAGTATGTATACATAAAGGTCGCATAGTGGATTATCAAAAACCGTTACGTCAGAATCCTTTCTTCCATTCTCTCATCTCACTGATCTCCCTCGTTCGCAGTGTGAACAAAACGTGGTTACATTCACCGTTTGGCATTTAATCGAATATACGTATATACATTTTTCATAAATATGAGAAAAATAATTAATTCAAATGGGCGTCGTTAAAAATACAGTTAATATAATCTTTATGAATCATATAATGTAATACTTAAGTGATATAAGATGAATTTCAAACTTTGTATAGTACTTTTATATGTATATTTCTACCTGCAAAATAAAAATTAGTTAATTTTTAATATATATTTGGTAAAATGGTATTATGAACATTGTATTATATAATTGTTTCTTTTTAAAAATTGCCGTTCTCATAACATTGAAGTAAAAGGTAACATTTTTTATTCAAATATCACAAATTTCAAAACTGAATCTAAAAAAAGTTGCGGCAGATTCAGTCCCATCTCTGTCGTCAAGTACATTTTAAATGTCTTACTTTTTTATTTTCTTTTTAAATGAATTACTTATATATTTGACCTCTTAAATAATTCTACTTATATAATATATAGTATATATATTATATGATATATTTATAATAGATCCAATTGGCAGGATATTTACCCTAGTGGAAAAGTTAACATTTTTGGTTAAGTGAAACGTTTTTTCGGGCATTAATGTACGATTTATGGCCATTTTAATGGCAATGGCCAATTTCTTGTCTAAAAAACGTTTCATAAATGCTCGAATTTCCACCTGGATACAAAATTCAAATTTTAATATTTTTTATATACTTATAAAATCTCGATAACGAGGTTAATGAAATAATATATTCGGTAAAAGTGTACTCTTTACATGAGCATTATTATCCGATTCTGCATATATATTTATATTTTAGATAAAGGTGTAAATATTATTTTTATAATTTATTGTTTTTATTAAAAAACTTATTGTTAATGATTTTGTAGCTTTCAAAATTTGAGATGAGATAGGACTTTATAGAACTGACTTTTTCAGATAGGACTTTATAAAATTGTACTTCTGAGATAGGACTTTATAAAATTGTACTTCTGAGATAGGACTTTATAGAATTATAATTAAGATAGGATCTTATAAAATTTTCTTTAAGATAGGACTATATAGAAATGACTTCTGGTATAGGACTTTATGAATAGGAGCCGTCGATATACAATTAAACATCTGTGTCATGTCATACATATTGTATCATAACCATTTTTAAATAATAAAATACTAGAATATAATTGTTTTTCCAGCAGAAATAGATTACTATAAAACCAGGTTTTCATAGCTGTATATACTTACTGTAGGGATTTCCATATTTTTAATTTTATTGGCATCTTCGAAAATTAAAAAAAAAGTAACTCGTTTTTCCTGTTAAAGCAAGGAGTATGTATACATAAAGGTCGCATAGTGGATTATCAAAAACCGTTACGTCAGAATCCTTTCTTCCATTCTCTCATCTCACTGATCTCCCTCGTTCGCAGTGTGAAAACAAAACGTGGTTACATTCACCGTTTGGCATTTAATCGAATATACGTATATACATTTTTCATAAATATGAGAAAAATAATTAATTCAAATGGGCGTCGTTAAAAATACAGTTAATATAATCTTTATGAATCATATAATGTTATACTTAAGTGATATAAGATGATTTCAAACTTTGTATAGTACTTTTATACGCGTATTTCTACCTGCAAAATAAAAATTAGTTAATTTTTAATATATTTGTAAAATGGCATTATGAACATTGTATTATATAATTGTTTCATAAACAACGGTGCACCAGCATCGACTAATAAATTGATTTATCAACAATATCTATTTTTGTATTAAATTTTATTTTTGCATAAAGAAATACCGGAATTTTTTTTAAAGTAACATTCATATTAGTAAATGAAGTATGTTCTCTTGTGATGAACTGCCGATTTAATTGGTTAATTTTTAATTTTAAATTATTCCATTGAGTAATATATATGAAAACATTTCGAGGGACTGATTTGTGGCGTATTTATTGAGATTAGTTATACAAGTTGACACGTGTTTTACAATATTTACTAATATTTTAATTTAATACTACGATTTATTCTTTAAAACGTCGGAGATGTATATCTATTGTGACATTATTGCAAGCGCATTGTACTCAATACAAGACGGTGTTATAATAAAATATACGTCTGCAAAGCTGATGTGTTTATTTCCAAAGTTTCTGCTAATAAATATATACTTGCGATTACTCGTCTCACAAACAGAGGTTACGACTTTTGGATCACCGATCTTACCCAAACTTTAGGACTTGATTTATAATATAAAAATATGAATAAAGCCAGAATTTTAGAATCCGTAATTAAAGGTATACGTAATTAAAGGTAATTATTTTAATCGCTTATAACTCCCAAACAACTGAATAGAGATACTCGAACGAAAGTTTAAAAGAAAGTTTGGATCGAGTGGTTTGGATTAAAAAAAGAAACCCAAATTTATCCATTAGATCGAGAGTTACAAAAGAAATAAGAAATATAGCAATTTTCAGCTACAAAATTAATAATTCCAATATCTGACAAATTTAACCAATGGTAACAAGATTAAGGAATGACAGAAGAATAACTTTCAAATGCTGCTACTTGGGTATTTAGTTCAGTTAATTGTTCGATTCTACACGCCGCTTGTCACTAGTGGTCAATTTTTTAGCAGAAATAAAATATCTGCGTCCTATACGTTTATTTCGTTCAATATTTAGATTATTTTTATTTTGAATACTTTAAAAAGTGTAGACAAACGATTGCAAGGTCCTTTTTGTTAGTATAAAAAATTCTTAAGCGTTAAAGAGACCTGTTTTAAACCACTTTTTTAACTAAACTCTTATAATTTCATTCAGATCGTTCTTATAAAATTTTCTTTAAGATAGGACTATATAGAAATGACTTCTGGTATAGGACTTTATGAATAGGAGCCGTCGATATACAATTAAACATCTGTGTCATGTCATACATATTGTATCATAACCATTTTTAAATAATAAAATACTAGAATATAATTGTTTTTCCAGCAGAAATAGATTACTATAAAACCAGGTTTTCATAGCTGTATATATACTTACTGTAGGGATTTCCATATTTTTAATTTTATGGCATCTTCGAAAATTAAAAAAAAAGTAACTCGTTTTTCCTGTTAAAGCAAGGAGTATGTATACATAAAGGTCGCATAGTGGATTATCAAAACCGTTACGTCAGAATCCTTTCTTCCATTCTCTCATCTCACTGATCTCCCTCGTTCGCAGTGTGAAAACAAAACGTGGTTACATTCACCGTTTGGCATTTAATCGAATATACGTATATACATTTTTCATAAATATGAGAAAAATAATTAATTCAAATGGGCGTCGTTAAAAATACAGTTAATATAATCTTTATGAATCATATAATGTTATACTTAAGTGATATAAGATGATTTCAAACTTTGTATAGTACTTTTATACGCGTATTTCTACCTGCAAAATAAAATTAGTTAATTTTTAATATATATTTGTAAAATGGTATTATGAACATTGTATTATATAATTGTTTCATAAACAACGGTGCACCAGCATCGACTAATAAATTGATCTATCAACAATATCTATTTTTGTATTCAATTTTATGTTTGCATAAAGAAATACCGGAATTTTTTTTAAAGTAACATTCATATTAGTAAATGAAGTATGTACTCTTGTGATGAACTGCCGATTTAATTGGTTAATTTTTAATTTTAAATTATTCCATTGAGTAATATATATGAAAACATTTCGAGGGACTGATTGTGGCGTATTTATTGAGATTAGTTATACAAGTTGACACGTGTTTTACAATATTTACTAATATTTTAATTTAATACTACGATTTATTCTTTAAAACGTCGGAGATGTATATCTATTGTGACATTATTGCAAGCGCATTGTACTCAATACAAGACGGTGTTATAATAAAATATACGTCTGCAAAGCTGATGCTGTTTATTTCCAAAGTTTCTGCTAATAAATATATACTTGCGATTACTCGTCTCACAAACAGAGGTTACGACTTTTGGATCACCGATCTTACCCAAACTTTAGGACTTGATTTATAATATAAAAATATGAATAAAGCCAGAATTTTAGAATCCGTAATTAAAGGTATACGTAATTAAAGGTAATTATTTTAATCGCTTATAACTCCCAAACAACTGAATAGAGATACTCGAACGAAAGTTTAAAAGAAAGTTTGGATCGAGTGGTTTGGATTAAAAAAAAGAAACCCAAATTTATCCATTAGATCGAGTGTTACAAAAGAAATAAGAAATATAGCAATTTTCAGCTACAAAATTAATAATTCCAATATCTGACAAATTTAACCAATGGTAACAAGATTAAGGAATGACAGAAGAATAACTTTCAAATGCTGCTACTTGGGTATTTAGTTCAGTTAATTGTTCGTCTACACGCCGCTTGTCACTAGTGGTCAATTTTTTAGCAGAAATAAAATATCTGCGTCCTATACGTTTATTTCCGTTCAATATTTAGATTATTTTTATTTTGAATACTTTAAAAAGTGTAGACAAACGATTGCAAGGTCCTTTTTGTTAGTATAAAAAATTCTTAAGCGTTAAAGAGACCTGTTTTAAACCACTTTTTTAACTAAACTCTTATAATTTCATTCAGATCGTTCATTATAATCAAGAAAATAAATAAAGTAAGTAAATATAAGTAAGTTTAATAAATATTTCAATAAATTATTTCAAATAGCTCAAAAGTGAAATTTTAATAAATATGACACATCTAAATAACTATTATGAACGAATGTGTTTTAAGATATTCTACATAGTAAAATTGAGACGTATATTATACAATAAGAGACAAAAATTTTCATCCAAATTTTACTTTTCAGGACCTTGATTCTTCATTTTCATTCCAGCTAGCTCTTTTCTTCTTGAGTTGTTACGCCATTGCCTACATTAGCTCTGAAAGCATAGCGTCTACCCTTCAATAAAGCGCAGATCGGGGATAAAACGCTGAGGTAAACAGCAGGAGAGGTTGAGATAACACGTTGATGCGCGTAAAAGACCGTGTCCGCGTACATAGAGTGCACGGGTGTGCGTGGAGTACATACGATCGACGTGCGAAAGAAGAGCGTATAGAAAGAGAGAGGAAAAGAAGAACCCGTTGTGAGAAGCTGTTCCCTTGTATTGCGCGTTTCTCGCTTTCTTTCTTTCCGCCACTCAACGTTTGCGTAATGCGCGCAAGCGCCGTCAATTTCCCGTTAAAAACACCTCCCCCGCCGTTCGAGACTAGACAAGAGTCTTACGAAGGCTTAACCAAATCAAAATTAACCTCGAATTAGCCGCGAATGCCAGGTTTCTATTTATAGTTAGATGGCTTCTACTCATCTCTTGTTTATTCGCAAGGGAAATTCAGGTGGACAGATTATGCACTCGCCAACGGGGGTTGGACGTACGTATGTGCTTTTGCCTTTTTTTTTTATAGACGCATACGTTGATACGCCGTTATGAAAATACGAGTCCAAAGGACAAAAAAAATTATGTATATTTTGGGTGGGCGAAGCGCGCGAAATTGTAGAGAATCGGATTGTTCTCACGTCATCGTTTCCAACTGTATATGGATTGAGAACACCGCGCGTGTATACCTACGCTGGAAAGTAGTGCGCGCGTAGTACTTAAGACAGCAATTTTATGTTTTCTTGTAGTACAGTTAGCGAATTTGATAATGTATTATGAATTTAAATAAGAGTGAAACCATCAGTTGCACAAATTGCTCGTGTCCAATTTTTGCAGAAAATATTTCAATTATACCTATTGTTTTAACGGTATCGTCCAAATTATTGTTTATCTCTTATTTTGTTTGATATTCTAAATTTCCGTTGCTCGAATTCGAACATTGAATCAAATAGATTATGAAACCTCGGCTTACTATATTTAAGAAAGATATTTATCATAAATGAGTACTAGAGGTACATTAGTTCTATATAAACGTGTAAAGGTGATATCGTTTTAGTTTACTATAATTTTTTATTATTTGGATCTGTTAATTCGATTTTTATATACTAGCTTTCCTCGAATGTTTATTTAATTCGAATATTAGTAGCAATTTTGTAGTTACTTGTTACGAGACATTATTGTTTGTTAATGTATTTTACAAAAAAAAAAATTGTATTTAATTTGTTAAGGTAATTCACCATCTGAAAAAGATTATATCTACAAAGTGTTAGAAACCATTTTTTAAAGCAAATAATAATTTAAATGGATCTTTAGATGAGCATTGCGAAAAATGTGAATAGGTAATTTAACTAAAAGTGTAAAATTTATCGCAGATACTGCATACTATGCATACAGATTTTTTAAGATAAGTATATAATCACCAACGATACGCAGGTATTACCGATTTGTAGTAGTACGTACACCCCAATCGAAACAACCAAAAGTAAGGTTTAACTTTTATAACGAGTAAGAATGTTAAACTCAAATGGTATTCCAACGTGGAGCCGCATACCTATATATATAAAGTACATATCCATAGTACGTTTTGTATAATCACGAAAATATCGACATAAACGCAGCCTAAACGGAGTTTTTGTAAAAAATTAAGCTTACCTATTTTCTTTGACCATCTAAATGTATTTTAGGTGGAAACGAAATTCACTCGCGGTTATTCTTTCGCAGACGTAACTGCAAGCCCGTGTATACCTATATCCTTGTACATAACAATGCGGAGGTACAAAGGCATTAGTAGACTCTGCGCGAATTCCGCGTCGTTTTTCTCCCCTCGCTCTCGCGAAGATATAATGACGCGGCCCGGCGACTTTTGCTTCTCCGCTCTCGCTCTCATTCTGCTTCTTATTACAAGACGCCGCTGCTTAGGCGCATCCCTGGACTAGCGTACCATTCGTCCATTCAGCCGCGGGAGCGATGCTCTTTCTTTGCCGGCTCTTTCTTTCCTCTTTTTCTCGCTTCTTCTCTTTTCTTGCTCCTCTTACGACGCTCACTTTTAGTTTCGCGTTTGTGCGAATCGCCCGCGATATCGTGTCTCGTTCGCAACAAACTCCACGTTTCTTTTTCTTGATGTGCCACTTTGGCACCGTGAGTAATACCACTACAGTCGGGTGTACAAGAACAAGAGGAACTTTATATATTTTAAATTTCCTTAGCCAAGCGCTGCAGGTACCCGATAGTAACACCATATACATTCGGTCTTAAATTGAAAGAAAAAGTTCTAAGGCTTAACGTTATTCTCTTCAACAATAATATTATAAAGTATTATTATCTTGAGATTATAGTATACAAATGAATCATAATATAATTACTTTCGGGGCTTAGAATGGATGTTACTAATAATGTTAACTGTTACCTGCTGTTTCACTGTAACAATAATAATTTGGGTAACCCGTAAACTCTAATGAAGGTGGAACCCAAAATATTGTTAAGATTTCAATGAAAAATCAGGTAATAACCCTCAATTGCGGTTACCAACATTTGCTGGTACCCTATTGTCAAAACAAAGCGAGGTGGTATCTATAGAATACTGATTTATTGAATCCTTAGGATGTAATAAATAGTTCACTAAGTGACAACGCCCCGTGGCAGGTATATACCAATATTTACATATATATTGCAAATGAATTGAAGAAAAATTTTAGGAACATAAAAATTGTGCAAACAAAATATTAAAAAGCTTAAATGAACGTGAACGAGTATGTGTGAATTAGTAATGCTTCGACGATACATCATGCTTCAGGTTTACGATATGCATTAATTCCAGTTAATTCCGTATCGAATTTCTCTCTTAATTTTTACTAAGAAATAAGGTGCTTTTTATAAAATAAAGAATGAATTGTGTTAAAGAGAAGATTAATGTATTAGGAAACATTTATATAGCATTAATATTTATAGTATAAAAAAATCATATTTAAGCTATAGATACTCTTAAAAAGTATAACATGCAATACACTGCTGGTGACTGAGCAATATTTTTTTTTGTCTATTAAAAGTGTCAAAGAAAAATCGTAAGTGTTTTAAAATATATATACTTATAATATACTACAAGTATATATTGAAATGCACATTAATAACTTTTACGAGAATTTTTATTCGCACAGGAATATATTTAAAGTCAAGGGAAAGCAATAAAAAACGTTTGCTCTTGCGATTCGAAAATAA
This sequence comes from Theocolax elegans, assembly GCA_026168455.1. Classification (NCBI taxonomy): domain Eukaryota; kingdom Metazoa; phylum Arthropoda; class Insecta; order Hymenoptera; family Cerocephalidae; genus Theocolax; species Theocolax elegans. The sequence continues at coordinate 62,715,693 of CM047427.1, forward strand.
AAATGTATTCATCGATAAATCAGTCGCTAAGGGCTAAATAAAATCATGCGACGAAGAAGAATGTAGAAGGATGAGTCGAATGAGTGTGTAAAAAAGGGCAGGTATTTTTGAAGAGTTTAATTGCTTGAATACATTTAAATATTTAAAAGTTATCAGATGTAATTATCGAAAAGAATTGTAGAGTACGCACGAAGACTTTCAAAACCACAAAAACGACATTTCAGTTGAAAAAGCGTCGATATAATTCTTAAATAAGAAATGTAGAATTCCGTTGCAAATTCCATTTGCTCGTCTAATCATTACTTGAAAATTTATAAATATCCGTAACGTGTTTAACAATCGTTTTTTGTATTTTAAAATTATTATACTTTGATCGGACAAATCTGAAATATAATTATAATTAGTCATACAGCGAGACTCTACTTAACTTTTATTGTAATGAAAAAAAGTGAATAAATAAATAGACGAGTCGTTGGGTGGTGTAAGGGTAATATTGTTTTGCAAATAGATGAATAAAAGGTGGATAAAAAAGGTAACGATCGAATACAAGTGATGAATGTACCGGGACATTCCGATAAAATCGCAAAAGTGAGCGGTCACTTAGAGATTTAGCTAAAAGTTTAAACACATCCCGGGGGAGGGAAAAAATTGCAGATAAATCTCGCAAAGAGTGCGGACCCCGCGGGGGACTCGCTCCTCGGATAGGGCCCATTATTTATTCTACCGTGAGCCAAGTTGTTGTGCGATCGATAAATTTTACTCGTATATATGAGTACAGGACCGCGCATGTTTTCGCGGCGGCACGTTCACCGATTTGTCTAACGATACTCGGCTGGTACGAAGGAAACGATTGAAGCACGCAATCGGAGCTTATATCTGTCGAGGACCCTCTTTTTTATTTACTCATCTACACAACGTCTGTGGATGCAAGGAGTTGTAAGGAAGTTATCTTACTTTGATAATGGTGCGAGGGTGTAGGTATTATATATTCATCGTGCCGTAAACCATTTATACGCGCACAGTTACAAATGGGGTGCACCTGAACGGTACATACTACCATCTCTGCCTTAATTTATTTCGATTTCATTTACATTTTAGAATATTTATTTTTTCGCATTTCTCGCTTTCCCATTCAATGTCATACCTGTATATTTACAGTTTCATAATTAACAAACATTAAGTTGTGTATTTATCAATTTTTATGAAGAGATAATAGACCGTTAATAAAATGCAATAATTTAATTAGCAGAATTAACTGTTCTTATGCATTCAACATTTAAATAAAATTAAACGTTATACAGATGTGTTACGTGCTACAAAGAAGTTGTTTTTTTTATTGTAAATAAAACTTTTAATCTACAGTAAAGTAACGATTTTGGTATTATTTCGGAATATCTTAATTTTTTGTAAAATAATTATATAATTTAAAAAGATTAGTAGATATACGTTATATTCTTACTTTATATTAATATTTTTATTTCTCTTATACCTATATGAATTCTGTAAGAATAAAATATTAAAGAATATGTTGTAATCAAATTATTATAAAAAACAATGTAAATATTGATTAATAAGTTATACAAGGGATATACTATTACCTAGATTTCATTGCAGCTTGTACTTAACAAACTTATGTAAGGTTTAGATATTTTAATAATGCAAAAGTATAAGTCAGTTTCAAGTTAATTTTGTAACCTTTGCGTCGAGTATTAACAACGCCTCCCTAACTCTATAAGGTGTTTCCGTCTAATTAAGCGGTAAAGGTATATTCCAATAATTGGACGCGTGACCCTTGTTGGCGTGGCTCGAATTCTCCGAAAGTACCATTTAAAGGGTTTATTACCGCATCCGACCAATCGCAAGGAGGTGTGGAGTGGAAAAATGTCACGTAGGCCCTACGATATAAAATCTTCCAGAATGGAAAATGCCATCAATCCTGATCGGGCCGGTGTTAGCTAATAGTACTCGCTGAAATTCGGTGGATCCTTTTACCGCAAAGATGCGTTCGGTCCTTTGGATGGCCACGCTCAAGAAGTACAACCGAATCGCCGATTTGCTGATTCGCACCGGAGCCGATGTGATGAAGCCAATAGGACGTTCTCGGCACTACGACCGCGGTGTGACCCTACTCCATTTGGCCGCAGCATCCGGCAAGATTCGCCGAGTGAAATTGTTGCTGCGTCACGGCGCGGATGTGAACGCGACCGACAGCCGGGGTAAATCCGTTCTGCATTACGCTGTCGTTTGCGATCGAGCAGAGATCGTCGAGCTGCTCCTCGACAAGGGCGCTCGGTTGAACGCTAAGGACAACGAACGGATGACTGTGCTTCACGAAGCAGTTTTGAAGCAGTCGGAGAACGCAACCAAGGTCTTGCTTTCGAGAGGCGCCGATGTCGATGCGGTCGAGTCGAGGGGTTGGAACGCTCTTCATCTCGCTGTACTCGTCGACAGTTTGAGGCTCGCCGAAGCGGTACTGCGCCACGGTATCTACGTAGACATGAGGGACATGCTCATGTGGACTCCGTTGCATTTCGCCTCGAATTCGACCAAGCAGCACATGGTAATACTTTGTTTAAATATCCGTAACGTGTTTAACAATCGTTTTTTGTATTTTAAAATTATTATACTTTGATCGTACAAATCTGAAATATAATTATAATTAGTCATACAGCGAGACTCTACTTAACTTTTATTGTAATGAAAAAAAGTGAATAAATAAATAGACGAGTCGTTGGGTGGTGTAAGGGTAATATTGTTTTGCAAATAGATGAATAAAAGGTGGATAAAAAAGGTAACGATCGAATACAAGTGATGAATGTACCGGGACATTCCGATAAAATCGCAAAAGTGAGCGGTCACTTAGAGATTTAGCTAAAAGTTTAAAACACATCCCGGGGGAGGGAAAAAATTGCAGATAAATCTCGCAAAGAGTGCGGACCCCCGCGGGGGACTCGCTCCTCGGATAGGGCCCATTATTTATTCTACCGTGAGCCAAGTTGTTGTGCGATCGATAAATTTTACTCGTATATATGAGTACAGGACTGCGCATGTTTTCGCGGCGGCACGTTCACCGATTTGTCTAACGATACTCGGCTGGTACGAAGGAAAACGATTGAAGCACGCAATCGGAGCTTATATCTGTCGAGGACCCTCTTTTTTATTACTCATCTACACAACGTCTGTGGATGCAAGGAGTTGTAAGGAAGTTATCTTACTTTGATAATGGTGCGAGGGTGTAGGTATTATATATTCATCGTGCCGTAAACCATTTATACGCGCACAGTTACAAATGGGGTGCACCTGAACGGTACATACTACCATCTCTGCCTTAATTTATTTCGATTTCATTTACATTTTAGAATATTTATTTTTTTTCGCATTTCTCGCTTTCCCATTCAATGTCATACCTGTATATTTACAGTTTCATAATTAACAAACATTAAGTTGTGTATTTATCAATTTTTATGAAGAGATAATAGACCGTTAATAAAATGCAATAATTTAATTAGCAGAATTAACTGTTCTTATGCATTCAACATTTAAATAAAATTAAACGTTATACAGATGTGTTACGTGCTACAAAGAAGTGTTTTTTTTATTGTAAATAAAACTTTTAATCTACAGTAAAGTAACGATTTTGGTATTATTTCGGAATATCTTAATTTTTTGTAAAATAATTATATAATTTTAAAAAGATTAGTAGATATACGTTGTATTCTTACTTTATATTAATATTTTTATTTCTCTTATACCTATATGAATTCTGTAAGAATAAAATATTAAAGAATATGTTGTAATCAAATTATTATAAAAAACAATGTAAATATTGATTAATAAGTTATACAAGGGATATACTATTACCTAGATTTCATTGCAGCTTGTACTTAACAAACTTATGTAAGGTTTAGATATTTTAATAATGCAAAAGTATAAGTCAGTTTCAAGTTAATTTTGTAACCTTTGCGTCGAGTATTAACAACGCCTCCCTAACTCTATAAGGTGTTTCCGTCTAATTAAGCGGTAAAGGTATATTCCAATAATTGGACGCGTGACCCTTGTTGGCGTGGCTCGAATTCTCCGAAAGTACCATTTAAAGGGTTTATTACCGCATCCGACCAATCGCAAGGAGGTGTGGAGTGGAAAAATGTCACGTAGGCCCTACGATATAAAATCTTCCGGAATGGAAAATGCCATCAATCCTGATCGGGCCGGTGTTAGCTAATAGTACTCGCTGAAATTCGGTGGATCCTTTTACCGCAAAGATGCGTTCGGTCCTTTGGATGGCCACGCTCAAGAAGTACAACCGAATCGCCGATTTGCTGATTCGCACCGGAGCCGATGTGATGAAGCCAATAGGACGTTCTCGGCACTACGACCGCGGTGTGACCCTACTCCATTTGGCCGCAGCATCCGGCAAGATTCGCCGAGTGAAATTGTTGCTGCGTCACGGCGCGGATGTGAACGCGACCGACAGCCGAGGTAAATCCGTTCTGCATTACGCTGTCGTTTGCGATCGAGCAGAGATCGTCGAGCTGCTCCTCGACAAGGGCGCTCGATTGAACGCTAAGGACAACGAACGGATGACTGTGCTTCACGAAGCAGTTTTGAAGCAGTCGGAGAACGCAACCAAGGTCTTGCTTTCGAGAGGCGCCGATGTCGATGCGGTCGAGTCGAGGGGTTGGAACGCTCTTCATCTCGCTGTACTCGTCGACAGTTTGAGGCTCGCCGAAGCGGTACTGCGCCACGGTATCTACGTAGACATGAGGGACATGCTCATGTGGACTCCGTTGCATTTCGCCTCGAATTCGACCAAGCAGCACATGGTAATACTTTGTTTAAATATCCGCTTCATATAAACATCCTCCCGTTAAATTAATATTCAATGACGATTATATTTATTTTTTCAGGTTCAACTACTTTTGGAGTATGGAGCCGACGTAAATTCGAAATCAACCGATGGATTTTTTCCACTGTACTATTCAGTAGCCACTGACAACATGCTGATAACGAAGCTTCTTTTAAATAAAGGAGCTAACGTCAACGAGAAGACCAAAGATGGAGAAACTGTTTTGCACGTTGCTTGCAAAAGAGGGTTCGTAAAGATAACTAAAATGTTACTCGATTTTAAAGCCGATGTAAACGCCAAAAATGTAAACGGTGCTATTGCACTTGTATCGATAACTCAAGATAATTACGATGCTGCGAAAGTCGTGATAAAACATATCGCTAAATTAACTGCTAGAAACGAATTTGTAAATGACGAAAATTGGCAAGCTATCAAACTCGATTCTTTTTTACAACGATTTTACGACGAATGTCATAACGAGATTGCAAAAATGAAACACGATAAGGTTCAAGAAAATTGTAACATTTCTTATTATTATATATTTTCCAAAGATAATGAAAAATTAGCTTCGTTAATTAGAAATGATGAGCTGGTTGCTGCTTTCGAAACGAGCAACTATTCGGAAAAATATTCAATTTATTATCAAGATCTGCAAATGAGATTTGCCGTTGCTAAGAGAAGAAAAGAATTTATATTTTCTTTAGAGAATTATTTATATTCAATTCTTTGCACTCATGTACCAAATATTATTGTGCAAAAAATTGTAACCTATTTGAAATTTGAAGACTTTCTTTTCATTAAGTAACGTTAAAATACTTAATTTAATACATACGACTTTTGACTTGTTAATCCGTACAAAATAGTTTAATCTGAAATTTCTGACGTCTGCTATCTGTAAAAATATTAGATCGTATCGAAATTTTACGTTTAGAAGCATTAATAGGTTATCTCGAGTTTGACAATTTAAAAAGAATAATATTAAAAAAAAAACAAGACGTAATTTTATAAGCATGAAATGCTAGAATAATATCTTTTACGCATTTAAAAGTAAAATTTACTGACGATTTATTATTTAACGAGTAGTTTAATTCAATTAATTATTTTATGTAGTCATTAAAACTTTTACGCTAGTTGAACAGAAGATTTACAATCTATGTAATAATTTTTGATATGCTTCATTAAATTAAACATAAGCATAAAATAATTAAAATGAGCGATATACTAATGTTATTAAGTTGTAAGCGTATGCGCCTTTTAAATGTAAATTATAAGTAATATGTACATAATTGAATTGAATTTATAATGTATAAATAAATGTTAAGATATAAAAGTTAATAAATTCTTAATATTATCAAGTCAATTTTAATGATTCTTTATTTTAGATTTTTAAGTATTCTCTACTTTATATTATCTATTTTTTATACTATTCAATCAACTTTACGCTCTATCGGAGCTGTATAGATTAAGCTTTATAAACAAACTAAAAATTTAACTGGATTTTTTTACATTCCACATTCTTATGCTATAAAAATATTTAGTTATTGTTAACCTCTTCAAGGATGAGCTGCAGTAAAAACTTGGCATTTTTTAAAAATTCGTCTTAAAAAATGGGGTCAAGTGTAAATATGATGATGCATATGTGAATGTAGCATAATATAATATAAATTTTTTATCAATTACATTATTTAAAATTTTGGAAATTTTTTTCGGCAATAAAAGCGTGTCTTATCGTTTCCATTATATAAATAAACGTGCTTGCATTTGCATTTTATACGTCACCATTACGTGCTAATGATTATGATATAAAACAATAAGAATTGTTAAAAAGCACAAAGTAATTGAAAATCAGTTGGCTGTCAATTATTCTCGACGTAAGGTTTTTGGTCGGTATATAAAAAAAGTTGTCATCTTTTCCGTAAGTGCTATATATAATAACATTGCTATTACAATACAATATTAATATAAATTATGCTTAAATATCTTTTTCGAATGCAATTTTTTAATTACATATTATTAAAAAGCTGAATACAATTTAATTAATACTTTCGAAAATATAGCAGCTCTTTAATAAGCTACTCATGAAGCTTTACTTTACGAACTTTCTTATAAAGTTGAATATGTCAATATTATTGTATTACACTTGAGAATAATAAAAAATAATATATTTATTCCTATAATTTAGTATTTTATTTACTTGTATATCATGAGTATCAATATTAGGTAAGTTATGAATCACATAAGAATTAATATGTTTTGTATTACCTATATGAAGAGGAGATATTTAGAAATGACGTGGATTCCTGCTGACATATCGGAGACATGTTACCTTTATCCTACGGTTTCATCGTGTCAAACACCCGTGCTAACGTTTATGGCTTTTATAGCCCAATATTTTGGCCAATCAAGGGTCGAAAGTTGCAGTACTTCAAATAGCTATCAGAATAATGAAGAGTTTATTTTATCACAAACGTATGATTTTATTATCGTTGGAGCTGGAAGTGCAGGATGTGTCATCGCTAATCGTTTAAGTGAAATCACCGACTGGAAGGTGCTCATTGATTATTCAAATATACATCCGTATTAAAATATAATATTTAAAATTTAGCATTATAACTGTGCAAATTAAAATGTAATGTGCGAGTATGCTTTTTTAAATTTTATTTTTTAAATTACCTTTTTCTTGACAGATTCTTCTTTTAGAAGCAGGAGATGAGGAACCAGCAGTTACTTTCGTTCCTGCCTTTGCTAATATTGTAAGAAAAAGTAGTATCGATTGGAAATATGAAACTCAACCTGAACCAGTGGCATGTAGAGCTTTTCGAAATCACGTTTGTCCTATCCCCCGTGGAAAGGTGATGGGAGGTAGTAGTTCATTAAACGGATTAATTTATATTCGAGGCAACAAAGAAGACTACAATGATTGGGAGAGACTTGGAAATCCTGGTTGGGGTTACGAAGATGCTTTGTACTATTTTAAGAAATCGGAAGACAACTTGAATCTAGAGGTAAATATGATTTACTTTTCAAGATAACTATATAGTTTATTCTTTATATATTTGTCAAAAATTAATTTTTTTAACTAAATTTTACCTTTTGTATAAAAAAATTAGTTAGTTATTTAATTACTTTTTATTGAGGAATTATCTATAAAATAATATGTAAGTCCTCATTGTGATACATATAATAATTATGTTTAAATTAAATCGTTAGATTGATCAAAAACTAGTTTATAAAGAGTGCAAATCACAGTTAAATTCCTAATGTTTAATTATTTAATAGAAAAACCAATGTTGTATTAAATCGATTAAAAAATTAAACATTAAAAATTAAACTCTTATATGTTTTTAAGCCAGATGGTATGATTTTGAATTAGTTAACTAAACATTCACAATGATTGATTAATTTTTAATGGCTCATTAGGTTGTACATGATGAGCCATACATGCACAATACCGGAGGTTATTTAGGCGTCGAAAAATACCGTTACCTTGATACAAACGTCGAAATTCTAATAAACGCTTTCAAAGAATTGGGATTCCCCGAAACTGATCCGAATTCGGCCAATCAACTAGGAATCAATCGAGTGCAACTAACGGCCCGTAATGGAATTCGACAAAGTACAAATGAAGCTTTTATAACGCCAATTCGTAACAAACGACCGAATCTTTTCGTGCAAACAAACGCGTACGTCAGGAAGATCATCGTCGATCCATTGACGAAACGTGCTTTAGGAGTTGAATACAGTAGCTCCAATGAACCTAATATCGTCAAAAGAGTATTTTCTACTAGAGAAGTTATCGTCTCGGCGGGAGCTATAAACAGTCCAAAATTGTTGATGTTATCTGGTATTGGTCCAGCTGAAGAACTCCAGCAGTTGGGTATAGACGTTTTAGAAGATTTACCGGTTGGTGATAATCTTCACGATCACGTCACAGTTACACCTTTTATAGGTACGTACGTTGTTTCTATTGGATTAATCACACGATCATAGTGATTTAAGTTATGGATACTGGTTTCTGAAAAATATTTTTAAATTATTTTATTTATGATGTAGGTATATAAAGAAAACTATATGACTTTGAAAATTAATATCTTACACAACAAGTACAATTATTGTAAAACTTTGTATTAATAAATTTTATTTGTCTAAAAAATTATATAAATTTTGTTATAGTATATAAAAAATAATTTTAACATTTGAAATTTAAAAATGTTTTTTAAGTTTTTTTTTAAATGCTAAGATTATGTGCTTCGGAGATATCGAGTAAAATTCTGATTTAATATAATAAATAATTGTATTTGTTAATTAGCTGTGCTAGATTCAAGTAGATCAACATTAGAGACTCCGGAACAAATGGTAAACGATGCGGTCCAGTGGTTAAATTCAAATTCCGGTCCATTAGCCGGTACTGCTTCGCTTGTAGGTGTTGCAGCATTTGCTCAAACATCTCACGAAGAGCGTCCTGGAGTACCAGATGTGCAGTATTTCATTCGTCCGACAATTATAGAGGATTATTTAAAAGTACCTAACGACTTTCTGGCAACTTCTTATATACCTACGTCTTATTATAATGCTTTATCATTTGGTCCACATTTATTGGATATGAAAAGCAGAGGTACGTAAAAATACAAATAACAAAAAATACCAATAAAATATTTAAACAATGTCTCTTTAATTTGATATAAAAAACTATACATAATGAATTTAATACAAATGCACTTAAATTTATTTGGGAAATTATAAGTATATATGTTAATAAATAGTGAACAGTTAGTGATACACTCTTCATTAGCACATATCTTTATCTTAAATTATTAAATATTATTATATTATTTTAGGTAAGGTTAGATTAAATCAGACTGATCCAGTTTGGGGTCCACCGCTGATACATTCAAACTTCTTTACCAATCCGGAAGATCTTCAAGTCGTGGTAGAAGGGTCCATGATAGTTAAAAGTCTTTTTGAAACTAATTCATTCAAGTATAATGGTATTACACAGTATAGAGTACCTCAAGAAGCTTGCCAACACTGCCCTCTCGATTCACCTGAATACTACGCGTGTGTGGCTATCAATTATAGTCGATCGGGTGATCATTCCGTAGGCACCTGTAAAATGGGACCAGCTGACGATGAAGGTGCTGTAGTCGACCCACGTCTAAGGGTATACGGAATTCAGGGCTTAAGGGTCGTGGATGCTTCGATTATACCTCTTATACCAAGGGGTAATATTAATGCACCTGTTATCATGATTGGCGAAAAAGCTAGTGATATGATTAAGGAGGACTGGCTGAGTCAACCCACGTATTATTAAGAAATTTCATTACACCTTAAACGTGATACATGTAAACAAATAAATAATTTATATTGAATTAAAAAATATATAATTATAATTATTAAATATTTTCACAAACATTAGTAACATTCACTTTATTAACCTCAAATACGAGACTTGATTACTGATTTATATTTTGTTCTTACATAGACACGAACAAATCGTTCTCCATTTTTCTATATTATTTTATGTAGTTTCTGCAGTATGCAAATGCAATGATTTTGCAACCTCGATTGATCACTCATTTTCGCCCACTCAATAGATTAAAAACAATTGTTCGATATATGTATGTTACATATCAATTTATAAACTATTTTTAATTAATTGAAAAGGATTTTTATTTTCAAACCAAAAATGCAAGCTTTTAAAATGAGATTAGAAATATTTTAGGTGATTTTAATGATGCTTTATAGCTATTTCAATTAGTCAATTGCAGAATTAAACATACAAACTTTTAAACTCTTTATAGTTTGATTTAAATGTATATTAATTATTCGTAAAATATACCATCATTTTTACCTAAAAATGTTAGTATCCTAAAAGGTAATGTGTTTTCATTCTTGACACAATTTTCATCTAATTTCTTGATTAACATAATACGCATGTTTAAAAATAATTAATGTCCAAAAATTCTTCCCTTTTCCTTAAGTTTCATTGATTCAGTCATTGAGTGTCTATGCACAAATTGTGAATGAAGTGCTCAAAATCTAATTTTCTGCCACTAAAATGTAAATTATGTAATTTAACCGGAGTGCATGCCATCTGTGCAAAAATGTATGTATAGTATTCATGGGAAAAAACGGGACATATGACGTAAAATGAAATGAGTTTCCATTATGTATACAAGTATTGTTGTGAGAGCTGTTTAAAAACCTACATTGAATGGATGATAATACAGAATGAGGTGAAACACTCTTTCAAGCTTGAGTTATAAATGGATATTTAAATGGCAGAATACTATATTAGATAACTTTATTAACGTTCATTTAATCTTATTCAAGTAAATAAATATTTACAATAAATTTGATCATAATTGTTACACATATATAATATTAAGATGATCCTGTTGGAAGGCTCGTTACAACTTAACAACTATTTTTTTTATTTATTGAGTACGAAAATACGTAATTGATTATATAATTGGTAAAATATTACAGAATTGATTTGTAGATGGAATGAATGAGTTGGCGTTTATGCGAATTGTAATACAATGTAATGTAGTTTATAAAATTAGACACAAGAGAAGCTATGTGTACATATAAACTTTTCAGTGAATTTCTTTTGCGATGGCGTCAAGTATCCTCTGAAAGCTTTGAGGCTCGAAACCAAAATAAGGTCGATCTCGTGGTGGTCGAATTCGTTCTATAGATCGTCGCCTACGTTTGAGCAAAAAATCGTCGTAATCTTCAGTAATCTGCGGATTCACCTTAGCATAATAAAGAGCCGCGAACCCACTATAGATTAGAAGTGCCGCGGTGGCAAGCTATAAATAGAAACAAGTATTACATATTATTGAAGGGTATTATTGTTATATTTAGAATTTGAACGTAACTGTAATGTTGTTGCATATATGTTAAGACGAATAGATATATCCTCAAAATAAAATGACATAAGTTTATGTATATACGTCATTTAAAAAATGGTGACTTTGGCATTATGTTAGTATTTTCCATTTGTAATTATATGTATTTAAATACGAAAAAAATTTGTGATGTTTAAATGCTTATCTATTTTTATAAGTATATCTTTAAAATACATTTCATTTAGAATGTAATATGTTAAATAATAAATAGTTAATGAATATATTTTAAATATATGCATTGCTGATTTATAAAAAAATAGAACATATAATGGTTGACAATTTCAAAATATTGTATATTTAAGCAATGTTTATATATTTACTTCACATAAAACTATTGAATGAGGTATTAAATGATGATAATTGACTTTAGGTAGCGTTCCCTTATAAAAGAACACGATGTAATCCAGGATTTAGTATATTATTTTAGAATTATTAATTTACTAAGATACATGAATTGGTAAATAAATTTGAAATTAATATTGCTTTTTTGTTGTTGTACAATTTTGCTTTACTAATTTATAAATAATAAAAAATATTAGCGTGTAAAACCCATTACCCCATTTTTGCATTCATGGAAATAGTGTATATTTCTACACATGAAAATTCTCATCATTTGCATATTATTGTATACTTTATATTTTTATACGTGTAAATTCTTTAAAATGTTTTGAAAACTATTTATCATAAATACAAAAGATGTTATAATTTATGTACCTGAAAAACGGCCCAAAATTTGTAACTTCCTTCGTTGATGAGGAAGTCGTAGTAACCTCCCCAGTAGTCTGTTTTCGCTTGACCCATGGCCTTGGTATCACCGGCGTCATCATCGTGATGATCATCCACCTCTTCTTCCTGGTATTCATCATGTGCCATTCGCGCTACGTAACCTTCACGTTCGTGTCGCTGCCATCTTGATCGCCTGTGTGAGTACAAAGCAAAGAATTATTATCCTATCTTACTTATGTAGCATGGATCTTTATGGTTCTAGTCTTGTAATATAATATATAATATAGTACATATACTCAAAAATAATAATAAACTTATCAATATATTTATGGAATATCTTATTAATATTTATATTATAAGTTTAATTTTTATTTATTTACTCTTTACTATTAGCTACTAGGTTTTATTTTTTATTCATACAACAACAAGCGAGAAAATGAAATTGGCTGATATCCGTAAGTCTAAATTAAGGCTTAAAATTTACGATTAATAAAATATTAAAACAGAAAATGTTAATTTCATTTTTGCGTTTACCTAAATATTTGTTCTGTGGTAGCTACTGCAGTAGAATCAGTCGTAAATGACATTCGAGTATCTTCATCTTTGGAAATCACAGCAAGATCACTGAGTTCAGTTTCGTTCACCGCAAAGACACGACTTGCACTTATCGATAAAATAAAAAGTCCATACCAAAATCGCGTTTCCATGGTGCAATGCTCTTCTGAATACAATAATATCTCTTACAAAATTCGCAATACTCAAATTTGTAGAATTTCTACATTACACAACTCATTTCAATCACTGTTATAAACTTCACTATTAGCATCGTTAACGAATCACACAACAAATATATTTGGATCAAATGAAATTTTCATGAAAATTCATGTTCAAAGTTCGATGATGGTAAATCAAGGAAAAAGTTGCTGTCGTCGGATCAACCGCGGTTTGACTGTCTGTAATCTAAAGTATCACGGAGTAACGACTGATGTTAGTAGCCGGTGCGCATTTCGTAACTGTAACAACGAGAACGTTAAGCAAACGACTTGGCCGGTGTTAAGGATCCTAATTGTTACCGATCCCAACCGGAGTGTCGAATGCTTACAACCTAGGAAACTTTTTTCGCGGGTACACGCGTTACCTTAACGTCCGAAATCAGTGCTGTTGCATACGTTCTGAAATATTCCGCGAACTTGGCGAAAATGAGCAAATACTTGGTGTTGATCGGTCGTCTGTCAAGCTGTACGTTTTTTCGTCGTTTTGTTTCACAGTCACAAATGAATATCAATGACCGAACTCATTTAAACTAACAGCCAGTGAGTGAAAGAGCTACTACTTTGTGTTTGTCGAAGGTATATATAAAGTTTCCACGGAAATGACCATCGTTTAAGAAAGGTGTCACAATGTTACAGTACCAAGGATCTTTAAATAAAAAATTAATGTGCTATACTAATGTAGTGCAGATGGTAGTAGCAATAAACTTATATTTGAATAAAATAAATCTATTTAAAAATTACTAAATTATCAAAAGGAAAAAGTATCGAGCAGGAAACTAAAATTACTTCCTTTGTGCAAATCTGTAAATACACATTGTAGACACTACTCTATACTTATGTCTATACATTATAATATTTAACATTTTTTATTTCTAAAGTAAATTTGACACAATATATATTATAGAATGTTCTTAACGTTTTAAGAATAATTATTAGGTCTAATATATAAAGTTAATGCAAATTTGTTTAAGTTAAAAAAGTGAGTGCCCCCCTTACGTCCGACATAAATATTTGGATTCCGCTCGTTTTAAGAATGCAGATTATGCACAAGCGCGAAGAAATAAGATTCGAGGATCAACAGCTCGCATCAGGTTCCCGTTGAGATGATAATCTAATCAAGGAAGCGTTAATTACGGGAGACCGATCGCGTGCGGCCCTCGTGTAGAGTTTTCATTTCGCTCGCGCGCGAGAACCTATAGGTGTGAGCGTTTTATATTGCTCCCACGTAAACCCGCAACTAGTGAGAGTCACCTGATGCGGTTTGCGTCACGATTACGTACGCATCACTGCTTCATTTCACTACTCCGAGTTATTTCCTCAACTTTAGCGTTGCTCGATTTACTCAGAGTCCCTAAGAACTTGAGCTCCTCGATGTTCTAACTGTAGGAAATTATTATTGTATTCTTATTCTTAGATTATGTATTTTAAAAAATTGGATAATCCGTTATGTCTTTCTTTCACTCATTATCATGTGTTGTAGCTTTTGTCTAAGCTGCTAACAGTTGCAATTTAAGCAAGAGGAAGAAACTACATTGTTTTGCAGAGAGCAGTGATTTTAAAAACCTTTAGCACGCAGTACGAAATAAACGTAACTCGTCCCCCGTTTAAAATTCCATACGATGTGGGCTAGGGAAACTTAATAGTCAATATATGCAAAATAAAATGACAAAATACTTTATAAAAATGTTTAAATAGTTGTTTAGTAGTACATAGTTAGTCTCCACTGCATAATGTTAAAATTATATATGATAATACAAAAATAATGTAAGTATATATAACAGAAATATTTCTATTAGAAATAAATAAAAGTAAAAACCGGAAGTTCGTTTTAGCTGTATATAAGGCTAGTGCCGCGCGTACCCATATTTGCCTTGGGTGCGTGACACGCGCCCCTTGATAACTTATCTGTGTCAGTTATTTTAAGTTTAAAGTTTAAATATTTATATTTATTGATTCAATGTACCTATTATTATTAACAATATTTTTCAGTATTTTTTATGATTTTGACAAGTTTATAATTATTGATAATGTTGATAATTATTGATATTGATTTTGCAGAAAACAAGTCGATATTTGTTACGAAATACGTAAATTTACATAAAATAATCAATAATGTCTAGTAGAGTAAGTATATTTTATAAGGTAGTAAGTTTTACAAGTATGGATTATATTCTTAAAAACCGGTACAAACTAAATTTTAACAAATCTTTGTAAGATGAAATTGTACATAAAATATTTGATATACTTTTATTTTGTAAATACAATTGGGCATCCGCTTTTTTATGCTCAAGATAGTTATAGACAGCAATCTGCAATAATTAAAAAATCAGAGGTATTTGTACAAATGTACATTTTACAAGATATAAGTAATATCTTCATCTAAATAATACATAATTGATACATTATATTTTTAGGAACTTGTATTTAATAACTGTGAGCTTGATAAAACGCATACAATGCTTGTAATTGGAAATTGGAGTGGTTACAAACACGATTCAATTTTAAAATCCGAGTTCAAGTACATTTATTTACTTGGACTTGACAAAACTGATAATTTAAACAAATATAAAAATATAATAAAACTTTATAGATTGATTTATGACGATACATTACCTGTTGCATTACCGACTAATAAAGTTATTCTAGCCGAATTCGATCTTGATTCGGTTGAAATAGCCTTACTAAAATTAAAGAATAGCATTTGGTGGAATATTAATGGATTATTTTTAGTCATGAATACGCAAACTAAAAATTCTTGCGAATTAGCTTATTTTTATTTAAAAACAATCTGGAGATTCAATATATTGTCTGCGATATTTCTCTGTCATAGTATTCCTTTTGGAATTAAAATGTATACGTTTAATCCATTTACTGCTATAGCTTCAAAATTTTGGAATCAAATTGATACTTATAAACAAGAGAATGGGCAATCTTTCGTACTATTTACAAATTTAAATAATTCTACAGGTAAGTCATCTAATTTAAATCAATATGAAAGGATCATGTAAACTATATTAATACATTGTGAAATACGTATAATATAACGACTAAAGACTTTAAAAATAATATTACTAAAAGCGTAAAATCAACCTGATTTAATGGGGTTATATTTATTTATTTTTAATCAAAGGTGAAGCCCAAAACTGCAAAGATATATGGTTTGACAAGACACAAGATATATCAAATTTTGAAGTAAAAATAATCGCCTTAAACTATACAAACGAAGTATTTGTAGATAATTTAGAAGTGTTTAAAATAGATGCGTTTAAGTACGACAGACAATTTTTAGAATTAATATGGGGAAAAATCAAGGCTAATATTTCTTACGTATTTATATTAGAGTCGGAAATCGGTCAAGTCGAAGATAACGGAACGGTAAATGGTATAACTGCTGATATTTTTCAAGGCAAATACGAAATGACGGCCATAGAAGATTTTGAACGTGGACTTTGGAAAAATGAATTCAACACTTACGTTAAAACAGGATTGTGTTTTGTTACTAGAAGGGAACGAATATCGGTAATAGAACAATTGTCAATGGTTTTCCCTTGGTCAATTAGGTCAACATTATTTTTATTCTCGATATTGATATCCGTCATCTTCTGTTATTTGAACAAAACAACATTTTCACTCGCTCTCCTCGATGTATATCGATTGATTCTTGGATTCCCAACGTTTTATAAACCAATCGACAGCATGTACAGGCTGATTATTTTATGGTTTATATTTCTATTTATGGCAATTACTGCTTACTTGCAAAGTCAATTGAGTGCAATGTTGTCTACAGTATCGACGAAAGAAATTGAGATAAATACAAATTATGATTTAAGAGACAAGGGTTATACGGTTTACACTAGACCTTATTTAGTTCAATACTTTTATACTAATTATCTCGTGGATAACTTGTCAGAATGCTTAAAATTAGTACGGACAAATAATACAATTGCTTGTATGGATGATTGCACTTTCGTCAAATATAACATGCCCAAAAATAATGAATTACGTGTTTCCAAGCACGAGATGTATAGCAGATACAATATTATCAATCAACGAGATGATTCACCGTTTCGTAATAAAATTTTAACTCTTTATTACAGGTTGTATCAGCATGGTATTATTTCTCGTTTACTCGATTTCGACAAATTACAATATAGGAAACCGTTGCGTTCTGGATATAAAAATATCTCCGTTTATCAACTCAGATATGCACTTTACGTTTTAATGTTTTCATACGTAGTTGGTTTCTTTTTGCTTTTTATAGAGATATTAGTAAAGTGTATATTACATTTCGTCTATTTAGTTTATTATTTATTCTTACAAAAACTTACTCTTCTTCATTACAAATAAAATGTATAACTAATGCGTCATAACTATTATTTAATTAATATTAATGTAAGTGATAATTGCATCTCATTTAATATAATCATTGTTTATTATATTTAACTGATTAAGTTAATTTCTATCGTTATTTGAAAGTAACAAAATCTATTGAGTATATATTAAAATATTTGAAAAGCTATAAGTATACCTTATTATTGTAAACAACGATCCTTTGGAATTGTTTCAAATAATTTATTATTATTTACATGTTTAACAATTATTTATTACAAAAGCAACATAAACTATATTCATTTATTGAATCATATAGCACACTTGGATCTTGTTCATTTTATTCCACCTAAAAAATTAGGTTTTATTCGTAAATTGTTATAATATTAAATATCATTATCAATACTTATTTTATTGGAGAAACGCATTTTCTTTAATAACCCAATAATTCAATAACTATCAATAACTAATGATTATTGAGTTATTGGATGATTAAAAAAAATGAGTTGCGAAAACCCAATTTTTTTTATTAACGTTAATAATTAGTTTTTGATTGTTGGATTATTAAAAAATGAGTTTATTTTATAAAAATTGAATTTTTATTTATATGATCAGTTTTTAACGATTAACCAAAAAAACCCAATTCTTTTTGTGGGATAAAACAAACAAGATCCGCTCACTTAGGGAACTAAACGCAATAACATATATTAAAAAATCAGTCTGCATATTTTGTATTAATAAAATTTCAAGAACTTATACAAGCAATACATTGAAATACTATAATGTACTTCAATAAATAATTTATTATTTACTTATAAAACGGTTGATGGAACTAGGACAATTATTTTGATACTGCGTTTAGTTAGAAACTTTAATCCATATCTTATACTTATCTACTACATATTTCCTACAAAAGAAAATAATTTATTAATGAAAATCGCTCTTCAAATAGGAAAAATACAAATTTAATAGTATAAACATACTATTGAACAATAAATATCAAACATGTATACCATATATCTATAATAATTCTAAAGAAACAGTCACTTATATATAATTTATTACAGTATTAATTAATTAATATTTCTAGAATAAGTATAACAAACTTAATAATCTCTATACACATATTTAAAATTTATAAATTTTACGTTTCATTATACGATGTAAAATGTTAAAATTGCAACGTCTACTCGTTACAATGTTGGTATGCAGCTAAAAGGCTTCATACGTATACTGATCAAATAAATACATAATATTTTTTCATCCGATCTCTCGAGTAAAAATCATATTTGGATGAAAAATTAATATAGATTCAAGTTTTGCTTCCGAATGTTTCTATAGCTTCAAGAATTCTAGCTGCATAATCCATCCAACCAGGCCCCTGTGCATTGTCTACTTTAAGGCTTCGCGCATCGGCGCCTGCAGCAACAGCTGCCAGATTTGCAGGAAAGTTGATCTTGTGTCTAGCTATGCTCTTTAGTACGAGAGCAGCGATGTAAATGATAAAATATATACTGAAGTACAATGGGACGTACCACAGTTTTTTTCCGATATAGTAGTAAGAATAAGGTCTTTTGTTAAGACGTTGGTCCATCATTTCTGGTTCTTCGGTCGTTGTAGTTGGTTTGGGATGGTGATGATGATGATGCAAATGATCTTCTGGAATGTGATCGTAGATCACTTCGTCCTGATGATAAGGATCCTGAGCGTACAGTGGCGCGTCTTCAAAAGGACGATCATAATGTATTGGGAATTCCACTCCTTTTGGCGGGTGGTCGAAATCGAAGTTCGGTATTCTGCTATCGTATTCGGATGATTGACTTGGAGGTATCTCACTGTCTTGTCCATTCGAGTAAGTATCAGGAAGCTGAAAAACATATTTATTTTTGTATTGATCAATATTTTAATACTTTAAGTCATTAAATATTATTTTTCTACTATGGCGGTGCTTGCACGTTCAAGTAATACGTAACCACTCGCAAAATTGCAAATACGATTATTTGCTGGTAGTAAGAGCCAGACTCTAAGAAAATTATAAATTCATACGTCATTTTAAAAGTACCTTTGACGGTGAGTAGATTTGAAAGGAATTGCTGGACAATGGTCTTTGGGTAATCGGTTTCGAGTTGACGTCGAAATTTGTTGGCGGATAATCGTAGGTCATCGAGACGATCGGTTTAGAGTAGATAACATCGTTGTTCGAAGAAGAACTAATCGGGAGCGAGTTTGAATTTGCAGATTGTTTCAATGCATTCGAATGAGATAGCACATGCTCGAAACTTGCTGGCGGATGAAATCGGTCTTGGGCTTTCTTTTTATTGGTCAAGGAATCCAACTTTGCCAATAGTTCTTCATCCAATGTTGAATATCTACAAATTAATTTACTATTTTAAAAAATGTAAAATATATAAATACGATTGTCTCTCGTCCGTTTCATTGTATAAGTGTCATAGAATATATAATACATATACACATCCGAGTCGATTAGAAATAAGGTGGCATGTACATGCACGAATCAATCTTCATTAATTATAACTACAAATTATTTTTATATTTTAATTTGCCGGTAATAAATGAACACTAAGTTCATGATAAATCGTATATTTAAAACAATA
Source organism: Theocolax elegans (assembly GCA_026168455.1). Classification (NCBI taxonomy): domain Eukaryota; kingdom Metazoa; phylum Arthropoda; class Insecta; order Hymenoptera; family Cerocephalidae; genus Theocolax; species Theocolax elegans. The sequence continues at coordinate 62,735,896 of CM047427.1, forward strand.
TCTTTTAGTTTTAGAATGATAATGATACTTTAATTTAATTAAAAAAAACTTTTACTAATATAAATATAATTTTTATTAGATATAAAATAAAGGTTATTTGAATAAAAATAAACACAAAATTTATTGAATCTGGTTGAAATATGTTGTATGCTAAAATACTTGTGTTAGGCGCTATCGCGCCTTTTAATAATTTAAGTATTTAAACAATATTTCATATTTTTAAATGTCTTTCAAAGATTTTTTTTCGAAATAATTCAACTTATTCCAATATTTGGCGAACAGGGACATCGGGAAGATCGATTTAAATCTTGTATTGAAAAAGTATTTTATTGTATTTTAAATATAATGTACATAACACATTCAGCATTATTAATTCACACAAGTTTGTAATTTGTTGGTTTGACATAATTTAAGATAATACACGTAATGCACATATAAAAATAATTTGTAATAAAATTAACGTTAATAAAAATTAATTTATAACTTTTTTATCTTATTCATAACACTATTAAACAAAATATCATGTATAAAAAAATACAACATTTCTTGTAATATTTGCTATACATTGTTTCAATGTGTACACAGAGAAAATGTGTTATAATAAAAATGTCAATGTTGCTTAGTAATGGAGAGATAAATGACAAAAATTACTATTTTTATAGGAAAATTTACTACATATCTATTAATATTTACTACATGTTTTGAGAAATATTAATTTTTATCATTTTTATCAAGTCTGTCTCTCCTTTACTCAACATTATCATTTTTACAAGAACATTTCTCCTTCGTGTATGAATAGCAAAAGGAACGTTATTAACTAATTTATGTATGCTAATGAAATGAATGCTATATCGATTCCTAAAACTTATTTTTTATTAAATAAATATAACTGTTGACTCTTACTTTGAAGTTGACGGATGATTTATAACTTCCCCAGGTCTCAAACCAAAGGTCCTCTGAGTTGTAAAGTAAACTGGGGATACAGTAATTGCAACATCCTGTGAATTCGCTCTTGCCTCTCCATTTTTAGTTACTTTTGAGTAAGCTAATATTACACTAGACGTTATAACTTGACTGAAGAAAAAACTTGTTAAAAGTAAATGATTCATTTTAACACAGATAAATAATAATTTTTAATGATGAGAATTGTAACTATACTGTTTCGTGTAATTGCTATATTCTCATTATCAGAACCGCATTTAAAAATTAAACATATTAGACATTAAAAGTGTTTGAAACTATATCTTCGCAAAGAGATTCTCCCTTTTACTGGACAAAAACGACTGAACATATGAAGTTCGTGCAACCTTTATAGACTCACTTAACTGTATCCCGTATATTGGTTCAAACATTTCGTCAATTAACACAGCACCTTGTAACGGCGTAATATTCAGAAGGCGCAAAGGCGATAAAAAGCAAACAGCGAACAATTTTAATTTTGTTGAAGTATTAAATGTAGTTAAGGTTCATAATTAAAATGATCTTTTTAACTTAAAACTTACAAGTGTAGAAAAAATCGAATTTTGGAAAATTACAACATTCAAAAATAGAACTCGAACAATTAAACCTAAATAAATTTAATTTAATGAATTTCGATCGTTAAATATTTGATTAAATGTATATATATATATATATTGGTGATTCTCTGTAAGATCAGCCGGACAAAATTTGTTTCTTCCCCAAAATCTTTTTACATGTTGTATAAAGTCTTTCGAGTGCATGTCAATTTTTTCACATTTTTATATTACTCTATGCCAAAATGGTAGACACTTTAAAAAAGTGTAGCCATTTTTACACTTTTTGCTATATTCATTAATTTATAGGTTCCCAGGAAAGCATTTTTCACAAAAAACTTATATATAATTTTTTTTGTAAAATTCTAAGATTTTTTCACCAAAAATACTTCCAAAGTCATACATATATGTTCCATCACCGATATACAGACCAAACAATTCTTGAAGATACCTTTTTTAGTCCTAAAGTACCTGCGAAAATCCTATTACATCAAAAGCATAAGCCTGTGTGCTACAAATAATTACTTACTAGAAACATATATTTTTCTAACAACTTATTAAATCTGTGATATTTTGAAAATTATGTCTATTTTCTGCAAGAGATGGAAAAATGTGTCATGCATCGTAGATGAATATAAACGAATATTACTTCACATTCTCATGCATAATCAACAAAAACTTAGATAATTTTATCACTTGTTTCTCAAGTAATTTTCCTGTGGTAAAATATAAGAATAAAAATCATATAATTAATAATAGTATTCGAGGGGCTTTAAAAATTATTACATTATTTTTGGAAGAATATAAAATTTATTTACTCTGCTCTGTGACGTAATTCTATATCTTAGTAATACAAAAAATCAATGTTTTATAATTTCTTTGCCAATTATCCACTGCGAGCAATGAATTGTTAATTGTATATATTGTCGGCACACTGCTTTTTAATAAATTGTTAGAAAGATATATGTTTCTAATAAGAAATACGCATGCAATATTTACTTTTTATTATAAAAATATTTTTTTTATGTAAACTACCTCTATAAATTTTATTCTGGTAGTGAGTACATATAAACATATTGTTGTTAGGCATATAGTGATATTTCAATCATTTTTAATATAACAGGATTTCCACAGGTACTTTAGGACTAAAAAAAGTATATCTCCAAGAACTGTTTGGTCTGTATATCGGTGATGGAACCCTCTCAAATCCTCATATCATCAAGGTTTAAATACCTGTAGCATATATACGTATGTCTTTGGAAGTATTTTTGGTGAAAAAATTACATTTATCTACAGCGTATAAAAAGATATCCCCTCTAATGATAAGTCAGTTACCGATTATATCAACTGAGCAACAGCGACATCTTTCGATTAAAGTGACAACCTTAAGAAATGTCAATTGTCAACATATCAGTAGTCCGCTCAGCGCCCAACGGGGCCTAGCTAGCGTGATCTCGATTTTATTATTAATTTCGTATCTATTCTGAAAATACAAAGCAAAGTGTCAATTCTTGACGTACACATTTTTACGCATTTCTATCAGATACTGTTAATATTTATTCACATGTATCAAAATGAGCGATTCCGAGAAACCATTCGCTTGCACTATTGCAGGCTGCAACATGGTAAGTCAATAAATAATCCTGAACAATGAGTACATGTAACAAAATCGATATCAATGTTGTAACCTATCATTTTGGTGTTTTTCTTAATTATGCAGAGTTTTGTCAACGAAGATCATTTAACAGTTCACAAAAAAAAACACGATATGATGTTGAATCTTGGAATTAACAACAAAAATAACCTTTTTATTGGTGAGTTGCTAATATTTTTATTCCTAAATGTAAAATTACCTTTTATGGAAAAGCAATGTTAAGAACTGTTGCTGAGTATTTTACATTTATTAATACATAATTACAAACAATGATAAACTTGTGTATCGTGATTTCTAACTAATCTAACATTATCGTAAACTATTTTTGTTTCTCAAAATCTCAATTTTATTTTAATTAATACTTCAAATCTTTTAATCTTTTGTAAAAAAAATCATTTTGTTTTAAAAATTTGTTATATTTTAATTTTATATTGTAATAAGGATACCTTATAAAGTTTTTGTTAATGAATAAATTTTTTTTGAACAATTGATATTTATTATTTGTCTTTCATGGTACAAATTATACGTAATAATTTAAATATAAAATAAGTTTAAAAAACAATAGTAATAAAATTATTTTAACTTTTTTATTAATTACCTTTAATTATTTAGTTATATTGCATTATTATAATTTTTTCTATGTTTAAATCATTTATAATGTCATTTTGATTATTTATAAACAAGAACTACTCTATTCGCTGTGATAGTATATTGAACAAATACTTTATAATAATGTATTTTATTTAGCTGATCAGACACCAACGCCCACTAGGTTCATTAGGAATTGCGATGAAGTAGGACTCTTTCAAGATCTGCAAAATGAAAATCCTTTTGAAGAAACATTTAGAAGAGCAGTAGAGGCTGGAAAGACTGGAGTTTTAACAGTACCAGACGTAAATTTCTATAAAGTAACATATTGTATCATTATGTTTTCTTAAGTTAAAAAACAAATATTTTTAAAGGTTGATGAAAATGATGATACTTTACATACACCTAATGTGTTTCCTCATCTAACCGAAGAATGTGCTACTACTTCTATGCAAAGAAAAGGTAATATAACAAAATCAGAAAATAAAAGTTTTACTGAGTCTACAAATTTAGAACAAACATTGGCAAATGAAATAGTACCAATAGATATTCCTGAAAAAAGTAATTGTGAAATTGTCCAGAACTCGTCTGACTCATCAAATGTAAATGATGTAATGGAAACTAAGACTCATTTGTAAGTTTTTAATATATATACATAATGTATTGATTACACATTTACTTACAATTAAATTATAAGTAGGCCACTCAATGGAGCAGAAATGCAACTACTATTAAAAACTCAGGATGGTAAAGTATTAAGGTTTGTTGCTACTCCTGCAGTAAATAATCAAATAAATTCTGTAAATGTACAGACAGAAATAAAAACAGAAATAAAAGCTGCAGAAAGTAAGGATAATCAATCACACTCAAGGAAAGGAGAAAAAAATAGTCTATCAGTAGCTAAAATGGTATGTTTATGGTTTCAGTTATAAATCATTAATTTATGCTGTTTTAAAAGTTATTTAATAATATATAGGGCCAATGAAAATTATAAATTAAAATTTTAATTATTTAATTTCAGAAATTAAAACAAGCATTAACTAAAAATGATATAGTTTCTGAAAACAAATCAGAACCAGACAATGAAAATGAAAATGATCTTATGGAATACACTAAGCAGGAAATTAGAGATGGCTCTGATTATTCAAAAAAACAAGCTATTTTAGAAAGAAATCGTGCTAGTTCTATGCGATCTCGGGCTAAAAGAAAAGCTTGGATAGAACAATTACAGCAATCTTTAAAAAAGGCAAATGAAACTAATGCTATGTTACATTCTCAAGTTAAAAGCTTAAATTTACAAGTTGAGAAATTAAAAACACTACTATTGGCGCACAAAGATTGTCCAATTACAAAAGCCATGGAAAAAGGTATTGTCATTTTCATTTAAGTACTCATTTACTGTTTAATTTATTATTTTAATAGTTTGATTCGTTTATTGTTACATTTTTGTAGCTTGAGACTTTTATATCTAAAGCCACATGTAACATTATGATAATTTTGTGAATCTGAGTATACATAAAAATGTTTAGTAAATTTTAGTAAACTAATAAGTAATTAGGAATTACTGACAATGTATAATACATTCTTTATAATTATAAAAGCATAAATTGATAAAAATTATAAAAGCTAAATCATTCTAACCAGAATATTATGTTAAATTTATGGTAAATATTATAACTAGCATTTATATTTTAATTAACAAAAGATAAATAACAAATGGATGATTAGCAAGTAATATTGATCATCTATATTTTAGTTACATTATAAACAATTCGGATTTGGATAGAGATAGAACTGAAGAATTTAGACCTTATTTTAATTCTACAATATTTTATTATTTGAAAAAAATATGAAAGTTAATTTCAGAGTAGTAACTGCTTTTAATCACGTATTATACTTATACACGTATATAATCCCGATTTTATGAACAATTTTACGAAATGATAGGTAGGTTAAATAGATGCAAAATTATAAAAGAAATAGTGTACAAAAAATGTTTAAAATTGTAATGCTCAATTTTCATTGTATTCCTTTCTACGTTTGATGCCTATGTGTTTGCAATAAATCAACATATTTGGAGCTACTTTTTAAAATCGTGTCTTTACCGAAATTTTTTGTATTCTTGGATATGAATGGCTCTCTAAGTAATCTCTAATCAGTTATAAAATTGACTTAAATAGAGGATTAGCTTCGCAAAGTTTTATTATAGTTTTTTTCTTGAATTTTACTGTTAACAGGAAATGGGACAATAGTCAGTTCAAAAGTACTGACAATAAAACCAAATGAAATGAAGCAAGTGTCTATGCAAGTACCAGTGATAGCAGGATACACTAAATCAACTAAACGACATAAACAAGAGAAATTAATTACACCAAGAAAAAAACCATTGATATTATCTTCAGTGAAAAATCCGATGATTTTGCCGAAAACGGATGGCATTCGTGGGGTTGAAGTAATAAAGCCAGTTCCAACTATTAATATTGTTACTCCAGTTGTTGCCAATTCAGAAAATGGTAAAACGATTGTAGGTTTTTTACATCCTGAATCTGGAAAAGTTCCTGTAATTCAAGATACTTTTGTAATAAATGGAAACTTTAATCAAAGTAATAAAACAAAAATTACTGACATTTGATGAAAGTTATTTAGGATAATAAATTGATTTAATGACATGTTCAACATTGAACTTGGCAATTAGCAAATGAATGCTTATTGTTGTATGATAAATGTTTATGTGAACACTTCAGCAAAAAATGTGATATTATTATGTAACGTTTTTGTATTGTAATGACTTTTTGTATAAAGACTACTTATTGAGTTATGTATTTTATGTATACTTATATTTTTCGTTTCTCTATTTTAAATTCTTGATTGTACGTTTTTTATACTATAACAATAACACCACCATTAACTTGGTGTATAAAACTTGACAGTCTGATGTATTTGATTGTATCATATATAGAATGTAAAACATTAACGTTGAAATTTAGTTTTTAATGAAATATTTATGTATTATAATTAAGCATCAGCAACTGCGAAGCGATCTCGTTTCAGCATAGATGCATACATATGTGCAAAATCTGGAAATGGATGTAAGCCGCGCTTTTGCGAGAACAATATCGGGTTAAATTTATATGTATGCAGTTATTGCATTCCGCAATTTCGATTGTAAATCATTTATCGATTATAGCTTTCGTATATAATTATAAATTAATATTTCGATGCTACATTTTATATGTCAGTCCATGATTGTTTGTATTTTGTACACTGTGTAACTAGCTGGGCTTGCAAAGTATTCCATCTAGGACTGTGGCAATGCAAGAAAAAGCTAACTACTTCTAAAAGTATTGCTTTTTCTTAGTCTTGTCTCAGTTATTACAAGACTACTTAATATTAAAATAATTTTAAACAATAAATATTTTTTATTAAATTATGAATATGTAGTCATTTAATACAACTGTTAAACAGATGACCTTTGTATTGCTCTACAGAATTACATTAAGAAAAAAATTTGCAATTAAAACTATTTAAATTTTTTTACTAAACAGCATTTTACATCTGTTAATTAGTTTTTAAATGGTCTTACAATATTAAATTGATATTACAACCAAAAGAAAAATAAAGATTTGATTATAAACTAATATATTACTTGAAAAATATTATTTAAAAAAATTTGTAATATAGTAATAATGGTTATGAAGAAATTTTTGAACTATTAATTTTCTGACTGCATTTTGAACTAAAATAATTATACACCGTCTAGAAAATTTAATAAACATTCTTTTATCATTTTTATACAGACTCTGTTTTTAATTTCTAAATATAGATATGTTTATAATGAAAACAAAAAATAATATAAGGTCTGAACTTCCATCCCAAGTTTTTGACTATTCAGTTATTTCTTGTTCGACTATTTCGTATCGTAAATACTAAAGAATGATTCTTGTTTTTAAAATCCACTGGCGTAGAGACACTCCTTTTATGTATGAATGCAATCTTATTTTGACAAGATTATTATTAAAAATAAAATTTAATTTTTGTGTACCTTAAAATTTAATCTTCGTACGTAACACATATAGACTAACCCAAACAACAAGATACAATTAACATTTAATTTTTGTTGCTAATATCAGGTCTACTTGGAAATATTTTTACACTGGGACCAAACATTACTGAAATTCTTGTTCCTCTCTTGTTATGTCGATATCTTCTACTAACAGATCAAGTTGCTTATAAAAAGTTCATGTTGTTGACAGTTCTCTACTTTATCAACATTATTCAAAAAGGAACACTTATGGCGCGTGTTGATTTGCTGCAGCAATGTATAAGTTCTATAAAATATTTTTATAAGAAATATTGTACAATTGAGCTTTTTACATATATGTGTATAAAATATATCCAATAATTGTTAGCCTATGTGAATGCAAGAAGCTTTTAAAAACCACAAACGTAAATACACAAAACTTTATTAAAAGATAACAGTATTATTTGCTCTAAATTAACATTCTGTAAATTGATTTTTTTAATTTAAATCAATTTTGTAAAATACCAAGCATTTTTTATACACAATTTTATCTCGTTTTATTTTCATAGAAAATCAGTTGAAAGATCTATATGATTATTTAAAATGAAAAAGTCACAAAAGATTTGTATAAAATCAATTTAATAAAACTAATCATTTTTGCGCTAATTTGTATAAAATTTAAATAAATTTTAATTCATTTTTAATACATAGTAATTACTTGTACCATACGACTAAAACAAGTATATTAATACACAATATTGCAGTTTCAAATATATATAATTGAAGACTTCTACTAATTGAAGACTAACGCCTATTCTCGAATTTACTCCTAAATAAATATAAAACAAAAAATAAATTAAAAATTTTTTTTGTTATTAACTCTAATGACTATTTGTTTTTTTATTAGTTTGTATACATGTATTGTATGTGTACAAATATGATTTTGTTGAATATATTATTGAAAAAAAACTTGAATCCGCTTTCGTAATTTAAAAACCTGTTGAATGGAAAAAGAGCGTACCTCTAAGATTAGTTTTTTTTATATAGGGTTGTTATGGAAACTTTTTTTAAATTTTTCCATGTGTTTCATTGTTTATTAGATAGTATTGGTTATGTTTATAAAAGTTAGAAACATTCTTGTTAATAGAATGTCGGACTACCCAAATTACAAGAATCTGCATCTTTCAACCCACAAAATTATATCTAAAATATTAAATTAAAAATCTGAAAAAATTCATACGGATCGCTTAAAACATAAAAAAGAGTTTGACGTTTAAATTTGTTAAGGAAACAATCATTTTTAAATAATAATTGAGTAAACAATTTTGCGTCGGTAATTATTAGTGAAAAGGCATAAACTTTCAACCTATAAACATTTAAAAATCTGGAAAAATTTGGGTATATTATTTGAAACGTGCCTGAAGGTCTGCTGTTCAGGATTTTTAAAAAAACTTATTCAGTTGTTTATAAAAAATATAAACTTTTTTTATGTTTGACATTTCTTTAAGTAAAACTTTAAATACGTTTTTCTGAAAACCTTATTTTTGGAGATATGCCCTTTTCCATTAGTTTTGAATTTTAATAATCGGTATTTAAAAGTTACTTTATTTGCCAAACAGTGAAGTCGTGATTTTACTGCATTATATACACATAGTGCACTTTTACAACTTTATATTTTGTTCATAATTAAAAGCTAAAAATGCATAATTTTGGAATATTAGAAATAGGTAGTTGAAATTTGTTGCAAAATAAAAATATAATCATAATAATTCATTTAATGTAGAATAATATTTGTAGATATTATACGCATTGTGACAAATTAATTAGAATGTTAATGAAGTTACTTTGTACTTTGAATTATAAATTAATATATTAACGAAAAAGCAGAATATGAGTTTCGAATAGAGTATTGTACTATAATATTAGTTTCAAAGTTTCAAATTTAATAAGTAATTTTAAATGAAGCCCTAAATACTACCAAATATATTATGGAGTAAATATAATTTTATCTAATCCAAGGATGGTAAGTAAATAGATTGTCGAGGATATATTATTAAGGACAAAATAAATGTAATATTTTTAAAAGGATGGTTCAATTATTTATTTAAACTTGGAATAATTTTATTGATTATAATACAAACATCGTAAATTACAAATAGACGTGTAATGTTAGAAAAATGTTTAGTGTTATTCATTTATATTTTTTCCAAAATATACTGTGCGTGAAGTCCCACGATGTATCTGTAACCCTCGGGCCCTTATCAGTTCTCCGTCCAGTCGTTTAAAATTTTAACACTCGACAGGAGAATGATAAGGGGCTTTAGGCACTTTCTTCAATTCTTGGAAGATTAATTAATTTACGGTTTATCACAGCTGAATCAAGTGTAATATTTAGATTCTTCTTATAATTTCAACAACATTAGCATTCTTTACAGTCGAACCTATATTTAACAAAAGAAATGCATATAAAACATTTTTTAAATAACAATATGTAATTCATGAATTTATTTATACATTAAAAATGACTATAATAATTGTTATCAGCTGTAAAATATTGTAAAGAATGATATTATATTAAATATACAAACTATCCCATTATATTTTCTTTACAATTACATACATACAATATATAAAATAATGTTTTAGAATATACAATGTAGAGAGCTATCAGTTACTGAGTAAATATCACTATATAGGCTTTTCTATACAGATACGACTCCAACAGATAAAGGAGAGCATAGTTTAGCTGGCTTGCATTCTTGGAATATTTAATACAAAAATATTGCGAACAGTAACATTGGTTTGCATATAAATTTAATTTTAATTAAATATTTTATTTGACAGTGCATACAATATTATATAGATATCGATAATCCCACAAGATTTGACTGGATTATCACTATTTAACAATGTTTATTTGCAAAATGAGTATTTCTATTACAGATTATACTGAAAAAAAGGAGTATTTTTTCCTATGATTCTATCACTTAGCATCACTTCGTATATACTGAATGAATTCTTTGTCTTGATTGACTCAATCATTACTCACAATTATCGGCTGACCAGTTTTTCTTTATTGTAAAATGCACACTTGATGCAAATGTTTTTTTACCTTCATTGTTGAGAAACTCATATTAGACACTTACCAACAATCGACACATATACACTGTGTATTTTTTAATAGGTTTTTGTTGAAAAGCATAAAAATTGTTTAAAACTCATTTTTTTCGGTATAGTATACGTATATCTCGAATTCGACCTGACGTCGGCTTATCACTTTATCTAAGATAATGTACATTGGAACTGTTGTAAAACAAGATATTCGTGAACCACGAGAAGTCAAACTTTGAAACCATAATCTAACGATGATTCGCGTATATAAACTTTAAATTTCAAGCCACGTTATAAGTACTTACGCGGAAAAAGAAGTGCGGCGCGAACGCGTGACTCATTAAAAAACCTTCGCAGGAACTCGGGTAGAGGTATCCATTATGGAAAATGACCCAAATAAGTATGAAAACTTTTTCTTTAAATAATCCGTTGTAGAAAAGAGACGAGGCATTTATATTTAAGACTTTTTTCCCACATCATTGATTTATCACCCATGGTATTAGTTTAAAAAGCAATTATATCAATCAATCGAGTATCTACTATATCAAGTTTGAATACAAATCAAATGACGTGATTCAACGGTAAAATTTGTTTTGCACGTTCTAACAAAAATAGTTATAAGTACCTACTCTAGTAGGAAATTATCGAGTTTCAGTAATGAGCTGTGGAAGCAGTATCTATCGGCACATACGGCGTTACGTAGATCTGTGTAGTTTCGTTGATCACTTTCTACCAGGGTGCACATATCAGTGTACACATCGAACATTTAGAACTTTTGTTCGTTTAAATATTTAATCAAGATAATGTATTCACACTGCGGGATTTGGAGTCTTTCCGCAGTTTCCGTAACCTCACTTTTCGACTCGCTTCTACCGTTTGTTCCTATATTTGCGTAAACACTAATTTTACACGTTTAACTGCGCGAAATTAAAGCTATCGAGTTGAACGGCGATGTTGTCCGAGTACCTAAACGAATTTAGTAACTCCATAATTATTGTTTCGGCGTTGCACAACATTTACGACAAACTGGAAACTCTAATGTAATAAACTATATGTTGCATCAAGATTGAGTAAACCGTAAAATTATTATTTTAAATTAAACAGCTTTTCCAATAATTAGTGAAAGCACAGGAGTGTATATATTTATGTGATCACGTTACTTTGATACACCTATTGTTTAAAAGTTTCGTTTAATACAATCGGGTAGCGGGTATAACACTCTGCAGCGACAATAAAGGAAACTGGAATACGGGACGAAAAGGCGAGAAAAGTATTCACAAAACCACATTCCGGAGCACTGCTCGATCGCGATTCACTCGAGAGTCGAGAGTCGAGGGTGCACACACGCGGCTCACTCTGTCCGTCCGGAGCGTGAAAAAGCTCGGGAGCAATCGTAGCGGCACGACGTCGACCTTCTTGGCAGTCAATTTTTCCTCGCATTATTTATATCCATAGCTCGGGTTAAAGCCGCGAGCTTTCCCGTACGGGCGAGCCACTTCACTTCCCTCGAGCGGCCGAGGGTTCGGCCATATTTGCTCTTTCTCTCGCACTATCTCTCGTACGCCCCCCTTTTCCGCCCACCCCCCGCGAGGAGGAGATAATCGCCTCGCGCCGGAAAAGTTGGATACTAGACGGGCCGGTGCGCCTTCGTCACTTGGTCGTTCCAGGGAGAGGACTGTGCGGACTGTGCTCCTCGAAACCTCGATTCGGGGATCACGTGGCGCGGTCGAGTTTCGGAGTAGCTCGATCGAAGACACCGGGAAAAGCACCGAGAGGAGAACGAAATGAACTCGCCGAACCGCCACCGACACCGCCGTCGCCGCCACCGCCGCCGCACAACTACTACTGCAAGCGCCGAGTCGAGGCTCGAGGGTGAGAGAGCGAGCGAGCGAGCAGACTCGTCGTTTGGAGGGAAGGAGGTGCGGAGAAGGGCGGGTGGGAGGGGGAACGAGCACTGAGCAGCAGCACGAGCACGCACTCACGGCTCACGCAGCTGCGCGCCGCTGCCGTCGCGAGCCGCGCGACGGGCATAGAGAGAGGGATGATTTGAAAAGCTTAGCGGCGCGCCCCTCTCTCGCTCTCCCACACTTTTGTATACCGCGCACGCAGCTTTTTCTCTCTCTCTCGCGTTCGGTTACCCTGGTCACCCCCCCCCCTTCCATAGACGACCGCGGTCTCGCTCACTCCGCACTCCTTCTACGTCATTCTCTCGCTCTCTCACTCTCGGTGATGGTAGAAGAATTTTGCGTACGGACAGCGCCATCTTCCTCGAGCGTGCGCACCTCTGCAATGTACTCCAAGTGCGTGTGTCTGCTCCAGGGTCTCTCTCTCTCTCTCTCTCTCTCTCCCTCACTCACTCTCTCTCGCTAGTGCGGGTTTTCGAATATCGCCCTTTTGATTACGCGCGAATCACGACTCGGTCCGCACGCATATATACGTACGCACACAAAGATGCACCAATAAAAGATATACCTATATATATACGCGTGCATAAATATAAGTTAGACATGCGGGTACGACTTATTGTATTGTTTCAAATTAGCGATCATCTAAACGGATTTTCTCCGTCGTCGGAAATTTCTTTCGGCGTGACGCACCGGAATAAACATTACGCGCCTGTTTTTTTCGGTGTTGAGAATCGAAAACGACGAATTTCCGGGGTCGACGTACACGCGTCCCGAGGTCGCGATGTATATTTTTCACGCATTTTTTCGTTCGACTGGCGAAATAACACTTTATTGATCTTGGATACGTTGTTATACAACCCATGCATTAAAAAAGTATTCTGTGTATTTTAACATTTTTTGTGTAATAAATTATTACATTGTAATGTTTTAAATATTTGTAGAAATCTGAAATTACGATTATATATATATATATATATATATATATGCATACATGTGTCTGTGTGTGTGTGTAACAATGTATAATCAGGGAAACGTTATTTTTTTAATTTCTTTTTATACCTCAAAACCTGAAAAAAGAAACTGTTATTATTAGATAAGTACTCATAATGAATGGCAGTGATTCCTAAAAGATAATACATAAATAAGTCACTGAAAAAAATATTTAAAATATTTAGGAATATGTTATACCAATCGATACAATTTGTTTATTCTATATTATCTTTATGACTCTTTATCAACATGCTTCGTTTTGTGCATGTTCGTACATAAAATTTTGCTTTATTATTATTGTAATATTATTTATAATTATTATTTATAGTCATAAAAATAATAATAAATCGTGTATAATAGCATGCAATAACATATACGTTATATCTCTTCTCTGCACAAATCCCTCTTATTAATGAACCGCAAAATTCTATCGAATGGTTGTTATGATAAATATGTGGTTTAATGATGTATTTTTGAGATGAATGCGATTTTAAAAAGTATTCGATAGACAACTATAAATATTCAGTTGATTTTATTTCCTAATTTTACGTTATTGAACAACATAAATTGATTATTTCATTTTTGGGGTTTAATTCTAGCTTGCTCCGATGTAATTACTGAAACAAAATCGAATGTAATACAAAATATAATACTAATTATCTATCTATATATACTTATATGTTTTTTTTCTTTCTTTCTTTTTTTCAAATGCGAAAAATGACAGAAACTCGGGTTAAACTTCATCAAAATGACTTGGTAGTTTTAATAATATAATTGATAAACATTGCAATTTTTATCTATAAAATAAGTAAAGTAAATTTGTGTTTATACAAACTTGAACGTTTATAGAGAATTATCAAATATTTGAATATGTTTATAGTCAAATAGATAATAATTATACATCGTTATAGATGTGTTATACTCAAATTTTACTGTTAAATACACGTAGAAAAGCTTATGGTTATTACTAGACAAGCATATAGATTGTTCTTACAGATTAGATTAAATGTCATTAATGAAAAAGTACTCTTAGTTTGCATGTGAAAGACTAAAGTACATGGAATGTGGTGAAAAGAAACTCAAAAGAAAATAATCGACGAAATTATACATGCTGCATTAGTCATGTATCCAAACTCTCGCCGAGTTATACGAAAAGCTGCGGAACTCGTTTTAAAGCACGCACAATTTTTTTTCTCATTCTCATCGAACGATATTCTTCTTTACCGAAAAATTTCCGTCGACGGTACGTATATGCCTATGATACGTGTATACCAGGATTCTCCTTCCGAAATGCATCGTGAGAGTTCAAATAAAACGTACAGGGAAAAAAGAGAAATAAATCGAGCGAAGAAAGAGTCGCGCGGAAAGCGGAAAAGCAAAAGCAAATAAGGGAGAGCGAGAATAAGGCGGTCTGGTTAACATCGAGAATTTATCTAAAGGGCCGGGAGAACATATGGGACACATTCCTCGCGTCTATACTATATACGCTGTCCTTTTTTTTCTCCCTACCATACAGTCGATGAGCCGAGTTGAGCTAGTTTTTCGGCACGTGCAAGCTAGTTCGGCAACTTGTATATATACGTTCTATTCTGCCCGTTTCCGAATTATGTGCGAGTCCCGTTTTTCAAAAACCAATGATCAATTTGACCTTGTTATGACTATACTTTTCGCGTTACGGTTCCCCTTGAAAGTTTTGGAAAGGCAATAAATTTTTATACTCGAGTCTCGTCAGAAATTATTAATTGCAAATTTAAATAATTTAACCATTTTCATTTTCTATCGAATCTAACAAACTTGAAATTATAGACTTTTTTATTGAATTTTTAATTTTTCTAGCTACTTCCAATATACTTAAGGTTAGTTTAACACTTGTTTTGAGAAATAGTAATATTAATGTATACATCAGTGGTCTGTTTACATTGTTTCGTTGTTTTTATGTCGAAATTTAACCTTTGGTTGAGTTGTAGTTGTACACATTAACAGTATAGACAGGTTATCAAAATAACAATGTTATTGATCAAAATTTAAATACAGTATTCTAGACATGTGTAACAAACATTTGTTTCAAACACTTTTATAAATCTCTTCAAAAAAGTGTTATCAACGAGACACGACTGCGGACTTATACAGTCTGAGTCAGGTAGTTTAAGTATGCATACACTCCCATGTATAGATAGCTCATTTGTACGTCAGGCATCACGTAAAATGGGACAAAATTTAATATTTGTGAAACTATATTGAATATAAATGTGTTTGTGAAAAAAACAAATAATCGCAATGCCATTTCTAGTCTATAGGTATAAGTAACATAATTATAATAGTATACAGCAGCAAAAACGTTTAAATGTACAATATCTCATTTCATACGACAATAGCTATATTTTGATATTTAAATGATACGCCATTGTGACAGTGTCCAGAATGAAATTCACCATTCAACCGGCAAACCGTTTATATGTAAAGTACTTGCGAAACCCGATCTACTTAGAGGATTAATAATGTGTAAATTAATCGTAACCCCCCCCCCCCCCCCCGCCATGTTTCAAATTTATATTGGTATATCATTTTCAATTAACCTGACAAATTATAATTGGTGAATTAATTTTAATGAGGCACATAGGCACAAATGAAGTGCACACAGTGACAACATATTGTCATAATTGATAGCTGTGTCAACACACAAATTTCACGCGATGTTAATTATATAATCAGCATGCACATAAGTCCATCTACGTGATATACGGTTAATAAAACTATATCTGTATAGTACTTCACGATTATACCAAATATTCTGGAAACTAAAGGAAATAAATTTAACACGATTATAAATATTAACTAATTCAATTATTTTTTAAACTAAGTAAATAAAAGCATTTTTTTTCTTATGTTTTTAAGTAGTTTAAATAAAATTTATCAGACAACGATATCAATTTAATCTTCCCGATCGAAATGAGTCAATTTTATGAAAAATCAGGTTTGACGCGTATACGTTTGAGTAATAAATGAATTGTATTTCACTGAACATCCAACGCAAATTCTATATGATATTCGTCATTAAACAAACGCGGGGGTTTAAACGGGTCATCTCACATTCCACCGGTGGTTTTCGCAAAATCATCGAACGCTCGGTGCAAGCGTGACGTAAGTATGAGCAAAAAGCAAAAAAAAAAGATCGAGCTGTATCTATCCCGGGGGTCACGAGTCGATATACCCGCGAGTTAATTTTTTTCGTTTTGCCCGGACGCCTAAACTTTTAATCGATAACCCCTCCACCCCCGCGCGCTACGTTTTTACGCCCTTTTGTGCTCGCACGCCATCTGTCCGCGTACGATACTCTTGATACGATAAGAGGAGCATAATGTTAATGAAATATGAAAGTCCTTAACGTTACAAGAGGGGACGTTCGATGACTGGACGTACAGTGCACTCGATTTCGTTCCATCATTATTTTTTTCTCTTTCTTTACTACACCCGAAGACTGTTGTGTATCCTCACGTGTCGAGGATCTTTTGAATTATTGTAAACAGTCTCCGTGAACATTTTCAAATGTTTCGAATTGCGATGTACTTTAAGTATTTAAATGACATTGGAATAGTTGAGATTGTAGGAAATTTAAAAACTCATCGGCTGTTTATATTTCTACTAAATGTATACTTCTTTCCAATAGACTTATGATATTAATATATTCAATCAATTCACAATTTAAAGCAATCCAAAAGTGACCCTTCATTTCATTCGATAAAATCAAAATAAATAATTGTTTTCCGATAAATTAAAGTAAATTCGTAGAAGTATGATCAAAATATTGAAGAACATACGTGTCACGTACTAACAAATTGACTACACACATTTTATACGTCACTAGAAAGTTAGAATGTTACTGTATCTTGATACGTAAAGTATATTTTATGTACAAAAATAATTATAAAATGTAACGTAATATATGCACATGTATCAAATTTTGACAAACGGCCATTGATTTTTGTACTTCTTGTTATAAATATGTATAGTTTGAAATTGTGTGATTACATTGTGAAACTGAAAGAATGCAATAAATTATTTAAGTTCCATTTAAAACGTGTAATTATATTTGTTCGTCATATTACAATGTTAAAAAACATAATAAATGCTAAGCTGTTATTCACTTAAAATATAATAAAAAATTGATATGTTTTAAACATATATGCATTTACTCATAAGAGAAAAAGGAGGAAGTTCGGCCTTCCATAGGTGCAATAAAAATATATATAAAAATTAAAATAATTGTATATATAATTTGCATAAAATATAGTTGGATTATTTTTTAATAAGTTGCACAAATATTCTCAAAATTTCTGCTTTTTCGTCTTATCATTAATTGATATATAATTATAAAGCAAAAATGAATTATCAAAGTAATTAACAATGTATTACTAGGGTATATATAGTGTCTATTGTATACAAAAATATTGAATAAAATTAAAATTAAACCATAAAAGCACTACACTTATTAGCATGCGAGTTAAAAAAGCTACGCAAATATATTGAGAAGACATAAATGTGTGAAATATGTAAATTAAATATAGCATGAATATTTAAAGAAATTACCTTAATAATATAATGCTGCAGACAGGAACCTATACCAAGAAATATAAAATTTAAAAAGAATTTTTGACCTTTAAGAATAAACAAAGATAATCATGGCACATAAACATAATGTGCGTTCTCTTTGAGAGCGTAAAGTTTAATTGCCAAGTGGTATAGTAGAGCTTTCATCGTCATTGGTAATAATTCGAACAACAACTTCCGCTGAGTGGAATTCCTTAGTTTCCTAAAATACCACACAGGTCTGCAGTTGAAAAAACGTCTTGCTTGATCTTGTTTCCTTTGTTATGTTCCATACCCACAGGTTTAACCTGAAATTAAAATATCGTCTGAAGATTTTAAAATTATTTCGAGATAAGATGTTTTGACATATTAAACATTAAATTGAAATTGATGCTAAATGTAAATTTATTTATCAAGATTATTTAGATAATGTGGACGCCGTTTTATATTTCTTAACATCTTTTACATTCATGGTAATCTATAGAAGTAAGAAATGTATAATTCAACTAGTACGGAACTTTTTATTTTGAAATTTTTTTAAAATTAAAACGGTGTACTTTATGGTTGCTTGCGTGTCAAAGCTTTCATGTTAATTCTTTTCAAAAGTATATTACTGCGCTACTTTAAAAAGCGGTGTTTATGATGTGTTACAAAAAATATAAATTCATTTCATCTTATACAATTTCAATGTTGTCTAATAACTTCATCAATGCAATTAATATAATAAATTTATCGATCCCGGCAAAACGTTATCAGAATAGAAGTAATATATATATATATAATTAAATGGAAGACGTGTTTTGAAATTATTTAATATTATGTTTTATTTTGTGAAAGACTACTTTAAATTTTTATCTCATAAATTTCATAGATAAAAACTAAACTACTTCAAACAAGTTCATTGAATATATAGGCTTAAAAACGATCATATGCACTTAAAATTAAAATAATAAAAGATTTGGTTCGAAGGTTGGTTTTTCAATTAAATAAATTACAACAATTTATCTCTCAACCTTGCAACTTTCAAATTCAATGTAAAAAATAATCAATTTATGATATTATTTATTCTTTTATGTGTATTCTTTAATGTTTTTAGGTGTAAAAATAGTGGGTTAAATTTCCAAAAATGATCCAAATGTAAATTGAAAATATGAATTTCGTAGAGCAAAAGGTATGTAGCAAAATTGTTTTCGACTTATATGTACGTGTGTCTGTGAATATATATATATTGTTAACTCCGCGAAACGAGCTCTTTTATTTTTAGGTGGAAAGCCAAATTTTCAACTCTTCTTCGTCGACCCTTTTCGGAACTTGGGAACCCTCGGGCACTCGCCCGGCCGAATTAACGCCCGCTTTGGGTTTCCGGGTGCGGTGATCCTTTCCCTCTATGCACACGCGTCTCCTTCTCTCGCGACCTCGTGTAATCGGCCTTGCGAAACGCCGCAAAGAGAGAGAGAGTGGGAAGGAGCACCTTCCACTAGTCGTAATTAACGCTATTCCCAAGGCTTGCCCTTTTGCGGATCTCCGCAAGAGAGAAAGAGAGAGAGAGAGAGAGAGAGAGAGAGAGAGAGAAAGCGAGAGGACAGACTGCTCCAGTGCTCGCGTTTGCAAGCGGTCTAGAAAAAAAATTTTTTACCTCTTAGCCCTCTTTACGCGCTTTTTGCAGCCCCTCCTCGGTGTTGCCCGTGTGAATCCCTTTTCTGTCTCGTTCCGGTCTTCCGCATTCTTTACTCACTGTTTTCAAGTGTACGAGAGAAGGAAAACCCTTATACCAAGCCGCAGATAATTTTATTAGGTCGTCAGCTGTACTAGTTTTTCTTGTTTTTTCTTTCTCGAGACTCGCGCGTGTGTGTTTGACTGCGTTATACACGCTGCTGCGAAAACACTCGAATAAGATTTTACAAGCGCTTTTATATACAAGACAAGTTTACGAGGTCTTGCATTTGTTAGAAATTTTCCTCTTGCAGAATTTTCCGAAACGTAGACTACATACATACATGTGCAGTATGTAAGGTCGTAGCGAGGGATCCAAAGACACGTGTAGAGATTAATGTTGGCATTTTATTGGGATTAAACTTATGTACGAATATATAAGGGAGGGATTTGCACTACCCTCTCTGTTACGTATACATACATCACGTTTTCGGATTAAAAATCGCTTTTGCAACTTGGTACGTAAGTGGATTCGGATGCCATTGTCAATAAAAATGAATAACAGTTTTTCTTATCGATCATTTTATATAAAATTCTGACCTAAATCGATTCAAATATAGTTGGATGTAATAAGTTCGTAGTATATTCTTTTGTAATTAACATACATAAATTTTATGCAAAACGTTTAGGGTATATCCGAAAACCTTATTAGAATTATCAAATTCAATTTCTTTATCGGTTTGAGTACAATGTTTAAGGAATCATTGATTTAGAACAAGAATTATAGTTGAAGTATATAAGAAATAAGAAGAAATTTTTTTAATCTCTCTACAAAACCAACATTTATTATTTTTTAAATATGTTAGAACGTGTTTCAATTAAAGTAACTTTCATTGTGCAGTATAGTGAAAGATAAAAATTATTTATTGTAAGTCCATTAATCTTGAAGGAATCAGTAGAAAATAAATTTCAAATGCCAGTAATGTTTTTATAAACTAATAATAAAATACTTTATAAAAATTAAAAAAGCATACGCTCAAGTAAGGTATATTGAAATACTTTTTATTATTGCGTAAAATAATTTAAAATATGTATAAAATTTTACCATTTATATTACTCCGAATCGCGGAGTTTTTTTTTCTTCTTCAGTTGTATATACAAGAGAATTTGCATGCAATATACCTACCATGAATTGAAACATTTCTAAATTTAATAAAGAAAAATCGTAAATTTTATAGAAATATAATAACATTTTGACCAAATAAAATGTATAAAACGAAAATAGTTGATGGTTATTTTCATTAAGTGTCTACATTGATGTAGTTAGTACTTTCTGCAGTAAAGGTGAACAGTTCTTAGCGACATGAAAAATGATTTCTTAGTTTCGATCAAACTACGCAGACATGCACACATCACCGATAATAATTCCTTCAATAACATTCCTAGTACGAGAGCAATATAAACATAGAATACCATGGAGTCACGAATCCAAGGATATATAACTCAGGCGTTTTGGAAGTATAGCTCACTCGAGAAGGTCTCGTACAATATACGCGTTCATAAGCGCGCGCACGTAGCTACACACGTATAGCTTCTATACACGAGAGAATATTAAAACGGAGAGTTTTCCTGATACGCGGTGTCTTGTACAGAAAGTAATTCCGGTATGTTTTCCCCCTACTCTTATTATATAGTCCTTAATCTGGCTAGTCCATGCGATCGCGCGATCGATGAGTGTATCACCAGGTGGCACGTTTTCGCTTCTTTGAGACCGTGTGACTCGGACACGTGTGTCTCGTCTCGTTTCCTCGTAGCCCTCCCCTCATACATATATACAGCACAAAGAGAAAACGAGGAAACGCTACGGACGGAGAAGATAAATAGGGAAGGAGGTTGAATGCGCGAAAAGAGATAAGCGCTTCTCCTCGGTTTTCTTTCTTAACTTGTTTGAAGATGCGCGCGTAGCAAAGTCATCGGCGAGATCACTCCGATACCTATGTTTACTTTATTCTCTCTTAGACAGACCTATCTTCCTTTTCAATGTATTATTTCCGTATATAGATTAACAATGGCAATCGGTCAATTTTTATTTAACTATTTAGTTTGCTCGCCGATGATTGTTTTAGTGACTCGACTGTCTACAAATGATTTATCTTTTCGCGATAGGTACACTTACTGTAGGAAAAATAAGTTGTGTTTACTTTTTTATGATTAATC
This sequence comes from Theocolax elegans, assembly GCA_026168455.1. NCBI lineage: Eukaryota > Metazoa > Arthropoda > Insecta > Hymenoptera > Cerocephalidae > Theocolax > Theocolax elegans. The sequence goes on from CM047427.1 coordinate 62,758,138, forward strand.
CGAGTCCCCTAGATATAAACAAATTTCACACATGCATCATCTGAACTTCAATTTATATTTGTCATTTGCTATTATCAAACGTATATTTAATCCAGTAGTTTCTGGTATGTTTTCAATGTTAATGTAAAATATTTTTTAATCAGGCAAATAGATAATTTTTTTATGCGTTTATTAATATACACGAAACAATAGTTCGATTTGTGCAATATTGTCAGAAAAATCCCGTGAAATAAAAATTTATAACGATTCGTAAAAATTAATAAAACGAAAAAATGCAATTTTTTTTATACACATAGTTTAAATAACATTGAGCACGTTGAAAAACTGCGTTTGCGCTTGCAATTTTAGCTAGAATGCGATATAAACAATTTTCATTTTCAAACAATATTTTACGATACTTTCTGCAACGTCAAAGATGACTGGATTTTCTCATAATAATATACATTTTTTACAAACTTCAGATTAAAGCATATACGTTTAATTTCTTAAGTGATTCATTGTGTATACGATTCTTTGTGCATTGTAGAACTTTTTACGGTTTATACGATTTATAATATAAAAGTGAATTGTAATTTTATACTGTATTTTAGAATATGCAGTAGCACCAAGCATCATTTTACTTAATGCGATAGTAAATTTAAAGCATTAAATTAACAATGTCCGAAATAAATGCATATTTTGAGATGCAAGATGCAGTATATAAATTATATACATTCTACTGCGTGATACAATTGCACAGAATTTATATGGACAATTTTGTTAAGTAAATGTTTCGATGAGTAGTAAAACTTGGTTGCATAACCGATTAATAATCATAAAGTTTAAATAAACATAAATTTCAAGCATACCTAACAGTTTATGCTCTTCAGCATAAGTGTTTTAGCGTAAAATGCCACAGAAACTCGTCAAAGGTTTCATTACCGTTTCGCGTATATACCGCTTAAATACTGAATTAACCGAGTTCCCAGGGAATTTTCTCCGATTCTAATATATCTTCATTTCACTTGCAGATTTCTGATGGGTTTTTGCAAAGTTAGCCTCTATTATCGAATTCCAATTCTTTACACTTCATTACTTAGTTTTAAGCGTTTACTTTTTCTTTTACCGTTTGTACTTTTCATATAGGTGTAATTCACAATGTCCAATCAATAAATAAAATTTTCATTCGCCTTTTTTTGTATACAGTAATTTAAATACTTCGAATAAGTTAAAGATTTAACTCAATTTAATTATAATATTAAACCGAAATTTGCATGTGTGTTTGTATCGTATGAAAGGTAATCGTAAAAATATGTTATTGTCGTACGTCACGTACGCATAAATAAATTAAAAATATCAATTTTTTAGTATATTCATCTAAGATAATATTATCGCTATAAATTTTTAATTTAACATGATATTTTAAATAAAAAGCTATCCATTCCATCCAAAGCTATATCGATTACTGTTCAATATAATTGTATTACTAATTATAAGCCACTCGATACGATGATTTAAAAATTTATTTGTAAATTGTATTGCATAGTACAGACAAAATAGTTAAAAATATGTTAAATCGATGAGAAGTAATTATTCTTTAACACGAAATAAAATGAAATAGTTCAAATGTCGTCTCTGTCTTTCACGAAATGTGTTACACTCGATTTATCACCTTCCTTATCCATTTTAGATTGCTCTGCTCGTGGCTGATATACTCAAAGGTCTATATCGTAGCTGAACGTTTCCCTTCGAAGTGTACGTATATATACGTGTACCTATACTTCTGCTTCAAAAGTGCTGTACGCTCAAACGTTCTAAGAAGTCCCCTCGCGACACAAAGGTATATATATACGAAACGAGTAGCCAGGTGCTCGGTAATCCGAAGGAATAACGGTTGCGTATACTCTAAAGCTCGATCCGTCCCTTTTCGGCTTGGTTCAAGTTTTGCGCGGCATTGTTACAATTTTTTGGGTTCTTACGACATATACTTTGGGGTTATACGTGTTCGTGACGCTTGAAAGTAAAACATAGCAAAATATCGATTTTAAAATCACCTTAATGGTCGGATCTCTTGGTTTTTGTTTTTTTTTATACCGGCTAGTAAGTATTGTTGAATTTTATATATTCGTTCAATTTATTTTATTCATTCAATTCTCTTATTTTCAGGGTTCTGCAATTTACGCGGTATTTCGTTCTAAATTTTACATAAAATATTTTAATATTTTTTAAAATAAAATTTCAATTTTATATTATATCAAAATTTTAATCTAAATATGTGGCGCAATCGATATTAATTGCTTTCAATTTTATTGTGTAAAATGATGCTCGTATAAATATAACACCTTGTTCTATCAAATTTTCTCTGCTTTGTATCGATTTTTTACAACAATAAATTATTTTAACAATTTAATATTACAGAAGTACATTTTATTTTGTTAGAAAATGTAAGAAATACTGTGACTTCATTTCAACAATTGTCTAAATTGTTTAAGCGCAGTTTATATTACTATTTATGTTATTCACCATTTGAAATGTCTTGATACCCATCTTCTTGAGAATGAAATCTCTGTATTTCAAAAATGAATCGGGTATAAAAAATGTATTTTTAAATTTTCTTCTTACACAAAGTTCTCCTTAAAAGTAATATCAGACTCCCATTACTCATGATAGTGCCTAGGACTCAAAGTCTCGAGATAGCTGAGGGCCGGGTCCGTGCGACAGATAGTAAAGACATTAGAGAGAAAGAGTTGTTAAAATAAAGAGCAAGATGCTTTTGAAAGTGACTTAGTGCGTCGTCGTCGTCGTCGTCGCCGTCGTAGCACAGGTCAAAGGTGAAGCGGGGTCCGGGCACGAAATGGAAATGAATAGACCATTGTATTCGAATGCGATCTGTCTGCGGTGTGCCCGCTTTTAAAGGGTCTCTCTCTCTCTTTCTCTCTCTCTCTTTCTCGTTCGGTTCTCTCATCGGAACAGTGTCATTGGCCTGCTGTTGAAGTCCGATGGCAAAGACTCTTTCTCTCTCGCGCGCCCTCCCCTTCACCGGAAAAGTTTTTTTGACGTTTAATGGACAATTTCTGTCGCGAGACTAGGAAATCGTAACAGCAACATTCGGAGAAAAATTTTGCTGCTTCATCAGTCGTGCAGAGTGAAAAATGATTTATTTCATTATTTTCCCAGTAGGATCATTTTAATCGGTAATAATTTATCAATGTAACTCAGCTGTTACGGTGTGGTGCATTACTAATTTCTTTTTAACGCGAACATATTAATTCTTTATAATAAAACTTGAATTGCTATTATTGTTCGAAAGAAAATAGTAGCAAGCATTGAAAGATGTTGAAATATTTTATTTAATGTATTAACTTACAATGCATATTAGTAGAATCCATGAAAATATTTTTCTGCAACACTGAAACAAAAATAAATACAAATTAATTCTCTTAAATCATAAATAATAATTATATACTTTAATTTATTTATAATATTCATTTTATTTGAAATTTTATATGCATGAATAATTATTTAAAAAATATTACCAAGTATATTTACAGATTCGAATGAAATTAGTATACGTTCGGTTTCATAGTTTTGAATACAAAGCAATAAAGCTAAAAGTATTTTTCTAAATTACAAATGAATTATTCATTTGGAAGATATAACAAAAAACGATTTGTTGAATAAAATTACATTAACATACAAAATGTATATGTATTTGTACTATAGATAAACCAATGAACTGTGTAAAAATCGGGAACAAGATTCCTTGCTTTATAAGATTGTTCAATTACAATGACAATTTTGAAAACTATATTAATGTTTCATTAGTTTATGTATTAAGATGTTTAAAACATTAAAATATGTATTGGATCAATAATAATCCAAATACTCATTTATAACAAGATCATTTACAATATTATCAACGTATCGAATATGAATAAATTGAATAAGATACGATTAAATGATACACATGATAATTATTAATATTTAAAGTTATTTCAACGTTAATTAAACTGTATTGACGATCTTTCCAATGTAATCTTAATAAAGGTGTCCGTACATTTGAATACAGAAATTATGTGGTTATTCAGAAACGTTATTTGTAAAAAATATTTAATGTTACTATAAACACAAGTGAATTCTTGCAAGAAAAGATACTTTAACTATGAATCCTAATTGAATTAACGAGAAGACAATTAAGCAGCTAAGGAATTATACATGCGTATACACAAAAATTCCGGTGAAGTTTAAGGAAATAAAGTGTATATTTTATTATCCATAATGAAACACATATCAGATGTATACCCTTGTATAGTTTTCCTTATGTATATCTAAAAACGTCAGCGAATCAACAGTAACATAATGCACGCCGAGAGTCGAACCGGAATATAAGAAATTCACGTATCTCAGCGTATTTTAATGAACTTGGTGAAGGCATCAGTCGTCCCTTCAAAGGTTCCTCGGGTCGTAGACGCGCCGCGTTTTATTCCTTCCCGTTCCCTCTTTTTTTTCGAGTCGCGTTAATCGATGCGCGCATGCATATTTATCAGTATACGCGATCACCCGGTATTTCTTTGACCCTTTCCCCGAATACGCTTTCCAGGCAAAGCTCGTGCTCGAGGATTGTTTTAAAATTTTCGAATCAGCGAAAAGCTCGCTTACCGAGCTCTCGTGTACAGGCACAGCTTGGGGTTGGCGCATGGTGACTACGTTTATAAGGAAGCGTTTCCATGCATATCGTTTTCAACTGTGAATAAAAAATCGACCAACCAGCACAAGGGAATTTTTCCTTTTCGCATTAATGTGCTGTTTGCTTTTCGAAATCGACGATACGATACTTGTAATTGAATTCCCATGGAAAGTGTTTGGCATTGCACGATATCTGTGTGCTGTATCTCTTGTAAGACCTCTCGGAAATTAGGAAAACCGATGAAAAACATCTCAGCTAACAACTATATTTATAACAGCTACGAGATAGACGAAATAAATAGCGATTATATGTATAAGCGTGATATAACATCCAATACCATAACTTGTGGTCTTATCTGAACGCTGCTTTGTCAAGCTCTCCAACCGTTCAAACTATTCGTCATTTAATTTATACGATAAAATATAAAGCGAACGATCTTCTTTTTATTCCCGAATTGTTGCTAAGAGGAAGAGAAAATTGTTATTATTTTGTATAGGATTAACTACGTTATTTCGCGGGTTTCACCGCTTTGTGCGATAAAAAATAGTTGAAAGCAGCCGGTGGAACCGATCGATTGACAAGTATATACTAAAAGGGTTCGTGCAACGCATCTCAATTAAAGGAGTGACAATCGTAAAGTTCAAGATAAGTAATGGGTATGACGAAACGAAGTGTGGGGCAAAGGTCAATGTTTTCAGGACGGCTACGGTGTGGTAAAGGAGCTGAAGGAGATAAATAGAGAGGCTACACGAGAGCGAGAGACGTAGATATTGGTTGCTATGCCAACGTAGAGGAGTAGAGCGTGAAGCTTAAGCGATATACCAATTTCGGAATGGCTCTCTGACCACTGTATTAAACAAGTTATATATGCGATACGTGTACTAACTTCTTGGTGTAATTAAAAAATACTGTACTTGCACGATAACCAGTTAAAAACGACGCGACATTGTATATCTCCTATTTTTCTACACTATTTCTCGAGCATTATGTACATGGATTTGGCTTAAATTACACTCTGCAAATCGAAAAATCTGTATAGTCTACATAAAAATACAATGCAACAACATCACATATTGGACGTTTATTTAATTTTGATAAATAATTTAATTCTACAAAAGTATCCATAATTGAGAGCACGGTAATTTAATATATGGACAAGTTATGCAAAATTAAAGCTACTGTGAAGCTGGAAGTTTGATAAGTTAAACTGCCACACTGTTGTATTATTATGTAAATAACTGTAACTCGCGTAGAATTGTTGTAACACGGTAAGAGAGAAGGGAGGAAAAGAGGGGAAAAGAAGGAGGGCGAAGAGGGAGGTGGAGCGGGGCGGAGGGGGGGGGGGTGGAAAGCGCAGCATCGAAGATATCAATTACGTGTGAATATCGTGGAGCAACTCGTGTAAAATTGAAATTTGAAAAGGTAAAAGCGGTGTAAAAAGGAACCGGATAATCTAGTTCCTCGAGAGCGTATAGGAGGAAGTCGCTCCTGGCGCGAAGTCTTGGAGGGTATCGCGCGTGCGCGGGAAACGCGTCCCCGCTGGCCCGATCAAAAGACCGGCTTACGAGGCTAAAGCGATGCATTAATTGCGATATCACGCGGTGCCGCGAGCGTAGTGTGCATAGCGCTTCTATCCGCGCGTATACCAGCGGGGGCTTGGTTACGACCTCTCTCGCGTTATATAGCGACCGTATGCGCATTATACGCCGCTGTCGAGCGGTAAGCTCCCGCACCCACGACAAATGCAATTTCGAGCTGTTCGCCGCTACGGACGACCCTCCAAAATTTTCTTGACAGAGATGCTCCCACCTCTCTCTTCCTCCCTCCCTTCCTATCCCTCCCATCCACTCTCACTCCCTCTCTCTCTCTCTCTCTTTGACCTAACAACCTTACTTCTCTGATTGATGCATTATTTCGCTCGTGCAAACCCGCAACAATTGGGTGAAGAATTCGCTCGGAACTCGGTCGGATATTACTTTTCTGGAATGCCTAGATCGTCGAGCAGCATTTTACCGAGATTTGTTATTTTTCGGATATATCGCATTTTTCTAAATTTTTGTTATCTTTTCATATTTTTTAATTTAATGGATATACCTATATATATTATGAAAAGCATCTTTTATTAAAATTCGGGAAAGTTTACGTACAAAGGTAAAACCACATTTAACAGACTTTCCTTTATTTCGTGTCGCAAACGCAGAAAAATTATATTGCGAAAGGTTTGATGAATTGGACAAAAACGGTATTATTACAATAAAATTAGAACATTTTACAGTATTTAGGAGGAAGTAACGATTACAAGACATCAAGTGTTGCTGAGAGTGTAGGGTGTAGAATAGGTAATTTTGAAGAACATAAAAGAAATTATCAGATGAGTCACACATAAAAAATTAAAGGAACAAGTGGATTCATTTTATAAAATCTTAAAACAACAAAAATAATAATTATATTTTTTATCGAAAATTATTCAATTTTTAATATTATGCATACATATTTTGTATAAAAAAGTTACTTTTTATACCAATGAAATCGCAAGATTACTAATCGTCATTGATATTGTAAAATTAACATACGCATAGTATGTGGACATGATAATTGAAGCTGATGCTTGCAGTCAATGTCAATTTATTTAGTGTAAGTTATTTTATAAGAATGGCAAAGTGTATCAAGGCAGTTACTGACATAATTCCAAGTATTTCCTGCAAAAATGTATTTATACAGACTTTAAACTATATTATTTTTTTATTAGGATTATCATTTGATTAACAATTTAATTAACTATTCAAAAAAGGTATATACTTTAAAAATCTATATTATCTCTGATTTATTAACATTTGATTTTGTCTGATACAATATAGATTTTAGGTCAATTGCTGTAAAAGAAATTTGTCTTCAACACATTTAATAAAAAGGTACTTCGAAACCCAAAAAGATATTTTTGATCTGATCCAATTGAGTTTTTAACTAAATTTCGAAAATAAATTATAAATTTTATTAGTATGCTCCAATTTGTAAATTGATTTATTTCGTAATGATATTCACATCTGAAACATGAAATTGAATTTAGCATTACACAAATGACCGAAAAAGAGGTAAAACATACATTTAATTATGTAGGAGAATTAAAAATGTAACTGTAGTCTATGTTAACGTTTCAGATTACTGTCAAGGAACATATCCTAGAATGAGTAAGTAGTTTGCTAAATAAATATTGAATTTTACGATATTTGCTCAGAAATATAATTCAGTATTTTAACATTCAACGAAACATGAATCACATTTTAATATACAAAATTGGTATACAGGGCAATCGTCCTAAAGTTATAAGTTTCGCTATACAAGATTAAATTTGAAACAATTCAACTTGTCAAATTTTGTCAACTGCTGTAGATATCCAATAATGGACGTGCCAAAAATGACAAATGGTTATCTTCTAATATTATTAGTGAGAAGCGTAAACACAGAGCGTTTAAGAGGTTGTAAAACATGAAAATGATTATAAATAAAATATGTGTAGGAATTAGGTATAGTTGAATAAACCACATTATTAGAGTAAGAGTGTTAAAAATATCCGCACTCGAGATAAATCTTCCGGTGACCCAGAAAGACAATTTCGTTCTCATTGGGTTGCCGTTGTCTCGCGAATCGCGAGCTAGAAAGGTCGAGACTGCGGAGTTTGCGAGTCATATATAGGCTCGCCACAGCGTAACTTGGAAAATGAATGCCGTCTTTCGTGCCACTCAGTCCGGAATGTGTGCCGATCGTTTCGAAAACTCTTGTCGAGAAGGTGGCTAGTACCAAAGAGCTCGGATAGTTTCGCGAAATCCTGAGGGTAATTCCACCTAACCAACGAGCAATAATGACAAAGTTTAGTAACGCCGCTCTTGGTCAATTGAGACGATCCTACGCTACCGAAATCGCTTTGGCGACCTGATATCTGAAATTCGAAAGACTAAGAGTTCTCTCCGTGGAAGCTGGTGAACAATCGCCATTTTCGATATACTGCATTTTAGAACTACTATCCAAATGTTTAGTTGCTATTACTTTATGATTAAACATTTCCGAATTTCATAGGAGAACCTAGCGTGGGATTATTCGTACGGATCTTTAAATTATTGTTAAAGAAGTATGGAGTTTAATATGTTAGTTATTCAATTTTTAACATTTTCAAATTGTAACTAATAATAGTAATTATTTGTTTAAACTATAACGAACAATTTTATTTAATAGACCTATTAGCTTTTAAGGTACAATAAGCATTCAGAACTATAAGCTTTGTTACGATTTACTGCAATTTAATGGAAACATTATTAGAAATAATGAATATATGAGAAATAGCTAAGTACCAATTTTACTTGGCAACGGTTTTTAAAACTGTTCGAGTAACTGTACTGTACATAATACTACTTTACATATAATTCAGTTTTATCGAAAACACATATTTTTCATAGTGAATTGTTTAATTTTTCAAACTGGTAAACACAAATAAAAAAAAAGTTAATTAAAAAATATTATTTAAAAAATGAACTCAGTAATTCGCAAGTTAGCTTATTATATAATGTCAAAAAATTTGAATGTTTTTAATTTTCTATAATTTAGCATTGTCGAGTTAGTTACTTTCCAGGCGAAGTATTCAATTTGAAAAATGAATGATTCCCGAAAAAAGGGGGGAAAAACAAAAGTGGAACGGGAGACACCAAGCGTACGAAATTTGTGCTATCGCACGTCCATCGAAAGCAATTCCGTAGAGTCATAAAAAGCGACGAGTCAGGAAACTGGTAAAACCTAGACACCCAGAAAGAGAAAAAATCCATATCTATGTACGCAGGGCAGAAAAAAAGGAAGGAAGTAAAAGGTTAAAAAAGAGGAAGGAACGAGAGCGGAGAGAGTCATAGAAGCGTCAAGACTCTCATCGCCAGCACAGGACATGCGCGGCGAAAACGAATCTGGCAGCAAGATAGACAGGAGGAGAAGCGAAGCTCACAGCTCACCCGGCTAGGGTGATATACCTATACCTAGGCTAGCTTACCCGCGCGAGAGTAGGTATATAGGAAAAGCGGAAAAGCCGAGGAGAGCTTCGAGTTTTGAAGCCGAGGACACATATGCGCTTAGCGAGCAAACATCTCTCTCGGCGGGCATATATGAAGGCGATTTCCGCGGCTCCCCGCCGATAAGGACTCAACGCTAGCCTTTTCCCTTCGACGCTTTAATATCTCCACCCGAGAGAACTCCGGCCCTTTTTAATTATCTCCGGCTCTCTTACTTTCTCACGCACTATACACGAATTCCCTCGTACCTCCATTTTTTACTCTCCTTTTTTTTACATTTTTTCACTACTGTGTTATACTCTGTTATACTCCTGACTCGCTTGTTTTTTAACGTTGGATTAACTATTATCCCGCTCAAGGTTTTAGGAGTTTCAAACATTTTAATTATGCGCTGTTGAGCTGTCTGGTTATGCTTTATTCGAGCGTATTATGCGCCACGTGCACGCGCCTCCACTCGACTGCCTGGAATTCGCATTGCTACGGTTAGGAATGCGTTTCCGATGAGTTTTCGTGGTTATCCAGTTAGAATTGCGAATCGGACTTTTCTCTATTGATCTCACCAATCAATCTTTATGGACATCATCCACATTTTTCGCAATATTAATTTCTATTTTCAATCATTGGTTTTCCAACTAACACTTTCTTCTTTCTCATTGTTACAATATTTAAGACGTGAAATATACTCCTACTTTTCATAAATAAATAATTTCAATAAATACACGTTGTAAAAGATTAGTTGACTGAAAATTTCATCTTTTTCAGCCTTTCTTTTGGTGGGGAAACTTTGTTAATTTTTAATCTTCGCAGACTTTTACAAACGAGCCGACCGTAAAGAGAATAAAATGAACATGATGAAAGCTTAGCCCCTTTCTAAGCGGGATACCTGCAGTCAGAAAGGTGGTCGATTTTACCGTATTACTTTTTCCCTGGATATTAAGTAAAGTGAAAAGAATTGAAAACGTTAATTTAATATCGTCTATTGGTGTTTAACATTTACGTTACAGCTCCTTTTTAAATTGTCTCTGGATCAATCTTGGTACGAGCAATATATTTAACCAATTTAATTAATTAGAAGCAATTAATATCAAATATAGTTTTATTGTGGCTTTACTTATTAATTATACATTATTATTAGTCATAGTCAAATATTATCATAAGAAGATTTATCTCCTTACTAAACTGTCTATACGAATGTCGAAACTGCATTAAATCGTATAAGTCCCATTGTTACTTTTCCATAAATTGCTATTAATAATAGTTAAAATTGCCACCATTGAGGAAAAAGTACTATTAATAATGGAAATTTTTACAATTATTATGGCAATTTTTATCATTATTAATAGCAATTTTTATAATTGTGCAAGTCTGTCCTCCGTTTACCATTAAAATAGTGATTTTTAATCAAAAAATTTTCTTAATTTATGTAGAATATTTCAATCGATATTTTAATTCACAATCGGTTGATTGAAAAATTAACTTGTTATTGATTGTTTGATTAATTGTTATTAACTTGTTAGTTACAAATATATAGTGTCAAAAAATATGTATATACCCTACTTAAATATGCAAGCTTTAAAATTTTACTATAGTAAAACGAGTATTTACAATATGCAAAAAGTGCGAACAGTGTATTACAGATTATAATTTTTAACGTGAAGCGAGCCAAATTTCATCGATGTATTTCGAATATATTCATTGGACACGAAATCATCTTTCTCGTTTCACTCTCCTCGTACTTTAGCCGCAATCTGAACGTGATGTTTGCCTTCGTTATTAGGAATCTCCAGTGATGCGAAAAAAATTCTAATTCGCGTGGTACAATCACGGTTATCGACTAGCCCGGAGTTTTAGCTGTTTCTTTCGGCACGAACGCTGAATGTTTACCCAGGAGGGACTGATTTCTATAATGAAATTGGTTGCTCGCGATAGTGGAACACTTTGTATTTTTTTGCCAGCTTGGCTCCTTTTTTAAAGAAAATTAACCATCAAGTGTTTGAACTGCAGGTTTGAAGAACAGTGTTCGTAATATTCTAAGAGATATAATAGAGTTTGTCAATTATTTTTTGCAAATCTGAAATTTGTTTGAATTTAATCTTATAGGAGTACACCGATTGCATTATAGCATATGCGTTATACACAATATTCTGCAATCTCTACAGCTGCATACATAATATACTTATATTCTTCTGTAAGCATTTTACAATAATTGACTACAATATTGGAGGTAAATTTTTTTATATTGAATTGTCTTTATAGTACATAATGTGATTAGTAATATCTTGTAAGCGCATAATAACGAATAAGATAAACTATAAAAATTATTTATAAAATTAGTTGAATTTGTAATTTTGGTAACTCTTTTAGAATGAAATAACGTAATAAATGAAATAAAAGTGTGGAAGTATAAATTAGTGAAAATCGTATTCTTCGGTGTTTGAGAAGAGATATACGGTACGATGCAACATTAACAGATTAAATTACTGTTCCTGGGTAAAACAGTTCGGAAATACTTTGTGGGAAGTGAGATAACTGAAAAGGTAAATATGTACAGAGTTTAAAATTAAAGGGAGAAAAGGTAAGATAAGTAGCATTAACCAATAAAAGTAAATCTCCGCAAGTGCAAATCGAATGAGAGTCATAAGGAAAGGAAGTGGAGAGGAGAGAGTTCAGTTGGAAAGAGCATCAGGAGCAGTAACAGTGTAGGACATAGTATATAGGAAGAGTGAGAGCCAGGTTGCAGGAGCGAGCGGGTCTAATTGTTTCTCGGTAGGCGGTAGGCGGTAGGCGGTAGGCGCGAGCTCGTCTCTCACTCCCCCGTCCTCTTGCAATCTCGGCCGATTTCGGCTCGAATTAGATAGCCGAGGCGGAATATTCGTTTTGCAGGGGCGCCCGCGGCGAAATGACTTTCGGCCCGGCCGACAGGGGCATCGTACTCGACGTCGAGTCGCATCAATTGCACGAATTAGCCGGTAACGAGAGTGCTTAGTGCCTCCTCCTCTCCTCTCCTCTCCTCCCTCCTCTCTCCGCCCTACTCCTTCCTTCTCCTCTCGGGTGACTCTGTGCGACTCTGTTTCATTTCTTCGTCTTCTCTTTTTCACACCAGGCTTGTCGTTCTACCTATTAAAAATGGGCTCGATTTCGCTCGGCAATTTCTACTTCATTTTCAGGCCAGAACTTGCGGAAAAAGGCTTTGATTAAGTGTCTCTTCAAACTAGTTTACTGCCAAAATTACTATAGGCTTTTTTCTTTTAAGCTATTTATTGCTTTCTTATTTTATCTATTTCTTGGAAATAATTTTTTATTAAATTTGTATTTATGAAAACGAAACTTTTGGACACTCCTGGAGTCTGTTGCATCGTCTATTTTTACGTTAACCTACAATATATATTATTAATTTTTACAGTTATTAGATTAAGCTTTGAAATTAAAATAATCGTATGTCCAATATATTATGGATAATATCATAAAGCTAACAGATTCATGATGTTGAAATGGAATTTAGCATGAAAAAATGTACCTTATCACTTGAACTGATTTGAAGTCCACAAGCTTATATCTTTGCAGGTTCTCAATTTTATGATTTAGCTAACTTCAGTAAGTTTATTTCAAATGTATTATTTGACTATTTATAAACAAAATATCAATTTCATTTAAATTTTGCATTTAAAAAACATTTATACACAAGTTAGCACTAGCCCTAAGGCTAAGTTAAATAAAACTATTTTATTTTCACTGCAAAAATAAATATATAATATATGAAATAAAATATAAATCATAAAATGTTAAAATTTATTTTTAAAAAATTTGAAAAAAATTGTTTAACTTACGGTTTAGGTAGTCTTTTTATACGTATCAAACATATACAAAATATATTTTTTTTGTTTAATTTACTTTAGGTATTCCCAAATTAATTGTGTGGGAAGAAAAGAAACTTGGATTTGTAATTTTTAACCAATTATCTTTAAACGTAATGTACTTCCTGATTTTTTTCAATATTATAAAAAGAGTGCTTTGTATTTACATCTTCCTATTAACGATAAAAGGTTGTAACAGTTTTTCAGTAACTAAAAATATATCCGAGAAATAAAAATATACGTTCATAGGTTAAAAGTTTATAGATTTTATTTATACATATATATCTTTGGAAGACGAATTAGTGTATACATACACTATTGTTCTATCAACATAATAATTTATTATGGTTTTTAAATTATATCAATATCATATAAGTTAAATGTCATACTTTGGGTAAATTTGAATAAGAATTTGACATAATTATATTCAAAAAGTTAACAGATTATATAGTTTTTTTTTAATAAAAATATATTTAATTCAATAGGAGTGAGTAAGCAGTGTTGGCAGAACCAGTATTTTTTGTGAACTGGCTTATCGGACGAGATAAAACCATATGTTCACGTCAATGATGTGTCAAGTCTCGTAATATCAATATTAATGTTTTAATAGTTTAAAAATAAATCTCGCGCAAGAATATTTAATGCAATGATAAAAATAATATAAACTTGTTCAAAGTTGAAAAAATATAACTTTTTAACGCATATGTACATACATGTACGTGTGCGTGTACGTGTGTATATATAAAATTGTATATAAATACATATATATATATATATATATATATATATATATATATATATATATATATATATATATATATATATTATAAGATCAATATATTTACAAACTTTAAAGTGTTTTAATTAACTTTTCTAGAAATTTTTTTTCTGTTCGGTCTGTTGAGAAGAGTTTACGAGCTATACAATTAGAATTTAATATAAAAAAATGTTCAAATAAGATTTTTTTTTACTTTTTTTCTCATTTTATTTTAACACCGATGTTATTTTACAACCACATCTCCTCTTTGCTCTTTCTCTCTTACTGGCAATTGTGTGAGAATCCGCTCGTAACATACGTTTCCTTTATTTGATATTTTACCATACTGTAGTGTGATTTTATTGTGAACCTCATTTTTTAATAGCTATATGAAGATGAAAAAAAAATACGTCATTTTAAACCTCGCGCGTTACGGGACGCAATCCTGTGCACGTGTGTGAGTGAGAGAGAAAGAAAGAGAAAGAGAGAGAGAGTGAGAGATATATCTATTATATATATATATCTATTATATATATACGTGATCTGGCGTAACAATACGAATAGAAATACAATTCTTTAATAACTGTCGTAAAGTTTACAGTTTTAAAAATATATAGAAAAGTAGTTTCTGTGCATGAAAAAAATACGTACAATTATATAACCTGCTGCACGGTGCATAGATCTAATAAGTATGTCTGCCTGCATAAAATAGAATGACCCATTTACGATACTTTGATGATATCATGTGCGACTGTACAAGTTCAGCTTAACTATCTCAATTTGTATTGTATAAGAAAAGAGAGAATGTTCTATAATCATATTTATAATGTATCATAAATGATATCAACGCGCGCTATTCAATACGAATTAACGTTTAATAAAACAAAGTAAACGATTTAGAAATCCTATATCTACAAAAAGTAAGTTGGGTTGTATATACAAATAAATAGCTTAGCGACAAATAGTAATTTGTAGTGTACAATGACTATACGAGTAAATTCAAAGATTTAGACTGTAATCAACTCTTCTGATACGTGTATAATTGGGCTTTAGTTATTTGGATGTGACACAAATGCGAATGGTAGGTATATGCTTTATAAATGTCGACATAAAGCTTACGACTATTCGTTGATACGATCACACCTAATTAAATCTAATGAAAATGTTAGAAAAATTGTAACCACCAACGTAAACTGTAGTAGTAATAAATTTTCGTTCGAACGTCAACAAGGGTTAACTATACTTGATTATATCTTAAACCTTATCATCATTAATGATAAACTTTAGCGATACGTCATAGCTTAATTATTTTCCTGGATAAACTTTGTCCAACAAATTAGTCAATGAGATTCCACACGTACGTACAACCAGTGCACCTAATCACAACAACAATACGCTTATTGTGTACGTCGGTAACCTACCAAAACTCTCTTCGTGTGTATAAATCTAAATCTAAATTCATAATACGTCACTTTTCTACATTACGCTTTTACTACCTCATTTCCTGTGTATAGTCAGAGACTGCCTTTTTCCGCATCTTCCTAACTGCTTCTTTACTTCATATACCTACATATATATCTATAGAGACACGTATATCGTATACAATACTCCCTTCTCTCTTATAGTCGCTTACGTTTTTTCATACGTGTCTCTCTCGCTTTAACAGTCTTTCTCTCTTGGCTCTTTTTAAGTAAGTGGAGTGTGGAGGCGGAAACGTTGGGCGTCGAGAAATTATCACGCGCGACCACGATGGCGCAGCGAATAGCGCGGGCTGCCGTTTAATAAACGAGCCAAGTGGGATCTAAGCGTCGGGCCTAATTAAAAGAAAAAATTTGTGCCTCGTACCAGTTGAATTTATAATCTTCCTAGCGCGCTATTGAATTTTGTATGGACGAATATTTTGGTCACTCCGGATGGTAATATTAAATTAAATTAACTCTTTTTTTAATACATTTCCTCTAATTTAAATTAATCAGTTCACTTCATTTTTACTACTTTTTTTTATTGATTCTATACTAATCAATAGATATAACATTGTTATTGTTTTATTCTAGTCGATATGTATAACTCGATTTTTATACAGAATCATTTAAATTTAATTAACTCAAAATTTAGTTAACAAAAATATACGATTCAATTTATATTTATATTAAAGACTTTACTGAATTTACACTATTTTGCTTAGTATCATTAGGGTATGTGTGGCGCAACGTTCTCATTGTTAATGTCATGCATAATAAACGTATAACAGTATTATTACTTAAATACGAAGTATGAAATTGTCTAACCTTCAAAACAAATCACACATTCGAATATAAATGTAATGTAACCAGACATTTTTATTTTATTTAATGTACAGTGCATGTAATCTAATTAATAAATAATGGCAATATAGTGACCTAGTAATTAAAGTATTAAAATGTCTCAAAAGCTATGCAATTCATTTGATAAGGAATGTAATTAAATTCCTTCAAGATTTATCGAATTTCATTAAGAATTTATTTTTAAATCTGCGAATATAGAATGAATAATAGAAGCAATCAAGTTTTTCACGAGTAAATGTAATTTAACTTTATTAAATAAGTATACATTTTATCTGATTATATTTGGAACTTTATTAATTAGTACATGCAACGATTTCTAATTTTTTATGTTTGTTTTTAACCAAATTTTACTGTAAATTTAAGACCAAATTCGCTTTTAAATAAAATGTGGTTGACAATTATAAACGCGAATAAAATTTTAATACTATTTAATAAAATTATAATTTTTGTCACTAATTTTCCGTTAAAACAACTGATTTTTGTCGGATGTCGGTATTGTAGCAACTACATACATATAGTCGATTATGCTTGACAATAAATTCCCTAATGAATTTCTTTATTGTTCGAATATTTATAGAAGTCACTCTTTTCATTTTAATTGTTTACCTTTAGCCGACTGATATTTTAACGTATAGATGTAGCTTTATCTGATAAAAATGTATAGCAAAAATTAGTTGACTATTGCCCTAGTAGAACCAAAACATTGAAAATGGTCATATTTTCAACTAGTAGGCTAGAAAAATTGACATTTGGAATTGATAATAGTTATTACATCAAATTAAAGAAATCATGTAATACATACATTACCAATAAAATTTCTATTTATGATAATTATCCAAAGAAAAAATAAGAAATTACATATTTATGTACGTAATTCTAAGAACAAACATTATTACCATTAAATAGGCGTTAAAAAATAAAAAAATAATGTTAAAATATTTTGTTAGAGTAGATGTTTGTAGAAAAATATGAAGGTATATTGTAGTTAGTAACATTCAGTATCACGTATATGAGATCATTAAATATGAAGTCTTGTAAACGTGGGACGTCTTGACGTTTCAGTAATTTTTACCAGGAACTTCCTGGTAAAAATTACCTAACCGAAAAAATTAAAGCGGAACATAATCTACATCAATAGCGTTAAGAGTTATAACATTTACTTCAAATTAATAAACAAGTATAGATATAATAAATATTTATATTGTTTCATTACGTACATATATATTGATAACAAATACTTTGAGGCAATAAAAAATTTTAATTAATCAAATTTATAATGAATAGATTTATTAAAAATTATAGATTTATTTTAAAATAGTAAATGGGTGTAGAAATAATTCACATTGATGAAGTATTATTTATTGAATATATATATTTATATACTGCTTCAAAATTGATTTGCCATCCGCACTTTGCATCAACAAATTGTAAATATCCTGAACATAAACAATGCAGCATTGAAATGGTACAAATTATAGGTTAGAAATGTATCGCTGTAGAAATATTCGACACTTATATTTTAATGACCGATCGGCCAAGCTCTCCTTTCCTATAAAATTAAAGTTTTACGTATTAATGTTGCAGCTCTTTGTAAAACGTATTTTCTCACCATATTGATTTGTGTATAATTTATTTATATCAATGTAACTTTTGAATAGAAAGTTTAACTGAAGTGTACATTACTTACTCCTTACTGTACATTACTTCAATTTTCTCATGAATATAAAATACTTACATATCTGTAAAAGTTGTTAGAAATATGCAGCAAGGTTTTACACAGAACTGGATTTCGTTGAATATAACCGCATCGAATAGACATTGTATACGTACACCGGCCGGCGATCGGTTCGGCGTATACATTTAACCTCTGCATTCTAATCACGTGCGCGCGCGTTATCTTGAGAGGGAGAAACTTAGAAGAGTCGGTACGAACAAATTTTTTCTTACGGTCCAAGCGCTACTTTTGCCTATACTAAGATATCGGGGGAAAAATTACAAGAAGTTCATGGTAAAAATTGCAATGAATGCAGAACGTCCCACTACCGATTTTAATATCAAATAATTTGATGTACAATATTGCAACACTTTATCTTTCCACTAGTTGGTAATCATAAAGTATCAAAATAAAAAGTAAGTTTATAACTGCTCTTGTTAATGAAAGAACTGCTTTAAGATCAAACTTTACTGGCAGTATATCAATTAAACGCTCAGGAAACCTACGCTCCTACTTTTATATACCCCGAGCAGTCTGTTTATTACTCATAACTATGGTAAACAAGAAATTACTTGCCCGTGCATAACAATAAAAATTTTAATTCGTTCATTGCTGTTCATTATTTTCAAGTATGTGTATTTATTACTCTTATAACATTTTACTTTTTACGCGCACGTTCTTACAGTACAAATAATCTTATATGCATATAGTATATTGTACAAGTTAAAATATAATTTTTTATGTAAAATACTTTTTCATAAAATTAAAATTTTTAACTATATAATTACATTTGACGTTTGTAACTGTTTGTACATTTTATTTAAGAAAGCGTAAACCTGAATGGTTTGTAATTGGAGAAAAAATTATTTACAAATTTATTATAATATAAGTACATGATATAATTTAGTGCAATTGCAATGTCACGTCTTGTCTAACTGTCTCGTGTAAAAGTCTTATTAGGTTTATTGAAGAATTAGGAGGATAGTATAATTGAGATATCCTTTGTGTCCAAGAGATGAAAAAATTGGTGCATTAATAATATTGAAACTACATTAATAAACACAAAATGATAAATGATAAAGTCACTGAAATTGTATCTCTATCTAAATGTATTAATTAATTAATAAACCACTAATTACTATATTATACATTCATTTGAATTTTATGTCTAATTATGATTTATTTGAATAATAATGCGGGAGTATAAGCATTTAAATTAATTTTGGAAATAATGACAGAGATAACATTAAAAACAATTATCTTGATACGTGAATATATGCAATATACTTATTATAATCACAAAATTGATAGTCATTTTATGAAATTGAGTAAATTGAGTGTTATTTTAAAATAATTATTTTCTGCACGTAAAATATAATGTATATATGGGTGTGTGTGGGTGTGTGTTGGAAAGCACATTTAATATTAGAATCACTGGGGTACTTATCAACAAACGTTCGATACGCTGCGCATCCTTAACAAGCATAACTGTCTAAGAGCCTTCGAAGCTTGCAAACTTTTCCAAATTGGCACACCGGCTATCAAATACTGTTTAAAATTCTTCGTACATCCGATGAGAAAAAAATGATGAATTAAAAGGAGGATCCAAATAAGGTAAGGAGGAGGTATATAAACAAATAACACCGCGTTGAAAAGGGTGCGAATGTAGTATAGTCGCGTTAGAGTCGTCGACGTCAAACTGAACAATTTGCACGCTTCCGATCCTCGGTAACAGTCGCGTTCCATTCCCCCCCGTTGAATCTTTGGAGCGTGCGTGTGCTGCAGTGGGAGGGAAACGTGACTAGCTTGCTCGAAAGTGAGGTTATGCATCGCCTACGGTAACCTGTACCTCGTGGGTGTCGTCGGATGTGTCAATGGGGTTCACGACGATTCTACTCTACTAAGTATACACCTATATGTTTGTTTGGTATTGTTGAATTCTGAATAGGTGTAGGTGTATCGAGTTTTTCCAAATGGTCATCCTTTTTCACAACCACTAAACTGTCTGTGGTGGGATGTCCTCACTTTTGTAATTCTATTGTACATATCAGTTGTCCCTATAATTATATTTTACGTTTAAACAAATTTTTAAAAATTTTAATAATTTTATTTCGTGCGAACAATAATTCAAAGGATCAATTTATAAATTAGGTATTTTATTTATAACAAATATAAATTTATCGAGGTTAATCAATATCGATTATATTATTAATTTGCAAATGTTGTTAAATGGAAAATCAATTTATTTCGTTCATCACTTCAATAATTCATGATATGAATTTATGTATACGCGAAATATTATTTAGACCGCCAATTATACGATATATACTGCAGACACATACGTAATTTTCAAATGCAGGTAAAGTGAAATACTTACGTCAAAATGTAAATAGCGAACAAAAGTCAATCGAATTTTAACGAACTTAACGATTAATCAATAAACTTCGTATTTCCATCAGGTTTAAAAAAAAACAAGGATAAAATGGAGGAAAAATAGAAGGGGACAATAAGGTAGGTAGAAGCTGGTGCTTAATAGGCCCAGTCCGGATACAAATCGAATGAACGATATAATAGAATTGCGAGGCAAAAGGAGAGAAAAGTAAGAAATCGGAGTATTTAAAGCTCGGCCCCTTAAATCGGCTCTTTCATTACACTTATTCATTCCATCTAAATTCATAAACGCGGTCGGCAAACAAGCGTGTACACGTGTACCCGAGGTGCGGGCGTAATCATAATAATTCATCGGGCGCTTAAAACCTTCCTCCCACCCTCCCGTCCTCCTTCCCTCTTTCACTTTCTGTCTGCCTCTCTCTTCATAATTAACAAAAGGGCATTATGCCCGGGCATTTGGCTCGCGCGAGAACGTCGAGTGTATTTGTAGTTCGGTTCGCGCGCTTTCCTCCATTTCTTAGTCATCTCGTAGTGCGCTTGCCGGAAGTAGCACCTGGGTCTCGGCTGCCGATCGTTAATTATCGTACGCTCTCTCACTCTTTCTCGCCCTACCCCCCCCCCCCACCCACCCACCCATCCCGCCCTCCCTTTCCATCTCACACGCACACACACAGCCACACACACATACACAGACACAGGCACACACGGACACGTGCACACTTTCCATCCGAAGCTCTCTCTCTCTCTCTCTCTCTCTCTCTCTCTCTCTCTCTCTCTCTCTCTCTCTCTCTCTCTCTCTCGGTGTTCTCTCCGCGTTAGGCAGTCGCCCAAGTTTCTCGAGGGGGATGAAAAAATTATGCCGATCGATCTCTCGTGAATTTTTCGACTCTCGCGCACTCGCTCGCTCGGCTCCGTGGCCTAAATGATTCCCACCGTGGAATTCGTAGATTGGTTTAATTTAGGACCGTCGATTCTCGTTTGCGTGGATGCTGAACGCTTTTGATGTTGCCTCGCTCGCTTTCCAACGAGGGAGTTTAACGAGTGGCTTTGATGGGTCAGCTAACAATGGATTCTCTTTCTTTCTCTCTTTTCTTTTAAACGAAAGTATTTTCAACGTTACTTCCACCTATATAGACGCATCTATACCTTTTATTTCAGGCTTTTCTTTTTCACGTATACCTACATCAGATAATTGTATGAGTTATGGATTTTCATTCGAATATTGTGCTATGTTTACTTCAACTTCAGGAAACCAGAAAAACATTCAAACTTGGACAATCAAACTTTAGAAATATATATTTAATGTTACAATTTTTTTATTTACCTTGGACAGTATTAATATTTTTACTTCTTGTTACATCCGTCATTGTTCGTGTACCTGAAAGCAGAAGTAAACATAATTTATTACTTTCATAATGTAGAAAGCCGTCAGGTTTTTCTATTAATCGCTTTACTTTTTATATTGTAATGTGCGCAGCAACATCTACTTAATTAAAAAGAACATTATCTACATTAATGATACAGATTAGTATTTTAATTGCAACAATGTCTCTCAATAATTTAATTGCATATAAATATATGGTCCATTTATATATATCTAATGTGAGATAAGTAATTTATTTATTAAATGGCAATTAATAATCTCTAGTATATTAAGATTAACAATATAAGTAATTGTATAACAGAGGATGGGTGTTTGCGTATGCGATTAATTTAAAACGTACTAATTTAATTTTTTTTAATATACATCTTCATAAAACTTGTATAGAATTGTCTCTCGTATATATTTACGTTATCTTTACATATGCTACAAGTAATTTATACAAACTTTTACATTTTGCACAAACAGTCGAAATAGAAAAGTGTAGCTTTTGTATCAATATTTTAATGTTTTCTCTGTTGTACAATTGTAGAATACATCGGTAAAGTGTGTAGCTGTAGTAATGCAAAAAAAAAAAACTTGAAAATTGCACAAATCGTAGTTAAAAATGTATATACTCGAAGTGAAAAATACATCTTGAAATGTTATCGAATTTCTGAAATGTATAAAATTGAAATGAAAAAATAGCACTTATTTCGAAGAAATACCAAATTGAATAATGGGTTTAAACAAATTGATTAAGATATTGACCTTCATTGATAGTATACGTGTCGATGATAATCTTAAAAATAATAGATAGCTGTATATTTAATAGTAATGTATAAAGTTAGTTGCGTTTGAGCGAGAGAGTGATAAAACATTGAATTGAAACATCGACTGGACTACTAATTTAGAGATAAATGTACAGATAATCTTATTGAAATGTACGATAGACGAGATGTATAACTGAACTTATATTAGAAACTTACACAAACATTCGCAGCAACACAGAATCTTCAAGGGTGAACAAACACGTAAGACGATTCAACAACATTTATAAAGGGAATACTGTCGGTAAAAGATTCATCGGAAAGAACAAAGTCAGAGAGCACGTCGAGACCTATATCCTTCGAATGGCGTATACGTACGTGTGTACGTCGCGAAATGCGCGCGAAATCTGAGTGATGCGCGCACGCAAGACTCGGACGAGCGGGATATACTGTACGTGTACGCGAGCTTCGAGACGAGGAGAGGAAAAGAGAGAAGAGAGAGGAGAGAGGAGAGAGGAGAGGGAGAGAGAGAGAGAGGATAGAGGTCCCGAGAGCGGCTTTTGTCGTGAGAGCTTCTTTTGTTGAACCGACAAAGCCCTAGGAATCCATCCTTCAAATGTGAAACAGCTGCCATCGAACGGCCTTATCTGCGTCTCTCTTTTACTCGGTCTCGTTGAGCCTCGTTGGGCGCTTTCTCTGTTTCTGGGTTTGTAGGGTCGGTTCTCTTCCTCCCTCCCTACCTCCCTTCCTACATCACTCTCTCTCTCTCTCTTTTCTCTTACTGGGTCTTTTTAGCTCTCTTACGACTGTACTGTTACTGGTTCACTGTATCTTCTTCAACTCTTTCGGTTTCTAGTTTTGTATCTACGATGTCTTTATCCTCTACATTTTTTGCTCCTCGTATATTCGCGAGAGTCTGTCTAATAGCTTAATGTATTCGCTCTTAGCGGATGGAGACTCGAGGGATATTGACACGATTCTTTTCTCTCTTCGCGTTGCAACACTTTTTCCTTGATTAAAATATTCTAATGTATTTTATAAATATATATCGGTGGAATGTTTCATAATTATAAGGTAAATATTTATTAAATGTGTATTATATATTGATAGATTGACAGCTCGAAATGGTAATTATTTCATAAGCCGAATTAAAATAAAAATTATCAATATCAGTGTAATTATGTCAAAAAGATTTAAATTTGTTTTTTTATTCAGTTTTTTTTTAATTCAATGAATTACGCCAAAGTTCTGAGATGAATGTAACCATATAATATTAATGTTCCAAAAGTTATTATACATATTTTAGTTAGTACATGTTACATGTAGAAATTATATGCGGACTTTAATTTAGAATAGAGATTTGATAAAATATTCAACGTAATGTATTCAAGCTTGAATTATTGAAAGTTAAATGTATATTTTTTATTTTCATTTTGAATAATCAATAACTTTTTAAGTTTAAATCTAACTAAGTAGAAACACCATCCATTATTCAATAATATAATTTGTGGAAAACGATCTTTGAGAGTGACTGCTATGTGAAAAAATTGAATGGTCGTTTCAAAGTAATACTTATTATGTTTGGTTAAAATGTCCATTCCAGAGCATCGGTACAATCCACATATCTGTCGCAGGATAGCTTAAAATAGGTTTCCGTAAAAGTGTAACCCATAATACATTGTGATGCAGATAATGCGAGGGCAGAGTAACTTTTTGCCTGTAATAATTATTAGGGAAAACGATCGCACAGGCAACATCAGGCGGCATATAATATTCAAGCCCGTCAAAGGAGTAGCTCGGCAAAAGTTCGATCAGTCCTTTCCCGCGCGCATCGTCGCCCACCACCCTTGCACCACTCGAAAACCCATCCTCGTCTCTCTATCAACCTGCAACCCATCCCTCGGTTCCCGGCCTCCACCAGCCGCTTCCTCTTTCCTGTTTAAGTCCCTCGAGTGCCACTAGCGGCTTAAAATCCGAAAACGCGACGGCGCAAGCTCTATAATACGCGCGGAGCGGGTGCAAGTGGGTTGAAGGGGAAGGGGCGGCGGCGTCCCGAGTACTTATAATCCCCTTTTCGCGATGGTAGGTGGAAAAGGTGGAGGCGGTGGAGGAGGAGGAGGAGGAGGGGGAGGAGGAGGAGGTGGCAGAGGCATTCCTTAAAATTAGTGTCTTGGCCGTTTCTCCCTGGGGGCTGTATTAAAGGTAGTGACGTTTTTAGCGAAATCATTATGTTAATGGCGCGAACGGGGCCACCCGGCGTGAGTGCCGACGCTCCCGGTGCTGATGTTGCTCTCCTCTCCTCTCCTCTCCTCTCCTCTCCTCTCCTCTCCTCTGCTCCTTCCATCTCCAAAGACCCTACCTTCTTTTTACACCCTCGCACTCTTTTTTCTACCTCGCGATTCTTTACCCCTTTATTTTTTTGCCGGTTCGAGGTTGTTGGCTTCACCCTCCTATTCTTCGTACTTTTCCTACGGTGTATTTAGTTGTACCCTCGGACAACGCGATACCGAGTACATCTAATGCTTTTTTCCCCGATTTTTCTAATGGTTTTCTTGTTTATTTTATTTCCCTTTGAGTGTTTTCGTTCTAATTCGGGTATTGGGGATGTTAAGCGGTTTCCGGAGTGACAAATGTGCCGGGCTTGTAATTGTTTTGCTTCCACGATTCTATTGTCGTGTAGTTAAATATGTATCTAACCGTGTGTAGTGAACGACAACCTATCCTATGTTGGAATTCCTTGCTTACTATACCTACTTTTCTGTAACGATTATATAATTAAAACAATAATTATATCAATATTAACTATTGTGCATATGCATATTGATTAAAATGTACTATTTCTAATACCAAAAGCATTTCGAGTTATATTACACGATATCATTTTTAAAATTATTTATTACAAATTTATAAAATATTCAAGCGATTTAATAAGTATACTGAGTTTTAATAAAACGTAAGTTATATTAATGATTCTTTTCTTCGTAAAAAGAAATTTAATTAAATCACGTCGTTTGGTTATAAGAGATTGAAACCATCCAAAAATATACGATCTTTTATATAAAATCGATGGTGCATAAATAGATTTTAATAAAATTCTTTGTTATTCTCGATTATATATGCATTATCTCCATAATTAATCACAACTATATATGCATTTGAAAACTTGTTAACCTATACTAATGCAGATTTTAAATTAATTCTTCTGTCGCTAGAAAAAGTGGACTTACTTTTCAATTGTATTCCTTTATTAAGATTTTTAATAAGATGAAAAATATATAACTTGTGCAGTAATTAAAGGACATGTTTGTATTTCTTGCTTTATTTGACAGCAATATTAATTTATACTGCAATTTCATGTTCGAGCATAAATGTTTACTGATTAAAGCTTCTTTTCTTTATTTTTTCAGGTCGTGCTTTTAGTGTGGCATGCAGTACTTGTACACTTTTACAAACTTTTTCACGTTTTAAAGAGAAAGCTTTTTGATAGCGGAGACAAAAAAAATTCAAGATTTCTATATGCGAATATTTTTAAATTTTAAGGTGAGGGGTGTCTTTTACTTCCTAGACATCCACAAGTCTTTTATATCGTAATCAAAAAAGGAGTGAAGTAAAAGTATGTATACCTACATTAAGATGAAAGAATATTTTTAATAAAAAAAAATCACTTACTGGTTGTTACAATATATCTTTTAAAACTTTTCAATTGAGGCTACATCTATATTTTGTAATATAAAACATTTACTTTTTATTTCTTAAATAAAGTTCAATTATTATCCAAATGAATTTTCAAGGATACAAATAGCATTTTAATAATTTTGATTGGTATTTCAGAAATTTTTTTCCATAAAATTTAAAGTAAAATGTTATGCTTTAAAATAAAAATGTTATTGTACATATTGATTGGATGTTTTGGCATGAATGTTGCGAATATTTAAATAAATACTTAGCTTAAATAAATGTATATTTAATTTACTTAAAAAGCGTTTTTCAATACGCAATTCTTGTATAAAGTAAATAATTTAGATGTATACATTCATTATTAATATTTTTATAACTATAACAATATTCTCGTTAATTTTTAAAAATAAGAATGTACGACGAAAAATAAAAATAAA
This sequence comes from Theocolax elegans, assembly GCA_026168455.1. Taxonomy (NCBI): domain Eukaryota; kingdom Metazoa; phylum Arthropoda; class Insecta; order Hymenoptera; family Cerocephalidae; genus Theocolax; species Theocolax elegans. The sequence goes on from CM047427.1 coordinate 62,785,137, forward strand.
TATTCTCAAATTTAGTGCAAAATCAGTGTTTCAGACTTCGTAGACTCCCCTAGTAAATACAAAAGTGCACTTCAAGGAAAAGCATTGTTAATTAATCTCTCAAGAAACTTTATGAATTTAACTTTCCGTTTGTCTTAGATCCAATTATTCTTCTCAAGTTAAAAAAGTTGCTATTTTAAAGATATCTAACGTATTAGCTAAAAATTATTTTATGCTATAATAAGATTAATTTAATTCGAATAAATCTGATTGCTAAATAACAATACCAAGTATACGTATAAATTTGTAACATTTCTTTTATTTAATAATTTCTTTTATTTTTATTTAATATTAGTCGTGAATATCTTTACAATTTCCTAGTATATCAATATAAATAAGTTTCCGAAAAATTAACCGTAATCTACAATATAATTCCACTAAAATTTGTTATTGTTTTAAAATATGATTTTGTATGTACCAAATGATCGATAATAATAATAATAATTAGTGCTGATAACTTACAATGCGTGAATCTAATTAATAATAATCACGGATTAATGCTTTCTAAAGACTATGTAGATATTAAGTTCAAATCTAATTCGTTTTAATGCGAATATTGGAGTATTCTTTTATGTTTACCGTGATTCTTAAATATTTTGTAATCGTAATTTATACCTTTGTGAATGTGCACATATGCTCATAAAACACGTTAAAAAATTGCCTTGTTTAAACGGTAAATATTATGTAAACCAATAAAAATGTTGGTAACTCGATAATCCAATTGGCTTTTAAATATTACACGCCATAATGTGAAATAGTTTAGAAAAGTGAATTAAAACCACCAACTTTTTTAACTACTTCTGCAAACCTATATGAGCTAAACTATTTAAATCTACATATTTTCATAAAATATGAAAATTTTTTACGGTTGAGAAATTATCACAGCAGGTTTACTTTGGCGTGGCAAAAGTTTGAACATATAACTTTAATTACATATTGAAACTTTTATTTTATATTACACTGTTTCATACGATTATGAGCTCATTTGTAAAAAAAAAAGGAATTTTTTACTTAAATATTTCCAAATGAATTTAATACTTTTAGTAATATCCACGTACTTTGTGTCGTTATATTATTAACATTAATTTAATTTTCTACTTTAGAATTAAATAATCAAATAAATAATCTGTTGTTTTGATTTAGAATATAACAAAACACAATTAAAACGCATAACGCAATGAATACGAAGCTTGTATATTAAACACCCAAATAGTTAAAATTATAAGTATCAATGATATAGAATACATAAAGAAACGTTTATAGAATCAATGGAGAAGTCGATAGGTTTATTAACGATTGTGATGCAAGATGTGAGAAAGCTTATGTAGATTATGAAATCTCATGTGTGTCTCTCTCTCTCTCACTCTCTCTCTCGTTTCCTCTTTCCATGCTAGTAAGCTCGCAAGCTCAAGTGAAGTCAGGATTTCCGCGAGTTGCATTCGACGCATTGTGTCCCACACGATTAACGCGCGCCTGCAATAACTTGTATGTGATTAGGTGCGAGTGAGATATAGGGAGAAGGTGGAGGAGAAGTGGGTGGGGGAGGAGGGGGAGGGGAATGCGCGATTGCGCGAGAATTAATTAATTCAGTCATTGCCGGGCTCGTGATAAGTGAACTTGCACCGAGTGCACGTGCGTACGTGTGTACGTGCGTGTGTGTAAACTTAAGCTCTCTACTTGATACCGCGATCAACGATTAGTTTTGATGGATCTCCCTTCTTCGGAGTGAGTTGTTTGGTATTATTATTCCTGTATACCTTATCCTTTATTATCATATCAATGATTAACGTATTGATTTTATATGTGTACAACAAAATCTCGCAGCTATTGTTTAATTTTGGCAAATTATTGCATTTACAATCATTTTAGTTTTAATTTAATAGAAATTGTGAAATGTTTATTTTGTCAATTGAATTTATCAAGAGTTGGAAATTATTTAAAAAAAAATATTTTATACAAACAATTGATAAATATTTAAGATTAATATAACACATTTTAAGTGGATCATGAAATATAGTATACATATGCAACGTTTTATTTCCAAGTAGAGGATTTCGATAAATTATTTCATCGAGTAATCCTTTTTAAACTGCGGATCATTGTTAATGGATAAAATATGATTTTCGCACGTGTTTTTGGAACAAAAAAATTTAATTTAATTCATACTTGTTATAAAGATATATTGCAACACACGTTGTTTTTATAGATTTCTTTTGTCTTTAATCACATTTCGATATCGGAATATGTTTTATTATTCGAATTTTAAAAAACTCTTTTAGTAATTTTTAATTCATTCCAGCAGCTTTTAGCATGTACAACATCAGATTGGAATTGATTTGAAATAATATGTGCCTCGAAAATACGCGTTTCATTCTTTTACCTAAAATGCATACTTAGAATTAACAAAATGTCCAAGCTATAATAAACGTTGGTTCATTGTCCATTAGCTCACGTTTAATCCTACTCGAAAACGGTAACTTGTTGGCAAATATTTAACAGTAGTACGGAACTCCGATATAATCGTAGCTGACCAAGCTAACTTTAACTATGCACTCTGAGCTTTCATTGATAAAAGTTTTAAATATTTATTTAAACTTTTGGAAGAATAGGCAGAATAAAAAATCCATATGTTCCCGCAATTATTTAAAGAGTTATTAATTTAAAGTTAGAATCTAGTTTATGAAAATTAATTTTATTTTAATTTTATATACAAACTTAATTATAGTTTAATCAATTTTGCTGTTTTATAATGTTAATGTATAGCTTTACTTTTACAAAATATTTTTATATATCCATTGAGAGATAATTTTTGTTTAGGTAAATCATTGCAATCCTTTATTTCCCTCTAAATATTGAAACAGCATTCGTCACCAAAATTAGTCTACTAAAATTGTATGTAGCATATTGTAAAAATGGGTCTAAATAGTCTCTATTTTGATTGAAAAGATTATATAAAACATCTATGAATAATCTCTGCAAGCATACGAAAAGCTCAACTTTGTTTTAAATTATCATAAAAAATATGAACAACTTAAATAAAGTATGAATAACCGTACTAAAGTTTAATAACGCAGAGCTTTGTATATGTTTTTCCTTACAATTTCAAAGACAACGCGTTCTAGACAGTTTTCCATGAAAATATTTATTCCCCAAATGCGCGGGAATATAATAATTAAAAGAGGAACTCTCTTCGTGATAAATTTGCTGTTTGATGTATGTAAACGTATACCCTCCTAGGAAGTAAATTCGTTTAACCGTTATAAGTTAGAAAATTTAGCACCCTCGTACGACAGTTGATTCGCAACCCACTTTTCCTCGAGGCATCGTACTCGCGCGCAAACACACACACGTATACACACTCGTATATAAGCATAAGTACAGAGGGTATAGAATTCGCTAAGCGTAAAAGCCTCGCTCACCGAGACACACACGCGCGGACGATTAGGTATGTAGAAAGGCGCGTGCACCCGTAATGTATTCTGTGTATTGTGGTATATATAGCTATATACGAAGCGCGCAGCTCGTTCGCGTTCTACGTGTAGGACGCGGCTTTTGATGCGCTACTGCGCGAGCTTTACTACGTGACGCGGCACAATTAGCCCACCCGAATGAAACACCACGACGACGTACTTTGTGCAACGCCCGTGCGAGTCCAGTCGACTCGCGGATTCACCGTGACATCCTTTTGCCTTCCCTCGGGATGCTTCGACTCTGCGAGACTTTGGATCACGACTCTTTGCTTCTTTTTCTTCTTCTTTCACTGTTGGTTTTCGAGCGATCCATTCGGATCGAGCTAGCCCACCCGATGAAAGGAGTGTATATGGGTCATTCTTACCAAATGGATCTTTTTCATCTTACGATCTTGACGAATTTTTTTCTTGATTATTTGGTTACACTTTCCTACAGAACCGATTGTCCTCGACTCATATTACATTCTTATGTACTTATATATAGAGGTACATTCTTCTTCGAATGAATATGTAGCTCATTGATTCATAAATCAAATTATTCGACCGATCGTTTTCCTCTTTAATTGCATCTAATTTACTGATATACTACGATAATGCGAGCTTGAATTCTTTATACTGAATATTATACAAAAAAAATTTTTATACATTTTGTTTGTTAAGTATTCTAGAATTTTAAATATTAAAAGTTGTTGTGTATAAACATTTGATTATGATATGACTGTATATCTATTATTATATATTATATAAATTATCTTTAGGTGATTTATTGAAATAATATAATTGCTTTACATTTATTATTTCTTGTGTAATATATTTTAATTGAACAATTATCGTAATTAAATATTAGCGATCAATTACAGTTAACTAAGTACTCAATTTGGTTAAATAGGTTTATTTATGTATATCAAATGCATAACTTTACAAAAAATACGTCTTTTAATTCTATAATAAATAATGAACTATAACTAATTTTATTCTAATTTTTAAAAACGGCAGAATATGTTGATACTTATTTTCTCAGTCACTTGGTTATTCTTTGCATTTTTACAATATATTCCATTATAAAGTAACTGATTCTTACTGATACGTTGCGTGTATCATTGTAGTGATATTCTGTATATATAATACCTATAATTAAAAATAAATACTTTAAAGTGTTAAACAGAAGTATTCGCTGCTCTCGCGGAGATTTCAAGACACACGTACATATATAGTTACGTACAAGCACATGTAGATGTAGATATATGTATTGGTGTAAATCGAGGGTAAGCTCCAGTACAGGTGTATTACACCGAAACCGTGAATATCATTTTCTTAATAAATGAGCTATTCAAGCAAAACAATTCGCCGAGAGGGGGTACAAATGCAATTCCCTTTCCGCGATCCGCAGGATTATCGAAACAAAGCCGCAGACGCGTAGCGCAATCCGTGCAACATCCGAGAAGAAAACCCAAGTTCCATCCAAGCATTGGAGCGACGTAGGAGGGTCAGGTGGGGGGGGGGGGGGGTGGTTGTCGGTGGAAGAGGAGATATCGAACAATCTAAAATCGCCGCGAGCGAAATCGCACGCGCGTTTATAGTCGCGGCCGCACGGAAATGCCGAATTGGGTGGGTTAGGAAGTTGGCCCCCTTCGACCCGGGCAGCCAGCATAGAGAGATGTTTGGCATTTTAATGAGGAAGCGGGCGTTTATACGCCACTCGCGCGCTCTATACATTGCCTCGGCCATTCGTCGCTCTGTATACGCGCGCTCGCACGATATAAACGTGTATACGTCTCTCTGCGTATAGATCCATGCATACATGCATCTGCCTGCCCGCGTTTCTCTCTCTCTCTCTCTCTCTCTCTCTCTCTCTCTCTCTCTCTCTCTCTCTCTCTTTCTCTCTCTATATATATAAGGACGAATGCATGTCCGGGCTTTCCAAAGAGGCACCCGCTCGTTTACCTTTGATCGGATTCGCTGATAGCTTTCAATCTATGTAGATCCATTTTTACGAATTAACGTCCGATGTTAAATTCATTTTCATTTTTTTATAACTTCGTTTTTCCTCCTACCGTGCTTTTCTCTGCACCTTTTGTAACGTATGTCGTTTAATTTTTATAATCTGTTTCGTTAATTGATTATTTCAGATCAATATTGTTACTTTCAACCGAAAACTTTTCCAGTTCAGGTTGAAAACTTTATTAATCTTTATATCATATGACGTAGTGTTTTATACTTATAATAGTGTACAAGGCATTAATTTAATTATAGCTTTTGAACAACAGTGCGCTGGAAAAATAATTATCCAAAAGTAAAAACAGTTTCATTCTGTTATAAAGAATGTAAGATTTTAAAGGGTTGTTCTATTTGATATATAATGTTTATGTACCTGATGCTCGGCAGACTGTAAGAGTATAACAGTGGCATAAAAAGTAGAACAGTGTTCTAAAAAAATACGAAAGTAAAATGCACCAGGGATAAAAACGGACAAAAATAATGTACACTTAAAATTTTTTAATCAACCTTTTCAATTTGTTATATTATTCTCCATTATTATTTATTTACCTTTTAGATATCTACCAGATCTACAACAGTCAATCTATTATAGGTATATGCGTTTAAAGTGTTTCAAATAAAATGTAATTGTTTTGTTGGTAACGTTAAGTGTTTGAAAAATAAATTTTTAAAACTGAAAACGTGATCTTTTAATATATTTCCAAGAGAGATAATCTTTATTTTTAATAGCACCTCTTCTCCAAAGAAACAATTAAAACAATGGGAAAATAGAACGTCCTAAAAAGAAAATGTGAATAATTAACAGTTAAATAAATCTTCGTTAAAATACTTCACTTATATAGTTGAAGATACTTTTTCTGTTTGCATATTTTTTTGCTAAACGCAGAAACTGCACAATTCTGCAGAATCGTAGTAAAAAGTAACTGTGAAAATTTAAAAAAAGAAAAAAAGACGCCAAGCATTATAGAAGTGTACTCTTTAATTTGCTTTTTTCATTTCCGCACTATCCTTTCTCGCGGAGATATGGAATTTTTTAGCGCGCAGTCGTTTCACTTTTCGGAGTGGTGTGTGTGTTTCGGGTCCGTCGAGCGTCACACGCATAAACAATATATATATGTATGTGCATATGCATATACATATATGTACTCATTCTAACCACAAACAACTCCACGTATTCCGTTCCCCCCTTCCCATGGGAGAAATATTTGATGTAACCCTCTTTTAGATGATTTTCTCACTTTTCATATTTTTTAAAGTCTTGCGCCATTTCGAAATTGCAGTACCTAGTTAAAAAGTTTCGATCGAAAAAATTCAACTTTTCAACTTACTTTGCAATGCGATAGAATGTTATACACGGAGTCGGTACATTTTTTGCGAACCTCGCGTGTATTACTCTGCGAAATAAGTTTCTTAGAGCGGACACTTTTTTCTTTTCAGTTTTGTTACACCACTTACGTATTAAATGAATGTGAGATGCACGCATGAAAATTAATCGGTTATCGAAGGTTTTAATTTTTGACGATTGACGCATATACCTACAAGATAAAATGCACTTTTATGGTGCTACAAAATAAATTTAAAGATAGTTTAGTTTATTCTGAAAATTTGAATAATAATAGAATGGTAATGAATGGGATGCGAGATCAAAATCAGATTTCTAAGAATCTGTCAGTATATACTTATGAACCGCTGTGGTACGTTGCGTTATGAACCTACAACAGTTGTTGTTGTGTAGCGCATACCCTATCCTCTCTCGTGAGAGTTATGCGGGTTCTTGTGCACATCGAGCAAACTGGAATAGGAAAGATATTTATTTGATCGTTAAAAAGGTTCAAGGAGAATTTATATAAATGTATATACTTAAATGAAAATGATTGTGTGAAAATTGTGGATGTTCCAAATCATATGGATTACATTCAAACTGTTATTGTTTACATTTTTAATATAGTTAATCTCTTAATGCATCTCATCATAAATATTCAAGATAATCAAGATTATAATGCATACTAGTAATATCAAATTTTCAAATTAAGAAATATACAATCTTAACAATCTAAATTCGAATTTGTGGTATTTTCATGCATTCTTCAAGTGAAGTCAATTTTGACTTTTAAAGGAAAGTTCATGTATAAATATAAGTCAAAAATTACGATCACCAATCGATTGTGTGAAATTTTCACGTATTCGGTGTGTGAAACTAATTTTAATCATTTTAGTTTAGAACGGTATGAATGCACAATGGTGTCGTGTTTTACGGCGGTTCGAGTCTTCGTTTAGCGGATCGGAGAAAGACCATCGTAAGTTCAGTCCGTTTTAGCTTGTCGTAGCAAACTCGCCTTATAAAATCTTTATATTTTGAGTCTTTCGCGTATTTGTATATTATACTTTACGTTACTTTTGTGGAGAATAGTTCCATCATTCAAATACTCATCACAATACCCAATCTACTTGAGATAAATAGTAAGATAAAGTAAAAGTAAATAAATAAAATATTAAAATAAAATTTTAATCAAATTAAATTTTTATATTTACCGATATATATGTACCAATTTTGAAAATTTGAGCCCGCAGGAGTCAAAAAAGGAGCTACAACTTCTAATTTCTTCTTTATTTATTTTCTATTTATCATTTCTTCTATGATATATTAAAATACTTATCTTTATCAAAACGTTGATTTGCACGTTTTAAAAAGTGAGTGTTCATTTTCAATAAGTATTATTTCACACATTCGAATTTAAAGAGAACATTACTTTAATACTTATCAATAGAAATGATAATACATCTTATATCTATAAGGTATAATCGCGTATACGTGTCGTCACCCGAAGTTTGATCGGGATCATTAATATGCAGGATTAAGCGTAAAGTATCCTTTATCGATCTTCTGACTTAATGTTTATAATATAATAAGTTATATTAACATTTTAAATAAATTTATTAAATTATTATTATTATTATATTTTGTATGCACAGTGAATATGTTATTTACAACATTACCAAGGCAGTACTGGTAATAATAAAAAAATAAGTAGTTTGGAATATTTCTACGGATAACCTTATTTTTACATAAATGATATAAATAATCAAAACAAAAATTTTTAGCAATCGTGTATCACGTAACATCACTTCTTTTACGATGATGTCGTTGCATTAGAGAAAAGGGATGGTGATTTGTGAGCATAATGATTAATTTTTTTATTATCATATTGCTCTTTTATATAACTTTTAGAGTGATAATTTTCTTTATGTATAAATTGTACCGCTAAGTAGTAGAGTAAAGTATTAAAAATTTTGATCAATATGAATTTCTTGGTTGAACAAGAAAATGTAAAATTGGTAATTTTTTATTTTACTGGTATAACGGTTTACTTTACATGTCTGAAATGGACATGAATTCTAAGATCATTTTCGTAATTGTATATATACAAATTGAAAACTGTCTACAGCGTTGAAATCATTACTGATTTTATATCCTACAACTGGTCGAATTTCTAGTACATAGTTTTAATTAACGAGACTATTTTCAAAGCTCAAATATATATCTTATTAAATAATAAAATTCATAGTTTTAATATAGAAACAGTCAGTTTCGTGTAAAAAACCGTTTATTTATAGGTTACAAAAGTATAGATTTTTAGTTTATTTTTTCTAAACCAGCTATAGATAAATTTTTAAATTCAAATCCGCGGCTAATACATCGATTCTTGCAAATTATTTATGGTTAATGGTTCATTGAATATAAATCACCAGAAATAGATTGCGAGTGATTTTAATAAAACATTTGATCTTTGTACACGTTTTACAAAGTATGTAATTGAAATAAGTAAATACATCGTTATATTTAAATGAATGTTACTAATTATAAGAAAATCTATAGGTTAATTTAAATATATATTTACTTAATTTAATTTAATGTTATTGTTTCAAATACATTCATTTGATTTCACTACATTAAATAAGAATTAAATATAAATACAAAATGCATTGTGTTTTCTTGAAAGATATTTAAAGAATACAATTTTATTTAGTCGTATCCAAATTGGCCGTACGATTGTATATTTATATTCTGCACCGCAAATATTATATTTAATTAAATAAATTTAATTAATATAAAGTACCAAGTAGAATTATTCTGAAGTGCTACTTTAAAGTGTACGTCGCGTTTTTTATCAATATCACAAACCGTTCAATTACCACTGTCACAGTATGGGATTATATGTTGAAATGACGTACAACATTATGTTTCATAGAAAAGTAACAAAACCGTAGATTTAGAGTATTTTAAGTATTCTCATAAAATCTCAAGCATAATTATTCAAGATCGCGTATACAATTTTCAAACGTTTGACCTGTTGATACACAATCACGTCCAAAGTTTAACCGGAAATGAACGTATGCACGAAAACAAGAATGCACAATCAAATGTATAAATATCGTAAATGTTTGTAAATTTGAGTTGATTTTCTTTTGTCATAAATATGCATGTATTTGCATGTACAAGAATGCACATATATAAACACATACTTGTGCATGTTTATGCCTCTTCAAGAGGAAAATAAATAGAATTCATCCTCGTACGCAAGCACGTATATTTTGTATTTGACTCATTGGTGGTCAAATATTTTAGTTTTGACGAACGTTTATGCGAATTAATAATTTCATTAAAATAAAAAACATTATCTTTTTAATCGATCTACTATTGTCGATAAAGTTGTTTTTGAACTATATTCACTACATAGTGTATGATTCAATACTATATTATTTGATATAGAAAAAGGCTAGTTCGAAAAATTATAAGTATTATATTTTGTTTAAATAATTGTAATTATTATTAATTTCACGTATTGCAGTATATGCGATTACATTTACTGCATACACGTAGTTTAAAAGATAATAGATCGTTTGAAATAACTTAATTTGTATTAAACATTTCTCATTTTCATAGATCATTAATTTCGAGCGCAGTTAAAAATGAAGGTTCGAAGTTCGAAATAATTAAATTACCTAACTCGAGTTGAGTTTTCATCAGTCTGACACATATACGGGCCTGGTTGATCGATAAAACGGGAAACCTCACGAGTTATGGGATTCGAATGTCTAATGAATTTCTCGGGTTCGCCCATCCCACCAAGATTAATTTCAGGGGAACGGCGCGGCAACAATTAGAAGAGCCTTTGAGATTAGCGAGCCCCGCTAAGTCAACTACGGACACTTGACGGCTCTACGCCGGTGATATGAATCGCGCGCGGGTTCACCACCACCGTCACACCGACGTCTGGAATGTTTCTTATTTGGGTGACTCCACGCCGCGGCTCCTGTGATAAGTTTCCTACGAATATATGAACTCGCACATTTCGAATTGCGTCCTTATTTATTGCATAAGCCTTTTACGTTATTTTCTTTATTTTGACGATTATCGCAATTTTTTCCACGCGAACAACCTAAACATTTCTATGGAATTGTATAAATTTGGTGATACTGCATAATCAGAATAATTTTAATGTTGATGATTTTATACTCATATTACATTTTCTTTTCATAGATCGATCGAGTTTGCCCTATTTTTGGTACAATAAAAATGTGTATTTTCGTAGTGATGAGAGCTTCGACTAGCACGTTTCCCTATTTAACCTTCGATTTAGTGACGCTTATTTGCACTAAAACAAGGCTAAACAAATTATGTGATATTCGAGATCGATTGACCTCCGTTGGTAAAAAAGCCGGTCAAGCACAGGTTGAAAGGCTCCCGAAAATAGCTAGCACGGTTAATAACCAAGCTCCAGGGGAATTAGAAACGCGAAATTCAAGACTTATTACGAGAGTTAATCCCTTAAACAATACTCTTTGTTGCGAGTGTAATGGCGGCTTCGCTTCCGCTCGAGTTACGTGGCCCTTTCCGCTGTATACTCACTCTTTCTCTTTCGCTTACTCCCCCCCCCCCTCCGCTCCCTCCACCATCCACTTCCCATCCATTCCTCATTCTCTTTTACTCTCTTTACCGTGCACTCTTTCGTTCGCTTCGAAACTTCGAATGAAAGATCGAGCAAGAGGGACGACCCTCTACACCCGAGGCTTTTCCTCTTCTTTTTCTGGCCGCGCTTTTCATTGTTGATCGCCAAGTTTCGGCCAAGTTTGCCAATTTGCGTTGGCTCTCAATGGCCTGTCCGAAAATGAATGAAGCCCGATATTTTGCGCAACAATAGACTCGCGTCGTTATCGGGTCCATCGATGAATCGATGGGTGTCGGCTATTTCATGTTCCGGTGAAAAAAGTGAGATGGAGAAAGAGTCGGAGGGAGAAAGAGAATATCTTGGTGACAGTCTAAGGGTGGAAGATCCGACTACTCCTTTTTAACGGTGTCGCTATAACCAAATTAGTAATTTCTTGATAATGTAGACATTCGACTGAAAAGTTTCTTTCTTAGAAACGATACCCAACTTTACTTTTTATTCTTCTGTATCTTTTTTCTTCGTTGATCGTAAACTCTCTGGTTAAAATATTTGATACGGTTGATAATACTTTTCTTTCAGAAGTTCGAGTCGTTATTTTTATACAGAAGATTATTGTGGACTCTTCGTTCTTTCTTTATTCAGTAGTTTCGGCATTGTTAAGTAAATACAAAAATGCTTCATCAAATCTGGCGACTAACGTAACAATGTTGTCTTCTTCAGTTTTCACTGTGTAATTTTTTTTTCCTTAGCCAAAATAATTACATCGGATAAATAAATCTATTGTCAAGCAAAGCTTTAGTTGAAAAAACATTAAATTTACTTAAACAAAAGTATTGGTACAATCATACAATTACTTTTCCAATGTGAATCTAGAATTTTTACGTTTTTTCTTCATAAGCATGTCAATTTAAGCAATAGATCGCCCACAGTGATTATTTAATATTGGAATTAAATATAATATATACGCATAAAGTTTATCAACAAAAAAGAGAAATCCATCATGGTTATTTTATTGCCGCGTAGCAAACACATTTGCGTAGCAATAAGTTAGTTTTACTTGAATAGGAGAAAAATACAGAAAAATGGGGTATTTCCTCTTCACCGCCGGTGGTGCTGTTTAAACAGCTCCAGATGTAAAAACTACTGAGTATTCAAATATTAGCTTGTTATGCAATATATGAATAGGCTTTAATATGTTGGTTTTAGAAATTTTCACACTCAACGTTCGTTTTTAAATAATGTAATTTATAAATTTTTAAAAGAAAAATGTAGGACGTTATTATTTTAAGGTTAAATTTAAGTATTTCAACTGAATAATCAATGTTTTACGAAAAAATTGTTTTAATATTCAAAATATTTAAAAAATATCACTGTATCAATTCTTTTACTTTTTCGTTAAACAAATAGTTAAAAATATGTTTGAAAACGTCCCTTAAAAAGAAACGCTACGTACCTTTTGAAATTCAATTTGAAATTCGCGAATTTGCGTAAAATCGAATATATGCATATAAAAAAAGTGCTGGGGAGTTATTTTATTTTCTCGAAACCGCATATACGTATCCAGGACTACTTTTCTCGAAAACACGAATTCGCGTTAAAAATGTGCTTTTCGACTTGCTTTTTAAAGGTGCCGTTTTCACCCTCGGAAAATTCATCTTTCTGCACCAACGGGTACGCGACTGCCTAGGGAGTAAAAAAAGGCATCGAACTCCGGCGAGGACAGAATCCTATACTAGACACATCGAAACGCGTGCGAGCATGGGTGCGCGCGCTCGCGCTCGCGAGTATTTACCAAGTACCTCGTTGAAGGAAATGTAAGAAGAAAAATACAATAGGTTCGAGAATGTACGTACCAGTCTAGTGCGAACAGAGCGATATATAGAGAAGGAAAACACAGGCTAAAAGCAGGATATTCGAAAGACAAAGAGAAGGAGAGAAAAGCGATAAGTTGCAAAAAAAACCTCGGAAAAAGACGAATGAAAGTTGAAAACGCGTATATGTGCAACTGGTCGAGTACGCGCCCGCGTAGAAGCAGCCATGGGAGTGCTTTTAGAGCTGCGGGCGATTCGCAACTTTGCGATTATGTGCGCATATACGCGAGCTGGATTACCCGCGTGTACCCGCTCGAGTCTATACGTCGATGGTTTTTTTCCCTCTCACGGAGTATTGCCACCGCGCGACGTATCTCGCGATTTTCACTATCGAACTTTTGTTATACCTTTTTCTTCATTTTTTATTTTTCACCTAGAATTTTTGCACGCGACATGGGGGCGTGATTTTGGGTAAATTCGAGTATCATCCCGAGGTGATTGCTATTGCTATAATTAGCATTTATAAGTATAGCATTTTTTAATATCCTCGTGAAACATTAGACAACGTATGTATTCAGTTGATTAAATAAAAATTGTATATTTTATTACAAATAAAATAAATCGCCTTTTCCAATGATCTCATATTTTATCATGTGAAATTAGTTGAAAAGTAGTTAGAAACTTATTTTATAGTCGAAAAATGTACATTTCTACAAGGGTCAAATAATCGCTTAATCGGTCACATCTATTAGTTCATTGATCTAGAAAATAGTATGAATGAAATACTAGTTAGTGATTACTTTTAATTCGTCTATAAACTTGTAATAAAATTATTATTGATTTATGTGTAACGATAAATCATAGCTGCTTGTCCCCCGTAAAATAAATTGATTTATGCGTAAAATTTTGAATGTATTTAAAACTTTAAAACACTTACCTGAAAATTCATTGATTTATTCATTAATTATGAAAATGGCTATAATTAATTATATAATACATAAAAAGTTACGGATTAAGCTATTAAAATATCGTTTAAATTTTAGTTAAAATGTCGTTTATGAAATTGCATATATAAGTACCTTACGAAAGTTTTTCTCGCGTTTGATCAAAAATATAATTAATAGATTAATTCTCAGTAAACAAGTTGTAAAATTCCACGTTAAGTTTGTACAGGGACAGTATTTTTTTGTTATCAGGAAATTCGAGCGAAAGCGAGTATTATAAGCCAAGAGATTACTACAAAATCCCAAAATATCAAATACGCGGACATTAAGGGGGAAAAGCAACGAATGGGCAGACCTTACTGAAACGTCAGAAAATGTCACCGGGGTTCATACAATCAATTACTCTGCTGGGGGTAACTCGAGCCACTGTCGTTATGCCGTTCTCCATAAGTTATATTTTTATTGTTACGCCGCGATAACACAGATACTCGCAAACTTCATCATTTCATTTCACCAGAAATCCAATTACATCTTTATAAGGTTAATTCTTTATCCAATCATTATTAGAATTAATAAAATTTCGTATTAATATACCTTTCGAGCTTAAGGGATTTTGTACCAATTTGATATATTAATTTGTTTTGAATTATGTGACGTACACATAGGGAGGGGATGGCATACATCATCGCTTTTTATATACAATCCGACATAAAATGCAATTATTTAAAACTTGTATTTTTAGATCTACTAACACAATTATGTATTGCTATTGCTTTTCCTTAAAGAATTTAAGTTTTGAAAAACCACATATCATCATAACACAAACACTTTCGTTTTAGTAAATATTCCATTTGCAACGATTAATTAACAATTCTTTTTAGTAAAAACTTTGAAAGATCTAATATCCAATAGAAAGGTTTAGGTTTAAAATTTGTATGATAATATCTCTAATTGAGTAAAGATTGGAAGAAGATTTATGCGATGATTTGTGTAGAATAACAATTCGCACACGTCTAATAAATTCCTAATGTTCTTGATATCTCTTCTTAAGAAGAATAGTTGGTGCAAGCGTGCATTCCCGCAGCTGTTATCTCGAGTCTCTTGAAAAAACAAAAGGTTAAATACTCGAGCGACGTACCGTACAAATAATCCAGACCTGAGTGCGAAAAAAGGCAAGTTTTCGGAGAAAAGAGAAGGTAAAGTAGGTAGATAGAAAGACAGAAAGGAAGAAAGAGGTGAAAGGAACACAAGAAGAAGAAGAAGAAGAAGAAGAAGAAGAAGAAGAAGAAGAAGAAGAAGAAGAAGAAGAAGAAGAAGAAGAAGAAGAAGAAGAAGAAGTGGAAGAAGGTGGTACGAAAAATCCAGGAACAAGTGAATAAAACGAGCGCCGTGGGACGACACCCGGGGAAAGCATCGTGGCCCGCGACAAATGGACACAAAAGGAATCCCAAAACACGTTGAGATTCCGAGGGTGCCCGGGCGCACGCTCGCGCTTGCGATAATAATAAAGGAAGGGTAAAGAGGCGAAGAAAGCCAACGGGGCCCTCGCAAGGAATTAATCTTCAAAGGGCTGGGCCCACGGAGACCATACCGTCTCTATTTTTTTCCCTCCCCGAATCTCGCATTGTTTTTTTTCCTCGAGACAGGAGGGAATATTAAGGCGCGAAATGCGCCACAAAAGACGGAACTCGCGTCTCTCTTTTTCTCATTCTCTTTTTTTGCACAGATGCGCGCACAGGCATTTCCTTCGAGTAAAGTCGACGACGACGACGACGACGACGACGAGGAGGAGGACGACGACGACCCTCGGTGTCCCTTGGGAATGAGCGCGGAGATTCATGACGATGAGCTCGGTCTTTTATAGGAGGCGCGACGAACCATTTGTCTGCGAGGGGATGCGCGATTTCCGTCCGATGACCCCGTGTGCGTGCTAGCCCCCGTGGAGGGAGTTAAGCGAATTACGCTAGCGCCCTGTTTTAAGGAGGTATCAATCTGGGGGTTATTAGCGCACAGGGGATGAGGGATGGATTTGGCTCGGATGAGCCTCGCGAACCGTGACCAAAGTGTCTTCGAGCTCGTTTCTTCTTACCTCTCTTGGGTTTTATGACTAGTGCTACCACTGCTCTCTCTCTCTCTCTCTCTCTCTCTCTCTCTCTCTCTCTCACTCTTTCTCTCTCTATCTTTCTCTCGATATACCTTGATTTATTAAGTATACGAATTTCCTTTTTTTCTGCTTAATTCCACTCCATACTTTATGTGATTCGATTCGATTTACAAAGTTTAAAATAATTATATACCCCAGCTCCACTTACATCTACATTCATAAATATCAGTACCATTAATCAAATTAATAATTTTTTTATTCATCTAAAAAGCAAAATACAATCAATAACAATTTTTCAACTTGGAAATAAAAGTGTATCATATTCCGGTGGATTTTGCCGATTTTATTTTATTAATACCTATAATGGTAAAATAAATATTAATAACATAAAAAGTCAATTCAATGAACGATTTACTTGGTTCGGTTCCCCTATATAAGAAGCGTTCGGGTCATGCTTGAGATTTTATGTTTCCTCAATTTTCCCTTCCTCCTTTATTTTTTGTTTCTCGAAGGGAATCATTTATTCCGTAGGGGGGAGAGTTGCTCGGTCGTTTGATTAATGATGAGAAGTTCTGTATTTCGGGTATAGGTTTACGTATCCTGCAACCACATTAGTGTATTGAAAAAGAAATTGCATTATGAACGATTTTGCTTGTACCTATAATGTACGAACCATTTTACGAACAAAGCACGTGAACTCGAACGTAAATTTCAATTGTGCTTCTCATTCCGTGTGTAACAAGAAATTTAATAAACTACGGAGTAATTCTACTTTGATATATCGATATTAATTACGTGAATTCGTGATGTACATGCATACACCTATGATACCTATGCGCAATACCATTAATTTATTTATTTACTTGAAATACATTATTCTATATCGATAAGTATAAAAAACTATTCATTGCAGACATTATCACCAAGTAGATGAAAAATGTGACTTAAAAGTTTTTTTATAGATTTTTTTAACGTACTTAGTAGTGCAGATAGTAAAAATGTTTATTTTAACTTTATCTTATTAAAACCGGAAATTTACGTTTTTATAGCTTATGACGTGTTAACCTAGTAATACCCGAGTGTCACACCTTTGGGTCATGGATTTTGATAAAACCCAAGAGATATTTTCTGACACCGATAAATTAAATCAGTTATACTCAAGTTTATATCAGGGAGCTTCCGCTATTTTCGCAGAAACAAATTGTTTTAATATTTCCCTTGTATTTAATCGTAAATTGTATAAAGTGTAAATTACAACTTTGAGTACTCGAATGTGTTCGATAACATATTTAAAATAGAAAAAACAATTGCATTCAAATTATATAAGAGTGAATGGTAAAACTTTTACATTAAAATGGCGAACATTATTGAAAGTGTATGCGGGTGCGTGCTACTTCATAATCATTATGTAAATCGACAATTATAAATACATGGTTCAAATTATGGATTATAAATGTTTATTAAACTATACTAGTTATCAATTAGTACAGGTACTTTTTTGAAAAATCATTGAAACTACATTGTTAACAATAAAAAAATTTTTAACTGATACTTTAAATACTCTTTTTAAAAATTTACTGACGTATGCCATATAAATCATAAATCCACGATAATTTCCCCATATCCCTCTAAAAAAAAAAAAATAAAAAAATAGGAATATCCGAGCTTCGTCCAAATTATATTCCTAACTCCGGTGTCAGTCAGCGGCAACGTCGACGGATTAACTCGGTGCAGCGCTAAAACAGAGAGGAAAAATCGATGCTGCGCAATCTGTCGGTCCTCCGCCCTCCCTATTTATAAAAAAAACCGGGCGCATAAGGGCCGATACACAGCTATTCAGGAGCTCGTGCCTCCGGAAGAACCTCCCTCTTTTTTTTTTGCACCCTCTCCCCCCTCCTAATTGGATGATCCCCTGGTGCAAGGGATCGACTCATTCGGACGTCATTCAGCCGAATGTCGACGCCTCGCTTCCTCCTTTGCCCCCGTTCTTTCTCTTTCGTGCGCGTAGAGTATCACTCACTTTTTTTTCATTCTTTCATTGCTCTTTTTTATTTAGACGGGAATCTAAGGACCAAGTGGACGTGCATGGGTGCAGCTCAATATATAAGAGCGAAAAGCAGAGGGTTTCAATCTGTTGCACTTTATGAAAATCGTTTCTTTGGAGACCAAAAAAGCTAATTGATGTGGATGCGCGAGAAAATCTTCTCGTTGAGACTTTTGTTTTCGTTTATAACGATATTATTCGTTTTCCCCGATTATGGCACGTTGAAGTTCCTTTGAAATTTTTGTTTATATTAAAAAATTCTTTCTCATTCCAAATGGAATTATCATCTAACTTTTTTGTTGGGTGTGTTTTTGAAATTAAAATAATTATGAATTGAATTAATAATGGCGAATAAGAAAAGATGTTAGATGTATTTTTTTCAATAATTATAACGTAAATATATAACTACATTTTCAATACACGCGGAAGATATAGATGCGTAATTAAAAATATTTAAAAAATTTTTTTTTACTTTTGATTAAATACATTGATAAATGAGTTTTCAAAACATTTAATATTTCTTCGGTAGTTTTTTTGATTTATACAATAATTACTGAAGTTAGTGTAACAAATGGCAATATTGCAGTTAATTGTAGTTCTGACAATAATAAATGAATGGTAGCAATCATGTTGAATTTCGAGCAGTAATGTATTTTACCCTCACTGTTTTGTACAATTATTTGTACAACATCTATTAAAGTGATTAGAAATAGATTGTTATTAATAAATCCAGTTTAAAATTTGTACTTACAATAAAAGTTTTTCCGTACTTTACTGAAGATTTACAAACTCATTCAAAAAAACTCATTATATAGAATCTCTTTAATCTCACGAAAATTAGTATTTATATATTAATAATTAAAATTGATAGAGTGATAATGTATATAATTAAGAATAAAACAACTGTTTGATGTAATAAAACTAAATCAAGTGCTTATTCCTTGTAGTTAATTGTTTTATTTGAATAATCTACTTTATTGTATAGGTATATGAGCTAAGAGTTATTACATATGCCAAAACAAGTGTGATGCAAACATTCGGACAATGTTAAACTTTCATAAACTCATGGCGGTGTATGCTAATTCCGTGTTGGACATACATTAAAATGTGTTAGCTTCATCTAAAGTGATGCAAGTACATTCATTTCATTTAATATTACACGAACCAATGTTAATTTTTGAGAAGAAAAATCTATATGCTAATGCATACGCTTGACTGTGAATTACTATATACACTTGCTACTATAAGTACTACAATAAAACAAGTTGTTTTGTGAATGTATATCGCGTTCTGTTATTAATAATGTGTTTATTTAAATCAATGAAATAATTGATAGTAAAGATACGCTAAAAGTATGAAGACACAATTCAATCATTATTATAATTAATTATTATTTACATTATTTATTAATTTATTCTAAATACAAAAAACTTACACTAAATTGCATTCAAAAACAATTAAATACGTACGTTAAGCCAGAGATCGGTGAGTATTTGACCCCATTTTCCGAGCCATTTTCTGTACTCATACTTGTTTTATAATTTTCTGTAAAACAATTCAAAATAGAAAAAGCATATACAAGCAAATAGTCGATACTTGTCAGATAAAAGCATTTTTAAAAAGTATTAAAAAAAATTCTTTGATTTCTCGGTATTTAAGGCCAAATTTGTGGAATTGTTTAAGATACAGTCTAATTGATCACCGAAACACATGTTTATATACATTATGCAGTATAGAAAATGTTTAATCAAGTATGACGCGTCACTGCCACCGCGTCAGTTTGAAAATTTTTAATGTAATAGTACAATTTTTAATTGTACACTGATACATTGATGTACATGCTTTGTTATTTGTAACACAACAACATGCGAATGTTACTTCCCTTCCATTCGAAACTTGAATTATACTTTATAATTTAGCTAGTCTATTTCATTCGAAAACATTGACAGCGTGGTCGGAAACTTTTCATGATAGACTATGTAATGCCACTTTGAAATTCATTAACAAAATATAAAACGCATTTTATTCAACATAAATATTTAAATCGTCACATAATCCCGAGCAGTGCCTTTACCCCCAAAAAAAGAAGAGTCCCCCGCTAACGATTCACCTCGAGAGCAGCGGATAAGTACGGTAAACCCCACCTGCGAGTAAATGCACATTCAACCTGCGAATAAATCCCCCGTTGATCGATCCTCCCCTAAATAATTCAAAACTTATAAATCGCAACCCGCGGTATCCTTCTCGGATGGGCATAAAAGAGCCGGTAGAGAAAAAAATATAGAGACGGAAGAAGGGAGAATGAAAATCGCGTCTGGATAAACCGGAAGCGGCCTATCGAGAACATCGGATCGTTTCCCCCGTGACGATATACATCTCTAAGAACCCAGGCGTCATCATCGAGCGTCAATACAGCTCGTAATACCTCCGAAGGATCATTACGACGGCACCGAACAGATTCTCTCACTCGCGCTTTTTAGACATTTCATACATATACGTGCGTGTGTATATGGCAGTATATATGCACACGAGCGCGGGAGTGCGGGAAACTCCTCTGAAGAGGGGAGTACGGGGGATAGAGAGGCCTTTTTGCGTTTTCACGTTTTGCTTTAACGCTAGAACCGGAGCCCGAGGCCCTGACTAACGATGCCATTGTCAGCGCTCGAGCCATTATGCGCATCCTGCACCCACCGGGTTTCCACCTCTCGCGCTTTCTTTTTCCCCGGGATTCGCGCTCGTCGATTGCTGTCTCCGCGCTTCGGTGAGAAAGACTACGGGGTGGAGAGAGCGCATGAGAGACCAAATCAGAGAGGGAGACAGACAGACATTTATACATATATATACCCGGCGAATATAAAACAAATTATCGATTGTCTCTCTCAACGTTCTGGTGATGTACCCACGGTGCTCTCGATCTATATATCTCGAAGGTTTGGCGTTGGGCACGCGTCTATTTTCTTTGCTGTGGCATCGATGCTAAAATTGAAGGAGACACTCGATGAAAGTGGCTAAACTTTTATTATAGGATGAATTGTTCATTATCAAGATTGTTTATATTGGACTTTACCCTACTGATTGCTGATTAAATATGTATTGATCAAACTATGCGATATTGTTTTCATCAAATTCTTTGTCACCCTGGTAGAAAATTGAGCCTATTTCTGGTCAGAATTTCTGGTAAAAATTTTTGAAAATTAGATAATGTTAGAAATCCTTTTCAGAAAATTTGCAGAATTTCTAGATATACACCAATTTAACATGTGTTGACCAGAAATTCTGGTCAGAATCTGCGCTATTTTCTGCCAGGGCAGTTATTTTTCTTCATTTCGAAAGATCTCTCGTAGAGCATAAACATTTTGGTTCGATTCGAATTATTTTATATTTAAAAGTAATTCATTAGTAATTCCGAAAATGACGTTTCAAATTTTCCGTACATTACGCAGTTGTTGATGCACTTGAATGTTAATTCCAACTATTCTTAAAACAACACAATTGCGCATAATCTAAAATCTGGTAATCGGAAAGAGTAGTAAACTCGTATCGGAATATGTACGAGGAAAGCCAATGAATGACCTAGAAAATTAATGTTTGAATAAATCAATTGAAAATGATTGAGGTATAGAGGTATATAGCTAGCTTACAGCGTATAGTTACACGGATATTCCATCTGCGCCATCTGCAGGATCTTATGTAATAAATTACTTTAATTCGTGACGATGTTTCTAAGGTTGGACACAATGATTTTTGTTTTTATAAAAACACGTATGCGGAGGAAAGTGTATTAGCGTGTACTGTATAAGTATTTGGAAAAACGATAAGTGCCGATGCCTCCACGTGAAATAAACATATATATAACAAAAATCTGCAAAGGTGTCCAAACTTTTATAAAAATTTTTCATTTAAATAACAATACATACCTGATTATTTAATCAGGGAGGCTCAATTTCAGGAACAGGGAGAGGGTAAAATACCGAAATACCTGCAGAACGGTACTCTATATATATACGTCGAGTAACGCACGGCATTTCGGAGTTTGTCGAGGTGAATTCCGTGACTCTGGATGCTCGATCGGACAGAAAGAGCATCGATTAATCTATCCACAGACTCCGAGTCCTAAAGGATAGATTGCCTTGCAATTGCTACCTCAAGGATTATTTTGATATCATTAACTTTATAGTATAAAAGCATCTTGGATTCATAAATATTTATTTACTATTACATATTATCGAATATTCATGATTATTTTAATTATTTATTTCGTCTAATATAATGAACAAAGGTTTTTATTTAAAAATCAAATTTATAATTTATACGAATACGAATATATTTATTGAAATATATGAAATTCGAATAATAGGACATTATGAACTATATTTTATGAATCGTTAACAAATATCATAAATAATTTAAACTCACTTCTTTTTATAAATGTAATAATAATAATGACATTTATTTTTTACTGTATTCTAAATTATCAGAAACTATTTCCATGTAGAAAATAATATAACTAACAAAGAATGTATAAGTTAAGTTTACAGAGAATATGAACAAATATGGATAGATTCTTCAAAATAGTATCAAAATCAATTGAGAATTCTAATTTTTTCCATTTAAGATTGTATATTTTTATTTAAAATATAAAAATATACCAAAATTCTCAAAATGGA
This sequence comes from Theocolax elegans, assembly GCA_026168455.1. Taxonomy (NCBI): domain Eukaryota; kingdom Metazoa; phylum Arthropoda; class Insecta; order Hymenoptera; family Cerocephalidae; genus Theocolax; species Theocolax elegans. The sequence goes on from CM047427.1 coordinate 62,808,165, forward strand.
GAGTTTAACCGTAGAGTTACATAGTTCCTGCAGTACGAAAAAAAGAGAAGAAATAAATAATAAATGAACGCAGAACGTATGTAGATTAAGTAATTGTGTTCAAAATATTTAATCAATTTGATAAAAATGGTTTTTAGGAACAAAGCCTTAAAAAATTAAAGGCGATTCAATATTGCAGATGATTATCAAAGCAAGAAATATCCGCTTCCGGAGATTACGTACTTTCCTTGTAAGTGTAATGATAGCTAATTATACAATATACTACAGGTAAATATGGTTAGTGTTTAAATCAGCAACTAAATAGGTAATGCTGTTACTTTTATGATGTAGAAAGCAAAATAACAAAATAACGAATCTTTCTAATAAATGGTCTTTTTGGTATCGCCATCAAAACATTAAAAAATAATATTATTTAGTTAAATGAAACCTCAATTAATCACTTAAATGATCACTTATAGAAACGTATCTACGAACGGAATATATTCTATTGAACGTGCACGAAATGTCAATAGTGTAGGGATTATATAATATAACCTGCAATAATAATCCGTATTAGATAGTTGCATAAGCACACGGATCCATGCCTATTCAGTCAAAATAAGGGGAGAGTTTTAGGATAAAGAATGTAAAAATAGGTGAGAAAAAGACGGTAGGCAAGTATTTGATAGACTTGTGTTGAAGGAACGCGTATCTCCGATTTCAACAGTAGTCGCGTGAGCTTCTTTCTTTCTTCCTCTCGGTTTTCCTTTCTGTTCGTACCTCTCCAGCTCTCTACAAGGGGGTACGTACAAGAGAGAAAACGAACACCGTAGATCCGAGCTCGAACGACTCTCTACAATCGTGCAATTTTTCTCTTTTTTCTCTCTCATTCGATGCTCGAACACATCGACAATGTGCTCTCAATGCCGCGGTGAGATCCACTAGAGCACCACTGGAGTATCCGATTTAACGATTGTGTGTTCTGATTTATTTACTTGTATGTTGCCAGAGAGAAGTTATTATGCAATCCCATCGATTTCTTGACGTCACTAGCGCAGGTATACTTTTAAATTTTTCATTTTTTCCCCCGGTTTATCGAAATTCTACTTTAACGCTATTGTTCACTCGAAATTGGTACGTTTTTCACGCAAACGCTTAACCGAGGATAATGTTATTTCATGGCATTTCGGGTAACACGTTTAGAAACTAGATTTAATAATGTAATTCGTTCGTTGATTCATTGTAAACGTACGACTTAAATTAAATAAGAAGAATAATGAGAGGATGCTAACTATTAGGAATGGATTCAGATCTAATTTTAGAGCTGGATAAAGCGAGTTAACCAGGTAATGAAGTTACCTTTGATTGTTACTTGATTAGTTTTCTTAACTTTCAATTGAATAACTCGATGGGAATAAATACAATGGCAACGTGTTATTTTCTTTTTCTCCTACGTTGTTTATTACTACGACTACACTGGAAAATGTCAAGATTTTATCGATTAACTTATTCAGGAAACACTTGGATAATAAGCTGTCGTAGCACTTTTAATGAACTTGATAGCATTGAAATTACCTTTTGTAGAATATAGGGCGAAAACGTTCAATGGTATCCTTAGACTCATTGCACAATACCAATTTCCTTAATTCACAATTGATTACATATAGGTTTAATTAAAAAAGGCTTTAAACCATGCAAATTTTACAGACATCACTCTTGTTGTACGATAGACGTTATACCGGGGTAGTACCATGTTGACCTAAAAATACTTTTACCGAATCGACGTCTAATTTGATTAAATAGAAAAGTATGGACTCAGTATTTTATGGTTAGACAAATCAAACTCTTTTACTCGATTGATTTGAGTAAATTCGATCAAGATTAACTTTATACAAAATCCTATACTATCAGAGCATTAAATAACTTTTTTCTGATTAAATTGTTCATTTTAATATTTTTTTTATGCCGATGGGTATTCTCTATGCACATACTTTTTGTATTAGTATTTATTACAATATATCTTTAATTTAAATGCTTAATTACGAATGAAAAAGTCAAGTTTACTTTACGAATGGAAACGAAATAAAGTTTGAATGTGCATCATGTTATGCAGAGTTATGTTTATTTAAATATGTTCCACTTTTCTTTTTTTAAATAAAAATGTCTACTCGACATTACCATTTCTATTCGTTTTAATTAACATTTGCTTTATATCGTTAGTTCAAAAGTTACCTCGGTTATACCAAAGATATATAAGGTGACAGATGACCTAGTTGAGTGTTTTGAAACTATTTACATGAATGCAATAATGATTCATTTATAAATGTTTTGCCGTTGAAAACGTTTGTTGTCAAATTTAACAAGTACAACACATTTTTTTCATTGATGCTAAGGTACTTTCAATTATTCTAAAAATCAAAATATTATCTTCGTTGTCTTCGATAAAAACTTATTATTCGTTTGAAATGTGAGAAAAATATTAAATATTTGAAATGTTGTAACACTTAAACGTACATTTATTGTTTCACTAAGCTTTAGTGTTATTGAATCAAAGTATTAGATCAAAGTAAAGTGTGTAGCATCAAATTGTTACTATTAATAGTATTACTAACATTTAACAAGCTGAACTTTACATTTCACCATTACGTTATTGTATTTAATTATAAAGTAAACAACATATATATATATTCGTATGTGTTAGAAATTAACTTAGCGCATTATTTAGTATGTAACCAATGCACTACATTATAGACTAATTGCTATCCCTAGTAGAAATATGGCAATTTTAAATGGTTTGAGGTTAGGAATAGCCATGTTATAGATCGTAACTAGACAATTTCTATCCATTGTTTAGAAATACCTAGTTTCTACTTTAAAAATCGTTTCCATTTCTACTAGGGATGTCTACATTAGATTAAATAAATGAAATAATTTTAGTATTTATGGAAACTATTGCAATTTTTATAATGTGGTTTTACCTACTTGAACGACGAAATATCAATAAGCTATTTCCAATATGTAGTAAATTAGATTATGATGTATTCGCATGCATTAAATGTGCATGATCTTTGCTCGAATGTGTCAGTTTAATGTTGCAAGTTTTGTTCGATGTCATAATTTTCTTAAACTACAGGATCGACATTTCTTGATCTCTCTTGCTTCTGACACTTTTTATTGAATTATCGATGCGCATGTAAAATGTATATAGTAATTAAAATAAGTAATCGTATTTATATCTATAAGTTTCGTTTGATTTCATATTAATATATGGATAAACTCAAACTATTGGACTTTACAAAAATTAATTGAGAAATCTTTAGAATAAAAATTTTAATGATCGTTACACGACATTTTCATAATATTTATCTTCGTCGAAATATTTCATTCCCAATAAAATCAAAACCAGACTCGAACTCACCATTAATTAGCATAATTACAGAGCTATAAGCGGCAACAATCGCGACGACGGATAAAATGAAAAGCGAGACAGCTACGGAAAAGATAGTTAGATAGCGAAAGCAAAGGGGATGAGAAGGAAAGAGAGGTGGAAAAATTACTCGGATCTCTTTCGGGGCCAACGTGAGAGAGGAGGTCGCTCTTTATGAATGACAGGTGCCGTTAATGAGGCGAGCTTGGCGCTCGCTTGCGCTTACATTGTTCATTAGTTAATGATACGGAGGTCAGGCTCGATGCTGGGCTCACCGAGATAATAAAAAAGGAGACTCGGAGGAGGTGGAGAAGAAGAAGGTAATTCGCGCGCTGGCTGCGAAAATTCCTGCGCTTCCCTATTGTCGCTTCGGATTATAATTATGGTCGGTTCCATCCCGTCCCTCTCTTTCTCCCCCCCCCCCCTCTCTTTCTCATTCTTTCTCACTTTTTCCCTCGCTTCTCTAACCCAGTTATATTTTTTATTATTTTTTCTGTCTTTTTTTTCTCTCGGTTTATTCGTATGTATATATATACATAAATGCCTCTTCTTCGTCTTTTTTTTTGTTCATCCGGAACGAGGCGTTTCCGTTTTTTTCGTTTCGGGTTCATGGATTGGTCTAATTAGACATTTCGCGAGTGTGAGTAAATATTTTTTTCAAGTTGAAGGAAAGTCGATGTGTGGGCGGATTTTAGTTTTAATTAACTAGTTAATAAATGTGTAATTAATTGTAAACTATGTTAATGTTTTCAGGTTTTGATAGTTGATTTTCGAGTGTTTTCTCGTTGCGGGTTCTAGCGCGAAATGTATAGTATTAATCTCGGTAGAAATTAATTCATGTTGCGAAACTTCAAAAACTTTCGAAAAAGTTATGAATTTTAAGCAACAAGGGAAAATGTTAAAGCGCGAATTACGAAACTTTTTGCAAGTAAATGGAAATTTTTAATAAATGAGTATTATTTTTTGACGCTTCACTTATCTGATTAGAATTAATTAATTTAATCAACTTAATTACTATAACGATGGCTATGTAAACTCTAGATAATATTATAGATTTTAATGAAATTTTTTCATTTCTGAAAAGGTATAATGAAGTACCCACATGAAAAAACATTGAAATAGTTATGTTGAAATAAAATAAATGGCGTAGTAGCGTAACACTTTAAAAAGTAATGTCAACTTTGTTTTTTACAGAATACGTTATTGTGTGTTTATTTTTAATTTTACGATTCTTTTATTATAAGTTTTATCGTAGATGCATGTAAAAATAAGTGTATAGTAAACTAAAACTTATAATGATCGTGAAAATAATCTTTCCGCGTTGAAGGAAGTGTAATGTATAAGGAAAATGTATATTACTTGATAAATTGGTATCTTTGAGAAAAGCACTGTGAATATCGCATTAAAAGCATCAACCAAATTAAAAGAGTTATATAAGTACGGTAATATAAAGCATTATTATATAGGACAAATATCAATTTGAAAATGTAAATTTTTTATTCTTTACCGAAGCTCGAGAATGAATAGTAAGAGTTAACTTTGAAAGTTAAATGAATAAAGTGAATTAAGCTTTACAATATAAGTAACAGAAACAGAACAAGGTCGCATCGAAGTTTCTATATAATTCAGTTTACTTTTCGAGGCGTTATTAGAAAACGATGAAACGAAGATTTCCAATCAAAGCTTTTAGTTCCACTTTTTCCAGACTAATAATTCGTCGAGTCAGCGTCCAATTTTCGAAAGAAAAAGATTCTTTATGTAACGTCAGCGATACATTCACACTTTGAGAAAAAGGGGAAAAAATATTAAAAAATTTCGCACCGTCGCATCTATACAAATTTTCATGTGCCGATTCGAGCTCCAACAAGTAACACCGGACAATTTATCGGAAAAGTGAATATTCCCCAGATAAATATCCGAGTTTTCCGCGCGTAACCAAGTATGCGATATACTATTTTGTTCCCGGCGAAATTTTTTACCAATATGATCGATTCCTTGCCCACGACCGCAGAATCCCAACTACAAAAATTCCGCATTAATTTTTCACGTAGTGCTGTGCAAGTGAGAGAGAGAGAGAGAGAGAGAGAGAGAGAGAGAGAGAGAGAGAGAAGAAAAAATGAGAGCAAATCCCGCCGCGGAATAATTAATTTCCACCATAAATCCCGGTGCTCCCTCCTCCCCTCTTCCACCTTTTTTTAACGTCATATCATTACCAGCTCGTAAAAAATGCAATCGACTGCAGCTCCCCCGAGCACGAAAAAAAAGGTATTCCCTTTCGCGACACTCTCCATCGGGCCAATCGATTCACTTGTGTGCGAACACCCACCCACCTACACCCACACCCACACCCACACACACAGAAAGATAGACAGACGCACACATGCACGTGCACTTATAAAGAGAGGACACGAGCTCGTCAACTCGTCGTCGCGATATCCTAGTTAATCCCCCGGTCGCGCGCACTTTTACCGTCCTTTAAGTGGTCCGTCGAGCTTCGGGCTTTTAGGAAGCTTCTAGCGGTGTAAATTAGTTACGGGTTCGCCCCGTCTCGTTCCCGCTCTCGCTCTCTCTCTCTCTCTCTATGTCGATTAAATCGGGGCGCGAGACTGGATTTTCTACCAGGCGCAGGTAATCTACCGGAAACTGCATGTAGCTAGCCTTCGTTGATTCGACTCCAAATGTGCGGTACTACTACTTGTTTTTTTCTTCTCTCTCTTTTAACGAAATGTGGTTTCACTAGTCTTCAAGCTCATTTACCTCGGTCAATGATGCAGCTCGGATGAAAAAGTGCCGGCGCGGTTTTACGCTGATTTGAATGAATAATCGCTCGATTCGAGCATTTAATTCACTTCGAAGTTGAAATTGCTGCAATTTTCCAAAAGCCCGAGTGCAGCTTTCTTTATTAGAAAAATTAGACGGAATAAATTAATATACTTTCAAATCTTTCGAATGAGCATACCATTCGATGGAGCAATTACTTGAACAAAAAATCCTAATTTAATTCTCTATTGATTATTGATAAAATATTTTTTGGTTTAGACCTAGGTGATAGAAACTGTAACTTATAGTCAAATTCGGGAGAAAGCAGATTTTTAACTTCTATTAAGTAATAAATAAAATTTCAATTTTTTATATTCTTTTTGGCTGAATTTCGTTTGGTAGTTTGTATTGAAGATCCAATTAAAATTAAAATTGCAATAGGTCGAATCAATTAAGTCACTGAATTTCGTTGAAATGGCAATATATTTAAGAGAAGACATTCTGGCAAATGAGAGCTACCTTTTTTATTTATTTTTTAGGTATTATTTTACTTTATAATTCTGCATTTTATCAATTTACAAGCTTGCTGTCGGATATAATTAATAAATTCATTGTATCTAAAATATAGATAGTTTTTATTGGATATACTACTTACAAAAAAACTGTAAAAACAGTCAGATTAGCATTTACTAATAATTTTAGTATTATGGTATTGATACAGATATAACAAACATAGAGGTAACTAAACATTTCATTTAAAGTATAAGTTATTATTTATTATATTATTTTTGTAAAATTTATTATTTACATTATTAATTAACAATTTAACAAGTAATTATCATCATTAAACTAACTGTTCAAACAATAAGGCACTTCATAAAATTAAAAAGTTATTCTATTTATTGTTTCTTAAGTTTTTTTACGTAAATTAATATTATTATAGAAAAGTTTATATTTTCATCTTCTAACTTTGGATTAAAGTATTCAATTTTTACTATTTAAGTACATTTTTGTATCAAATTCTTAAAAATGGCATTTTTCGTTAGTATAGTTTTTATTTTCGTATACGTAATAAAAATGTCATGTGTTATTAATTAATTGAATGAAATATATACAATTTAAGATATTATCGAAACATTAAAATAAATTGTAAAACATATATTTATGTCGATTATACAGCTTCATAAATTTAATTCAACTGCAATAAAAATATAATTCATGTTTACCATATTTTCATACAAAATTTAAACGATTAATAAATTGTATAATGAAATTTAATAGATAATGATTGCATTTAAACTATTAAATGTTTTATTTAATTTTCTTTAATAAGAGCTCAGCAAAAATGATGATAATTCTTTTCTTACTTTTAAAAAGAATGACGTATCATTGAAGACAATCGTTTGGAGTTTATTCATTTAAAATTCACATTTATTATTTTGACATTGATTGATTTTGCTTGAAATAATCCAAATTATATTTTATGTCAGAATATACAATCATTTATTAAATGTAAAGTTTAATAAAAAAAATTGTATGTAAATGTTTAAATCGGGATAGATGTAACATTATTACAATCAATTTGTGTAAAACAATCAGCATACGCATTATGCCTATAATATTATAACAAGTAATACATTTTATAAACTTAATATGATATTTTGTTAACTATAATTTATTACTCAAATTATTTGTAGTACAATTGAATTATTGTAAAGAACACTGTGAACTAAATTTTGGATTTAGAAATTTAATTAATTACTACATTATAAATTAAATTACAAAATAAGAAGGGCAGGATATTTAAATTATAAAATAAGGGACGTAGTATGTCTAAACTAAATAAAATGAATATTCTCATTCTCGTTTACACGAAAAAAACTATATTATAAATACTACAGCAAACAAAGTCACTAAATCTTCGCAAAATTTAATTGAAATATAAAATATAAATGCGATTATTCGTCTAAGACAGTCCAGATATAAATAGTGTGCATCAAAGTTAAACAATTGAACAAATAAATGAAATGTTTTGCTAATCGTCGACATAAAAAATGATTGCGCGCTAACTCAGCAGAACCGACTAATAAAAAAAGAAACAATTTTGATTCTTTCGAAAGAACACATAGCCGTGCCGATGAAAAAAGTGTTGTAAAGCATTTTTGTTTGACGGAACCATAAAAAACTCGCGCCAAAAATGTCATTGATATGTGTGATGGCGCAAAAAAAATCGAGCAAAGCCCAACCGAGCAGAAAAAAAGGAAAAAGAAAAAAAGATATAAGAAGCACTAAAGGGAGAAACTGAAGACACGCATTATTGTTGGTACTCACGTAGCGGTTCAACCTCGTAAAGTGCTTTCATTCTTCGTTGGTCCTAAGCGGTAGTTTCTCGTAACGGGCAAGAGCCAAGACAGGTAGATAGAAGAAAAAGTAGCGCAGCTGGGTTTATAGGTAGTGGATCTCGGATCTCGGATCTCGGGTCTCGGATCTCGCGTGTCCACGAGTTCTCGGACTCCCGGTTGATATCTCGCACACTTCCATCATTATCTTAGTATTAATCTCGATTTCCGTCGATCCTGATCGAACATCCATCTGCGTTTATGAGTGTATCATATAAATGTGTATATACATACACGTATATACATACATACACTTACGTATACATGCGCATATATGCATGTGCATATACATATACATATATATACATATACACATATATACATATATATGCGTATATATGTACGTGTGCATATATATATGTAGATGTATATGTATACGTATGCGTGTATCTACATATGCGTGTACGGATCTACATCTATACGTATATACGTCTATAGATACGTGTACATAGATATATGCGTATACATATACATATACATATATACATTTATTGTTAATTCTTTATTCCTTGTAAAATGCATATCGGCAGGTTGCTCGGAAACGAGCCAACAACGTACACGATACGGTTCTCTCGGTCGAACTGGAAATTCCCCCCTCGCGCCGGGTTGATATAGCCGCCCCCACCCCTACCGCGGGCCGGCACTCTTCCCCTTATGCATCCCCCTCCTCGGACGGTATCCGTCTCTCTCCTTCTCTCGGCTAGTTCTCTCTTTCCCGTGTCTATTGTCTCACTCGCTCGCTCGCTCGCTCTCCATCCCTCCGTTACATCCTTACCCCTCTCTGTCTCTTTAGCAACCCCTGAAGCGCGCGAGGCGTGCGTCAGGACCGAGAGGAGAGATAGAGGGAGAGAGAGAGAGAGAGAGAGAGAGAGAGACGCAGAGAGGCAAAACCTGGGTATACACAACCGTACACACGCAAAGATCCCGGAGTGCCGGTGTGCCGGTGCGTCCGTTCAACACCTTGGCCGCGTCAAGTTTCCTCTGCATAATGCCTATAGACGCGAGAAGCCACGCAGGGTCAAGATGGACCAACGGAATCAACCGCTCGTGAAACGCAAAGTGAAACGAGATCGATGTCCCACCGTACATACGTTTCTACAAATCTGAATTTGACAGGAAGTATGATGGTCGTCTAAGAACCTGGGAATCGAATGATGTTCGATCATTTGATACATTCGATTTATTGTCGACGCGTTGTACTCGACGTATGAAAAAACACGTAACAAATTAGTGTGCAATTGGTTCAATGTGTTTCAAAGCCCTTGAATTGATCATCGATTTGAGGTAAACTAGCGGCAAACCTCCCGAATTATCGATTTTATACTCACCGAGTTATTTAGTCATTTTAGATTCTCCGTTGATTCGTTCATTATTTACATAATTGCAAATTAGATACCACTGCCAGGATACTGAATACTGATCACATATTAATTATTAAGAACATTGCCCAGCCTAACGCAATACTTTCAATATACTTTCAATATACTACTTCATTATCGATCGAGAGTATTATTTTGCGATCGAATTGATTCTATATCGATATTGATTCAAAATATCAATCAATGGAAAAATAATTTACAACTCTTGGAAAAAAGCGTAATTTATCTGAAAAAATGAAAATCATTCGCTTAAGCAATACTCATTCATCATTCTACTCCCTCTTATAATTCTAAATTCACAATGCCGCAACCTCCCTAGTACATTCAATCATGAAATCTGTGGTGTCATGATCACTTTATTTTCTTAATAGCTACGTTAACCAATTCCAACAACCTCTTCAATTTCAGTAGATAAGTTTGCAAACAAAAAATTTTTTACTTTGAAACATTAACAGTATTTACAAGATTTACGAAAAAAATCTATTGCTTCCTTGTAGAGAAAGCTTTGTAATAGAATAAAGTTTTCAGATTTGTTGAAAATAAAAACTTGTTAGAAGTATGTTTTGACATGTCTATAGAGTCCAAATCATGTGTTTTTAGAAAATATCTGTATAGATGTGTGTGTGTGTGTGTATGCGTTGGTACGTATCTCTCATATTTTTTTAACTACTATAACGACATCGCTCGGATTGAGCATGAAGTTTTCTTTTCGATTTTCGAATTCGGGAATACAATTGTTTTTGGATCTATAGATTTATTTTTGTTTTTTAACGCGTTTTGATCTGTAAAAAACTTAGTTTTGAAAATTTTGAAAGTTGCTGATGATAATTTTTAAGTATCCCTATCGATTAGTTTTTATAAAAAAAACCGAATAAATTGTGTTCTCTATGGCAAACATTTTTGGGCTGTTTTTAATCCACTTTAAATTTTGGAAAAACGTAGTTTTGATGGTATAACGATGCTTATATTTTTTCACTTAAAAAGATTTGTAATTTTTTAAATAAATGAGTAATAAATATTTTTAATAAAATGTTTTATTAATAGGGCTTGTATTGTGTTAAAATTTCAGAATATATTTCATTATGAGGTTCTTAAGAAAAATTTATATTTCGTAGTAAAGTATACTTCTTAATAGGCATCTATATCTATAGTTTTATTAAAACTTGTCACAAATAAATTTTGAAGTATATACAATATCTGAATGCTATTGTTTGGTAGATAATTTTTGAAAAATGCATTCATTTGTATGAAAACAGATGGACTTCAAAATCAATATACTTCTCTATTTTTTAAGATCATATTTAATTTTTAACAATGTCTACAAATTTTTAGAACATTTTTTAGGAATAATAATTTTTATGTTTAATTATTATGAAAAATAAGCATGTGTAAATAATTTTCATAATTTAGATCGGATTAATTAAATTTCTTAATTCAAATTCAATTAGTGCAGCTATATTGGTCGGTAACTCCAATTCTTATGGAAACAACTTGCTTCGATATTTTCTTTATGATTCTTGGCATCGATGGATGAGATTTCAAAATAATAAGTATTTTTATTAGAATAATACGTATAAGTATTATTTTATTATTTTATACATGAATAATATTATTTATTTGACATTATTTTTATTTTGAGTTTAAGAAGCAATGAACAGTCAAACACGTTTTTAAAATATATAAGTGAAATTTTCATCATTGCGTTGAAACACTATTTATTGATCATTCTTTAAAAAACTTAGTAAATGTTTAGAAAATAATTTATTTTGTTTGTTTAAATTGACATTGTCAAGTTATAATAAAAATCTAACATTTACGTCATTATACTTTTTTTATCAAAAAAGTGTCGACCGGAAAACGAATTTTTCATTTATTTATTAATTTAAATTGTAATTTAAATTTGTGTATCCTCAAGTCAATGTAAATCCATTATAATGTCTTTACAACACAAACATTGTTAGAATAAAATCTATTACTTCTGAAGTAATTAATAATTGAAATGAAATTATAATATTCGCAAAATTTAAGGTCTTTTATGTGAATACAAACATCAATGCAACTAATATTAATAAGCGTAAAAAAGGCAAATTTAATTCTTTTGAAGTCTCAATAGCCTAAATTTGGTTTTATTGTCCACTGGGATCCCTTTATGCAATGATGTCTACTTGGCAACTTCACAAACTTTACAAACTTTCAAAGTATATGTACTGATACACCAGTAGAAATCACTAGTTCGATAAGTTTCGTCTGCCCTAATTCAACTCATACGATATGTTTTACATATTTTATTTTGAAGTAGCAATTTTAGATTTTACAACATTAATGACGCGTATCTAGTGTAAAAAGTAGACTATGACAAATTGGATACCTAAAAATATTTTATAAAATTCTCTCGATATATGTTTCGTAATAGAAAAACCTTGGACAAAACAAAAAATATAAAAGTAATTGAGCACCGTTGAACGGTTGGTTAATGGGTTTAAAGCAAACAATTAACTCATCTCGGCGCAATTACATACACTTCAATCATAAATTTTCTCCGCGGTCGGTCTCGCGCTGACAGATAGATAAATATACGCTGGCGAAAGGGAAAGAAAAATCGTGCCAGCCGCTCGGTAGAAGCCAAAGGGGTGACGGGAATCGTGATCGGGGTAAAAGTTTACTGGAGCGTGTACTCCTCTTTCTTTCCTCGTCGTACAAGAGAGGACCTTATCATCGTTGGCTCTACTTCCTCGTCGTATACCGCGACCAGAGATATGTCCAAGGGACTTCAAGAGTCCGTGTCCACTTTGCGCTTTAGCGCATAAGAGCTTGAATGTTACCGTATGTGCGCGCGCCTTACTATATACATCAGAGTAGATCGGGATGCGATGCATGAGGCGAAAATTGAACGATGACAGATGCGTACTACTCATTTTTTTCTTTATACTATTTTCAAATCTTATTTTTTTTTACCATAACCGTTTGTTATTTTTGCTTTGTAATTATTTTTACTTTTACACCAATTTTTCAATACGGTGAAAAAGTTTTTTTTTAATAGAATATTTATTACTTAGAAGAAGGATAAAAAAATAACCGAATGAATACAATAACTTTCACGAAATTATTAATTTTCTACGACTCTAATTGAATAAATAATAATAAACAATAGTTTAAGATCAGGGTATGAATGGTAGTACTCGATCACAGAAACGAATACTCTCTTTGATAGATCATTTTTGATAAAATTACAAGTCTTCATCTCAACGTTGATTGCAATATCTCAATTTACATCTTAGAAGTGAAAAGACCCACCATTAACCGAAAACAATATAGGATGAAGTGGAGGAAGATAAAAGAGGACAGCGGAAAATGACGGAGAATGAAGGAGGATCGAATAAAGAAAGGGCTAGTATTATAGGTACTGATATACAGTTATACAGAATGTTGAAGAATGATTCAAAGAGAGGGAGTGTGAAAGCAGAAATGAAGGAAAAATTATAGGGAATGAACAGATGCATGAAACTTTTACTCTATGTAAAACTTTTTATTTTTTCACAAAGATCAATGTAAACAACATATTACCAGCATGTGTAAAATATGATTTAATTGCATAAATTGGAAAAATCTATTAATTTAATAGATTGGATTTATTTTATTCACGATATTGTAATTGCATGTTTTGTTTATCAATTAATCAATTTATTCAGGAGTAAACAAGAATAAATGAATGTGTCTGTAGATATTTTGCAAACTTGTATCGATACAATTTGAGCTTTTAATTTGAACTCACATTCAAGTACACCTATCTCTAATTATCGATTAGTTATAAATTATACAAAAGCCTACGAGGTTGTCTTATAATGCGTCTTCTTACGTATCTTAAAATTAAGAGACATCTCTTAAAATTACAACAAAATTTACCACATCGTTCCGTAATGCTTCCTTGGATGATATATATTTATAAATATTCTTAATTTATTCTAATTATTTATTATTATAATATTCATCAAAAAATACTACAATATAGTATTTTTAAATAAATCGACAAATAATTTATCTTGTCAATTGTTTGAATAAAAAACAATTATTTTAAAAATAAATAAATTTATAGAGAGTTTGAGAGAATTTACAGCTAGCTGCCAATAGGTGTTTTGATGTAAATGTTAATCAGTTAACATCCGAGAGCTTAAAATCTGGGCGATAATTTTTTTGTCGAATGTTAATAATCCATTAGGAAAAAGTAGGTCAATTAGAGTAAAATATGTGAGCGCTTTTAAGAGTCAAGACGAGTGATGAAAGTTTGATAAGGTCAGTAAAAATAATAGGATGTAATAGGATCGGAGTTGAGTAAGAATGCAAATGAAGCATCGGTAATAGAGTTCGTTGATCTTAATCGAAAAAGCAGGAAAAGCCTATTGTTAATCAAAGAGCGTATCACCGGGTCCTAACCCCACATCGGCGCGGAGCCACCAACCCATGGATTAAACACGATGTCAGGGATATAATTACCAAGGTGATATTCCCAGTGGGTGTCCGGCGAAACAAAAACACCGCGATGTCCAAACTCGAAACTCTCGAAAGAGAATAGGTCAGCGCGAGTATATACGCAACGCGGGTTAAGGAAGCGAGAAGAAGAAGGAGGTGAATGTCTGCAGGGAGGGTTGTGGTAGAGGTAGGGAGTGGAACCCGTGGGTCGCCTGGCGGAGAGGGGACGGGGGTGGAGTGGGGGTCAAAGCGGGTGCGATATACTTAATGAAAATGAGAGAAAGCCAAACGGGAATGACAAAACGCTCGAGGGAGAGAGCGAGTCGCGTGGTCCAAGGCATTCGGCGGCGTCTTCTCCGGAGTAAGCGCGCGGGCGCGCGGGCGCGCGATTTTCACCCCCTCGATTCACCGGAGAGCCGAGGGGGGATGGTGGTAGCTCGCGCGAGCGCGGGGCAGGTCGTCATGACGACGAGACGGCGAGAGGGAGCGAGAGGGAGCGAGAGGGAACGAGAGAGGGAGCGAGAGCGAGGCCGTGAAAAGCCGACGGTGGCATTGATCGCATAGCGGGTTCCATCCTACTCTCGCTCGCTCGCTCGCTCACTCGCATGCTGCGCGGCTCTGTGTGCGTGGACCGACGAATGTGACGCTGGGCGCATTCGAAGCCTCCTTGCACACGGCATGTAAAACCACCGTGTCCTCTCCCTGCGTATCTCGCGCGCGGGTTGCCCACCTCCTGTGCTCCTCTTTTCCTCTCTCCGTCTCTCCCACCCCCCCCTTCTGCAACCTCCCCTCCCCTCCCCATCCCTCTCCGCCGCTCTCTCTCTCTCTCTCCCGCTCCGCTCACTCGTTCCCTCGCGCTTTCTCGATCTCGACGATTTTTTGTCGAGCTCTGCACCCGAGTGCTTTTGGAAAATTATTGTGATCGCTTTCCTACACTGAGAGAAGAATTTATTTATAGTTAACAAATATAATTCAAATATAATTTTTTTGAAAAGTAAATCAAAATTTATTTTGTTCAACAGCCGATTTGTTAACTGTTAACAAACGCATGTTAACCACAACATAACCTATATTCATTGTTACAATTTTCTTATTTGCCCGTATTCAAAATTAGATTTATTAACAGTTAACAAATCCTTTTCTCAGTGTAGCTAAAATTTGCCGCGTCATAACGTTTTCCTAGTTCGCAAGAGCTGGTTCACAAGACCCTCGGTTGTTTTGCCGAAACGATATTGTCATCGTGTATTACTTGATTTACTGGGGAAGTCATGAGCTTTCTGGGGATAGACGTCAATCTCACAGTTATGTTAAAGACCTATCAATTAAAATTAATACCAGTCGGTTCTACAATTAATCTATACTCGAGCTTGTTTATTTCCTAACAAAGTATCAGTGAAAAAATATGTTAATCTGCCCTGATAAATAATCAGATTAAAGATGCGAGAGCATTATTTTGAACACGCTTTATCGCTATTTACGATAATTAATACACACTTACATATCTTACAATTGAGTTACACTTGCTGCTTCATCATCCTATTATTAATTAATATATACAACGTATCTGTCGTACAAAATAATTAACGATGTTGTTATAACTTTTTCAATTGAAGCGCCAGTTTTGATAAAATAAATATTTATTAAATTCTTTATTATAATAATATTGATTTTTAATCCAATTATTGTTCATTTTTTGTTGCAATCTCGAGAGTTTGGAAAAACAGCTTTTTTTTTACATTGCACTTGAAATTGGTTAATGAAACTAAAACGCAGCTGCACGTAACTTTCTCTCAATTCTCACAGGTGTATACCTCTACCTCTACCTATATATGTATATATATACACACCAGCATAAAACTGTTTTTTGTTGTTAATTGAATAATAATGTTCATCGATTACTTTACGTATACCATATCCCACTTCTACTGTAAATAATTAAACTGTTTTCACTCCCTTTGTAATTATCTGTTTTCGTTTCTCTTTCCGTTCTTGTTCGTCAAAACATAGTTTGAACGTGCAATCTACTTACTGGTAAATATTAATTTCTGTAATGAAGCAGTTTACTCACTTTCGAAAGGTTTCTACGGTCTGGGATTTCGATTTATTTAATTTATTTTCATAGTTAACTGTTGCGTACTTCATACATTTCAAATTACACAACTGCATCAACTTTTATTATAATTTTTTTTCAAGTATTTTTTTTTCATATCATACAGTCTGTTATCGAACTCTAATAGTACTTACATTATTTAACACATTCAATGAAAAATGCTTGATATCTGGAATTTCTGAATATTAAATTTTACCTGAACACGTACTGCATGTGAAGCGGAAAGAAAAACTTACAAAAATAGTTTCCAAAAATTATTTCAGCTATTGAATAGTTCCTTACAGTGATAACCCAAAAAATGTAATTATATATACATCAATGACTGAAGTTTTACTTGTCCGTAGAGTGTAAGCTTGATTTAACATCATAAATTTTATGACAAAAATATTATTTAACGAAACTTGTTAATAACAATTAACATAAATATAGACTTGATAAATAACGATAAATTATTAAATATAAGTGTACAGTCGTTATTTGACGTATTTTTTATTGCGATCGTTGTAAACACCGTAAAAAGCAAGGAAAACGAATAATTGTTTGAGAGGAAAGCAGATATAAGTACGTGTAGTTTGCAGAAGAAAAACCTATTTTCACCGATAAGCATATTGCTCTTAGAGGAGTAGCGATTTATGAGCATAGTAGTACGAAAAAGATGGTTCGATCAGATCGAGTGTGTAAAAATCTTAAAGGTCAATATTCCAAACTGATTTATTGCGGGCGTGATTCTGTGGAATTCCCAATGTGCTTGTTTACCATTTTGCTTGGCGCTCAAAGGATCGTTCATTAAGCATATAGAATTTCGGGGTTAGGCCGGAGGGGGAGGAGGTGGGTAAGGGAGGGCTGCACGAGTGAGGAACTGGGTGGTTTGGGGTGGGCAGCAGCGGCAGTGGCAACGGCAACGGCAACGGGGCAGCATCGGGTTCGTTGTACGGGGCTAATGTCTGTGCGCATGAACGTAATATTCTCGCGCGCGCAAAGCGGTATCAGGGCGCGTGCACGCACATTCTCGCGGCCACTGAATGGACCTCTGCGACCGCTGTATTCACCGAAAAGAACCGACTATGTTGATGCTGCGAATTACTCCGCGAATTTTCCTCTGGGTATATAATTCTCCTCCGGTTTCCAACTACACTTTTCGTTCCAACTTCCTAAATACCCTATCTTCCTTTTTCTTCGTGTTTATAGGATATTACACCTACTAATTAGTCTAATTAGTTTATTACTTAAAATACTGTTGCGTGCAATATATATATTGATATTCATTCAATTTTTATGAACGCAAGATCTAACTTTAACGTTGTCACAATTGGGTGGTCAATTAAATATTTTGAGCGCTCTTTTACATTCCAATAAAAGATCAAACGATTGCGGTATTAATTATCGTTAAATCTATATGTTTAGTATTTGATACTAATTTCCTTGTACATATTTTAATTATAATTCGAAAATTATATTGCTTGCCTAAGATTAATATGTCAGTAGTACTTTATTATTAATGCGACATCGATTATATAATTAACTTTCATGTTACTTGATTTTTTTAATTTCAATTATAATTCAGTAAGGCTTTTATTTTTATGATAATGCATCGGTATAAAAATTATTTAGTGAATTTCTATTATTTCTGAAGAGAGAATCTTTATTCGTAGCATCCGACTTGATAATAATAATTTAAAGGCGGATGAAAAATATGGCCTATTGCGGTTAATGTAAGAACGATTTCATAAAAATTAGAAACGTGTTTTTCCATCCAATTTCTACGTACCCAATCTCTTTTTCGTTCTTAGAAATATTTGAGAAAGATTTATTAATTTCAACTACATAATTATAACATTAATTTATGAAAATTACTTTTATAAAGATTTAATTGATACCTTATAAATAATTGCATAATTTGCACCCGACGAATTCCTTCAAATTTTGAAAGGAATAAAATGATCTCAGAAATAATATAAATACAAATCATTTTGTTAAATAATATTTTTACAGACTAACATATATTTTCTTTAAGGTATAATTTATTATGTTTTATGTATGTATTTATTAAACTATTTATTGAACTATATTTATAGTTAATAATTTAAAGGTGAGGTGTATTAAAATCGTAAATCAATACAGAATTTTCAATTTACTAAAAATTAAATGTGTATATAATATCGGTCTCACCGAAAAAAAAAATTATTAAAAAATTGTTTAACAGTATACCTATAGTGTAAAAATTATGTTATTTCACTTCAAACTTTTGAAGAATTTTTATGTTCGTAAAAATTTAATTTCGGTTCATAAAAAAAATCGATAATCACTTAATTAAAAGTTTCACTTTATTGCATTATATCATGTTATTCAATAATTTTACATCCATATTGCAGAAAATAATAGTATTAACCAATTTATATATATATAGGGGAGGAGAAGCTTCATTGAGCACTATTTTTTTGTACATTCTTTTCTAAGCGAATTTGAATTTTTTTTACATTACACCTTGACAAAAAATATTTCAATACCTCTTTGTTTTCGAATTTAAAAATAAGAAAATTACAATGGAGATGAAAAAAAATTATTTTGTTTAATTAACAAAGAGAGTGCATGCTTTCCGGGAAATGGATCTTATCCTAACTTTGGTATGTCTTTTGTAATATAAAAATATGAAGAAAACCGAGTTATTACATGCCAAAGGCCACTTTCACGAAAGTTATTCGACATCTACCACTAATTTCAATGAAAATTATTTCCCCTTTAATCGCTTCGA
The DNA here is from genome assembly GCA_026168455.1 of Theocolax elegans. Taxonomy (NCBI): domain Eukaryota; kingdom Metazoa; phylum Arthropoda; class Insecta; order Hymenoptera; family Cerocephalidae; genus Theocolax; species Theocolax elegans. The sequence continues at coordinate 62,827,438 of CM047427.1, forward strand.
ACTCCAAAACAAATAGAAATAGATACTTACACATAACATAAAGAAAGTTGAGTTCTAGTAGATTCAATTTAAAGAAAGAAGCTTAAATTGTTCAATTTAACCAAAGTTATAAAGGAAATAAGAAATTAAAGAAGTGTAGGTCGAAAGAAACAATTAATATTTATATTAAATTTTGGTTAAAAATTCTTTAATTTCTTATTTTTTTTCATAACTATGCTTTACATTGAGCAATTTGAGCACATCTTCTTGAACGCAAATTTCTTTTAATTTTTCGTTTGAGTTCCTATCAATACTCGTTTTCGAGTTATAAGCGATCAAAGTGGAAGTAATTTTCATTGAAAATATTATTAGATGTCGAATAACTTTCGTCAAAGTGGCCATAGGCAAGTAATGACTTAGCTTTCTTCATATTTTTATATTACAAAAGACATACCAAAGTTAGAGTAAGATTTGTTTCTCGGAGTGCACGCATGCTTGTTAGACCCAAGGCTTGGGCACATTTGATTATTATTCAGGGTTAAGTTAGTCTATTTTTAACAAGTGCTCACAAAACTCATGAAATTCTTTTTATTTGACTTAGAAGATTTACATAAATTAAAGTATAACTAATACATCGTTTATTCAATAAATGCATTAATCAAGGAATCAACTTTTTTTAATTGTTTATTTTTCTAAATAATATTATACCTATAATAGGTCTTCTTAAATATATCCATTTACTCTCGCGATTGACTTTACTTTTTTCTTTGGTCGATCTTCTAAATTATTATTTTCTTTTTCAATGTTTAGAATTGAAATTTTTTATCAATATTTATTTTTTAAAACATTAATATTTTCATAATTTTCGTTTGGATTTTGGATTTTGATTATTTTAATTTCGATATCTTTTCTAATAATTATTTTTTTGACTTGATTTTTATTGCTATTATTTTGCATCTTGGCTTTCTTTGCAAGAGACTCCGTAGTATTAGCTCGTTTAATTTTGTTAATTTAGTTGCAAAATTGCACTACATTAACAAACTTGCAGTGTTCGAAAAGTAATATCTATTACAAATTCTCTGTCGATACTCAAACAAATTCTCTGCCGCTTACCTACCTTACCGACATAATAAAAAACAAACATTGGTAATTAAAAATTGTATCTATAAAGTTTAGTAAATTAGTGCCTGTGATTACTATTGTTTAATTTCGTTAGAATCTGATCTAACAGTGACTTGAGTTAATAGCTATATTTGCGCTTGCTGAACTTAGCCTTACGTTCTTGTTCGATTTTGCCCCAATTGTAGTAAAGAATTTTAAATGCACATGTAACTCTGCTAATAATTGATTTTTAGAGATCAGACGAACGTCAAAACTTTTGTCCGAGCAAATACAATTTATCTGATTATTCTCGGGAATCGCGGTATTCTTTTTTCGCTCAGCAAATGTATTTCTGCTCGATCAAAAGGATCCCAATGTAAAGTGCAAAAATGTTTTATTCACAAATTTATGTCAGAATAAAAATTTGTTCACGTAATAGTAATTTTATATCCTTTCTCTCATATATATGACTAAAAGTTGTTAAGCCATTAAAAGAAGGATTCTAGGTTTAGTTATATATATTTGGTTAATTATTGTCCGAGCATAATGTTTATGTTTATATATTTAACTTACATTCGATTGTAAATTAATTTAACAATGATCGTGTTAAATATTAGATTCCTACTGAGTTGGTATTAGTTAATACTGACATCAAACGTAACGTATTCATAATTAATAGTTTTGTATCAGTCTATACGCATATCCAACCAGCCGCTTAAAACATGCACACGCGTGCTTTTGCATATTATTGAATGTAAGTATGACATTACTGCTATAACATTGACACTATAATCCACTACAATATTAATATTATTACTCAAAATTGACTGAACAATCAGTGTTGTAGTATTACTGTGAGAAAAGACAATTTATAAAAACAATCTATTGCTCCGCTATGTAGTCGACTGTGTAATCACTCGATATTCGTCGATTTCTTTTAGGCAGCAATTTTTTTTATCGCTTCTAACCTTTGTTATACATAAATAAACTTTCTTTTTTCAAATTTTACGTCAATGTGTGTGCACTATAATAAAAAATAAAATATTTAATATTATACACTAGAAATGTAGCTATACACAAATCTGGACCTCTGCTCCGAGTAACAAAGATTAAAGTATATATGGCATCTCTCGAGAATCGAGCGCGCCCTTACCGACTGACGTGTGCTCGCTCGGACGCCCCGGTTTTTACCGACACTTGATGAATGAGATTTTTACACCTGAGTTTTACGCTCTTACAGAGTAAGACGCGTTGTGGCTACTCAAAATTTATTGCGTTTTTTACTACCATTTTTTATTATTACAATTAATTTGCTTTATTATTGAAGAATATCCTGAACCTTATGTACATTCTACATATTCTCAGATTTCTTTTTGCAACGTCTTTTGAACCGGAAATTATTTTTCCAATATTGAGTTCAATTGCAACAATATTCATTGTTATCTGATAGTCTTTTAAAAGTTAGAATTTTTTTATTTTCTATTCCATTTAGAAGTATAGAAACTGTCTTTTCTGCGAGTGCACAAACATATATTTTTATTTTTTAATTAAAATAACTTGAAACTATAAATCAATTATAGATTATGTACAATATAAATAAAGACATTCTTTATGATAAATGCTAAACTTGTAATATAAAAGAACAGTTAAAGACAATATTAAACTCATAACTTCTTTAAGTATAGATTTATTTTCGTCTATACTTAGCGTTCTATATTTGTAACTAAACTACAAATGAGTATAATTTTACTCATAACAATAATTTTACTGTACATTATTTATTTTGCATATATCGGTCAAGTTGATTTAAAATTTTATAGCTTTCATTTTGCGCAAAAAGTAATACTAAAAATATATTTTAGAATGGCGTATTAGCACTGTTTAAAAAATTAAATTTATAAACATTAACACTAAATTAATCGAACTATTTAAATTTAAAATTATAATTATTGGAAATTTGGGAACGTAAATATAAAATAGGAACCGCGCTAGCCTTGGAAAGGTTGCATATCTCGGTGCAATGCCGAGCAGAAAATATATTTTTTATCAAAATTTTAAAAAATCTTTGTTTATAGTTATTTAAGACAGAAATTTTAATCTCGGAGTCTTAAATTGAGATATGTTTAATAAATGTCTTCTTTAAACTCAATTACGAATTAAAATTTGAAAATGATAATAAAATATATGTTTTACTGGATACTTTTATCAAGAATATGTTGTACTCAATTTATTAAAATTGTTGGAGTACAACGATATATACACATATAACATTCCCTCTCTTCGTTAAGATACAAAACTTGACCTGCAGTTTTATGATGACCCACCCAGGAGGTTAAAAGCGAGGACAATATGAAGGAAGCAGTCAGTGCTAAGGAATCGACATAGAAGCGAAGATCACTTATACTATTGTACTTATACATATTTCACTTTGTATCTAGTGTATCAAGTGTTGAATAAATAATTCTTATCAAAATTCAATAAACATTTATTCACTTTAAATACAAATTCTAACAGGTTATGGGCCCAGGCTCGAGACTCTAGTGCAAGTGATATAATTAAAGTGTGAAAAGAACAATAGTGAAAAAGTATATTCCGGATATAATTCGTCTTTTACTAAAGTGAAAAAATCATTGTAAAAATGGCAGATAGTGCAGGATTACGATTTGCTATTCAAAAACTTAATGGTGAAAATTATCCAGTGTGGAGTTATAAAATTGAACTCATGTTAATAAAAGACGATTTATGGACAATAATTAAGGACGACCCGCCAAGCACAGCAACTTCAGAATGGAATAAAAAGGACGATCAAGCGCGTGCAGTAATTGGACTAACAGTAGAAGATAACCAATTAATGCACATCAGGAACGCTACGTCTGCGCGGGCCGCATGGAATGCGCTTAAAGAATATCACCAAAAGGCGACACTTACGAGTAAAGTGCATCTGTTAAAAAGATTGTGTCGTTTAGTGTTAAAAAATGGTGGTGATATGGAAGAGCACATGAATACATTTTCAAATTATGTGACTCAGTTGTCGGCACTCGGTCAAGATTTACCAGATAATTTAGTAGCGGCTTTGTTATTAGGAAGTTTACCAGAGTCATATGATACTCTCGTAACGGCATTAGAGAGTAGGCCCGAAAGCGAGCTTACGTCGCAGTTGGTAAAAAGTAAGCTTATCGACGAATATAAACGTCGAAAAGGAGCTAAGGAAACAAAACGTGACACATACGAAAATGATAGTGCAATGAAGGTACTTCAAAAGGATAATGCGCAAAATAAAGATAATTGTTTTTTCTGCAAAAAGCAGGGGCATTACAAAAATGAATGTTTAAAGTATAAAGCTTGGAAGAAAAAACACCATAAAGCTAATAAAGTGTCAGGAAATTCCCAAGAAAAAGATGCAGAAGATTACGGCTTTCTCACAGTTTCGTCGGATTTAAATTCTGAAAAAGCGTTATTAGGTTGTAAAGGTTGGTTAGTCGATTCAGGAGCGACGAGCCACATGGCAAACACACCAGATTTTTTCAGTAACATGGATCCAAGCAGGAAGGGCCACGTACGCCTAGCAGACGAAGATAAGCTTGCCGAAGTACGAGGTATAGGAAATGGAGTTATAAACTGTATGGTAAAGGATAAGGTACATAAATTGACCATCACTGATGTTCTCTACGTTCCTAAATTAACCTCCAATTTATTGTCCGTGAGAAGATTAACAAAAGAAGGATATCAATTATCTTTCAAAAATAACTGCTGTTCGATTATAAAGAATGGGAAGGTCCAAGCTATCGCAAAATTGTCACCAGAGTTATATACGGTAGAAACGGTCGAGACAGCCTACAGAGCCGATGAGATAATAAACTCAGGTCATAATGAGCATTGCGAACATATGTGGCATAGACGCTTCGGTCATCGAGATTTCAGTGCAATAAACGACTTAGCTCACAAAGGATTAGCCACAGGTATAACAATTAAGAGTTGCAGAAAACAAGAGGTATGTGAATGTTGCTTGAAAGGAAAAATGTCACGTTTACCATTTCCTAAACAATCAAGTAATAAAAGCAGTACTATATTGGAACTTGTGCATACAGATGTCTGCGGACCCTTGCAGACAATTACGCCTAGCAATAAAAGATATATTTTGACGATTATTGACGACTATTCGAGATTTTGCACTGTATATTTTCTGCAATATAAAAGTGAAGCTTCGGAGCGTATAAAGGATTTCATTGAAATGACAAAAACACAATTTGGAAAGAAAATAAAAGTTATACGATCTGACAGAGGAAAAGAATATGTCAATAATGATCTACAATTATATCTTAAGGGTGAAGGAATCAAGACGCAGTTTACTGCTGCCTATTCACCTCAGCAAAATGGTGTTGCCGAGAGAAAAAATAGATCGTTAATTGAAATGGCTCGATGTATGTTATTAGATGCTAATCTAGAGAAAAAATTTTGGGCAGAAGCGGTAAATACGGCGAATTATTTACAAAATAGATTACCCACAAAAGCTACAGATAAGACACCGTACGAACTATGGAATTCAAGGAAACCAGATGTAAAAAATCTACACATTTTTGGCTGCGAAGCATATGTTTTTGTGCATAAAGAACAACGAAGAAAATTAGATGATAAAGCAATTAAAATGATTTTTGTCGGTTATTCAGAGAAATCAAAAGCCTACAGATTCTTAGATAAAGAAACTCACAAATTAAAGATCAGCCGTGATGCAGTTTTTCTCGATAAAATATTCAAAGAAAAATTAAATGAAGATATAATGTATGGTGAGTTAAAAAACATAAGTAAAATTTTAAAGAAAAATCGCGAAAGATTTGATGAAGTCATACAGACAGATTCAATCGAAATATCTTCAGATGAATCAAATGCAGAATATTCATCAACCGAATCAGATTTAGATAATAATTCAGAGCAGGAACCCGACGCAGGTATACAATGTCGACGTTCGCAAAGGGCTAACAGAGGCGTGCCTCCGGATCGGTATATGGCTACTAGTAAACTTAGCAAAGCCGAAGACTATAAACCGAAGAGTATTAAAGAGGCTTTGGCCGGATCTGACAAAGAAGAATGGAGAAAAGCTATTAATGAAGAATTATCATCATTAAATAAAAACAACACGTGGGATATTGTTCAAAAGCCTAATAATGCGAACATTGTTACGTGCAAGTGGGTGTTTAAAGTCAAAAGAAATGCTGATGGGAGTATCGAGAGGTATAAAGCAAGGCTCGTTGCAAGAGGATTCTCTCAAAAATATGGCGTTGATTACGATGAGGTTTTCGCACCTGTAGTACGACAAACGACTTTCCGTATTTTGCTAACCATTGCAGGACAGAAAGGAATGATTGTAAAACATTACGATGCAAAAACTGCTTTTCTCAATGGAGATTTACATGAAACTATTTTTATGCAGCTTCCAGAAGGCATGGAAATTACGGATAAAAATAAAGTGTGTAAATTAAAAAAGGGAATTTACGGATTGAAGCAAGCAGCAAGAGTTTGGCATGACAAACTGAATACAGTACTGAAGAAAAATGCTTTTATACAAAGTAAAACAGACCCTTGTTTATACGTTAAGAAAAATAAAAATGAGGTTATATACGTGATAGTACATGTCGATGATTTTTTAATCGCAGCAAAGGACAAACAAGACATAAAGAAAGTAGCTGATTTTCTAAAAGAAAATTTTGAGTTAACTGATCTAGGAGAATTGAAGCACTATCTTGGAATAGAGATTAGAAAAAATCAAGATGGGATTTATTGTTTAAAGCAATCTAAGTATATAGAAAAGATTTTAAACAGATTTGGACTTCAAGATGCAAAATTATCAAGTATACCGCTTGACCAGGGATATATGAAGACAAGGGATAATAATTCTCCTATGCCAGATAGCGAAAAATATCAGCAATTAATTGGTGCTTTATTATATGTAGCAGTCAATACACGCCCTGACATCGCCGCAAGTGTAACAATTTTAAGTCAACATAATAAACAGCCCACTACCGTTGATTGGCATGAAGTGAAGAGGATTGCCCGATACCTGAAAGGGACAAGTGATTATGAGCTTCAATTAGGTCAAAAGAACGAGCCCACCGGTCTAATTGGATTCGCAGATGCAGACTGGGCCGAGAATAAAAATGACAGAAAATCCAACACGGGTTATATATTTAAATATCACGAAGCTTCAATCAGTTGGGCATGTAGAAAACAAACATGCGTCGCATTATCATCTACAGAAGCGGAGTATATTGCTTTAAGTGAAGCCTCACAAGAAGCAATATGGCTTATCCGATTGCTAAAAGATTTTGGAGATACTTATCAAGAAAATATAACGATATTTGAGGACAATCAGAGTTGCATAAAAATTTTAAGCAATGATAAATTTAGTAATAGAACAAAACATATCGACACTAAGTATCATTTTATTAAAGATCTACAGCAGAAAGGAATCATTGAATATAAATATTGTCCTACAGACCAAATGGCAGCAGATATGCTTACTAAAGCATTAGGAAGAACTAAATTGAAGGTTTTTACAGATATGTGCGGATTATTAAATTAAAATACGCAAAAGAATATCGTTGAGGAAGGGTGTTGGAGTACAACGATATATACACATATAACATTCCCTCTCTTCGTTAAGATACAAAACTTGACCTGCAGTTTTATGATGACCCACCCAGGAGGTTAAAAGCGAGGACAATATGAAGGAAGCAGTCAGTGCTAAGGAATCGACATAGAAGCGAAGATCACTTATACTATTGTACTTATACATATTTCACTTTGTATCTAGTGTATCAAGTGTTGAATAAATAATTCTTATCAAAATTCAATAAACATTTATTCACTTTAAATACAAATTCTAACAAAAATGAAAAATAGAGACAGTCTAACCGCATTGCTGGTAACTAAATTGCACAGCACGCTAATTTCAATATACAATGTGTAATAACCATTATAATATTTTGAAGGAAAAACTCATCGAGGGGTGTTTTAATCAAGACAAAAGAAGCACTGTTGTCGTAAGTAACTGGAATAAAAATTATAAAAATCTGTTTACATCACCGACTCCGGTTAATTTGTTTGGTCTTAATCAATCCATCGTTTTCGGAAGACACAAACGTTTTCAGAAAGTGTACACATTGAATGAAACACATGTAAGAACGAAAGTATATCCCACTACTGGAGTTCTTATAATAACTTCGTCATTGACTATTCTTACAAATACCCTGAAAGACATAAGAGATTCTATATGGTGGAACCACGAAGCAATGTATTTAATAGCTGATAATGATGAAAATAGTAATTGTCTATTGGCTAATGAATTTCTACAGACTTTATGGGCCTTTAATATTCTTAATGCTATATATTTGTGCAAAAAATTAAATCATCACGCCCTGTACAGTTTTAATCCATATACAGACTTTGCTCCAAAATTGTGGAAAAAGATAGAATTGGGTCATTTATCGGGATCTTGGAGATTGTTCGAATTTCTTTTCTGCGAAAATAACCATTATTTTATTTATAACCGTAAGTATTAATATAATATATTTACATGAAATTATAAACCATGTGTCTCTTATACTAAAAATTATTAAAACAAAAATTCATTTTTTCTATATCTAGATTTTCAATATATTTTATATAGACGACTTAATTTCATATTGATTAATATGCATAATAAATAATTTTCATTAACGTATTACAATTACAGTGTAATAATTATCTTCTTTCATTATATATATATATGACGCATTCCACGTGAAGTGGTCCGATCAAAATTTTAAAATGCACCAAATTTTGGGTACATACTGAAAATGTTTATCAGAAAATAGAAAAAAAATTTTAGACACTGGAATCTATTTGTCCAAAAATTATTCTAACCTCAAAAAGTGAATTTTTCCAATTTTTTTTCAACACCAGCTGAGAGTGGCCTGCGATGGCTCGGTCGGTAGGGTATCGGGCTCGTAATCTGGAGGTCCCAGGTTCGATTCCCGGCCCGGCCGATACAAGCACCACTGGCGAATGTATTTTCAACAAGTGCTTTCTTCAACAAGACATCGTATGACCTCCGTCGCTAAATAGCACCGGTTTGGGAGCATAAAAAGAGCGACGTTAAAATAATAAAAAAAAAACACCAGCTGAGTTCACCGCTATTTACTCAAAATCTATCAACTTTTACTATAAAACATTATATGTAACATTCGTTGCTAATTATGTCTAGAATTTATCCTTCTGGGTTAGAATTTCTAATCTCAAGGTCAATGTCACATACAACACATATCAATATTCAACTTGAGAAAAGTGTAAATGCGCCACAATTGATTTTTTATCCAACAGTCTAAAAAGACGCTTGAAGCAATACCTTTTAAATGGTCTATAGCTTTTTTATGGCCTTCAATTCTGTAATGATAATTTAAAGAAACACGATATTTTTCAAAAATTCAAATGGGAATACCATCTTTATTTTTGTAAATTTTTGTCTTTCATTGAATTATCATAACTTTTTGCTTCGAGCTTTTTTTTAGACTGTTGGATAAAAAAAATCAATTGTGGCGCATTCACACTTTTCTCAAGTTGAATATTGATATGTGCTGTATGTGACATTGACCTTGAGATTAGAAATTCTAACCCAGAAGGATAAATTCTAGACATAATTAGCAACGAATGTTACATATAATGTTTTATAGTAAAAGTTGATAGATTTTGAGTTAAATAACGGTGAACTCAGCTGGTGTTGAAAAAAACTTGGAAAAATTCACTTTTTGAGGTTAGAATAATTTTTGGACAAATAGATTCCAGTGTCTAAAATTTTTTTTCTATTTTCTGATAAACATTTTCAGTATGTACCAAAAATTTGGTGCATTTTAAAATTTTGTTCGGACCACTTCAAGTGGAATGCTCCAAATATATATATATACATATATACATACACATCGACTTGAGAAATTCTAGGTTCGTTTTGAACATCTGATTAATTAGCATTTTGTCTTTCTTATGCAATGATTTTTTTTATTTTTTCGATTCATTTCATTTTCTAATTAATGTTTTTTGGTTTCTAAAGAATATTACGTTACCAATTATCCAGCTAGAAACAGATGAATCGTTATAGCTATAAAATACTAATGTCAAATCAAAATAGGTAAAAAATTAACTATTTTTCTGGGACGAAACGTTATTCTTATTGATCTTAGTTCATTTTGAATAATTTCATGACTCATTAATGGGTAAACTATTTTACCAAAATGAACATTACATGATTGGCCTATGTAGTGCGCATATGTCTGCAATACTTACTAAAGATTAAATTTGATTCGCGTGTTTATAATTTTGTAAGACTATCGATAAGAATAAAGAAGTTAATAAAACTTATTGATACACGTAAATAAATCAGCCTAATGTTTATAAATTATTTCTTAATTTACAATAATATTTAATATTTAGATAAATAGACCAAAAGTAAGAGCGCGCGCGGCGGGCCTAGTCAACTCTGGTAAAATAAATACTAGGTTATACTGACACTATTAAATGAGCTTACACATTAAAGAAACTTTTCACAATTAGCGTTATATAGGCTATCTTTTTATAGCTCTTCCCTAGTAATATGGTTATTTTAAATAGACTAATTTCTACGTCATACATATTTAATTTTTATTAATTATTTTTAATTTAACCACAAAAATTCGACATATATAATTTACGAAATAGTGAAAAACTAATGCTTACATATATAAATTATACGTTAAAAATAATACATAATTTTTATGAAAACAGATTCGCAACAATCATTCTGTCAAAATATTTACTATAACAAGATGAAAAATTTAAAAGGATATAATTTAAAGACAGTTCTAGTTAGACACGACGTATTGTATATTTACGACAAAACGAAAATTGGTTGTGATAGATATGTCGGTGCTGATTTTAACATCTTGTGCAAACTATTTACACATTTAAATGCCAGTATTACAACAAAGTTATCCGGTATACATGGATCAATATCCAAGGACGGTAAACCTAGCGGTTTGTTTAAAGATGTCATGGAGGGCATAGTTGATTGTTCCATGTTTGTTTATTTCCAACGTGATTACTGGAAAATGCTAACCTGTCCAATTTATAGTAGTGTTATTAAAATTTTATCATTAAAAAGATCAATGTCTACGTATGAAATTATATCGTTTATATTTGACAGGAAATATACATTTGTTCTACTAATATGTGTACCTTCGATAATACTACTGAAATATATTTTACGGCAATCAATTATTGTAGCTATTTTCGAGTACATTCGCATTTTAACAAACGGATTTAGTATAAAGCAACCATTTGGTATAATAAAGAAACTGCTACTATTAATTGTTATTTTTGCAGCCTTTGGAATCAACTCTTATATACAAAGTCGTTTAAATGTGTTGCACATATTATCAAGAAATATTTCGCATATTGATTCTGCTGAAGATTTAGAAAATTCAAACGTTAAGGTCTATGGATATTCGAGTCATTTAGAATTAATGAATAATATCATACGAAAACGATTTCATCCAATTACTGATAATGAAGAATGCTACAGGCTTCTTATTCAAGACAATCGTATTGTGTGTCTGATGACTGGATCATTATTGCAGAGTTTTGCGAGTAGAAGTATATCGATTCACGTATCGAAAAATAATGTATTGGAAAGAACTGTTTCGTATTTTTGTTCTGAAGATTTGCCGTTGCTTCCAAGATTTAATTGGTTGTTGCTAAGAATGAGCGAAGCTGGTATTATTAAATTAATTTATCAACGTGAGCAATACTACGCTCCCATCGTACATAGGATAATCAACAATTCATCAAGTATAAATATTCAACAACTAATTTTTGGTTTTTATATTTTGTATATTGGTTGGTCAATTGCAAGTTTCACCTTCATCGTTGAAATTTTATATGATACGATTAAAAATTATAATTATAAAGTGTAAATTTGTAATGTACAAATTATTAGTTTATGAAATAACACAAAGTGAGGATGTCCATGAGTAAGGCTAATCTGCCCTACAAAGGAAACGTGCAAAATCATATCCATCATTTAGAACGCAAAAAAATATGTTAGTTTAAAAAAAATCATTCATTTTAGACAGCGTCTAAAAATAACGATGACTATTTCATCAATTTTCAGAAAACTTTCTTAAAAATCATAAAAATAGGAGGCTTTGCACGTTTCTAAATGTATAAATAAAAACTCAAGAGAAAGGTAATTATAACAGCTAACTATATTCATAATTCTATTTCTAGAGCAACATTTCAGGTTTATTCCAGAAACGACAATAAAGAATTGATCCTCTATCTGTCTCACTGCGATTTCGATATCTCTGCACGTTTTTCTCGATTTCAAAAAAATACGCACTTGAATATAACTAAAAATACGACGATTGAAGAAAAGATTGATTCAGAGAGTCATTCCGATCGGCAAAAAAATTACGTAATACAAATTCGAAATTCGGATTCTTCTATTATTAGTTGTGCAAAAAACAACCATTAGCATTAATTATTACGTTTTTATGTAACCAATCGTCAACGTATGCATTAGAAATATAATTATTTAATAAATAATTGCATTTGCAATATGGAGCAAATTCGAAATTGGTGGTAAACGGAGGTAAATGTTCAAGGGATGCACCACCCCCTCAGTGTCTCATTGCGATTTCAATTTCTTTTGCACATTTTCCTCAAATCTAAAATTTTTTTTATTTTTTTCAAATTTTTTATTAACGTGTTAATATCTTCTTTTTTCAATCTTTTGAACATCGGTTTTAGATAATAATTAAAGTATTTTTTAATAAGTGATTAGTGGATAATAGTATAAATATTAAACTTCCTTTTAGCCATCTCAGAAAAATAAAATAACTGCTATTTTTAAAGTAAACAACAATCTAAGAAAAAAAAGCGAGAAGTACCAATTTCTGATCATTAAATTTTCGGTACATATATCACTTTCTAGTTAGGTCTACCAACCAATTATTGATGGTTTAGCCTTTAAACTGATCATAGCAACGTTTAGATTTATGTAAATCTTATTATTTTATTGAAATAATACACTGATCAGAAATTGGTTCACAATCAACAATTGGGTAGCTTACGGTATATGTATACAATTTTGTGTCGTAATTTTCAAAAAGTTCTTGGCGAAATTTTAGTTTTTGCTAAAATTTTACAAATTCTCTTTCTTGCAGAATTGATATGAGCACGGGAAAGGGTTTTCGTTTTAAAATGCAGTAAAAAATATAGTTCACATTGTTTTTAAATTAATTAATCCTAAGTCATATTTGCATTAGATGACAGTTTACTTGATTTTACTATAAAAAACTTTCGTCGTTTCTTTCAAATATTTCACGTTGTTTTATAGTGAATGCACTGTAACATTCATCTAATTTTTAAATTAAAAAATCTACTTTCGCGTTGATTCTTATTGAACACATTGTAATGCATGATTTAAGCTTTCGTACAGAGACAGCTTTACGATATTTTTTATTGTAATAATTAGTGTCTACGTGCATAAATAATATGAGAGAATAACATATGTTTAAAGGTAATCAATAAAATTATGAGTCTCCCAACCATAAAAAAATAATACGTACCGTGTATCGAAATGGATATTTTGAAAAATAACATTATTAACTATATCCTAGTAGAATTTTGACCAAAGGTAGAAAATAGCACATATTTATATTTTCATTTCGCATATTTTCTATATATATTACATATGATTAAAATTAATTATATATTTGTGTGTGTGTATATTATATTTATTGTTTTTGAACAAACATATACATACATAAAAACGAATAATAACATAATATTTGTACAATTATAAACGCAATTTTCAAACTACGTATTGTATATTATTTCTAATTGCAGTGACACACGGAGTTTTCACTGCTATTAATTCAGCTTCTAAATTTACTTATTATTCAAATCTGGTTCAACTCTTCAAGCAAATACATGTTTATCGAAACCAATTACTTAAAAAGTTATATATCTGAATAATATTTTATCGTCGACTAAATATATTTTATGAATCTGGCCAAATTCTGGACGAATAGAGCTAATTGAAACTACTATAATTGTATTTAATTCGTATGGTACACCATTTATTTCAACATGTCGAAGAGTTTTTTATTCTCTGCTTCAGGACAATACTCATAAATAGAATCATCTTTTTCTGTAGGACCGCAAATTATTTCTACATTCTTATAACTGCTGTATTTCATTTGCATGAGATTTTGCTGGTATCTATTAGGAATTGTTTGTAAAACATTTTTCCTACTACAAGTAGATAAAATGGTTGTTTAAACGGGATGTCGGACTCAAGTTACAGAGATCTGCACCTTTCGACATAAAAATTATGTTGGAAATAATGATTTAAACATCTGAAAATATTCATATGGGTAGTTTAAAATAAAAGCCAGGGCATGACCTTTTGATTTTTTAAGAAAAAGTAAATTTGTTAATATTAATTAAATAAACAATTTTTGGTCGGTAATTATTGATCTAAAAAGGCATGAATTTTCAACGCAAAAATCAAAAAAAATTACTAATTTGAAAATCTGAAAAAATTTGAGTATACTATTTAAAACATGTCTAAGGGCATGGCGTTCAGGATTTTTCAAAATGTATTCTTTTGTTTATAAAAAAAATATTAAAAATTACGATTTTCTGAGTCCGACATCCCCTTAATATTTCGATTCGAATCTCATCGACGATATAAGTACTGGGGGGCCTTTTCGTAATATGATTCGGTTATAATTTAGCAGTAAATGAAATTTTAATGTTAAATCATCAATTAATAATTTATTTTCTAATAAGATTAAATTTTGTTCAGTAATATTAGGCGAAGTAAGAATATCAATTATAGGTCGTAATAATAAATATAACTTCCAAATTTTTACATGTTCAGGAACCAAGTGTCCAACCATCAGACCAAAATAACGAGCGAAACATAACAGCTCAGATGATGATATTTTTAATTGATTATTTCTTTTGACATAATCTAAATCTATTTCTTCTGGTAAATTATTTTCTTCATAATCGAAATTCATAGTTTTCAAAGTAAAATCAACAAAATTGAATGAAAATTTTTTTTATTGATTAATCTAAGTAATGCTTGAGTAATAACATAATTGCTATACCCTCAAATACATCATGCATAAGATCTACTTGCCGTTATCTATTACATCAAAACCTTCGATGCAATTAAAAACGCATGGTTCTTTAACTCCCGTTCACTGTGTATATATCAACAGAATATATACTTACAGAATCTATAGCATGTTTTTTCGAGGAACGTAACAGCGCTTCATCTTCTTTTATCAAGGTTTTAAGTTCGGTAGGCCCAGCGTAACAAAATCTACACGAATGAGATGGACTAAAAGATGTTACGAAACCTAAAACACTGTTCAAACCCAAGTTGTTTTCAAGGACGAAAGTAAGTACTAAATAAATTTTATGTTTTCTTCCATCAGCCTTGAGCTCGAATCCAGTTTGTTTTAAATCGTTCAATTTATCAATAGTAGTTATAAATATTGCTTCATTACCAAAATTTTTTTTATCAGTTGCAAAAAAATATTTGTTAATATAATACTTTTTAATTTTGATGCAAAGTTAGGTGGAAAGCAAGGTAAAGTAGCATACGCACAGCCAAGCGAATTGTTTCCAGCATGTGATCTAAGAGCATTGCCAGTCTCTACTTCATCAAAATACGCCTATTACTGGCAACGTAATTCCATCGTTTGCAAAATTTTGCATCTGAGATTTCCATGCATTTACTTGAACGACATTGATCAACATAACATTAATATCTGATACTGATTATAAAAATTTCAAATAATTCATCATTTCTTTAAATAAGCCGGGAATTCGCAATAATTTTGTAAAAGAATCTTTCATCGGTATATGAAATGTTCGTATTTCCGCCTTTGTTTCCGTCAAACTACCTGGTCTTGATTGAATTTTAGAGTATGTTTTTACAGTATTTATAATTGGCTCAGAGTATAAATTAACTTATTTATACAAGCTTAAGCTTAATCTTTTCTCGTGATTATCATATTTTTAAATGGATTCTTAAATTCAGATAATATAGCTACTAAATTATCTAGAACGAAATTGATTTAATAAAAATGGATTGTATACCTCGCTTACGAAATTTTCTAAAAGAATTATTATAATATCTACATCTGTCTGAGAAAATTTTAAATTAGCATATAATTTAATAGTTAATTTAAAAATATCTTATTTAAATCCATTTTTGGAAAGTGTATACTTTTTGCCCAAATGAAATAAATATTTTTAAATAAAGTTTTTTTTATTATTTAATCAGACAAAATGAACAACATGTAAATATTAATATAATGTAAATATTTTACACAACGAATACCTATTTTTTAATGAACAAGTTGACTACATAATTTTTTAATTGAATTAGGTATTTATGATGGCTACCATATATGTACACAGGCTTTAGATTACTGAATGTCAAATGCGAAGAAACATTTAAAACATAAATTAACTGCGTTTTCGGGAGTATTGTTTAATGTTATATAATGATCCTTGCACAATTATGAATGGTTGAGATGCTACAACATTTTTTTCTTTATAATAATTATTTTTTTCACGTGCGAAATTTTGAAAATTTTCTAAGCTTCCACGTCCTATTAAGTTTCATAAAAATTTCAAATTAATATACGAGATCTTTAAATATTATACAGAAGTAAATGTATAAATAAATACAATGACATATTATACAAGCTAATACCTCTATATGTTCGATGAAAGATTGAAAAATATATCGACGTGAAGGCACCCATTCTACTTAATTTTTTCCTTTTAAATACATGGCGCAGGTAATAACAAGACAGCTAAAATTTTAGTGTGACCTATAATACTGTATAATAGTTAATATAATTAATTACCTATAAAAAAAGAACAAAAACATTTTTTAAATGTATTTATTTGAAAAAATTACGAATATAAGAAATTATTCTGCAAGATTAATGACGCAAAGTTTTTTTTTTTATTATTTTAACGTCGCTCTTTTTATGCTCCCAAACCGGTGCTAATCAGCGACGGAGGTCATACGATGTCTTGTTGAAGAAAGCACTTGTTGAAAATACATTCGCCAGTGGTGCTTGTATCAGTAGGTCGGGAATCGAACCTGGGACCTCCAGATTACGAGCCCGATGCCCTACCGACCGAGCCATCGCAGGCCTCAATGACGTAAAGTATTTTGATATTATATTTTTAATACTAATTATTAATGTGTAAGTTTAATAATTTATTTAGTTACACAAATTCAATAACTTAACATAGTAAAAATATTACACTGGTTATTATTATTATTTCTTGCGTTTATTGTTGATATTATTTCTTTATTTTCTTGAGCAGCAATATCAATTAATTATTTTGAAGGCGATTTCACTCCAATTATGTATTAATTTATTGCAAATATTGCTGTTCAGATACTTGCAGTTTAATTCAGGCTAAAAGTCTTGAAAACTGAGTTCAAAATCTGTATCAATTTAGAGTACAATAATTTGAGATTAATAATATTTGTACATTAATAATTAAAGAGACGCGTTGTAATAATATAAAAGTTAATGTATTTAATAAGAATTACAAAAATATACGATAGTAGTATATTGATGTAACAGAGTTGCGCGGTTTAGTTACTCGGAGCGTCGGTGCTCGACGATAATCGGACCAAGGTGTTGTCTGGGCGAATGCTTGTGTCTGTCTGGCTTTCGTGTTTTTCTCTTTTTTCTCGGTAGATTATCGAAAAGGAAAAAGGTGGTGGAAAAGGAGTAATAAAGAAAGGATGCGTGGAAAATTATGTATCTACATGCGTCATCCATCTGGTTGGGAAAAACCCGACACAGCGCGTCGGGGTTATTTTCGTCGCCCTGGTCATAAACGATATTACTCGTTTAATGACGTTTGGTGCAAGCGGTAAGGTACCGTTGACTGTAACAAGAATATAAAGTCACAAGGAATCGAAGGAAAGAAATGAATGATTTTGAATGGAACATTATATTTTTAAAAAGAAAGGTATTCGGAAGGAAAGAGAGAGAGATAGAGTGTGTGTGTGTATGCATTTATGTGTATATTGTTTGTGTGTGTTTCAGACAAGAGTGTATGTAGCGATGCCGCTACACCATTTTTGAATATTATTGGCAATGTAAAAATGGTGCGCGAACCATAGGTTGCTGCGTTCACTTAATGTTATCTGGTATTTAGGTTATGGCTGATATCTCTTAAATAACGGCAACCTGCTCAATATTTGCAAAATTTGTTTTAAGAATGACATAGTTGTTTAAGAATCAGACATGTTCGATAATGATACGTAACATATATATTTGTAATACTTTTTACTAAAGAGAGAATGAAATATAGAATAATAAAAGCTTTGTTACGCCCTTGTTCTTGGTTCTGGGTTCCACTGAGAGCGAAGCAAAATTCTCCATAAACATGTACAGCGTCAAGCGGGTATAAAGCAATTTAATGTAGAATTACTGCTCTCAATCAATCTTTTTTTGAATTGTCTTGTTTTTAAACCTGTTTAATCCTGCATGTTTTAGAATCCGAGTAAAACGTACAAAGAGATTGTAATCGCAATAAAACACTACAGAGATGATTCATCCCTCGAACACTTAACCTCCTCTATTAGATATTTCGGGCTTGCTAGCAGATAAGCTAGGCCGGTTCTAGCTCATAGGCCGGTTCTAATCCAAATGTGTATGTATGTGTGTCTGTACGCGGGTGCGCGAATATTGTATCTCTATCTCTCTCTCTCTCTCTCTTACTGGTCACGTGATTTGGAGGGGATCAACCTCCAGGAACTATCTAATACGTTTAACACCATACATAACTCTAATACAACCCTCATACCTCATTTTTCAACAGACTCTCATAATCCAGAGTCGTCTGACCGGAGTCTCAGTTCTACTTCGTACTCAAATTCGATTCTGTATTTGAGTCCGAATCCGATTGGGAATTTATCTTCGCCGCCTTGTTTCATCACCAATAATTTGCCTCTCTCTCATTCATTTCATCCCATCACTCCCACCCTCCACCCCTCATCTCTTAACATGTCTTCACCTAACTTATTTTCCATTTCTCACTCGCACTCATGCAGCATGTCTTCACCTAATTTATTATCCACTTCTCATAATTCTCATCCACTCAGTGCATATTCATCTAACTTGTTACTTTCATCTCATGATTTCTTCCACTGCGATTCAACCTCTCTTCTCCGAGCTTCTGTTTCACATCTTATGGTTTCAGCTCTCTCCACGTTTGATTCCATTGCTCCAGCTAAGCTCATTACTGTTAGCAATAAATCTAAGCCCTGGGTGACAGCGGAGGTCAAAAAACTTATCAAATCTAGGAATTCGGCATTTAAGAATTTTAAACTATCTAACCGTTTTGAGTACTACGTGGAATTTAAAACATTAAGAAATAAAGTTTCAAATCTTCTTGACAGCAATAAATATAAATATCTCTCTAACAAATTAAAAAATGCTGCAAACCTGAAAGCCAAATGGAGGGAACTAAAAATCTTGGTCTAAGTGCCAAAACCAACTTATCCCCATTAGACACATTCTCCACTCAGCAGCTTAATAAACATTTTGTCTCAATCTCCAATCGGATTCCTCCGCTTTCGCCTTCATTCCTAAACACTCTCTATTCCTCCGTTTCAGATCCTCCTAGTACGCCTTCCTTTGAATTCAATGTAGTCTCTTCCTCGGGAGTTCGGCGTGCTCTTTTTAATGCTAAGTCAAGGGCAGTGGGGACGGACGGACTATCTGTTGCGATGCTCAAATTACTAGAGCCACAATTGACCCCGCAGCTCACCCATTTATTCAACGACATGTTATCTATCGGGTATTTTCCGGACTGCTGGAAGAAGTCTCTACTCTTTCCATTGGCGAAGTCGAGCAGGATTGAGTCTTGCTCAGATACAAGGCCGATCGCGAAGCTCTGCTTGAAAGGTTGGTACACTCGCAGTTGTCTCACTATTTGGAATCGAATCTCAAGCTGATTGATAGACAGGCAGGGTTTCGCAGAGGCCACAGTACGCAGACCGCCCTTTTGGGGGTTCTTGACGACATCAGAAGGGCTATTGACTCACGTATGATCACGATTTTGGTCCTGTTCGACTTCTCCAAGGCGTTTGATTCGGTGCCGCACGGCCCGTTGTTGATTAAACTACGTAATATGGGTTGCTCAAACACGGTTCTTACATGGTTTTTTCACTACTTAGTCGGTCGCTCGCAAGCGGTGGTGGATGAGTTGGGCGTCTGCTCGGACTGGCTCGGAGTAAATTCAGGCATACCGCAGGGCAGTGTTTTGGGTCCATTACTTTTTTCAGTTTTCATCAATGATCTCCCGGATGTTCTTGAGTATAGTAATCATATGATCTATGCCGATGACACCCAGGTTTACTACTCCTTTCCACCGGACGAATTTGAATTGGGTGTCCAGCGAATCACACATGACGCAAATGCGGTTGCGTCCTGGGCTTCTCTTAATGGCTTAGATCTGAACATTGATAAAACAAAAGTAATGATCCTGGGTAGTAAGGCATATGTCTCGCGTATAGATCTAACCACTGCCCCGCGAGTTATGCTTTTGAATAAGCCTCTCCATTATGAAAATCAAGTAAAATCGCTTGGCGTCTGGCTGCTGCCCACTCTGGACTGGTCCAAACACGTTCTGACAATTTCTCAGAGGATGCACGGAATCTTACGTTCGCTGCGCTTTCATAAACGTGCCTTCTCCAGAAGCATTCGAAAATCTCTTGTGGAAGCCTTAATATTCCCTCACTTTGATTACGCTTGCGCGGTCTACAATGACCTGGACCAGACCAGAAACATTAAGCTTCAGAGGCTCCTAAATGCTTGCGTCAGATTTGTTTGGGGAAACTTGCGTAGATTCGATCATGTTACGCCCTATAGGTTGAAGTTGGGCTGGCTATCTGTCGAGTCGAGACGATTATTTTTCATTTCCTCTTTGTCATTTATCATCCTATCACATAATTCCCCTCACTACCTAGCCGACCATTTCATTAAACTTAGCAGCTCATCTAACCTACGCATCTCATCTCGTCATCCTCCGAAATCGTTAACCTACCTTCCTCCTCGTACTGAATCGCTTCACAAATCATTTGTCATCACAGCCACCAAGCAGTTAAACTCACTCTCTATCACGTCATTCGATCCATCCCATATCAACACATTCAAATCATTTACCTTCACTCATTTTCTTCGTCTCGACTCCTTAGCTTGGGAGGAAAGAGCGACCCGTGAAAATCTTATCCGTCCCCAATTAAGCGACCTCACTGATTTAGATATAAGTTTTATGCGTGATAGTAATAATGTAAGCGACTCATCATTAGAGAATGAAGCGAATGAGGAAAATTAAGATTAAAATTAATGTTATAACTTGCGCTGTGATACCTTTATTTTATTAATTGTCCTTTATTCCTGTGATATTTTTACCAGTATTATTTTTACAGTATTATTTTTTTTCTTGTGCATTGTTATTTATATTTTTATTCATATTTATATTTATATTTTTATTTTATTTTTATATTTTTATCTTTTCATTTTCATTTCTATTTTTATCTTTATATTTTTCTCTGCGCCTTCCTTCCTCGCTGCTCATTCTTCTATGCACTACTTGAATTTGTAATATTTATTTCGCTTGCGTTTTATTTATTTATTTATTGTTGCGTTTTGTTTTATTTTTGCGTTTTATTTTTATTTTTATTTTTTATTATCTGTTACTTTCAATTGTTTTATTATTATTTTTTCTTGCGTTGTATTTTATTTGTTAATTTTATTTATGTTAATCTACTCTGTATTACTTTGCGACCTATGTATTTTTGTGTTTACGGGGTTTCTACCCCTAAAACCCAATAAAGTTTTCTATCTATCTATCTATCTATCTCTCTCTGACTGGGTAAGTGGCTTCAAGTACCTTTACTCGTCTCTCTTTGAAACTGTATTTATTTGTATTTCACTCTTTGCGAGTGCATAATTTTGTTACAGTCGGGATCCTCTCCGTGGCTCTTTCATGTGCTGACATTAAATTACATTTTTTGTGGTTTATTGAGCCCGTTAAGTGAATAAATCCGATCTGCTATAAAATATAACCTCAAAATCTCTGAAGCCACGTGGGGTTACTCAGTTGGTATCTTGGCCGCTTTGCTGTTTATCCTCGGAACTCTATGCTAGATGGCACCATCACACTATACCAGCATATATCAACCGATTTCCTGGATCTAACGAGTTGCCCGAATCGTCCACGAGAGTGCTACACCTACCTCTTCCAAGATAGTGTTTTTATTTACATTGGACTACTTTAATATTTATTTTGTTTGGTTTTGTATACAGTGTTTAGTTTTAAGTCTTATTTACACAAGTTTATTATGCTATATTAATTTTAAAATTATGCAATGTGGATTGTGTAATGAGTTGATTTGTCTTAATTCGAGTGATATAGCACATTGTTTTATTTGCGAACTACCACTTCATGTTAGTTGCGTAAATCCCTTGAGTTTTAAACGACCAACTCAAATCTTTTGTAAATTTCACCTCAGTCACGAGGCATCTGTCTGTATTGCGCCACATCTGACAAATTGTAACTCGAATTGTTTTATTTCAGATTCCTGTCCTACAGCCCCTGCTATACCTTCTCCTATAGGAGCAGTAGTTTCTAATCGATCAGCGAAACATTTATTACCACCATTTGAACCAGCGACTAAGTTTTACTGTGAAGAGGTCGTACATCTCTCCTCCACTACTCGTGAGTTTATATCAAATTCTGAGACGATGGCCAGTACAAGTAATAATGCAGCACCCAGTTGGTTCTCTGATTTTATGACCGAATTTAGGCAGACTAAACTGGAAAATTCCAATGCACTTGCTGAGCTTAAGGATGATCTTTCTTCGTTGAAAATCTATCTCAACAATATTACTTCTTCTCTCTAAAATCAAGTTGATGAAGTTGGTAAAAATGTAAACTGTTTTATTTTTAATCGAACTATTGTTGATAAGGCTGAGGTTAAATTCTCAAATCTTCCAGCTGAGGTCCATAATTCTAATATGGCTGTGATTGCAGATGCCATCCTTGTTGCGCTGGGTTTAAGTGGATTCACTCATCAGGTATTAGTTGTTCGTTACTGGAAACCTGAATCAGCAGAGAATAGACCCTCTGATACTTTGGTACTTCAATTTAACTCCCCTACTGTTAGAGACCTGGTGTTATCTAGGTCTTTCACTTTAAAAGACCTGACTGCTCAGACCATTTTTGGATTTGGGGGTGATTCAAGGATTTACGCGTCAGCTGTTTGGCCTACTGAGGTTTACAAACTCCTAAGGTGTGCCCAGAAGATATCTAATCAGTTGAAATTTGCTAGGCCTGTAGTGCGCAATTTAATTGTTTGTTTGCGTAAGGATACTAAATCTAACCTAATTCCTGTTCACTCGGAGGATGATATAAAGCGGATTTTTAATCAGACTAGGACTGGTATACATAATGCTGCACTAACCTAACTTCGAGTATTTATAACGCAGGAAGTTGGTCGCGTACAGGAGATTTTAACATTAATATGGCATCACTTAATTCGGCCACTTAATTTCTTCACTCTGCTATCGAGAGTGCCTATCTTTTTAGTACCTTTGGAGCCTACTCATTACGTTCTGTGGCGTGATCCACCATCTCACACATGGATCGATTTGTTTATCATTACTGATCATTGATGATTTGTCATTTTGCCCATGAGAACCGAGGCTCAGAAAGATCGTTTAGTGTTTACTGCTTCTTATCTCCTTAATGCCTTACCTCCTACTACCTATCATCCTGACCAGCTCATCACTTTAAGAAAATGCTCTACTCATATTTGTTTAACCTTGACAAAGAGGATTAGCGGTGATATTATCTTTATTGTTTTAGTTTTAGTTTATTGTGATTTATTTATAATGTGTCTAAGCTTACATTTATATTCTCTTTTATGTGCATTTTTACGTCGTGCACTTATTCTTAGTTTAATTAGTTGTCAGACACATTATTGATATTGACATTATATTCTTATTGTTAGTATTATATTCATACATCTTATTCTTATATTTGCTTTGATTTAGTTCTATTACTCACTTTATTTTGTATAATCACTTTGTATCTCATTATGAGCCAGATAGGGTTATACCCCAAGGCTCAAATAAATTTATTATCTATCTATCTATCTCTCCCTCTCTCTGACGCTGGTAGGTGGCAGACGTGTTTACGAGCGCTCCAGTTTTTCTTCTCACAATCATTGGATTTTAATTTGGAGAGTTTGTGTAGTGTGTTGGTGCATGTGTGATACGAATCGGTTTAAATCGGGATAGTGGTTAAAGCGAATTATGCATTACTTAAACATCTTTATTGATTAACTGATTGGTAATTTTAATCCCGTGCGGTTACATTTTCTTGGTAGATTCGTCATAATACCATATATGACATAGTCAGTGACCAATCATATTACTTAACCCTTTCACTGGTGTAGCCTTTTTTACTGTACGTGCCAAAAATGGTAGGACAATAAACTAAAGAAATTATAGAATTAACTATGAATATAGAGCTTTTTGGGGACGCAGAATTGATTCTAATGATTATGTTTGCGCCGTTTTCAATTTTTAATTCTGACCTTAGATTCGCAGTCAGTAACCCCCAAAACTCTTACACACCGAATTTCAAATGAATTTATTGAAAAATGCAACAGTTATTCAATTTGATCATATATAATACATCGCCAGTTGTGGCACGACTTTTTTTAATCATATATGATACATTGCCAGTGAAAGGGTTAATGACAACTCCTAGTATCAGCTCTTCATTGTTCTTGTGATTGAGCTAACTTACCGGTCGACACCCGATTCTGCCAATCCTGCGGTTCTCAACGATCTCCTGGGCAGCCGAGGTCGGACGTCGGCTGTGGTGAAAGCGGCCCAATGCCGCGGCGAGTACCTCGCGAACCACGCTTGCACTCACGCACAACCCTGTCCTTTTTCACTCACCAAGTCACTCGCGCTACACCTCGCGAGGATGATCCGGATACCGACGGCCGATGACTTTTGCGTCTCACGCGCCTTTATTAGCCTCGCACATTGAGTCTCGATACCGGTTTTCTTTATCCGCCTCGAGCGGCTGATCGGGACGTACTGAATTAGGCAATTACCTAATTTTCCGAAAAAGGGCTGAGAGTGGGGCACACACACACTCTCTCGCGCTCTCATCCCTACGTATCGTCGCGCGCGTAATTGGACACTCGTAAATGTAACAAACAAGTGTCATCGGTTGGCCTTGACATACGAAAGGCTCCGACGACTTACAGTTAGCGAATTTAAATATTCTATTCGTCGTGAATAGATTGTGTGACGATGTCCGTCACAGGCTACAAATCGCGAGCGAGGCTCAAGCAATTTGTCGAGCTGTTCACACACGTTAGCCTCTCAGAGGATCTTCCTACACGACTATCAGGATGGTCGTCGCGAGCGAGGCTCGGACGACGACCACTTTCCCATAGTGCTCGCCGCCGCTCGCGCTCTCGTACGCGCCAACCGCCGCGTTTGCCGCGCTCTCTTTTCTTCCTCCGTGGTTCGGACATGACTGACCAAACGATGGACTCGTACCTCCTTTATAGACTTTTCGTTAGCAACTCCGCGATTCATCCGCCCCTCCCAACCCCCCCCCCCTCTATCTACAGTCACGATTATAAATTAAACACATTTTTCGGTCCGAACATCAATTGCATCATGAGTTCTCCCGACTCAGCATATATTAGCAGTACACAAAGAGATTTTGACTTTCTACCATCTCCACCAATTTCACCACTAATGCTGGAGAAACTGGAAGTAGAAGTAATTGGGAGCACCGTTCTGACGATACAGGGAGCCCCGACGTCTCGGAGGAACCTCGCTGTACCACGGGCCGCCAAGATTGAGACGCGCCGCGTAGATGCTCCGCAGCTCGGAAACCGACACGACGAGGGAGCTAGAACGTGGTCGGCGTTCCTCCTTCACCAAACTAAAGCGCCTACTCACACTAGCACACACGCACACACACTCACACAAAACGCCGCAATTACAAAAGCAAAATCCCGTAACAAACAATAAAAATATTCAACGTCGTATCGTTGAGCTTAGCTATCGCGACGCTTAGCTATCCTTGATGGAGGCTCGATACGAACTGTCGAAAAACGCCGCGCAAAATTCGCCGTGCTTGTCAGATTTTTCCCCCACCCGACGGGCCCTCAATTCGATCTATTGAAACGCGCGCGCCCTCTCGATCGATAGCACCCGCGAAATTTGAAAGTGTGGTCGCAACGCAAATAACCCGAACACAATGTTTATTTTCTAAAAAAGAAACGTGGAGTTTTTAAAGTTTTACCAAGACATTTAACATCGCTGAAGAAAAATAAACACATTAACCTGCTTCTCATTGAAAATATCTATATTGATGAAGATGCTGAAAAAGAAGAAGTGGTAGGAGAACCTAGTATTGATCATGAGTACTAGCTTCATTATGTATGGATTAAAGACCTTTCCGGTTTAATAGGAAGTCAATTAAGTGCTCGTGACCATAAGGCATTCATTTGCGACCGGTGTCTACATTATTTTCGAAATGCTGATATGTTGGCAAGTCATTCAATTGATCAAAAAACTTTAAAATGAAAATCGTGTACCATTTATTGTTTATGGTCATTTTGAAAGTTTATTGCAACCAGTAAATGATAACAATCGAGCATATCAAAGTCATAAAGCCTATAGTGTAGGCTTCTTTATAAAGTGTAGCTTTGATGAAATACGCTCAGAGTACAAAAGTTATAGTCAATACAAAGAAGAAGATGAAGATCCTGCTAAATGGTTTGTCAGGAATCTACATGCTCTTGCTTTGGAGTTAGAAAATGTGTATAAGAATCCTAAGTTCATGAAAGAATTAACACCAAAAGAAAAGCTGAGTATGCAATAGCTGAAGTTTGCTATATCTGTAGGAAATCTTTTACAGAGAAAGACACGAATGTACGAGATCATTGTCACTTGTCGGACAAGTTAGTTTTTTCATTTTTCTTACAAATATAATTTTCTTCAATTTATTAAATAAAAATAATTTTCAGGTATCGTGGTCACAGGTCTTGTAATGTAAATTATCAAGATTCAAGAACCGTTCCTGTAATTTTTCATAACTTAAGTGGCTATGATGCTCATTTATTTATTAAGGAAATAGCTACATGCTTTCCAGAACGTGTGAGCATTCTTCCGCAAACCAAGGAAAAATACATCTCTTTCAGTAAATTTGTTGAAGAGAATGAGATAAACCTACGATTCGTCGAATCATTCAGGCTTATGACTTTGTTCTTTGGATAGGTTACCCTCATATTTAGAGCAAATGAATACTTTGGAGATAGTTTTGCAACAAAATGATGGGTACACGACTGAGCAGATTAATCTGTTAAAACCAAAAGGAGTATTTCCATACGACTATGTTTACTCATTGAACAAGCTTGAAGAAGACACTCTTCCCTCAAAAGCCGACTTTTATAGTAGTTTATATGAAGATAACATTGCGGATGATGACTACAATCATGCTGAGAAAGTGTGGGAGTTATTTAACATTCAAAACCTCGGGCAATATTCAGATCTTTATCTAAAGACTAACATATTGCTGTTAGCTGAAGTTTTCGAGAACTTCAGATGAAACTGTTTGGAAGCTTATAGTTTGGATCAAGCCCACTATTATACAACACCTGGATTATCATGGAATACTATAGAGCACAGTCGAGCAGTCTCGAGCCAGTCGCATCAACAACCATTGCAGCAGACCTTGAGGCAATCACAGCAACAACCATTAAGCTCGAATCAGTTGCAACAAATCCTATATAGCTGTAGTAGGCGAGGACTTGAACACGATTTTGCAGAAGCAGAAGAAAGAAAACGAATTGAGAAGGGTTTACTGCGATATCATCATCATCATGTCTTGAGAGGTGAATTAAGCTTTTTTCTGATTTAAATATCTCGTGTAAATATTTTCAATAATCTTTCCAATAATTTTTTTTTTTACAGACTGACTTTAGCGAAATAAACGGTGCTTCTCGTAGAGGATTTCTTCCCACTAAAAAGATAAGCGAATTGAAAAAAGATCATCTTTACATGGTGACAAAGCTGAAGCCAGTAATCACTAAATACGGAGCCAAAGTTGTTGCTGAAATCGATATATTTCTGCCAAACGTATATCTGATGTACTTCGAAATGATGATTCACGATTCTTCAGAATGGCAGATGGGGCTAATAAAATGATGTTATTTATCACATACAAAGGTGATAATAGCATGCACTTTTCCGGAAAGTGAATATATGTAAATATGTAAATAGGAGAGAAGAAAAGGACTGCTAGAATAAACAAAAATATGTCTTCTAAATTTAATAAACCATTTATTTATTTAAATCTTCTCATTACAATACTGTTACAAATTAAAATAAAATATCTTTTAATCTTTAATCATTTAATCGTTTTTTTATGAATCTGATTTATCAATCCAACTATTATGCGTCGAATCAAAGCCAAGCCGCTTTACAAATACTTGATTTCCACGATGTTTGAGAACTTTTTCCACGAGGTAGATGTCTGAATACTTGACCTTCAACAGCTCTTGTTCGTAGAAGCCACCAGCGATTGGTTGATCTTTGTAATCCTTCAAATGATATGTAATTGGATTTGTAGCTGCTACTTTTGAGCTTGGTGTACATCCTTTCTCAAAATATGCTTTACATGACTTTCTCGAACTTTATCGTTTGCTTTAAACTTTGGATTATTCAATTAATGTTTGTAAGTAAATTTGTAAGTAAACTTTGTAGTTCTATGTTTACGATTGTTATAAGCTGTTATTAAATCAGGCAAAATATCTATCCACTTGTAGCTTTCACGCAGACTGAATTTTTTCCACATAGCATTTTTCAACGTGCGATTGAAACGTTCGCAGATGGATGCTTTGAGATCACTGTAAGTGGAGTACAGATTGATGTTATATTTTTGCATCACATTCTGAAATTTTGCATTGTAAAATTCTTTGTCTCTGTCAGTATGCAAATTCTTTCGTTTACGATTTGTAATTAATATAGTATTAATTGCTGCTGCAACATCTTCTCCAGTCTCTCCCTTTACAGGAACAGCTCATGCATATTTCGAGAAAATATCGATAA
The DNA here is from genome assembly GCA_026168455.1 of Theocolax elegans. Classification (NCBI taxonomy): domain Eukaryota; kingdom Metazoa; phylum Arthropoda; class Insecta; order Hymenoptera; family Cerocephalidae; genus Theocolax; species Theocolax elegans. The sequence goes on from CM047427.1 coordinate 62,856,807, forward strand.
CTGTAAGCATAAGCCTTTATTTTCTTTAGCATAAGGTATCATCTCTACGAGATCAGCTTGCCAAGTCTCATCCAAATCAAGAATCTTAAACTTTCGGCGTAGATAGTTACGTCTTGCTGGCTTGTAAAGCTCTTCAACCACTGTTTCTTTTTTATAATCCATCATTTACCTAGATGTAAGTGGACTTTAATTGTATATATTTCATCTCTTAAATATTTTGCTAATCAATTTCATCACGATGTGACTCTATTATTGTATCCAAATTATTGACTACATCTTTTAGTTTAGTTGTAACTTCTATTACATTTTTAATTTCCGTGTAAATTATTTGTTGTAATGTATGTAAATTTACTGCATCGTTTGCTTCAGTAGGAGAGGCAACATTACATAATTTTTTATTTTCAACATCGTATTGGCCGTCCAATGTAATTTTGTATCCAATTCCAGGTGGACCTCGACTACCATCGATCCTTCCGAGTTTACGTCCGAACACGTCGATGCTCATTTTAGAAATGATGCGTACTCCTTAGTGATCTCAATATTTATATCTTGACTCTCGCAATTCTTCAATAATGGAATTAATCTCATTAGTATGTCTATTATTTCCAGCTGATAGTTCAACTAACAGTATGCGAAGTCTGTCGACAAGTTCATTAGAATCATCCCAGTAGACGTAATCCGTAAATGATAAACTTTTTCTAGCAATTTTGTATCGAAGTAATGATTTTGCTTGAGTTTCAGTAAAATCAGATTAAACATGGAGGCAATAATATTATTGAACTTATTGCTTTGCTGAGTACGTACAGGTTCATCCTTGTTAAATTTTTTTCTATATGCACAAAATTTTGCAGTAATTTTGTAAATCAGATTTGCTGATGATATCTTGATTAGGCTTTTGGTAAATAGTAGCTCCATCAACCTATTAGATTTTGGAAATATTACGTGATCTACTTGTATATCCTGCCGTTCAAATACTATCGATAAATTATCAATCATAAATTTATCGGCTTCGAGACGTACTCCATATATTTTATCGAGATTATATACCTCATTTCGATAAAGCATTTTAACATACTTATCGTCAGGATTGATATCATCATCCTCAGTTATTTCAGACATACTGTCATTTGGTCGTATGGTAATGATACTGTAATCATCATCAGTGGAAGTATTTTCAGTTCTGATAGAAAATTTTGAAATTTCTTGTTCTTCAACATATGTACATTTTAAGCTTTTAGGATTGTTCTTTTTTAGTTTCACCGAGAATTTCCTGAAGAGGATCAATTATAGGTTTAAATGTTTCATTCAATGTTCGATCGACACTTTCTTTTCGATACTTTAGCAGTTTATACTTTTGTTTGATAACTTCTTGAGCTTTCACAAGCTGTTTAAGAACATTTTGCTCTCGCTGGAAATCATTCATGTTGCCACTTTACCGTTCAATAATTGACTATAAGAAATACTTTAAGTACTGGCTATATTTATAGCAAAGCAGTCAAATCCCTTCCGGAATCTACCATCATTGATTGATCGATCCTTGTCTGTGACTAAAAATCCATATTTATCATATTTCCAACATTTTGAACATAACTCTTTGAATTCAGCATAACTCATGTCAGAATTCACATACCATCGTAAATGTGTTTTAAATTTAAATCATCTTGTTGGAATAAAGCTAAAAAATTAACGTTATCTCTAACGAGATGTTTGGGAATTCGAGTATACGTCTGACAAAGATAGAAGCAGTCAACCATTTTGTTTCTACTTATGCAGAAAAATAATCTTTCATTATCTTGCTTCTCACATGCAATATCATCAAAAATCATAATGGAATTGGGAAGTGCGTTTTCTGGATCTACTACTGTATCATGTTCACTAAAAGTAAAATATTGTACACCATCTATGGGGTTCAATAACTTCTTTAGCATCTTATACTTTGCTTGATTCAGAGATTTTGAATATACGTATACATTTTCAAATCTTACAAGGAGACTATTGGTTTTACCGCAATTAGAAGGACCACAGAATATAGCTCTTACACTATCTGGAAGTAAATCTCCATGTCGTTTTGGTCTTCTATCTTGCTCTACGATAACATCAAAATTAGCTATTGGTAGCTTAACAGGCTGCTCTTTGAAATCCATGAGTTCAATGCAACGTCTAAATCATTACTGACTATTTGACTCTAAATAGGGTGTTTATATAGTTTTAGAAATCAGTCTGAAGCTGACTTTTATAGAGTGATGATCAACTACATACGTCATGAACAAAAACGAGGTTGCGGCTTGATCAACAAGCCATCAATAAATTACCTTTTGAACTTCATTTGCCCATAAGGAACGAAATTAAGTAAAGGGTTAGCTCGAGGAGATTCTGGTATTAATCCTCTTGCCGTTGCTTATAAGGAGCATGACATTGCATACTCTAAAAATCGAGAAAATCTTGAGTTGAGAAACGCTGCAGATAGAGTTTTAGCAAATAAAGCTTGGAATCGAGTTTTATCTAAGGACGCTAACATCGGCGAGAAAGCAGCTGCTTACGCTATAACTAACGGGATGAAATTAAAGTTGAAATTTGGTATGGGATTAAAAAGAAAAAAAGAAGCAGCAGAAAACTTCTCTTAATAAAGTGGTTGAAACTGCTAACTGTCGAAAATCAACTTCGAGTAAATGTGCTAAACAAGTAATAAATCTGCTTTGCAAAAGGCTCAAAATTTAGTCAAAATTGCTGGTGGGAAGGGAAAAATCAAAGTTCCTCGTATATTACCGATTCCAAAAAAAAATTGGTGGTGCTTTACCATGCTTAATACCATTATTTGCCGGTTTGAGCGCTACTGGTGCTCTTGCAGGTGGAGCAGCAGAAATAGTAAAGGCAGTCATTGCAATCAAAGCAGCTAAACAAGAATTAGAAGAAAACAAACGGCATAATAAGACAATGAAAGCCATTGCTTTAGGTAAAGGTCTCTATTTAAAACCACACAAAAAAGGTTTAGATTGTGAGGTAGTACCTCACTTTATATAAAATAAATTATTAAAATTAATAAATTAAAAGAGGGGAATCGTGGGATAAGGAAAGGAAAGGTGGGAACGTTGTCCATACCTGAAAAAGATAAATAAGAATTAAAATGCGGATAAAATTCAGACATATAAATAAGAAAATAAATAATATACAATAAAATAAGCTAATATTACTCACTTAAGCACGAGCAATGCTTATGCATCACTCGTGTTCACCTTTCCTAGACTCCTTGTACCGATGAAGCGAAGAAGTCCCACTGACTGGTTCTGAGGGGTCGAATACGCCTTAAGCCAAATACCTGAAAATTATAAATAATGAATGAAATAAGTATCTAAGAGTATTAACGAACTGGAAATTAACTTACCTTATAACGTAGACTCCTCCTCCCTGGTAGAGAGACACACTCCTGCACTGGAACCGAGTACACTAATTGAGATCCTCCCTGTCCATGTCAAAACCTGAAAATTAGAAAACTATGTTAATATTAAATTAGATATTGTTAAATTTAGTTGTAAGGAAATGATTGACGTTAATAGGAGAAAAGGAGATAACAAATAAAGTAAAGTAAAATAATAGATTAGGGTTAGTACCATGTATAACATGTGACAGGGAGAGGTTAGGGAAATGTAAACATTAACAAATTAATAGTTAAAATAAGAACAAACAACTTAACCCGAGCCATTCTCGTCACCGGCATTAAAGAGGATTATTAAGAGGATTATATTAATGGGATGGGTTTGGGTTAATTATGTTTTACATGTGATGGAAAGTATACTTACCTGCACGCACCTGAGGATGATGGAAGCCGACGACGGAGATGAGAGAACCGATGTAACGGATGATGGCCTCACACCAGGAGAAGACTGCTCAGTCGCCGATCTCGATACCCGCACGAATCCACTAACACCAGCACCGTCGGTGCGCACCAGGTCACCGTATAAACAACAATACACCTCTCTCTCTCTCTCCAATGCGTAGGAACGTGAGGGAGACAACGAGAAGCACGCGCGGCATGCCGATACTGCGCGCATGCATACAGGTGGCAGTAGAGAGGGGGTAAACTCGCCCGCTCGCACGATATGGCTGACCGAGAGAGTGCGCCGGCGCGGGGAGACGGGAATCGAGATATCGTATACTTACGTGCGAAAGAGAGACAGAGATAACGAGTCTTGCATTAGTGGAGGCGCACGCCGTTTTACACTAGATACTCGATAAATCCGATTCGGCCGGTATTAATTTAACACTGCGAACTTCGTAATAGGTGGCAGTAGCGTCGAGGGCTAGGTAGTATCTTAATGACGTAGTCAATATATAAATGGTTTAAAATGACGGAAATGAGGGAAACTAGCGCCGCGAATCGGCAATTAAAGGGATGAAACCGGCAAGAAGCCGGAAATAATTAGTATCCGCCGAACTGTGAAAAGGGAAGCATATATATTGTAGAAATCTAGAATCGAATAGAATATTTTGAGTTAGTATCAAGGAGAATTGAGTATTATTACCGAGATCTTGCTAATCATTTGGAGGAATAATTGTCCGTATTTGGAGAAGCCTTGTTAAGATCTCGAGGAGAATATAACTAATATTAATCCGAGGAGTATTGTGGAGGGATTTTGAGACAAAGAGAAGAGGTTGAGGCTCGCGTGCGGTAAGTGGACTGTGCGCCGGCCATATTATTTTATATTATTAAATACTAAATCGGGAGTGCGTGAAGCGTCGATTAACGGATCTTCTCGCGCATTGTTTGTTTCATACTGGTAAATTCGGTAGAGATCATTGATGGTATTAAAATGATTAAATCGCGATAATTAATATTATGATTATTGAGTTTCTCTGTGTATCGTAATACATATAATAATTAGACAGGTTACGTGAATCTCGGGTTAAGTCGTTAGTAACGTTAAAAGGGGAAGATGAATTAGCACTGATGGAAAGTTTTACGTGGCGGAAATAAAGATTATAATATTTTTGTAAGTATTTAGATCGGCGAGAATACATTTGTATATATATAGCGAAGTGTAAAAACCCAATAAAAATTATATTTTTTTTCTAATACGTGTACATATATTTATCGATACTTCCCTGTCCACGATAAAATCAGCAGTCCGCCATTTTCTCGTTGGCGGAACCGAACCACGTGTAGGCAGGAGTGTTAGCTCTACCGATCTCCGGTATTTGAAAATTTAACTACGTAATTAGATTCCTAGACCTGGATTAGAATAAATTGAAGCTGAATAAGGTTTGTATTATTTTACGAATAATTAGAGCTGAGGATAAATAAATTATAATAACAAATAACTAATATTAATCGTGACTAGCGTTCCGAGAATTCTATCATTTCGATAGAAAACGCTACGTCATAAGGTATTCATCTGAAAGCATATATTCGAGGTAAGGGTTTAAAAAAAAAGATTGGTATAAAATTACCCCAGAGAGCATTTACCAACATTGATATTATGAAATATGCAAAAATTGTAGAAATTCCTGATTTTAGAGGTGTTTTTATGCGAAATACATTGCCAGCTGATGGTCCACAATATCGTGAATCAGCTATTGTAAATCTTGATGATGCTAGTGAACCTGGTACACACTGGGTAGAATACTGTAAACGAGGTAATAACGTAATATATTTTGATAGCTTTGGTGATCTTCAACCACCCTCAGATTTGATGATATATTTTAGAGTTGATGAAGTTAATTATAATCGTGAGCGATATCAAAACTTTGATACTTACAATTGCGGACACTTGTGTTCGCAATTTTTAAAAAGTATATAAAGTATTGCTCAAAAAGAATCAGTTCTTTTTACTTTGAACAGTCATTGAAGATTCATTTACACTGATACTTTCTGGTACTTCTTCAATTCTCGAAGCTCAATACTTTCCACCAATTGAACTTTCCCCAAGCAAATATTACGTTCTTGGTTTGGTAGAATTTTTATCCTACAATTCAATTCCAAATATTGATAATAGTAATAACAAATTTTACGTAGGTGATCAAACTATAATTATACCAGTAGGTAGTTATGAAATTAAGGACATTGACAAGTTTCTTCGTAAAAGACTTTCTCATGATAACATCAAAATTAGTGTAAAGCCTAACAATAACACGTTACGTAGCACAATTAAGTGCTCTCAACCAATAAATTTCAATCATCATAATTCCATTGGTCGATTATTAGGTTTTACTTCGCGTATTCTCTATCCAAACGTTGTCATAGTTTCAGATTCACCCGTCGCAATTTTAAAACTTAATGCTTTAAGAGTTGAGTGTAATATTACTTCAGGAGCGTATATAAACGAACAAAAAATTCATATTATTCACAAATTTTTCCCTGCTGTACCACCTGGATATAAAATTATAGAGATTCCTTCAAACATTATTAATCTTCCAGTTAATGTAAAATATATTGATTATTTACAAATACGCATAATAGATCAAGACGGAGACTTAGTCAATTTTCGTGGAGAAGTTATAACGACTAGGTTGCACATTAAACAATTATAATGGGGATCGTCTTTGAACGTAGAAACTATATAAACAGGAAAACTCATGTTCCATCCATCAGTCAGCGACAGACAGTTGCAACGCTAACATGACGAAACATACAATTCCTAAAAAGTCTAGGGTTACGACTCAATCTATGCTATTTAGTTTTGAATTAATAAGCTTAGATCGCATAGTCAGTCTAATTGTTTCAATACCTTTGATTTATAGTAACTATTATATATTAAATTAATAAATTAATCTATAAGATTTATCCTAATCAATCTTCTAGATTCTATCTTGAACACTCACTCGAGTAAGTGCAAAAGTTAATCGTTCTAGATTTATATTAACGGGATATCGGACCCAAATTACAGGAATCTGCACCTTTTACCCCAAAAATAATATCTAAAGTATTGATTTAAAAATCTGCAAAAATTCATACGGGTAGCTCAAAACATCAAGAAGGGCTTAACGTTCTAATTTTTTTAACAAAAAATCATTTTTTAAATGATATTAAGTAAACAATTTTTGGTTGGTAATTATTAGTCAAAAAAGGTATAATCTTACAACCCAAAAATCGTAATAAAATTATGGATTTAAAAATCTGGAAAGATTTATGTTATGTAGAATATTTTAAAACATGTATTCATTTGTTTATAAAAAAATGTAACAAATTACCATTTTCTGATATCGACCTCAATTATAAATTTTATTAAATATATTTTTGAATAAATAACTTTTGTATAAATATAGATATTTAAAATTCTTTTCTTATAAATTCAATCTACTCGATTTCACCTTTCTTTTGAACTCGGGTTTGAGTGCATATCTCTTTTTGTTTCAACGTTATAAGCGATCAAAGTCAAGATTACTTTTGGCGACATTTTTCATTATTTGTTAACACTTCCATAAAAGGGCAATTGGCATTTGTAACACCGGCTTTCTTCATATCTTTATAGTCGAAATCATAATCTGCAGTTTAGTAAACATCTGTTTTCCAAAGACCAGGCGCTCTCGTTGTTAGTACAAAAGTTGTTTATACAACCATCCGCTAACACAGTAACTCGTGGTATATTATAAAACACATATTGCGTTATAACATACTTATGTTGCACATAATAACATGTATCATGTGCTGATACTGGTACTATTATTGTGGGCTATTTCACGTTGTTTCAGCAACGTTTGAACAACATTCGTACATTGGAAAGTTACCAATTTAACATATCCAAGACGTTACATGTTGGTAGATTTTGATAATGTTACTAGCTAATTTTTAAGAATTTAACATAGAACATTTCAATAATGACAAAGAAAGTACGACATTGTCATGTGTGCTACTATAAATTAAAATTTTTATCTTATTTTTTTGCTTCCTCGTCGAGGAAGCTTTGTAATAGTAAAATTTTTCGATTCGCTAAAAATATGTTATAAGTATATTTTAAATTTCATGTATATTAAAAATTTCAAATAATTCCTATATCGATCAGTTTTGATTAAAAAAATTAAAATGTGAAATAATTGGGGTTTTTATGTCGAACGTTTTTGAGAATAAAAAGCATTTAATCCACTTGAAATTTTGGGAAATTAGTCGTTTTGGTTGTTTCGATCCCTATTTCTGTAATGAAGAATTATGAAGACAGCGTAATTATTACTTCCAATTAAATCGCTATAACCCTTAAACAAATAGAGATAGACACTCATACCAAAACTAGAAGAAAGTTGAGTTTAAGTAATTATAATTTGAGAAACAAGAAGCTGAAATTGCTTAATTTGGAGCAAAATTATGAAGAAAATAAGAAATTAAAGAAATTTTAACCAAAATTTAATATGAAAAATTGATTGTTTATTTTAGCCTCAAATTCTTCAATTTCTTATTTTCTTCATAACTTTGCTCCAAATTAAGCAAATTAAGCTTTCTTCTTTTCAAATTGCATCTACTTAAACTTAACTTTCTTTTGGTTTTTGGTTTGAAGGTCTATCTTTGTTTCGAAATTATAAGCGATTTAATTAAAAGTAATTTTCATTGAAGTTATTATTAGATATCGAATAACTTTCGTCAAAGTGGACATAAGACATACCAAAGTTGGGATAAGTTCCATTTCCCGTAGGTCATGTACGCCCCTTGTGAGTATACTATAGGTAGGATTAGTTAATTATCTTATTATTTATGTTATTATTCAACAATTACATTTTTAATTTCCTCCAGATTGAAAACGTTGTATTATCAAAAATCATTATATGATAGGAATTATGTGTCTTATGTTAGCACTATATATTGTTAATTACGTCACGTTCAAACATTTCAAAATTTTTCAGTTAAAAAAATAATTTTTACTTAAATAGTTTACTTTGTACAAATCAATATATTATGTAAAATAACTATGTATTTGAAAAAACTCTTTGGTAGTAGAAATTTTAAAATAAGTACTTCATTATTTGAAACTTTACCTAAAGCAGCTAATAGATATGCGGTTGAACATTACCTAAATATATATATATATAAAAAAAATATTAAAAATTGTTAACTAGAACAGTTAATTGATTATAATTTATTATAACTCTAAAATCTTCTAAAAGATACATTTTTTGAGCATGATAATAAAATATACATTTTACTGGATATTTTTATTAAGAATATGTTGTCCTCAATTTGTTAAAGTAAAAAATAGACAATCTAATCGCATTCCTGGTAAGTAAATTGCATAGCACACTAATTTCAATATTTAATGTATAATAACCATTACAATATTTTGAAGGAGAAACTTCTCGAGGGGTGTTTTAATCAAGACAAAAGAAGCACTGTTGTCGTAAGTAACTAGAATAAAAATTATAAAAATCTGTTCACATCACCGACTCCGATTAATTTGTTTGGTCTTAATCAATCCATCGTCTTCGGAAGACACAAATGTTTTCAGAAAGTGTACACATTAAATGAAATACATGTAAGAACGAAAGTATATCCCACTACAGGAGTTTTTATAATAACTTCGTCATTGACTATTCTTACAAATACCCTGAAAGACATAAAAGATTCTATATGGTGGAACCACGAAGCAATATATTTAATAGCTGATAATGATTAAAATAGTAATTGTCTATAGGCTGATGAATTTCTACAGATTTTATGGGTCTTGAATATTCTGGTCCTGGAAATTATTCGAACTTTCTCTCCACGAAGATAACCATGATTTTATATATAACCGTAAGTATTAATATAATACTTTTACTATATGTAATTTTACGCATATCCCTATTATTTAGAAATTAATTTACAAAAATTCTTTATATATTATTTACTTATATTTAACGTAATTTTAATAATTTTTTTTAATATACATTTTTTATATTCTTTTCCTTTTAAATACTTTTGTCAACCGTTCGCAAAGATAACGCGAAAAGTTTTTTATTATAAAAAATTTTAATTGATAAATAGTAATGTTAAGTATTTTTTTTAACTACCTAATAGCTTAAACTTTATGTTTAAATAATTTAGATATATCAATATTGATATATTTTCACAAAAAAGATTAAAAAATTGGCTGATTCAGCTTGACGCCGCAGGAATTGGTATATTTACCCTATATCGATCAGTTTTGATTAAAAAAATTAAAATGTGAAAAAATTGGGGTTTTTATGTCGAACGTTTTTGAGAATAAAAAGCATTTAATCCACTTGAAATTTTGGGAAATTAGTCGTTTTAGTTGTTTCGATCCCTATTTTTGTAATGAAGAATTATGAAGACAGCGTAATTATTATTTCCAATTAAATCGCTATAACCCTTAAACAAATAGAGATAGACACTCATACCAAAACTAGAAGAAAGTTGAGTTTAAGTAATTATAATTTGAGAAAAAAGAAGCTGAAATTGCTTAATTTGGAGCAAAATTATGAAGAAAATAAGAAATTAAAGAAATTTTAACCAAAATTTAATATGAAAAATTGAGTGTTTATTTTAGCCTCAAATTCTTCAATTTCTTATTTTCTTCATAACTTTGCTCCAAATTAAGCAAATTAAGCTTTCTTCTTTTCAAATTGCATCTACTTAAACTTAACTTTCTTTTGGTTTTTGGTTTGAAGGTCTATCTGTTTGTTTCGAAATTATAAGCGATTTAATTAAAAGTAATTTTCATTGAAGTTATTATTAGATATCTAATAACTTTCGTCAAAGTGGACATAAGACATACCAAAGTTGGGATAAGTTCCATTTCCCGTAGGTCATGTACGCCCCTTGTGAGTATGCTATAGGTAGGATTAGTTAATTATCTTATTATTTATGTTATTATTCAACAATTACATTTTTAATTTCCTCCAGATTGAAAACGTTGTATTATCAAAAATCATTATATAATAGGAATTATGTGTCTTATGTTAGCACTATATATTGTTAATTACGTCACGTTCAAACATTTCAAAATTTTTCAGTTAAAAAAATAATTTTTACTTAAATAGTTTACTTTGTACAAATCAATATATTATGTAAAATAACTATGTATTTGAAAAAACTCTTTGGTAGTAGAAATTTTAAAATAAGTACTTCATTATTTGAAACTTTACCTAAAGCAGCTAATATATATGCGATTGAACATTACCTAAATATTATTTATATATATATATATATATATGTATATATAAAAAAAATATTAAAAATTGTTAACTAGAACAGTTAATTGATTATAATTTATTATAACTCTAAAATCTTCTAAAAGATACATTTTTTGAGCATGATAATAAAATATACATTTTACTGGATATTTTTATTAAGAATATATTGTCCTCAATTTGTTAAAGTGAAAAATAGACAATCTAATCGCATTCCTGGTAAGTAAATTGCATAGCATACTAATTTAAATATTTAATGTGTAATAACCATTATAATATTTTGAAGGAGAAACTTCTCGAGGGGTGTTTTAATCAAGACAAAAGAAGCACTGTTGTCGTAAGTAAACTAGAATAAAAATTATAAAAATCTGTTCACATCACCGACTCCGATTAATTTGTTTGCTCTTAATCAATCCATCGTCTTCGGAAGGCACAAACGTTTTCAGAAAGTGTACACATTAAATGAAATACATGTAAGAACGAAAGTATATCCCACTACAGGAGTTTTTATAATAACTTCGTCATTGACTATTCTTACAAATACCCTGAAAGACATAAAAGATTCTATATGGTGGAACCACGAAGCAATATATTTAATAGCTGATAATGATTAAAATAGTAATTGTCTATAGGCTGATGAATTTCTACAGATTTTATGGGTCTTGAATATTCTGGTCCTGGAAATTATTCGAACTTTCTCTCCACGAAGATAACCATGATTTTATATATAACCGTAAGTATTAATATAATACTTTTACTATATGTAATTTTACGCATATCCCTATTATTTAGAAATTAATTTACAAAAATTCTTTATATATTATTTACTTATATTTAACGTAATTTTAATAATTTTTTTTAATATACATTTTTTATATTCTTTTCCTTTTAAATACTTTTGTCAACCGTTCGCAAAGATAAGATAAGAAACTCTATACAGTCTTTGAACCGCATATCGCATTGTAAGACTTAGCGGCACTTAAACTTTAAACTTTTACACTTTTAAGGTAAAATGTAAGATCAAACAAGTTTGTATAATAATTTTGATCAAAATTATGAAAATTTTAGTAAGAAATACTTATTTTGTTTTAAAACAAATATTTTGAAAATAATACAGATAAGAAAAAGTTCTGAAAGAAGAAAACAATTTTTTTAACATAACAAATATAAATATGTACATATATGTATATATTATATATATTATATTATATTTTAAGCAATACCTTTTTAATGGCTGTAGATTACAAATTCCCTACAAGTATATAAAAAGTTTTGTTAATTGTAAAAACAAAATATTTCAAAAATTAAAAAAATATTTTTCATTTACATTTTTTAAAATATTGTATTTTTTAAAATATCATAACTTTTTACTTACTTGTAGGCAATTTACAAGCTACAAATCATTAGAAAGGTATAGTTTCAAACTTTTTCTAGACTTATAAATGAAAAAATCAATTGTAGCGAAATTACAATTTTTTAAAATTCAATGTTGATATTGAGACATTAACCTTGAGATTAGAAATTCTAATCCAGAAAAATGAAATCTACAGGTAATTAACAACCAATATTACATGTATTATTATATATTAAAAGCTTATAGATTTTGAGATAAATAGCTGTGAACTGCACAGTTGGCGTTGAAAAAATCTTGAAAAATTTAATGTTTTGAGGTTAAAATAACTTTTGAACAAATAAATTCCAGTACCTAAAAAAGTTTTCCTATTCCCTGAAAAACATTTCTAGTCTGTACATAAAATTTGATACATTTTAAAATTTTGATGCGGTCACTTGACGTGATACACCGAGAAAAAGAAAGACTTGTATCTAAGTCACCATTCAATTGAAGGATAAAATTTTCGTGATATCGTATAACGTTCTGTTGTCTACATAAACAATTTGTATATAATTCATTTTTACAAATAAATTTAGGGAGTTCAAATATTATACAATTGATTTATATACCCGTCACAATACGATAATGTAAATGAAATAGTTTCGCAGTCACCTCAAATGAATCCAAGAATATTCATTTCGCCCTAAATCCAATTCACATTAATTAATAGTGAATAACAATCATTTGTCACAAGTAATATTTTTTCATAGTGTGCTTTTTTTTAAAGGATTGCAAAAAAAAACATGTGAAGTAAAATGACTTGAATTTATATTATTAAATGTAGGTACATAATAAATAAGTTTCAGGATACCGTCTTTTATTTAATCGGACCTATATGCATTGATCTGAGAAATTGTAGGCTAGTTTTAAAAAGCTTTAGAAGATAATCGACTAATTTATAGCATATTTCTACTTCATCTTTTAGTAGCTATATTTATTCTTTTTTTTTATTGTATTGATACAATTGAATTCATAATATACTCCAATATTTACTCGTAATATTATGTTTGTACATTTGATATTTCAAAAGAATTATATTGCCAATCATATACTTATATTTATAGTTGATATTTGAGTGCACATTGTTATAATCAACTCCTTGAAAATCTATATTTAAGTAAAGTAAATACTGATGGATATCTAAGAAGTATAGACTAAAATCAAGAATTAATTTGGAGATTCGCAAAAATTAATCTGCCAAAATATCTTTTATGACAAAACGAGAAATCTGAGAGAATATAATTTAAAAACAGTTACAGTTAGATTTGATGTAGTATATATGTACGACGAAACGAGAACGGGATGTGATAGATATGTCGGTACTGATTTTAACATCATGTGCAAGCTACTTACACATTTAAATGTAAGTATTACTACAAAGTTATCCGACATGCACGGATCAATATCCAAGGACGATAAACCTAGCGGTTTGTTTAAAGATGTGATGGAGAGCATAGTTGATTGTTCCATGCTTGTTTTTTTCCAACGTGATTACTGGACAATACAAACATGACCCATTTATAGTAATGTTATTAAAATTTTATCTTTAAAAAGACCAATGTCATACCTGCTTACAGTATTTTACTGTAAGGTTATTGACCTCGTAAAGGAATGTTATTTAGAGAATGTTATTATATTTGTATTGTTATATCCTTGAAAAAAGCAATGTTATCATAAGAATGTTATCTTAATTGTTTGTTTATGTTAACTATTAAATAAGCTAACCCGTGACGCCTTTTGATATCCCCTCTCTATCTGCTTACAGTATTTTACTGTAAGGTTATTGACCTCGTAAAGGAATGTTATTTTAAGAATGTTATCTTATTTATTTTGTTATATAAATAAACAAGTAACCTAACACGTGACCTTGATGACGTCATTGTTCTATAGTGTATCACTATACTTGTATACGGTGTTACTCGTACTCCTCATCAAATGTCATCTCAAGTGTGATATCGTCTCGCTATATATGTTGATTCTTTTTCTTTTTTTTACACGTTCTGATTTCTCCTACTGTTATTGAACCTGTAAAATTTAGGTAATTCTATTTCAAGGGTCACGCCATAAGTATAATTAAGTACATTTTTTTACACACTTAAGTAAGTCTCTTGTATCCTTATTTGTTTGTAACAAATACACAATTTTTAAAATAATGATTTGATTTTGTTTATCTTTTTCCTTAATCTTCTTTTCTAATAACAGTTGCCGTTCTTCAGCTGTAGTTATTTGTATAATTTTTATTAATAAAATTTTTACTATTTGTATTACCCATCTTGAATGACGGTTAGACAATTACTAAAAATAAAATATTCTTTGATTTGAATTACATAAGACTAGTAAATAACGGTAACTCAATGTAGAAGGGATAAATTCTAATCTGATTGGTGGAAATGAAATATTTTATAGGAGTGAGGATACATTAAATGTATTAAATAAAATGAAACAAGAATTAAAATTATAATTACGTTTTTTATTTCGGTATGATGAGCTTCTTTCGCACTGCCCTGGTGAACGAGAAAAATATTAGAGGTTATGGACGTCAAAACCATCGATGATGAGAAGATCAACGCGGCAAAGAATTGCTGCTGGCACTGACGTCAACAATTTTAATAAAGCTGCCAACAGCTTTTCCATAATCGCGATTTGACGAAAACGTCCGTTCGTCATTTCGTTGCATCCAATGGACTCTTCAGCATCGACTTGTTCATCCTGAAGGTTATAGACAGGGTCGGACCGAATGTTTTGTTCTTTGGTTGTCAAGTGAATGTTCAATTTTCTTTTTCGGTTGCTAACAAAAAGTTGAAAATTGACTTGACAACCAAAGACCAAAACGTTCGGTCAGGCCCTGTCTAACCTTCATGATGAGCAAGTCGATGTTGCTCAATGCCGCATGCAACGAAATGGCGTTCGGACGTTTTCGTCAAATCGCGATTATGGAGAAGCTGTTGACAGCTTTATCAAAATGGTTGGTGTCAGTGGCAGTAGCAATTCTTTGTTTTACAATTATTCAGATTTTAACATTTGTGTTTCCAAGTTATGAAGTAAAGCAGGTATACTTATCGCACTTATTTCAGACAAAATTAAGTTTAGAAAATTATTATCCATATCAAACGTGCGTTCAATTACATAAAATTTTACACCATTTTCATAAAGTGTACAATATTTATCAAATATTTCACTTTTACATAACATTTGTAAATCAGTCTCACTGCCCTTTTCAATAACCCTTTCAAAATATTCAATTATGTATTCCATCACTTTATTAACATTATTACAGTATTTTGTAAGTTGATCGAGTCTCTGTTGTATGCAAGGAGTCACCAATTTTAATCCGTCAAATGTTACTTTCTGCACGCAAGTACTTGGTACATGAACTGATTTTCTTCGTTTGTTCTGACTTTCTTCCCATTGTTGGGATTCCAATTCCTCATCGTTACTTTCTTCCTTATGCAGTTTCTCTTATACAATTATAGATTTTAATTTAAACGAGGATTGATACAGTATTCTATGAGAACTTGTTTCAATAAAGTTTGATTCACTAAACTATTTAAATCTGTAACATTCTTGAAGGTACGAATCAATCTCATCAAACTTGTTTGTAAATTCAGTCCACGAATTAAAATCAAATTTAACGTGGTAAATGAGTGTTATAATTGGAGAATAACGGCCGTTTGAGTTTTCCAATCCAATTGATATACGTTTTGAATGAGATTTATTTAAATTGTATGACGTTGCCAAGAGTAAGTTCCCGTATAATCCACAAACTGTTTTTTCCATAAGTAGACGACGTTCTTCCGTTTGAGTAGCCATATTCTTATTAAAACAGTAGTGCACGATTTTAAGGTCAAAGTTTCTGAAACAGAACTAAGAATGCTCGAAGCGACGTACCCTTTTATAAGTGTACTCCCACCACTCATTGCATCCTTACGTCATAGGGAGAAATAGTCAACCGACCAATGAGAGGTACAGCTATCCCTCCACTGTAACTAACAATTTAACTTATCTCTTAGTGGAGGGGGAAATGAAATACCTTTAATATTTTATTTTTAACGTTCTAAGAAATTATTACGGTTGGTTTTTGTTACATCTGGTTTATTTCTACGAAATGAATATGCTGAGAAGAGAATAGGTAATTGTATACTTATCACATACAAATAGGAAATAGTGGTATTGAGATGTAATAGACTAAACACATACGAGTATGCTACTACGTTTAATTCATATTACATTTTTTTGCAATACATGATTGGTATTACGTATTGGTTACGTATTCCAGATCATATATGATCGCACATTATTAAATACGTGAACTTGATTGGATAATTTAACATTATTATTTTTTAATATATTTGAATACAATTTTACAATTATTTCATCGTTTTTTGTAGCAAACTTGTTACAAAAGGAGAGTTAATTATTATAACGGTACATATGATAAAGAAACACAATACAATACTGTCCGCACAGTTTAGAGTAAATACTTTACAATTTTTTCTTATTCCAGCGGTATTGTACTTACAAGGGGAGTAAATGACCTCCGGATAAAATTTTTAACTCAGCCCGGAGAGACAACTTCTTTGCTGAAACTAAAAATATACGTATTTTTTTGTTTTTGCCGATGGAGTGTTTAATAGAAGTTAAACTCATTAAACCTAAATAAACTTGAACCATCAATTTTAGGGATACATTAAAAATACTCTTGCACTAAACATAACAAAAAAATATTCTATTTATAGAATAGAAATATAGAATAGAAAAGTAGACTTTAATAATATTAAACTATTTATGCAGATGTAAGTATTTACTTCATTTTCTTACCTATGTTCTCAATCCATCCAAACACAAACTCATTTGACACGGCATTTAATCTTTATTACTTTTTTAAACAGTTGATTAAATTTGATCCATGGCTGAAGAATGTAGGAAATCTTGAACACACCACTGCATGTAATTATAAAAGCAGCAATGAATAAAAACAATGGATCTATATAACAATGGATCAGCTAAAGAAACCTGAAACCAATAAAAATTATCACAAAGCTTTAAGGCCTACAATATGCATATTTTAAATTACAAAAACTGTACCACCCTACTGAATACTTATCTGATTACGAATTCCTATTTATAAATTTCGGTCTTTTTCTTCACTTTACTTGAGCCAGATTTTTGTAAATAATATGAGTAAAGTAATATTAATGACGTCCGCTGAACTGTAAGTAGTACACTGTTTACGTCGTCTGCTTCTCTATACTTAACGACGACGTCAACGATTACTCCAAACTCGAAAATCAAACGACTTCTTTGCTGTAGACCCTTTCACGCTCGTTTACAAAAAGGTCGTCTATCAAAAAAATGTATAATTTATTTTTAACTATTATATTTACTAATTATATTTATTTATTAAAAACTACGAAAATTTTAACTTTTAAATTTTTTCCGAAGGAAACTGGTAACACAGTATTTAAAATAATTATTTAAAGCCATTAACTGCAATGGCCTCATCGAAAGTGTATATCGGCCTTAATGATATACGTTTTTCCCGGGAAAAAGAATTTTATTTTATTTTTTAAATGCATAATTTTTTTTTTAAATAAATTTCATCCTATCAATTATATGTGTTATGTTTTTTTTTCATTTTTTTTATGCATGCAAAGTTAAATAAAAAAGAAAAAATTCTTAATTTTCCGCGTAGGAGGAAAAGGTGCACGTAGATTATTCAAATAGAGTCCTTTATTCGAATTGTTTAAAAATAACGTTTTTTATTGTATGGTCATGCGATTTATAAAGTGTGTTCCTACAAATAATCTGGTTTATTATTAATATTCTTTGTTTATATTATTATTGAATTTGTTTATTAATATTAATTGTTATGTCTATTATTTATATTTATTTATTATATTTATGTGTATTAATTGATAATTAAGTATTTCTATTCGTATTATTTATTTTATTTATTGTTTAGTATTATGGTTTTGTAAACATTTTCTTAATTTATTGATAATTTTTTTGGTTTATATTCATTAACTAGTTTTATTAGTTTATTAAAACGTAATACATTTATTATATTTTCTTAATTTTTGTATTAATATTATTTCTAATTTTTTTAATTAATCAGAGATCACTAATAATAAATGAGTGATGTAAACGTAAATAGTTTTTTAAATCCTGTGCCTCAAGATAATGTACACTTTGAAAAAGAATTTTTTTCTGATTGTTTTAATGTGTGTGTTCAACATCTAAAAAATGAAGAGTTAATAGATGATGACAATTTGTTAAGAAAACCTGATTTTTATGCTGTTTCGATTGGCGAAGATGCTTATAAATTATTTTAATAAATTAGTACCGGTGCAGGAAGAACTTTTGTTTGTTGAAAGTGAATATAATATTGATATCAAAGAAGGCTCACAAGATATAGATATGTTGAGTGAAACATCTGATGAGTCTGGTAATTTATTAATTTTTTCATTTATATAAGTAAAAAATTAAAAAATTCAAATATAATCATAAACAATTTTTAATTCCTTTACTCATAGAACCTTTGAGTCAACCAAATTCAAAGGATTATGAACCAGAAAATAAAAAAGTGAAAGTTTCCTTTGTCCCAATCGAAACCAAAATCAAAATATTAAATATTGTACAAGAGCACCCAGGTTGGAAATTGTCATCGATTAGAAGAGCCGGTGGAACATCTCTCACTCGAATGGATGAATTGACCCGATGGAGGAGAGAAGTAGAAAAAGGTGGAACAAAATTTGAAAAGTACACTTTTATAAAAAAATGGGTATATAATAGATTTGTAGAAGCCAGAGAGTCTAAAGTACCAGTCACCACTCGAAATCTCCAAGAATGGGCAATGCAAGCAGCAAAGCAACTTCAAAACGAACATTTTACTTTTTATGCTTGCATAGGATGGGTTAATTCGTTTAAAAAAGCATACAAAATAACCCAAAGAAACGTAACGAGATATGTCAAGCCCACCGAAAGCAAATCCTTAGACAAAATTTTGGAAGCTTTGACTATTTTTTCAAATGAATGCTGTGCTGCAATAAAAAATTATAATTTAGATTATGTGCTTAACACTGATGTGAATACCGAATGAATGTGTGTCGTACCTTGGACCACAAAGGTGGTAAGAGTGTTGAGGTGAAGGTGAGGAATTACAGCATCTGGGAAGTTGTTACCACACGTATTTATATGCCTTCAAGAACCAAAAGGCGTTTTTGGTCCAGTAGTTCAGACAAGATTATCTGTTCTTTCTGAAGAATACAGAAATGTTGAAATTACGTGCTCATCATCTGGAAAATTGTCTGCAACACTGTTTCAAAAATATGTAAATAATGTGTTAGCACCTTATGTTAAAAACGATAAATTTATGCTCATATTAGATAGCTGGAGTGGACAAAAAAATACCAAATATTTTGATAATTTCAAGGATACTAACAATGTACCTACTTGGAGTGTTAAAATAATTCCACCTGGTTGCACTGGACTCAATCAACCTTTAGATGTTTACTTCCATAGACAAATTAAAATATTTTTAAAGGAGTTCCAGAATTGTGTTTTTTTAATCGAACATAAACGCCAAATTAACACCAGAGAAGACTATATCAAACTTCACTCGTTAGCACACAACCAATTGTCATCACCAATTTTTGGTGAAATGATAAGATACGCCTGGTATGCCTCCAAATTGATTGAAAGAAGAGATATTTTTGTAAATGTAAAGCAAGTTTGCTTTCCACAAAACATTCGACTATTAACTTGTTCTTGCAAACAAAATTCTGCATTTGTAAAATGTTCTTGGTGTCGCCAAAGTGTATGTTTTCACTGTTTCTATGATGAGTATCATCCATCAGTGTGTATAAAATGTAATAATAAATAATAATGGATCTAAAGCATTGTGCAATTATTATAATTATAGGCAATTAAATACTTTTAAACACAGGTACCATTTCTTGATTGTGTTGCACACCTAAAATGAAACAAATTTTTCACAAAGTAAAAAAGGAATAAATAATAAAAAATATTGAATAATCAATAAATCTACACGTATCTAATGAATTATAATTATTTCCCACAATTCTCTTGAAAACATAGTTACTTCAAATCACTTAATACTAACTTTTTTCTTCTTTATACACATAAATATATTTTACAAATATGTAACTAATTGTTAATTATAAAATTCAATATATTTTAACGAAAGATATCTTTATCCTATTAAATTATACAATAAGTATGTATATGCGTCCGTTGCTCTTATGCTTTTGTTTACATACTAGAAGATTCGTTGGTTAGAACGCTTAAGGCCGATATACACTTTCGATGGGGCCATTGCAGTCAGTGGCTTTAAATAATTATTTTAAATACTGTGTTACCAGTTTCCTTCGGCAAAAAATTAAAAGTTAAAATTTTTGTAGTTTTTAATAAATAAATATAATTAATAAATATAATAGTTAAAAATAAATTGTACATTTTTTTGATAGACGACCTTTTTGTAAACAAGCGTGAAAGGGTCTACAGCGAAGAAGTCGTTTGATTTTCGAGTTTGGAGTAATCGTTGACGTCGTCGTTAAGTATAGAGAAGCAGACGACGTAAACAGTGTACTACTTGCAGTTCAGCGGACGTCATTAATATTACTTTACTCATATTATTTACAAAAATCTGGCTCAAGTAAAGTGAAGAAAAAGACCGAAATTCATAAATAGGAATTCGTAATCAGATAAGTATTCAGTAGGGTGGTACAGTTTTTGTAATTTAAAATATGCATATTGTAGGCCTTAAAGCTTTGTGATAATTTTTATTGGTTTCAGGTTTCTTTAGCTGATCCATTGTTATATAGATCCATTGTTTTTATTCATTGCTGCTTTTATAATTACATGCAGTGGTGTGTTCAAGATTTCCTACATTCTTCAGCCATGGATCAAATTTAATCAACTGTTTAAAAAAGTAAGAAAGATTAAATGCCGTGTCAAATGAGTTTGTGTTTGGAAGGATTGAGAACATAGGTAAGAAAATGAAGTAAATACTTACATCTGCATAAATAGTTTAATATTATTAAAGTCTATTTTTCTATTCTATATTTCTATTCTATAAATAGAATATTTTTTTGTTATGTTTAGCGCAAGAGTATTTTTAATGTATCCCTAAAATTGATGGTTCAAGTTTATTTAGGTTTAATGAGTTTAATACGTATATTTTTATTTTCAGCAAAGAAGTTGTCTCTCCGGGCTGAGTTAAAAATTTTATCCGGAGGTCATGTACTCCCCTTGTTAGTTAGGGACTCCGTAACTGTCAAAGTATGTTCCGTACCCATTTTTATTTATGTAGATAACAATCCAATGCGATCCTTTTTTAGTAGATCATCGGCATTTGCAACAATTACAACTGGTTTTTCCGTTAATCTGGGAATGCGGTCAGCAGCATACACTCCTATAGTTTTAGCTTTCAGTTTTGCAATAACTTTTTGTATTTGCTCCGTATTCATTTTTTAAGTATTTTTCAATATCGTACACATCATCCTTATCTGCTGCATCAACTTCGTCATATTCTGATCGTACAAATCTACTATGATTACATACTGTTTAATTGACTCTAAAAATGCGACTGTTGAATCTTCGATTTCGAATTGCTTTATAAAGTCTTTCACTATCATTTTCTTCACTTTCTGAGGAAGTATCTCGAAGTATCGACAGTAACCACTTTCTTAATAGGTACACTTTATTCAAAGCACATACGAAGCGTTATCTCTAACAACTATATGACGAGACATGCATGAAATGCTTCGATGATTATTTTTCAGATCTTCAAATGTCGGTGATAACATTTGCTCAACGTTCATAACTTCACAAGCTACCACCTTTTCAAGATATTCCTGTTTCTCGTCTCCACGAGTATAAAACCTAGTCGTGGCTTTTGAAAGGGACCGTAAATGTTATTCGAGTTGTTCTACACTAATATCACCATCGTTCCATCTTAACCCATACTGGTTACACCGTTTGATTTCAAACGGCAACTCAGAGTATTTATGTGGAGACTTGATCAGCCAATGACAAAACATCCGTTCACTTAAAGAAATTACTGCCACTTCCTTATGAATGAAGGTGTTGTTCCAATTTCTTAAACCTTGTATATCTACAATGTAATCCATTTTGATAAGTTAGCGTTCACTCGTTGACTGTTTTTTTTTTTATTATTTTAACGTCGCTCTTTTTATGCTCCCAAACCGGTGCTAATCAGCGACGGAGGTCATACGATGTCTTGGTGAAGAAAGCACTTGTTGAAAATACATTCGCCAGTGGTGCTTGTATCAATCGGCCGGGGCCAGGAATCGAACCTGGGACCTCCAGATTACGAGCCCGACGCCATCGCAGGCCTCACTCGTTGACTGTGAATTGAGATGTAGAAACGCCCGTTTTTATTCACTCATCCCCACCTTAAAGTCAAGCACCAAGTCCGTAATAATTTGACGACGAATCGATTTCAAGAACGTTATCAAATTCGCTGTACACTATGCTAATTAATTGTAGAAGTCAAGGCTTCTTCAAATTTCAATTCTATACGAACACTTCCATGTTTCACCAAATTCCAGTGCATGTTTGAATTTGCCGCAAGGTCGGGCGTTAAATTAAAAGCAAAGAGACAATAGCCTCTGTTGTATTCAGTACGCGGTATGTTGATTGGTTCGTTTAGAAAATGTATTCCACTTCCAGAAAACAATGTTTGATAAGCTTCTACGTACAGAGGATTATCTCCGCTAAATTTTGGTTGTAATGGTTTTCCAGGCACTTGTACACCATCAATGTGCAGTGAAAGATGATTGATATTGTAGTGATGGATCTAAAGCATTGTGGCAATTATTATAATTATAGGCAATTAAATACTTTTAAACACAGGTACCATTTCTTGATTGTGTTGCACACCTAAAATGAAACAAATTTTTCACAAAGTAAAAAAGGAATAAATAATAAAAAATATTGAATAATCAATAAATCTACACGTATCTAATGAATTAAATTATTTCCCACAATTCTCTTGAAAACATAGTTACTTCAAATCACTTAATACTAACTTTTTTCTTCTTTATACACATAATATATTTTACAAATATGTAACTAATTGTTAATTATAAAATTCAATATATTTTAACAAAGATATCTTTATCCTATTAATTATACAATCAGTATGTATATGCGTCCGTTGCTCTTATGCTTTTGTTTACATACTAGAAGATTCGTTGGTTAGAACGCTTAAGGCCGATATACACTTTCGATGGGGCCATTGCAGTCAGTGGCTTTAAATAATTATTTTAAATACTGTGTTACCAGTTTCCTTCGGCAAAAATTAAAAGTTAAAATTTTTGTAGTTTTTAATAATAAATATAATTAATAAATATAATAGTTAAAAATAAATTGTACATTTTTTTGATAGACGACCTTTTTGTAAACAAGCGTGAAAGGGTCTACAGCAGAAGAAGTCGTTTGATTTTCGAGGTTTGGAGTAATCGTTGACGTCGTCGTTAAGTATAGAGAAGCAGACGACGTAAACAGTGTACTACTTGCAGTTCAGCGGACGTCATTAATATACTTTACTCATATTATTTACAAAAATCTGGCTCAAGTAAAGTGAAGAAAAAGACCGAAATTCATAAATAGGAATTCGTAATCAGATAAGTATTCAGTAGGGTGGTACAGTTTTTGTAATTTAAAATATGCATATTGTAGGCCTTAAAGCTTTGTGATAATTTTTATTGGTTTCAGGTTTCTTTAGCTGATCCATTGTTATATAGATCCATTGTTTTATTCATTGCTGCTTTTATAATTACATGCAGTGGTGTGTTCAAGATTCCTACATTCTTCAGCCATGGATCAAATTTAATCAACTGTTTAAAAAGTAAGAAAGATTAAATGCCGTGTCAAATGAGTTTGTGTTTGGAAGGATGAGAACATAGGTAAGAAAATGAAGTAAATACTTACATCTGCATAAATAGTTTAATATTATTAAAGTCTATTTTTCTATTCTATATTTCTATTCTATAAATAGAATATTTTTTTGTTATGTTAGCGCAAGAGTATTTTTAATGTATCCCTAAAATTGATGGTTCAAGTTTATTTAGGTTTAATGCGTTTAATACGTATATTTTTATTTTCAGCAAAGAAGTTGTCTCTCCGGGCTGAGTTAAAAATTTTATCCGGAGGTCATGTACTCCCCTTGTTAGTTAGGGACTCCGTAACTGTCAAAGTATGTTCCGTACCCATTTTTATTTATGTAGATAACAATCCAATGCGATCCTTTTTTAGTAGATCATCGGCATTTGCAACAATTACAACTGGTTTTTTCCGTTAATCTGGGAATGCGGTCAGCAGCATACACTCCTATAGTTTTAGCTTTCAGTTTTGCAATAACTTTTTGTATTTGCTCCGTATTCATTTTTTAAGTATTTTTTCAATATCGTACACATCATCCTTATCTGCTGCATCAACTTCGTCATATTCTGATCGTACAAATCTACTATGATTACATACTGTTTAATTGACTCTAAAAATGCGACTGTTGAATCTTCGATTTCGAATTGCTTTATAAAGTCTTTCACTATCATTTTCTTCACTTTCTGAGGAAGTATCTCGAAGTATCGACAGTAACCACTTTCTTAATAGGTACACTTTATTCAAAGCACATACGAAGCGTTTATCTCTAACAACTATATGACGAGACATGCATGAAATGCTTCGATGATTATTTTTCAGATCTTCAAATGTCGGTGATAACATTTGCTCAACGTTCATAACTTCACAAGCTACCACCTTTTCAAGATATTCCTGTTTCTCGTCTCCACGAGTATAAACCTAGTCGTGGCTTTTGAAAGGGACCGTAAATGTTATTCGAGTTGTTCTACACTAATATCACCATCGTTCCATCTTAACCCATACTGGTTACACCGTTTGATTTCAAACGGCAACTCAGAGTATTTATGTGGAGACTTGATCAGCCAATGACAAAACATCCGTTCACTTAAAGAAATTACTGCCACTTCCTTATGAATGAAGGTGTTGTTCCAATTTCTTAAACCTTGTATATCTACAATGTAATCCATTTTGATAAGTTAGCGTTCACTCGTTGACTGTTTTTTTTTTTTTATTATTTTAACGTCGCTCTTTTTATGCTCCCAAACCGGTGCTAATCAGCGACGGAGGTCATACGATGTCTTGGTGAAGAAAGCACTTGTTGAAAATACATTCGCCAGTGGTGCTTGTATCAATCGGCCGGGGCCAGGAATCGAACCTGGGACCTCCAGATTACGAGCCCGACGCCATCGCAGGCCTCACTCGTTGACTGTGAATTGAGATGTAGAAACGCCCGTTTTTATTCACTCATCCCCACCTTAAAGTCAAGCACCAAAGTCCGTAATAATTTGACGACGAATCGATTTCAAGAACGTTATCAAATTCGCTGTACACTATGCTAATTAATTGTAGAAGTCAAGGCTTCTTCAAATTTCAATTCTATACGAACACTTCCATGTTTCACCAAATTCCAGTGCATGTTTGAATTTGCCGCAAGGTCGGGCGTTAAATTAAAAGCAAAGAGACAATAGCCTCTGTTGTATTCAGTACGCGGTATGTTGATTGGTTCGTTTAGAAAATGTATTCCACTTCCAGAAAACAATGTTTGATAAGCTTCTACGTACAGAGGATTATCTCCGCTAAATTTTGGTTGTAATGGTTTTCCAGGCACTTGTACACCATCAATGTGCAGTGAAAGATGATTGATATTGTAGTGATGGAAATTAAATGGATTATATTTTCGATGTCTATTAAAAGCTCTGTTATCTACAAACCCAATTATAATTCTTTTAGGTAATTATACAAGAATAATATTGTACAATGTATCTCCGAAAATACCACTGTGTAAAGTAAAAGATTTCACCTCTACACGACTAATAGGATATTTTGCTGTCGATTTGGTTGAGCATTTGTGAAGCTTCCTTTATATAAACACTAAATTTATCGTTTTCTGCGGCATCCATTAGACAAAATGAATCTTTACTACGTGCCAAGCGTATCCTCAGTTCTACACCGTTAACTAAAAATTTATTCTGATTAAATACATCACAGTGCAAATGACCCATCATGTCTACCGTTTTTCTCCCACCAGTAAAATATTGTCGATTCAATAATCCTATATTAGCATCAGGTTCGGAACGTGGTATAATAGCTAACGCATCCATCCATCCTGGAGTATCAATATACCATAACCCCATAGTAAGATTTGAATTTATAGTTTCAGCAGAGTAATTAAGCAATGTTTCGATGTATGCCCTGTACGGGTACATATTCTTGGGAGGTGAAACGAGCTTTTGATTAAAAAAGGCATCAATTTGATTAAAAATTGAATGCAGAAAATTATTTATTGGATCTACTTTTCCACTTTCAACTGCATCAACATCTACAGTTGGTAAAATCTGTGAATGTTAACTTAACATGGTATGTGCAAGATCCAAATAGTCTTTTCCACCTGGTACTACAAATTTCAATGGTCCATTGTCGCTAAGAGATGATACAGGTTTATAATGAACGAATTGAGAATTTTCTACAGATGTTTGAGTAGGTGGAAGTGTAAATAAATCTTGCTCCGATTTCATACATTCGCTTAAGACAACGATATAAACCTAGCTATTTCAATAGCTCCTGTAGGTTCCTCTATTATCTTCTTATTTCTGAGTGTGTAGTTTACCATTTCTACAACGTTAGAGTTGGATATAGGTTTATTATCTATTAATACAGTTCCACATTTATTCCAAGTTAAGCGGTGAAGATTATTAGTTTTCCAGTATTTAAGAAGTATTTGACCTTTCTTTTTGTACGTTTTAGGAAGAATATCAATAATTTCCTATTCGGATAATGTTGCGTTTACCTCTTCGTTTTCATTTTCTTCATTTTCTACGGTACACTCAATATTTTTAAAATGAAAATATCGACGTAATACTTGTAAATATTTTCGACTCTTTTCTCGTTCGTCTGTTATACTTTTGGAGATTAAGATGTTGTGCATTTCGGCATCAAGACGCGATAACACATCACCTTTTGTTTGAATTCCACATTCTTCCGATGTGTTCTTTACGCAATCTTGTTGTTGTTGTTGTTGTAGAACTGTATTTTGAAACACGTCTTCGGGAACCATCATCATTTTTTTAGCATGATTCATTTTCTCACTGCTGACTACCTCTTAATATTTTAGAAATCAATGTTCCTATAATCGGTGCCAGCAAGAGATGAAGGAAACCACCGCCTTGTTTCACAATTACTCGTTTCTATTTTACCCAGTCGTAATTAACATTTCTTTTGCTCTTTCCTTTTTTTTGTTTCAACCAATTTTCGCAAAAGTTTACGATATCTTTTCAATTTAGATTTTTATAACTGTTTCAATGAGACGAAACCTTTCAAGATATTCAACGCTCACTCGCATACACAGTTAATAAAGTCTTTATTTGCTGAGCGTATAAGAGCTAACCCTTGTTTATTATCTGCGTGACACAGAGCATTCAACACGGATACGCACTTTTTACTGAAATGGTTGGGTATACAGCCTCCTATTTGTCTCCTCGATTTTTTCTGCCTCATGGTTTGATTAGCAATGTCCATCATTTTCTTCTTCCTCTATTCTTATCGAAATTTCGAGCTGTATTTTGGCACATACACGTACTGCACTCTATAGTCGGGAAAGATTGACGTGCGAAATCGTATTTCTTCCCGAGTACTCTGTTTCAAACCTAGCAAAAGATATCCATGGGGTGGAGTTGTACTATCCAAATATGCCTCTTGTAAAAATTTTGGGTCTTCAGGGTAGACTTGATGAGCGAGGTATTGAATCTTTGCACGATCTTATGGATTTTAAAAAATTGTGATATAATTGGCGTTTAAAGATATGTCTCATTGTCCGGATCCTTCATGAAACAGATTTCGTGTAATAAAAATTACTCTATTATTTTTGTAATGGCTTCCTTTTGTAAACAGATCTGACACTACGTTATTTGATGACTCTCTCATCAGGTCATCAATGATTATTAATTTATTCTTATTATTGTCGTGAGAATAGTCGGAAGATTGTGGTAGACCCTCATGAAATTCTATTGTTTTACCGACGTATCCCCCCAACTTGAAGTTTGTTCTGTAGCTCTCTTACAATTCACCATAGTAAAATAAAACTCTATCAAACTTTGAATCGCAAATATCGGTAAGATTATGAAGAAACTTTTTAACGAATATAGTTTTACCACAACCCGTTGGACCACTGATTATACACGTAAATGGATGTTTCCACTATGTCTCCATTATATAAACTATTGTACAAAACTAAGAATTCTGGGTATTTATATCAAATTCTATATAAAAAAAACGCTGATCGATGGCGGTGCGGCGCGGCGCAGGAGCTTTGCTAGGGATTTTCCGCAGAGTAATAAGCTAATTTCAAGGTATAAGCTGGTCCAGCCACATTTTATCAGCTAATTAATGGGTTATAAACGTCTATTATAGAATTAACAGATAAAAATATATTTTTTAATTACATTTTATATCCAAAAGGCAATGATAATATTGTGTTAATGTATCGGCGTTTTTTCAACACTACGTTACAGGATTTAACTTCATCTGTAGTTATAAGTTCATGCGTTTTAGTTCTTCGAATACATTTAAACTTTAATTTTATCAGCTTGTCATTACTTTCGAAATTAATTTTTATACTGTTACAAAAATTAAATTTATACCTTTAACTTTACAACACTCAATTTTTTCACCACTTGATGTTACAGTACTCATTCCATAAAACTTTGGTCCCCCAGATACACACTTCTTAATGTACGCTCTCTCTCTATAATATTTTCATTCATTCCTCATATCACCCAATTTATTACCTAAACTAGGTTCATTAATATCATTACGAGAAATAAACATACAAGAATCTGTATCGTAGTACAGTACACGGTGTAACGTGGTCCTCACTTTCGTGGCCCGTAAACCACGCTACTCGTTTCCACTTTATTTAATATCTATATATATTACCTATTAATCCGGTAAAGACCGTATTTAATATTTTACTGGGCGCCAGGTCTTACCAATACAAATAACTTCCCGGTACGACTCCTCAGGACGTGGCTCCGACGCCAATACGGAGGTGGCGAAACCAACGACGAATCTTATCTCCTTCGGAAACGCGTGGCGGTAAATTGTCGAGGTATAGGTCAATAAATTAGAGAACGCAATAATATAATTAAATCAAATCGATGATTACTTCGATTTATTTATTTAGAATCACTCCAAATTCCGATCACTACGGGTGATCACCGTTACAATTTTTGAACAACGAAATAGATTTTTCTAAATGAATTCCCGCGAGCTAGCCCGATCTTCCGATCACCGATAATCTATTATAAAAACGCAGGAGGTCTATACGCGACGCGTAAGAAATCCCCGGCGATACACTCGATTTACTAAATTAATAGGTGGCCGTGCAGCCCACTTACCGCAACGAAAATCGATATTCTTCAAAATTAACTCTACTACTCGAACAATTATTACTTTATATAAATGCTCCTACGGAACTCTATCAAAATAACTAGGTGCGCTCGATGAGACTATCCGGCTACAAATGACGATCGGGACTCGTAGCATCCCGCTCGTCTTCGTTAAAGCGCGGCGCTGATTGTCTTCTTCTTCCTTGTTTTTCAACCAATAATATCCTCCTGGTTAATTAGATGATTAACTATTACCGCCGTCCGCGCCATCTATTCCCGTACCAATCTTCTTTTCCTCAGTGACGGAATAACGAAATAACCCGTATTCCGTTGAGGAACTGACTTGCGTCTCCACCAATGCAACAGGTGTGTCTTCTTTCTCTCTCGTACACACACGCTGTAGATGGCTACTTCTCGCTCATTCCGTCGTTCCCCTCCTCGGTGCGCCGCCATGTGCCGCGGCGTGCATGTGCGAGAGCAGCGAGCGCCGCCCCCCTCTCTGCCGCGCTGACCCTAGTACAGGAGCAGAGGGCCGAGTCCGTTGCACGCGAGTCGGGCGTCGTTTGTTTACACGACGGCGAACGGGTTTTTCTTTGTGTGTGTGAGAAGTGCACCAGTTCCTGGGTCATCGTCTTCGTGGCTGTCTTCGTTCTCCATCACCAGGTCGTCGGGAGATGGTATTGGATCTACGTGGGAACTTGGTTGGACGTCGGTGGCGGTATGGTTGTATCATTCCTTCTTCATTATTAAACTCCCTCCTTTCTCCAATCCTCCGATTTCCTCAACAAATCAATAAAAACCTCATTAATTCCTTTCCTTTACATACTAAAATATCGGTGACGAGAATGGTTCGGGCCAGGATTCGTAGCCGGTGTTTACTTCCTTCCTAACCTCTATTCCCATATCCTATATATATATATATAATATCCTATACACATACATAACTTCCTTATTACAGCTAAACTTTATCCCTCTATAAATCCTCCTATCCTAACCTTATACACTACCATCAATCACTTTTGCCATACCCGGCAAAATAGATACTAACTTTAAAGTTTTATATCTTAGTGAAAAAACATCGTAGAAAAAAAAATCCGGATAGCATTTTAAAGCTTATTACAAATACTTTAATTTGCGATATTTAAAGTGTAAAAAAATAAAATTGCATTTTTTATTAATAAAAAACGAAGAACCAAAATTTTCATTTTTTATACCTTTGTTCAATATTACGCCAATCAGGCAAATATACGTACAATTAAAAATCTTACGCCGTTTTAAAGCCCGTAAGATGACCTTTAAAATGACACCCCGATGCGTTTGGTACGACGTTTTTTACCAAGTTATAAGCATTTTTTTGAAAAACATGACATTTTTTTAATTTTTTATATCAAAAACAACACAGTATAGAAAAAAATGTTAAACACAAAAAAGGTTTCTTTTTGTATAAAAATAGTAAAATATAGTCAAAATAAAAAATTAAAAAAAAAATTTTTTTGGTTTTTTTTAATGTGCAAAAGTAACAATTGAATATATACAAATATAAGAAAAAAACATAAATAATTTTTATAAGTCATTTACATCGAGTTATACATTTTTCAATAAAATAAAATTTGTTTCAATAATAAATAATAAATAATAATAATATTAATAAACAATAAACAAAATTTTTTTTAATTTTTTTATTTGACTATATTTTACTATTTTTTATACAAAAAGAAACCTTTTTTGTATTTAACATTTTTTTCTATACTGTGTTGTTTTCGAGATAATGAAAAATTAAAAAAATGTCATGTTTTTCAAAAAAATGCTTATAACTTTGGTAAAAAACGTCGTACCAAACGCATCGGGGTGTCATTTTAAAGGTCATCTTACGGGCTTTAAAACGGCGTAAGATTTTTAATTGTACGTATATTTTTGCCTGATTGGCGTAATATTGAACAAAGGTATAAAAATGAAAATTTTGGTTCTTCGAATACATTTAAACTTTAATTTTATCAGCTTGTCATTACTTTCGAAATTAATTTTTATACTGTTACAAAAATTAAATTTATACCTTTAACTTTACAACACTCAATTTTTTCACCACTTGATGTTACAGTACTCATTCCATAAAACTTTGGTCCCCCAGATACACACTTCTTAATGTACGCTCTCTCTCTATAATAGTTTCATTCATTCCTCATATCACCCAATTTATTACCTAAACTAGGTCATTATATCATTACGAGAAATAAACATACAAGAATCTGTATCGTAAGTACAGTACACGGTGTAACGTGGTCCTCACTTTCGTGGCCCGTAAACCACGCTACTCGTTTCACCTTTATTTAATATCTATATATATTACCTATTAATCCGGTAAAGAACCGTATTTAATATTTTACTGGGCGCCAGGTCTTACCAATACAAATAACTTCCCGGTACGACTCCTCAGGACGTGGCTCCGACGCCAATACGGAGGTGGCGAAACCAACGACGAATCTTATCTCCTTCGGAAACGCGTGGCGGTAAATTGTCGAGGTATAGGTCAATAAATTAGAGGAAACGCAATAATATAATTAAACTCAAATCGATGATTACTTCGATTTATTTATTTAGAATCACTCCAAATTCCGATCACTACGGGTGATCACCGTTACAATTTTTGAACAACGAAATAGATTTTTCTAAATGAATTCCCGCGAGCTAGCCCGATCTTCCGATCACCGATAATCTATTATAAAAACGCAGGAGGTCCTATACGCGACGCGTAAGAAATCCCGCGATACACTCGATTTACTAATAATTAGGTGGGCCTGTGCAGCCCACTTACCGCAACGAAAATCGATATTCTTCAAAATTACTCTACTACTCGAACAATTATTACTTTATAAATGCTCCTACGGAACTCTATCAAAATAACTAGGTGCGCTCGATGAGACTATCCGGCTACGAATGACGATCGGGACTCGTAGCATCCCGCTCGTCTTCGTAGTTCGTTAAAGCGCGGCGCTGATTGTCTTCTTCTTCCTTGTTTTTCACCCATATACTATCCTCCTGGTTAATTAGGATGATTAACTATTACCGCCGTCCGCGCATCTATTCCCGTACCAATCTTCTTTTCCTCAGTGACGGAATAACGAATAACCCGTATTCCGTTGAGGAACTGACTTGCGCCTCCACCAATGCAACAGGTGTGTCTTCTTTCTTCTCTCTCGTACACACACGCTGTAGATGGCTACTTATCCCGCTCATTCCGTCGTTCCCCTCCTCGGTGCGCCGCATGTGCCGCGGCGTGCATGTGCGAGAGCAGCGAGCGCCGCCCCCCTCTCTGCCGCGCTGACCCTAGTACACGAGCAGAGGGCCGAGTCCGTTGCACGCGAGTCGGGCGTCGTTTGTTTACACGACGGGCGAACGGGTTTTCTTTGTGTGTGGTGAGAAGTGCACCAGTTCCTGGGTCATCGTCTTCGTGGCTGTCTTCGTTCTCCATCACCAGGTCGTCGGGAGATGGTATTGGATCTACGTGGGAACATGGTTGAGACGTCGGTGGCGGTATGGTTGTATCATGCCTTCTTCATTATTAAACTCCCTCCTTCTCCAATCCTCCGATTTCCTCAACAAATCAATAAAAACATCATTAATTCCTTTGCCATTACATACTAAAATATCGGTGACGAGAATGGTTCGGGCCAGGATTCGTAGCCGGTGTTTACTTCCTTCCTAACCTCTATTCCCATATCCTATATTATATATAATATCCTATACACATACATAACTTCCTTATTACAGCTAAACTTTATCCCTCTATAAATCCTCCTATCCTAACCTTATACACTACCTCAATCACTTTTGCCATACCCGGCAAAATAGATACTAACTTTAAAGTTTTATATCTTAGTGAAAAAACATCGTAGAAAAAAAATCCGGATAGCATTTTAAAGCTTATTACAAATACTTTAATTTGCGATATTTAAAGTGTAAAAAAATTAAAAATTGCATTTTTTATTAATAAAAAACGAAGAACCAAAATTTTCATTTTTTTACCTTTGTTCAATATTACGCCAATCAGGCAAAAATATACGTACAATTAAAAATCTTACGCCGTTTTAAAGCCCGTAAGATGACCTTTAAAATGACACCCCGATGCGTTTGGTACGACGTTTTTTACCAAGTTATAAGCATTTTTTTGAAAAACATGACATTTTTTTAATTTTTCATTATCTCAAAAACAACACAGTATAGAAAAAAATGTTAAACACAAAAAAGGTTTCTTTTTGTATAAAAAATAGTAAAATATAGTCAAAATAAAAAAATTAAAAAAAAAATTTTTTTGGTTTTTTTTAATGTGCAAAAGTAACAATTGATATATACAAATAAAGAAAAAAACATAAATAATTTTTATAAGTCATTTACATCGAGTTATACATTTTTCAATAAAATAAATATTTGTTTCAATAATAAATAATAAATAATAATAATATTAATAAACAATAAACAAAATTTTTTTTAATTTTTTTATTTGACTATATTTTACTATTTTTTATACAAAAAGAAACCTTTTTTGTATTTAACATTTTTTTCTATACTGTGTTGTTTTCGAGATAATGAAAAATTAAAAAAATGTCATGTTTTTCAAAAAAATGCTTATAACTTTGGTAAAAAACGTCGTACCAAACGCATCGTGGCGTAATATTTTGAACAAAGGTTAAAAATGAAATTTTGGTTCTTCGTTTTTTTTATTAATAAAAAATGCAATTTTTAATTTTTTACAACTTTAAATATCGCATTAAAGTAATTTGTAATAAGCTTTAAATGCTATCCGGATTTTTTTTCTACGATGTTTTTTCACTAAATATAACACTTAAATTTATTACTATTTTGCCGGTTATGCAAAGTTGATGAATGGTAGGTCTATATTCTTGTGTATTTATTATCAACACTTTCAGGTAACCATTACATACCAAGGAGCCGGACCCAGGACCGAAAAAGGTTCACACCAGGACTTATCGCTTCGAGGGGAAATGGAATCACCATGGGTAGTACCCAGGACTCATCGCCTCCAAGGACAGGAACTCACAGGGATGCAATCGTTGGATCACCCAGGACTCGTCGTCTCAAAGGTATGATATTGTATTCAAATCTTATTCCACTTATATCTATTTCCTCTACGCTAACCTTATAACTATCTATATACACTAATAACTCTTTTTCTTCTTTCAGGTATGTCCCTTCGACAAGGCTTCCCTCCATTAACAAATTATAAATTAATATCGGTGTGAGGTTTACCTCACAACGGCTTTGCAATTGTTGTAGATGTTCGCACAGTTTTAACCTTGCTTGAGCAGTAGGATAAGTTGCAATTACAACATTTTTATGAGACGATGAGTTACAGCTTCATGTTTCAAGTTACTCTTTTGCCTGAATTTACCACAAAAAGAGTTCAAACTCAACGTGCCACAAGCCCAACAGGCTCTCAACCCAGGGTTGTTTTCTAATTTTGTCCATTTCTAATTGTACCCCTTCATAGTTAAAATATTGATCAATATATAATTGTTTTGTCTCTTCATTGACGCACCGTGAAGGCCAACCATTAGCACTATGTTCAATTGCTAAAAAAGTATTTATATAATCCGCGAAAAGTCCACCGGTATTTGTCTTTTGATCATACTGAGTTATCTCATATTGCTATACTAAATGGCTTTACGCAGCTCGACAGCAATCCAAGTGCCGGAAAAATCCCGATCACGTTCATTAGTATGAGTACAATCATTTGATTAATTTCTTCACAACAAGATCGACAAAGAGCAAATAGTAGACGTCCGTGCATTTTTATAGGTAATAGTGGAATAAATAAATT
This sequence comes from Theocolax elegans, assembly GCA_026168455.1. NCBI lineage: Eukaryota > Metazoa > Arthropoda > Insecta > Hymenoptera > Cerocephalidae > Theocolax > Theocolax elegans. Next base: position 62,892,655 of record CM047427.1, read on the forward strand.
TCTTGGTGGTAAAACTTTACACTTTAGTAACCCTTCGATTCGGGAAAAGTCATTTATATTATCATTTACCAGCTCGGAATATTCATTACCAATATAAATGCGTGGGTGACCAATAGGAAATCGTCCTCTCTTACACACATATGGTTAAAGCGAGCAAATGTCGGTATATTTAATTTTTTCTCCCGGTTCATCTAAATGAAAACTTTCATTACTTTGAGTCGACCCACTGATTAACGACCGGAGATCATTTATAAGAAAATTATTGACAGGTCGATACGATAGATCTGCTGGACCCTTGGCAAAATTTGTACTTTGTATTTCAATACTTATAAAATCGTTTGGGGTAGTTCGTGAAATTATAAAAGAATGTATATCACGGATGGCCATTTCTAACCATGTAATTGGGTTAACATTACCAACCCGAGAAGGAGACACTATTTTAATTAACAATCGTTCATCGTTAATTTTGTATTTACTTATGTATTTGTGATTTTCCTCATATATAATAAAACGCTCACCGGGACCGCGAATTTCATTATCGATCTCACCGGAATCAGAAGTCTCGTTGTCTTCGGTGGATAAATAGCGGTTTCTCTGAACATCATTATCTCCTCCACATCCATATTGGGTTAAATCGATCAGAGACGAATCCGCATCGTACACGGAAGTTTTGCCGTTGGATGCATACGATTTCGAAATAAATGAATCAGAAGCTGACGACGATAGGTCTGCATTATGATCATAATTTATTGTTGATTCTGAATTAGAACTCTCGAACGTATTATATCCTACAAGAAATTAAAACTTAGTAATATTTTATTTGAAAACAGATTAAAATAAGAAAACATAAAGCTAATTACATTATGCCTCAGGTGGTCCGGAAAGCTTACAGAAACTCGAGATAAAAGGTCCTCCAGATCATTTTTAGTAAATAAGGTAGATTGTAAATAATAGCATGTCTCGCATCCATCTTAGTTCCTGTGCTTTACGAACATCTATAATTCTTTGTTCTTCAGATTGTGTAAATACGAGAAACAGAATTTTTTATTTAAAAAAAACTTACTTTCATTGATTTGCATATCGTGTACACTACGTTGATCGAAACTGTAGGTGGTTACCCTATTATGTTCTCTCGTCTGAAACACCATTTCTCTGTACGGAGGTACCCTACGAATAAAATTGTGTACCATTTCCTTTCTTTCAGTCGAACGAATAATTACGGCAAGTGCTGCTGAAGTAGGTGGCGTTGGTTCGAGTGTACTGCAGACGTTGATTTACAAATGTATGCAACTGTTCCCTGGAATTTTCGTATAACATCAAAAATTGTTCGTGATTTCTTCTAAGTGAGGTTTCTTCTGCATCCAAATCAGATATTTCTTCCGATGAAGATGAATCATTTAACGCAACCCTGAATTGACTTTCATTAAACGCTTCCTCCACTTGAACAGAAGGTTTATCATCCGAATCATAGGAACTGTCACTTTCATCACTGGATGTATCATTATTATCGTTGCATTCCGATTCTTCGTTTTCCTCCTTCTCTACTTCACGCAATAAGTTTTCTCGAGCTAAAAACAATACAATCGTATTTTACTATATATACAAATTTAATCATTTAGAATATTTACTGTTACACGTAATAATCGTCATATGTACTAAGTAAATGTTGTAATGACATTTTACGCACAACCGGCAAACTATCTACCCCCTCGCAAGAGCAGACAGTCCACCGAGTGTGGGACTCAGTAAGAGCAAACTACTATTACCCACTAAACTCACATATCTCTGTTCGCACCGACATCAGCCCGGAACTGTTATTCACATTACTTCAGACTATGCAGCTGTCCTTGCGTGGCCAAAAAACACATTCATTCTTTTACTCTTTCATTCTCGAATCACATTCGCTCAATCTATCAGACATCCATCTGCTTTTTTGCTCAGCAATACATTGGTATTGTAATTTGCGATCAAGCGCCAGTTGTCCGCATTCGTCGTCATAAGTCTCGTCACGTTTACCGGCGTGATCACTTCTATGTCCGTTTCAAGTCGTTGACGATGATCTGCCCATCGCCTACAGGCGAAGAACGTATGATCAGCGTTATCATAGACCCATCCGCAGTACTTGCATTCAGGTGAAGCAAGTCTGCCCATCTTGTGCAGATAGCCGCGGAAGTATCCGTCTCCAGAGAAAAATTGGGTGAGATGAAAGTCTACCTCACTGTGCTTTCTCCCCTTCCACGGAGCAACCGCAGGGATAAGTCTACGTGACCATCGCGCCTGTTGGGTATTTGTCCAGCGGGTTTGCCAGAGTTCCATGGTTTTCATACGTTCGTCTGTCGCAGCGTCGACCCGTCCCGTGTCCGCGCTTCGATCGTATATGCGCTTTTGTTCCATCGCGAGTAGGTCGATCGGAATTACGCCCGCGATAACAAGAACGGCGTTTTCGGACACCGTTCTGTACACGCACGCGATTCTTAACGCGCCCACCCGCTGTACGCTAGTACATCGCTTTCGCCCGTCTCTTCACGTGTAACGCGTTCGCCCAGATTTCCGCCCCATATAGCATGATCGAGTGGGTAACGCTCATAAGTAGTCGTCGAGTGATCGGTCTCGGTCCATTCATATTAGTCATGAGTCTGTTCATGGCTTTTGTATTTTCTTGTGCTTTTTCAGTCACCGTGCGTATGTAAGGCCGGAAACTCAGTTTCGTATCCAGAGTCACCCCTAGATACTTGACCTCGTCTCGGACCACCACGCGTTCGCGTCCGACTGTCAACGGTATCCCCGTGTCGATTCTTCGTCTACTTAGAAGCATGAGTTCCGTCTTTTGTAACGAAAGTTGCAGTCCGCGGTCTTTCATCCATCCAGTCACTTGACGCATAACCTGGTTCAGCTTTACCTCGTCATCAGCGTAAGCGACAAGGAATGTGTCCGTCGGCATCTCCAGTCGGAGAAGACTGTCATATAGTGTGTTGCAGAAGTCTGGCCCCAGAATGGAACCCTGGGCGACTCCTGCGGTTATTCGTCTGTCTTTTCGTCCGTCAGTGGTCTCGAAAGTAAGACGTCAGTCCCTCAAGTAGTCCCTCAGGACACTGGAGGAATGCTGTTTCAAGCGCTTCCAGAATATCCATCCCCCTCGCCGAATTGAAGGCGTTCCTAACGTCCAGCTTAGCCAGTAAAACTAGTGGCCTGGTCGCATGACACCTAACATTATGTACGTCAAAGTTGTTCCTAACGAGGGTTATTGCTCCGATTGCAGAGCGCCCTTTTCGGAACCCGTACTGTCGGTCCGATAAGTCCCCTGCGTCTTTTATTGACTGCAGAAGCCTTGGCCTAAGCATTAGTTCGTACAGTTTTCTTATTTTTACTAATGAGGACCAATTGAGCCATCTTCCACGTATCAAAACATAATGTTTTGGAAAGAACTGTTTCATATTTTTGTCCGGAAGATTTGCCGTTGCTCTTAAGGCGATGTCGGAACCATAGCCTCCGTTGATAGCCTCTCGCTATCGAGACTTTGAATGGCGCTATAATCAGGTGTCGATTTCTACGATAAACATACTTCAAACATAAATTATAAATTTTACAGCTACATAGAGCTGTTGAAAGATACTTTTCCCCTAGCTATGACTAAAACTAAGGTAATTGTAATATTACTCTTGGCAGCAAATACTTATTTTTTTAAAGAAATGTGTAATACGTTACGTACAGCATTACGGCAAACATAGGCTCAACGGATACCAGACGTATTACACATTTCTTTCAAAAAATAAACATTTGCTGCCAATAGTAATATTACAATTACCTTAGTTTTAGTCACAGCTAGTGGAGAAAGTATCTTTCAACAGCTCTATGTAGCTGTAAAATTTATAATTTATGTTTGAAGTACGTTTATTAGTAGAAATTGACACCTGACTACAGCGCCATTCAAAGCCTCGAGATCGAGCTGCTATCAACGGAGATTATAAGAATTTATTTCCAATATTTTCATTTTTGTGTCAAAATTGCCTTAACAAAATATTTATCTATTCAAATAAAGCATTATAAACCTAATTTATAAATTAAGTAAAGAAGTTTTAATAACTTACATTTTATATGTTATAAACAATTGTATGGTTCTATTGATTTATTGTGATAATGACATGTAAAAAAATATTTACTCATTTTTTACGATTAACAGTAACATTTTTTCGTAATATTTGTCCACTCCCACCTGATTGTATAATAAAAACAAATATCTTATTGATTATTTTTATAAATATTGTAATCTTTGAATTTTAATAAAAGATATATTTGAAATTATCTTTTGATAATTTATTATTAACATTGATACATATTTGTTAACGACTTCCTTATGGCATTTGCTAAAAAATTGACAAATTGAAAAAAGTGAAAAAAGCTTTTATCATTGTATGTAAAAATTATAATAAAATTAATTATTATTAGAAAAGTAGTTATTAATAGTGCATTACCTACTGTCAATCAAGAAAATATGAATATAATATATGTAGATAATTAGTTCCTAACGGAGTATAGAAATGAAATCGTTCAAGTAGGAAACATTACTACCTAAGCAGTGAGCTAAACTTATTTTTTAATATACAGACAATCTTATTTGATTAGAGCTTACATTTCACAAATAATATAGGCCCACATATTTCATAGTTAAATTAATACTGTTATTGAAATATGATGGTAAAATTTTAACACTACTAAATATGAATTATACTGTCTCAAGTATTATCACTTTCTTTACAGTTGAATGTAGCTCCACCAATTGAAGCATGTTAAAAAAATTCTGCAATTAATAATGTGTATCCGAAAGTTACTACAAACTATAATCATTTTATTAGATATATTCAACTACAAAAAATTAATAATTATTTCTAGTCTTGACTAATATATCGAGTTTCTACTCAACACAAAATAATACAATACATAATTTTTTATTTTATTGCATAAACTATAAATATTGATTTAACATATATTTTCGCTATACGCTTAGTTTTTCATTTTAATAATTATAATAATTTAGTAAAACTGATTTTCGCTTAAATTATTTACTATGTATAAACATTAGTATATTATCTGAAATATCGATATATTTTAAATAACTTTTAGGTAATAGAAAATTTTCAATAAAACGTTCATTATGTACGTTCATTATGCACGTAAATGAACGGATAGATGTGTGGATGAACTATATTGTATAAATATAATATGTACACAAACAAGTAAAGTAATAAAAATTCTTAAGTAGTACAAACAATTGATTACGCTTTATTGTAGATGCAACATTTTTAAAAAGATATCTTTTGAATATGATAATGAAATATACATTTTACTGGATACTTTTATCAAGAATATGTTGTTCTCAATTTGTTAAAGTGAAAAATAGAGACAATCTAACCACATTGCTGGTAAGTCAATTGCATAGCATGCTAATTTCAATATTTAATGTGTAATAACTATTACAATATTTTGAAGGAAAAACTCATCGAGGGGTGTTTTAATCAAGACATAAGAAGCACTGTTGTCGTAAGTAACTGGAATAAAAATTATAAAAATCTGTTCACATCACCGACTCCGATTAATTTGTTTGGTCTTAATCAAACTATCGTCTTTCGGAAGACACAAACGTTTTCAGAAAGTGTACACATTGAATGAAACACATGTAAGAACGAAAGTATATCCCACTACTGGAGTTCTTATAATAACTTCGTCATTAACTATTCTTACAAATACCCTGAAAGACATAAAAGATTCTATATGGTGGAACCACGAAGCAATATATTTAATAGCTGATAATGATGAAAATAGTAATTGTCTATTGGCTGATAAATTTCTACAGGCTTTGTGGGCCTTTAATATTCTTAATGCTATATATTTGTGCAAAAAATTAAATCATCACGCGCTGTACAGTTTTAATCCATTTACAGACTTTGCTCCAAAATTATGGAAAAAGATAGAATTGGGTCATTTATCGGGGTCTTGGAGATTGTTAGAATTTCTTTTCCGCGAAGATAATCATAGTTTAAGTATTAATTGTAAGTATGTAAATATTTCGACAAAAATTTAATTGTACATGAGATTGAAATGTGGAAAATTTTAATTTTAAAAATACCTTTCTATCGACATTCATTTAATAACTTATTTTTTTAATTTTACAAAGTTTACATACTTTTATAAAAGTTTTCTCCTTCAGCTTTAAATATGCTACATATTGCATATATTCAATAGATCATTACTATATATTGTATTACTATATATTTAAATTACAATTATTTAAATTGCAGCATAGAAAAATGTAGTACATTTTGATTGTAAAGTACGAAACAAGTACAAATTATCGCTTAAGCGAATTAAATTAATTGTTACTATATAAAGTGACGTACAAGCTAAAATTTATATTTAAAATATTATAATTATTTTCAGATAAAGAAAAATTAAATTGCCAAAATATTTACTACGACAAATTGAAAAATTTAAAAGGATATAATGTAAAAACAGCTCTTGTTAGAAATGATGTAGTATACATTTACGACATAACAAAAACAGGTTGCGATAGATTTGTTGGCGCTGATTTTAACATCATGTGCAAACTACTTACGCATTTAAACGCGAGTATTACGACGAAGCTATCCAGCATGCATGGATCAATATCCAAGGATGGTAAAACTCGTGGTGTTTTTAAAGACGTAATGGAAAGGGAAATTGATTGTTCCATGTTTGTTTATTTCCAACGCGATTACTGGAAGATGCTAAGTTGCCCATTTTACAGCAGCGTTATTAAAATTATATCCATGAAAAGGCCAATGTCGATAAGTGAAATTATTTTGTTTACATTGAACATGGAATATTCGTTTATTCTTATAATTCTCATATCTTCATTAATTTTACTAAAGCGTATTTTAAAGCAATCGATTATTTACACTATTTTGGAGTACGTTCGCATTTTAACAAACGGATCTAGTAGAAGCCAACCAACTTGTACAATCAAAAGATTATCGCTATTTGTTGTTATCATTGCCGCTTTTGGAATCAATTCTTATATACAAAGTCGTTTAAATGCACTGTACGTAATGTCAAACAACGTTTCCGATATTAATAGTGTTCAAGATTTGGAAAAATCCAGTTATCATGTTTATGGATTTTCGGGTCACTTACAATTAATGAATAGTGCAATACGTAAACGATTTCATGCAGTAAATTCTGATAAGGAATGTTTTAATCTTCTACTGCAAGGTAATCATATCGTCTGTACGATGACTGGATCAGTGGTGGAGGCTTTTGCAAGTAGAAGTAAGTCAATTCATGTATCCACAGGTAATTTATTGGAAAGAACTGTTTCATATTTTTGCTCAGAAGATATGCCATTACTTCCAAAAATTAGCTGGTTGTTGCTAAGAATGAGCGAAGCTGGTATTATTAAATTAGTTTATCGTCGTCAACAAGAGAGCCTCCTAACTTACAATAATACGACAAGCGAAAGTTCAGACATAAATATTGGACATGTAATTTATGGCTTTTATATTTTGTATATAGGCTGGTCATTTGCAGCTTTAATCTTCCTTACAGAAATTACGAGTGTTTTTATCAAAAAGTATACCAGAAATTTAAGTACTGGAAGAAAACCTGGTTATTCCCTTTGACGAAGTAGAGTAGGATGGAGCATGTTCCAACACAAGGCAAATCGTGAAACTTCGTGAGCTTTTTAAAATTTTTGACCGTCTTGTTTATGGTCAGATCTCGGGTTATCTTGAACCCTATAAAGTTTTAACTTGTTACAGAATAAATTAATAGTTACTTATAAATATTTATAAAGTGCGTATCGTTGAAAAGAAATTGTATATGCGTCGAAACAACGGTATTAGTTTTAAGTCGAATTAGCTGTAAGTCAATAGAAAATAAATCTAAGAACTGTTTTTTCGTTAGTAAATGTAAAATAAACAAGAGTTCATAGAAGCGAGTGATAATATTGATACCGTTGATGCATTCATCTGAAGCGTAAATAAGTTTAAGTTGAATAATATAAATATTCTTTATGCTTTTCGAATAATATGCGCATTATATTTTATAATTGTATTTTATATTTAATAAGTGATCAAAGTTATTTTAAATACATATATTGTTTATCTTTTTTTCACTAGTTTTTAAATTAACGTTTAATGCAAAAATTGCTTATCCAAACGACAAAATAGTGTAAGATTAATAGGGTTCAAGATTTGGAAAAATCCAGTTATCATGTTTATGGATTTTCGGGTCACTTACAATTAATGAATAGTGCAATACGTAAACGATTTCATGCAGTAAATTCTGATAAGGAATGTTTTAATCTTCTACTGCAAGGTAATCATATCGTCTGTACGATGACTGGATCAGTGGTGGAGGCTTTTGCAAGTAGAAGTAAGTCAATTCATGTATCCACAGGTAATTTATTGGAAAGAACTGTTTCATATTTTTGCTCAGAAGATATGCCATTACTTCCAAAAATTAGCTGGTTGTTGCTAAGAATGAGCGAAGCTGGTATTATTAAATTAGTTTATCGTCGTCAACAAGAGAGCCTCCTAACTTACAATAATACGACAAGCGAAAGTTCAGACATAAATATTGGACATGTAATTTATGGCTTTTATATTTTGTATATAGGCTGGTCATTTGCAGCTTTAATCTTCCTTACAGAAATTACGAGTGTTTTTATCAAAAAGTATACCAGAAATTTAAGTACTGGAAGAAAACCTGGTTATTCCCTTTGACGAAGTAGAGTAGGATGGAGCATGTTCCAACACAATGGCAAATCGTGAAACTTCGTGAGCTTTTTAAATTTTTGACCGTCTTGTTTATGGTCAGATCTCGGGTTATCTTGAACCCTATAAAGTTTTAACTTGTTACAGAATAAATTAATAGTTACTTATAAATATTTATAAAGTGCGTATCGTTGAAAAGAAATTGTATATGCGTCGAAACAACGGTATTAGTTTTAAGTCGAATTAGCTGTAAGTCAATAGAAAATAAATCTAAGAACTGTTTTTTCGTTAGTAAATGTAAAATAAACAAGAGTTCATAGAAGCGAGTGATAATATTGATACCGTTGATGCATTCATCTGAAGCGTAAATAAGTTTAAGTTGAATAATATAAATATTCTTTATGCTTTTCGAATAATATGCGCATTATATTTTATAATTGTATTTTATATTTAATAAGTGATCAAAGTTATTTTAAATACATATATTGTTTATCTTTTTTTCACTAGTTTTTAAATTAACGTTTAATGCAAAAATTGCTTATCCAAACGACAAAATAGTGTAAGATTAATAGGGTTCCTAACAGCATAAAATTATCATTGTAAGGTTATTATATTTTATTATATTATTGTTTAAAGATTGTAAAAGGATTTTAGAATCAATCGGTTAAGTTTATTATAAAAATTCAAATTTATTATGCATATTAAATTAAGATTTATTAAATTTAGAGCACTTCAAGTTTTTGTTGGTAATGTATGGTTACGGTGCTGTGCCGGGAAAACTACAGGTTTTCGAAAGAAGGTTCAAGTTTGTATTTTTCTTTAATGAAAAATCTTGACAATTTTCAAAAGCTGAATAAATAACAGTAACAGCTGCAAAATGCTGTTGCAAATACGACTTTTGAATAAATTATTCATTAGTTATGGAAACTAAAAGAAAAGCTATATATAAAGCTATATTACGCAGAGCCATACGAAAGCTTGAAGGAGTCGTTTAAGGGATCATGTGTCGTGAAGAAATTAGGCAAAGTGGGGATGGCGAGGGCAACAGTTTGTGACAATGTGCTTTGCACATATCAAGTAATGAGCTATCGAACCCACATCGAACACCTACCTACCCATATATGATTCCCTACACCTACCTACCCGCACAGTAAATAAGCCCTACCTACCCTCACAGACTAAAACCCTATCCCAAGCACAGCACACATAAGCATCCGAAGCACTAGGATGGTCCTGGCGTTGAAGGCCCTGGACGAGCTCGGTCAGCATCAGGTAGGCTCCTCCGGGTTTAACACCGTCAAGCAGATGAAGCAAGGAGGCTATAAATAGGGAAGCCTCGAGGACCCTCCTTAGCTCCACAGAACAGCAGACTAGGCGAAGAGGCACCATCCGGGAGGAAGGCTATGGAACCTCCAACGCCAACCAATATACACAGCTGTAAAAGAGCCACGTAATTAATGCAAGTACGCATTAAGAGGATGAGGAGCAAGGAAGAAGATATACTGCTGTATGTAAACACTACAGCTGTACAAGGAACAATATAGAGCAGAATGAGGTTAGGTTGTTATACGTAAACAACGTATATAGCAGACCTCTTTCACAGTATATAAAATAAATACGCATACTTGCGTAATCCCCACGACAAAGTATTTACCTGGAGCTGTAGACGGAGAGGTTATCAGTCAGCGAGGTTGATGTCGTCGAGAAGAGGGGTGAATCGGCCCCGAGCAGCGATGCGGCGGCGGGTGAGTTCGTACCTGAAACTCACACCGTACAACTTAGTGAATAACGCTAGAAGGAACGAGGTAATAATTACCTAGGAAGAAGTATACAGCATCTCCGAGACATGAACTGCACCAGGTCAACATACACTTACAGCACATGTGCACCGCTACAGTCTGAATACAGCGGTATTCGACTCGCTCGCTCGATGCTAGATCGATCAGGACTTTGGTAGGTGTGAGTGGGGTGAAATTAAAGGAGGTGAAGGATTAATAAGATGAGGATTAGATAAGACAACTTTGAAATAAGAGGAGGTGAAAGGTGACTTGACATGTGAAATAGATGCATAGAAGTGATTTGATGTATGTATTACTTATTGTTAGATCGAGAAAATGTCAAAATAATCTAAACCACCATTTTTAGATTTAGATCAATTTTATAAACTGGAATAAATCGATCAGCATAATCTACATAGCATATATGTTTATTATAATCTGAAGAGATAAAAGGGCAATTGACACATTTTAGAAGATCATCTTTTTGTCTACGATTCACGGTAGAGACTTCAGATGCATCATGATAGTATGATAATAATAAACCGGTTTCTTATCCATCCACTTGATCTAGGTCAGACTTGTCTTGGTAGTCATGAATTCATACTCCTCCTGCGTCCATCTTTTTCTTGAATTGTTTATTACTGATATTCGTTGTAGACCAGAACGATTCTGCAAACTATGCCCACACGCATATATCGTTATGTTCTTCAATGATGAAAGAAATTGAACCTCTGTAAAAGATCTATCGAAATATACGTGATGGTTACCACCAACAAGTTCTCGTGTAAGATCTTTTACAACTCGTGTTCCCAATTGTTTTTCAGTATTTTCTGCTTTTCCAGTATAGATTTGAAATTTTTCAAACATAAACAGACTCATCTGCGCGAGTCCAGCACTTATATCCGCGTTGTGTAGGTTTAGTTGGCATATATTGCTTCATAGCGCTTCTTCCCTTGAATTTTATCATAGACACGTCAACAGACTGGTACTTACTAAGATTGCAACATTCTTTGAAGGTTTGCAAAAACTTATAAAAAAGTGGTCTTATCTTACATAATTTATTGTAATTTGGATCATCTTTTTTTGGTTCTTTTTCATTTATATGTAAATGAGACAGAAAAAAACTAAAGCGATTGACAGTCATGAGAGTGACTCCAATAATCACGATAAGATGGTAATTTTTTGATTCTCATTAGAATGTTAATACCTAAAAAAATTTTACTTCTTCTTTTGTAATGGGATTTTGCTTACTTTTTTTGGAGCGATGTATAGATTGGTTTGATCTACAATATGATCTAATAGATCAGAAGGAAATAAACAAAAGAATATGTCAACTGGTGATTTCACTGTACTTGGAACGTTTGGGTCAAAGGCTTTAGAAAACATAACATCCGATCTTGATCGACTAACAGATTCCCAAACATGAGACTGATTTGAATCATTAACGTCGTCTACATCCATCGATTCTTCTTCGTCAGCATTACTGTCTGCAGTTAAAAAACTTTAATCTGTAAGTGAACTTGAGTTCACAACCTCTTCTTCATTATCAGAATTTTGAAGACCATTAACCGATTCAGAATCGCTAGGAATTTCGGTTGTAACAACAATTTATTTTTCTTCCCATGTTTATAATTTTTGGTAAGAGTAAAACTTTGGATATTTTCAATATGCAAAAACTTACTTATATTAGACAAAATATAAGTTCTCGAAGACACGTAAAAATGCAAAATTAGTTTTAGTTTTTATTGATACTTATAGCATTAAAAAAAAAAAAGATTGTTTGAATTCATCAAATTATTTTTAAGAACTGTAAAAAAATTATCATGTAAATTCTTTTTTATTACAGGAAATCTAAAATTACTTCAAAATGTATCAACTTACTATTTTATATAATTTTAATATTAAATTTGTAATAGAAAAATCAATAACGTACATGAATAAAATCGACAAATTATCAAAATTAAAATGAATTTTTAAAATCTATTCTACAATTTCGACGATTCACATGTAAACCTAAACTTCATTTCATTTTTGTAAAGCAACTTCGAATTTTATTAAGCACCAAGTAGTGATTTTTAAGCTCATACATCTATTTTTTGATAATTTATAAACTACCATCTCGGATTCACTATTTTGAATTAAAAATTTTACTATTTTGACTTTAGATTAGTAATCAGCAACTTCGAAAACTCATGAATAGAGATTTTTAATTTAGTACGTTAATATTTTTCAAAATTTCGGAACCGCCATTTTCAATCCGCCATCTTGAATTGAAAATTTCAAAATTTTAACATTTACACTTGTGATCAGAGTCACCAAAAATCCCCGAGTAAAGATTTTCAAGTAGATACATTTATTTTTCGAATTTCGAAACCGCCATCTTGAATCCGCCATTTTGAATTGAACATTTTGGAATTCGGACTTCAAATTAGTAATTAGCGACTTCAAAAAACCCCGAGTAGAGATTTTCAATTTGTTACACTGGTTAGATTTTTCAAAAATGAACTTTTTTATGTTTGTTTGTTTATATGACAATTATAATAAACAACTATGGCAAATAAACCATTTTGCTATGTCCTCTTATAGATAAATTAGTAACGAAAAAAAACGCGGGTCGAAAATACGTTTAAAATTGATTTAATAGCGAAAATCTGAAGTTAAGTTGGTGGTAACCCACGTTACTACCGTGTAACAAAGGGTAGTGTCGTCGAGAAGAGGGGTGAATCGGCCCCGAGCAGCGATGCGGCGGCGGGTGAGTTCGTACCTGAAACTCACACCGTACAACTTAGTGAATAACGCTAGAAGGAACGAGGTAATAATTACCTAGGAAGAAGTATACAGCATCTCCGAGACATGAACTGCACCAGGTCAACATACACTTACAGCACATGTGCACCGCTACAGTCTGAATACAGCGGTATTCGACTCGCTCGCTCGATGCTAGATCGATGTACCGCGTACAACTACGTACTGCGCAGGCGCGCGGTACGATCGCAGCTCTCGAGCACGCCGAGAGTCAGAGCTCTACGGTCGGTCGACTCGACGACAACGATCAACTGCAAATAGCGATTTAGTACGAGTAAGTACATAGTGAGAAAGAGAGAGAGAAAGATAGGACATCAAGCGTCCAAGATATCCCCAAAAAGGTTGGTGGATTTAATATCCTTCTCTGCTGCCGGTATCGCTGTGTACCGTGCATCGAGTGTGCGAGCATTCCGTTCCTTCCCGTCCTTCCCCTTCCTCTCCTACAGCGTATCCGGGTATACCCGTATTCCGGCCGCAAATCGGGCCAGTGATTGTATTGCGCACTGCTCATTTTTTGTTACGATTACCCGCGAGTAATCGGTAGTTGTCGCGTAATAACGCGGCTAACGCCCACCCCTTAGTCATTATATGTTTCGTTATAATAAATATCTATTTTATTAATGTTGAATTGCTGACCCTTATTAACCTGCACCCTGATCCACAGTGCAGCGTCACAATGTCGCCCAACGTGAAAAACCCACCTGCATAAAACCTGTACATATTGTAAATATTCCCTAATCCCTTCCTAAGCAGCCTTCCCCAGCAGCAGCAACTCCTAGAATAATTTGGGGAATTATTTCTAGTGAGCAAAGAGCAAACAGCAATGCCTCATCCCCAGCCTATAAATACGTCTCGATGCATTACAGACACTCGACGGTTTGGTGGGGGGGATTGTGACAAGATGGATTTAATCCACTTGTCATAGATAGAGTCAGCATTACTGACACCGCGAGGCGACGCGGTATCGGTAGCATATAAGAGCAATAAGCAGGCGCTACGACCAGTGCGGGCGTAGCGCAGTGATTAGCGTGAACGCCTTCGGATCCGAATGTGCTCGAGTTCAAGACCCGACGCCCGCTTCATTCAATTTATTTCACAAACCAATAATTTAATTTATTAAATAAAATTCCAGTCCTTTCAATTACATAACTGATAGGCAAGCTGGGTTTCGCAAAGACCACGCAGTACCCAGACTGCTCTCTTGGGTGTCTTTGACGATGCTAGAAGAGCGATTGACTCGTACAATCACGATTCTTGTCCTGTTCGACTTCTCCAAAGCTATTGATACAGTACCACATGATCCCGTTATCAGAAAACTAACCAATAGTTACTAGTTTAGCAGGTACCAGAGTATCAAAAGTGGTAAATAAGAGAGAGATTTGATTTGATTTGATTTGAACACTTTATTAGGTTTTAAAGGTTAAAACCCCAATCACACTATAAGATTAGTGTGTATATATAAGTAATATATAAGAAATTGCTTATTCTTTGAAATATAAAATATAAAAATAAAAATGTTATAATTCATCATATGCGTTATACCTTGTTAACACTTATGAACAGATAATATGACATGACGAATAATATAATACATAATTAATGCTTACATAAATAAATAAATAGATAATTTTAATAAAATATAAAATTACAAACATAATGTAAATTGCAAATTATAACTAAGTAAATAACAAGTTTATGAATTAAACGTGGCTCAATAAGTGACATTAACAATAATATTAATAAAAAATAGAAATAATGCGCGCTAGTTACTGAGACAAATAAAAAAATAATTATAATAATTTATTTGATTAATAAATAACTAACGAATGACTAGAGACACTGCATAATACAGGTTAATTATAGGTCTGGTAAAGAGAAACAGCTCAGGTCCTTTGAGGTAACTAGTCTGTCAAGTGAGGTATGATTTGGGAGGCCAAGAGTTTTAGCACAGGGACTGAAATTCCGTCAAATCCAGTTGCTTTAGATTTAATTCTTGAGATGGCCATCAGGACTTTGGTAGGTGTGAGTGGGGTGAAATTAAAGGAGGTTGAAGGATTAATAAGATGAGGATTAGATAAGACAACTTTGAAATAAGAGGAGGTGAAAGGTGACTTGACATGTGAAATAGATGCATAGAAGTGATTTGATGTATGTATTACTTATTGTTAGATCGAGAAAATGTCAAAATAATCTAAACCACCACTTTTTAGATTTAGATCAATTTTATAAACTGAAATAAATCGATCAGCATAATCTACATAGCCTATATGTTTATTATAATCTGAAGAGATAAAAGGGCAATTGACACATTTTAGAGGATCATCTTTTTGTCTACGATTCACGGTAGAGACTTCAGATGCATCATGATAGTATGATAAATAATAAACCGGTTTCTTATCCATCCACTTGATCTAGGTCAGACTTGTCTTGGTAGTCATGAATTCATACTCTCCTGCGTCCATCTTTTTCTTGGATTGTTTATTACTGATATTCGTTGGTAGACCGGAACGATTCTGCCAAACTATGCCACACGCATATATGTTATGTTCTTTCAATGATGAAAGAAATTGAACCTCTGTAAAAAGATTATCGAAATATACGTGATGGTTACCACCAACAAGTTCTCGTGTAAGATCTTTTACAACTCGTGTTCCCAATTGTTTTTCAGTATTTTCTGCTTTTCCAGTATAGATTTGAAATTTTTCAAACATAAACAGACTCATCTGCGCGAGTCCAGCACTTATATCCGCGTTGTGTAGGTTTAGTTGGCATATATTGCTTCATAGCGCTTCTTCCCTTGAATTTTATCATAGACACGTCAACAGACTGGTACTTACTAAGATTGCAACATTCTTTGAAGGTTTGCAAAAACTTATAAAAAAGTGGTCTTATCTTACATAATTTATTGTAATTTGGATCATCTTTTTTTGGTTCTTTTTCATTTATATGTAAATGAGACAGAAAAAAACTAAAGCGATTGACAGTCATGAGAGTGACTCCAATAATCACGATAAGATGGTAATTTTTTGATTCTCATTAGAATGTTAATACCTAAAAAAATTTTACTTCTTCTTTTGTAATGGGATTTTGCTTACTTTTTTTGGAGCGATGTATAGATTGGTTTGATCTACAATATGATCTAATAGATCAGAAGGAAATAAACAAAAGAATATGTCAACTGGTGATTTCACTGTACTTGGAACGTTTGGGTCAAAGGCTTTAGAAAACATAACATCCGATCTTGATCGACTAACAGATTCCCAAACATGAGACTGATTTGAATCATTAACGTCGTCTACATCCATCGATTCTTCTTCGTCAGCATTACTGTCTGCAGTTAAAAAACTTTAATCTGTAAGTGAACTTGAGTTCACAACCTCTTCTTCATTATCAGAATTTTGAAGACCATTAACCGATTCAGAATCGCTAGGAATTTCGGTTGTAACAACAATTTATTTTTCTTCCCATGTTTATAATTTTTGGTAAGAGTAAAACTTTGGATATTTTCAATATGCAAAAACTTACTTATATTAGACAAAATATAAGTTCTCGAAGACACGTAAAAATGCAAAATTAGTTTTAGTTTTTATTGATACTTATAGCATTAACAAAATGAAAAAAGATTGTTTGAATTCATCAAATTATTTTTAAGAACTGTAAAAAAAATTATCATGTAAATTCTTTTTTTATTACAGGAAAATCTAAAATTACTTCAAAATGTATCAACTTACTATTTTAAATATAATTTTAATATTAAATTTGTAATAGAAAAATCAATAACGTACATGAATAAAATCGACAAATTATCAAAATTAAAATGAATTTTTAAAATCTATTCTACAATTTCGACGATTCACATGTAAACCTAAACTTCATTTCATTTTTGTAAAGCAACTTCGAATTTTATTAAGCACCAAGTAGTGATTTTTAAGCTCATACATCTATTTTTTGATAATTTATAAACTACCATCTCGGATTCACTATTTTGAATTAAAAATTTTACTATTTTGACTTTAGATTAGTAATCAGCAACTTCGAAAACTCATGAATAGAGATTTTTAATTTAGTACGTTAATATTTTTCAAAATTTCGGAACCGCCATTTTCAATCCGCCATCTTGAATTGAAAATTTCAAAATTTTAACATTTACACTTGTGATCAGAGTCACCAAAAATCCCCGAGTAAAGATTTTCAAGTAGATACATTTATATTTTTCGAATTTTCGAAACCGCCATCTTGAATCCGCCATTTTGAATTGAACATTTTGGAATTCGGACTTCAAATTAGTAATTAGCGACTTCAAAAACCCCCGAGTAGAGATTTTCAATTTGTTACACTGGTTAGATTTTTCAAAAATGAACTTTTTTATGTTTGTTTGTTTATATGACAATTATAATAAACAACTATGGCAAATAAACCATTTTGCTATGTCCTCTTATAGATAAATTAGTAACGAATAAAAAACGCGGGTCGAAAATACGTTTAAAATTGATTTAATAGCGAAAATCTGAAGTTAAGTTGGTGGTAACCCACGTTACTACCGTGTAACAAAGGGTTAAAATGTTTATTATGATCAAGGTTAAATTATTTTTAAAATTAATAAATTAGTTATAAACATACTTACTGATCATTATCACCCACTTATTTATTGAATTTATAATTAGTTCTAAGTCTCAAGTTTCACTCTTCTAGTTTGTTGCGATTTCGTGGCGACTCCGAACGAGCGAAATCGTTAGACATTCATGCACTACGTTACTAATCGCGTTGATTATAATTGCAACACAAGTACAGATAATACCATAATACCAATCAAAGTAATTGATAGATAAATCTTTACACCATTTTATACGTGGGAAAACTTGATTTTCTTTAATTTGGCTATCTTATATAATCTAAAAATTACAAAGAAAATTTTTTTCAGACTAGAGAGCGTTGATGGGGTATAGGGCACTCTTAATCACTATAATTGAAATATCATTGAAATATTCAAATCATAAGGTATCATAATTCTTCCTGTAGGATCCATAAATTTTAATTTATCCAGTCGTAGAAATTGGTCATGTTAATATAAAATAAGAAATTTTGTGATATTTTTGCAACCTTTGCAAGGCCCTTGTTAGGTGTCAAATAAGGTTTTGATCCAAATTCTCAGGCACCTGATCAATTCCAAACAATTACCTTAAATCACTTTCTAGTCGGATGTGCTATAGTGGTAAGTTATTCGATTCTGGTGCAGAAGATCATAGAATCAAATCTCATTAGGGTTAACTATTTAACTATTTGTTTAGCTGTTTTATATGCAGGACTAATTTAGTACTAGTTTTGTACAGTATCGATACCGATTTTGTGCTGCTTTGATACTTATTTAGTATTAAGTTTATATACGAATTCAATTTTGATTCTACGTTAGTTTAGTATAAGAAGCAATTGTTTAATCATATAAAAAATTTTTCAATTTACATTTAGGATTGTGTAACAAGTATACTTAGAATATATACTATGTTAAGTTAATTTACCTGGGTTAAAGCTGTATTCGAAGCCATTTTCCAGGTTACGCTGGCCATGACAGCGAAGAACCCATTTTTTCATCCAAAGCCACTTGCCGCAGGATATCTTTAGATCCTATCATTCAATTTGGATGCAATTTGAGGAAACCTTGATATCTACATTTAGAACCACTTGAATGGAGCAGACTGAGTTAAAAATTGTTTCCAGGTGAGTTAGATACTATTTTGGTCAAAAAAATCAATAAAAATGAAAAAAATTACTAAATTCAGTAAAAAATTTTTTTCTTTCTTTGTTTCAGAAAAGTTGTCCATTCAAGTGGATTAAATAATAACTGAGGTGATGTTCTTCCAACCTGGGGTTAAAAAGGTGGAGCAACAAGAAAGTAAGCCTGCGGCAAGTGGCTTTGGATGCACCAATTTTGTGTTAAATCATTACGGATTCATTCCTTCGATTTGGGAAAACGTTTGTAGTGACCAATTAATGATTTTGCTTTGATTCCGTCGTGATTTCATATTAATCATACACTGATTTCAGTGTTGAAGCAGTACATAATCCGTGCAGACATTTCCAGCGGGAAAAGACATTGATGCAATAATTATATCTAATGTTGTTTTCATGTAAATTGGATTCAAACTTTGCTCTAATCAATTATGTATTTTTCAAAAATTAAATATTGATTTTACATTGATTTCAAATTTATGCAGTCCTAAATATAGCAAAAAAATGTTTTTTCAAAAATTAAATTTCTTCAAAAGCAAATATGAGAATTGATTTCGCATTAATTTAATAATTATTAGTAATACTTATTAGTATTAAGTTTATATACGAATTCAATTTTGATTCTACGTTGGTTTAGTATTAAGGGGACGAGCCTGGGTTAAAACCTGAAAAAGAAGCAATTGTTTAATCATATAAAAAATTTTTCAATTTACATTTAGGATTGTGTAACAAGTATACTTAGAATATATACTATGTTAAGTTAATTTACCTGGTTAAAGCTTATTCGAAGCCATTTTCCAGGTTACGCTGGCCATGACAGCGAAGAACCCATTTTTTCATCCAAAGCCACTTGCCGCAGGATATCTTTAGATCCTATCATTCAATTTGGATGCAATTTGAGGAAACCTTGATATCTACATTTAGAACCACTTGAATGGAGCAGACTGAGTTAAAAATTGTTTCCAGGTGAGTTAGATACTATTTTGGTCAAAAAAATCAATAAAAATGAAAAAAATTACTAAATTCAGTAAAAAATTTTTTTCTTTCTTTGTTTCAGAAAAGTTGTCCATTCAAGTGGATTAAATAATAATGAGGTGATGTTCTTCCAACCTGGGGTTAAAAAGGTGGAGCAACAAGAAAGTAAGCCTGCGGCAAGTGGCTTTGGATGAAAAAATGGGTTCTACGCTGACATGGCCAGCGTAACCTGGAAGTGGCTTCGAATACAGCTTAACCCAGGCAAATTAACTTAACATAGTATATTCTAAGTATACTTGTTTACACAATCCTAAATGTAAATTGAAATTTTTTTTTATACCATTAAAACAATTGCTTCTTTTTCAGGTTTTAACCCAGGCTTGTCCCCTTAATGAACCACCAATTTTGTGTTAAATCATTACGGATTCATTCCTTCGATTTGGGAAAACGTTTGTAGTGACCAATTAATGATTTTGCTTTGATTCCGTCGTGATATCATATTAATCATCTGATTTCAGTGTTGAAGCAGTACTAATCCATGCAGACATTTCCAGCGGGAAAAGACATTGATGCAATAATTATATCTAATGTTGTTTTCATGTAAATTGGATTCAAACTTTGCTCTAATCAATTATGTATTTTTCAAAAATTAAATATTGATTTTACATTGATTTCAAATTTATGCAGTCCTAAATATAGCAAAAAAATGTTTTTTCAAAAATTAAATTTCTTCAAAAGCAAATATGAGAATTGATTTCGCATTAATTTAATAATTATTCCGTTTTACGTTTTAGAAAAAAACTTCTTATTGATTGAATACAAGTTTCACTCAAAATCAATTCTATTTAAATATTTATTTTGTATTGACTTCAATGAAAAATTAATATTGAATCAATAATTATATTTCAACGATGATAAAAAAAAATAGTTTTCAAACATAGTTCGAATAATGAAGATTGAAATCGCAACCAAACTTAGCACGGTTATCACTTAGGATATTTCTGTCCTCTACTATAATACGTAAATATTCATACTATGCGAGTGCAAAAAAGAAACAATACCTCTATCTGGCAACCTTGAATCTTATGGATTTTACACACAGGAAATATATAATCGTGTGTGCATATCACATGTACGCGTATAATGATGAATATTCCATCCAACTAATCGCGAGCTTTTGCATTATGCACGTACAGATATGCAATTTAGTAAATCCTATCATGTGATATATATCATACGTCATCATCATCATCATTATCATATAATTAACATCGAGTACATTTAATCCTATTGATGAATGTTTTCTAAGTGTTTCATTTTAAAGGTGATAAATGTTTTCCTAGTTCAACACGTTTCTTTTGAGATATTCGATTTATATTTGAAATTAATGGTTGATGATATGTTAGCACGAAAAGATTCGTAATATATGTATCTTTAAAGGAGTAGGCCCATGAGTTAAAACGAAAAAAATAAACAAATTTTTGTTACGCTATCGAAATTTTATTTTTGTAACTATATAAACAAAAAAATTTGAGGTTGAAGTACTTAATGAGACCTTTAATTTTGGAACCGTTGGACCTCAAAATGTTGATTTTAGGCCTTGCAATTAATTCCTATACTCGATATCTCAATTTCCTGAATTTTATCGCATGGGACACTTTTGCTCGACGACTATTGGACCAAATCAAACGTAATCATGTTCAAAAGGAAGTTATTGACACATACTAAAATTTTCATGGATTACATTTTTTAATTAGCTGTTCATTTCTAATATTTGCACCAAAATGTCTAATAATTTATTTAAAAATAACTACATATTTTGGTGCACAAATTAGAAATGAAGCTCAATAGCTTCTTTTTGAGCCTGATTATATTCGATTTGGTCCAATAGTCGTCGAGCAAAAGTGTCTCATGCGATAAAATTCAGGAAATTGAGATATCGGGCATAGAAATTAATTGCAAGGCTTAAAAGTAACATTTTGAAGTCCAACGGTCCCAAAATTAAAGGTCTCATTAAGTACTTCAACCTCAAATTTTTTTGTTTATATAGTTACAAAAATAAAATTTCGATAGCGTAACAAAAATTTGCTTATTTTTTTTTTAACTCAGACTTACCCCCTTAAGTATTACGGAAATTAACTTGTTTGTAGCATAGAAAATGTCTTACTTTGGAATGGGGGAGTGTGAATAAGAATTATTAGACCGTGGAAGGTGTACTAATATGTTAATAATATTAAATGGATACAAGATTTAAAAAGAGGCTAAAATTGACTGATTGAAATAAACAATTACGAATGTAACTTAGCTAAGTTTGTAGATATTTTTAAAACCAATATAAATAAGTATTGTTTACTTTTTTCATGGGAGTAATGCTTCAAAAGTTATAAACGAAAAAGCTGTTTTTTGTTAATTCTCAAATTAAACAATGTTGCATCAATCACCTGCAACTGACCACAAACACACATCCTAATATCTTAGCACCCTTCTCTACAACTTCCAGTAATAAAATAGCCTCATAAATTTCTTTTTTTTAATAAAGTCTACTTTGCCTGGACTCGTCTGGACTATATATAGCGTAATTAGAACGCAAGGGCGCATCAAATTGCTACTATTAAATAAATTCGTACTTAAACACATGAAAAATTGTAAGTACAGTTCAATAAAAAAGGGATTACTTTATTGCATCTTTAATAAATAATAATAAACATTTCATTTATATTCAATGAAATAGTTTTAAAAAGGAAAGTTATGTTCAAAGTAACTTTTTTAAACAGGAGCAATGACTATTATTCGTTTAAAATTGTATGTAAAACTTCCCGTATGAAAGTTTCATAGATTTACGACGAGTAGATGTTCTATTTATTGCTTGTGTTAATTAAAAAATTCCAACCAGGGCTCTGATTTCCGTTCACTCTTTATATATCGTTCGTTGTTACACAAATACTTTCGTTGAGCGATCTTTTTTTTTCTTTTCTCCTCTTCCATAACTCTTTTTTCATGCGAGAATTGCTTTTAATACTTTTTGTTTATATTGATTATTTTAGAATTTCCCAACGTAAAATTCATTGTTATTAATTAAAATTCCAGTCTTGTTTATTTCGAAAAATCAAATGTTTTCAGTGAGTAATATAAATCTTTAATTGTTATAAAATAAACGAATGTTTTTGTGCTCAACAGAAATTTTCTTTTGCTGCGTTTTTAACAAAATTATTAATTGTAACATATGGAGATTTAAATTTTCATAGTTTTAATTGAATTCAATTGCAAGAAGAAATGATTAATTTTCATTAATTTTGGTGTTAAGAATCAAATGAAACATTTGATTTAATTGTGGAAAATATTATTTGAAAGGTTAAAATCAAGTTGAAGTAGAGATAATTAAAAACCACTCTAATGTTGACACGTACTCCAAGTTGTTGACGAAAAATCTCGAAAATCGGGTAACATCCCAACACATTGTAGAATACAGGACGCAAAGTGTCCGGTTGGACGAAGCGATTGCATCACACTTGTTCGGCCTCGATGCGATTTTTAATAAACCGGGCGTATCGGGGCATTTCCCGGCGCATTTCCTGCTCCGGGTCCCGTCTCCATTTCGGCCGAATGCAGCAGCTCGATTTCGTCCTCTCTCGCTCTCCTCCCCCCCCCCCCGCCGCCCCTCTCTTTCCCTCTCTTCATCCCTCGGTCGGACATCGTCGGAGGAAATTAACCGCGGAATGCGGCCGCCGACGTTATGCGCCCGGATAGTTATTCCGGTTTACTCGCGGAGAAGGTGTGCAGCATCATAAAGCGGCTCGTTAAATATTTTTTAATTAAACGCAAATCGATTGCAGACGCGTTCCCCGACGCGTGCAACAATGACGATCGCGAATTTTTTTCTTGTTTTCGAGAAGTGAGCTACACTTCTAAATCTCCGAGGAAGCCCAGTGAGAACTCGGAATTCGCGACTTTGTAATAAAAATATATTATAACGCTAATTGAATAAATAATTCTATCCTTGTATCTACATCGAATTTTTTGATTAGTTTAAAATCGTATTATAAACCAAAATATTTTAAATAATGAACGGAAATACGTTACCATCGTTGTACAAAATCAATAATGTGATTTTGAAGTATTTTGCGCAGCAAGTTACGAGAAAATGAAAAAGTATAAAAAGGCACGATAGGCGTATCAAACAATTAAAAGGCTATATTTTCGCGTTCAAAGAATATTGTGAAAATCGTATTTGAAATAGTCGTCATTACCAGGCGGTTTGATCTGTTCCAACGTTACGCGTGCGATATCAAGGAAAATTCAATTTACGCGACTATCCCGATAGTACTTCAGCATCGTATGGTGTTGTCGAGAATTGAAGAGCTCGGTCCCGATCAGAAAAGTAACCGACCGCATACCATCTAAATTAACCTAATTAGCAACTCGGAGGCGGTGTCTCTACCGAAGTGAAGTCTATCTAATCTCGCGATCAAGGATCCCCTGGGTCCATTGTCTTCCCCGAAGACAGCTCAGACAATGCGGATCGCGTAGTTCGTCGAGACGGCGCCTCGCTTCTCAAGCGAAAGTTATTACCGATTCTCGGGCTATTACGGTGACTTTCGATTCGTATTCTGCACCTGCAATAGATGCGGTTGTGCTCCTTCTCCCGCGCAAACTATAACAGACGGATACAATCGTGCTTGCGTGTACAAATGACCGACACACACTCGCGTAGTACTAAGAACCATGTGCACACACGTACGTACACCTATATACAATATCGGATGGATCCTTGCGCGATATTTGCTCACACAGCTACAACTTTGACGCCGTGGGTAAATATCCGGACGTGTACGTATCTGTGTGCAAGTAGGGGGGAACGGGGGAGGGATAGGGGAGTTTGGGGTGTCGGTGTGTGTGCGTGAGCGCGCGCGCGTGTGTGTATGCTCAAGCATATATTAGTGTATATAGAGTGAAACCAGTCGACCCTGCGTGTGCGTGGGGATTATTGTTCGATAGACACAAAACGGCCCAGACGCATACAAAGTGACTGCGTTGCATTCGCTTTGGATATGGAAGAGGCAAATGGGAGAGAGAGGCGCCAACTCTGCAAATATACGTATATATCACATATACCTATGTGCGTACTTACGTACATGTACAAATAGTAAGGTGTATATTATATACGTATAGATCAAGCATCTGTGCCTGTGTGAATCATGTGTATACTTACGTGGTGTCAGTATATATATAAAACACACATACACACGCACACAACCACGTATAGGTTGTACCTAGGGTACGGGAAATGGAGAAACGCGAGAGATAGAGTCAGAGAGAGAGAGAGAGAGAGAGAGAGAAGATGAGGGGGAGAGAGGAGAGGAGAGGGAGGAACAGAGAGAATCGCAGCGTGCTATCAAAGAGTGGCTATTGTCTACGGAGCTAATCAAAACCATCCCTTTCAACGAAACGTTATACGGGCCCTTTGCGCGTCTACTTCGTTCTCTCTCACTCTCGTCGTGGGTCTTTTCCTCTATCTTATTTTTTCTACGTCTTTTTCTAAACCTCTTTGCCTCTCTCTCTCTCTATTTTTCTCTCTCTCTCTCTCTCTCACTCTCTCCCTTTCTATATTTCTGTCTCCATTTCTCTGTGCCTCGGTCTAATAAGTAGCGCGAGTCCGCAAACGCTCAGCCCGGCTCGTGATAAATATTTCAGATGAAAAAGGATTGTATCTTTGTGCGTGTCTCACTTCGTGAACAAAAAGTTTCTCTGTCTCGCTTCTCCTCTTTCGTTCCTCTATGAATTTCTGTCTGTCTCTCTGTCTCTCTCTCTCTCTCTCTCTCTCCCTCTTATATTATCTTATATTTTTCATTAATAGTAAATTGTGACCTATTTTGATGCTTAAAATTAAACATTAAAAGTCAGTCGTTCGAGAATGCGCAGATATGTAGACAAATATTTATCGTACAAAAATCTAATTTTTACAAACAAGATATATTATAAATGATATAGGTGTTTTATTTTCGATCTCTGGATAACTCTTTAATAAGGAATTGAAGATCTCATTTTGAAAACAGGTATAAATCTCAATAAATATGTACTTCCTTGATGAATAAATATATTGATAAGATGACCCCAACAACGTAGAATACCGTGATACTGTTATTGGCAAAAGATCATGAAAATAAGTTAATACACTAGTGGGTGGATTTGTTGAAAGTTATGTGAACTTGGTTGCCTTGATTAGTAAGTCAATTAAGTTCTTGGTAAAGTTTGCTCAAGTAACTTGTTATCCTGCAGATCGTTCAACTACATAGTTTATACATTTCAGAGTGTTACAATAATTTTAAGAATAAACGTATTTAACATAACAGTTTTAATTAGAACAGCGTCAATTATTTTCAATACACTCTATACACTAATAAAACGGATTTTTTCTTTTAATTTTCCATGTTTCAACTATTAAGCCATTACTTAACTTTCTTAAATAGGAAAGATTTTCCCTCATAACGATGTAACATAGTGTATTAATAATTAAGTCATAGGACTTTAATGTAAATAAACTTTTTTGTTACGTCCTATTAAATAAAATAAAACAATATTAACGGCAAATATTTTAATCGATTTTCAATTAAGTAGTTATTATTATAACACAGTAAAGTATTCAACAAAATGCTATTTACATCAAGTATGAAGTATGATAAACTTAATTTTAACAAATCCTTTTGCACGTAACAACTAAGTATTTTTCAATGTACTAACACATAAACTATTTTTTCTAACATTTTAGTTGAAAATAAAATTTATGGTTAAAAATCTCTGCCAATTCAATGGCACGTAGCTTCTTCAAAATAATTGTGACGCTCTTATATGTACACTATTATTCTAATATGAAACTTAATTTGTCATAATAAATTTATCCAACGTTCTAAAACTGTATGTGGTATTACAGTTTAAAAACACGATTTTAAAAAAAAGAACATATTTTGAATCACACAATTTAAATATTGTATTGGTACTATATCTGCCACACAAAAACATACTTTACCACAAAGTAAAATAATCCTAATTATTTTGGGATTTCAACTATCGATGCAAAGAATGAGAAAGGAAAACTTAAGTAAGTGGTTTCCACAAGAATTAAAATTACCGTCTAAAATAGCACTAAATTTGAATTATGATATTGAATTAATCCTATACCAAAATATTCAATCTAATTAAAATTGTTTACGTCTCATAGTAATTTAGAAAATTTATGACACAATTTTAACAAATATAGCGGTACTATAATCATCTGATTTTAAAGTCCATCTTTTTCATACCAATTAATGCATTTCCCAACGATAAAGTACTAAAAAGTATAGCATTCAGATATTGCAAATACTTTAAAACATGTTTTTGACAAGTCTTAATAAAGCTACATGTTGCTATTAAAAAACATTCTTACGAAATAATAATTTTTCGAAAAAACCCTTTCCTATTATAATTTTTTTCAATAACCACTTGATAACATTTTCTGAAATCTTTACACAATACAGCCTCTATTATGTTTTATTATCAAGTTTCTTTCAATTAAAGTGACCGATCAGTTTCAGAAATTAGAAGAATCAAAAATTTCATTAAAAAATATATAATGCTCAATTACTTCGATAATTATAATTTTTTAGCTGAAAAATATACAGAGCATTGTTACCATAAAGATTACCTTTCCTCATGATTCCAAGTGGATTAATAACATTTTCTGTTTTTATTTCTTTATAAAAAACTAAAAGATAAAATTACCTGAAATTTTTACAATAATATAGATACTATTTATGTTTTATTACCACGATTTTATTTGACCGATTAGTTTCAAAGGTATAATAAATTGAAATGAAAAATTAGCTTTTTTTAAGGTACTTATAAACTAATAAAAATCATTTATAAAACCTAAATCGAAACGAAAATTTTTCCTAAGTATAATTACTTTTATTTAAAAATATCTGCAAAAATGAAAATTTTCGAAAATAAATTTTTTAAAAATTGATTATTAGCTACAAAAAAACGAATCAATAGATCCAAAAACGAATTTACTAGTGGTACACGTACAAACATACACTTAGACACAGACGCAGACACACACATACACATACCTCCATACGAACATTTACTAAAAATACATGATTTAGATTTTAGATATGTCAAAATATAGTTCTAACACATTCTTAGCAAATCGAAAAATTTTACTATTACAAAGCTTGTTCTACAAGAAAACGAAATTACCGACGAATAATTATTTAATAATATATTGTATTTTCTGTACATATTTTTCACTGATTTAGAAGGTTTAGAAAGTAAATTAGTGCAAGGAAAGATATCACGTTACAATTAAGTTTGAAATGCGTTTTATAAAATGAATAGACAATCTGGTATTTTATCATTATGTTGTATTACATTAAATTTAATTGACAGGTATATTCGTTTAAATGACATATTTTAAAAAGTTTTGTTGTAACTTGAGCTCAAGAGACGACAAGAGAAGTTTTAATAAAATTTTATTTGCACTCGAATTTTAGCAAGAGGTGCTCACTCTGTTCCGAGGTTCATAAAAACGTGTGAAAAATGTGAGTAAAGCCTTTAGATAGCCCTAATTGACAACTGTATTTCTTAACTCGTAAGGCTACATAGTCTAATTTATTCCAGTGCGTACCACCGAAATATATCAAAAAGTTTTTTCTTCCCCCGCGCCTCATGATTTTCCATCATATTGCGTAAAAAGCAGCCCGAAAAACAAGAGAGCCAACGCGTAAGGTGA
The DNA here is from genome assembly GCA_026168455.1 of Theocolax elegans. NCBI lineage: Eukaryota > Metazoa > Arthropoda > Insecta > Hymenoptera > Cerocephalidae > Theocolax > Theocolax elegans. The sequence goes on from CM047427.1 coordinate 62,921,457, forward strand.
TAAAGACCAAAAGAGTGGGCAAATAAATAAAGGGTATAAAAAAATGGAGCGAGTAAGAGAAGCGCATGCGACCTCTCCCACATCTCGGCGATATCCGTCGCTATATCACTCTTACGACCTGTGCTGACTCCCTCTCTCTCGCTCTCTCTCTCTCTCTCTCTCTTTTAGTCGACCTGTGCTTCTGATTCAAGCTCGTATATATCAACCGCCGCAGCGAGTAGCCAATAAATCTATTACCGAATCTCATGGGAGGTACTCGAGACCGGGTGAACGAGAGAGACCGAGAGAGAGAGCGAGAAGGTGAACCAGCGCATGAGGGATTGTCGCTCGGAGCGGTCTATCTTGGTTATGACTTCTGGTGAGCTGCCGTTGCTCCTACTGCGGCGTCACGCACCTTAAGTACAAAAGCGCGTGATTCTACATTTACCAGTGATTGTGCTTCTCTGTTCTACGGTATCTAAGATAAACAAAAAAATAGTTATTTAGGTTTGATTAAACAATTAATCAATATTTCTATATAGAATACCGCTTATATGGGCATATTACAAATATTTCATATTTTCGTTCGTTATACGTTAGAATAGCACATTAATCTCTCTTTGATAATTTAATTTAATTTAAAATAAAAGATGGTAGCTGTAACTAATGGAAATAGTACTAATATATATGTCGCTGATTAATATTAATATTCAGTTGTGATATAAGCTGCACGACCGTAGGAAAATCGAAAATTAAATACATTTTCGAATCACAGTATCTGTATTGATTAACCTTATTCATATCAATTGCTAGCTCCGTGTATACTATCCTTACATTACTATCTAGTTCAACTTTATATACAGCAACCAATAATATAAAGCTATATTTATTGCACAGAAGTGCTAGAAAATGTTATATTTCAGTCACGTAAAATGCACTTTTCTGTTTTGTATGTTACATCGAGAATTCATTTGACACATATCGCAAACAAAAGTTCGATGCTTATAGAAATATGGAAAGTTGTTGGGCTTTTATCGATTACTAACGACTATAACTACAATTTTCAGCTTTTCAGTAAGCTTTACAAATTCGAACCCAAGGGTAAAATTAAAGCTCAAATTTCAGAAATTTTTTCAAAAATTCGAAAATCTTGTCGGCATTGATTGATTGTTGGCGTTAAAGCTACAATTGAAGGGTTTTCACATTTTTTCAATCGGTTTTAACAACTGCCAACAAATGATCGGTTCTGAAATCATTTTCGAATATTTGAAAAGCTACGTATAAATCGAAATCCACGGGCTTTAATTTTAGCCTATAGAACTTGAAATTCGACCATTCCCCATAAAAAAGTGAAATATGCGAAGCCCGCGTAAAAAGTTTTAAAATTGTCTATCTAATCTACGTTCTATTTTTGTATATTTTGTCTTTTTATTGAGATGTACTTATACAAAATATACATTACATACTTCGTTTGACCGAGGATACATTAATTGAGGATTAAATATTGCTAAGATGTATCAGTAGAAGTATTCACTTTACGAGTATTTTCTAGACACTAAGAGAAATGTAGAAAAAAGCAGAAAAGAAAATTAGCAGATAGAGAAACGATTCATAACGAAAGATATTATTTTTAAATGGATTCATGAATATGTGTCTTAGGAGTCGTATAGATCCGGTAGATGTTTTCTTATGTAAGTTTGATGCATTCATTGAGCGTAAGTTGGCTCGTACGTTCACAATTTTTCTCTCCCTTGTCTTGAGCCGCGTGTCCTCCGGGCGGGTTTATTAAATTACGGTTATGGCCAGCTTGGATATACACCGCATAATACGCGACTCACCCCGCGTTTATAACGCGCGCTATATATTCGTATATACATCGATGAGCGTGGAGAGGCTAAGTACTTGAGGCGATGGAGCCTACGCTTCGGTGTGATTTATGGAGATTGCTCGAGCGGGGGCGTCGTTTTGACCGATCGAACTATCTCTCTTCCGCTCGTTGTTGTTCCCCTTTTCGGATTCTTCTCAACGAGGAGCTTTTGCCTCTTCGGGAATTAATCGATAAATTATTGGCCGTGAGTTCGATTTTACCGTTTTCACCGTGATCCGATTGTTTTTTCATGATGACTGATACACCTAGCATCATGGTTATTATAATTTCATTGCTCCGATCACTCTAAGATTGATTGATATTGCGTTATTGTTTTTTTTCGGGTAGCTTAATTGCTTCTAAATGTTGATATTTCACGGTGTTTATTTACTTTTTATTTAGCTTGTAGTCGTAGTGGTCTTAACAATAATTTTATAAATTGTTATACGTACATATTTTCTTTCTATTGCTAACCACAGTTATCAAGTCTATGGTTATTTCGTATAATTATACATCAACTACTTCCATCTGTATTTTAATGCACGATTTATTTGAAGTACAAAGTAACATATAATACTATATAAATCAATAAACGTGTTAATACATCTACATATATTATCACATGTGACGATGAAAACATTTAAATATTTTATTTTATTTTATACATTACATTGATCACAATCTATCTTTTTTATTGTATTTATAGTGCTTATAGCAATATTTGTTGGACTAGCTGGTTTTAGTACTATACATTCGAAATTGGTTAATATAGTAGTAGTAAAGAATATTTCCGACAATAGAAAAATTTCTTACATGCAAAAAGGACATGGAGACTTAATATTAGTTATATATTCATTTGTCGTAAATATGCATACTTCTTTAAGTGTTCGGTGTTAAAGATGTGTTTTACACATAAAAGTTGAAGTCAATAACTATGTGTATTGCACGTAAGGACTGTTCATTTAAGTAACACCGAGTAACACGTATAGTTAATCTCAATGAGTAGTTGTGATTTATCATGGTGGTGATGTAATCGTTACAGGAATAATACAAACTGACAGACACGTGTGATATATCGAAAGAAAAGGAGCTGTCGATCAGTGATTCGGAGAATGACGAGACAACGAGGAACTCGGAAATCGCGTCCACGACGAGTCCATTGAGTAACGTCTGTCCGTCCGAACGCAAGCGCAATACCAAAATCGCGCATGAATCCTCTGATAATTAAGGAGGTCCGCTCGCGCTCGGCAGATCTGTCGTGAATCGACCGGACGACGCGCGCTCTCTATCTCCGTCGCGGGCGTGGTGCAGTATAAACGTCATCGGCAGTGCGCACTAGACGTCACGCGCAAAGCGCGTTCGCGAATTTGCATGATCCAGGGCGCTGCTACCGCCCCAGGCGTAGTTCACTTATTGCGCTACTAGTGCACCTTGTACCACGAGCCGACGCCACAACCACCGCCGCCCACCGCGAGCGCACTGACCCCGACGAGTCCGAGGAGTCGCGAGGCTCACCCTCGCTTCTTGGATCATCGCCTCGGACACCTGCCTGCCGAACGATTTTCCCCGCACTCGTTTCCCGCACTAATTCACCGATTCGAATTCAACTTTTCTATTTTCATTGCGTATCTATATATACTTGCAATCCACTTCAACTACTTTACCACGAAAACATATTGTTATTCAACATCTTTCCTTTTGCTTTAAACAATGTGCATATTTAGCAAACAATACGAAGCGTTTTGGTGCGTTCAATTCGCAGAGCCATTGCATTGACGCTCAGAATACAGTGGCAATGATGAGGGGGAAAAAAGAGAAAAGTCAGGTATAGAGAAAACAAGGGTTAGAGTAGCAGGTTGGACTGCAGGAACGCTTGCGTAAAATCGAATTCTCTCTATTCAGTTGCGCTGCGGCATCGTCCATCAGACATTCATTCGCATCTCACTCGGTTCATCTTTGTTTCTCTCCCACCGAACGCGCGCGCAGATCAAACGAGCGGCGTAATTTCGAGCGCGCGTACTAGCTGAAACAAAAACCAAAAACACGAGAGAGAGAGAGAGAGATAGAGAGCGAGAGAGAGAGAGAGAGAGATGGAGAGAAACGAGACGGAAACGAACAGTAGCGAAGGCAATGCGCGGGTGGGATAACTCCAAAGTCGATGACACGAATCGCAAGTGCCTCTATTGTTTTCTGCGGAACACCCTTTCGAGTATCGGAAGTCGCCGAGAGAGGGGCTCAATAAAAAAGAGGTTGGGTACGGCGCGGGAGGGAGAGGGGTGTGGGGTAGGGGGGGAAGGAAGAGGATCCGAGCCTACAATCTGGTAAGGGTGGCAAGAGAGACGGAGAGTGCACAGTGCGCACAGAGAGACAGACGAACGAAGCCTCCGCGACTTTTTAATATCCAGGGATGATCTGTAGCTGCTGGGATGCTTCGTCAGCCGTTGTCATTGTTATCACCGGATCTCTTCGGGACAATGACAATTTTTCTGGTTTTATTCTCCCGCTGAGGGGGAGGCAGAACTACTGTCCCTTCCACACCACTTTTATACCCCGCGTCTGATGCAGTATTATCATACGGCGTAGCCTACTCGCTTCTTTTCTCTCTCTCTCTCTCTCTCTCTCTTTCTATCTATCTCTCTCTCTATCTCTACCTCACTCTTACGCGCGCGTGCGGCACTTGTAAGCGGTTGTGTTGTTCCCGCCGTCTATATCCGAGCCTCTCCCTTCTCTGCTTTTTCTTTTTCATGAAAAAGGGAGGATCTTTGCCTGGGCCTACGAGTCCATTTCGTATTTTTTTTTATTCTGCGAATTCACCGAGGAGAGGATTTGGACGCGCGCGATTTACTTGCCTACCTCGGCAATGCTCTCCGAGGGAGTATTTGACGAGAGAGTCACGAGATTGCGATTGATTTCCTTCTCTTATTGGGATTTTCGGTTCTTTTATTGCTGATTTTATGATAATAACGAATACATTACTTTCTGTTACATAATACCAAAATTTATATACGTTATGTGCTTGCTCTCTTATATTACTACGTTTAAATGAAATATTTTCCCTACTAAGATATCTTATGTACATTTGTATTTATCTTACATGAGTTTACCAAATACAAATATTATATTTCTATTTGGTTTAACATTCAAAAAATATTCCATCGATATATAATCTATATCTGAGTAAATATTTTTTTCTACGTACAGATAAATCATTTACTATGCAAGCAAATTAAAACTAGCGCAATTCAACCTAATCGACTTCAATGAATTGAAAGTTCTTATCGCATTACACGATTGAAGAAGATATTTCGCCAGCTAGCAGCTAAACATAAAATATATGCGTGAAGTATTTAAAAAAAGCATTTTTAGTTTACTACAGATAAAACGAATTTTATTGGTGATGAAAATTTTCAGTGATTTGTAAATGATAATGCGAAGAAGAATGTTCAGTGGCTCTCGTATAAATTCCCTCCAGATATGGTAGAAGAAGCAAGTGCATTAGGTGGATCGGGTAGTCGCGCGAGTGAAAATTGAGGCAGGGCATTTTGCGCGAGTGGTCTTTCTCCCTCGGAGTCGTCCCGACGACCGGGTACGGAAATGTCCAGCGAGATAGCCACTCGTAACGTACAATGGACGATTCTCGTTTCGGGAAAGTCGAACGCGCACACCTATTTTCCCTGCGCGCCACCGTTTGTTTCCCGCTCTCTATATCTTTTGGGTCTTCTCTCCTTCTCCCCTCTCCCCCCGCGCTTGAAACCCCTTCGCGTATCCGTCGCGAGGGTTGAGGACTCAGCTCTATTCTCGTTTACGATAGCGCGCGCTCGCCGCGGTATCGCTACTTTTGCCAAGTGAGCGACTTCCGACTTGCGGGCTCCCGCCACAATGGATGCTAAATTCAAAAGTACCCACCGAAAATCTTTCGAATGCGAGCATCTCTCTTCCTTTAGCTGGCGCGGGCACGGGGCTTTCTATGCGCCCCCGCGCGCATCAAGTGCGCCAGTCTTCTATTCTCTCTCTCCACCCCCCCCCTCCTAACCACCCTCACCCCTCCTCCTTCTATACGTATATAGTCACTCCTTTTATTCCCTGCCTCCGGGCCGTTTTCCTCCGGCACTTGCCTCTTCTCTTTCTTTCTTTCCTTCCTTTTCTCTCTCTTCTTATCAAGCCTTCAGGAGCCTTTCTGTCTTTATTTTTTCTCTCCTGCTCTATATAAGGGTGCGCCCGCCGCTTTTTATACCTAGAAAAGAGAAATTGTTTATTCTTCCATTATTTTCCTTTTCATCACTCGGTTTTTATCTAGCTGAGCTGGTTAGACTAAACGAGGGGGTCTAAATACCACCTTTTCAAATGATCTCTTCTTATTTTTTATATAAATGTAATAGACTACTCCTCATTTAATTTTATCAGTCGTTTTAGTTCGTTTGCATTCACTAAGAACTTTATAGAAATTAATGGATATCTTTGTAGCGATATATTAAAACTGTTAACATAAACGTACAGTGCAATATAATCGACTGAATAAAGTAACATGTTGGAAGTATTAACTTTTATGTATCTATACGTATAAGTCAACACTACTATTGTAAGTATCTAAATTTTTATCATACACTCGATATCAGTTTTAAATACAGGACTGAGGGAAAGTGAGTTATTAATATATCGATGTTTAATTATACATTTGTTCAAAATATCTTCATAACTTTTGCAATTGTTGATAATTTATCAGATACGTATGTACACGTATGTAGGTTGGTATTAATATCGTCTAACAAAATGTATCATGTTAAACTGAAAGGATAAAGAAAAAAATAACCAAAGAGAAGACATGAGAAGCAAAGGGAAAGAATGAAAGAAAAGAGCTAGGAGCACGAGGGCAAGAAATGAAATGAAGCAAAAGCGAGTCCGACGGTCTGTCAACGACAGCCAATTGATAATGATTTATAGGAAAGTAATATCGGCTCAGCGATTTCGGTGGGTTTTGTGATTTGGAAAACACGTTGACTGGTCGAGGACGACGACGAGGATGGCGACGACCGACCGACCGACGGCGACGGACACGATCGATGAGCCGATGTCCAATATCCTGCAGTTTTCACCGGGACTTTGCGCCGTGTAAAACCGACCTGAGCGTTGATTCTCCGCGAGCTTCAGCTTATTATGTGCGAGTTGTTCTACAACATTTTGTTTAATCAATACGAATAAAATGAAACATTAAGTAGTTTTTTTGAATTCATATTATACGACAGCAACAGCAGGTTTGTAATGCATACATACTGCGGAAGGACACTTTTACTAGAATATATAGTAGTTTGACAATCATACAGTTCCAAATATTTGCACACACAACACAAAAAAATAATTAGTTATATATAAATTATTTATTAAAATGATAAACACTTATCGTTTAGCAGTTCAGACTTGTAGAAGAGCCACAAATATTGTAAATCGAAACTTGCAGCATCCAAGTAGCAAGGCAGAAGTATATCTCTTTATTCTAAATTTGCAGATATTAACTTTTTTAGTTTTAATTTAACGCCTTTTTATCGTAACGTATATGGACAAAACTATTAAGTACTTTTATTTTACCAACAAAAAGCGACTAAAGACATACGACCTGTCCTGATTACAAAAAAGTTGACTTTAAATTAATAACAATATTTTTAAATAAATTTGCTGTTATTGTGCATTATTTCACTTTAAAAAAGTAAGTGTTTAATTAAAAATAGATCAGTTTTGATAATTTATAATGTTTGCTCCATTTGAATTCAATGGATTTATTAAAAAGATCACAATTTATGATTGATAAAATTTCATTATTATAAATATATTTTTAAGTAATTTGTAATAAGCTCTAAAAAGATGCGTTTTCTTAGAACATGTAATGTTACGTAATAGAATAAATATACACAATTTCTACATTATATCGTTTCAAATTTAGTACACAAATCTTTAATACCCTCTCTAAATACACACGTATCTCAGTAAATGTTGTTTCAATATTAGATTAGAAAGGTTTATCAAGTAATTGTCGCCGTAGAAAATTTTTGTAGTATACGGAAACATTGCAAAGAAATTATAGGGTCGCACACGCCATTTGGTGAGCGAACGAGTCCTAGTTTGTCCAACACCCGAGCGTGAAACTGGTAAATTGATCGTTAAACGTCGGGGCTGTTAAATTAACCGCTATCTACTCAGATGCTAATAAAGTCACCGCTCTCCTCCCCTTTTATATGCAATAAAAAGCACATCTAGATTTGACTTCGTTTACTATTCCTTGGTACACTTACTAAATTGATGAAAATGGAAGTTGACCGGCATGTGTATACAACAGAATTTATGGCCATTTTTCAAAGTATTACGAGAACTTTTATTAGTATGACTATTATTTAGTGTAATTCCACTACAGTTATAACTTTTATATTGATTAAAATCAATTTATATGTTTTAATTAATGAAGTTTTACACAAATAATTGTTATCAATTAATTTTTTATGTTATTTAAAGTCTAATATGTTACAAAATTAAAAAAAAATTAATGCAGTGTGTACCTCTATAGGATACATTTTTTATGTAAAATATTGTAATGTCTGGAGTTAATAAATAATAATGTTAAATAATAATGTTAAATAAATTTATGTATGCTGTACAAGTGCTTAAATTTCTGTCAGTTAAATAATTAATAAATTAATCTTATTGCAAAATAAAAATTTAAATAATATATTGATATATTGAAGTTCAATAATGATTGAATTATTAATTATATGTATATATAAGTATGATACTTAAACGAAAAACTGATGAATCAACCCAAAATGTTAAGGGACGACCTGACATGATAGTTGTTTTAACTGTATTTATTATACTCACCAAATGATATTTATCACACGACAGATATTGATACATAAGCAGTAAATACGTTATTTAAAGTGGTCAAACGTACCCGAGACCTGAAAGCCGAAAAATAATAAAAAATTTATAAACTCTGACGATGAATCCTTAATTAATCTAAATGCACACAATTAGTTACCAAGTGCAATCATTCATCGAGGGTGAGCAAATACGTCGAGGCACGGGGAGGGGTACGAAGAGAGCTTGAGAGGCATGGGCTAAAAGAGAAGGAAGGAAGGAAGGAAGAAACGAAGGAACGAACGAACGAACGAACGAACGCGCGACGTTGGCTCGCTTGTCTTTCTCGCAGCTGCCGTGCTGCCAGTAAGTTGAAAAGCTCGTTAAGCTCGGGCGCGCAAGCGCGGGCTGCCCCCCTTAAGTGATCTCGTATACAACGAGATTTTATGGAAAGTGCATCTGGTCTCGCTGCTCGCGCGCCCGAGTATATCGCGCGACGGTCCGCTCTTGAGTGCCTTTCCACGCTTTCCCTTATTCTCTCTCTCTCTCTCTCTCTCTCTCTCTCTCTCTCTCTCTCTCTCTCTCTCTCTCTCTCTCTCTCTCTCTCTTCTACTCTCTCTTTCTTTCGCTTTATCTCTCCACTCCATCTCGTTTTCGCGTGTGCCATTCCTACGCTAGGCCAATTAGTGATTACTTTAACACACGTTACACATACCGTTCATCTCTTGGTGCAAATATTTTTTCAGCGCTTATGTAATATGCACACCACCAATTGCTCCACGAATTATTAAACTGTTGTTTATACGGTATATGTATTTAAGGATGAACGGAACTATAAGAAATAATTAGATAACTTTAAAAATAGTAATTAACACTAAATAAAGTTTTGAAAGATATTTTAGTCAGTTTAGAATAATCGAAGAATTGAAATAATATCCTTATTTATATATATTAAAAATAATGTATTAAAAAAATTGATATTTAGGAATAATCTTATTTGCTTGATGGCGCATTAAAGGAATACTAGTAGCGTAACCGATCTCGATCCCCGCGAGTTATGTATCCATTTGGCCCTCGAGGAGGCAGGGCGATCCTCGTTAAGGAAGGGCCTTTCCCAGTTATGTTCACCATCACGAGGCGCATAACCGTCGGCTCCGCGCGATTGACTCTGAAATATTCAAAGCAATCCAAGTTGCAGACCACCCCGTGTCTTCAAGCGTCTCACGTCTCGTCGCCTTAGGTCGCTTGGCCCTCGTATCTTATTTACGCGCGTGGATCGACGCCGCGGACGTTCAACGAACGATTAATTTGCATTAGTCGCGTGCCTCCATGATTCGATTTTCTCCTTCCCTCTCCTCTCCTTCCCTCTCCTCTCCTCTCCTCTCCTCTCTTCTTAACTTTACCCGGAGAGGTAACTAACGAGACGTGAATTGCTGGCACATCGTTCACGCGATGCGTAAATATTCAGAGTTATTAATTTCAATGGGTTCCACGTACCTCGTATATTTCCTGTTGACGTACATATATGAGGTTAACGGCATTGTTTATTCAATCAGTAGATATGTATGTACATACTGAATTGTTGGGTATGAAACATGTACTATTATACGATCAGAATATAGCAAAATACTCGTGCAATCTGGAGAAAAAAATAGTTACATTCGTCACTTAAAAAGGCAACAAGTTTATTTTATTCCTAACTTTAATTTCATTAAAATAAGAATTTTAACGTGTTATTATATACTTATAATGTATAAATTAAACTGAAAAACCAATGTTATTTATTTAAGCCTTTGAACTACACATTACTTTTTTGTACAGTTACAAATTGTATTCGAAATACACCACAAATTTTTCCAAGTTTTCCCAGTGAATTACGCATACCCTAGTAAGTTGGAGAAGAAGGATGCGAGTAGAGGAGAGAAAGAGAGTAAAGTCCTGGGTCAAATAAAAGCGAATACTCGTGTTTCCCCATACGCGCTCCTCGCACGATGAAACGTCCTGGAGATCTCGCGTGTATCTTCAGATAAGCTCGCAGAGGCTGACGCTAAATTCGAAAAAAGGACGAGCAGAGGAGAAAAAGGAGGGAGAGGCCGAAAGGTCGCGCGTCGCGAGACAGAATCCAATAAGACGGGCCGATACGGCCTGGCTCCGTCGTAAAACAGGACAAACAAATTTCGCCTCGAGTCGATGTTATACGACGAACCGAGGTGTATTGCCCGTGACGCGAAGGATCCCGAGTGCACCTCAAACAACAACCGAGTCTAACTGAAAGAGATCGTGTTATGGCACTTGTACATTCCAAAGAATTACGTATGTTGCATGTTTTTCATAGATAACTGGATATTCTATGTACCTAAGTACCTATTTAAAACTAGTTATATTTAATATAAAACACCTTGTATTATCTTTATAAGAAAAATAAATTATATACATACAAATAAGATTATTATTAATGAATTACAAATTTTTAATGATTATTTATACAGTTCTTATCTATGTGGCAATAGTTCAAATAAATAATTTCAATATATATCATAAATAGAACTTCTAGCATACGTACATGTGGAAATCCACAAAAATTCTTCCAAATTGCGTTCCTTAAAATCCAAATTATTTTTTTTTCGAGGCACACCTTCCGAACTTCACTTTTCTTCATCTATAGTACATACAATTTGTGAAATAAATATTTTTTTAAGTTTGAAGTTTAAAATAAAAAAATCGTAAAATACTGTTCGTTTTAATTTAAAAAGCTTATATATTTATACAACAACTATATTGAAACAGATAATCTTTGAACTAATATTTTTCTATTATATAATTTATTCAAATAGTTTTTAATGTAATAATATAGTAATTTCATTCTTTGTCATCAGACTTCAATAAATTGTATAAATTAATTATCTAACCATAATAAAGACGTAACAAATAAAACTATAAATAATTTTAAAGTAGGATGATTGGAAAGTTGTGATCAATAATAAATAATATTTTGGATTAATTGTTTAAATTGTGAAAGATAATTAATAATCAATTCCAATTGTTTCAGTCTTACAGTCTCAGTCTTACAGTTGTTTAATTTTGACTGTAAAACCGAAATAATTAGTATTGTAATTGAAAAAGATAGTTTGTAACAATTACTATTTCACACCGAAGAGAAAAACATCTTTTTTGTCTAAAAACCACGATATTTCCCACTTAAGTGTTACCAAATTGATCCGCCCTATAAATATACGATATATATATATTTAGAATAATGTGACAAGAATTATAGTTATATAATCAATATATCAAAAAATTGTATTATCTGTAGTGACTAAACTTTTTCTTTAATATTTTTATATAATTTATTTATTTAAATATCATACTTATAAATTATTTGGTTTTATGAACGAAATAGCTTAGTAACTTACTAAATGTTTTATTTACTACTCATGATTATTATTTAGGCAGAATAATATATCTTTTTAAATTAATATAGAATTTTGTCGGTCTTGCTGAGCTAACGTCTAACGACTCTAAGAATTCCAAGTTGCTCGCTCGAAAAGGCACGACAATTCGCCGCGTATCAATCCCGAGGACAACATTATGAAGGCCACAAGCCGCCAGACATAAACCAAAAGGAGAAAGAAGAAGCAAATAAAATACTAAGTTATAAAATTGAAAATATTTTAATAAGAAAGAAAGAAATTTTAAGTCTATGTGTTTTGTCTTGGGACCGTCTGCCAGAACTCATCAGTGGGGCGCAGACGGCCCCTGCCCCAGACACACAAGACAATATTATTGAATCAAAATAATGATAAACTTAAAATTTTGGTATCGTAAGAACGAATGAACGGAGCCTATATAAGTACACATAAACTGGGCGAGAAAAATTATATTTTTAAGAATAATATATCATTTAATTTTTCTCTAAGCACTACTATAATAAAAAAATAGAGTTTTCTTTATTTTTATGAACATACTCGCTTATTAGAATATAATGCATTATTTTCAATGAAATACATTTTTATATGAGTTTATATAATAATAAACACTTAAAAATAAAATACAAAGAGGTTGTTTTGAAAATTAATTTTTATTACGATTATATAAGTTACATAAACTTTTTAAAAAAGCTGCATTTTATGATTTTTTTATATTAAACTTCAAATTTAAAAAATGTGTGTCACAAGCCTTTTATCTCATGTACAAATTTTGTTTTACATATTATATATACTATAGATGAAGAAAAGTGAAGTCCGAAAGGTGTGTCTAAAAAATTTTTTTCCGATTTTAAGTAACTCGATTTGGAAGATCTTTTCTAGACTTCTTCACACAGGCACCTATGTTCGCATAGAACTTCATGGTCTCTGGTATGAATTATAATTAACTGACCTCTATTCAGACAATAAAAGATTAAGTCATAGTAACACATTGATATACATATTATACATATTTATGTAGGTCTTCGAGATCGCTCAACTCAAGTCCAGCTGCCGGCATCGGTTCTGCACCGTCACCCATGCGACGGTTGCGCTCGAGAGCTTGCATGGTAGTCTCTAGCTGTATGGCAACATTTTGAGGTCACTCTAATATTTTTTAAGCTCATTTCTAGTAGAATTTAAAAAAATTTAAAATGTTTGGTTTGATAGTTACTAGGTATTTAAAATATACAAAATACAAACATAATGTTTTAAATCTGTTTTTATATGAGAACGCAGGTTGCGCCTCTCGTATCGATTAATCTAAATAAATTAAAAGAATACGGTGCAAAACCATGTTACGAAATTAAACGTTGGTCACACAATTCTTAACACGTCGCTGCTTCTTGGATGTTTTTTCTGCAGGCATGCTTCGTGGTAGTTAACTGCTTGATAAATATATTCAAATTTTCAAATCTAAAAATGTCGGAAAAGTGCTAGAATAACTGTTTTATCAACCAGTATAGGAATTAGATAGGTTTTTATAGTATACTAGCAAGTTTATACTTTTTAACAATTTTTCATACCTATACGAAATTTTTCCCATTTTGACCAAGGGTTTTTCTTAAATTATGAATTACCTTAGGAGAGTGCTGCATAATTTAAAAAAGCCAAGTGCAACATGATTTTTAAAGGAAATGGTGCTGAAATAAAAGTACATCGAGAGGTTAAGGAAAGTATATGTTGGGCGGAGTGAACCAGTGGATACTTTTTACATGCGATTGCATAACCTGTAAACTGCCTGCTTAGTACTTGCAGAAGAGAATAATTATTATGTTGCTTAACAATGCTTCTACAAATAACTTGGAAGTCCTATCCTCTCCGCTGAAAAATCAATAATTAAATGCAGTGAAACACTGCGTGCGCGGTACTATTATTTATTATTTACTCATTGCAAATAACAAAAGCAGAAAAGTGAAATAATGTTATTCTTAAAAATCTATTTACTGTAACTCAGATAATTGAAATAGATCTTTTTTATATCGTCAACTTTTAGTTAGAGAATTTAGTAAAATTTTAATGAACCGTTTTTTAATTTACTTCATTGATACTTATAATATAGATAGATAGTTGCCGGTTTTAAAACTCTTGTAATTGAAGAAATTCAGACAGATCCCCAAGTGATAAATAATCATAAAAGGGACTATTTTTCACGAGTCACGTTTCAGCCAAAGAAACCTGGATACATTCATTGCGTACCAATTCCTGTATCTTTCTTTCCGTCTCTTTTGCTAGTTATCCTTGTATCCTTGCATTGTCTGTGTTAGCTCTGAACGAAGGTAAAACAATATGGCAACCTTCGTGGTTTAAGCCGAGGTTTAACTCTGCACCTGGTGCAACTTCCCGCGAGACGGTGTTTACTATTCTTAATGTTCACCCCTAATCTTCCCATCTCGGTTTTATTCTTTTCTATTACATCTCTTTTTAAACAAGTCTCTGTCTCTTACCCTTACCCTCCTACCCTCTTTCTCAATTATACTTTTCTGGTACTTTTTATATTTTCGTCGAGATAAATGAATCTTGTCTTGAAGTTCTTTTCGTTTTGTTCGATAAAAGTAACTTTTTCTTTGTTATTGTATAATATGGACAGGATACTTAATTAAGATAAAAATAACTTTTTGGATAACTTTGTATTGAATTATAGAATCTTCCAAAGATAAAGAAAATATCTTATATCCGGAAATTCAATTATTTCATCATTTTAACAGCTTTCTTTTTTCGTATGACAAATTTTTTACTAATTGAATTGGAGATATCTTAACAATTTTAAGTTTTCAATTCATTCAAGTGATCTGCATTAAACTCAATATTGTCAATTATCTTTGACACTTGAAATCAAAATTCAATTATATTTTATAGAAGAATATTCTCTCTACTCGAGAAGTAATGATTCTTGTTTATTCGATATATCCGAAAGTGTCGTTTCCACTATAAGTTCATTTTTACGTTTCATCAAATCTTCGATTAAGCCAAGAAAATTACTTTTCCTATTGGTTGGTTCCTCTGTGATGATCCCTACGTAGTTACGTATATACGAAGGTACACCTGTGCGACTCAGTTCTGTTTCAGCTGCACGCGATTTATGGCCTGTCTTGCGGATGAAATTTATCCGTATCCAGAGATGAGTTTTGAGATCGCACGACGCGCTCGAAATCGCTGAATAGTTGGCCGCCGATTTTGCTTTACCACGATTACCGATTCTGAGCACGTTAGATGAATTCCTTGGAGAGAAAGAAGGCAGACAGACCGCAAGAAAATCACTACTTTATTGCATTGTATTCCATAGGTTTTACAAACATAATAATATAATTACGTCAAAATATTACTTGATTCTTCCAATCATTACACGCGTTCTTTTCAAACATTCGTATCATTTCATTTTCACAGCTTTAGATGCCGATGAGTTTACAACATAATAATTATATAAAACATTATAACAGAATATATATTTATGATGTAATAAAAGGTTGAAATATGAAAAAAATATGGTGAAAAAGAGATTGAATTTTGATTTAGATATATCCCCTTTTTCTATTACATTGTATTTATAATTTACTAAAGTGTATGTATAAAAGAAACTTTCGTAAAAATTCGTTCATGGTATGCTTTGTCAATTTTTTAGGATTTTAAAATAAAAGTTGAATAAAAAAATATTCTAAAATTAAAATTTGCATGTTTATTACTAGTTGCGTTACTATATTTTATGGGGATCATGAAGCTATCTTATCGTAAAAACACTGAAACTTTCATGCGCCATAACTCAAGTACAATATGCAAAACACTTTTCCCCTACTCTAAAAAAAGTGAAGTGAAAGCCAAACACGCTTCCAAATTCTCCGTACTGCAGTTAAACATAACTTAATATCATGTAGTTTATTGAAATTTATAAATTGATTTTCCGAAATGTATTTGGGGAAATAACAATATCACAAGCAGTTTATTTCCGTGTAACATTTCTTAAATTCTCTTTCGTAATAATCGCACTTATAAAGTGTCGGCTTGGAAATAAATACATTTTTTTCTAATAAATTTCATTTTGTTAAGAATAAATAATTTTTTTATCATATAATATACAAATATAAAATATCCGGGCAAGATTTCCAAAGGTTTAAAAAGGTTTTGTTTCGTAAATGAATAAAAGCATCACTTGACAATAAATTGATGTGTCTTGTTAATATGGTGGATCATCTAAGAATTATTTTTCACGAAGTTTTATAAAATTGTAAATTGGTTATTTTTAATGCAACAAAAAATGATAACAGCCACGAAATAGTAAATTTAATTTATAGAACAATGTTTATATTTTTGATGTATTATTTGAAAACAAATGCATAGAAATTCATTACTCGTATATTTGAGAAGTAAGAAATTCTAGAAGGTAAGAAAACAATGTATCAAGAACATCTCTTTTTAACATTTTTGAAGATGCAATTGCAATACACGTATAGGAAACTTTGCAGAATGATATATTATTGAATTATCTAATGTTCCTGAATGTAGAATTTGTACAAAAGGATATATTTTGATAAATATATTTATTAATATTCAACGGAACCAATAAGTGTACCACTTCTTCAAACCAAAATATTAAATATATTTAATCACCATAATTATAGCAAGAGAAAATATTCTTAGATTTTAAAGACAGTACACGGAGATCTGGCTCGAATTGAAAATGTAAGATTATATTTGGATATGTAAAAAAATGAATACGTAATGTTTACATTCAGTGAAAATGCGGCTATGCAATATTGCAAGAGTAGACACACAACGGAACCGAATCCACAGAAGTAGAAAACGACGAATCGTATCAGACGTGTCGGTGTTTTTCGCGAATAGCCAAGCAGGAGGCTTGGAATGCGCACGTTTGTAAAAAAAGGGAGAAAATTCGCGAAACTGAAGGAGGAAAAGCCCGAAAGTGCAAAGCATGCAAGACGAAGTACGGCTCAAGGAAAGAGAACTGGAGAAAAGAGCGTAAAGTAGAGGGAGGGAGAGGGGATACCGAGTCTAAAATTGAAGGAGCCTCGGAAAAGCATCTTCCCGAGGAAGGGAGGCGGCCGAGACCTCTGGGTAAAATAATAAAACCGAAACGAGCACGGCTTATATACGCGAGCGGCTCGTCCGCTTTGGCCAATCGCGAAACCACGGAGGCGGAGCCTCGACGAGCCGACGCCCACGCGCAGGTAGGCGCATCGCGGCGACCAGGTGCAAGCGTCTCGTAACCCCTTTTTCGCTTTCGGATCCTCTCACATGCGCGGCAACGCCCGCCGAGCATCGCTATTCGACGAGAGCTTTTTCGGCCAAGCTTTCTCTGCCTTTCTTTTTTTCTCTCAACTGAACGGCTTCATTTTTGTTCCTCGGGCGATGGCATTTTTTCGGTGGGAGTGGCACGACTCGCCCGTTTCTCTTGATTACCGGTTGCCGGTAATTACGCGATTTGAGTAACGATCGGTTTCGTCAACTACTCGCTCCAACTTTTACAGTCTGGATTTTTAATTAAATTTTTTTTATTGAGCAGTGTTTTTATTCAGAAATTATATTGTAAATTTAAGTAAACTGTGTGTTTCGTTGTGAGACTTCCGTAACTGCTCCCTCATCACCACCAAGATATTTTTCCTATGAAAACCGGCTCGTTATATGATTATTACGTATAATCTTGACGGTAGCGGTTAGAGATCGAGTTTGCATAATTTTTTCACGGCTCTGATGTAAAGCTCGTGCAATGATGGATTCACATTCATGTCTTTTATATGCATTTGCCTAGCTAAAAAACCCTATTTAATAGACATCTTGAATGTTTACAATATTTGACTACTTATTTGGAATTCCTAAATACATTAGTTTATTCGCACAATACTTTTCACTCACAATTACACTCGAATACTTTTAAACATCCACAGTTTTTATTGAATTATTGATAATTAATTTCTAAGTAGATTTCAACAAGAACACTTCACACTGAAACACTAAAACCCATCAAAGATTCATCGTCAATTGGTAGACACCAATGCGAGAATAACATATGTTTTGCAATTGGAATACTTTTGCCTCAAATCTAGGTAATTATGGTATATGCAAATATAGTTTATTAACTTCAATTATTAGTTCTACTACAAATTGTTAATTTAGTTAGTTTGGTTACTTACAAGAAAATTAAAAAAATTTATTTTGTCTATTGTAAAAGTAAACGAAAAGTTCAAATAAGTGAAAAGCTTCGGAAAAATTAAATCAGTGAAATAGTAAATAATTAAAATAACCAGGATTTTCTAATATATTTATAATAAATTATATTAGACATCTTTAAAGGAAATATAGTCAATAATTTTTGTGATATTAATGTAATATTTTATTGAATTTATTAAACATAAGTAACTTGCCAATGCATACCGTGAAATTAAGTATGAATTATAATAATATAATTAAAACTTAAACACACATTACCATATAATTAAGATGCTCTAGGATCTCCTTGAGGAATTAACTAAATTAACTGTGATATAGCCAAGGTGATTATTAAGGTTACAAAAGCTACTAAATATTTTACGACTTGATACCAGTTAACTGCTTTAATGGCATTTACTGAAACTTTAGAACCCCTTAAATATAATGTAGCTTCATATTATCTAGTTACATGTAAGAATAAAAATACAATTAAGATTATCAAAAAATATTAAATTGTTGCACTGCAGTTTTAGTTCAACAGCAGATTTAAACAGTATACAACTAAGATACTTTAAATACGTGCTTTAGTTTTTTATTTATACAGATAGGGAACTTTAAGTATTGATGAGTAATTTTGCAGTATTTGCAGTAGTAGATAACTCTTGAAATGTATGTAATGTACTCTAATTAATACAATGCGATTGAAGACAATAAAAGGGAAATCTACAAAATGTTTTAAGCATACAATAACGAAGGATCAATTCCTATCAAGTTTTTATAACAATGCAGTCATATTCTCATTATGAAATGTATCAAAAGCAATGCATTGGTATAATCAATTGCCAAACAATAATGTCTATAATCATTCAATGAAATGATGCACGATTCCTGCACTTCTTTCAGAAAGCTGATTTAGAAGAATCGCTCAGGAAATAAAAGGGAGCATACGACAAAAGAGTCTAAAACAAAACTCAAGGAGAAAAGGAGAAAGAATTAACCGATGCGTAAAGTGTAGAAGCAAGCGTTAAAAAATTGATTCGTGTCCTCGCCTCATCGACCACTTCAAACGTCACGTCAGAGGAAAATCCATTTTCCCCAAGGTACAATAAGAACCGCCCCTCGGCAAGCCAATACACGTGCTCGAGCAACAATTAAGCCGATCGAGCGAGAAGCGAAAAGTGAAAAAGCTGCGTCGGTCTGCGCGCAAACGGATATCGGGGATGTCGGACGCGTCGATGGAACGAGTGCGTTAATAAGCTGCGAATCAACGTGCTTCGGTTGGATTGTTAATGAAGTAGGCCAGAACCAGTGAACTACATATTATACGAGTGTTTGTTTTACGATACCTCGACTGGGGTGTGACTGGGGTTCCTGTCCTTTTTTTGCATCACGAACGTACACTGCTGGTTTTGCACGCGAGTCTCTTAGGGGATTTATTGATATACGATTATTTTTATATTTGTAGATGAGAAGTGTATACACAATTTTTTAAACCAAATGTTTCGTTATTTTATTGTACCAGTACTTTGTACTTTAATGAAATAAAATAAAATTATAAACATTCGTATTATAATATTTATAAGAAAATGTAATCCATGAAAATACATTAAGAATAAAACTGTGAACTATAACTTTAGTATATTTTACTATAATTTACTGTAATTTTCATTGTATCGAATACTCGGTACTCAAAAAAAGTATCGATGAATACTTTTTCTTAGACTTTTAATCGCGATTTCAACACTTTACTTTACTTTCTGACACTAAATATGCCTGTTTTATTCCTGAATAATTGAAAAGTAATGGCACTGAATGATATATTTGTAACTGTAAGTATTCGACGAATACTTTTTTCAAATATTAAAAAAAAATGCTTTTATCTTACTCAGACATCGATGACGTTTTTTAATATTTAATCGTTTTACACAAAATAAAAAAACATTTAGTACAAATTATGGAGTCGAATACTTACCGATCCCTGGTATTAAGTAGTATACATCTTTTAAATTACAGTACTTTTTAAGTTTATATTGCATTTAATTATACTTTTTGAATACAAATATTAAACAAATCATTTTATTTCACATTTTCTATAGATTTGTATAAATTTGTCAAATTATTCTAAAAAGTTATTTGTCGACTTATAAGTATATATACAGATTAGGGTGTTAAAACACATGTGATTGAATATATAGTATGTTTGATATTCAAGTTAAAAGATGTTTTAGGCAGGTAAAAAATTATAGAAATAATAACCAATTGATACAGAAATGATTAATAATCTAAACAAAATATGCATAACTTAAAATCCTACTGTGTTAAACAATTTGTAAAAGGCGTATCAATCGATTTACATTACAAAGCGATTCATTTAAAGTTAGAACGCAAAGTTTCAGAAAAATGAAAGAAAAATGGGAATCAAAAAAGCAAACGGGAAATTGAATTTTACAAGAGAAAAGGGAAGAGAGAGAAGGAGAGGAAGAGAGAGAGTAAGCGTGTGCATGTCTGACCAGTGGCTGACCGCATCTACTGCCGGGCAGTCGTGTAGGTATATTCCACGTATTGGCCCGGGTACCCAAGCGGCTCTAAAAAAGGCCCGGCACGTAGGATCGTATATTTTTCCCCCCGGTTGTAAATACGAAGGCTGGGTGAGCTCGAGGTCGACTGCTTACTTAGGCGAGAGAGCGCCGGGTGTTGCAATTTTCATGGAGCGAGATGGGCGCGGACTGTGCGCCAACGACTCCTCGGCTCGTCTGTACGAAAGAGGAGCTGCGCACCTGAGGAACCAAGACGCACGTGAAACTGCAAAACAAAGACTGTACGCGATTCGGCTCGTATTAAGGAGACACTGCCACTGCGGTACGAAACTGGATCGATCATTTCGAGGCTGAAACTTGCTACGATATACTTTTCTGTCGATACATGCTTTAACTTCTTATTTATTACTTATATATCCAGACCAACTAATCTTCTACAAGTTTAGAAGGTCTGTGTTGCGCATCAAGACGTGTATCGAAATAGTAAGAGTCTGCGGTAGAAATAATAATTATTTCCAATTCTGCAATTTGCAGTGCATCGATACTTTCTTAAAACTGAATGATGTATTTGTGACAAATATACAAGTAAATATTTATGCAGAAAATTTTTATATATTAGACTTTTTTCATAACTATTGATTCAGTTGAGATATTTCAGCTTCTTTATTTCAAATCGTGTCTACTTGATCTCAGCATTTATTAAATTTAACATTAAGTGTCTACCCCTAATTGTTTCCGAGTCACCAGTGATTGAAAAGAAGTATATTCTTTTCATAATTTGTCATTATTAACGTTATAACTTTCGTCAAACATCCGACGAGATTCAATTTCATATGAATTCTTTCATATATGTATACCACAAAACATTAAAAATTTGCTAACATCAAAAGCTTTCCTTTCATCTGAGATTCGAGATAACGACAGAAAAGGTTCAAAAGTTGTTTCTGATAGAGAAAAGTAAATAAATGAAGTTAAAGATTAATCCAAACATTGCATTGAAACTTAACATAAATTTGAAATTATTTTTCAAACATAACTTTTAACCTGGTTAAACTATATCATAATGAATCATAGTTGAAATTAAAACTTTCAAAATATTATTATAGAACTACTATATACGCCTATATGGTCAATTTAAAGAAATTACAAGTGAAAAGTCAATTTTTTTATTTAAATCAGTTTTCCGGAGCTTGAGTACTCTTCTTGTGTTTGTTATATAATTATTACAATAAGAGGCTTGCAATTGCTTGATCTATTAGGGCGTTGGGCTCGTAATCTGGTGGTCCCAGGTTCAATTCCTGGCCCTACCCGATCGATAGAAGCTGTACCACTGAAGAATGTATTTTCATCAAATGCTTTTATAACAAAGACATCATCTATACCATATGACCTCCGTCGCTGATTAGCACCGATTTGGGAGCATAAAAAGAGTGACGTTAAAATAATTAAAAAAAATCGTTACAATACATCAAATTATATAGAGTGCTTATAATATATAGTCTCTTCTTCTAGCGAATAATGTATAAATATATTTTAATAATTGAAATACAAATTCTAAATATTATGTACTCAAACCTTTTGCGCCTTTTATCTATAATGTACATATACACATTATGAATCTTGCGAAAAATGCGTCATATGCATTGCTTTCATATAATAGTTTTTCTTTCAACTCAAAGCATTACAAAGTACAAAGCTTATGCTGAAAAGGTAAAAGCATTCCTTTTATACGTGTTAGTTTCTTTTTTTGCACGAACACTTTAGTTGTCTTTATTTTCTTATATTAATAGATATATATATACCAAGTCTATTAAAATTATTTTTTGGAATTCATCGCTTTTGTAGGTTTCGAAAATGCTATATGCAATTAACAATTATGTATTCTAAAGTATTGTAAATATAAGTAAATGCGCATATCGAGTTTCATCTTATAAGAGAAAGTGAGCGAGAATGAAACAAAGAGAATTCCGACGGCATAAAACTTAAGACAGGATCAATTAAGCGCCCCACCGTTGCTGAAACAAAAGAACCACAAGACGAAAGTATACTCCTTGCGTTATAAGTAAAACGCAATCGCCCGGGCCGATATATCAAGGTAATAACTTGTCCATTAAAACACTTAAGTAGGCAATAAGTACGTCATCCTGACAGAAACTTAGAGATTGCTTGGGGATTAGAGTGTCCAAGTTTTGGAATTTATCGACAAAAACAAATGTTTCGACGTTAGCTCGCTCGGTTATTTTGTAAACATAAAAACGTCTTGTTACCCAAACGATCTGTTTTAAAAGAGCTTTAAGAATAATATGAATCAACCTAAAACTTTAATTTATTTTTATTTTCTTTCATTAATTTCCATTCAAACTTTCATGCAAACTTCCATTCATTATTATGTAGAATCAATAATGTGCTATATCAAAACTTTGAATTTTTTATATTTGTAAAAATTTTTCTTTCCAGATGTCTGAGACATGATGTTTGGTAGAGAATATCAAAAATTTAAGTATTGTTTATACAAAAATTACTTAATTCTTGCCATTAAAAATAGTATTATTAAATTCTCAAATAGATGTAGTAATGATTAAATCAGACAAACAATAATTAATGCATTTACTAATTTTCTTTTGTAATGCAAAATTATAGTTATATCTATTAGAGCCAAATGTAATGTTGCAAGATTCTCTACTCGATAACAATTTATTATCAACTTTTCATTGTTACTGTAAACTTATTCATGAATAATAAAAAATACCGTACGAGATGCCCGTGTAAAAAAATAAAATTTTTCAACTGTTTATTATAACCTGAAATTAATTCTTAAGAAAGAAATAACAAATTTGCTCAATGTTAACGCATTAAAGATTAAAAATTCAATTCCCGGTGCTGATTTTCCTTAATTTCAGTCCAATTATTTATGTTAGGTTTTTTGCTAATTTTTACACAATCTAGTCTGGTATTATTATTACTCATAAAATATAAGTCTAGGAAAACTCGGGGATAGTATACCTAGCAACTTTTGCCAGACTTTCGCCAGGCAAATATTTTTACATGGGAATTTAAAATGTATTAGATTCAGACTATATTAATCATTCCATAGATCATAAAGACATATTTTATCTAGACTTAAACTATAGACTTTATCAACGTGTAAAATAAAAGTCTAGGGCCTCTACGGTAGCTAGACTTTACCTAAATCTTGACTAGACTTTACTAGATATATCAATTGATAATTTTTAAAAAATAAAAGTATCTGAAAAAGGATAATAATCTTTTTATTTGCATAATCAATTATGTGTTATGTATAGTCAAATTCAAACTAATTTTAGATTAAATAATTTATTTGAAAATAAATATTTTTCTTTTAGCGATACATACACTGCTAATATAATTATAAAATTTCCCTACGGCTTATCATGTATCAGCAAAATCAAATTTTTCGTTAAAACTATCAAAATAATTGTTATGACCAAGTAGCAAAACAATCCTGTTGAATTCACCACATTATTTGTTTCCATGTTCACGGGATGAAAGCTTAGCTTCTGTCAGTAATTCTTCCAGGGAAATAATCGTCCTTTATTCTTGAAATGCATTTAAAAGTTTTCATCATCATCATTTAAAAGGCTGTATTATTATAAATTTCCTAATTTTTTTTAGTATATTTTAATTTGTATAATCATTTTAATTTTCCATTTGTACGGAAAAGCTAAAATAATTGTTCAAAACAAAAAAGAGAGTGTACGATGAATAAAATGGGTTTGCAGACACTAAAATCATCAAAGGAATATAATGCATTTTTACTCCTTTCGTAGAGGCCAATAATGTGGACATTTTAGATGATTAGGATGAAATATATATATGGGAGATTCCATGTGAAGTGATCCAGTTAAAAAATAGAATTTTGTTTTAGTGTATGGAATCAGTAAAAGAACTACTTGAATAGAGTGTAGCTAAATTTTTAGACCTGAATTTCAATTAGTACCAGAGCTGTAGCCAATCAAAAAATCGAATTTTTTGACAAAAATGTCTTTTTGGCCATTTATATCACTTAAAAACTCAAAATCTAACCATTTTTTCTTATATACATTAAATTTGAAAAAGTTTATAAATTTCAAGAAGAATCTGTTGAAATATTTAATTTATATTAGTTTAAAACATTGAATGTAGTTATAATTAATAAAAAATTTTATAGTCAAAAAAGGGTTGTACGATCAAAAATATTTTACCCATCTAAAAATCTAATTCATCGATGATTAATTACCTTCAAAATGATGCAAAGTTTGAGTGCGGCAGAGCATTTCACACAAAGTTATGGTGTTTTTAGGCAAATTTCTTAAAAGAAGAGAGCGAATGCATTTTATGAAAAAAACAAACTAACCGTATACTTGCACTCAAACAATATGGCACTATTATTCCTCAATAATACTAAAATATACTATTTATTAATAGTCAGTGATACTTTTCAATCTCTAAGCTGCTTACAAACACAAAACAGTAGGTACAAGCAGTTATACCTGTTATATAATTGGATAAATACCTGAAACTATTTATAATTCCAATAAATTCAATTATATAACAGGTATAACTGCTTATACGTACTGTTTTGTGTTTGTAAGCAGCTTAGAGATTAAAAAGTATCAGTGATTAACAATAATAGTATATTTTAGTATTATTGAGGAATAATAGTGCCATATTGTTTGAGTGCAAGTATACGGTTACTTTGTTTTTTTCATAAAATGCATTTGCTCTCTTTTTTTAAGAAATTTGCCTAAAAACACCATAACTTTGTCTGAAATGCTCTGCCGCACTCAAACTTTGCATCATTTTGAAGGTAATTAATCATCGATGAATTAGATTTTTAGATGGGTAAAATATTTTTGATCGTACAACCCTTTTTTGACTATAAAATTTTTTATTAATTATAACTACATTCAATGTTTTAAACTAATATAAATTAAATATTTCAACAGATTCTTCTTGAAATTTATAAACTTTTTCAAATTTAATGTATATAAGAAAAAATTGTTAGATTTTGAGTTTTTAAGAGATGAGTTATTGAGATATTAACTTTGAGAATACCTTCTTTTACATATTTTGGATGGTGGTCTCAATTTTAAAAGCTAAAACTTAATAATTTCAGTGAAACTTTTAACCTTTTATATCTCAAAATTGGCTAATTTAATGTAAAATTCACAGAAGACCTTTCTTTTTTGAAAAAATATTAACTAAGATGTTTGAATATACTGTATTGAATAGCGTCTATTTTTTAAATCTAAGTTTTAATAATTAAAGTTTTAAATAACTCGTTATATCAACAAACTAAATATTTCCCAACAATCTCCATAAGTTTGAATGCAGGGACACTCGTGCCTTTATCTTTATACAATCTTGATTGTTTTATTGTTTATTTATACTAACTTTTTTACTTTATTATAAATGTAATTGCAAATAGATAGAAATTCTATTTTAGAAGGATACATTGTAGACATAATTACCAACGAATGTTACATATAATGATCTTTAGTAAAAGTTGATAGATTTTTAGTTAAATAGCGGGAAACCCAGCTGGTGCTGAAAAAACTAGAAAAAATTCACTTGTTGAGGTTAGAATAACTTTTGAGCAAATAAATTCAAGTACTTAAAAATTTTTTTCTGTATTCTGAAAAACATTTGCAATGTGTACCCAAAATTTGGTGCATTTTAAAATTTTGATCGGACCACTTCACGTGGAATACTGCATATATATATATATACATGCATCACAAAATTGACAATTGCTATATGGTACGTACTGTTCAATTTATTCATTCTAGTTTTTTTGCTGCTTTCCTAATTGTTTATCCACTCTGTAATTTACAGGGTTAAAAAAGTATATTTTAAGCATATATTTCAAGAATATTTGTGATACGCTCAATGATCTTGGACAATTTTTTTCTTAAACTTCATGTAATTTGCAGAAAAAAAAGTCTTATCTAATTTTTACATTGAATTAGCCAATTTTGAGATATATTTGGTTAATAATTAAAAAAATAAAAGAAAATGTCTAGATTACCATTTTTGGCCTTGAATTTCTCTGAAACTATTAAGTTTTAACCTTTAAAAATTTAGACCACCATTCAAAACATGTAAAAGAAGGTATTTTCAAAATTACAGAAAAAATTTTTTTGTCTCTCGATTTGACAGATAATTGCCCATATATATGGAGGTGTTGTTGCTGTCAAAAATAGTGACCTTTTCTAGGATGATTTGTGTGAAAATTTTTATACATACAATTAAAAAATAAAAGGCACTTTAGATCAGTTACAGTAATTTCTATTCACGGGAATAAACACCTATTTTACTTCTATAGGGTATAAATAACTATTATTTTGTTTTACTCTTTCTACTTACAATTTATAGATAAAATATTGGGATACTGTAATATTACTGAATTATCTCCCTAATCGCTGATTATTCATTTTCCTATATATTGGTAATACATTATTGTCTATATTTTTGATTTTTCTAATTTTAGAATTTCATTGAATTTGAACATGTGCATTATTAATGAATTTCATCGTATATGTGCAACGCTCTATGGATTTTTTTAGGGATATTTATAGCAAACAAAAAATTTTATTGGTACACTATACCAAACGATCTTTCCGAAACCATTTGAGATACTTCTAAACATAATAATGAGCAGATGAGCTTCATTGAGTTAATCAACTACTACTGATTTAGTAATGTATAAACAGAAACTGTAAGAAAGACGTAATTTTTCACAATTATAGCAAAAATTAATCATTTATATAACTTTTGATATTTTCGAAGCACAGTAATTTTTGTATTATGTATCCCAATCTTGTCCTAATTGACTATGCAATAATATTCAATATTATTTGTAATATTATCATATAATTTACAATCACTATATAAGATAATTAAAAAAAATTTTTAACTGTTTACATTTGTGCATAAAATAAAAAAATATATACATAATATTGAACTATATGTCCAAATATGTTTAAATTAATGTCTATTTTTATAAATGCATAAATAACAATTATTTATAATATTTTTACCATATATTGCTGTAATGATATGTTAATTTGACTTTGCATTTTTTTGGGTCTCTGTTTTCTTTTGTAATAATACTAAATTAGATTTCTGCATTTCGATTACATATAAATTCCGCATCTTTAGGAGTTATAATAGATTATAAGTACATTATAGACTTATTAATCCTATTATAACTCCCAAAGATGCGGAATTTTTATGTAATCGAAATGCAGATATGTAAGTTAGCATTATTACAAAAGAAGGCAAAGCTCCACAAAAAAAAATAGGAATGTAAAGTCAAATTAACGTATCATGGGATCAGGTTCTGCTGATTTTTTCGTATTAACATCAGACAATCACATTTCAAACTCAAGTTATACGTCTGTAGTATACTATAAACGCTTCATTTCTTTCACTCTTAAGACAAGACTTTCCTTTTTTATTTTAGGAACTTCTATTCTCCTAATTATTTCTGAACATATATAAATTCTTTTAAATAACTTGTAACTTACAAATGCGAATAGCTCGAGATACTTGGAGATGCTCATTCTTATGAAAGTAATAGATGCACTCGAGCTTCGCTCCCAGGCAACATCAAGTGCCGAAGTGAATATAAGAACGTTCCGTTTAATATTAATAAGCTGGTGCGCTCTCGGGCTCATAGATGCATATCGGTCGATGCATTACGCAAAGAAGTCTCGTATTTTTCACCATTGACTTGTTCCACTTGGAACAGCCGCCACAGCGATTCTCCACGCCCGATTTCTCAGGCACGTGCCACTGTACTTTCTTCTTCCGCTTATCTCGCGACTTTGGAAATTTTTTCTTTCTTCCTCCACTTTTAACCGCAACTGCTTCGTGCTTTTTGCATTTCCCATGGAAAATGACAATGTTCTCGAGAGTCGGCACTCATCGATATTAGTCTCTTTTATACTAGAATTGAAAGGTCTCCTGATTATTGTGATAACACGGAGAAAGATAAGGAATTTTTAGCTATTGGGGTAATTCTGGTAAACAATAATCCGTTTCTCTTGATTTTTTCTGACAAACAATATTATCTTTATTAGAGTTTAATAAAATTCAGTTTTATTTTAATATTCATTACAAAGTATAAGTACAATAATATTGACGTTAATTTACGATTGAGAATTAGTATTTTTTGTATAATTTAATGGAAATGTATTTTTACCAAAAGATCACTATATATAGTCGTGAAATTCGACGTTCTTAATCATAAAAATAAATATCAATATTATATTTGTATATTAGACTTCTCTATAAAATTTTTATAATATCTATCGTACCTAGAGTTGTGTAAGAAACTAATAGATTTAGTATCTTATGCAATAGTATTTATTAATGTTTATATATTTTATTACGTAATGGATGAAGTGTACACAAACCGAATGTTCTAATAAACATTGCTATTATGATAAATTTAAACCTTGGACGGGCCGAAATTTAAAAAATTTTGAAAGGTCATAACAGTGACGTTTCGATGACTTATCGTTATTTTTATCAGGGTGTTTTCATTATAAAATACAGTTAGTATATTTTATAATAAAAAATTGACAATAGAGTACAATCTATTGAGGATGACGACAAGTCATCGCAATGTTGTCGACTAATGTTTGATGACTCAATGCATATTAACAATTATAGATAATAAAAACATCTTACATAATTTGATATACATGTACATACATGGTGAAAATTCTGTTAAATTTTTTATAAACTTTATTTCATCATAGTTATGTGTAAAGTGAGTCATAGTCAAGGATATACACCTTCCCACCCAAAAATTATATGTAAAATATTGAATTAAAGAATCTAAAAGAAATTCATACAGTTAGTTTTGAAACATAAAAGAAGACCTGATGTTTTGATTATGAAAAAAAATTTTTTTATTAATAATTGAATAAACAATTATTGGTTGGTTATTATTAATAAAAAAAGACAAACTTTCAACCCAAAAATCCCTATTAAATTATCCATGTAAAAATTTAGAAAAATTTGAGTAGATTATTTAAAACATAACTAAAGGCCTGATAAAAAAATGACCATTTTCTGAGTCTGCCCTGTCTTTAACATCTGTTTTGTATAATTTAAACATGTACACGGTATCAAAAGATTGAAATAAATATGTCAAAATCATTAGATTGTTTTATTGGGATCAGACTGAGTGAAAACTGAAATGAAAAAAAAAGAACTTTAATAAACGTGCATATTTTAATTAAACTACTGTGTACGTACTGTGTACGCCGTAGCAGAGCCGCAGAGGCACTGTTATCAAAACATTGCCACGCCCCGTGATAACATACAATTTTTAACTTTGACTTTAATATCTGCGCGTTTCACATTGAATCAAAACAGAGAATTTATTCGCGAGTCGAGTTATTGTTAGGGTCGACTCTATTAAAGGGTCTACGTGAATTTTGACCGTAAAAAAGGTGTACCTCGTTATCTTCAAATGCGACAAAGTACACTGTCAACCCGTAATTAATGTAATTATAAAATCGCGATCACTCTAATGTCTCGGTAAAGACCGCTAATATTCGAATCAGGGAGAAAAGAGAACTCGCGAAAGTATTTAATACGAGAGACCCGTGAAGCTCGCATCGCGGAGAAAAGAGAGGCGTAAAAAGAGAGAAGGTCGTGGCGTAGTGCGGGAAAGAAGGAGAGAAAGAGAGGCAGCGAGACCGAGTGAGAGAGGAAGAGAGAGAAAGAGATAAGAAACAATGAGCACGGAGTTATCTGTAATGGAATAAGTTGGCAACAATGCGGCATTGTTGGCGGGACGGTCGGTTCGTCGCGTTGATGGACACTATCGCCGGAGGTTGGGCTTCCGCCGTTTCGTTTTGCGCTTTCCCAGCTGCCTCTCTCGCTCTCGTAGCTCGTCGGATGACAGAAGACGTCAGCTACGGTGATTCGCAAATGTATGCCACGCTCACCGGCAGAGAGGGTAAATAACCATGCATTCAAATTCGAAAGTGACTATTGAACTATTCGAGTCTCTTTCTCTCCGTCTCAGTGGAGCTCTTGTCGTAGATGAGCGCAGTTGTTCAACGACGAATTTCGTGTGTTCACCCTGATGTCTATATATGCCTACGCCAAAGATCTTGTCGCTCGTTTTAGACGCGAGATTCCAGTCATTATGTTTACACATATACTTGTGCCTGCGAGACTTCCACGCCATGGGGTGTGAATTGATTTTAGATGTCCTAGCTACTCACGCTTGTTTCCAACAGCTATCATTTTCTGATAATCGCAACTTTCATCATGAATGTCACTTTCAACTAAGTTCAGATATCATTAATTTACAATCACTATATAAGATAATTAAAAAAAATTTTTAACTGTTTACATTTGTGCATAAAATAAAAAAATATATACATAATATTGAACTATATGTCCAAATATGTTTAAATTAATGTCTATTTTTATAAATGCATAAATAACAATTATTATAATATTTTTACCATATATTACTGTAATAATATGTTAATTTGACTTTGCATTTTTTTGGGTCTCTGTTTTCTTTTGTAATAATACTAAATTAGATTTCTGCATTTCGATTACATATAAATTCCGCATCTTTAGGAGTTATAATAGATTGTAAGTACATTATAGACTTATTAATCCTATTATAACTCCCAAAGATGCGGAATTTTTATGTAATCGAAATGCAGAAATGTAAGTTAGCATTATTACAAAAGAAGGCAAAGCCCCACAAAAAGAAATAGGAATGTAAAGTCAAATTATTAACATCAGACAATCACATTTCAAACTCAAGTTATACGTCTGTAGTATACTATAAACGCTTCATTTCTTTCACTCTTAAGACAAGACTTTCCTTTTTTATTTTAGGAACTTCTATTCTCCTAATTACTTCTGAACATATATAAATTCTTTTAAATAACTTGTAACTTACAAACGCGAATAGCTTGAGATACTTGGAGATGTTCATTCTTATGAAAGTAATAGATGCACTCGAGCTTCGCTCCCAGGCAACATCAAGTGCCGAAGTGAATATAAGAACGTTCCGTTTAATATTAATAAGCTGGTGCGCTCTCGGGCTCATAGATGCATATCGGTCGATGCATTACGCAAAGAAGTCTCGTATTTTTCACCATTGACTTGTTCCACTTGGAACAGCCGCCACAGCGATTCTCCACGCCCGATTTCTCAGGCACGTGCCAGTGTACTTTCTTCTTCCGCTTATCTCGCGACTTTGGAAATTTTTTCTTTCTTCCTCCACTTTTAACCGCAACTGCTTCGTGCTTTTTGCATTTCCCATGGAAAATGACAATGTTCTCGAGAGTCGGCACTCATCGATATTAGTCTCTTTTATACTAGAATTGAAAGGTCTCCTGATTATTGTGATAACACGGAGAAGATAAGGAATTTTTAGCTATTGGGTTAATTCTGGTAAACAATAATCCGTTTCTCTTGATTTTTTCTGACAAAAAATATTATCTTTATTAGAGTTGAATAAAATTCAGTTTTATTTTAATATTCATTACAAAGTATAAGTACAATAATATTGACGTTAATTTACGATTGAGAATTAGTATTTTTTGTATAATTTAATGGAAATGTATTTTTACCAAAAGATCACTATATATAGTCGTGAAATTCGACGTTCTTAATCATAAAAATAAATATCAATATTATATTTGTATATTAGACTTCTCTATAAAATTTTTATAATATCTATCGTACCTAGAGTTGTGTAAGAACCAATAGACTTAGTATCTTATGCAATAGTATTTATTAATGTTTATATATTTTATTACGTAATGGACGAAGTGTACACAAACCGAATGTTCTAATAAACATTGCTATTATGATAAATTTAAACCTTGGACGGCCGAAATTTAAAAAATTTTGAAAGGTCATAACAGTGACGTTTCGATGACTTATCGTATTTTTATAAGGGTGTTTTCATTATAAATACGTTAGTATAATATTTTATAATAAAAAATTGACAATAGAGTACAATCTATTGAAGATGACGACAAGTCATCGCAATGTTGTCAACTAATGTTTGATGACTCAATGCATATTAACAATATAGATAATATAAAATCTTACATAAATTTGATATACATACATGGTGAAAATTCTGTTAAATTTCTTTATAAACTTTATTTCATCATAGTTATGTGTAAAGTGAGTCATAGTCAAGGATATACACCTTCCCACCCAAAAATTATATGTAAAATATTGAATTAAAAATCTAAAAGAAATTCATACAGTTAGTTTTGAAACATAAAAGAAGACCTAATGTTTTGATTATGAAAAAATATTTTTTATTAATAATTGAATAAACAATTCTTGGTTGGTTATTATTAATAAAAAAAGACAACCTTTCAACCCAAAATCCCTATTAAATTATCCATGTAAAAATTTAGAAAAATTTGAGTAGATTATTTAAACATAACTAAAGGCCTGATAAAAAAATGACCATTTTCTGAGTCTGCCCTGTCTTTTAACATCTGTTTTTGTATAATTTAATGGAAATGTATTTTTACCAAAAGATCACTATATATAGTCGTGAAATTCGACTCTACGTTCTTAATCATAAAAATAAATATCAATATTATATTTGTATATTAGACTTCTCTATAAAATTTTTATAATATCTATCGTACCTAGAGTTGTGTAAGAACCAATAGACTTAGTATCTTATGCAATAGTATTTATTAATGTTTATATATTTTATTACGTAATGGATGAAGTGTACACAAACCGAATGTTCTAATAAACATTGCTATTATGATAAATTTAAACCTTGGACGGCCGAAATTTAAAAAATTTTGAAAGGTCATAACAGTGACGTTTCGATGACTTATCGTATTTTTATAAGGGTGTTTTCATTATAAATACGTTAGTATAATATTTTATAATAAAAAATTGACAATAGAGTACAATCTATTGAAGATGACGACAAGTCATCGCAATGTTGTCGACTAATGTTTGATGACTCAATGCATATTAACAATATAGATAATATAAAATCTTACATAAATTTGATATACATACATGGTGAAAATTCTGTTAAATTTTTTTATAAACTTTATTTCATCATAGTTATGTGTAAAGTGAGTCATAGTCAAGGATATACACCTTCCCACCCAAAAATTATATGTAAAATATTGAATTAAAAATCTAAAAGAAATTCATACAGTTAGTTTTGAAACATAAAAGAAGACCTAATGTTTTGATTATGAAAAAATATTTTTTATTAATAATTGAATAAACAATTCTTGGTTGGTTATTATTAATAAAAAAAGACAACCTTTCAACCCAAAATCCCTATTAAATTATCCATGTAAAAATTTAGAAAAATTTGAGTAGATTATTTAAACATAACTAAAGGCCTGATAAAAAAATGACCATTTTCTGAGTCTGCCCTGTCTTTTAACATCTGTTTTTGTATAATTTAATGGAAATGTATTTTTACCAAAAGATCACTATATATAGTCGTGAAATTCGACGTTCTTAATCATAAAAATAAATATCAATATTATATTTGTATATGTTCATTCTTATGAAAGTAATAGATGCACTCGAGCTTCGCTCCCAGGCAACATCAAGTGCCGAAGTGAATATAAGAACGTTCCGTTTAATATTAATAAGCTGGTGCGCTCTCGGGCTCATAGATGCATATCGGTCGATGCATTACGCAAAGAAGTCTCGTATTTTTCACCATTGACTTGTTCCACTTGGAACAGCCGCCACAGCGATTCTCCACGCCCGATTTCTCAGGCACGTGCCAGTGTACTTTCTTCTTCCGCTTATCTCGCGACTTTGGAAATTTTTTCTTTCTTCCTCCACTTTTAACCGCAACTGCTTCGTGCTTTTTGCATTTCCCATGGAAAATGACAATGTTCTCGAGAGTCGGCACTCATCGATATTAGTCTCTTTTATACTAGAATTGAAAGGTCTCCTGATTATTGTGATAACACGGAGAAAGATAAGGAATTTTTAGCTATTGGGGTAATTCTGGTAAACAATAATCCGTTTCTCTTGATTTTTTCTGACAAACAATATTATCTTTATTAGAGTTGAATAAAATTCAGTTTTATTTTAATATTCATTACAAAGTATAAGTACAATAATATTGACGTTAATTTACGATTGAGAATTAGTATTTTTTGTATAATTTAATGGAAATGTATTTTTACCAAAAGATCACTATATATAGTCGTGAAATTCGACGTTCTTAATCATAAAAATAAATATCAATATTATATTTGTATATTAGACTTCTCTATAAAATTTTTATAATATCTATCGTACCTAGAGTTGTGTAAAAACTAATAGATTTAATATCTTATGCAATAGTATTTATTAATGTTTATATATTTTATTACGTAATGGATGAAGTGTACACAAACCGAATGTTCTAATAAACATTGCTATTATGATAAATTTAAACCTTGGACGGCCGAAATTTAAAAAATTTTGAAAGGTCATAACAGTGACGTTTCGATGACTTATCGTTATTTTTATCAGGGTGTTTTCATTATAAAATACATTAGTATATTTTATAATAAAAAATTGACAATAGAGTACAATCTATTGAGGATGACGACAAGTCATCGCAATGTTGTCGACTAATGTTTGATGACTCAATGCATATTAACAATTTAGATAATAAAAACATCTTACATTTTGATATACATGTACATACATGGTGAAAATTCTGTTAAATTTTTTTATAAACTTTATTTCATCATAGTTATGTGTAAAGTGAGTCATAGTCAAGGATATACACCTTCCCACCCAAAAATTATATGTAAAATATTGAATTAAGAATCTAAAAGAAATTCATACAGTTAGTTTTGAAACATAAAAGAAGACCTGATGTTTTGATTATGAAAAAAAAATTTTTTTATTAATAATTGAATAAACAATTATTGTTTGGTTATTATTAATAAAAAAGACAAACTTTCAACCCAAAAATCCCTATTAAATTATCCATGTAAAAATTTAGAAAAAGGAGAATGCCCACGGATAATGTATTTCGGCCTAGAAAAACGAACCTCTGAAAGTAATACTATCATATTCTAGACAAAAAAACAAGCATTTTAAAAAAAAATTCGGTACCGTCACTTGAGGGGAAGCCGAGATATTAAATGTCAAAGTTAAGGGTTGCTAATAGGCAGATTAATAAGAAAACATACAAAAAAAGCATCTTTGCACGTTTTTTATGCAACCAAACTAATATCCTTATAAAGATAATTTCATGCAGAATCAAATCAATTGACATTTAATTCAGCGCAACCCTTAATAGACGAATTTTTGGGAGTAAATAAAAGTGCAAAAAAGCAACCCCTAACGCTCTATGCTAATAAAAAAATCGTTTGCACGTTTTTTCCGAATCCAGATAGACGTAAAACTGTTAACCAACAGAATTAACATCTTTTAGGGTTGATTTTAATTCAGCGCAAGGGTGTTTTTTTGATTTTTAAGTGCCTAATGTAAATGTCGCAATTATTGCACATAACTGTATTTCTGGATTATACAATTTTTGCACGTTTTCTCACTGGCCCAAATGACATTAGTCGAAAGGAAACATGAATACTAATCCGGGGAAATGATTTTTAATTCAGCGCCACCCTTAATTGACGATATTTGGGGTAATATGAGTAGAGTGAAGCAACCCTACGGTTCTAAGCTTATAAAAATCGTTTGCACGTTTTTTTCGGATCCAGATGGACATAGAACTGTAAACCAACTGAATTAAACATCTTTTAGGGTTGATTTTAATTCAGCGCAAGGGGTTTTTTTTGATTTTTAAGTGCCTTATGTAAATGTCGCAATTATTGCACATAACTGTATATTTGGATTATACAATTGTTTGCACGTTTTCTCACTGGCTCAAATGACATTAGTCAAAAGAAAACATGAATACTAATCCGGGGATATGATTTTAATTCAGCCTAGCCACCACCCTTAATTGACGTATTTTATGGGTACATATGAGTATGGTGGAAGCAACCCCTAAGGTTTAAGCTTATAAAAGATCAATTGCACGTTTTTTTCGGATCCAGATGGGCATAGAACTGTAATCCAACTGAATTAACATCTTTTAAGTTTGATTTTAATTCAGCGCAAGGGTGCTTTTTGATTTTAACGTGGCCTTATGTAAATGCACAATTATTGCACATAACTGTATTTTTGGATTATACAATTTTTGCACGTTTTTCTCACTGGCCCAAATGACATTAGTCAAAAGAAAACATGAATGCTAATCCGGGGAAATGATTTTTAATTCAGCGCCACCCTTAATTGACGATATTTGGGGGTAAATATGAGTGGGGTAAAGCAACCCCTAAGGTTCTAAGCTTATAAAAGATCGTTGGCACGTTTTTTTTCGAATCCAGATGGACATAGAACTGTAAACCAACTGAATTAACATCTTTAGGGTGATTTTAATTCAGCGCAAGGGTGTTTTTTTGATTTTTAAGTGCCTAATGTAAATGTCGCATTATTGCACATAACTGTATTTCTGGATTATACAATTTTTGCACGTTTTCTCACTGGCCCAAATGACATTAGTCCGAAAGGAAACATGAATACTAATCGGGGAAATGATTTTTAATTCAGCGCCACCCTTAATTGACGATATTTGGGGGTAAATATGAGTGGGGTAAAAGCAACCCCTAAGGTTCTAAGCTTATAAAAGATCGTTTGCACGTTTTTTCGAATCCAGGATGGACATAGAACTGTTAACCAACTGAATTAACATCTATTAAGGTAGATTTTAATTCAGCGCAAGGGTGTTTTTTTGAATTTTAAGTGCCTTATGTAAATGCCGCAAATATTGCATATAACTGTATTTCTGGATTATACAATTT
This sequence comes from Theocolax elegans, assembly GCA_026168455.1. Taxonomy (NCBI): domain Eukaryota; kingdom Metazoa; phylum Arthropoda; class Insecta; order Hymenoptera; family Cerocephalidae; genus Theocolax; species Theocolax elegans. Next base: position 62,959,213 of record CM047427.1, read on the forward strand.
TTGCACGTTTTCTCACTGGCCCAAATGACATTAGTCGAAAGGAAACATGAATACTAATCCGGGGAAATGATTTTTAATTCAGCGCCACCCTTAATTGACGATATTTGGGGGTAAATATGAGTGGGGTAAAAGCAACCCCTAAGGTTCTAAGCTTATAAAAGATCGTTTGCACGTTTTTTTCGAATCCAGATGGACATAGAACTGTTAACCAACTGAATTAACATCTATTAAGGTAGATTTTAATTCAGCGCAAGGGTGTTTTTTTGAATTTTAAGTGCCTTATGTAAATGCCGCAAATATTGCATATAACCTTATTTTTGGATTATACAACTTTTGCACGTTTTCTCACTGGCCCAAAGAACATCTTCAAAAATCAAAAAAGCACCCTTGCACTGAATTAAAATCAACCTAAAAAGATGTTAATTCAGTTGGTTAACAGTTCTATGTCCATCTGGATTCGAAAAAAACGTGCAAACGATTTTTTATAAGCTTAGAACCTTAGGGGTTGCTTTCACTCTACTCATATTTACCCCCAAATATCGTCAATTAAGGGTGGCGCTTAATTAAAATCATTCCCGGATTAGTATTCATGTTTTCTTTGACTAATGTCATTTGGGCCAGTGAGCGAACGTGCAAAAATTGTATAATCCAAAAATACAGTTATGTGCAATAATTGTGACCATTTACATTAGGCACTTAAAAATCAAAAAAAAACCCTTGCGCTGAATTAAAATCAACCTCAAAAGATGTTAATTCAGTGTTGGTTAACAGTTCTATGTCCATCTGGATTCGAAAAAAACGTGGCAAACGATCTTTTATAAGCTTTATAACCTTAGGGGTTGCTTTCACCCTACTCATATTTACCCATAAATATCGTCAATTAAGGGTGGCGCTGAATTAAAAATCATTTCCCCGGATTAGTATTCATGTTTTCTTTGACTAATGTCATTTGGGCCAGTGAGAAAACGTGCAAAAGTAGTATAATCCAAAATAACGGTTATGTGCAATAATTGCGACATTAATATAAGGCACTTAAAAATCAAAAAAACACCCTTGCGCCGAATTAAAATCAACCTAAAAAGATGTTAATTCAGTTGGTTAACAGTTCTATGTCCATCTGGATTCGAAAAAACGTGCAAACGATCTTTTATAAGCTTATAACCTTAGGGGTTGCTTTCACCCTACTCATATTTACCCATAAATCGTCAATTAAGGGTGGCGCGAATTAAAAATCATTTCCCCGGATTAGTATTCATGTTTCCTTTCGATTAATGTCATTTGGGCCAGTGAGAAAACGTGCAAAAATTGTATAATCCAAAAATACGGTTATGTGCAATAATTGCGGCATTTACATTAGGCACGTAAATATCAAAAAAGCACCCTTGCGCTGAATTAAAATCAAACTTAAAGATGATAATTAGTAGGTTAACAGTTCTATGTCCATCTGGATTCGAAAAAAACGTGCAAACGATCTTTTATAAGCTTAGAACCTTAGGGGTTGCTTTCACCCTACTCATATTTACCCCCAAATATCGTCAATTAAGGGTGGCGCTGAATTAAAAATCATATCCCCGGATTAGTATTCATGTTTTCTTTTGACTAATGTCATTTGGGCCAGTGAGAAAACGTGCAAAAGTAGTATAATCCAAAAATACGGTTATGTGCAATAATTGCGGCATTTACATTAGGCACGTAAAAATCAAAAAAGCACCCTTGCGCTGAATTAAAATCAAACTTAGAAGATGATAATTAGTAGGTTAACAGTTCTATGTCCATCTGGATTCGAAAAAAACGTGCAAACGATCTTTTATAAGCTTAGAACCTTAGGGGTTGCTTTCACCCTACGCATATTTACCCATAAATATCGTCAATTAAGGGTGGCGCTGAATTAAAAATCATATCCCCGGATTAGTATTCATGTTTTCTTTTGACTAATGTCATTTGGGCCAGTGAGAAAACGTGCAAAAGTAGTATAATCCAAAATAACGGTTATGTGCAATAATTGCGGCATTTACATTAGGCACGTAAAAATCTAAAAAGCACCCTTGCGCTGAATTAAAATCAGACTTAAAAGATGTTAATTCAGTTGGTTTACAGTTCTATGTCCATCTGGATTCGAAAGAAACGTGCAAACGATCTTTTATAAGCTTATAACCTTAGGGGTTGCTTTCACCCTACTCATATTTACCCATAAATATCGTCAATTAAGGGTGGCGCGGAATTAAAAATCATTTCCCCGGATTAGTATTCATGTTTTCTTTTGACTAATGTCATTTGGGCCAGTGAGAAAACGTGCAAAAATTGTATAATCCAAAAATACAGTTATGTGCAATAATTGCGACATTTACATAAGGCACGTTAAATTCAAAAAGCACCCTTGCGCTGAATTAAAATCAACCTAAAAAGATGTTAATTCAGTTGGTTAACAGTTCTATGTCCATCTGGATTCGAAAAAAACGTGCAAACGATTTTTTATAAGCTTATAACCTTAGGGGTTGCTTTCACCCTACTCATATTTACCCATAAATATCGTCAATTAAGGGTGGCGCGGAATTAAAAATCATTTCCTCGGATTAGTATTCATGTTTCCTTTCGATTAATGTCATTTGGGCCAGTGAGAAAACGTGCAAAAATTGTATAATCCAAAAATACGGTTATGTGCAATAATTGCGGCATTTACATTAGGCACGTAAATATCAAAAAAGCACCCTTGCGCTGAATTAAAATCAAACTTAGAAGATGATAATTAGTAGGTTAACAGTTCTATGTCCATCTGGATTCGAAAAAAACGTGCAAACGATCTTTTATAAGCTTAGAACCTTAGGGGTTGCTTTCACCCTACGCATATTTACCCCCTAAATATCGTCAATTAAGGGTGGCGCGGAATTAAAATCATTCCTCGGATTAGTATTCATGTTTCCTTTCGATTAATGTCATTTGGGCCAGTGAGAAAACGTGCAAAAATTGTATAATCCAAAATACGGTTATGTGCAATAATTGCGGCATTTACATTAGGCACGTAAATATCAAAAAGCACCCTTGCGCTGAATTAAAATCAAACTTAGAAGATGATAATTAGTAGGTTAACAGTTCTATGTCCATCTGGATTCCGAAAAAAACGTGCAAACGATCTTTTATAAGCTTAGAACCTTAGGGGTTGCTTTCACCTACGCATATTTACCCATAAATATCGTCAATTAAGGGTGGCGCTGAATTAAAAATCATATCCCCGGATTAGTATTCATGTTTTCTTTTGACTAATGTCATTTGGGCCAGTGAGGAAAACGTGCAAAAGTAGTATAATCCAAAATAACGGTTATGTGCAATAATTGCGGCATTTACATTAGGCACGTAAAAATCTAAAAGCACCCTTGCGCTGAATTAAAATCAGACTTAAAAGATGTTAATTCAGTTGGTTTACAGTTCTATGTCCATCTGGATTCGAAAGAAACGTGCAAACGATCTTTTATAAGCTTATAACCTTAGGGGTTGCTTTCACCCTACTCATATTTTACCCATAATATCGTCAATTAAGGGTGGCGCGGAATTAAAAATCATTTCCCCGGATTAGTATTCATGTTTTCTTTTGACTAATGTCATTTGGGCCAGTGAGAAAACGTGCAAAAATTGTATAATCCAAAATACAGTTATGTGCAATAATTGCGACATTTACATAAGGCACGTTAAATTCAAAAAGCACCCTTGCGCTGAATTAAAATCAACCTAAAAGATGTTAATTCAGTTGGTTAACAGTTCTATGTCCATCTGGATTCGAAAAAAACGTGCAAACGATTTTTTATAAGCTTATAACCTTAGGGGTTGCTTTCACCCTACTCATATTTACCCATAAATATCGTCAATTAAGGGTGGCGCGGAATTAAAAATCATTTCCCCGGATTAGTATTCATGTTTCCTTTCGATTAATGTCATTTGGGCCAGTGAGGAAAACGTGCAAAAATTGTATAATCCAAAATACGGTTATGTGCAATAATTGCGGCATTTACATTAGGCACGTAAATATCAAAAAAGCACCCTTGCGCTGAATTAAAATCAAACTTAAAAGATGATAATTAGTAGGTTAACAGTTCTATGTCCATCTGGATTCGAAAAAAACGTGCAAACGATCTTTTATAAGCTTAGAACCTTAGGGGTTGCTTTCACCCTACGCATATTTACCCCCAAATATCGTCAATTAAGGGTGGCGCTGAATTAAAAATCATATCCCCGGATTAGTATTCATGTTTTCTTTTGACTAATGTCATTTGGGCCAGTGAGAAAACGTGCAAAAGTAGTATAATCCAAAATAACGGTTATGTGCAATAATTGCGGCATTTACATTAGGCACGTAAAAATCTAAAAAGCACCCTTGCGCTGAATTAAAATCAGACTTAAAAGATGTTAATTCAGTTGGTTTACAGTTCTATGTCCATCTGGATCCGAAAAAAACGTGCAATCGATCTTTTATAAGCTTATAACCTTAGGGGTTGCTTTCACCCTACTCATATTTACCCATAAATATCGTCAATTAAGGGTGGCGCGGAATTAAAAATCATATCCCCGGATTAGTATTCATGTTTTCTTTTGACTAATGTCATTTGGGCCAGTGAGAAAACGTGCAAAAGTAGTATAATCCAAAATAACGGTTATGTGCAATAATTGCGGCATTTACATTAGGCACGTAAAAATCTAAAAAGCACCCTTGCGCTGAATTAAAATCAGACTTAAAAGATGTTAATTCAGTTGGTTTACAGTTCTATGTCCATCTGGATCCGAAAAAAACGTGCAATCGATCTTTTATAAGCTTATAACCTTAGGGGTTGCTTTCACCCTACGCATATTTACCCATAAATATCGTCAATTAAGGGTGGCGCTGAATTAAAAATCATTTCCCCGGATTAGTATTCATGTTTCCTTTCGACTAATGTCATTTGGGCCAGTGAGAAAACGTGCAAAAATTGTATAATCCAGAAATACAGTTATGTGCAATAATTGCGACATTTACATTAGGCACTTAAAAATCAAAAAAACACCCTTGCGCTGAATTAAAATCAACCCTAAAAGATGTTAATTCTGTTGGTTAACAGTTTTACGTCTATCTGGATTCGGAAAAAACGGGCAAACGATTTTTTTATTAGCATAGAGCGTTAGGGGTTGCTTTTTTGCACTTTTATTTACTCCCAAAAATTCGTCTATTAAGGGTTGCGCTGAATTAAATGTCAATTGATTTGATTCTGCATGAAATTATCTTTATAAGGATATTAGTTTGGTTGCATAAAAAACGTGCAAAGATGCTTTTTTTGTATGTTTTCTTATTAATCTGCCTATTAGCAACCCTTAACTTTGACATTTAATATCTCGGCTTCCCCTCAAGTGACGGTACCGAATTTTTTTTTAAAATGCTTGTTTTTTTGTCTAGAATATGATAGTATTACTTTCAGAGGTTCGTTTTTCTAGGCCGAAATACATTATCCGTGGGCATTCTCCTTTGAGTAGATTATTTAAAACATAACTAAAGGCCTGATAAAAAAATGACCATTTTCTGAGTCTGCCCTGTCTTTTAACATCTGTTTTTGTATAATTTAAACATGTACACGGTATCAAAAGATTGAAATAAATATGTCAAAATCATTAGATTGTTTTATTGGGATCAGACTGAGTGAAAACTGAAATGGAAAAAAAGAACTTTAATAAACGTGCATATTTTAATTAAACTACTGTGTACGTACTGTGTACGCCGTAGCAGAGCCGCAGAGGCACTGTTATCAAAACATTGCCACGCCCCGTGATAACATACAATTTTTAACTTTGACTTTAATATCTGCGCGTTTCACATTGAATCAAAACAGAGAATTTATTCGCGAGTCGAGTTATTGTTAGGGTCGACTCTATTAAAGGGTCTACGTGAATTTTGACCGTAAAAAAGGTGTACCTCGTTATCTTCAAATGCGACAAAGTACACTGTCAACCCGTAATTAATGTAATTATAAAATCGCGATCACTCTAATGTCTCGGTAAAGACCGCTAATATTCGAATCAGGGAGAAAAGAGAACTCGCGAAAGTATTTAATACGAGAGACCCGTGAAGCTCGCATCGCGGAGAAAAGAGAAGCGTAAAAAGAGAGAAGGTCGTGGCGTAGTGCGGGAAAGAAGGAGAGAAAGAGAGGCAGTGAGACCGAGTGAGAGAGGAAGAGAGAGAAAGAGATAAGAAACAATGAGCACGGAGTTATCTGTAATGGAATAAGTTGGCAACAATGCGGCATTGTTGGCGGGACGGTCGGTTCGTCGCGTTGATGGACACTATCGCCGGAGGTTGGGCTTCCGCCGTTTCGTTTTGCGCTTTCCCAGCTGCCTCTCTCGCTCTCGTAGCTCGTCGGATGACAGAAGACGTCAGCTACGGTGATTCGCAAATGTATGCCACGCTCACCGGCAGAGAGGGTAAATAACCATGCATTCAAATTCGAAAGTGACTATTGAACTATTCGAGTCTCTTTCTCTCCGTCTCAGTGGAGCTCTTGTCGTAGATGAGCGCAGTTTGTTCAACGACGAATTTCGTGTGTTCACCCTGATGTCTATATATGCCTACGCCAAAGATCTTGTCGCTCGTTTTAGACGCGAGATTCCAGTCATTATGTTTACACATATACTTGTGCCTGCGAGACTTCCACGCCATGGGGTGTGAATTGATTTTAGATGTCCTAGCTACTCACGCTTGTTTCCAACAGCTATCATTTTCTGATAATCGCAACTTTCATCATGAATGTCACTTTCAACTAAGTTTCAGATATTCATTAATTTACACTAAATATCTTGTAACGTACATTTAACATTTAACAACTCTTGCATTTTAACAAAACAGATTCATCTCATTTATACCAACAAGATTTTACTCGCTATATTTTTCTTATTGTGCATTACTAATCGTTAACATAACTAAGAATTTGACAATATATTTTGACTATATATAATAACTAGATAAATAACCAATTATCAAAATGTTAATAGTTTTATATCGTCTTAGTGCACAAGGGTGCCAATTCAGGATTCTTTTTTTGCGAAGGTGCCAACTGAAATTTCTTCTTGATAAGCAAAAAAAATACTCTCCATTTTCACATTCAAAAATTGTTAAAAAACGCTTTAAATTTTGTAATTACTATATTTTCATCTAAACAATGCCAATTTTTTTAATTGTACAATATTTTGTCATAAATATTAATTATAACTAATATTTGTTACAATAGTTTAATTTGTTCTCAAAAAGGATTCTGAATCGGCACACTTTTGCACTAAGCCGACAGTATATACAATAAATAAAATTATTAAAATATTATTTATAGATAATAGTTTTGATATCGTGAAATGATTGATATAACATTATTTTCAATTTGATTTCATATAGTAATTTATAGATTGCTTGAAAAGTATATTTCATTTTTAAAAGAGTCAAACGCGTTTGATTTGGTACAAATACATGAATACTTTTGAATCACGTAAATATTTAGTAATAATTAAGCAGCGATAATACGTAAATTTTCAGATTTAGATCCAAAACTTCTTAAATTACAACTCTTGATGAAAAGTACATCAAACAATTTTTAAAATACAGAGTAAAAGGTGGAACTTTGCGTAGTTTGGTAACAAAGTTTTAAATTTTTCAAATTAATTCAGGCTTAGCATCTTCATATCTAATTTACCTTATAAATACAATTTATGTTTAACCTAGTTTCAGCTGTATAATGATATTATTTTATAATCAAAAGTGTATAATTATACTTATATATAGGCATATAAATTAATAGTTATTGGGTGGAAAAAAAGTTTGATCGAGGTTTGAATGTTATTTGTAGTTGCAGTTGAGAATATTGAATGGTAAAAGGAACTTTTTATCTATAGCAATATCTATTATTTACTTCTGGGATTGAAGTTTTTACCATGATTAATTAAGGATAATTTATTTTATCGGGTTTTTAAGCTGTGTATACCTAATATCTGTTTAAGCTTCGTAAGTAGATTCATCTGTAAATTATAAAAATGTGTACAGGTTGGTTAATTCTATATTATAAATTCGTGTGAATCAACATTTGCGGGAGAGCGAAAGATGTTACCCTTACAAGATATTTTACTTTTAAACCTCCTTCGAGTCTTGGAACTATTAAACTCCTAAGCGTACTCGCACAGAAGCGAACCCTAAGAGAGCGGTCGCGCATCATTCATGAATTTCCAAAAACTCGTGAGTCGGGACAATGGCTTAAGAAAAGCCACCGACACAGACCTCGAGTTTCTCCCCTGCCTCCAGGACTGCAACGCTATTAAGGCGACGCGGAGCGGAATTAAGTCGGCCGTGAATGTGAAATTCGCCGGTACGCAGAAGTGACATTCATCCGCGTCTTGGATTTGTCCCTTAAGGCAGTAATACTACAAACAGACACTCGGAGATTAAATCAGCGCGCCCCTTTCTCAACCGGAGTCACGCGCGCACCGCGAGCTAGATGCACATCCTTTGCTCTTAACTTCTTTCCTCTCGTCCTTTCTTCAACCGGCGCGGCGCTATAGCCTGGCATCCCTTCCTCCAAAGATTTCGGTCTCGGTTCTCCTAAACTCATCCCTACAATCCATATGCAAACGCACCGTTTGATTAATTAGTCTAACCAAATGCTATCCACATAATTTACAAACTACAAAATTATAGCTTTTAGTCTATTCTTTTGGAGTTTATGGAACTGTACAACTATAGTTACATAAAAAGAGTTACTTTCAAATTTCTTTATATTTTTTTTTCTTGTACTTTCAGTAAGCAAGAACGTCCTATCAATACTTCTTGTGACAACGCATCGTACCTTCGACTTTGGTAAGAGGCTTCGATGAAACTATACTTGAAACAATATAATTTCAAGCCGTACTTTAGACAGTTAAATTATAGATCGATGTATATGTTATTTAAATTTGTTAGAGTGCAAAATCATTCTAAGCATCCGTTAAAACTGAGCTACCATATCTTGTGAGTGAAAATTTTATTTGAATTGAGTAATTTTTTACTCAAAAAACAAAGTTCACGTTACTTTTGAGCTATCAAAACATCGCTATTATATTTGGTGTAAAATGATTATGGGAGTTCACTAAAACGTTACTTTTTAATACAATTTTTAAAGAATTAACAAATTAATTTTTTTGTATCCCAATAGTCAATGTTCCGAACTAATAAAACTTTAAAATTATTCGAAAAGATTTGTGTAAGTTCCCGTGTAAAAAAAAAAAGTCTGGGGATGATCCTGCCTTAGTCCTGCAAAAATCTAGCTAGAGAAGTCTATCCAATGTCTGCGAATAGTCTTGCCACCGCCACTATCCCAGACTTTTATTTGAAGCCTTGGAGAAGTCTAGGAAAAGTCTAGCTACGATCTAGGCGAAGTCTGCAAATAACCTGAGTAATGTCTAGCCGAGTTCTAGCCGAGGTCTAGGCATACTCTTGTTGAAGTCTGCAAAGTTTTAGTTAAATTTAGGTAGACTTTTCCTAGACTTTCATGTAAAACCTTGGAGAAGTCTAGGTAAAATCTAGCTACGATCTAGACGAATTTTATAAATAGCTTTAGTAAAGTCTAGCTGTGGTCTAGGCATATTCTAGTTAAATTTTGTAAAGTTTTAGTTAAATGTAAGGTAGAGTTTTTCTAGACTTTCGTTTAAACCCTCTGAGAAGCCTATGTAAAGTCTAGCTATAATCTAGACAAATTCTATAAACAGCCTGAGTAAAGTCTAGCTGAAATCTTATTATTATTAAGAAGAGCACTCTCGTACTAGGTGGTGCTAAAGTTTTTTTTACTTTGGTTAAATTTTATTGACCGAAAAGTAGATATCACCAAAGAAAGAAAAAAGAATCCAAAGTAGATGTTATGTTTTTTAATAATTCTAATTAAAACATAGTGTAATTAAACATAGAGTAGAGCAAATAGAATAATAATAAAAACATTAACATTATACATAATAAAATTACATTTCCTAAAACATTGTTGTACAATATATTATATTATTCATTTTCTACTTGATTCACTGGCTCAATTACGTAAACCTTTTCTCTAATACTTAATTTAAATAATATTTCTCGTAAATTTTTTACTTCAACCGCTATTTTTGATTCGTTATCAACAATGCATTCATAAATAAATGGCAATAAATTATGCACTAACTCGCAATTAAAAACTTTTCTTACTGTACACGTATTAATTATAGCATATATTTTACATGTTTTTTCATCGCAGTTTGGACAATTTTTTTCTACACATCTACACGTACAAATTTTTACAAAAACCTCTATAATTCCTACAAAAGATGTTTCATTTAAGACATATTTTATTGTAGATGAATCAGTTTTTCTTTTTCGGTTGTAAAATAAGGAATCAAATACATTATTGTTTTTTAAAAGTCTATAAAATAAATGTATTTTGTTTTCATCGAATTCAATATTTCGCAAACAATAGAATATAAAAGGAGGAATGACCACCATTTTTTTAGTGACACCTACAATGGATAGACTTTTACAAATATGTTGTGTCTTTAATCGCTGCTTAGATTCCAAACTAGCGCAAAAATCGTAAGAAAGGCTATTTACAGTTAAATATTTTTTTTTTAATATTGCGTAATTATATAAAAATGAAATTGACGAGCAAATTTGTAATTCAGCGTATTTTGTGCCATGGATAAAACTTTTTAATACACCATTCATATTTTCGAACGCAAAACATGAAGTGGTCCATAAAGGTCCAAATCGTTTAACTATGACAGGTAAGTGTAGCAATAAATGCACATTACAACTTAAATGTTTTAATCCATATAAATTTTCATATTCATTAACGTATTCATGTAGCATTTGAAATGTTAAGTCAATTGACTGTACATTAATACTTTCTTGATTTAGTAAGTATATAGAAAATACTAATAGTTTATGATGATTAAAATAGTTTTCTGTCATTATATCTGAAAGAATAGGGATGCTGTAGATTAAAAGCAATAATTTTAACTCTGAAGCCTTCCAGTAGGCTATGTCCTTAATAGAACGTGGCAACCTTGAAACGAAATTCGGAGGAGATATTTTTAGTAAGCGTTTATTTATAATAGTCGAAAATCGTGCTAAAGAATACGGTTGATCGCTATTTTCTGTATCGAACCAGAACCAAGCAAGTTTTTTTGTAATTCCGATAAAGACATTATGCATTACATCAATGGATGTGGTTTCGATATAAGCTATAAACAATTTTTGATAGCTCACTCAATCCTTTCACACCGAATACATCTTTTTTCAAGTTTGAAGCATCTTTTGCGAATTTCAATGTCTCTTCCGTCGTACGTAATTGAACTCTATCAGAATATGGATACACATGAACGCGATCTATATTAATACCCTTTTCTAAACAATTCTGACAACCATAGTCTCCATTGTACTGTTTCATGCTTAGAAAATGGCATTTAGCAGCTAAATCGCACGTTCCACACATAACGATACCTCTGATTTTTAATAAGTTACTAGAATTTGAAACTTTTACAAAAATCCCTTTGTATAATTTTTTTAAATTCTCGCGAAAAGCACCGAGAAAAAGATTAGTTACTGGTTTTGTCGTGCCAAACCAAAGACCGGCTAAAATTATATTTTCTCTCTTGAAACGTTCTTTATATGGTAGCTCATTTATAATAAAATAAAACGGCCAAATACTTAATTTAGATGATTTATACAATGGAACACCATCTGTATTCCAGGTAAGTGAAATATTGTCAACATCAGATAAAATTTCTCCATTTGCTGTCAATGTTTTATAAATAGAACCGTCATAAATATCCTCTAAGTTATTAGGGTTAATTTTTTGTCGCGTTTGTCTATAATTCAATAATTCTTTAAATCCAGGCCGACCGTATAAATTTTGTAATTGTTCAATTAAAGGGATTTCTATAAAATAACTAGTATCGGTTTTACATTGACACTGCTGGCATGTCTCTTCGGCTGTTTTATGTTTTGTAAAACAATTATTACAATAATAATGTCGGATCATTGGATTTTTTATACCCGCAAATATTTTTTTAAACATATACATACTTTTCACGCAGAAATTAGGTTTTGGGCAATGTAGCTCAATAAGAGACAAAATTTTTGAAAAAAATAACGCCACTTAGGTTAAATCGTAGTAATAATGATAGTAATGATAAAACGTGCTCTGCAACGCTTATAGGCGAACCGAGAAATAGGGGTTCTTCTGCATGTTCCACAAAAAAGAATCATCCATACAATTTTCTTCAAACTCAGTCGAATTATCGTCAGAAGAATCAGTAGTACCATCAGAAGAACCAGTAGTATTTATATTACTTTCATCTGAATAATCATTAATTGATCTGTCGTCTATACATCCAGTGTATTCAGTAAGATTTTCTCGCAAGTCTATGTAAAGCAACATATATGACATATTAATTGCAGTATAATTAATTAACTAACTAACAATTAACAATTAATTAACAGTATAATTAATTATCTCACAATAGTGTAAGTGGTAGTATAACATTTACAAACAATAATTCGTATTATTTAAAATTAAATTTTTTTTTTAATTTTATTTCTATAAGAAGCACACAAATTAAAAATTTTTTACATTCATAAAATTATTGTAATTAAGAATGTTTATGCGCGTAACTAATACAAATTTTATAAAGCTTTATATGTGATAAATAATTGATAGTTGTTTATATGTTTTAAAAATGAACTTTATATAGTTAATGTACATATATATATGTATATACTGACCAAGTACTTCGTTATTAATATTGACTTGTTCGACAGCAAAATTTTCATCATATTCGGAAGCGGCATTTCGTTCCATCAAAGGAAAACTGCAAGATGATTGATCGGAGTCATTGCTTGTAGATGAATCACTACTTTCCGAAGACAATTGTTCGGAATTTTCAGATATCTTAGCGCATTTTCTTATTCTATAGCGTCTTGAACGGCTATATTGCAAAAAAGATTCGGGTCGCTTTGACATAACTTTTAAATCAATTAATACATTTTCAGATTTTAACAAATATTTATGTATAAAGTATGGTTAATCGTAAAATTCTACATGAAACTTATTTAAAATTCCTAACCATTTTGCATCTGTCAAAAATGTTGATCTATAAAATATTTTCGAATGTTTTGCTAATGAAGTTGGCTTTATGTTAAATTAAATTTAAGTTGTCATAGCATTACTCGAACTATGCAATCACAACAACAAGATTAACCTGCAAAAGTAAAAAAAAAGCATACATGCACTAATTAAGAGCTGTTGTGTTCCATTATGTTTAAATTAGTATTTTGGAGCAACTGCGATCCACCTATGCGAAGCGTTTTACAAGATAGGAAGTAAAAGATAATAAAAAAGGATGCGTAGCGAAGTGGAATAATAAATGGTATCCTGCACAAGTATTGAAAACCAGTAGTAAGCATACTTTTTGATATTTCATGTAAATATGCAACTATATTAGTTAAATTTAGAAAGAAAGAAATATTCGCGTTAAAATCAAATGTTGTATAAAATATTTTTATTGTCTAAACTATAACTTGTAAATTAACCTTCAATTTTATGATCACAATTAACGTACAAAATTATTATTGGTGATTGAATCTTAATTTTTAATATGCACTGTGTGTAAAGTTAAAATTTAATTAATAATTAATTTTGTTTTATGTAAGGTGACAAAAGTTTTTTAGAAAGCTTGGAGGTTGACTCTGCAGGTAACATTTTAACACCTGTAAGGAGAGAATCTTTTCCTGACGCAGTGTTAATTGAGGATCGGCAGGCTAAAGAGGCCGTTAAAAAAGTAGCCCGAGCGAAGTCACAAGCCGAATCATTAGCAGCAACAACTTCAGGAACAATATTCAGCGATGAATCTAGCAGTGAAAGGTATACTACAATTTATCAATATAAATATATTATTTCTAGTAACATTAATAACGATATGAGTAAAATATTTAAAATATGCATTTCGACTATTTTTACAGAGAGAATGAACTCAAGAGCCAAATGCGCCAACTTGAGATGCAAAGAGAGCAAAAAGATGATGGACCAGACCGAAATGATGATGCGCAAGACGACGAAGAAGATACCGAGTTGTCAAGCGATGAACATAATCAGAGCGAGCAACATAGTTAAGTTTTTTGTTGATATATATATATACATATTATCATATATATATATATATATATATATATATATATATATATATATATATGGGCTATTTCACGTGAAGTGGTATGATGAAAATTTTAAATCGCACCAAATTTTACGAAATACACGAAAATTGGTGATTTTATGAGGTTTATGAGGCATAACTTTCACCAGTGGTCTTGGCCAATAATTTAACCACCGCCATTCGAAAGCTCTTGAAAAATGTGATCTTTTTAGCGGTGTTAGTTCAAAATCAATTATGGCGTGGTCGCCTTTTTTTGATGATTAATATTTCCGGGTGTCCTATCTCTTCGAGATTTTAAAATTGAGAATTGTAACCTGGATAGATAAGTTCTAAAGATTATTTTGAATAAAAGTTGTATTTAATGTTTTTTCAAAAAAATCAATAGATTTTGAGATAAAGGGCTTGGAAAATAGAAATTTTTTTAAAAAATTGATAAATTTCCATTTTTCATGGTGGAATAACTCCCAGTCAAATTATTTTTAACACCTAGAAATTTGTTTCTATATTCTGGAAGATATTTCCAGCCTGTTGTCAAAATTTGGTGCGATTTAAAATTTTCATCATACCACTTCACGTGAAATAGCCCATATATATATATACAAAGCTTCGATGACTGAAAATTGAACTATGTTTAATTTTTATTGTTTAAACTTAAAACTTGCATTAAAAGTTTTAACTTTTTACACATAATTAACTGATATGATGTCTGTTGTATTAATTATTATATTATTTTCTATTTAACTGTATTTATTTATATATTTATTTTTTCAGGGGATGAGGAATCAACAAGTTACAAAAAATCCGGAAGAGGAAAGGTAAACAAATAAAATTTTAATTTTTTACTCTCTATCTAACTAATCTTAATTACTTATTTATTTACAGGTTGAGCTTATAAAACATTTTGGTGTATATGTTGACCATTCTGAATTGGCATATTTGAAAGCATGTTGGAGAAAAAAACCGAAGGAATGGACAAGAAGGTTAATGTTTCTAATTATAGGAAAGGAGAAATTAAAAAACATGACTCCCACAGGTAGGAAAGGACTAACACCTATCCCCAAAGATGTTAGGAAGGCAGTATTTTGTAAGTTCATTAACAAATAGACAGAAGCTGCTTCACAATGCATCTAATACATATATAACAATATATCTATTATTAATGATTGTAGGTTATTTAACTAAAAAACTCCCGGATGGTATCAAGTTTTCAAAAAATGAATATACGCGAACCCTCACTAATATGTGCAACACATTAAGATACGTTAAGAAGCCAAAGAAGAATTAAATTAATTAAAAATGATTTAATTAATTAAATATGTTTTAATAATTTGTAATTCTTACGTCTAAAAAGAGATTCCCCAAGTATAGTAAGTATTGTATTAAATGAAATCAATAAACGAACAATTCAGATCTCTGTCTTTCTCTCTCTCTTACTCTCTGTCCCTCTCTCTCTCTCTCTCTCTCTCTCTCTCTCTCTCTCTCTCTCTCTCTCTCTCTCTCTCTCTCTCTCTCCTCTCTCTCTCTCTCTCTCCTCTCTCTCTCTCTCTCTCTCTCTCTCTCTATCTATCTCTCTCTCTCTCTTTCTTTTTCTCCCTTTCTCTCTTTCTCTCTCTAATCCATCACTATTTTTTTGTCTATATTTCTTTCTTGTCACATTATTTGTAGCCCTCTGCCATTTTTTTCACTAGCTCTTTTTTAATAAATACATTTGATTATTTGCATCCCTAGCTACTTTAATCTACTATGGCTAGAAATAACACTAAGCGTAAATAACACTATTTATAAAATTCGTCTAGATCGTAGCTAGATTTTACCTAGACTTCTCCAAGGTTTTACATGAAAGTCTAGGAAAAGTCTACCTAAATTTAACTAAAACTTTGCAGACTTCAGCAAGAGTATGCCTAGACCTCGGCTAGAACTCGGCTAGACATTACTCAGGTTATTTGCAGACTTCGCCTATATCGTAGCTAGACTTTTCCTAGACTTCTCCAAGGCTTCAAATAAAAGTCTGGGATAGTGGCGGTGGCAAGACTATTCGCAGACATTGGATAGACTTCTCTAGCTAGATTTTTGCAGGACTAAGGCAGGATCATCCCCAGACTTTTTTTTTTACACGGGTTAGAAATTTCAATTTTCTTGAATAAATCCACGCTATAATTTTTTAAAATTATGGAAAATTATATAAGGATACTGAAATATTTAATAACTAATTGCAAAAGCTGTAATTCCACGTTTATTCTATTTAATACTATTAAATAAATATATTTATTTTATTATTATAACGTTATTTGAAAAGTTAACAGAGATATAAAAACTATTTATTATATGCGGCTCTTAATTTGATAGATAAAGTTTTCATTACAATTTTTAAGAAGAAAAACAAACTCGTATAAGAGATTATGTAAACTATAAAACTATTGTAATTCACTATGTGTTTCTTAAAGATTTCTCGTGAATCCCCATATCGTACTCAACAAAGCACAAATCTCAAGAGCACTTTTAGTCACACCCGAGTGGAGGCGTCAAAGCTGTTGTTCTGGCAACAATAAAAATTTACTCCGAAAAGGAGACTGGGAAAGTTTGATGAATGACTAAGTGACAAGCAGATTATAATGCAAGAGAGTTAAAAGTATTAAAATCACGATGCTCTTTTTCGTACTCAGCTTTTTTCTCACTCGTTCGTATGGTTGTTCCGAGGATCCATAACGCGCGGACATATCTGGGGTGAATCACAAAGATGGAAGATGAACCAGAAAAAGAAAAAAGTATGGGAATACATTATAGTTAAAAAAGAAGGATGAACGAGAAGATTTAAACTTGGAGTGCGTGAGAGCAAAGAGGTAAAGAGGCTACCAGTCGGTGTTAAAAAGCGCAACAGAGATGGAAAAAAGTCGAGTACATAAGAGCCGAGAGATGAAAAGAGCCTGGAATGTGCATGTACATTTGTTCGCAAAAGACATGGGAATGAGAGCAAGACGAAAAAGTGCAGGTGGAGTGCACGTTGAAAATCTTTCGGAGCTTCCGATTACGAAATGTAGTTGCCACCTAGTGAAACTGAACTGAACTTTTTTCACCACATATCTCATCATTATTACTCATATTTCGCTTATTCTTTATTTTACAATGTATTTTCAAAACAATATTAGTATTATTAGTTTTTGACCCATAAAAAATGAAATTTTCGACACTTGAATGTTAAAAATTTCGAGAGCTTAATCGGTTCAAATGCCTGGGATCAAGAACTTTGATGTGTTTTCAATCATCAGAACAGAACGATAGATTAAACATTCATCAACAGTTGCATAGTTCTAATAAGAACTGAGTGACAGAGCTCGTCTCATCAGATTAGTTTTGGATAGAGTATTCTTTGAATAATTGCACGGATATCAAAATTATCAAGATGGATAACTATCGGTCGATTTATGTGTATTACATGTGAACTCTTTTATAGGAGGTCAATGAGAATATTTCAATTCTATAACGTGATCATGATCATCTTAAATAAAATTTTTACAAACTGCTGTCGGCGTATTTAAGGTAAATATTCTTTTTTGTTTTAAGGATTTACGAGGACACGCTTTTCATTCCGTAGAGTCTGTGAATACTTCATAAATCTAAACTTTCGCCAACGACAAAGCTCGGAGAACCTGTAACGTTTCCGCGCGAGCAATATTGCCGGTGAGAGAAAAGCGCGGGGAAATCAAAAGAGACACAGAACATAAAGATGAAGAACAAGAGAGAGATCGAGAGCACAAAATGGAAGGGGGAGGAGGAGGCTGGTAGGTGGGGTGAAAGAAAGAAGACAAGAGAAGAGGATGGAAGAGGAGGGAAGGGGGATGGAGGTGGAATTAAGCATCTCGCCTGAAGAGACTTCGAGTCACTTCAACGTCCCTTTCACCCTCATCCCAGTAGCAACCTCCGAGAAGGATTAAAATCTGCCCGACTGTGTGCACGCGCGGCTCCGCCTACGATGCGGTCGACGAGGCCGGCGACATTAAACGGATGCTTCGATATCCGCGATTTTCGACCTGTCACGATGTGCCTCGATGGATAAGCAGATTGACGCTCCCGATAAATTTAATTAGGTGTGTTTTGTTCGTTCCGAAACGCGAGATTGATATTTACATATACGTTTTAAAGATGATAGGAATTTTCATCGATCAAAATGGAATTTGTGCGCTTTAATTCTCGTTCACTATATGCAAGACCTTTCGTTAATACATTTTTGACAATTTATAATCGTACTTTTATGTATTTATCTAATTTTACAACAGTTCTACGAATTTATGATCAGTCTTTGACAATTCTTAATTTTTCCACGAAAAGGCCAGTTAATACGACGAAAATAATAAGTTGTTTTACTTCAGAGATTTCAGTAAGTATTATATATTGCTTCTGATCATGAATTGATAAAATATAACGTAAAAAAGCTTGAGTATGAATAGATTTAAATTCATGTTTCTAATGTTTGCAAGTTCGAAGTTGTAGATTGAAAATGTTACAGAAAAGTTACTCCTTCGAGTAGTGTAATATATTCGCGAAATCTATATGTAATTTACATTACACTAAATCTTGTGTAAAATCTATGAATTTAAATGTAAAAGTGGAATTCGAGCATGTAGGTATATGCGTTTAACGTAAATTCTTGTTAAAGAAACGAAACCGAAAATAAAACAAATCACTTTTTACCCGGTTTTCCTCTCGCGTCCACCGCCACCGAGCCCGGTGTTGGTTCCCTTCCCTGCCCGAGGATCCCCTCTACGCGATCCTTCGCCCACCCCTCCCCCGCCCCTCCTCGCATCTCCGGCATTAAGTCGCGCGCGCATGGCTCTAAATAAGAAAAAACGACTGTTCACTCGGGATCGCGATCTGGGTATCCAATACCATTAGAGTCCATGCGCTCGCACACCAAGAAAAACGAGAGGAATCGAGCGAACTCGCACCCAAAAGCGCACGAGCCGAGCGAGTTATGGTCGTCGGCTGCCGCGGGATCACCATAAGGTGGGATCTGCCGCCCGAGAGTCGTCTCCCACGGGAATTTCGGGATCAGTTGGTTATGTCGTCCGCGCGATCCGATTTTCTTGCGGGAATTCCGTGACTTAGCTTCTTTTTTTTGTTTGTTTCCGCCGATGCGACGAAAGACGAGCTGTGATCAACCCCGTGGATGTTCACCACGACTTTTATACGCTACCTCGTCTTCGCTGGATGTTACCAAACTTTACCCTGGTTTTTACGAGAAGAATACCACGAACCTCTACCATTGGTACACACGAAAAAGCTTCGATTTCTTCATTAACTTTTTTCAACACTAATGTTTTACATCTTTTAGATTTACAAAAAAAATAATTTATTAATTCGTAAAAGCTGCTCGCATTACTTTTATTCAATGTTACATAATACAGAAAAATTATGCAGCAGTGGTAGTAATAGTATTTCAAATAGACATTTAAAGTTCTGTTTATTTCTATTACTCTTGAATTTTTATTATTTAAATAGATTTAGTTGATTTAACAAAATACAAGTTAAGATATAAAGTTTATAAATATATTTCTTTATATCTTATTATCTGACCTCCTAAGTTATTTATCTAAAAAATCGTGAATTAAAAATCTTACGTTTCCATGAAAAATATAAATCCTGAAATTTATATTTTTTGTTTTATCGAAACAAAATATATGTTTGCAAAATATATTTACCAATTGCAGTTGAAATTATTAATATACTACAGAGTTATCTATAAATAGGTGGGTATAGCTACAGTCAACTCTAATATTGTATATACGGTGCTTGGATAGTGATCCTCAAAATCCGTAAGATTATTTATCGAAAGAAATGGGGAAGTTTCGTGTTATTTTGTCGTCTAGGTAGCGTATTTTAGATGTGACCTTCGACTTTATCTACATTATCTCGACAATATCTGTGTGCACAATGTAATATCGAGGAACGCATGTGTTATATTGTACCATTTTATTAACCAACAATTTATAATTCTAATAAATAATTTTCTAATTCATACTTATTTTATTATTTATTTACGTCATCGATAAAATATTTAAAATATTTCGGTCAAAATGTTATATACGATTGCCAATATTAAGATTTTAATTATTGTTTTAAGTCAAAATTCTTCTAAATATTATATAATTAAATTTATTACTGATAATACTTATTACGCAATGTATAACTTTAAATTTGATAACTCTCTACAATATATGTGTTCTATGTAAATTATTAATTTACTTAAATGAATTGAGAGAGATAAATACCTTTGTAGATTGAAGTACCGCAATCTTCATCAACTTAAGGATAACCATAGAATATTATGGAATTGATGAATCGCGAATTTCAGTGCGAGTTTCTTCCTGCACATTCAGATGGAGGGTTCAAAGCGAAGAAATGCGTCCACGCGCAACTAAACGTTTATGGGTACTCGAAGGCAAGTTTTTCCTGCGCGCGTTGCTGCATGAATAAATGATGGAACGATATAAAAAGAAAACGAAGAAGGCAAAAGACAGAGAGAGAGAGAGAGAGAGAGAGAGAGAGAGGATGGAAGCAGTGGGTGGAGGGGGGGAGGGTAGAAAATGACGGGGGAAAAAGAAGAGTCCCACTGTATAAATTCGAAGAAGTCTTCCTTTCTCTCTCTTCCTTAGGTTCTGTCTCGTCTGACTCCCCAGGGCATAGACCCGCGTGCGTCGTAGCCGTGGAGGCGCCACATAAGGGTTACATTTGATAGATACGTTCGGCTGCCTAAGTGCTTATCGTATTTCTCGAAGCCTTTTCGGTGCCCGCAGACCTTCGGCCTTTTATTCGTGAGACTCGCGCAAAGGTGGATCACGCTCTTCCATATACGGTTCTTCAGGAACCGCTCGCGGTCCTGCGTTTTCTAAACTTTTTTGGAGGAATTTGAGGATTCGTGTGTCGTGTTGCGGTACGCCGATATCCGCCGGAGGGCTGTACGTGCAAATACACTCCCTGGCTTTGCGTGACGCCTCAACTTTTTCCATTTTCCATTATTACATTCCCTAGGTTTTATTCTATACTTCAACTTGCTTCAAAGTGTATTGAATTTACTCTCGTTAGATTCACCGTAAAATGCTTCTAACTTCATATTATTGGTCAACATTTCCGTAGCTACTAATTGGTATTACGATGAAAATATTAATTGCAGTCAAAAGCATCCGTGGCGGTAAGCACGCATAAATTATTTAAACAAAGTGACATCGGCACCTATTTCGAGAGTGAACCGTCGAAATGCGGAGGCAACTGGTCTCGTCTAAGATGCCGAAGCCAAAATCGTTTTAAAGTTCTGGCAGTAAAGATTGATAAGGTAATCAAAGTTTCTGTCATAAAGAGGGTGGGAGAGAGGTTGGGAGAAGGGCTTGGAAATTCGTTTGTACACCGCGACGCTAAACGATCCATTACACAGTATGGTAGCATACTCCGAGCCGGACCGTCCCTCGTTGTGACGTTCGATGTACTCACTTCATTTATAATCGATGGTTACCCTCACTTCCACGCATTCTGCATGTCCCTTCGTTTTCTCCCAGGCGTTTTTACCTTCCACATTGAGAGCAATCGAGCTTATAGTTTCTCAGTAATTCTATTTTCTTGTACTTTCAGTAAGCAAGAACGTCCTATCAATACTTCTTGTGACAACGCATCGTACCTTCGACTTTGGTAAGAGGCTTCGATGAAACTATACTTGAAACAATATAATTTCAAGCCGTACTTTAGACAGTTAAATTATAGATCGATGTATATGTTATTTAAATTTGTTAGAGTGCAAAATCATTCTAAGCATCCGTTAAAACTGAGCTACCATATCTTGTGAGTGAAAATTTTATTTGAATTGAGTAATTTTTTACTCAAAAAACAAAGTTCACGTTACTTTTGAGCTATATCAAAACATCGCTATTATATTTGGTGTAAAATGATTATGGGAGTTCACTAAAACGTTACTTTTTAATACAATTTTTAAAGAATTAACAAATTAATTTTTTTGTATCCCAATAGTCAATGTTCCGAACTAATAAAACTTTAAAATTATTCAAAAAGATTTGTATAAATTAGAAATTTCAATTTTTTTAAATAAATCCACGCTATAATTTTTTAAAGTTATGGAAAATTATATAAGGATACTGAAATATTTAATAACTAATTGCAAAAATTATAATTCCACGTTTATTCTATTTAATACTATTAAATAAATATATTTATTTTATTATTATAACGTTATTTGAAAAGTTAACAGAGATATAGAAACTATTTATTATATGCGGCTCTTAATTTGATAGATAAAGTTTTCATTACAATTTTTAAGAAGAAAAACAAACTCGTATAAGAGATTATGTAAACTATAAAACTATTGTAATTCACTATGTGTTTCTTAAAGATTTCTCGTGAATCCCCATATCGTACTCAACAAAGCACAAATCTCAAGAGCACTTTTAGTCACACCCGAGTGGAGGCGTCAAAGCTGTTGTTCTGGCAACAATAAAAATTTACTCCGAAAAGGAGACTGGGAAAGTTTGATGAATGACTAAGTGACAAGCAGATTATAATGCAAGAGAGTTAAAAGTATTAAAATCACGATGCTCTTTTTCGTACTCAGCTTTTTTCTCACTCGTTCGTATGGTTGTTCCGAGGATCCATAACGCGCGGACATATCTGGGGTGAATCACAAAGATGGAAGATGAACCAGAAAAAGAAAAAGTATGGGAATACATTATAGTTAAAAAAAGAAGGATGAACGAGAAGATTTAAACTTGGAGTGCGTGAGAGCAAAGAGGTAAAGAGGCTACCAGTCGGTGTTAAAGAGCGCAACAGAGATGGAAAAAAGTCGAGTACATAAGAGCCGAGAGATGAAAAGAGCCTGGAATGTGCATGTACATTTGTTCGCAAAAGACATGGGAATGAGAGCAAGACGAAAAAGTGCAGGTGGAGTGCACGTTGAAAATCTTTCGGAGCTTCCGATTACGAAATGTAGTTGCCACCTAGTGAAACTGAACTGAACTTTTTTCACCACATATCTCATCATTATTACTCATATTTCGCTTATTCTTTATTTTACAATGTATTTTCAAAACAATATTAGTATTATTAGTTTTTGACCCATAAAAAATGAAATTTTCGACACTTGAATGTTAAAAATTTCGAGAGCTTAATCGGTTCAAATGCCTGGGATCAAGAACTTTGATGTGTTTTCAATCATCAGAACAGAACGATAGATTAAACATTCATCAACAGTTGCATAGTTCTAATAAGAACTGAGTGACAGAGCTCGTCTCATCAGATTAGTTTTGGATAGAGTATTCTTTGAAATAATTGCACGGATATCAAAAATTATCAAGATGGATAACTATCGGTCGATTTATGTGTATTACATGTGAACTCTTTTATAGGAGGTCAATGAGAATATTTCAATTCTATAACGTGATCATGATCATCTTAAATAAAATTTTTACAAACTGCTGTCGGCGTATTTAAGGTAAATATTCTTTTTTGTTTTAAGGATTTACGAGGACACGCTTTTCATTCCGTAGAGTCTGTGAATACTTCATAAATCTAAACTTTCGCCAACGACAAAGCTCGGAGAACCTGTAACGTTTCCGCGCGAGCAATATTGCCGGTGAGAGAAAAGCGCGGGGAAATCAAAAGAGACACAGAACATAAAGATGAAGAACAAGAGAGAGATCGAGAGCACAAAATGGAAGGGGGAGGAGGAGGCTGGTAGGTGGGGTGAAAGAAAGAAGACAAGAGAAGAGGATGGAAGAGGAGGGAAGGGGGATGGAGGTGGAATTAAGCATCTCGCCTGAAGAGACTTCGAGTCACTTCAACGTCCCTTTCACCCTCATCCCAGTAGCAACCTCCGAGAAGGATTAAAATCTGCCCGACTGTGTGCACGCGCGGCTCCGCCTACGATGCGGTCGACGAGGCCGGCGACATTAAACGGATGCTTCGATATCCGCGATTTTCGACCTGTCACGATGTGCCTCGATGGATAAGCAGATTGACGCTCCCGATAAATTTAATTAGGTGTGTTTTGTTCGTTCCGAAACGCGAGATTGATATTTACATATACGTTTTAAAGATGATAGGAATTTTCATCGATCAAAATGGAATTTGTGCGCTTTAATTCTCGTTCACTATATGCAAGACCTTTCGTTAATACATTTTTGACAATTTATAATCGTACTTTTATGTATTTATCTAATTTTACAACAGTTCTACGAATTTATGATCAGTCTTTGACAATTCTTAATTTTTCCACGAAAAGGCCAGTTAATACGACGAAAAATAATAAGTTGTTTTACTTCAGAGATTTCAGTAAGTATTATATATTGCTTCTGATCATGAATTGATAAAATATAACGTAAAAAAGCTTGAGTATGAATAGATTTAAATTCATGTTTCTAATGTTTGCAAGTTCGAAGTTGTAGATTGAAAATGTTACAGAAAAGTTACTCCTTCGAGTAGTGTAATATATTCGCGAAATCTATATGTAATTTACATTACACTAAATCTTGTGTAAAATCTATGAATTTAAATGTAAAAGTGGAATTCGAGCATGTAGGTATATGCGTTTAACGTAAATTCTTGTTAAAGAAACGAAACCGAAAATAAAAACAAATCACTTTTTACCCGGTTTTCCTCTCGCGTCCACCGCCACCGAGCCCGGTGTTGGTTCCCTTCCCTGCCCGAGGATCCCCTCTACGCGATCCTTCGCCCACCCCTCCCCCGCCCCTCCTCGCATCTCCGGCATTAAGTCGCGCGCGCATGGCTCTAAATAAGAAAAAACGACTGTTCACTCGGGATCGCGATCTGGGTATCCAATACCATTAGAGTCCATGCGCTCGCACACCAAGAAAAACGAGAGGAATCGAGCGAACTCGCACCCAAAAGCGCACGAGCCGAGCGAGTTATGGTCGTCGGCTGCCGCGGGATCACCATAAGGTGGGATCTGCCGCCCGAGAGTCGTCTCCCACGGGAATTTCGGGATCAGTTGGTTATGTCGTCCGCGCGATCCGATTTTCTTGCGGGAATTCCGTGACTTAGCTTCTTTTTTTTTGTTTGTTTCCGCCGATGCGACGAAAGACGAGCTGTGATCAACCCCGTGGATGTTCACCACGACTTTTATACGCTACCTCGTCTTCGCTGGATGTTACCAAACTTTACCCTGGTTTTTACGAGAAGAATACCACGAACCTCTACCATTGGTACACACGAAAAAGCTTCGATTTCTTCATTAACTTTTTTCAACACTAATGTTTTACATCTTTTAGATTTACAAAAAAAATAATTTATTAATTCGTAAAAGCTGCTCGCATTACTTTTATTCAATGTTACATAATACAGAAAAATTATGCAGCAGTGGTAGTAATAGTATTTCAAATAGACATTTAAAGTTCTGTTTATTTCTATTACTCTTGAATTTTTATTATTTAAATAGATTTAGTTGATTTAACAAAATACAAGTTAAGATATAAAGTTTATAAATATATTTCTTTATATCTTATTATCTGACCTCCTAAGTTATTTATCTAAAAAATCGTGAATTAAAAATCTTACGTTTCCATGAAAAATATAAATCCTGAAATTTATATTTTTTTGTTTTATCGAAACAAAATATATGTTTGCAAAATATATTTACCAATTGCAGTTGAAATTATTTAATATACTACAGAGTTATCTATAAATAGGTGGGTATAGCTACAGTCAACTCTAATATTGTATATACGGTGCTTGGATAGTGATCCTCAAAATCCGTAAGATTATTTATCGAAAGAAATGGGGAAGTTTCGTGTTATTTTGTCGTCTAGGTAGCGTATTTTAGATGTGACCTTCGACTTTATCTACATTATCTCGACAATATCTGTGTGCACAATGTAATATCGAGGAACGCATGTGTTATATTGTACCATTTTATTAACCAACAATTTTATAATTCTAATAAAATAATTTTCTAATTCATACTTATTTTATTATTTATTTACGTCATCGATAAAATATTTAAAATATTTCGGTCAAAATGTTATATACGATTGCCAATATTAAGATTTTAATTATTGTTTTAAGTCAAAATTCTTCTAAATATTATATAATTAAATTTATTACTGATAATACTTATTACGCAATGTATAACTTTAAATTTGATAACTCTCTACAATATATGTGTTCTATGTAAATTATTAATTTACTTAAATGAATTGAGAGAGATAAATACCTTTGTAGATTGAAGTACCGCAATCTTCATCAACTTAAGGATAACCATAGAATATTATGGAATTGATGAATCGCGAATTTCAGTGCGAGTTTCTTCCTGCACATTCAGATGGAGGGTCAAAGCGAAGAAATGCGTCCACGCGCAACTAAACGTTTATGGGTACTCGAAGGCAAGTTTTTCCTGCGCGCGTTGCTGCATGAATAAATGATGGAACGATATAAAAAGAAAACGAAGAAGGCAAAAGACAGAGAGAGAGAGAGAGAGAGAGAGAGAGAGAGGATGGAAGCAGTGGGTGGAGGGGGGGAGGGTAGAAAATGACGGGGGAAAAAGAAGAGTCCCACTGTATAAATTCGAAGAAGTCTTCCTTTCTCTCTCTTCCTTAGGTTCTGTCTCGTCTGACTCCCCAGGGCATAGACCCGCGTGCGTCGTAGCCGTGGAGGCGCCACATAAGGGTTACATTTGATAGATACGTTCGGCTGCCTAAGTGCTTATCGTATTTCTCGAAGCCTTTTTCGGTGCCCGCAGACCTTCGGCCTTTTATTCGTGAGACTCGCGCAAAGGTGGATCACGCTCTTCCATATACGGTTCTTCAGGAACCGCTCGCGGTCCTGCGTTTTCTAAACTTTTTTGGAGGAATTTGAGGATTCGTGTGTCGTGTTGCGGTACGCCGATATCCGCCGGAGGGCTGTACGTGCAAATACACTCCCTGGCTTTGCGTGACGCCTCAACTTTTTCCATTTTCCATTATTACATTCCCTAGGTTTTATTCTATACTTCAACTTGCTTCAAAGTGTATTGAATTTACTCTCGTTAGATTCACCGTAAAATGCTTCTAACTTCATATTATTGGTCAACATTTCCGTAGCTACTAATTGGTATTAAGATGAAAATATTAATTGCAGTCAAAAGCATCCGTGGCGGTAAGCACGCATAAATTATTTAAACAAAGTGACATCGGCACCTATTTCGAGAGTGAACCGTCGAAATGCGGAGGCAACTGGTCTCGTCTAAGATGCCGAAAGCCAAAATCGTTTAAAGTTCTGGCAGTAAAGATTGATAAGGTAATCAAAGTTTCTGTCATAAAGAGGGTGGGAGAGAGGTTGGGAGAAGGGGCTTGGAAATTCGTTTGTACACCGCGACGCTAACGATCCATTACACAGTATGGTAGCATACTCCGAGCCGGACCGTCCCTCGTTGTGACGTTCGATGTACTCACTTCATTTATAATCGATGGTTACCCTCACTTCCACGCATTCTGCATGTCCCTTCCGTTTCTCTCCCAGGCGTTTTACCTTCCACATTGAGAGCAATCGAGCTTAATAGTTTCTCAGTAATTCTATTTGAAACTTGGATTAAAATGCGAAGCACCGCCGAATTAAATAACGGTATTATTACCATGCAGAGCATCTTTTATACCGTGACCAAGAATTTGTTCCAACCAATATCGATATTGTCACTATGTTATGCCCATAGTTCAGATGATATTTTGAATATTACGAAGAAGACAATTATTTAGATAGATGTCACGTTGCGTGACAAGTGCAGGTAACAGGAGATTTTACGGATGATTCAAGTAGAAAAAAGGTTCACGAAAAAGACGAGTGGAATGCATTTTTTTATTAGTTTCACGTCACTCTTTTTATACTACCAACCTGGTGCTAATCAGCGACGGAGATCATTATTGAAAATACATAATTCCCAGTGGTGGTTGTATCAATCGATTCTGGGTCCTCCAGATTACGAAACCGATATATGCCCTAACGGACTGAGCCATCGCAGGCCTCAATTGCATTTTTTTATTCTTTGTTTTACCAAAAAAAGAAAACATTCACGAATGGTCAAGAATCGCTCTTTTGAAAATATTTAAGGTAAAATAAGTAATACAATTTATACAATGTAACAATCATTATTACACTTACTTATTTAATATTTTAATTTATAAATAATTATATATAACAATATTACTTATAGAATCGATTTACGAGTAAATATTTTGTCGCCGATACAATGACTGGTTATGTTATATATTTCAATTTAAAAGACGTAAAATGAAATTTCGCTTTATACCGTAGCAGATAGATAAAAAATGGTGTACATAAACGCAGATTCTATGTTGAATAAATATATATTTAGTGTACTATACTTTTCTCATGATTGTAAATACTTGATGATCTGTCCAACAACTAAAACGTTCTTGTATGAAAAGAAAATATTGAGTGACTAGTATAGCCGTGGACAAAAAGTAGAATGCAAAAAGAGTTGGTAATCTACGCGTCGTGTCGATCAGCAATTAGACAAATCGAAACAATTTCCTAACGAGCCTCAGAACGAGTTTTAGAGATTCGCATTCGTTGGGCGCAGTTCTATAAAATAGCCACTGAGAGCAATAGAGAGAATGGGAGAGAAACCCGCGGAAGAAAGACAATGAGGGAGAGAAAGAGATAGAGAGAGAAAGGGAAAGAGAAATAGAAGAGGACTGAATGAGAGGGAGAGAAAGGGGCGATATATATAAAGAGCCACGCGGCACGCATCTGTGCGGGACGATTAGGCGGTACGTGGGAAGAGTGGCTCGGGAGGGAGGGGGTGGGAGCAAAAAGAGAGGAATCGAGGGCTGGCTGGTCGGCGGAAAAGGGGTGGGTCGGTTTCAATTAGAAGCCAGTAAACTCTCCTGGGCATTGTTCATTTCACTCTAGATTTGTATTCCCCGTCGCTTGTTTGTTTGTTGCGCCTGTATTTGTATTACATGCGCGCGGAGGCAAATCCGGTGTAAAACAAGGAATGGGAATCCGCGGGAGAAGGGAAAACTGCGGCCGTCCTCGGTCTGTTGAATGACGGTGCGCCCGCGATTCTCGAAAAGAATACTGGAGAGAATGACGGGGGCGCATTGGACAGACAAAATAATGACGGAGCGAGCCCGTTTTTATACGCCCCGCGGACCTTTTACTCGGCTCTTCGCGCCTTTTATTCTTCCGCTGGATTTCTTATTTAAATCGAGAAAAATCTCTCATTTTACCGCGCATTACTCGGGAACCTCGCTGCCTGGTCAAAAGCTACGTCTGTTTTTCTTTTTCTCTTTCTCTCCCTTTCTCTTTTTTTCTGACTTCTGACAACGTACGCTGCTTTCAATTTGTCTTTTGCACAAAACGTGTCTTCTCGTCGTTATAATATTTCACGCACGTTTTACAATTTTATGTAAAATTGTTGCTTAACAACTCTACATTATTCAATGGAGATACTATAGTTCTATTTTTTATTTAGGTCAAAGATGGATAATTGCAAGGTTTAAACAATTCCCTGTCCCATTATCTTATCTTATAATAATTAATTTACTTCTGTCGAGTTACACGTTGTTATGCCTCTCTTGTAACTTACATTGTTAATTTTTGATTTCTCGTAAGAGAAAGCTTAGTGCTATGTTGCACTGCGCCGTGCATTACCACTTGGAGATAGCGACGTAGTCTGCTGGAGTAGTGCTCCAAGTGCACTGCAGTACAACGCAGCACAAGGCTTATGTCGAAACTCCCTCAGAGTCCTACGTGCGCAGCACAAGCGCCAGTCAATTTCTGCAGTGTAGCAAATAATTATACAATGAGGATATAAGAGAAAAAAACTAAAACGGAAGGGGGAAGCAAACTTTCAACAGCAGTTTGTTATTAGCAGTATGTTTATATATTTATAGAAAAATCGATCGAAATTATCTAATTTACAAAATACTGACATCCTGTAAACCTAAAATTAACTCCTACATAGATTAAGTTCATCATTATATTTAAAATATTACTATTAATATAGAAGCTACTTAAAAAATGATTAGACAATAATAATCGAAGAAAGATTAATTCTCAACTTGAAAGTGCATGTATGTATAATAAATAATAAAAAGTTTTAACACGAATATTTTTGAAAATTTGACATATATTTGCAAAAGTTTGTTACCATTGAAATTTGAATATCGATTGATGGAACCCGATTAAAGTCAAATCAATTAAGTATATTCAAAGATTCGTTTTTTTCTATCAGGTATCTGCCAGGCCTAATTTTATCAAATATTATTTTGTACTGTAAGTAAAATGATCTAAATTCGCGTGATAAGCCAAAAACTTAACTAATTTCCCTCACAAAATGAAAATATCCAAATGCGTGTTTTAAACGATTTACACATTGTATTATTCCTAGCTACCGTTTAATTAACGAATACGTACGCATTTCTCGTCGAATGCACGAAACGGTAAAATAAGACTCGGAGGGCGACGGCTGTGCAACTCGTTATGAAATTTGCTTTCAAACACTTCGTGAATTTAAGCTCAAAGTGTCCATAAATTTCAGAATGAAATTACGATTTGCACGTGGTTAAATAGAAATTTCTTATACCAATGGTTTAGATATGCAACAGGTGAACTTGTCTAATGCTTACTTTGTCATGAAGTTATTTATGTACATGTTCACTTTGAACTGAAAGTCACTTAACAAAATTGTAGTTTTCGAATACTGCATATCAAAGTGCAATAGAAATTTTGTATGCATAAAAATTAGACAAATCTTTAGAAAGATAAAATTTATGTGTGAATATTAAAAAGACACTTATTGGTTATACTTTGTGTTATAACTTTAAGTAGCATTTTTACAAAAAAAATTAAATTAACCTTATACAAAAAATTTTAATATTTGAATACTATTGCATTTCTTATTAGAATAAATTAAAAAAATTATCGGTTTAATCAACTCAAAATAAAAAAATTGTTTAAAAAAAATTCAATTTGGTTTTAACTTTCCAATATTATATTTTATTGTTCGTGTTATTATGTGTAAAGAAAGAACCAATAATTTAATGATAACAAACTATAAAAAGCTTTGAACATCCAAAGCTTTAAAGTCAATCGAAACATTAAAGAGGAAAAATGTAAAAAAATATTAATCGTTTGTTTTTATATTGACTTTATAAATTTGCAAGTTAGATATAAATGAATATCTGTGTATTTTATAGAGCTTTTTGAATTATACGTTATTGTATCTAATAAATTGGACGTTAGATACAGGATTAATGCATGTGTACTTTATATATATATATATATAGGATCGTTCTTACATATATGAACATGTGTGCGCTCGCGTATCCGCAAGCTCGTATAATCCATCAGTGTTAGTAAACTACTTGAGATATCTCAGCCGAGCTCTACATGGTACTCGGTCACGATACCTGAAACTACCTACATTTTTTAGGGAATTTGATCGATATGTTATTAGCGCGTATTAAATAATATATTTTTAAATTTCGAGAAAAAGCACACGCAGATCTGATACACTTGCAAAGATATCCCAATGAGTAACTTATTATTCGGTATCCATTTGGTGATAGAATTATATTATTTAAAATGCAGAATCATAGCTTACAACCTACTTAACCTACAGAAACAAATCTAAAAATCACACATCTACTAGTTTGTAATTATTAAATGTGCCTTCTACTTTGTATTTGTTTAAAAAATAAATAATAAAAATAGTCAGCATGTGTATATATCTAGTTAATTGTTTATTTATCTCTGCGAGTGAGTAAATTTTCAATTTCAAAACACTGTAAGTGTGGCTATATCATTGCATATTAAAAGGACGTATATAGTAACAAACTAGAATTTATTGCTACAGATAAGATGTGTTTAACCTCTTACTATTAATTTATTTAGTACTTAAGCTAATGGAGATAAATATTTTTAAAAGATAGGTTCCTACATATATCCTCTATCCAGAGAGATATTACGTGGTGTGCCACCGTTAAAATACATAGTTAATTCATCCTAAGAAATGAAATTTGAAAAAATAATATTTAAAACAATTGCTATCGAATTTACGCGAAGTTAGCTTGACTTTAACAATTATTCCACACACACACAAGATATTTTAACCTTACTCTACGGCAACTTTCAACTCACCATCTATGTAATGTGCAGTTCTTCAACATTTTCTACATCCCAGGGAAAAAATGACAGTTTCGATTTGTGCTCTCCAAAGGAAAGAGGACCTCACAGGAATCTTGAAATGTAACAGCCAGGACTCACGCAGCGATACTCGCCGATGAGTGGCCTCTTTGATATCGAAACCCAAAGTAACATTCAGGCTAATTTTTGTCTCTCTCCCGTATTGTCCTCTATCTTTTTGTCATCCTCCCGTTTACTCTCTGTATCCTGTGGCTTTATCCACCCTTCTCCGGTGTATTTTTAATAACCTAATGGCTTGCTCGCGTGGTACATTAATTCCCCCATATTTTCACCAACTCCCACTCTCCACTAGATACCGCAAATGACAAAATTACCTGAGCGTTTTGCCCGCATTCCATGAGCTTTGTACAAACTCTTATCCCCGTTCCTTTATATACAATATCTTTTTTTTGCACCACTCTCTTTCCGGACTTATGGATGAACTCGCGATTGAAAAAGCCTGTGAGAGCCAGACCCGTGAACCGAGTCCTTTAAGTAATACTCCCGCGATTCCTAGCGAGCCGAACGACGCCCTACCACGCCACACAGGGCGTGAGAATCGACGTCTACTTGTTTTATATTTTCTATTATATGTCATGTATAATACACGCTGTTTGTTTAGACTTTTATTTTCTGGATTATTTTTATACCAAATTGACTAAAAATTTTTTTGTTGACCCAAAGTGGCTAAGCTATTTTAAAAGTAAAATGACTAATTAATACTACAATCAAAAATTATAAATAATAACCGATAACAATTGATTTTTAGAATACATCTATTATTTATTTGCTAGATAGAATATTAATTTTATCAATAACGTAACGTTCATAATTGCAGTACAAACAATATTTACTATTCTTCATTAATTTATTGATTAATGTACAACAAAATTAATTGTAGGATGAAACTACTTATATAGATATTGATTAAGTATTTCAATGTATTATAATAATATAACCTATAAATAATAATTTTACAACTATAAACGTAAGTTAATTTCTCTAAAGTCTTAATGTTCTTTGCGTTAATTACGTAGTTCCATATTGCTGCATGAAAAATCGTGAAATTGCAATTATGTTACATCGCTAACCAAAGATTAATCTACAAATTTCTTTTCGCTATCAATATAATTTATATAGATTAGTCATGATGTTATCCTAGGACCTACGGTTAAGCTTGGATCATAAATTATATTTTATATTCAAATTGAAAATAATTATAGTAATTAAATATTTTCTAAACTTGTACATATGAAACATCGTAGAAAAAAAAGAAAATGTAAGATATTCAACGAAGGAAAAATGTTGTCTCGATTCAAGATGATTTTTTTGTTCTATCGAAGTAAACATATCATAAGTCGCGTTACTGCAAACGAGGTCATTAACACCTCCGAGCAATGAAAGAGCGAAAAGCCGAATGTTAAAAAGAAAACGGGAGACTGAGAGAGAGAGAGAGAGAGAGAGAGAGAGGTAGAGGGGGCGAGAGAAAGACAGATGGAGAAAAGAGAGTCGAATAGATCGCGGGAGAGAGACGTGAATAGAGAGAAAAGCGACTTCGCGGCCCATTATAATGCAGAGTCCGGGGCCAGTCATATTTCAGTCCTCTTCCTTTTTACGATCGGACGTTTTTAATTTCCCTTAGAGCGCAACGTCGGCAGTTGGGAGGGAATGCAAATTGTTACAGGAAAAGTTATGCGCGCTCTGAAATTAATGCCTTTCCGAGCATCGAGCCCTTAATAGCACAGAGCCCTTTATACACGTATATATTACGTAAGAATATATATACATAAGCGCGCTCATTCCAACAATCAAAGAAATGGCCGGGAAGCCATGTGATTCAGGATTTATGCGATAGCCTCGATTCGAATCAAATTTTATATTTTTATTATAATTATATATTCCGTTTAACCCAACCAATCAATTTTACACAATCCACACTATGCAAGCAATACTATGTTATGCTCATCTAACCCATAATTATTATATATTCTAAAAAATATTTTATTTAAAAATTATTTCAATCTGTTCATATACTTTAAACATGTGTATCGACTTTCTCTTAATAGATTATTAATTGGATTAAATATTCTGTACCCGATGAACGTTAATAAATTATTGATAATATATAAAGAATATATTTATTACTACATTAATAAATATAAATAAAATTTAGAGGATGTCAAACATGTTGTATTACTATTCGAGTTATTTACCGATTAGGAAATACTCTTTTTATAATAATTAATATTTTTATTAAAATCTAAGAAAAACCACGAAAACATTGCCCTTTTTTAATAACGTAAATTACGATTGTGCTAAAGTTTTTAAGAGTTTACAAGATTTTGTTCGGTGGCGCAGTAGTTAGTGAGGTTAAATGTTAAAAAAAACTTTTAGATATCAGTATAGGGAGAGCAGTTCACATTATTAAAACAATTAATTTCGTTTTCAAAGGGCAATATACTCGTAATTTTTCTTTAATTTTAATATAAATTATCAATGTATGAAAAACACTACTTCTTCATCGGTAAATAACTCGACTGATAAAATGCCATTATTGTTATTGAATTATTGTTAAAGATGGATAATGTTTTACAAAATATAAAATAGTTTATTAAATATTATAGCTATAGTACATAAATTTATTTGAGAAGTATTTATAATTAAAATCAGTATATATAAAAATAACTATTTA
Organism: Theocolax elegans; assembly: GCA_026168455.1. NCBI lineage: Eukaryota > Metazoa > Arthropoda > Insecta > Hymenoptera > Cerocephalidae > Theocolax > Theocolax elegans. The sequence continues at coordinate 62,994,299 of CM047427.1, forward strand.
AATTAATTTTATTCCACTAAGTTTTTCAGACATTATGTAAAAATATACACGTAATCAGCGAATTATTCATACAGTTCAACAGAATTGAAGCGATTCATCAGAGAAACAATAATTTCTCAACAGCTTTCAGGAAAATGTCACGCGTCACGCAACCCCTATCACTCACTAACTGGGTGATTTCTCTACTGATCCTCGTTCAAACGGTGGCTTCACACAGATCTTGCAATTCGCATTCGCATCGGGCTCACGTAAGTCAATCCCATACCACTTTAAAGCGAACACTTGTTTTAAGCTCCCTCCCTCCCGAAAAATATCGTAGTAGTACAAGCTTATTTTTGTCAAACAAATACCTCGAGAACAACGTTGCGTCAAAAAGTGAAAGATATCGTAGCCAGATTTCAATCATCGCAATATCTCGTCGACTTTTTTCCCTTAGGTATTTGATTATTTCAGTATCCGTCTTTCGCTCCGGTATTCTCTCGTGTATCCACGACCAGCAGCCGGGTCTTCGTCCTTCAAGCTTCTCACTTTCGAGCTCTTATCTCCGTTCATTTTTTCCTCTCATTGCTACCACAGAGAGAGGGAGAGGGAGAGGGAGAGGGAGCGGGAGAGAGAGAGAGAGAAACCGAGCAATGCCAACGTTCTTACTGCAGATGACAAAATGACAAAGGAGCGGTCGCCCGGGGCCAGCGATATTACCGTTTCCGTTTCGGAACTATGCGCACACCCCTCCCACCGTACAAAGCGAGACGTCTCTTCCTCCGCACCTCTTTTCTCCTCTGAAAACCGCGCGAGCGCTTCCCTTCCCTTTTCTTGATTGATTATGCGACTCGCAATTTCGGCTATGCGTATGCCGATTGATTTTCGTGCAAGAAACTGGGGGGTGGGCTCCTCTTTTGACGCGTTGCGCGCGGTTTTTTTTGCCGCGGCTGTTGCCTGGCTTTTACGACTGTTGGGGATTTTTCGGCTTCCCGAGATGTAGCGATACTTTTGTCTTTTGTTACGAATTTCTTGGGTGGGGTTCGACAGAATTACGGTTTATTCTTGGGGGATGGATTTGCGTGTGGGCTCGTTCAAGGCCGTATTGTTTGCCTTGTTGTATGTGATGTCGAAGCCACCACCAGGACAATGATCTTCGCCTATTCCGGTACCTGTATTGATTTGTGATTTCGGAATGGAATGGACCTTTCAACCGTGCTTGAAGAAAAGATTCGTATTCCTGTAAATAATGTCTCATCTATCGATTGCGCTGGTAATTAGTTTAATAAATATTTTAATCTATTTACTAGCAACGATTCCGAAAAATTTCTATTTTTGGAAATCATAAAAGGAGGATGTCCCTGAGGGTAGATAATAATGTAATCAAGCAAAAGTCAGAGCACGTGTACTCCCATCTCCGTTATTATTAAAGCAAGTGAGTTTACTTAAAAAAGCAGCTAAAGGAAGACATAAGCATAAGCGCAAAAAGTTCCATTAAACGGGAGTGGCATCACCAAGTCCGAGTGTCCGAGTACGACATTCGGCAAATGCCACGTGTAATTGGATACAAGTTCTTCCGCGGTGAGTGAGGCTGTTGCCTCGGTCCCTCGTTGTATTCTTAATTCTCTGCTACGCGCGGTTGCTCTTTTCTTCGGGCGTCCGTGAACACGCTGCGGCAAATACGAGGCTAGCTAAGAAAACTGGTGGAACGCGCGACAGCCAAGGTGGGACAAAGACGGAGAGGGTGCAACTTGTGGGAAAAAAGGCGCGCAATCGCGGAGCCACCCGCCGTCGGGAATGAGATGCAGATTGCCAGAGGCCACTTCACTCGCTGGAGGGAGTGAATTTTTAATAACACCGCGCCGAGTTTCTCTCGGTCTATGGCGCGAGCGTGTAGATATCTATCCCCCCATTGTCTTCTGCCGAGCGCTCACGCAGGAACGCAAAACGAAGCCAACACGCCGCAGCCGCCCCATTATTATAACTGGAAAATAGGGATGAAACCGGGAGTGGAGAAAGAGGCAAGGGTAATTTCCTCTCGTGTCCTGGGAAGGAAGGAACTCGAGCGCGGACACTGCTCTCCTACGCTCACTCTTCTTTTACTTTTTTGCCCTATGATTTTTTTGGCTCTGTTTACGCGATTCTTGCTTTTTTTTCCTTCTTTTCTGCTTTCGCTTTTCTCTTTGCGTTATTGTTGCTTTGAAGGGATTTTTATTGCGCATATACCGGAAACAGCTCTCTATGCTTTTGTCTCGCGATGCTGAAATTTCCTAGTTTTCGGAACAAAAATTTTTTCATCATCCATGTATTCCAATAATGAGTCTTAGATTCATTTGGCCTTACATATTTATCAATTCCACCAAACTGTACAATTATAAAAAATTAAATATCGACAATATTTTTATTTACTTAGCAATGCAATTAACACACTGTTAAAAAAATAATTTTATACCTGTACAATAAATAACAAATTTTCGATAACTAAATTTTATGCCCATATTCAATTTTAAGTAAACTAAAGAAATGTTATTTATTTCATTGAAAGGCAATGAAATGTATATATTTTTCATATTATGATATGACTGCTTATTACAAAGTTATTTTAAGCAAATTATGAAAAATTTGTCATTTATAAAGTCCTACATCGTTACTCGATTCTTTAATTTATTTTACTAAAAATATACCATTCAAAATCAATATTTAATATTTGTCTTACACCAGCCTTGTATTGCAATATGCAAATATTTTATTCTCTTTAATACACAAATGTAATATTTTGTATTAAATTGTTCATTCTAAACTCTATTCGGAAGGTATGTTTAAAATACACACTTACCGACAATTCATCATTCAATTTTGCATATTCATTCCATTGTATGAGTTAAGGCACATTCTACGATGTGCAACAATTGTGCGTGTGCTAAAATATTTAGAAAAAATGAAAATTAAAACTTTATTTGAAAAATTAATTACAGAAATCTGTAATCTGTACGGATTCCCTTTAATGAAATTAATAAATGCGCTTTCAGACAAATCATAAAGGATGTGAAAAGTTAACTAAATTTCTTCAGGATGTATTAGAAGCACGGGATGAGTTATCTTGGATAGATCATGTGGCAGATGAAATACGCTCTAAAGAATTATTTCAATCTAAGTATGCTTTCGGTTGATTAATCTAAATTAATCTAATTCGTATGAAAACAGTATATTCAGTGAACTCTCGAATAAGTTAAAAGACTATAAAAATTATAACAAAAGATTCGACTTAAGAAAGAGGCCTAGGTTTAGTTCCTAAGATCTAGAAACAAAAATATCTATATGCTTTAAAATAATGCAGGCCAGAGAAGAATTGATTACACCTACACTGTTAATCACTACTATTAAGATATTCCACTTCACTTTTATTAATGTTTACTGTTAAACATATATGGCACAAAGTAAAAAGGTTCATGAAAGTTTGCTAAAAATTTTGTGAAAATTACAAAACTATCATACAATCTCCTAACAGAATGCAAGTTTTGTAAATATAGCTAATAAGCTTTAAAATTATTCGTTTAGTATTCTTTTAGAATTATTAATTACTTAAGTATTAATAAATGTGTGAGGATTTCAAATAAAAAATTTAAAAATTTAATTTTTAATTTGTTACCAAGAATCCAATTTACTGATTTACTGATTAGTCTTGTATTTAACAAATAAATATTAATAAATCAATTCAACACGATCATTATAGGATTTCTTAATTAAATTTATTTATACAGGAAAATTATACGATTTCCTGTAAAAATTTAACTGCATATAGTAAATCATCTTTTTTATTAAAATTTTGAATTGTTTTTTAAGACTTTTAGAATTATTGAATGTATTGTATGTTTTACGAATAAGGATACCGAATGAACATATAAAGCGTGAACTTTTACATTTATATATTTGATTTAGTTTCAAATTTGCTGACAATCTGTTAAGTAATTTATTGACTTTTTGTAGCCGTTTAATTACCATAATACTTTAAAGTTTTGTATCTTTGCATTTTTCCTGAATAATTTTATTTAAAGTATAGGTTTATTTAAATGATAAACCAATATAAGTCTTTTTACAAATTTAAAAGATTAATCGATATTTCCGAAGTGCAGTAATTTTCGTATAATGTGTGCTCATTCGGCATCCCTATATTTGCGAAACATTTTAAAACTTTTCAAAAAAATACAAGAAATTTAAATAAACATCTTTTTATTCTTAATAATAACTGAATATGAGTGATGTATACAATAAAGAAGGAATTATTATTTATTAGTACAAATTTAAAGCACGAAACTTCTGCTGTTGTAGAATTTATTTTCCAGAAATAAAATTATATAATAATGTGATTTACAGCTTGATATTGCAAGACAAAGTTAATGCACTGTTCTTTAATAAGGAGAAACGAGTTTGGAATCCGGAAGAAAATAAAAATCGCAACGAGATTCACGAGCGTCGTAAAAGGAATTTGCGGCAAACGGAAAGTTCTCGATTAAAAGTCGAAAACGAAAAGTACCCGTTCGAAGGAGATACATCGTCGTATAAAGAGGATTTTAATTCACGAAAGCGTAGATATGAAAATGCGTTGCCGCATGAGCAGAATTTCAATTCCATGACAAGTTCTGAACAACTGATCCGAATGAAGAATGCAATACCAACGACTGCAAACCCACTCGAGAAAGTCTTGCAATCGATAAATGTTTTTCCCGTCGAGGACGACCCTTACATGCATGAAAACGAAATAAATTCAACTTCGGCAATCAAATTCAACGACGATTCTTCAGTTACACCAAGTTCAATAATTAATGATACTCCTATCAGACATTTTATTATGGGAAGATCTTTGAAATCTGTGATACTAGGTAATATTTTCGTTTAACTAACTCATATAAAGATCTGTTTCTGTCACGAACAAAAATTCGTGATCTGCAGGAGGTTAGCTAATGATCGATATATATTAGCAGCTGCGTTCTGTAAATAGGTTGTGTTTTTAAATTTTAATAGACAAGTAATTGAAAATTGCACTTTTATAAAAGTACATTTAATGTTCAAATATTACTTTAGTTGACCGCGATCTGCTCAATGTTTACTAAAGATTCTCAATGTGAATCATGATGTAGGAAAGAATAATTAGCTCTAATAATAAGTCGATCGACAATTGCAAAGCTTTATATATCGAAACTTAAAAAAGGAAATTCTCTTTATTTGTAACTGATACATAGCTTGATAAATAATTTTTGGGCTACCATTTATACTTGTTTTTTTACTTGCAAGTTACCGACTAACTGTTAAATATTTTGTATATAATATTTTGAATATAATATTCGGGTTTAAAAATGTATACGCCAATCAATATCCCCTTGCGCATAATTTATCATTCTAAGCAATCTAAAAAATATATAATATTATAACTGGCTTTTTCATTTTATTATTACAGATATCAATTCGCCAAAAACAAAATTTATAAAATCTAGTAATGGAAATAATAGAGCAGAAATAATTAGAACTATGAACGGCAATTTAGCTAAAGAAATTATTAATGCAATATTATACCAGGTCTCCTTTAAAATTTCATAAATTTATTAAGTAAATGTGAATGACAAAATCATGATTGAATATTTTTAATGATATATAAAATATGAATTAACTTAATTACCACAACTTATAAAATAGGTTCAAAATGAAGGAATAATTATGCCAGTTAATTCACAAAAACGTATTGATGAAAGAATTTACTCACGCAAACTAACTTCTGAGGTAGCAGCAAATAATTTTTGTAGCTTTATTACAGAAATTTATGATAAATATTATTTTAGGGTAATGATGCTGCTGTAATTACAAAAAAATTAATGGAGTTTGTTCGGGAACTAATTGCTAATGAGGTAGAAAAGAAAGCGTGCGCTTCATTACCACCAGATTTGTACGGTTTCTTGCAGTGGCTTCTAGAATCAGAAGTAAGTACAATAATAATGATGATTGCTATATTAATAAAATAAACATTAATGTAGATTCAGTTCTAATTTAGATGAATATTAGAGTTCCTCATTAATCTTAATATATTATATTTAACAATCGTTTGCTGCAAATAAAACATATATTTATTGCGAGAAAAAACGAAATAAATTTTATTTATTAAACATGAAGTATTAAGTGAAATTAGTAGACAAATATAGTACACGCTTTAGAAATAGTAATGGTTCTCAATAACTATAAGTTAACATAATATTCTGCTACTTGTAACTGCTAATAATAACGTTTAAATAAGTAATTGGAAAAGAGTGTCGATGTTTACATAAACGGAAAAAATAGATAGCAATGTGTTATATAGTCTTATTGAAGACTAATTATCAAATTAAGGAATACATTTTGTGTTACGTTAGGATTTACATCCTACTAGTGTTAAGAGTATACCTGTATTTTAACAGTGTATACTTCTACTTTTCCTTATTTATATTTTTTATTTCAATCGTAGATTTTGGGATTATCTGCATAACATTTGCTACGTGCCTAAATTGTATAATATTTATTTGATAATTAACGATATTTAATACTGATATTAATATCTTGTACTGCTATTAAAAAGCTACTATTTATTTTATTTTAGTATTTATTTCTAGAAATGAAGAAAAATCCTAAACAACCTATGCTATACACATTTTACCATATTTTGATCATAAGTTGAAAAAATATGGCATTTTTACCATAAATTAATCAAATAATTTTAACATTTCTAATGACAATAAAATTTTTAGGTATAATTTTTGCATAGCGTACAATAATTACGCTCGGTATTTTTGTTTGTGAAGTTAATGGTTTGCATATCTGCTACCATATTAAATAAAAGTTGTAAAAATGATTGGAAACTTTGAAAAAATGTTTCTGCTGATTTTTTACTTATCCGCTTGCTAGCTTATCTATTAATTTAATGGCTAATAATAAGTAAAACATATGAGAAACTGTAAGAAAAAATTGTTACATAAAAATGATTTATTTATTTCAAGACTAATATTGGCTTTTACAACAATCATAAGTTTTTAAATTTGCATAACTAACAGAATTATGAAAGGAGTAATGCGCCTAATACATCTGACAACGACAAATTGCTTATAAATAACAATTTAAACCACGAGAACATTACAAGTTTAGATGCTTGGATGAATCGAGCTGAACTATTAAGGAATCTTTTAAATGAGTATGAAGAGCTTCCTAAACGAGAAAAGCATAAAGCGCAAACTATTTCTGAATATATGGTAATATTTTTAATCTATTTGATTTGTAAAAATTTTAAGAGTTGTAAAACATATAATACTTTTTCGGATGATAGGCTACTAGACTCGAATTTGTCGAATCATACATCAAAGCTTTAAAGTCTCATTTAATTCCAATGGATGATCAAAAATATAAGTATTAAGTAATCTATAGGTATGTAAAAATAATTTGTAATATTTTTATAATTATTTATTTTTGTATTTCATTATATTATTGTAAATCAAAGTTAAATGTATTTACGTTTCAACTATACATTGTAAGTAAATTTGCTAATGGATAATCAGGAACTATTAACTTTAGTTGCTAAAAGTGACAAATTATTTGATATATATTTTATAGTAAACATATTTATATGTGTATTCACGAATTTGAATATAAAAATTGATTGTGAATTAGACTATCAGCTATAGCAATTTATCTGTAGTAACGTTTTGACCTATATATATGTATAGTAGTGGTATAAATTATCGACGATTACCGATAAACAAAAAATCATTTAAAAAACATGTCTAAATAAGAAATCATTGAAAATCAAGGAGAATTTTCTATTTACTAAGCATCGCAGTTCATCATACCTTGAAACGTACTCGACTAAGGAAAGCTCTCTGGAAAGCCACAAATCACTCACGCGAGTCATAAAATACTCGTACGATGGGAGAGAGTAAGAAGGAACGACCGTACACCAAGCGATAGGATATGTATATTCCTAGAAGGATGTGTGGGTGTGTGGGTGTGTGGGTGTGTGGGTGTAGGGACATGCGTACAAGAGAAAAGTCGTAGAAAAAGGAAACTCAAAGACTTGCTCGAGACTATAATGGAATATTATTACTTATTCGGACGATTTTAGACGGCATAGAGCCCATCCTCTCACCGAGTTATTTAGATATTCCGGTGAGCGTCCTACAGCTGGGTTCTGGGTACTGGGTTCAGGGTTCTTCGTACTCCGTCTCTCGGGTTACTCTGCGAAAAAACGTGAAGGAGTCGACACTCCGTACATTAATATCGCCGAGTCGGCACGCGCGCTCCCGAGAAGGAAGGAAGGAAGGAAGGAAGGAAGCGCGCTGAGGGCGGCTGCGGTATTTTTACATAACATTAAGCTCGAGGGTTCGCCTCGTCACTACGACGGGGGTGACCACCTTTTGTAAAGGGTAGTAAGGGTGCCAACTCGTCGAGCCCGCCACCACTAATGGGAGTTAAAACGCTGCCGTCCTTCGCGCTGGGCGCGTTCTACCCCTTTGTCGACCCAGCGTTTCCACATCATTTTCATAGACACTGCAATTTTCAAAAATTATTCGACAATCAAGTATCAACAATCTTGTAGTGAATAACTATAAACCACTTAAATTTAACCTACTACATTTTGTGAAACTAATTTCAGTAATATAAAACTCTCGAATGGACTTTGTTAATGTGCCTTTTTGATCTCCAGTGACGTGGAAGTATTTTCTAGACCAGCCGATCTGATACTAATTTATAATAAAAACAAACAATTCAAATTACAGTTTTTCATATCATACGGTTTTTTGTTAATCGATGCATAATGTACTAATTGAATAAATATCCTTAATTCTTTCGGATTTAACTTTTTAATGCAGTAGAGGATCTGTACATTTTTATCAGACTCATATTATCAAAATACTTTGATAATTTCTCTAGAATAACAGAGATAAAAAATATGTGTTTTGAAAAGTAGAACTTTCAAAATGTTATAATTTTAGACAAAATATTTTATATGATTAAAATAAAAAAGTATATCAATACATTTTTTCGAATAAGAAGTAACTAAAGAAGATAGTGAAAAAGATATTTTATTATAAATTCTATATTTTAAAGGTTACGTATTTATAGTCTGAGTAATATATTACATTTTTCTATAAATGTCATATGGTGTAATAAAAATTTTTTAAGACAACTGCTTGCACGCATCATTGAGATTAAAGTTACAGTGTAATAATTAAAACGTACAATTTATGAATAATTGATACTGCAAAATTATAAAAGTCTGAATTGATACAAAAATACAATTCAATATGAAATTATATTATTTAATAAATAAACAGCATTTTTTCCATACAATTTTTCAAAATAATTGTACAGTTTTGTAAATGATAATAATTAAATATCAGAGTAATAATTTGATCACGGGAAAATGGATATAAGGTCTAGTCCATCTAAAATATCAAAAGTAAGACCTGCACTCGAACGTCTCAAGAAATTCTCGCGAACAATTCAATGAAATTTCGCTTATCTCTGCTCCGTCGAATAGACGAAGAAGAAAAAAAAAGTAAACGGGGCCTGACGAAAAACGATCGAGCGCGTTCAGTGGCATATATCGTGAAAAGAGCCCCAGTCGAGCCCCTACCCTGAACGCGTGCACAAATGCCAGTTAATATTTGTTATAGGTCGACAAGAGAGAGATAGAGAGAGAGAGAGAGAGAGAGAGAGAGAGAGAGATCGCGATCTGGCAACTAGGATAGTTTCCCGTGTGTCGGAGGGGAGCACTCGATGCAGGCGCACAAGCTACACAGGCTCGCGCACAGTTACATGTATACGCACACGTGCAGGAATGAGAGAGAGAGAGAGGGAAATAGTGGTGGGGATCCGGGCGGCTTGCATCGACGACATGTCGATAGCAGACGTCGCAGTACCGCGCGATACACGTACCGATACCTACCCTGTACCCCCGTTCCCTCCCGTCTCTTCCCTTCCCTTCCCTTCCCTTCCCTTCCCATGGCTTCGCGGCCACCCGCGCCAACGTCATCCCACCGCTACCTCCAAACCAACTACACTGACCTCTCCCGCTTCCCTCCCTCTCACCCTTTCATCCTCCCTCTCTCAATGCACCCGCGTCCTCCGCATGTCGAACTAGCCTCCCTCTCGGTCCAGCTCCCGAAGCGTCCACAAGCGCATCCTGCAGGATCTATCTGCTTGGTTTCTAACTTCCTACATCTCGCTCTTCACGTCTCTTTGACCTAATATAGAACCTAATATTAACTTAATAACAATTGACTTTCAATTATCTTTATATTTATTACGTACACTAAAGTTAATATAATTTATTATGATTACTCTCTCTCTCTCTCTCTCTCTCTCTGTCTCTCTCTCTCTATCTCTATTTATTTTATGCATTCTATATTATTTGAAACTGTTTTTTTCAACAAGTGCTTCTATCTTAACTTCCCTAGTCTAAAATGTATTGCTTAAAATCATAGTAACAATAGCATTGTATAATTGATAAGGTAATGTTAAACCAAAAGTAGTCGATTCGAATAAAATATTTATTAAATCTTTCAAAGTAACATGTAATTTCAACAAACTTACATATTCATCAAACTAGTACGTAAATAATAGTAATTTTTACCAATGTAACATTAATTCCGATCGAATATCAATATTTTATAAAGTTAAAAGATTTAATAAATACTTCTTTATGTATTAATGAATACAGTGGGTTTATTTTACAAGATACGAAAAATATTATTTTCGCTCTTAGAATCAACGAATAATGTACTTAAGAGAATTAAAATTATTATATTTTTATGTATTGAAATACAACTCATATTAAAGTTTTAATGTATAATAATTAAGTTATTTAATTAAGTCTAGTTATTAGTACTATTCTTCATCTGTATGGTGTACTTTCAATGCGTCAGATTTTATATGTATAACTATATAAGAAATATTATATTGAAAATAATTAATGTAATTTTGTACCGGAAGTAGTTTACTTGTTTCGAAGTAAAAATCGCATGAAAGTTTTGTAAGGTTGGCTATACGGTGGGAATATTGGTGAAACCCGTCAAAACTGCATAATTGAAAACGTAAAATGATATCAATAATTCAGAGGATAAAACGGCAGTTCCTCTCGAAAGTCCAATTTATTCGCTTCTTGACTCGATTGTTCAGCGGCTCGGCCCTTCGAAGGAGCGGCGGCAAATGACCGGCGTCGAAATGCAGAGAGACGAGATAGACGTGCACGACCCCTGCGGCATTTGCAGGAGCGGTCGCCTCTGACCGCTAAATGCCTAGCGCTCACCCTATTGCGCTCAATTATTGATAACCAACGAGAGCTGTGATGCCGCTGTCCGCTCAGCCGACTTTCTTATTCCGCCGAGATCGCCCCGGTTTTTTCCATCCTCGGTGAAATTTCGTTCGTTCCCGCTCGTTTTATCGGCTTCGTTTCCTCCTTTTGCGACTCTCTTTTTTTTCCTACCCAATTCCGTTACCCCTGACCTGCCAACTTTTTCGCGATCGCAAAAAGTTTGAACCAAGTTTGCATTGCTACTCTCATTTTCTCACTTATTGATTCTATCCATTATCCTCTTTAGTGTGAAAACTGTTATTCCATGAATAATATCGCCTAACATTTATCAATGTTACTGCAGAATCATTTATTCATTGAAGTAATGCAATTATTATTCTTTCACGACTGCACAAATAACAAAAATATACTTTTTGATAAATATTGCGGATACGGATATAGGATCAATCTTTAAAATATTATGTACTCAAGCAAATTATATTGTCTAACAGTAGTAAATATTTAACAGTGTATCCACATAAGCTTAAAGTAAGATTCTTATACATTTTTAGACAGAAGCAAAGGAGCAAAAGTTTGAAGAAATTTTGCTAAAAATGTAGCACTTTAATATTGTTAATTTTTTAGACAAAATATCTTTCAATTTTTTGCTTCTTTTATAACTTTGGATCAAACTATCGGATTGGAGCTTATTTCTTTTAATCTTATATACTTTCACTCAACATTTTCTAAAACTTTGGTTCGATTGTCTATACGTAGTCGCTCAAGAATTACAAGCGTTCAAAGTAAATCTTCTTTCTTTCAAATATTTGCTTTAATGACGTAAACTTTCGTAAAAACGATTGTTCGGCTCTGCGTCTCTGGCTTTCTTAATATTTTTACATCACAAAATACATCCTAGAGTTAAAGTATGATCCGCGTATGTCAAACATATGAGGTTCTCGTTGTAAACTGCATGTGTACAGTATTAATTACAATCATATTTTTTATATAATTAATCGAGGGAGTACTGACGCCAAAAAAATTTAAGTTATTTCATTATTGAATACAAATTCAAATTCAATGTACTGTTGTGTAATACTTACGAAATGACCAATTTTTATTCAGAAGAAGCTAAATTATCGATGTATCAAGTAATTCATTGGACGCGAGTTTAACAAAGTGTGTAGTTTAGTATTTCACAATAAAAATTGTTTGAAACGTTAAATTCAATGGCATAATCGTATAGACTATTTTATAAACGAATTTCATATCAAAGTTCAAAATATATCTATGCACTAAGAATGAATGAAGCTATAAATGAATTATACCTATTTAAAAGTTTTACTTTTTCTGGTCAGATATATATTTTGACATGCGAATAAAACAATTTTTAGTATAATGACTTAATATAAGGTATTCGATAAGACATAACTATTTACTCTGAATAGAAAATGATCTCGATGTTTTTTTGTTTAACTTTACAAATTGGTACACTAACGTCAACGCTCGTCAATATATTAATTTGAAATAAAACAAATAAAAGTAAACTATAATATTACTATAACGAAGTTAAATATTTTTTAATAACGTACAATCGCATAATGCACAACACGAAAGTCTTAATTCTTAGAGGTAAAAATGAATTCTTCCGGTTGACACATATTCAATTAATTGTTGTAAGCAAAATAAAAGTATTTAAAAAAAGATGAACGTACCGTTCGGTGATGTGCGGTGATATATGTATCGGATAAAATATATTTGCGAAAAAGTGTATGTGTGATCGAAAGAAATATTTAAAATAAAAGTAAAGCTGTTATAAATGAAGGATAAAAGATGGCACGAAAGATGGCACCGAACAGAAAGAGAGAGAGAGAGAGAGAGAGAGAGAGAGAGAGAGAGAGAGATAGGAAGCCCCCAAGAAAGTAGTTGTTCCCGCACGGCGATTGGCGAAGCGCTCCTCCACGGTCTTTTCCCATAGATATGTCTCGATAGCTCTTTGGTTGGAGTCTAAGTGTATTACACTCGCGTTTCAACTCGCCCGTGGCTCCAGGAGGTAAGGAAAGAGCGAGACAGGAGGTTCGGGCAAACTAGACAAAAAGAGCGCTGGGTGAACTTTGAAAGAGAGAGAGAGAGAGAGAGAGGTGGAGCGCAAGCGAGAAGGAGAAGGTAGAAGGGGCGAAAAGGAAGTTGGGCGAAGCCGTATATGGGCGCAGGATGGAAAACGGAGCGGCACCGTCGTACCCCGCTAATGGTACCCTGGGGGTACGAGCTGCCCCAGCCACCGGAGAAGGAGTGAGGAGCCGAACCCCTTCATATTTATTATTTAGCAAAATGCGAGAAGGAGAGAGAGAGAGAGAGTCGCAAGAAAGAAGGAGTGCGCCAGCCAAGACCTCTCCTCGCCCTTACACCCTCTACCTACGCGTGTGTGTCTTCTTTCGCCTTACCTCTCCCTCTACCTCTCCCTCTCCTCCCTACCGCCTATGAGGATTTATCCGCGAGTGTCACAGATCGGTTGGGTCAACGTCTTTCTCGCTTCGACTCGACCGTTTTTCAAACTAAACTTGGGCGCTCGGCTTACCGACTCAAGCTACGGAATTTTTTTAAATACTTCCAACATTTATTCTCGTTCTCTGTTGTACTTAAACTTACTTTTTCATTTCGACAAGACTTCGTGAAATATTTAAATAGAATTACTTGATTACAGTACCGAATATATATTTATATATTTTTCATACTTACTACTTATCAAGATTAATTATTATTATTTAATGTATCTATTTCGCAGATATTGACAATTGATTAGTTAATCTTTATTATTAATCCATTTAAGTTTTAACCTATAAAAAGGTGAGAAGCAAAAAAAGGCGGACAACGGGAATTGAAGACACGAACCTTGGATTATGAAACTCATATCCTGATTCCTGACCACCGAGCTAACGTCCGCGATGCTATGCACCGCTTAGATTAGTCGACGCTTCTTATCGCTTATTATCCTTCTCGCACACCTAAGTCGCGCGACGATGCCGTGACCGAGTCTAATATGATTTTGAAATGCATATTTCAGACGTTGTGTATTTTAGTTCATTTCGTATAAATTGAAAAATAACGTTTAATTCATATAGTAATTTGAAGATTGCGAATCGTGTAACAGATAAAAGTCACTTAATCGCATACTTCCTTAAATTCTTAGAACAATAAAACGATATAGAGTTTAAATCATGTGTGTTCTCCATATACATATTATTTAACTATAAGTCTGGAATTACATGTGTTTCCTTGACGCGCAAAATTTCGAAATTTTGAAGATGATGTTAGAAAAAAAATTAACGACGGTCTTGCGGAAATGTACTCGCTTGTATATCGGAAATATACTATTTCAGTAAATACACTTTTTGTAAAATTGTCTAAGTAATATCTATTGTGGTATTTGTTTATTAAGAAACTTATATATAATATAAAAATGTACTTTCTAATAGTAAGAGCTCTCCTATTCCCGTTCCGATTACTTTCCCCTGACATTGGAGAAAGGTATAATTAACTTGAGGGAAAGAAAATCGTACGGGGCACGCGTCACCATCTCCCGTGTGTATGGATCTCGATGGATTAATATTTCAAGTTTTACCCGATCTGAACGGGCACACGAGTGCAGTTTATTTTTTTCTTTTTTCGTATACGCGTCACCGGATAGAGGGGAAGCACTATTTCTCCTTATACTTTTTACGTAATCGCACATATTCCTACGAGCATCGAATTGGAAAAGCTTCTTGTGATTCGCTTTCTTTCCTAATATATCGATTTCATTTCGTGTTATAGCTAGGGATCCCCAATCTATTACGAATGTACACTTGAATTTATTATCAATTATAACGGATACAGTATATATTGATCACTACTGCGAGTTTGTACTCGGAGAAATTAAAGGTGTATCTTTACATATTTTATGTATACAATACAATAAAAATAACTGATGAACGAAGTAATTTGCTATCAACGTTAAAACGTAATTTTTATTACTATGATCTACTTCTTTTATTGACATATCATCATTAGCTTGAGTTACAAGAATTCACTATTCTTACAAATATTGCATTTGTAACTGATATAGATGTTTTTCTCGTATTTTTCATTTATAATTACTTTAGGCACTTTGTTTTCAAGTGTACATATTATGTGCAGTACTGTTTAATACCGGATAATATAAAAAATATACATTTTTCAGAACAATTGCTGAATTGAAAATAATTATAAAATACACCGAAAACAAAACTAGAACGTTAATTCGAAACTTCCTAGGACTGAAAGAAAAAATATCAAAATTTTTTGCGCATACCGAACCATCGAGGTTGACCAGCAAAGGGCGCGCAGGAAATCCGCGAGCGTAACAATTTCGGCGTTAGGCAAATGCATGCTTGACTGGCAACAGCTGCGAAACGTTATTGATACTACATTTCTCCCAATTTGACGAATTGCCGCGGCCGGAGCTAATGGCCCGCGAATTTGCGGTGTTGATGCAAAGAGAGAGAGAGAGAGAGAGAGAGAGAGTGCGGGACGGATGGAACAACTAACAAGAGAAATAGAGCAAGTGGAATAGGATGAGAAAGACAAAGAGAGAAGTGGACGGATATATCTATATATGTACGATCCATGAAACGGAAGTTTCGAAATCTTGCATACACATCGATGTATTTATACGTAGGTTTATTTATTATAAAGAAATCATAATGACACAAATAAACATAATCTAAGACTTTGAGAGATATAGGAAGAATAATTGGAAAGAATAATTATAAATATATAAAGTTATTAAAGGTAAGACCTACGGTTTGTAAATTATTTTAATTAGTCTAATCTAAAGTGGTGGAACTTTTCGTTTTTTTCGATATAAGATAAATAAAAACCTTTTATTACATATATTACATAAAGCATTCGTTTTCTTAGAGTGAAAAAAAGTTTTTCACAGTGAATCCATGAACATAGCTTACATTTAATAAATGCCAATATATAGTAGAGACAAGTATGACTAATAAAAGTGAATACATTATGTAAACTGTAAGCGTAGAAAAACTTTCAAATAAGATTTAAACTATGATAAAAAAACATACTTTTATAGCATTATGTTAGTGTAGAAAAACTTAAAAGATTTTACAAGAAGATATTAAAATAAATTTTATAAAAATGTCTTATAAATTGGCTTACATTATACTTTACTTCACAAATTCGTGTTATAATCATTTGTTCGCTTTAAAGACTGAAATTTTAATGCTAAGTAACGTACCGCATTATGTATAGCGGTAAACCGTAATCATGCGCTTTTTAGAGAGCAGCTTTTATCCTTATTCAATGACATGTTAATATTGAACTTTTAAAAGCCATAAAATAAACGTTTATTTGTCATTTCACGAACATTGCTGCTAATAACGTTAATTTTAATTCTTTCCATTGTTGTTAATAAATTTTTATGTACTCTACGTGTAAGACATTAAGTACAAAATTAGTTCAAGTAAAAATTTAAGAGTATAATATTTTGCTAATCGTATAAATAATGTTCAAATTTTAATGTACAATATAGCATAATAATATATAGAGTGATTTACTAAAGTTAAATCATTATAATACGAATAATTAAATACGAATAATTTTAAATAAATAATCTTAAAAACTGAAAATTAATGTTAATTATTACAAATCTTATAATTGATTAGATAATTTAATTCTATAGGTAAGACATTGATTAGTACGTTTATAAATAATTAAAGAAATTATTAAATTATTATAATGAATATTAACACTATAATATAATTTATGTTCATTTATTCAATAAAGTATAAAATTCAGTCATGAATTCAAAAATTCATTCAATACAATAGTGTTTTACACATAATGTAAATCTTTAGATCAGACTTACATTATCAAGTAGCTTTGCCTAGTTTTGTATTGATTAAAGATATATCTATATAAACATACATATTATTGGCATACATATTCGCAAGTAGTTAAATTAAATTAAATTAAATATTGTATTTATTATAAAGTAATCGAAAGAACACACTCCTGCCGCCATCTCGCGGATGATTTCTAAGTCAATTGTACTACGACTTTACCGGTGAAGCCAAATTGCAGAGCACTGTAAAAAAATAGTTGTGTTACTTCCAATAAGTTACCTACACTAGCTATGGCTGTTTATAGAATATTAAATTAGAAAATAGTATATCAAAACACATTTGTTTTTATCATTAATATAGTCGGTTTGAACAATCAAATTCACCGTATAAGTAAAAATTAACCTTGGTGTACATTAATTCAAACCAAACTTCACATATACTTTTGTTATTGTGTCGATAATTATTTTGGTTAACAATTATAACTAAGAACAATTCGTTAGTTAAAGCTTTTGACCCCATTACAGTTGTTACAGTAACTATTTTATGTTTATTAGTTTCTTTTCTATTATTCTGATTTATTTATTTACTTATTTAGTAATGAATCGATCCGATCCCTTAAATGTAAATGTTATTCCATCATCGGGTTACGGAACTATTAGTCACATACGAAATTGAAAAAAACTTCTTTTCATAAGTTATACACGGAATGAAGAATTATTACGATATTAATAAAATTAATATTGTTGTATGAGATGTATGCACCCATAGTGGGTAACGGGATGTCGGACCCGAATTACAGGGATCTACCCTTTCCAACCCAAAAATTATAATGAAAAAAGTAAAATAAAAATTTGAAAAAATTTGTAATCATTATTCAAAACTTTTTTGAGATCCTGGAGCTCCGATTTTTCAAGATTATTTCGTTTTTCATGAATTATGCAGAAAAATACGAAACGTCGGTAACGTAAATTTCGAAAAATAGGTACATTTTCCAACCCAAAAAAGTTGTTGCTATTATTAATAGAAAAATGGTAAAAAAATCACGAATAATCCTGAAAGCAAAACTGAAGGACCTGGAGCTCTGCTTTTTTCGATAAATTAAATTCCTAACCATTAAAACTAATTAATAAACTGCTATTTTTAGGGTCCGACATCCCCTTAAAAACTGAAAATTAATGTTAATTATTACAAATCTTATAATTGATTAGATAATTTAATTCTATAGGTAAGACATTGATTAGTACGTTTATAAATAATTAAAGAAATTATTAAATTATTATAATGAATATTAGTACTATATAATTTAT
Source organism: Theocolax elegans (assembly GCA_026168455.1). Taxonomy (NCBI): domain Eukaryota; kingdom Metazoa; phylum Arthropoda; class Insecta; order Hymenoptera; family Cerocephalidae; genus Theocolax; species Theocolax elegans. Next base: position 63,012,775 of record CM047427.1, read on the forward strand.
GTTCATTTATTCAATAAAGTATAAAATTCACTTAATACAATAGTGTTTTACACATAATGTAAATCTTTAGATCAGACTTACATTATCAAGTAGCTTTGCCTAGTTTTGTATTGATTAAAGATATATCTATATAAACATACATATTATTGGCATACATATTCGCAAGTGGTTAAATTAAATTAAATTAAATATTGTATTTATTATAAAGTAATCGAAAGAACACACTCCTGCCGCCATCTCGCGGATGATTTCTAAGTCAATTGTACTACGACTTTACCGGTGAAGCCAAATTGCAGAGCACTGTAAAAAAATAGTTGTGTTACTTCCAATAAGTTACCTACACTAGCTATGGCTGTTTATAGAATATTAAATTAGAAAATAGTATATCAAAACACATTTGTTTTTTATCATTAATATAGTCGGTTTGAACAATCAAATTCACCGTATAAGTAAAAATTAACCTTGGTGTACATTAATTCAAACCAAACTTCACATATACTTTTGTTATTGTGTCGATAATTATTTTGGTTAACAATTATAACTAAGAACAATTCGTTAGTTAAAGCTTTTTGACCCCATTACAGTTGTTACAGTAACTATTTTATGTTTATTAGTTTCTTTTCTATTATTCTGATTTATTTATTTACTTATTTAGTAATGAATCGACCGATCCCTTAAATGTAAATGTTATTCCATCATCGGGTTACGGAACTATTAGTCACATACGAAATTGAAAAAAACTTCTTTTTCATAAGTTATACACGGAATGAAGAATTATTACGATATTAATAAAATTAATATTGTTGTATGAATGTATGCACCCATAGTGGGTAATGTAATAAAATTACGGTTAAGTTTCACATATTACACTTGTTGAAATCAAATTTTAAATTTACAGCTGTGTAAAATATATAAATTATTTTGCTTATTTCAATGTGCTAGGCGTATATATATTAAGTAACACCTAAGTTCTAAGCTCTTTTTTTAATTAAATAATTTTCTTATGAACTTATACTACTTAAAATAAATGTATACTAGCTGCTGATGTAATTACTAAACGTCTTGAAATCGTTAGATTAGAGTATAGATAAATTAAAATCAATAAATACACAGATATATATTTAATTATGACAAATCGATGAGAAAACACGCGATATTGAAAACGAAAATTTTCCAGAGAATCTGATTAAATATTGAAAAAGTTAGGTTTAAAATAGCGTGAAACCAAGGCAATCCATGCCGGTCCATTTCTTCCTCGGCAAAACGCCGTAAATCATTGCGCGCACACACGCTCGTATACCTCGCACACACGAGAATTCGATGCGGAAAAAGGACGCCTTCGAAATATAAGTCACACTCTCTCGTGATGGAAAAGAGACCTCATCCCGTGTCGGTATCGTCTCCGGCTCCCTTCAAAAAAAAGGTGTCCATTTATAACGGCGCTCGACGAATGCCTAAAAAGAATAAGAGGGGGGAAACGAAGGAGAAAGAAAGACGAGCGACGCAATAAAAATCTCCAACCCCTGTGCAGGACCATTGAATAAAAATTCTAGAGAAAAAGGAGAAGAAGGAAGCCAAAAGAGGCGGTGCGACCATGCCCACGACATTATCGTAGCCCCGTTTCCTTAGCTTGAATAAACAGTAATTTTTTGATCTCGCTTTTATTCTCCTTTTTTATAATGTGTATGTGACCGAGATGTCTTCGTTTTATTGTGTAAGAAATAAAAATATGATCCGTATTTCATTATACACTAAATTAAATAAACTTTATGATTATATCAGTTTCAAGTAAAAGTCGGTCTTCTTTAAATACAAATAATAAATATTATGCATTTAATAATAATTATTTATATTTAAACATTAGTGCACTTCTATAAAACCTTGTGTAGTAAGATTTAGATTTATCAATTTATGAAATTCATTGAATTCATGGAATTAAATAATAACTCAACATTTGATTTATTCAATAATATTTGCGTTGTATTATTAACGGAATGTCGGACCCAAGTAACAGGGATCTACACCTTCCAACATAAAAATTATCTTGAAAATATTGAATCAAAAATCTAAAAAAATTCATATCGGTAGTTTAAAACAAAAGCAAGGGCATGGCCTTTTTATTTAAAAAAAATCATTTTTTTAATAATAATTGATTAAACATGTTCGGTCGGTAATTATTGATCAAGAAAGGCATGAATTTTCAACGCAAAAATCAGAAACAAATTACAATATTAAAAATCTGAAAAAATTTCAGTATATTGTTTAAAAAATATTAACAAAGACCATTTTCTGAGTCCGACATCCTCTTAATTAAAAAGTATCGATTTAAGCGTATTGACTCGTTTGCGAAGTAAGAAAACGACTTTCGGCAGATAGACTTTCTAAACTGTTTAATTAAGATCAACTTTTATACTATTTCATTACATACATAAATATTTTTTAGCGTTTTACTTATTAAGAGTATATTTAAAGATTTAATCAATTCCTATGAATATTTTTACACGAGGAATATTTTAATTATAATGTAAAATTATAATTGTTGGGTATATGTTGGAAACTGAATCAAATATGAATATAAAGGAAATGAGAATAATAGATCAAGGTTTTCTCTCGGTACGCGTAAAATTATTAATTATAAAGCCAATATGAAAATTATTAATAATATATTATTACGTGCGAGAGAGGGAGAGAGAGAGGGCGAGACAGAGAGAGAGAGAGAGTTTGGTCAGCTTCTCTCTGCTCTCATACGCTCTGCATCAGATACCTAACATTCGTTCTGACGGTCCTTATCACCAAAAATAAGTACCTCAGAATGCGGCGATTGTTGTGACGACGGTTTGCATAAACTGGCCGCCACCACGATGTAACGAGCTGTCCGTTCTAGCTCGTTACCTACAATTAAACAGTCGTATATACCTCCATCGCTGGTGTTTTGATTCGGTTTCTTCTGTCCTTTTCGCTCGTCTCGCAAATGCGAATAAATGCCACGTAACAATATATATACTTGGTTAGGTACGATGTAGAGGAGGACGGGGCTAAATTGCCCGTTTTTATTTTATGAATTATTTCCTCAGCGAATTTTGATTATTTTTACACTCTACACGGATAGAAGATAAGTTTATCTTAACTACTTACCTGATTTTTACCGAATGTAAAAATTTAAAAATAAAAAATCTATACCGAAGTTGAAAAAAAAACGTTTTGTGCAACTTAGCCCCGAGGCTGGGGCTAATTTGCTCAATTCTCGGGGCTAAGTTACCCTATCTTTTAACATGCGTTTTTCAAACTTATAAAAAATTTTATCTAGCTTCTCAATTTTACATATTCTAAAGTATTTTAATACACAACGCCATAATAATTCATTTAGTAAAATAAATTGATTAACAAATTAACTCTTTTTTTATTTAAAATTGCTCTAAATAACATTTTATTTATACTTCTATAATATGTCCATTTAAGCTTGCATTAGGCTTTAATTTTCTTTTCAGTCGATCTTCAAAAATATTTTCTTTTTCAACGCCTAAGATTAGACTTTTCGGTAAATTATCAGTTTTTGAAAGATTACTGTCCTTTGAAAAGTTCTTGCAGATATCTTACGTTTTCAACTAGAGATACTACAAAGTATGCATAATCCGTGTTCGAAAATGTACGGTCTGGAAACGGTTCTCTATCGATACCACTTACTGCTACCTTAGCAACAGAATTTAAAAACGAATATTGATATTGAAAAAGGGTCTTTATAAGATACCAAATACATGTATGTAAGAACTATTGTTTAATTTCGTTTGAATCTAACGTAAAATTTGCTAAAAATCGTGTATTTCCGGTAGGGCAAACTTGCCCCACGGTTTTGAGCAACTTAGCCCCAAATGGTACAAATGACTTTAAATGCACATAACTCTGTTAATAATTGACTGTCAGAGACCAGTCGCACGTCAAAATATTCGTCTGAAAGTATAAAATTTAACTGTCTATCGCCGCTGATCGCAATATTCTTCTTTCACTCGCGAAATGTATTTCTGCACGAACAAAAAGATCCCAATGCAAAGTTCAAAAACAGTTTTTTGGTACTAACTTTTCGAGTGCTTTGAAATTCACAAATGTATCTCGAGATAAAGATTTGTAAATGAAAAAGTAACTTTTTTACCCGGGCACAATTTTCAATAATGCATTCTGCGTGAAAATATTCCAAAAGGTTAATTTAGCCCCGTGGTCAACTTAGCCCCGTCCTCTTAGGTATAAGGATTGTGGTTAGCTGCCATTTTTTACAAAACAAGCGCAATCGAAAGCTCGGATAAGAATTACTGCTCACGTCCTTTGTATAAATTTTGTTTCCTTAGACGGTGTATCAAACTCAATTTTTAAACTCCTCACCTCGTCAACTTCAACTTATAAAGAGGTCCATTTTACGATCTTGGTCACGAATTTCGTTGCAACTTCGAGAACTGTTTTTTGGGTATTATAATTATGAAAGTAATCATATATAAAATTGAATCTCATAGACTGTTTAATGAAAATTATAATGTTATATTATGAAAAGAATATGCTTCTTTTCAATCACTAATAACTCAGAAACAATTAGGGGTAGACACTTAATCTCAAATAAAAGCTCAATAAAAGTTGAGATCAAGTAGATATGATTTGAAAAAAGATGTTTAAATATTTCAATATGGTCAAAAGCTATAAAATAAATAAGATTAGATGAAATTTCAACAAAAATTAAGAAACTTAACGAACATATCTTTTATCCAAATTAAAATATTTGAGCTACTACATATTTTAAATTTTTGAGTGTGAGTGTCTACCTTTAATTGTTTCCGAGTTACCAGTTATTGAAGTGAACCATATTTTCTCACAATTTTTCATTAACTGTGTATAACTTTTGCCAAATAACCTATTATACTGAATTTTATATGAATTCTTTCATATTTATGTACAGAAAACAGTTCTCATAATTGCAATTAAATTCGTGACCCGGAGAGTGAAACGGATCTCTTTGTTAGTGTTTATTTTTTTATAGAAATATTAATTGGTTTTTAAGAAATTTGCTAACAAGATTGACGATAACTTTTCACATACTCTTACAGCTAAATTCCAATCAATTAAAATGTATTTAAAAATTATTTATAAGAAATTACTCAAAACGTAATGAATATTCTTTTGTCTTCAATTTAACCTACAAATAGATTATTACTTAAAAAAGAGCAATGAATCATCAAAATTCTATAAATAAATATCCTTTTTAAGTTATATACAATAATCTTATGCAATTCTGAGCTGCGTAAGTTAGGTAGGGTTCAAAGGCGAATTTGGGACTCCCGTAATTCGAAGGTAGTCCCGCGCCCACTCGTCCCTATACTTACCTCTTAATTGTTTCCAGGGTTCATCGATTTCTCTTTGGGTCTTGATCGTTCAAATACTCGCTGAGTGCTTGCTTCGTGGTAGAGACTTCCAAGCCGAGCGAAAGCCACGTGATTTACCGATTTTTGAAGATATGTCGTAACTAATCCAATCAATGTACGCTTGTTCAAGATGCCTAAAGTAAATTAGCAATTTTCTTTTGGTAATAATAGACGATAATCCGATGCAAACTCTATATACGATGTTTGAAGGAGAACGTAAATCACAACAAATAAAAGTTTAACTTGCTATACGATAATGCATTGTAATTAATTTATAGATATTATAAGTTAAGTATCAAAAATTAATATATTTGCATAATATAATATATACATATAAATTGTTACATTATCGTCTTCATGTTGCTCGTCTCCCGTGACAGACCATACATATATAGAAGCATTCTTATACATACACATACATATTTTTTTATACCGTAGAGTATATTATATCAACTTCTTACAACTAATTTTGTCATATTAAATACAAACACAAACGCACATGTGCCATTTCCTTTATACAAATAAATTATATATCTTTAAAAATACCTACTTATAATTTATTTTGAATGTAATATTTTCATAACTAAAAAGAATATGTGTAACATCAATTCTATATTTTCAGATGCATTAACAGATATTTATCGAGAAGTCATTTCCTTGAAAATTATACGTTTAATATTTCTATACACTTATTGTTACCTTATAACAGGTTGTATTAATGTCGCAGTTGTGCGTACTGTATAGGTATATACATATTTGAATTTATACCTAATACTTATACTTATATATATTATAATACATTATTATACATAAGTTATCAATAATTTAACAGTTTATTGTAAATGAATATTTCCTAAAAAAATGTTTATTATCGACATTTTTAATCTCACGTAATTTTTTAATATAAACACATTATAAACAAATAAAAAGTAAAGCAAGCAGTTTTATTTTCTCTATATAATAGATTATTATGCGCGTTAAATAGTATATTACTTGATGCGTATAATTTTAGATTTCATTATACTCTCTTATCTGAATACTTGTGAGCAGCTGCACGTAAAGATATACCTATCTGCACTAAACATATTATAACTCTTTTTCATTCCTTTGTATATTCACGCACAATATTTTTACTGTATGTTCAGTTTTCCCTTCTCTTTATACTACTTCGACACTTATTACTTGAAATTCATTGTTAAGTAAAGGTCGACAGCTTTTAATGAACTATCGCAATTACATTATTTAGATTGAAGTAGATTTTATCCTTTGCACGCGATTGTTACATTTTTTAAAATTGTATTAAAGAACAAATTGTTTTCTATTCATTGCAATACAATATTTTCACATTATAATTAAGTTTTATAATCAATAAGTTAATTGTAATATACGTTTGGACATTTAGAGTATATTTAGTAATAATATACATTATTCATTAAAAACCGAAACGAATCTAACAATTAATAATATTTAAATATACTTTTATTTCATTAGAACAATAGCTGCATAACTGTGCATATTTCACATAGTTATCATACAGTCAAAATAAATTTGTTTATGTACTGCTTCGTGTGAAGGGTATTTGGATCTTGGGTAACCGTTACTCCGTATGCGATATGCGTAACGAACGGATGGCGAAGACAGGTTGATAATGATTATCGTGGGTGACTTGTTAAATACATCGTTTATTCACTTCTCGATCGTGTGTTCTTGTATAAGCGTGTTATACTGTATATTTGGATGTGAGACATCAATTCGTTACGAATAATCGTCCTGTTAGATTTTTATCTTTTTTATCTTGACCTCTCCGGTGCGATGTTGATCGAAGGTGGGAAATTCGTAAGGCTGCAAGAGCTGATGCCCGGGGCCGTTCCTCCGTGTTCGTGCCTCTCGCAGTGAATCAAAGTTTTCTCGTCTGAAATTTACTTACTTTCTTTTTACATTGATACACGATTAACTAATTACCCTTATATTCTCACAACACCTTTGACACGTACGTACTGGTTAATAAATTAAAATTAAAAATTGTTGACTAAGAATTCTAGTTAGCGTCTCTTTCTTTTGTATTGTTTTAAACAGTGATACAAGCATTAATGGTTTTACAATTTGTAATTTTTATTACGAGTATGCTAATTATATGAATAATTTAATTGTTATATGCCAATTAAACGTAAAAGCTGAACCGTCTCAATTTAAAATAGCTCTTATTAAATTTATAAAATTTTTCAAGTATTTTAATAGAAATCTACATCTATAATTTTAAATCTATAATTTTGAATTTAATAAAGTATTATTTACATTGCTCACAAAATTGTCTACTTGAAACGTAATTGGTAAATACTTACTTAGTCTGCATAAGAGCAGCAATATCGTAATCAAACAATTGAAAGCATAAATTGTGCCTATTACAATCACTTGACAATCGATCTTCGCATTCTAAACTTCCCAAATTGTCCAGGAAGATCTATACCGATCGAGGGACGGAAGCATAGCTAGCTCCATGCAAAACAGCCCCGTCAGCCTTAGCAATTCAATTTGCGATTCTCGTGAGTGAATCGGGTAGACAAAAAGTCCGCATGCCACTGCCTAATTACACCGGTCGTCCCTAAAAGAAGAGAGAGAGAGAGAGAGAGAACGAGAGAATCGCATCGCGGTTTGCGCACCGGGGTACGTTACTCGGACTTCTACTCTCCTTTTACCCAATTATGCTTCTTATAAACCCCATATCCTTCCTTCAGCCTCGCAGTCACGCATCCGTCCTCGGACTCTTCTCTCCTTCCCTCTACCTATATATCTCGTTCTCTCTCTCTCCGGCAATTTACCGAGTGACCCTCCCTCCCCGTCAGGGCCTTCTCGACCGGCTCCGAAGGAAGGCCCGAAAGCGAACGAGAGACTGAAAGAGAGAACGAGGAGTCCGCAGGGAGGGGGAAGAGAGAAAGAGCCAAAGAGAGAGAGAGAGAGAGAGGGAGGGAGAGAGAGAGAGCAAGAGCCAGGGGGATCAAGAGCGGCATTCCGAAATGGAGACTCTCTCGGGCTGGCAGTGAAGGTGGAGGACACGCCGAGTCGAGATCGTGGCTCCTTGTACGCGCGGACCGATTTAACCTCTTTCTCTCAGCTGTCTGTGGTTCACGCTCTCCCACGCGAGTTCGTGAAAGTGCATTTGTGTACATACACCGATACAACGAAATACCGCGTCCCGCGTATACACGTAGACATCGACACGACGCACCTTTCCACAAAGTGAAGTGCAACATTTACGTTCATCATCACGGGAATGTAGATGTAGGACCAAGGGATTTGGATTTCGCATTGGAATGTCCAGAGAGCGAGAAGGAAGGAGATACGCGCGGCCCGTCTTTCTCTTGGACCCCGAGAGAGCGTCTGAATGAGAGAGCTGTAACGGCGTCGCGAGTGCAGTCGTTGGATCTTGAGCCTCGAGACCCGAGCGAGGCTGCGCTCCCAACATTTCGGAGCAGCACGCGCGCACACACACACACACACAAACACACACACGCACACGCGCGCGCGCGCGCGCCTACACGAATACACGCCGTTCCCGAATCCGAGGTAATCATCATCACCGTTTCTTTTTTTACATCTTCGTAATTCGATGGTTCAAAACAATTAGAAATCCGGTTACTTCGCTTTTTCTACACTTTTTTTATTCTTCTCCTCCATATTTTCGAGATTTGTTCACATTTTATCTGAAAGATTTTACATTCGAGAGGATTCAAAATATCGCATCCTACATTATGGTTAAGTTACAAAAATTTCTGAAACTTTACAGTTGTTATAGAAATATGGTAAATAAAATCAGTTCATAAACAGTACTTAGGTCTTATTTGTGCACGAGCGTTCGAGCATCAAGGTTTTATAATTAGACAATTAGAAAGGTATCTTTATTTATGAAGTGAAAACTTCATAAAATTAGTTTCATAAAGATAAATATTTACTCAGACAATTATAAAAGTGAAAGAGATACTAACAATCGTTTATGATTGCATCGTGTGTACATGCATAAACCTTATATAAATGTATAACTCTATCTGTTGTAGACATGCTCTTAGATAGTAATATATCATTTACGAAGATATAACTCTAAAAGAGCATTGAGCTTTAAGTTATACGTTTCATTAACAATACTTATATTTACTGTATCTTTTAACTACATTCGTTGACGTTTGGTTAATGTAAATAAAACATCAATAAATAATAAGCACTCATTTCGTTTTATTCAAAGCTAATTTTGAAACTGTCGCAGGAAAATACATAAAAGATGTGTACTTTTAAGCGTAATCAAAATTATTTTAATGAAACGTCACTGAATAAAAATATGCAGGTATTAATATTTTTAATTGAATAATATTAAATGTTTCGTTGAGTTGCTATTTTTATTATTGCTTTCACGCACGCATATACGAAAATTTTTTAGTATTATTAAATTTTTATATTTAATAGCATATAATAATCATAATATTTTTAAATAAAGAGTATTATACAAATAATCAGTAAAAGTTACTGTAAATATGATATAAAAATTATTTTTCATATCCAACAATAACCCTATTTCGATAATTCATATTTTTAAACAAAATTATTGTATCGGTTGCATTTCTGTCAGTTGAAGCTAATAAATTTATTTCCGTCCAGTCCTTTATGTCTAACTATAATTAATATAACGTGGTTAGTAATAATTTTAATGTGAATTGTAAAATATAATTTTAATTGCAGAATCAGCGTAAATATCTCCATCTAAAAAGAGATATCAGATCACGTTGACGCAGCACTTTTACCAACAATCTCACCGAGGAGCGGCAGGTGTACACGATGCGCATCACTTCCTGGCAAATCGATCAATTTTCAAACTGTTAAGTTGATCCCCAAGAGATCAAGAAATAATATAATTGAAACCAATCGAAAACTCACATCTTGAAAAATGCAATCGAATCGTGAAAACAAGCAGCAGCCACAACAGCAGCAGCAACAACAGCAATCCCATCACGAGAATTTCCCCAACAACCTTCAGTATTATGAGATCAGTCAGAGTGATGCCAGTATCTCCGATTCCCTCCAGCAATCCAGTCCTGAAAACACGAATTTGCACCAGCATCAATTGCCGAATCCTACTACAACGGCACATCTCCACCCGATCAATTTGTGCACAAGTACGGGAATCATAAGTCAACACCAGCTTCAAGATATTTTACCTGGTACAGTTTTCGGTGATCCATCGATGGGACATCTGCATTATCACATATATCCGAGTCGAAGGGCGTTGAATTGCTCGGAATCCGAAAGACAAAATCAAACGGTATCGGGATGTAGGAGTCACAGTAGATTGGATCAAACTCATCACCACGATCATCATATGCATTATCAGAGGCACGCGCAGTCTCGACCGATGATGCGCCCACCCACGAGTTTAGATGAGCTTGCTAAGGAGAGGGACAGAACGCCCACCTCGAATTTCGATAATCTCAGCAGGTACTCTCATGACAGGAGCGAGAAAACCAAGAATATCTCCCTTATGGAGTTAAGCAGCGATTCCAGGTAAATTTAATTTTTACAACAATCACTTTTAATAAAATACTCGAGATTCATATTATTGTTTAAAATGGAATCAGGGATCTTTTTTATAATTTCCTTTACAATTTCCTTTTTTAAAGTAGTAAATTCAAATTTTGCAACTATCAAATAACAATGCAATAGATTTTCTCGTGGGAAATAAAAGATACTTCCTAAAATATATATAGTTAATTGATAGTCACACCTAAATGTTCGGTCTAGTATAATATGTCGTTAGTTCATGTTTAGAACCGATGAATACCGTCACCTTTCAAAACTATAATATGCTTTAAAATCACATAATGATGTAGCGCAACTTACAATTAAATTAACCAAAAACAATCACTTTACCAATAGATCAATATTGTTTGTGCAATAAATTCTTAATGACGTCACACCAAAATTTGTTTTCAAACCATTTTATTTCCTTCCAAGAGAACATCGTTAATTCACCTGATGCAACGTTGACAATAAACAATGAAGTATATTATTTAAACAACAATTTCAGCTGACAAATACGTAGAATTATAATAAACATTGGATTGAATAAATGATATTTACTGAACAATTTGATATAGCGAAAGACATATTAATGCAATTTAATACAATAAAAAAGTATACAATTAAAGTAAGTTAACAAAATCAATAAAATATCTTTGATATTCAAATTAAAAGAGCATATAGCTACTTAGAAATATTTATAAAGTTAATAACAGCTGAATCTAAAACTTGTAAGATTCTTAACATTTCAATTCCATTATCTGGGATCATGCAAGCGCATAAAAAAGTATTATACTGCATCTGACACTACGAAAGATAATATTTTCTGGTTAGATGAGTAATCTTAAATACGCACGGGCCTTTCCTTCGATCCTCTAATACTATATATGGGTACTTTTATGGTTTGTGCCGAACATTGTACGAGTGAGAAAAAGTTTTCAAAGTAATCGCTTGCTGCAATAAATTATATTTATTATTTGATTTCGAATAATACGACATAGGTATATTCAGTTTGTCTGAATAGCCTGGAAAATCATATATATAGATCGGAGAACAAAATTTGTTATACAAACGTATTTTTGCATATTCTTAATTTTTCTATCTTTTAATATTTGCTTGAATGCACTTATACAACTTGCACTTATACGACAAATAAGACATTTATTTTTTTTTCGGTAAATTAACTACTTTTTGGTTCCAAAGTGGATTTTTCGATTTTAACTTTTATTGATATTAGTATGTTGAATGTCCAGAATACCACGAGGAAATATTAATTGGATATTTTTACAAAGAATTAAAGTAGTTAAAGGTTGAAAGTGTCAATGAATTTCACGAATCGGTAATACCTTTGATGCTCTCAGGCCACGATTACCGGAACAAAAGGCAAGTGCCAGTGTCACGCATTGCAGCAACAATCGCACGAGCAGTCACTGCGAGTGAAGCGCGATTCGGACGTAAACGGCGACGATAACGACACGGGTCCATGCCAAAATCGTCAGCCACCCGCACTGCCTCCGAGACCACCTCCCAGGCCTTCGAGTCGTCGTTACGAATTGCCTTCCTCCGCCTCTGCAGAACAAAGTTAGTACAATAAATGCTATTATTTACATATACATACAGTTCATTTTGAGTGAAAGTTTATTGCACCAAATTTTGCAAAGATGCATTATTTTTAGTTTATAAATTTGACATATTGTAAATAACATGAAAATTATTAATTATAAATAAATTCACAACACGTTTGAAATATGATAATATTCTAACAAATAACTATGCGTGTATATAGTAATTCTACAATTTTGAATAAAATTATTTCAAATTTTTAAAAATAAACATTATTTTAGCGTATTCAACTATAGAGCAATGAATAACAAGTAGTTTATTAAGTTTATTAAGTGTAAAGAGTAAAGAGTTTATAAAGAAAAAACTTTTTGAAAATTACAGAAGTAAAAATTAAACCGTCTATTAATTAAGTAATAAAAGTGTAATAATAATGTATAATGAACAACCTTTGCTTCAATAGAATGATAAATGTTTTATTAAAAAATGGAATTTTGATTTATCTTTTCCATTTACTCGATAATGAAACTGCGATACAAAAGACAGTGCTAGAAACTAGAAACTAGAAACTTGGAGTTAACAGCATAACAAAGTTATCTACAACTGAATTAACAACTGAGCTAATCTAATTAATCAATGTCTCTGCAAAGGGTGTCATCTTTAGTGTAACTAGCAGTTACACGCAATTGTATACCCTGAAACGTTGTTAAAGCATTCGAATTAAAATGCATTTTAGCGCAGTGATATCATATTTTATGAAACATTAATCAACCTAATTCTTAAAATGTATGCTCTAAAAGTTTTAATGAATATTTAAAGGAGGCATAGGTTTCTGTAAAATGTTAATGCAAGTATTATTTCAAGATATACACTGCAGATATTTCTATTATGAGATTCCTTTTAATTAATGTATCCCGAATATATGATGTGTTAAAAATGTTACTTAATTATAGTATCATAAATATGATAATAAACAAGTGAATTTTAAGATCATGGTAATTAATGTTAAATATATACGTCCTTTCGGTATAATACTAGGAAAATGGTTCACAGTTGCACCACCAAAACAATTCAATAATAATTTAGCATTGTTACTGTAACAATATATATGATTGCACTAAGTAAATCTTTTCACGTGTGACCAAAACAATGCAAATAAATGATCGATACATGACATGTTTGACTTAAGCTAAATATGCTTTGTCTTTTCCTATACATGCGATGTCTCCATAAATGAGAAAATCGCATTGTTGTGATTTTGTTACAACGCCAGCATTGATGTCAGTCGGAGTAACAATGCAGTATTGATAATACACCAAAATGAATTTTATTCAAATACGCATCACTGCTATAACAAAACGGCTAGTTTTGGTTTCTCACTAAACCCTAGTTTCGATAGTTAGATAGAACAAAAAAAATTTTTCCATATGTGAAAAATAATTTTTTTTATCTATAGAACAAAGTAAATTATTATACATTTGCAGTTAATAAATATACAATAACCTCGTCATAGATTTAAACAAAAGATTAAACGTTAAATAAACATAGAAACTTTGCGAGTGATATATGCGAGGATATATGCTTTTTGAATCAGAGATATATGTCCGTACACCCTTACGAATAAAGAAAAATTGGTAAAAAAGTAAGTTCCCACCTTATCCCGTGGCATCATAATCCATCGTATCTTCTTTACCCTAAGCTCAGTGGCGTAGAGAATAGAATACACTCGGTTTATATCGGAGGTGCAGGTCGATAGCCGATAACCGAGGAGTGCTCACTCGGTATTGTCGAAAGCTACGACGGAAGCTGGGGACGAATGCCGTCTCCACAGCCCCTCTCCCGTTCTCCCCTTCCCTCGGGAAACAGCGCGTGCTCCGTGAAAAGCGCGCGGGCGTCGCGCGCGGATTTATTGACCTGCGTGGGGCAGCGCGTCCGATAGTGGAACCTCGGCTCTCTCGGCGCGCTCACACCGGACGCACCGAGAACAAAAAGAAAAAAACTATCTAGCCGAGGGACACCCAATTTTTAACCGAGTACGGTAGAGCGATGACCGGGACTCGGTGGCGCGAGTGTTCCAATCAAATGGGGCTTTTTGGGGTTATGGGCTTCAGGTGAGAAGACCATCGGTTTTTCGTTTCGGTGAGCATCTTTTCGAATACACGATGCAACAACTGAACTTCGAGTATTGACTCCTTGGATTTTCTCTATTCAGGCTGACAACGGCTGATGTGGTGGATAGGAGTCAACGGTATGCCTGGAAAGAATAATCTTAACTTTTTCTTTACTTTCTTTCATGTACGTTTGTTTCATTTATGGCAAAAGTGAGATATCTATACGAGTAATGTTTGATCTTTACAACGAGTTTCATATTCCTACATTGCTGGTATTAGTTTAAACAGTTTATTGACGAATAAAACTTGTTGATTAATTGAACTGTTTGTTATACTCTATAATATCTCACACGTGATTGCACGAGGATTCTACTTTATTCGTAATTGCTATATAAATGAAAAATGATGCAATTGGCTTGTTTATCATAGCAATTATTATGTGGACTATATTGTAAATTGTGTGAATAGAAAATGTTATAAAACACACATTTTTTACACAAAACTTCAGGCACAAATTGATGTTTATGAATGCATTACTTAACAATTAAATTATTTTATCAAAACACAATTAATTTTTTTAAATAGATTTATCAATTTATTTGAAAAAACTATAATCTGTGATTCTCCTTGATTTTTAATCGATACACCAGTGTCTGAAAAGCTTGTTGCTTAAAGCTCGTGCCACTACATTTAGGTTCAAATTAAGAGCAAAAAACTAGAATTTAATTAAATTAAAATATAGCTTGAATTCAGTATTTAACGAACTATTCAGTAAACATATATACACATTGCGAATGAAAGCACATAGAAAAATGGAATGGTAAATTGCATCTGAATAGCACGTAGCTCGCGAAATAAAAAAGAAAGGAGGCGAAAGATCCAAAAGACCGCAAGTAATTTTCAACTCATCCTCCTCGTGCAATCACTCACCGCGATGCAAGGAGAAAAAAATGAAAAAGCGAGACGAAAAGCGGCAATATTTCCTCCTCAGCGCGTGCACAGATGAAAGAGCGGCATATCGATTAGGCGAGAGAAGGCTCGCGTCGCAACCGAACCGAGGAGGAGAGGAGGAGGTGGAGGAGGTGGAGGAGGAGGAGGAGGAGGTGGTGGTGGAGGAGGGCGCACGAAAAAAATGGAGCGCGGGTTCCCGATCCTGCACATAGTGCGGTGCCGCTTCGGGGCTACAGGGGCTGCAGGAGGTCCATCGGTCGTCGAGCCCGCGTATGACGCCTTCGCCATGGCCTCCCATCTCCAAGCTCAATCGTATTCGCACTTCTCGGCACACCAGCACGCGGTTGCAGCCGCGGCCGCTAATCACGCCGGCTTCCTACAGCACGCCAGAGCAGCCGCGAGATGCTCGCACGCCTGTGGTACGTTCCCGAAGCGCTTATGTACACGGTGATTGATGACGAGGCTGCTTTCGATCCCGGGGAGCAACACCAATATACCAATTTTTCTTTTTTTTCCTCTCCTCGGAGAGGGTGGATCCTACCTTTTTTCTTTTTGGCTTTCCTTCCTATTCGTTTTTTTCGATTTATCTCACGTGGAAAAGATTAGTACGACTATTCCAAAATGTCGAATTGCGTGGGAATCAAACATATCTTTTAAAATTTATAGCCCCATATGGGTACGCTGTAACGATTTTTTTACATCTTGTAGCGTGCTATATTTCATATTTATTTTACTAAGTAAACAATTACATTACTCCCAGGATCATAAATTGATATCGTGTAAAATACTAAAAAATTTTCACTTATTAGGCTAAAAAAATCGCATTTACATTATACGTTATATTAATATTTGATAAAACATCAGACGCATTTAAATAAAATACGAATTTTAATTAAAAGAAATGACTAAAATTGACTAATATAACAATCAAATGTAGTGTTCAAAAATAGAATGCAGATTGTAATATTTATTAAAATGCACGACCCACATATTAGATTAACTTTATTAAGTTTGCATTAGTAGTCAATTATAACACTCGGATAGAAACAAAATACTCCAAAGACTCGAAGTCTATTCATAGTGAATCAAAATTTCGAATGTATGCAAGTCTAAAATCCCACTACGGTATAAAAAGGTTGATCGTTCTTTGTGTTAAGTAAAATCCCGTTCTCTTTGACAACTCTTAATGTCCTTTGAAGTTAAAATTTACTTTTTATGCATACGAATCAAATAAATTTTAACAAAGCATTTTGTACTACGCCAAAACGTGCTTTTACTCACTTTAGACACGTTATAACAATATTCTTTTAAATGCTTTTTTACGGTATATTTTGAAGCGTCTATGATTAGAAAATGATTCTTAAAACAACAACTACGTAGGATTGTTACGCATATCTATATAGTGCAGCTAGATCTAAAAGTATAAGAAGAACTTGTTTAAAAATTGATAAATGTGACTGTAGAAAAATGATGATTTTATGAAATAAATTAAAAAGATATAACTGTGAAATTAAAATTGTATAAATTATTACTTGCGCAAGTAAGTTTAGATAACTTGCCGGTAACCAGATATTTAATTGACAGAACGATTGCATATTACGCTACAAGTTTAAACAAAACATTATTACAATATCTTTTTATTTCATCGTGAATAAATCTAACGGAAGTCGTTGAGCACAGTAGTTTCATTGTTACCTTGTCTCATACAATTCAGTATTGTAATGTCGTACACTTCAGTGCGTAATTAAACTTTTATTCATCCGCGGATTTTTTTTTCCAATAATCAAGGGATACACTTGTAAAATAAAAACAGGCTAACAACCTACAAAAGATAAAAAGAAAAATCGTTAAACGAATATTCGAGTAAAGCCTGCCCCAATACAAAGTAACGAAGACAATCCAATCAAAGCCCAATTGAGAGACCCTCTTCGTGACGCAACATAATAATAGCCACACCTATACATGTATATACATACACACATCCAAAGAGTATAGGAAGGGAAAATAGTTGAATTCAATCAGAACCTATGAATTTTCACTCGCGCGATCCCTTAAAAGTCAACCACCTGTTCTCGCTCGACTAATTCAATTTCAGGTCATTTTTTCTATTCCTTCACCTTACGTGAACGATCGAGATTTTCGCGTATGGTTTAAGATTTTTCCCACACTTGCAATATAACCCACCTGCTATCTTCCCACGTGAGACAGGCTCGTATACCTCGAACCTTTTCCTTCCGCAGGTATACAAGACGAAAGAGTAGGAGGGCAAGACTTTTCTTCCCTTTCGAGAAAATCGGTGGATGAATGGAGTCCTTGCCATGCTTTTGTTACGCGTACCTGCGCGAAGGCTGACGCCGAGGAAAGTTTTTCGGGAGACGCTTTTCTTTCCTCCCTATTTTTTTCCCCTCTCTCCCTCTGTATGGTCATCACAATAGCGCGGACCACATGCGCCCCGGAATCTGGAATTTCCAAGGGAAGCAAAGAGATAAAACAACCCACAGAGTTTCGACACAAAGCCACGGGTGGTGAACAATGAGCCAGCTAGCCCCGATGGGCATTCGCTTCGATTTCCTTCGCGCCTTTTGTCGCGTTTTCGATCTTCCTTGCACATCGCCGGTTTTCCCTCTATTTGCGTTAGATTTTACTTTGCGGCAGTCGAAGAATGATCAAGAGCGCGTAAACGGTCCTGCTATTTCCCGTACGAACAACCCGAATAACATTTTCTACGCTCCGAGATTCCTCGCGTCGTTGATTTCCAAAAGATGTTTGGATTTAAAGGTGAATCTCTTTCCTTTTTTCTTCTTCGTTTCTTATTCGTTCCTTTCTTTCCTCTTCGGCTTCGTATCTTACGCTGGGAATATTAAATTAGGCCGAATTTATTTCGGGGATTTTTGTAGATACGTATTAATTGAAGAACAAGTTTAACCAAGATCGGGTCCCGATAACACACCACATCTTCGACCAGGAAACATTCTTTTTGGTTAATGAAGCGATTGCCCGGACGAAAATAAACTAGTAAAATACATACAGTTTTCGTGTTATTATTTTTTTTTAACAAGTCGAATCTTATTCACTTGAAAAAGTGTACCTGTTCATTATTATTTTTCTTTTGCTTCAATGCATTAATTTAATTTTTTAATACAAATTCCACAAGATTACTTAGATAAGAAGTTAACCTCATCGTTTTTACTAATAATTTTTACGCTTATTTCTTTTAATTTGTTTAATTATTTATATATTTTCGGCCATCGAAATTATGAAGTGACGGTTATTCTACGTTAACACAAATTTTATCCGCGTATCGTATAATATCCTTAAAAGAAAATAAATTTAAAGAAAATGTGAATGTTACTGTAATAAATGTTTCTTAATTGGTTAATAGACTCAACAAATTTATAAATATTCTTCACATTACGATATAAATAGACTTCTTTTATAAGTTCCGAAAGGGTTATCTTAAAGGACTGTAACAGCTGAAAAGAAATTATTTTTATCTCATTCGACGTTACTCAAACTATTTTTATACTATCATAAACATTTTACTAATAGAATAAAAGTAAGCTCACTTATTTATAATAATATCAAATATTGGTTTTAGTGTATAAGATAATCGTAATTATACATTTAATTTAATTTAAACTTAAAGTAATGCAATACATAAGTTACGCACGCGTTGCAACCTAATATTTAATTCAAATAAAAAACATATGTATATATCTAAATTACAACGAAAGTTTACTTGTTATAGATTATATCGTAAATCAATATGTATTTGAACCGTTTGCTTAGGTCTTTGTCAAAATAAATGTAAGAATCTGATAATCTTTTGTAATATTTGTCCCTATCGTTATTTTGAAAACAGGATGAAAGAAATATTTTTCAATTTTACCCTTATGAATTGCAGGGCACGTGGGCAGTGACGGTAACGGCGCATGTTGCAAGAAATACGTGGTGTTATGCTGTCTGTGTGGTGGTCTAAGCGCAGCCGTTGGAAGTTTGTTTTTGGCCGTGCACGCTGTGCTCTCGGCTCACACAGCTAGCCTGGCACTCTTCGAAACTGTGCCCTCTTATATTCCCGGCACAATGGTAAACTCATTAATTTTACTTATTTTTTTTTCTTGAATTCTATGAAAAAGAAAATGAACAATGTATGATTTGTTAAATTAAGCATTTACGCGTTTCATGTAAATTTAGTAAATATACCGCAGAATAATATTTTAGATTAAAATTTTCTATAATTAAATGAACCTTATTATCGTTGTTGTATCATTATATTTGAATTCAATTTTAAGATCAGCCTATCTTATCGAAATAAATTATTAAAAATCAGAAGCAAAAATATAATTAGTTTAAAAAAAAGCGCTTGAATGAAAACTTTTTTATGATATTAAAGATTTTTTTACTATATAATAAGATAAAAATTTTACACTCGATTAAGCAGTATTTTTTATATAGCTTTAATTAAATTATACTGTAGTTTTGATATTTTTAAAATAATATGTTCGACCTACAGATTGCTATTTTTGCTTTTGCGTCATTCTATTCGATAACAATGACGTTACTTTTTTTAATGTATAAAGTGTTCAAAATTTATTGAATTTATCTAATTTCTAAATGCAGTTTTGTTACATTTAGTGAATATAAATAATTATGTGCATGTATTTGAAGATCTAAACTTTTTTTCTTTTACATATAATACAATACAATATGAATAAAATCACTTTTATTTGAATAATGTATTTTTAATAGTACACTCATTATAACCATTAACGTCATAAAAGATGAGACATAAAATCAATATTCTCCGAGAATTAATTACCGCGATAGCGACTAGATTTTCTTTCAAAGTAGAGTATTAATAAATTCAAATTATTAAACCGATTGGAAAATATTACAATGTTATTAATGGTATAGATACTTTCTTCTCATGCTATTTACCTATGTATGTAACATTTCTCATTATAACTTACTTAAAGCTCTGTTTCAAGTCGATTCGGTATTGATTTATAAAAATTCCATTTAAGGAGAAGGGAAAACCGTAAATTAACCAAGTACTGTTATTTTACTTTAAAGTATTACAATTTTTATCGTCGTAGAAAAAACTTGTCTCAAAAATTCTCAATAACGTCAAAAATTGTTGCCTAATGAAAAACTATTAATTTTAATTATGATTATTTATTTTGAATTGTAATCAAATTACAGTTGATATTCATGGGGCTGTTCACGATGTTGCTAGCAAGGAGAAAGCATCGATATGGTTTTCTGGTTAGTATCGCACTAGACTGTTTTTCTCCCTTAAAGAAAAGCGTTTGCCTAAAAATAACACGTACATAAAGATGCAACTCTCTTTTGGTTCCACAGATGAAAGTATGCGGCTCGGTAAGCGTTGTCTGTGCTCTTGTGTGCGTCCTGGTGACCGTCACCACGACTGTCGTCCACATGTCGAGGCTTCAGGGCCTGCGGGAATGTGTCTACACCGCCCTTGCAAAGTAAGATACTGGCATGCGTTATGTGTTGCTTATGTCAGAATATGCCTGACTTTTTTCCCAATCCTCTATTTTTATGACTCGACTTACACACGTATGTTGACAGTTGGATGTGGCTTTTGAGGTTTTGCGGTTTCGTATCTGAATTTTTAATATTTTTGGTGTAACCTCTTGAACGATTTCTCTTTTTTCGTTAATTTTCTATTATTTAAACATCTTTTATTTAGTCAATTCTTTCTTTCTTAAATATAAAACGTAAATATAAAAATAAACGTACAGGAACTTTAAATTCATCGTACACTGCGACATCTTGTCTATGAACAGTTTCCCAGAACCCTTCGAAATTTACTTTAGGCATCTCTTATTCCGAGTGAGTTTACGAGATGTCTTGAAATCTGATCTAAAGATCTGTTGAGACGACGGAAAAATGAAAGATTTACTATTATTTTTAAGACCCTCGATTGTAACAATTTTTCTACGAATTTTCGTGTAGAAATGTAGTGATGAAAAAAATAGTATTTTCATTCTTACTTTTACAATATCATTGGTTAAACATAAATTTCATCTGCATAATAAAGATTTTTTAATATTTATATAGCAACTCGAAGTACTCTCAGTTTATGTAATTTAAAAGTATTTTACAGATTTACATATTTACTTTAGTAGAAATTTCGAACTATCAAATGCTAATTTAAATCAAGTATGACCTGCAGTTAGTTTTAAATTAAGGAACTCCAATAATTAGATAGTTTCATCGAGTTACTCGATGAAGCTATTAAATCAGAACAATGCTCGCAGTATTTATTGGAAAAATGATGAAATGTAGGTCGAGTTTTAATTAAAATTATTTCATTATATATCAACAAAAACTTCTAACGTTTCAGTTAAGTTTTTATTATAGAATTATTAAATGCCCGAGCAAAGCGTAAATAACTAAAATTCTTCAATGCTGATATTACTTTTTTCGGAATATAGCTTTGTATGTTCAAATAAATAATAAGTAAATAATACAATTGAAATTTGAATATAATCAAGATTTCCATAGTGTTGTTGTTTCTATTGTCCTATATACAGTTTAATTAAGTTACAGTTTATGAAAATAATTTTTTTTATTGTTTTATAAAGTTAATTAAAATTAAATTGTTAACCTACTTTAATTATGTAAAACGCCAACCGTGTCCAAGACAAAGTTTTTCATATAACTTTTTATACGTAGCCATAATATTTTAACGTTTGCATTAAATTGAAGCTGAAACCTGTAAATCAAGATATAGATTAAGAAAAGGTAAAGAATGACGAAAGGTATACGAAGAGATCGATAACAATGGAACCAGAATAGACCGTCAATATTCTCTTAATAGTACCATAAATTTCCTAAGTTGATCGTGACATTTGTGGTATTAAAACCGAATCTCCACACCCACGCGTCATCAATAAGCTCACACCTCGAAAACCACCACGGATCGATAACCGAGGGATCGTTTTCACAGATCGTGCACGTGTTACGGGGCTCCTCAATCTCGCGCCTCGGATCCAGGCGTCTTGTTCGAAGGTACACCACACTGTGAGGCAGTTCATGGAACTCTCTACGCTTGTCTTCGAGCACTGTTCGGGGTCTCGGTAGCTGGAATTCTCGCTTGCATATTTTCGTGCATGCTGGTCTACCAGCTATTGAGCCACGAAAAGAAAAAAATGTATTGGGAACAGTTGGAACTTCGATGTCGCTCGCTGTATGGTCAAGGTGCAGGTCCGGGGCTGGTCAGTGCGAGGCCTGCCGGTACCTGCGGCTGCTGTAACGATTGTGGTGGAATCGGACCCTGGTGGGCCCAATCGCCGGGCAATCTGTACACTCCTAATCCGGATCTAGCGCCATCGAGGTAAAAATTATATTTATAGATTTTAGATTTCTCGACGCAAGATATAACTCTTGCGTGCATTAGGCTTCGAATCTTCTAGATATAATAATATTCAAATAATATTTATTAACAATATTATGACAATCCTTGTTAATTTGATGTTAAAATTAACTTTATATATATATATATATACACACACACACGTATTTAATAATGGTTATTGATTTATAAGCCAGTTATATGAAATGACACAACGGTTGCGCGTCATTACGAAATTAACAATAATTAGTAATCTTTCACAATAATTCATGAAATTATTCTCTTTTATATAAGAATTATAACGCATTCGATAAATATGTTTGATTAAAATATTAAATCAGCGGCACTACAAAGTCGCCATTATACTAATGCGAACTAATATATTTGTTTAATTGTCACGTCAATTACTTTAATAATGATCATATATAAACGGTAATATATTAAATATAATTTCAATCCTTCAGATACAATAAAGTAAATAATATAAGTATATTACAATATAAAACAATTGAAAAATAAAACAAATAAATTTTATTGCTAAAATTAAAACAGTCAATTTTGTTTAGATTTATTTTGTATGTAGATAAAATTAAAAAGAAAGTAATTTTATTTACCGGTAGATGCAATATTGAGAGATTTGCATTTAATGTAGAAATGTTGTTAGACGCACAACAAAGAAAAACTTTCTAGAAATTTTACATTCAATGAACCATGTGGATGAGACAAAGGAGAGTATAGATTGAAAAGAAATCAAAGGAAGCGACTTCCGAGCCGAAACCCTAAAAGCACTTTGAATTAGCAATGCTCATCCCGAAAAGACCCTAAAAAATGGTGTCACGCTATAAAAGTGTAAAGCGTGCCGGCGCTACGCTTTCCCTTTGTAAATTGTACCGAGTGCAAAACCACCCCCATCCTTCATCCAGTGACCCAGTAAAATGTCCCCTCACATCGAAATTGATTTTCTACAGACGATGGCGATTGCCTTGGTCGCGCAGTAGGGGTCCAGCCCCAACCGCGGATTCGAATTACGGATTCCACGGGCAAGCCGGACCCGCCGGTGGAGCCGGTGCACCGAGCGTCATTGGGCCTCATCACCAAGCTGATCCCGGAGTTCAGGGTATCGTCCCGTACGGTATCCTAGGACCTCAGTCAGCCGGAGCTTACTCGGTACTGCAAGCCACGGGTCACGAGGATCCTTACGCGCAAACCAGCGGCGCCAGTCCGTACAGTGTGTTGGAAACGGCAGTGCCGTTGTGGGGACCGCCTCCTCCGTACAGCGACCCGAACAGCCCGGCTAGGAGGCCAATGCTCGCATTCCCCGCTGCAGACCCGAGAACGAGGCTTACCAAGAGGATCGACAATTTTCCGATGAGAGAGGGTGAGCCAATTACTTCATACCGAGTTATTAGTAAGCGAATATATACAAACTTTGATTAGACCTTATAAACTGACGTTCTGTATCAATTAAACTCATTACCGGTAATATGTTCTAATTACTCTTTATGCTCAACATACTACATTTTGAGAACGATGTACGCTCTTTTAGAGTAATTATATACTTTTTTATACGTTAATCAATTTATACTAAAATTATAACGACACTTGAACAAATATATTAACGAATGAATTGAAAGAAATAGAACAATTTTGCTGGTGGACAATTAATTTTTGACAACACTTATTATAGTAAGAGAAAAAAACTTACATTTAACATCTTTTGCAGTAGATTACACTAGATCTACAGAAATTAAACGGCCGAGTGATAATTACGAAAACGCTGAACAAGTTTCAAACGATACGGATACAGAAACCGGAGGAAATTGCGAGGGAAGAATTGCAAGAGGTAGCAAGCATAAGAAATTACTCAAAGGTGTGGAAAATGCAGCGTTCCAGCAGCAAGAATCAAATGCAATACCCAAACAATCGGAAAGCGAACTCTACTTTGGCGATGTATCATCTTGCTGTGGACCCGAAAGTAGCCTTTATGATGTTGCAACTGAAAAAGAAGGTAATTATCTTTATATCCAATTATACAAGGAAAGAAACAATTAATAAAAATTATTTAAATGTTCAGGGTAAAGTACTAGTATATGCGAAGCAGTGTCATTTTTGTCCAGAATTTTAATAAAAAGTGAAAATCAGATTAAAATTTGGCTATGCTGAATAGTAGTTTTTCCCAAATGTGGGTGCTTCGAACACATGTTTTCCATTACAATATTTACCATAATGGCACTGTAATATTTATCCGAAATGATTAGATACTTTTTATAAAAATTTTCTCTTCGTTTAAGAATAAACTTTACTTTACTAAACATATTGAAAAAAATAGTCTTTTTCAATTTTAAAATTAATTATAAATATAAATCAATAATAGAAATGTATTAGTAATATTATAAAACTAAATAATATTTTTTTAGATGACTACTTCTATTTTTAAAGAAATTGATGTGAATCCATTTGTAACAATGCTTTCGGTCGAATATATTTTTATTTTCATGTTTCCATTGTTTCTTCAAGTAGATTCACATGGGAGAAATTCTGATGCATTAAGGAGAATTACAGCGAAAAGTGCACCGGTCTTTCTCCTGTACCAGTGTATCACGTGGAATAAACTGTGTCTAATTGAAAACTAGTTGAAAATAAAATGTATTCGACAAAAATATTTTACATTGCTTGTATATCATTTACATGTCATTTAATTATCTAGGAATTGACTAATTTTATTTTGTTTTACTTTATAAAAGACATAGGAAACATAATTGACAAAAGTTAGAATTAAGTACTTATCTCTGATGAAAATAAAAGAAGTAGGTTAAATAGTCATCTAAAAATAAATTTGTAACTTATAAATAATAATACTTGTCTCATATTTTGTGATGCAAACCTACGTATGAAAATGAGAATCCAATAGTAAAAAAAACATGTTTTACTCCAGGAAAAAGTGACAACTGCCAATCAGAAGCAGGAACCAGCAATTACTTATCCTCACACTTCCCAAAGCGACCATCGAGTAAACGTTCTCGTCGTCAACAGCAGCAGCAGCAGCAGCAACATCAACATCAACAGCAGCAACAACAACAGCCACAACCGCAACCCCAACCATCGCCACATCATCTCGAGCCTGAGATAACAGATCTTCCTTCGAGTTGTTCGTCTAACGGTGATGAAGCACCGGGTGCTTCGTATTCTAGACGTACGGCCGATGTCGAGTACGATTTAATTCGTCAACGTCGATACGGTTACGAGTCACAAAGCGCCTCTGTGGTCTCGGTGTACTCTGAGAAGCAGCAAGAAGGTGCTACCGTTGAAAGTAGAGAAGAGTCGGACGATGGAGCGTATGGAGCCGACGACGATGCGGATGAAACTCCTGACAAGGAGAGAGAGTTCGAAGATTATAGAGCAAATTATGACGAGGATGTAAGGCCGGTGAATGTTTAATATGGAGCTGATAACCGCGCAGTTGTGTGATTGGGGTAGAGCTGGGGAATCTGAGTTGTAATCTTAGATTTTTTTAATCCTGTCGAAAAACGTGTATATGTATGTATCTATATATACATATCTGTCCAGTGTACTCTGTGATGTTCTGCATGGAATTTGGATTGATCTTTCAATTAACGATATCTCTCAAATTATCTTTACGAAGTGCATACTTATATGTAAAAGAATCATCTACATGTCCAACAGTCTGTGTTCATTCGTAAGAAAATTCCATTTTATGAAAGGTGCCACTTTGTTGTACTCTTCGAATATTCGGTGTTACGTCATCTAATTTTTATGTAGAATCTCACGTACAAGATTACATTGACATTTTTGACAGGCAATACTGTATTTTGTGCAAAGATTTGTAGAATACTTTTATCTTTCGATTCTCTTTAATTTTAATACAACATTAAAATGCATTTTCAAAAATAAATGAATATTAAATAACTGAATAAAAATACCTTCTTGGAGTATTTCGAAGTAATTGGTGCAATTAATTGAACGATTCGTTCTACAAATCTGAGCCTAAGTACAAATACCATATGTATATAGCTTCACGACAACATTATTCACCATTCAGCTCTATCCATAATTAGATATTGATTTTTTAATCCGCTGCCATTATAAACAAATGTATTCGAAAAAGTACAAGGTATAAAGTGAATTCCTCTTCGCGATATATTTGTACGTAAACGAATAATTATACTCCTAGTACGATTTTTTACACTGAACTGAAAGCGACCGTAAAAATTAAAATATTTTTGCGACTCGATATATAAAATTTGTTTGTTCATTTTAACATCTAAGATTTTATAAAAATATTTAAGGTTGTTTGTATACTTTGCGTGAAAGGTCGTCTGGTTGATTCAACATTGAATCAGATCATTTTTCATTGATTAAGATTTTATAAAGAAAACAATCATGATATTTAAACCTTGTACGTTTTTGGTTCCTAAAGCATTTTCTATAACTTATATTTACATTTAACAATGTTATTCGTCAAGAATATAACTTAGATTGGTATTCCGAAGATGCATGTAAATTAGGCTTAATACTCGAGGCATATTAATGAGAACAGTACTACGTTATGGAATTTAAGAGTGAAATGTGAATTTTGCATACGGGCAGTGTTACGTTTGATCGAAAAGTGCAAAGTAAATAAAAAAGCACCTTTACATGTTTGCCTATAGTAAAGAGCGTATTTAGGTATTTTTTCAAGCGATAATATTGTAGTGTATCACTATATACAATAATTATAGGAGTGGGTATTTTTAATTACTTTGAAATATATAATTATTAATTTTTGTTTGAACGTTATAGTGACTTAAAAAAAATATTTTGTTTTGGCACATTAATAAAAATAAAAACATATCTTTAGAATTGTAATAAAGCACGTTAGAATGTATAAACATTTCAATTTATACTTAATGCAACTTCCGAATAGTTTTGATCATTTTCGAGTAATTATAAATGCCAACCACCACCAGTATAGACACACACATAGAAAAATATATTTCTAAAAGCTCTTTCGTGAACTTGACTTGCATGATCGAGCGATCGATTCTAAATATAGAAAGAACAAAAAAGAAATCTATGAAATCGTACGTAAGTATAAACATTTTAAAATTAAGGCACTCTCGCGTAGCCTTCTTAACGTATTTTGCATTGCTTTGGGAGTAGGTCAATCATCGTTACGTAGCCACTCGTTGAAAATCTTCACTGGACCAAGGACAATACGATATTATGAAAGAATAAAAAAAAGAATTATCGAGTAAATGTTTGATATTGTTATCACTTTATATGTAGATTCCTAAAAATAAAAAGAAAGAACTATACGTTATACTAATAATTTCCGTTTATATTCGTCATGTATTAACGTGAAAAAAAGAAAAAAAAGGATAATATGTACGAGAAGTTTACGTATAACTCTTGTGTAAATTTTATTATTGTGTGCGTGAGGATACGAATGTCTTTTTGTACGGCGATGCGACAACTATCAGAACTATTTAAGTTTTACGCATTAACTGCATAATAATACTTATAAAAAAAGTACCTGCTCTACAGTAGTCAGTTAGTATTTTAAAATACGCCATGGCTTTTGACTATCTAGAACTTTCTTTAAAATATATTATTATTACTATATTATTTTTATTTTTATTATTAATATTATTATTATTATTATTAGAAAATTACACGCTAAACATTAATTTTAAACGAATGGATCAGACGTTTTGTTTTAAAAAATCTCTGATTGATGAACCGTACCGGTGCGTTTTTCTATAATTATATATGTATAGGTTTCGTTGTCGAGATCTTGCCAAAACTGCATTTTAAACGAACAAAAAAAGTAAGGTTTTGTATGCATATTTATAAACTTAGCGTTAAGAGACCTTTCGGAACATTATAATTTAACAAAATAATGTACAAATATTGCGAATTTTTGTCCTGACTTTTGGCATAATCGAAATTCCATAAGATATCACGATAAAAGAAATTATGTCATTTAGTTGCTATTTCGATTTATTGTATTACACAATGATTGTATTAGATAACACCATTTAAGCATATAAGATGATACGCTTTTTCTTAAAACTTACTGTTGCTGAAATGTTTGTTAAATTGCCGATAATAAATTTCTTTATCCTGTACTCGTAATACAATAAAGTTGTTTTTATACAGATATTCCTCGTGTTATTAATATCAATTATGTAATTCCTTACAAATTATTATACCAAAATATCAAAAATATTGATAATTTTAGTATATATCTATGTAACATGAATTTAAAGTTTCTTACAGGCATAAGTTAATCAATGTACAATGAAAATAAATAATGCGCAATTCAAAAAAGTAAAAGAAGTACAAAATTGTAAATTGTAAAACACACAAATAATGTGTTTTATCTACCTTAAAAATTATACAAACGTTAAAAAAATATTTTATTAAATGAACAAGTGGAAACCACTTATAATATTATTTATAATTACATTAGTATATATACTTTCACTATGTTTTTATGAGATTGCATTTTTTATAATAAGCAAAAACAAACTTATACACTTTTTAGTTAAATACTATTAAATTCAGATAAATATATTAAATTCAATTATTATGAAATATTCTGTTAATTTGCAAAGTACAGATAGTTTTATTGTCATATCATTGATAATATATTTATCTTTATTTCTTTCATACTTTTTTTAAGAGCATGTGACTAACATAAATTTGTTAATACTGAATTGTTTACTTTAATTTAACATAGATCTAAAAAGTCAAAGACATTCAAATACATATAAGAAATCATAAAACAAAGTTTATTTTAATCCTCATACACATAGGGCGGACCCAATTTACAGGGATTTATCCCTTCCAACACAAAAACCGTGTTAATAGATTAAATTAAATTTGGAAATATTATTACGATAAATTTTAGAATATATGGGATTAGAGGGAACGACATTTTAAAAAGAATAATCTTATTATATTAAAAAATTAAGGAGATGTCGGACTTCCTTGTACTTTTTATAAACAAAATATTAACTTTTTGTAAAAATCCCTTATGTCGAGTCCTTACGCTTACTTTAAAGAATATACACCATTTATTATACTTTTAAGTTGCTAATTAGCGTATTATGTTTGAGTTAAAAGTGTTAACCTATTTACTCAAAATTACTGATCAAAATTGTTTGTTCAAATATTATTATTACAAAAATGATATTATCTTAAAAAAAATCAATACGTAACGCTTTTTCCCTTATCCTATAAAGTATTCGTATGAATTTTTTTTCAGATTTCCAATTCAATATTTCAGCTTAATTTTTAGGTTGAAATGTGTAGATCCATATTAATTTGGGCCTGACATCTCGTTAACAACGCTAATTAATAATCATAAAGTATTAGTATAATTTAAAAAATTCACGTATATTGCTTAAAACAAACGCAAGAGCCAGATATAAAGAATTTTTTCCAAACAATACGTTTCGTTCTCTTACAGAAATAAAATATTTGTCCATTTTTACAATTCGACATCTTTCAAATACTATTAATAAAAATTAATTTGTGATACAAGCACTACTTGTAATGTATTTTCAACAAGTGCTTTCTTATAACAAAGACATCATATGACCTTCGTTGCTGATTAGTACCGATTTGGGAGCATAAAAAGAGCGACGTTGAAATAATAAAAAATAATTAATTCAGATAAACACGAAATAATATAAAGACTAAGCAGTAAATTAAAAGAATAATAGATTTTCAAGAAATGTAATAATGATTTTTGGTTTTAATTTTAATTCCAACTTTAGAAGAGGTTTTTTGTACAAAATTATAATAAACTGTAATTAGGAACCCATTTGTTATTTTTTCCGTATTATGTGTTATAAAAACTTTATAAAATAAAATAGTACTTTTATTATATAATCCTTAAAAATAAATGATTGATAACCTACAATTATTTAATAGTACGTAAATAAATAAAGAGAAATTAACAGGATATTGAACCCAAATTATAGGAAATATATATCTAAAATATTGAATTAAAAATATGAAAAAATTCATATGGATAGTTTAAAATATAAGAAAAAGCTTGATGTTTTTATATTTTTAAGAAAAAATCATTTTATTATAATTGAGTAAACAATTTTGGGTCGGCATAATTATTAGTGAAAAAGGCATGAACTTTCAACCCGAACATCATAATCAATTTATGGATTTAATATCTGGAAAAAAATTTGTGTATGTTACTTAAAACATGCCTAACGGCCTAAAGTTCAGGGTTTCTTAAAAATTTATTCATTCGCTATTTTCTGAGTCCAACGTCCCCTTAAATAAAGAATTTAATTGATATTTTCAAAGCAAAGCAATTTTAACATTCTAAAATGTGAATTCAACAACAAAGAGAAAAAAAATATTATAAAACATTTGGAAAATGAACAAAAAAGAACAGCTCATTTAAAGAGTAATTAGTTAATTAATATTATTTAATGTACATATACGCAAAACATACCTAACAATTTATTGGCAAATACAAAGGAAAACAATATAATTTAATAATTTAAGAAAAAAATTGTATGTGGGAATACGGAATTTAGAAGGCAAAATCAAACTTTATCGTAATAAATATAAAACGTTGTACTCGCGTCCTTGCGGAGAGCGGAGAAGGGCTTTAAACATCTTATACGTGGAGGTATACGTATAGCTATCTATACAAAGGACATTCCGTTATAAGCGTGCGCATTACACGGCAGCCGCATACCCGCACGCGCGCGTATATTCCTCGCGCCTCTCCAACGTACGTATATCCTTACGTGCATCGAAACTCGGCACATATGCGGCAGATGTCCCCGCTGGGGCGGGCATACAGTGTGCTGTGTACGAACGAAGAGGGGGACGCGTCTTCCAACGGTCGGTTGCCGCAGCTGCCGGACAGAAAATCGGCGCGTGCGAGGCCCCGTGCAACGCACCCGTTGGAAAAGTCAAAAGTCCCCGCGAACGCGCTTCTTTTTAAACATCCCACATGTTTATTTCCTCATATTTGGACTTTATTTTTCAGGATGTAGAAGCTTTTCGAGGTTTTAATGAACAGCGGGGGTTGCTTTTCACTTTTTGAGTGGACTCTCCAGTAATCTTAAAACCGTTGCGTTATCCAGATATTTGTTCTTATTTTTACTCTCTTCTGTGATCAATTTTTAACGACTGCGGTATTGATGCCAATAACGAAGTAATTGTGTTTAACAAACGTGAGAAAACGAATGTCAGTAAAATATACAATTTTGTCTAACATTATTTAAAATTATTTATTTGAATTCGATATATAAATACTACAATCGCATGCAGCAAATGAAAGCAATGAGAAACACGTGTTTCTCACATAACTCTCATGTTACTCAATAGTGCGTATTTGTGTCGAAGAAAATTTTGAATGGAATTATTGTTTCTATAGCTAAATCTGGTATTCGTTATACAAATGCTCAATATTAAAACTGAGTTTCGTATTAATTATTATTAGAAAATACTTGGACTTGTACACAAAACATTTAAATACAGAATAGGAGTAAATAAAATATTATCACTGTAGACAGGAAGCGACAAAAAATACGTCAATATCCGAGTGATAATATTTTATAGAAATTATCAATCTAGTAAACAAGCGGGTGGTCATCGGGTCCCCTGTGTTTGCTAAAATTCCAGAAGACCGCAGAATTTACTTCCTAGCAATAAAACTGTACAAACATAGCTCATCGGAGCTCGTATCGGGAAAAAGGAAGAGGGGTCCGAGGACTACCGAGACTTACAATCAGTCCCCTCTTGGTTCAAACGAGCCAAAGTCCGTTACCGTATATACACGCGTATATGTGTACTTTTATATATATAGGCGTAGTCCCTTAGTATACATATATAAAGGACCTCGTGCGTTACGACGCAACCCCCTGTTCTCGCCCCCTCGCCTTTTGCGTCTCGCTCTTTAACTCGCTCCGGTTCGTCTACCTCGGTTTGCTTCTGAACATATGTATAAATGCGTGCACGTTACTTGGTGCACCGAACTGGGAACGAGTTCGCCTACGATTTTCAATTTTCGTTTTTCTTGTTGCTACGCTTTTCTGGTTAATGTAATCTCAATTGATTAATATATAGGGAGTTTTTACCATTTTTACTGCAAAACCACTTTTTTATTTAGTATAAAATATACACATTCGTATAAAGATTTATTGAAACGACTGGTTTTACAATCTTTGGATATATAGAACAAAAAATAATAAACCTTACTTTTATATGTTTATAGATTAAGTATTTGAAATAGTAATCTGTTTAAATTGCGCATTTCTCCAAATACGAGTTTTCGTTTTAACGATTGGTAGAGTTTAAAGGGACGCGTTACACGTACTCCGCGCGTTTCCTCAATTCCTGAACCATTTTTATAAATATTGAAATATATTTCTTAATATAACAAATAAAGCGATTATTTCACTAACATAGTTTCTTAACATAGACTCGAAATTCGTGGATTAATAATTAGTTAATACATTTAGTATAATAAAATCTTGGGTGCGTACATGACATAAAATTAAACAATTGCATGTATTATTAAAATAAACTCGGTAGTCGCGAAATTCCAGAAGATAACGCGCCAATTCAAATTAACAAAAATAAAAGCCGGTAATCATTTGAACCAAATGATTCTTTTAAGTGCACTGGTACGTTCTCCTTCTCTCTCTGTCTCACTCTTATTCTCCGTCTCTCTCGGTTGCGTTCACTTTCTCCTTCCCTGCTTTTCATGGGCCGCATCCTGTGTAACAGAAAGACAGAGAGAGAGAGAGAGAGAGAGAGAGCGAGGCAGCCTGGCGGGCTTTTACTCGCTCCCCTCGTGCATCGAAGAAACGAAACACATCTGCCGGGACGCCACCGCTGGGCCTCAGTAACGAGAAAACCGCCGACCGTCGCGGCTCGTTCCCTCGTAGTGCTTCTGTTTCTCCTACATAGGTATCGGTGCAATTGCATTTTCACCTTACTCTTGCGGTGCAACTAAACAGTTTGTCATTAAAGATCGTTGACTATTTACCGATCGCGTGTTTAAACACCTCCGAGTACGACGATCGGTCATAATTCCCGATGCGCGAATCCAGTGCTAAGTGAAGATAATAATAATTATGTGCCGTAAGCACGAGGCGCCGATTGTGAAGGAGATCGGACTGCCGGTGGTGTCGAGCGTTAGTTACTCCCTCGAACACTCGTGGCAGGCGACCTACGTAACGAGCGTTATGATCATCCTCGTTAGGAAGTGATCGCGTGGAAAATGCGCGAGGGAACAACCCGCGAATAATTGTAACCAGAGATCGTTTTTTAACGCTACCCATACGACGACGTCCGCACGTACATCGAACAGACCAAAGGGACGAAATGGAAATGGCCAACAGGCAACAAGATCCTGCGCAGGTGCATTGCTACACCAATCCGTCGTTCTGCAGGCAGTCCGAATACATACCCGAAGACAGTCACAGCGATAGCAGCGACTTGCCCCCGCCCCCGCAGTTTCAGGTAAGCTAACTTCACAAGATCTATATGTATATACGTATACACGTTGCTTTACTTCGACTTGCTTCGAAAGGAGAGCCCTTAGTCTTCTTTTTACGGTATTAGGATTTCCTGTTGCGCGTTACACTCCACTGAATGTGACTGCCTTTTCAATATCAATGCAGCTGCATTCTTGGATCCGCACAAATAATACAAGACAATCCCACGAGTTTATACATTTATTTTGTAATAATGGACGGACGCCCATTTTTCAATATAAATATATGGACCAACAAATCGTCTTTCCTTTATTAATAGACCTGTAAATTTAGATTATTTTAAATCCAACAATCGTGTTTCCTCGTACTGATTTATAAAGTTGTTCAAAATTTGCCGTGTTATGACGTTTTGTGGAGAGCGTTGTACGTGACAGCGCTTTAAATTAGGGGATAATTGGAGAATGGCATGTGACACACATTAAAACATTTCTTTGGATCTCACCCGTAACCTTTAGGATTTTATATTTGAGAAACCATTCACGAAACCGCAAATTACTATTAAATTGTTTTATCTATTACTAGTTTCTTTTAGCGTTATTCAATATCATTTTTCTTATATTGAAAATATTTATTGTCTATTTCAATTTGAAATTATACTGTAAATTTGCTAAATTATTGAAGAAACATTCATTATTATATGTTTTATCATTATAATACCTTATTTTCTGAATTAACTTTCATTATGACGTTTTAGTCAAATAATTTTTTTATCCACTATCAGTTTTACTTATTAAGTATATACCATCGATCAACAGATAGAGAAATACGTTGGGGATTCACGGAAATTTTACCGCTAGAGGGTGTTGAAAAGTTTCAAAAAATTCGAATTTTCTGCTCTATCCTCTTTTTACTTTATTTTATTTTGTATTTTTTTTTGTATCTAATTAATTACACTTTGTAGATACATTTTTGCATCTTATAAATTTTTACATGTATATTTATACTATAACGAAATATTGAGGATATTTAAAATAACCGTATTGATAATTAACATCTTTTGTAAGAACAAACTAAAGTTTAAATACATCAATACTTAATTTCTTACTTCTATTTAAAAAAATTATAATGATCATATGACACAAATTTCGGTTCCCACATTAATTTGGGGCTGTTATATTAGTGCGTTCAACACTATCCACTTAAATTTCTAAGTGGTTGCCTTATCTGTAATAGATAAAGAAGTAAAATGTTCAATAACGCAATAAAAAGTTGATTATATACTGAAAAAGTAATTCATTTAAACCATTGCTATTTAAATTAATGGACCAAAATGATACAATTATTTATTTCTTAACAATTAATTTGCATTAATATAATTTTACACAGGTATACTGAATAGATGTAAATTTTATACTGTTAAGTGTCACGATCTTTTGAGTCAAATCAAATAAATTAGTAAACAGCAATAGATGGTGATAATCTGGTGCAGAATTATTTAGGTATATAATACTTAAAATTTGACAGGTTGACGATCTACCTCCACCTCCAGCAGTTCACCAGCCTCAACCACAATATGGTCAAACAAATCCAGCTTTTCATGGCAGTCCAGAAGTCGAGCTGACTAATCATCAACCGCACCATCGCAGCGTAGCGAACCTCAATCACACAACCGTCGATCGATATTGCTACATCGACGACAATGTTGATCAGACACCTCCATCAACTGTGTCGCACAAACGCTACGGAAGTTTACCTTTGGGTGGCCCGGATCGTCGACCATACGCATACAGGACCAACCGTTACGAATACATCCAGGACGATGCAACTGTACAGATTCAAGTGCAACAACAACAACAGCATCAAGTGGCCACCGTTACAGCCAATGCATCGAGATACGAATTCATCGATCAACAACAAATTCAGCAAAGAGCTGTTCCGCCTCAGCAACAGCAGCAGCATACACAGCAACAGCAACAGCAGCAGCAACAACCACAACCACAAGCACACCCAATACCAACCAGACAAAATTCGGTCAGAGCATCGACCAGATCTTACAGAAGTGCTGATACTCATTATACAAGTCTTGGACCAGATGGTGTTGAAGCTCACGATGCACAGTGGAATGAAGAAGATGGACAAGGATGGAATACTCCAAGGAGGCAAATGAATACACCCAGAGGTAGGTTTATTTTTCTCTAAAGCTAAGTTAAAATTGTAATTGTAGTCAAAATTTTTAAAAGTCAGATGTTGTTGTCTTTAAATTATAAATTGAAATTTAAATTATTTAACAACACATTGTATTAATTATTAAAATGTTTAAACAATAACAATAAAAAATAATAATTTGATGTAAATAATCGAATTTTCGTGATTCGACCGGGTGGATAGAGTTACGTACAATAATTATTAAACAATAAAAGTTAAATATTTGAAGGAAGTGGTTTGTAAAATTTGTGTTTCGAGTCTTTTATTAATGTAAATTCTATGTTTTAAACCGCTTTGGAGTGGCCCGACATTCATTTAATGTACAAAATAAAATAAAAAAGAGCCGAAAGGTAGTAGCACAAATAAATACATGTTACATCGCAACGTTCCTTCTTAGGTCGTTACACGAGCGTACCGATGCAGGACGAAGACGCACCACCAAGTCTACCGGAGCGTAACGCGCATGAAATGTCCTCGCAACGGGTGAACAACGCTACTCAAAAACTCCATGAAATTTTAACGACGCCGCGAAAGCCTCGTACCCGTCCACAACCTGATCCTCTTTCACCCATCAAAAGTCCGCAGCAGCAACCTGGTATGCACATGCCGCAACGCAGGGATTTTACACCAGGATGTTCACCTTCTTCGGCAGCTGGTAAGATTAAACTTTTCATTTTACATACATGCTATTCTATCAATGAGACATTTAAACATTATTTAAATTTCTGCACAATTGTTAGAATTACACATTACATTAATTTAATTAATGAAACAATACAATTAATTATTTACTTAAAGTACTGAACTTTGGTAATGTAATGTAAATCTATAATTTAACAAAAGTAGATAAACTATAATACTTAAATAAACATAGAGTATTTATAATATCCTCATTTAGTAAAGGCAGTGGTCAACGTGAAAGGTTTTATAATAAAAATATTAAAATAAAATTTTTGTATACACAATCAATAATTATTACTGAGATATAGTCAGAACGTTGTTACTGTTTTATTAAGTTCATTCATAAGTCTAAAGTAATAATTAAAATTTTATTTTTTCATGAAGTAACGTAAAGGAACATAATAATATTAATGTATTATTAAATAAATGATATATCTGATAACATTATTAGAAACGTAACGTCAACAGATTCGCGTTTCTTCAAAATTGTACTGTAGTATATATTAGTTCAGCCTTTCGTACATTCCTTTCTCGATATATATATATATATGTATACACTTGTAACTACTCGATATAATCAATTCAAACCTTAACTGAAATTGAGTTTATTTCGGACTCTGATGAGTTCAATGACATTGCTTTATAGATTCTATGTAATAGATATTTGTCGTTTAAAATGCGGCAATAAATTTTAATATTTTAATACATACGTATATACATTGCATTTAACAGTTTATATAACTTTTTTAAGTATCTAAAAATATTTGAAAAAGAATTTCATAAAACTATTAAATTTACATCTAGTAGTGTAGAAACAATTACCTGGATAAGATTTTGTAATCAATAATTTATTCGGAATGACAATAATAAAAAGTATGTAATAAAAAATATATTTTGATTTAATAATTTGTATGCATGAAATTGTCGCCTGTGAGAATCAGCAAGGAATCTATAGGTGCGCAAAAGCGCAGAGAGCAAAGAGCCCAACAACTGGGACTCGCATTCTCGGCTTGTAGTTACTCTCATCTCTTTTTCTCTCTCTCTCTCTCTCTCTCTTTCTCTCTCACACTCTCGTCCGTAGGTCATCGAGCGATGAACTCGCCGGCCCATCCGGCGCACCAGCAGCAAAGCACGCCGCAAAGTCGTGCCCTGTCGCCGCGCAACAAGGGCCCGATGACCTCGACCCCGAACAAGGAGCCGCCCTCGGCACGCCGGTGCCTACCTCTCAACGAGTCCGGGACGATGTTACGCCGACACATCGAGGACAACCAGGCAGCCGTGTATGGAACTCGGCCTCCGGGGCAACCGCATCGCTACGCGGATGAGGCGGTCTACACCGACCAGCAGAAGAAGCCGGCCTCGGGATTTTACCAGAGCGTCGAAAGTGCCTTCATCGCCCGCACCGCGGTAGTGAGTCGATTTTTACTCTTCTTTTCTTCTCGGATAAGGATCACGTACAGTAGAGAGGAAAACTTAACCGATTACTCGATTCTTGCTTGTTCTTTTATTCCGTTTATTAATCGGGAATGTGTCGGAGAGCTCTGCTCGCGACTTTATACTTTTCCTTTTCCACGCTTGTTCTTCAAATTTACAATCCAATAAAACGTAACTGTGCTGTAAGATTGGCTGAGGTTGCTGAAAACTTACATACCGGAACTATAAACTTAAGCCAATCGTATACTTGCTTTTTTTAAATTAATATAACCAGATTGGTTTTTATCATCTTGTACATCTTAAGTACGATATCCCTGGGAAACGGATTTTAACACAACTTTTCTCCACGTGTGAGTTTGTACATCTAAAAACTATCCTGCAAATAAATTAGAAAACATTATTTTCTTTTAGACCTATATTTCTTTTGAATATTTGAAATTGACAGGTACATCTTGAATACAAAATCAATTAACGAAATGCTTGTTATTCAATCTTCATTCGTGATAGTCAAAAATTCAATTATTTTATGAGCATTTATTTTTTTCCATTATACAACAATCCCTACTAGAAGTTTAACCATTGTTTATGGCTAAGGTGTTAATCAAACGGAAGCCTTTTTGGTCACTATTAATATTAATATTAAACCTTTATTAAAAATATTACATGTTTATGTGAAAAATATTTTATTTTTATTTTTTTTAATGGAATAATAATAGAAAGGTGTTTAAAGTATCAAAATTAATTAATAAATAGATAATAGTCAACTACTATTTGAATTAAAATTAAAACAAGTTTTTTACGATCATTTATTTGTAATATGTATACAAGAATAGCTTTTATAGCTTATAAGAATAGTTTATAAGAAACAACTGTATAAAATATGATGATAGTACAGATATTATAAAATTAAACAAATATCTTTCGCAAGTACATTATTGTCATAAATTGATACTAATAATATATGTTCCTATTTACAGGTACCTCCATTGTCACCCCCGATGAGCGATGCAAATACAACTTTGGTTAGCGGTACAGAAAAATCAGACAGAAAGAACGCACCTTTAATTCTTGTTTTAGTTGGAATTCTGACATGTGGTTTAGCTATTTATTTATCATGGACACAAGGACGAAGGTAACGATAAAATTCTGTACAAGTATCTCGATATTCATAAATAAAGATTAACATTTAAAACGTGTTTTTTGATATTTTATAATCTAACGCGGTTTACATGATTCACTATTCATAGGATTAATATCACATTAATCGTATCCATATTTATTTTTTAAAGGTATTCAGTTATTTAAGATGGATGACTGACTGAATATTTAAGTAAAAGATAATTTTTCTTAAGAGTGTAAAAGACGTTTAAATTCTACCGGGATAATTCTATTCATTATTATTGTTAGCCTTTTGCACTACTATGATCCTTTACATCAGTTTTCTGCAGCTTCCTTAAAATATTTACATTTGAATTTAAATAAACAATAAAGTGTCAAGAAAAATAAATACTACTTATTTTAAGTAAACGAATCGTACCATCATCTACAAATAAGTAATAATATACAGTACCGTCCATAAGTGTAAGATCATTTGTAAATTTTCCATTTAAATGTGTATATTGTATCTAATGTTTGACAATTCACAACTTTCGAAGAAAATATCGTAGAATAATTTAAAAAAAAAGCATAATACAGGATATTTCTTTATTTTTTAACTGATATTACTGAAAATTACTAGCATTAATTTTAAAAGTTAAAAAATCTTTCCATTTAAAATAATGTCAATTTTTTCTAAAATAGAATAATATTATTTAATCAGTTTCAGTTCTTTCGAAAATTAATTCAGGTAATTCTGAGTGATATCAGCTTAAAGATGAAGAAAATACCTGTATTTTGTTTTTTTAATTATTCTAGGATATCTTCTTCGAATGTAATGGATTGTTAAACATTAGATAAAATATACACATTTAAATAGAAAATTTCAATTGATTCTAAACTATGGACGGTACTGTATATAAGATAGAGAACAATCGAACTAATTAATCTCTTGATTCCAGGTACTACTTTGACAGCGCAATCGGTTGCGGAGCTTGTTGCGCTTTAGCAGGTGCCTGCCGCAGTATGCGCCGTACATGGACAGGTCTTGGATTAGCTGGTTTGTCAGCCCTCAGTTGCGCTGGCCTCTTCCTGCTGGCTGCCAAATCACCACGACCAGGAACACCGATGCACGACGTGACTGCCGGTGCCCTTTGCGGTGTCTCGATACTCGGAGCTGTCCTCGCCCTCTTAGCTCTCCTTGCGCCTAGGTGTACTTTTGGCAGACATCGACGAGTTCATTCTTGGATTCCTAGATTTTCACCTTGAGAGAGAGAGAGAGAGAGAGAGAGAGAGAGAGAGAGAGAGAGCTTGGCGGGCGATCGATTTTCTGTAATGTCAAATGACCAGAGTTATTGATAAATTCATCTAAAATTTTATTATTTTACATATTTGTAAACGTATTACTTAAATACAAAGGATTTATCACTTTTTACATATTCATCAAACTAGTGAAAAGTGGTAACAGTCTATGCACGTGTATTGCAGTAATATGATTATAACGTGTAATATCATTCAAGTCTTCTCACTGAATTGCAGTATCAATCAATCGAAACTATAAGTTTAAGAAAATTCTATGAAATACCGGCTCACTTTCAGAATATGCATATTATTTATTAGATCTATAAATTGGATTGTTTCGAATTTAATCAAATATAGATACTAAAGTATACAAAAAATTTTTACTGTAAAAAATTGAAAGAATGGAAAATAGCAAAAAATAGTTCAGGCATTAATGTTTCAAGTAAAATACAATTGAAAATACATTGAATTACCATGTGTCAGTCGTATTTTTATCTTTTCAGCTACATTTCTTTTTCTAATGTTAATAATTATATCTTCTTTAAATTGCATTTCATTATACAGAAGTAAGAAGTTCATTATATCAAAAATAGTAATAGATATAACTATAGCCTAACAACACCACAAAATACAAACATATAAAGAAATGTAACCGAAGACTTTAGTACGTTGAAATATGCAGATACATGGTAATTCAAACTTACAATAAAAAATTGAATAAAATGAAAAATTTCACCAAAGTTCTGGTCATTTGCGATGCAGTCACTGTTGTATGTAAATTGTAATTTGGTTGTTTTATAAAGTATTCTTTAAACGTTTCATACGGGTACATTGTAAAAGAAGCTAGTGCAGAATAAATTATTAAAACATTAAACGTGTTAAAAAGAGTAACAACTAATTCACATAACAAATTACAATTAAGGTAAAACTAAAATTTGTTAAAAATTGAACCTTGTATATTTTCTTCATATTGCGCGTAAACATTTTTTATACTGATACATACAGGGTGCTAATTTTTAATCAATAAATAAGATTGTCATAAAATTTAAATTAATCAAACATTGTATAAATGTAAAAATTTGTAAAACATGTTAAAATTATAATTAAGGTACTATTATGAACTTGCGAAAAATAGGTTTACATCGTCATCTAAATTTTAAGTTTCGTTTACGAATAATACATAATTATTACTATTATACATCAAATTAAAAGTGTATACCATTGTAGGAAGACCAACGGGTTAATATATTTTCACACAGTTCAACTTGAAATGTAATTTATTAAAAAAAAGACAAATGATCGCAAAGGAAACAATTCTGTTTGCAGCCCGACGGACAATGACTCGTTCTCCTCTCGTCGCGCCCCTATATTCGCTAGCTTCCCCTCGTGGGAGAGGGGCTGCCGGCGGCCCAGCTTAGCTGGACCGTTGAGCGGGTCTTACGGCCGCACGCTCGGCTCGCCGCCGACGACGCTTGGTGGGAGAGTTATCCCTCCGGCTACGTTAGTCCGAACGTCAACCGTGCAAATTTTCCGCGTATCGGCTTTTTTTTTTTTTTTTTCCTTTTAATGTCTACAGCTCGGCCAATCCTGGCATAAGGCCGTCCCGGCCGCTAAATTAAACAATTTTAAAACAAAATTCCGCTAAAAATACCTTATAAAAAAATAAAAAAAAACAAGATAAGAAAATTAAAATTACGATTCAACATATAAACGCATATGATCGGCAGAAACGACACCAGTGTACGGTATTTGGGTCATTTGAAACCCATCAACATCACTCACTAAATAACGATCATTTCCCAATAATTTTTTGATCACATATGGTCCTTTAAATTTCGGGATTAATTTCTTGTTAATTCCTGGAGTTGTATCGGTATTAGTAATGGCTACATAGTCACCTATGTCGTACTTATGCGCTTCTTTATGTCGTTTATCATACAATTGTTTGTTGCGCAGCTGATTTTCCGCTATACAATTAGTCGCTTGTTCGCGAATTTTTTTCAGATCTCGCTCAGATTCACATGCATTTTCTAATATAGGTCGTATACAATCAGTTATTTCGCCTACTTGGTTTACACCAAATAACAACTCGCTAGGGGTTTTACCTGTCGAACGATTTACAGTATTATTAATCGCGTATTCTACCCTATGTAAATTTGTATCCCATTTTTTGGGATTTTCCGTTACTTTCGCGATAGCCGGAGTAATGACACGGTTCATACGTTCGACTTGGCCATTACCCCTCGGTGTACCTACGGCTACTAAGACATGTTTTATTAATTCTTCATCCATAAATTCTTTAAATTCATGGGATGTAAATGCGGTACCACGATCGCTGATTAATCGTCTCGGTTTGCTATAATTTGAAAAGTACACTTTCAACTTCTTTATTGTTTCCGCAGATTTCGTCGACTTACATGCATACAACTTGATAAATTTACAAAATCCGTCAACTATTACAAGTACATATTTATTACCTAATGTAGATTTTTCAAAAGGACCGAGGTGGTCTACATGTATTGTTACAAATGGTACGTTGTCTTTCGGGATGTTATGTAGATAACCCTCAGGTTTACCGCTAGTCGGAGAAAATTCCATACATCTTAGACAATTCGATATATAATCTTTTACTTGTGTTCGCATTCGAGGAAACCAATATACTTTACTAAGGTTATTTACAACTTTATCAATCCCTAAATGCCCTAAATTATCATGACTATCTCGAATTACATTCGATACCATAGCACGTGGAACGTAAAACAGTAATTTTTTATAACGATCTTTTCGATATACAAGCCCATTGTACAACTCGTAATTTGGTAAGTCGCGGCTTTCAAGCTCCGCGCGAATTTTTTGAATTTCTTCGTCTTTATTTTGACTTAAAGATAACGATTGTTCAAAAGTATTGCCGGAAACAATAAGAACGGCGTGAGAACGACTCAACGCGTCCACGTGCGCCATTCGAGTACCTGACCTGTGTAGTATCTCGTAGTCATAGTTTGATAAAAACATTACCCACCGGGAAATTCGCGGATTAATGTCGTGTTTATTCAATGCTAAACGAAAACTATTACAGTCTGTAATTACTTTGAATTTTATTCCTGACAAATATACATTATAACGTTTAATTGCATTAACGACAGCGAGGCACTCAAGCTCAAAACTATGGTATTTCGTCTCGGCCGGGCTTGTGCGTTGACTGTAAAAAGCTATAGGACGAAATGTACCATCCTCTTGTTTCTGTAGCAATATCGCGCCGAAGCCAGTCGCGCTCGCGTCGCAATGTAATTCAGTCTCCGCCTTCGGATTGTAAATCGCTAAGAGAGGTCTACTTGCTAGTTGCTGTTTTAATTTTTCGAAGGCCTCGTATTGTTTTTCCCCAAAATTAAAAACTGCATTTTTCTTTACGAGATCATATAATGGCTTGGCAATAATCGAAAAATTCGGGATAAATCGTCTGAAGTAGCTAGCTAGCGAAACAAACCGTAACACGTCTTTTGCATTTCGAGGCACTGGGTAGTCTACTACCGCCTTAATATTTGCGTCGTTCGGTCGGACCCCATCAGCACTTACATGGTAACCTAGATAATCAGTTTCAGTCATTACAAACGAACACTTATCTAAGCGAAAATTGAGATGTGCGCGCCCCGAAATCTCAAACACTTCTCGCAAGATTTCTAAATGTTCCGCTATTCCTTCAGTTGCAATGAAGATATCGTCAAAAAAAATCAATATTCTCCCGTCACGAATTAAAGGTCCGAAAATTTTATGTATAAAACG
This sequence comes from Theocolax elegans, assembly GCA_026168455.1. Classification (NCBI taxonomy): domain Eukaryota; kingdom Metazoa; phylum Arthropoda; class Insecta; order Hymenoptera; family Cerocephalidae; genus Theocolax; species Theocolax elegans. Next base: position 63,057,728 of record CM047427.1, read on the forward strand.
AGCGAATTCCTTCGGAGCCGTTTTACTACCGAACGGACAGAATAAATACTCGTACTGACCAATCGGCGTAACGAACGCGGTATACGGCACCGACTCTTCAGCGAGTTTCACGTGGTGATATCCATCCTTAAGATCTAATGAACTAAAATATTTTTTGTTTCGTAACTGATCGATATTGTCATCGATGAGTGCCGACGGAAAATTGTCAGAGACGGTGATTTTATTAAGCGCACGGTAATCTATACATAACCTTAATTCGCCCGATTTCTTACGCGCTAACACAATCGGGCTCGCATATGGTGAATTACTGGGACGTATGATCCCTCTCTTTAATAAATCGTCAAGAATAGTGCGTAGCTTTTCTTTATCTGTGTAAGACAGTCGACGGGGTCGAAAAGCAATAGGTTGGTTACTCGTGAGCTTAATAACCATTTCGTGTTCCGGCACATATTTTTCTTTCTTTAAATTTTCTAAATATAAGCTATCGTACATGTTTATAATATCATTCGCGACGCTAGGATCTATATTCGGATTTATATTTAATTTTTCACTTTTTCTAGCAAATTCGTTCACTCCCTCGATTGACAAAATCTGATTTACCGCGGTTTTATAATCGTCATGTAGCGCGATATCTACTCGTTCTTTGATAGTCACGCGGTCATCTAAGATTATTTCTACTTTGGAACTTCGCGAAAAATCACGACCAAGCAAAGCCATATACATAATGGTATTATCGGTCACAACATAAAAAGTGATTCGAATTGGAATATTTTCGACTTTAACTTCGCGCTCAAAAATTCCTACTATTTCAAGTCGAGTTTTATTTACGCCAAAATATTCACAACAATTACTCGGAACCGGCTTACACAATTCCCGCGGGACGCAACATTGTTTCATTAAACTTATAGGCGACCCGGGATCTAAAATCGCGCTTACCGAACACGTGCATTTATTACCAACGGTATCGTCGATAACGTAGCTTACTTTGACCATGTAGGGGTCACTCGGTGCCGCTGGTGATACTCGTGTAGCCGTCGTTGCTTCCTTGTAATCGGTGTCCGTTGTAGTCGATGTCTGTACGATGTTCGTCGTCGCCGCGCTGCTTGGAACTGCTCGTTCGGCTGATTTCTTCGGGCAATCCTTTAACTTGTGGTCGGTCGCGTGACATCCGAAGCAGGCTCCGTCTTGGCGTTTTGGTTTCGGACACTTGCTCGAGAGATGCCCTGTCTCCAAACAATTGTAGCATTTCCTTCCAATAGTCACAGTGTTTTTTCGGGTGTGCTCCGAATAAGATTTCGAAGTACTGTTTTTCGAAGAGTTCTTTTCAACCTTAACTGAGTCTAGCGTTATTTTCTTAAAAGCTTCTAGTACTTCACTCATTTCGCGAAATCGCATCATTCGAGCTTGATTTCTTAACCGATCGTCGGGGATACCGTCAATTAAATAGTCAACTATCTCGTCTCGATCAATCGGCACACGGTTAGCTAAAATAATTTTATTGTGATAATAGTCCGCAAATGTCTCTTTTGTTTGCCACACACGCGCTTCAAAGTCTTTCCGTAAATTTATTTTTTTTGGCCGGTCGTCAAACATGGCGGCCATTTCGCTCAATAATACCGAAATTGGTTCCATTAAATACTCCGGTTTTGAATGGAACCAACTAAGGGCTTTTCCTTTTAATTTCGTGCTAATTAAAACTCGCGTTGTATTTTCATCCAAATTATAACTGTTTTTAAGTAATTCCAATTGCCTTTTCCAAATGTCGAAAGGACAATCACTACCGTTGAAATCACTTAACAGTTCACTAATCGCACGAATACTCATCGAAGTAGATGTACTAGAGATTTGACTTTCGTGATCTACACTACGCGCAACGTCTCGTTGTGTCCGCATGAGTTCCAATTCTCTCATTGCGACATCGCGTTCGCGTCGAAGCAATTCAAGTTCGCGCTGTAGATCGCGATCGCTGTCGTCGTTCCGACAGTAGCGAGGTTGTATCCTTGCGTTTTCTTCGTTTGCTTGAAGATCGCAAGCGTCGTCGATTGGGGCCGCACCTTGCGCCAATGGTACATGCCTTGTCTCGTCCAGCTCGAGCCAAATATTCGGATTGAACTCCGTAAGCCGGTTTATGAGATCTGCTTTTAGACCGTTAGTAGGCAGATTTCTCTCCGTTAAGAGTACTTTCAACTCAGCTACCGAATATTGATTTGGGGGACGCTCCGCCATTTTAGATTAAAATTTGCGATCGTTTGTGTACACGATTATCACACAGTGATTCAATTTCTGCACAGCTTCTCGCAGTTCACAAAGAATTACGCGATATCACACAGAAAGCTCACGAAGTTCACACAGAACTATTAGCTATTATTTCGGACTGCGCGTTTACTTTTCACACAGAAATTCGCGTGACTGTGTTAATTTGAATAAATGTCGTTTACCCCACACCTAGATTGTAGGAAGACCAACGGGTTAATATATTTTCACACAGTTCAACTTGAAATGTAATTTATTAAAAAAAAGACAAATGATCGCAAAGGAAACAATTCTGTTTGCAGCCCGACGGACAATGACTCGTTCTCCTCTCGTCGCGCCCCTATATTCGCTAGCTTCCCCTCGTGGGAGAGGGGCTGCCGGCGGCCCAGCTTAGCTGGACCGTTGAGCGGGTCTTACGGCCGCACGCTCGGCTCGCCGCCGACGACGCTTGGTGGGAGAGTTATCCCTCCGGCTACGTTAGTCCGAACGTCAACCGTGCAAATTTTCCGCGTATCGGCTTTTTTTTTTTTTTTTTTCCTTTTAATGTCTACACCATATTAGATAATTAATTTAGAAATGTCAACTGTTATCTTAACACAATGTGTGAAAGATGAAGCACAATTAATAATATAGCTGGCGAATTCCTTTGCAAATTTCACCTCTGAACAAATAATTTTTATTTAAGAATAAACAAGAGCGCTAAAAATCATGTCATTGCGGTTACACATTTTATGTTAGATGTTAGTCAACATTTTGCTTCTTTTACTAAGTCCAATATAATATAAAGTAACGCTTTTAGAATATTTTTTTCATCATTTCATATCAATAATATTTTCGTACAGTAATTTCTGTATTATTTAGAGTAAAAATATTTATATTTAATCATTTATGTAATACTGGATTCCTACATTTTTAACGCCATTAATTGTAGAATTCTTTTTATTTAGTTTTTAAAATAATTATTTTTACTCTAAGATTAAAAATAATATTAGTGTATAAGTATCATGTACAGTTTATATAAATGAAAGTTGATCAGAATATTTATATTTACAAAATTCGAATAAAATATAAATGATAATGAATAAATAAAATGGGATTATTTTATTGGTTACCTTTCTAAAGTATCTCCCAAAATTAAAATTTTTAAAAGTACTAATTTATACTAAAAAATTTGCGGGTAAAGTCTAATTGTCTTTCATGTCTTTGGTTTGATTGAATCAGTCGATGGTTTTTTAATAATGATTGTTGTAAATTTATCGATCTTCCCGAGTCAAATGAGAAAAGATAAGGTGAAAAAAACTTTAACACATTCATTCCTTTTTGTAACATTTCACTGCAGGTCAATGCCACCCTCTTCATACTGAATAAAAGATTTTATTTATAAATAAAACTGTCACTCGGATAAAATTAAGAAAGTTATAAGAAAAAGGAAATTATAATATACCTTCTAAAATAAACACTGTGATTTGTATACAAAAATTTCAAAAACGTTACAAAAAGGAAAGAGTGTGTTAAATTTTTTTTTCTCCTTACCTTTTCTCATTTACTCGAGAAGATCGATAAATTTGCAACTATCATTATCTAATTGTCTTTATTCCATATATTTGTAATTTTTATACATGTAACTTATGTATAAATTGTATATATTTCATCACAAATCATGTGTTGCTCTTTCTATTCCACGTTCACGAAACATCACTCAACTTCTGTTCCTTAATTACTATATTTTTAAAATATATTTGTTTAAAATTATATTAATTCATTTTAATATATTTCTTATACATACCTTCGTAAGTATAATAGATTTAATATATTTTGATTAAAAAATGTTTCAGGTGTGTTAAATTGAAATAGAATTAAATTATAATCTAATGTAGGCGATTAAAATTTGCTGCATTAATAAATTCTCCTGAAATTAAATATGAAATTATCTTCAAATCACTGTATATAGTAAATTTATGGTTATAATAAATACAAAAAAATTCTAAATTTATTATATGATCTAGATAACTACTTTTAGGGTATTAAACCATTCAATCACGGATACACTACGAATATAAACTGCTTTCACGTATAGCACAAGTGTGTTATACGTGAAATGTATTCATTTTTTGTTTATGTATTAAGGCGATAATAACTTCAATTTCAAAGCAATTACGCAAATAGTACTAAATTTACCTGTCAAATAAATTATCTGAATATTTTTACCATGGTAAAAAGGTAAAAAATCTGAATGACTGTAGAAGTGTATCTTCATCTAAAATGAATTTTCTTAGAGTTCGTTAAATAAATGTACCTTGAACTCTATTATGCTTATATATTACAAGTTTTTTTTAAGATTTTTGAATACTAAATTAATTTGCATGAGACACGCTCTTACATAAAATGCAATATTAAATGTAAATTTAATTGAAGTTAAAATGTGCAATATAGCATTTAGACTTGAAAGAAAATATAATTAATTCCATATTTATGTATTCATAAGCGAAAGTTCTATAACTTTATTGTACATTTAAAGGTCACGAATAATTTGGTAAATTTAATAACGCATTAAATACAAGCCAAATTGTACTCACCGAAAATTTATTCACAGGAACAAATGAAAATCCTATTATTTATTTTATGAACTAAACTTTGTTTCAAAGTGAATTGTTTATTAAACTATTGTGTGAGAACGTTGAATTTTAAAAAGTAATTGGCTGCTAATTGTGCTAATTGTATTTTCTACAAGTTTCAATTGTAATTTTTGTGTATTGTATAATGCCTTGCGCATATACTCAAGAATATACTGTAAATTTAACAACTATTACTTATTCATGTAAGAATTTTCGTGTGTAATAATGCAAATATTTAAAGTAATATTTAAGATAATATTTAAGACAACGTAAAAATATACACTTTAACGATGATTTAAAACGATTCAGTTTAAAATAACGATCTAGCCAAATGAAGCGTGGATGCAAAAATAATGAAAATAGTGCGAAAAAAAGAAAAGAACGTAAGTAAGCGAGAAAGTTGAACGGAGGTGGCGAAGGAGAAAGAGAGTGAGATCTGCAAAGAAAGAGATGTCGACCATGACTCTCCCTCTCTTGGCTGCAGATAACGTCGTCGGCGACGCTTCTAAATCGCAGTCTGACTGCGTGCCTTACGGACCAGTCGCCGGGTGAACGTGTGTGCGGATCGCGGTGCAGTCGAGCGACAACGATCGATTTAACTTGGGTAGTCGCGCGTCGAGGTCGATCGCCCCCATATTTCGATTTTTTCGTATATATATATCCATTATGTATATTGTTATTGATTTTGGTCTGTCCACCTTGTACGATGCTGCTTACCTCGCGCTTAACACCCAACGTATCAATCTAAGTAAATTATACGTTTCAAACACCAGTGTGCACTTTTTAAGTTTTTCTTACATGTGTCTGATTTATTATTTTTATCCAATCAAATTCATGATAGTCTTTGTAAAGAAAGCTGTATTGTACATTACTTCTCATTTAATTACTATCCGACATGTTTGATTTTATAGCTCACTATATATATACAATTTAAAGAAATATTAATATAATTTTCAATATTATTCATGAATTTTATCATTTTATAATTTAATAGATAATATTATATATATATATAATTTTAATAAGAAAATTGCCGAGATTAGTCAATTAAATCAAGATACATTAAAACATATGAGCTAATTACTATACATATCTTAATAACGGCTTTTTGTGCCTTATATATTTAAATGTTTTATACTAATTTTAAACTAAGAAAATTATTTTCAAGTATTAATCATTGCAACCATACACAATATTATAGCAACAGTGTAACTTTTCAAAATTAAAATTAAACAAATTATTGCACCAACTCTACATATGTCTATTTCAGCTACACATATTTCTAAAACATATTAAAAAATATTTTAATATGTAAGTTAGCATTTGCATATAATAAAGTAAAATACCATCAGTTATTGTTTTTTAAATAAAATTTCAAATAGCTTTGTATTAACATTTATTATTCATAATAAATACATTATGTGAATGAGTGAAGACACCTTGAATGGTGAAATAAAAATGCTTATCACGAAATTCACAACGATCCTGCTGCAGTCTACGAATCAACATATTGCCAGGTAGGTAATTATATACTGGTCCTTCATTGTACATATAAATACACGTAGTTGAATGAACTGCTGTGAAGTATACGATATACTCATATTGACTTTTAATATACTCGTTGAATATATTTTCATATGAATGCAGTACGTCATTAGTCTTTAGCGATATTTATAAATATTCTTTTCACTTTATTACAATGATATCACTAAAATTTATACATATACTCTCTTCTCCATATTTACTTTTTATATACTGAGTATTAAGAGTTTAAATACTTAATATAAAAATTTTTATTTTAAGATTATTATGTAAATTTTCTTATATTTCTTTGAAATCATATACATTTTGATATTTATGTAAATTTCTTAAAAGTTTAAGTTTTAGAATGCATAAAAGTCATGATTCTATACTGTAAATATAAAAATACGATAGGACTTTTCTGTAGTACCAAGAACTATTATTTTATATTGCTTTTGAATTTTTAATATTAAATGTACGTAAAAAATAAAATTATTAAAATAATAAAAGGTTTATTAAATAATTTAAAAAATGAATTACTTGCCGTTTGAAAAGCATACTTCCTTTTTACAATAATGAAACGTCAAGAAAGGAAAAGCCGAAAGTGAAAAAGAATGTTATGATTGGTAATAAATTGCAGAGACATGGTTGTGATCTCTAGCTCTTGCAATAAGTCAGACTGTAACAAAGAATTCCCGCAGCGTCTTAAATTTGGGGAAAAAAATGTTCATTTAAGGCAACACTTTGCGATCCATTAATCCCTGACAAAGGGACAAGAATTTCCACGCGAATTTTCCGTAAGGATACGCTTTTTCTTGTCTCTCCCCTCCTCTTCCCCTCCTCTTCCCCTCCTCTTCGGCTTCGCTTCCACGCCCCTCCCCCGCACCTCTCGACCCATCGCCTTTTTTAATCGTTCGGGGTGCCGACACCTCATTAAGTACACTTGGCGCGATAACGTCCGGGAAGAATGCGCTAAAATTGAACGGAGTTTAGCCAAGCGCGAGGAAACAAAGCGAGAAAGAGGAGACTCGGCCCTTTCCGCCGAATCGCGTATACACAAAAAGAACGTGGGTGGGGAAAAACGCGCGCGACCATTCAACCGCTTCTCCCATAGCAAGCGAGGAAGCGAAATATAATCCGCAACTGCGCGAGGCTGCCCTCGACTTGACGATGGCAAATCGCATTTGGCTCTTTCGCTTTTCATCGAGGCGCACAATGGCCCGGGCCTGAGCCCTGAGCTCCAAGCCTCGACTATCTCGCTTGTAGTCCTCCCTAATCGCATTTGTTTTATTGATTAGTCTGGGAATTGTTCTCAGTCGGTTGGAATGCAGATTGAACTTTAATTGAAGATTTATCTCTTTTGTCTCTTCAAGGTACTTTACGTTTCTTTGTTTTCATTTTTTTTCTCGCACTATTCATTTGAATACAGTTTTAATTATACGATTTATCATACACACAATTGCAATTCAAAATTAACTTTTTAAGAAAATTTTATTTTAAAATCTAAAGTTCAAACTTGACAATCTAGTAATTTATTACGTCTCTTACAGTTTCAATAATGCGATCGCATTCTATCTGTAAGATTAAATCATTTGATAGCTTCTCCAGCAACTGTCTATTTTCTTACTTACCAGTTCACTAATTGTTAGACAATGTTATAAAATAATATTAGAAAAAGAAACTTTTAGAGAACTTTCAAAATTGTGATCAAGCGAAAGTCTTAAGATTTCACGTGGCAGGTGCAGGTAGAATTACCTTGAGTTCGTCACAAATGCTTAAACATATGTGGTTTAAAAAGTTCAAATAAAATGTTATAAATTTGAAGATAATTTATTCTTTAATGCTTAAGATATTGCTGACATTCTGTTAAACAGTTTTTTTATATCGATTTATTGTATATGTAATATATAATACTACAACTATAGGCCATTTTTGTTCATTAGACATTTTTTAAAGTTTAACCAATCTAAGAAAATTAGAGAAGTACTAGCAAATAGCTTTTGAACTCTATTACTAGAGTCATATACTTCAATATTCATATCAATAAATTTAGAAAATTATATCATATATACATTTATTTCGTAAAATATGATTATTAAAATTATGTAAAATAACATTATTAAAAAGAACCTACATCAATCACAATTTTAATATATCTGTAATTATTTAAAGGTATTACCACGCGGAGAGAAAAGTTGAATAATAATGATTCAAATGTTCTGGGTAAAATGCCGACGTTTGCTTGTTTTGATAATTTTTGTGTATACTTATACGAAAATTGAGAATCTCTTTGAAATTTTTACCATACATGTACCAAATACTAATTTTTTCCAGACGGGAACGCTTCCAGCTGATGTGTTAATTTTTAGAACTTTTACCACACTGACACTACAATATTTACTCAAAATATTTAGACAATTTTTATAAAATAATTGTTCTCCGTGCATAAGTAATAAATAACAATGAAAATAATGTGAAACACTACGGTTATACTGTTGGTACAAATGTGTACATAAAAAATAGTCGGTAAAATCCAAACGTCATTAAATTTTCAGAACACCGCGATATATGTAGCAGCAGAAAGGCACATTTGTTACTTTCTTCGTAAGAACTCGAGCATGCTGTTTCATTTAAAATTTTTACATTCCAGTCCCCTACACATTTAACTTTGGTCACTGACATAAATATACCACAACCCTACGGCATATTTAAGTATTATTTATGTGTAAAGTTATTTTAACATCACCCGATAAAACAACTTATTTCTTTTCAATAATTAATACTATTATAAAGAAAAATCGAATGTATTAAATAATAATACGTTAATACTCGTCACTATTTCATTCGCTGGTTATATTTTTAATATTTTAGCCACAACAAGAAAAATGCATTAAAAGTGTTTTCATACCCTTGAGTTACTTTAAAGACCTGGTATGAAAAAAAGGTCAAGAAAATCGTCACTTACAACTCTATTATACAGAGAGATGTATAAAGTATAGAATTAGCTTGTTACTAAAAATATCTGTACATATTTATGCCTTGTTAACACACTAATTGAATGAATATGTGCTTGCTTTTTTTATATTGTAATACGTAAAATGGATTAACTAATCAACTAAATAATTTATCTATTTTACTGTAACATTTACATGAAATTTTTATAACTATTGTTCAGCATATAGTAAACTTAATGGAGCTTGTATTGTTTAATTTTACGGACAGTCTGAAGTTTTGATGCACCCAACACCATCTAAGTTCGAATAACCTCCTGGGCCGCATACACACTCTTCAGGCGATACTTGTTTCTATAAAGGTGAAGAAACATAATAATTAATTAGGTGCATTATTTTTGTTTACATGAAAAACAAAAAAGTAGTATTAATTAATGATGATCCATACCAGTCCAAAACAAACAATCTTTCCGCACTGTGCTGGGCAAAGTGGAACAAAAGATGTACTAGTATAATTTTCAGGACATTCCACGTGTTCTACAAAAATAATAAAATGTATTAAAATACTTTTTATTTATATTAATTAACTATAGTTAATCTATTATTAAACATATATATGTATTACAAATTGTTATAATTACTGACTTAACAGTTATTTTTACAAAAAGTCTACATAAATATGGGGAGATTTTAATATTAATATTCTAAATTATTCTTTAAACAAATCGTTTTGTACAATTTAACTTTTAATAATTATTTTCTAAACAATGTATTAAATAGACTGAAAAAAATTTTAGAAGAAAAAAATAATGTTTAAAAAAATAAATGCTATTTTCATAATTTCAGTACGGCAATTATGAAATAAATAATTATTAGAACGTTATTCATTGAAATATGTACTTACGCATGGTGACCATATCCACGCTGATCAACACAATTGAAAGCAATACAGTGAACTTCAACATTTTGTTAAGAACAACTTGAAAATAACTGAACAAATGTCAGGAAAAAACAAGCTTATATAGGAAACATTGCGGAAAAAGCAGGCTAAAGGCAATACGACATTTTTCTCTTATCAACTCGGTACAAAATTATCAGTATATAAGTATAAATGGACGTGCCAATTTGAAATTTAAATGAACGATTAATATAGAAAATGTATTTGTTTATATATTATACAGGGTGTCCGCGAGCTCCCTTCGCAGTGAGGACGGTGTGCACCAAAAATATTTGTATGTTACTACTTTAATTATAACTATAGTTGTTGCTTTAGCAGTAACAGAGAAACTCTTTAGTATGTTACTAATATAGTAAATACTATAGTTATAACTATTTTTAAAACTTAAATTTTAGAAAATATTTTAGTAATAACTATAGTAATTACTATTTCTATTATTTTAGTAACATTGATATTAGTATTAACTTTAGTAATTACTATAGTTAAAACTAAAAAAAAAAAACTATTTTTCTTTGCCCTGAAGCAGGCCGATTTTACGAGCATAGGGTAACCAACGCTAGATGCTAAATGTTAAGTAATTCTTGTAAGATATTCTAAATATTAGTATTAGATTAGTTTTAATTCATTCACCTATCCTAGTTATAACCTATAAAATAGATGTTCTTAACCTCAAACCATTAAACTATTAAAATAACGTCAACAATCTCAACATTTCAAAATTAATAAAACACCTTATTTTTAATATTTAACACACATACTTTTAACCCCAAATCATTAAAGCGATAAAAATACCCTCAACATTTGAAAATTAATAGAAACATGTTATAACGTTTAAAATATAAATACAAAACTGGTTAAAACCTATAAAATAAAAACTCTTAACCTCAAATCTTTAACAACATTGATATACCGTAAAAAATGTTAGAGAATTAACAGAAACATTTTAGGTGCAACCAATAAAATAGATGTTTCTAACCTCAAATCGTTAAAATTATTAAAACATCCTACAAAATATCGAAATTGGAAAATTAATAGAAATACTCTTATTATAACCTGTAAAATTACTTAAACGGACTGATTATAACCTATAAAATAAATATTTATAACCTCAAATCTATAAAATAATTGAAATAACGTAGAAAATATCGACATTAAAGAACTAACAGAATCATTATAGTTTAAACCAAAAAAAAAAAAAGAAATTTCTAACCTCAAATCGTTAAAATTACTAAAGTAACCACTAAAAATATCGAATTTGGAAAATTAGTAGAAACACTCTAATTATAACCTATAAAATAAAAATTTATAACCTCAAATCTATAAAATAATTGAAATAACGTAGAAAATATTGACATTAAAGAATTAACAGAATCATTTTAGTTTCAACAAAAAAAAAAGAAATTTCTAACCTCAAATCGTTAAAATTACTAAAACAAACCTCATAAAATATCGAATTTGGTAAATTCGTAGAAACACTCTTACTATAACCTGTAAAATTACTAAAAACGGTCTGAATATAACCTGTAAAATAAATCTTTATAACCTCAAATCTATAAAATAATTGAAATAACGAAGAAAATATCGACATTAAAGAATTCACAGAATCATTATAGTTTAAACCGAAAAAAAAAGAAATTTCTAACCTCAAATCGTTAAAATTACTAAAGCAACCACTAAAAATATCGAATTTGGAAAATTAGTAGAAACACTCTAATTATAACCTATAAAATTACTAAAAACGGTCTGATTATAACCTATTAATTAAATATTTATAACCTCAAATCTATAAAACAATTGAAATAACGTAGATAATATGAATATTAAAGAATTAACAGAATCATTTTAGTTACAACCAAAAAAAAAATAAGAAATTTCTAACCTCAAATCGTTAAAATTACTAAAGCAACCACAAAAAAAAAACGAATTTGGTAAATTCGTAGAAACACTCTTATTATAACCTATAAAATTACTAAAAAAGTTCTGATTATAACCTAAAATAAAAATTTATAACCTCAAATCTATAAAATAATTGAAATAACGTAGAAAATATCGACATTTAAGAATTAACAGAATCATTTTAGTTTTAACCAAAAAAAATAGAAATTTCAAACCTCAAATCGTTAAAATTACTAAAGCAACCACAAAAAATACTGAATTTGGTAAATTCGTAGAAACACTCTTACTATAACCTGTGAAGTTACTAAAAACGGTCTGGTTATAAACTATAAATTAGATATTCATAACCTCAAACCTATGAAATAATTGAAATAACGTAGATAATATCAATATTAGAGAATTAACAGAATCATTTTAGTTTCAACCAAAAAAAAAAAGAAATTACTGACCTTAAATTGTTTAAAATTACTAAAGCAACCACAAAAAATATCGATTTTGGTAAATTCGTAGAAACACTCTTACTATCACCTGTAAAATTACTAAAAACGGTCTGAATATAACCTATAAAATAAAAATTAATAACCTCAAATCTATGAAATAATTGAAATAACGTAGATAATATCAATATTAGAGAATTAACAGAATCATTTTAGTTTCAAAAAAAAAAAAAAAAGAAATATCTAACCTCAAATCGTTAAAATTACTAAAGCAACCACATAAAATATCGAATTTGGTAAATTCGCAGAAACACTCTTACTATAACCTGAAAATTACTAAAAACGGTCTGATTATAACCTGTAAATATATCTTTATAACCTCAAATCTATAAAATAATTGATATAACGTAGAAAATATTAACATTGGAGAATTAACAGAAACATTTTAGTTACAACCAAAAAAAATAAGAAATTTCTAACCTCAAATCGTTAAAATTACTAAAGCAACCACAAAAAATATCGAATTTGGTAAATTCGTAGAAACACTCTTACTATAACCTGTAAAGTTACTAAAAGCGGTCTGGTTATAATCTATAAATTAGATATTCATAACCTCAAACCTATGAAATAATTGAAATAACGTAGATAATATCAATATTAGAGAATTAAACAGAATCATTTTAGTTTTCAACCAAAAAAAAAAAGAAATTACTGACCTTAAATTGTTAAAATTACTAAAGCAACCACAAAAAATATCGATTTTGGTAAATTCGTAGAAACAATCTTACTATCACCTGTAAAATTACTAAAACGGTCTGAATATAACCTATAAAATAAAAATTAATAACCTCAAATCTATGAAATAATTGAAATAACGTAGATAATATCAATATTAGAGAATTAACAGAATCATTTTAGTTTCAAAAAAAAAAAAAAAAAGAAAAATCTAACCTCAAATCGTTAAAATTACTAAAGCTTCCACATAAAATATCGAATTTGGTAAATTCGCAGAAACACTCTTACTATAACCTGAAAATTACTAAAAACGGTCTGATTATAACCTGTAAAATAAATCTTTATAACCTCAAATCTATAAAATAATTGATATAACGTAGAAAATATTAACATTGGAGAATTAACAGAAACATTTTAGTTACAACCAAAAAAAATAAGAAATTTCTAACCTCAAATCGTTAAAATTACTAAAGCAACCACAAAAAATATCGAATTTGGTAAATTCGTAGAAACACTCTTACTATAACCTGTAAAGTTACTACAAACGATCTGGTTATAACCTATAAAATAAATCTTTATAACCTCAAATCTATAAAATAATTGAAATAACGTAAAAAATATCAACATTAGAGAATTAACAGAATCGTTTTAGTTTTAACCAATCAATAGATATTTCTAACTTCAAATCGTAAAAATTACAAAAACAACCACAAAAAATATCGAATTTGGTAAATTCGTAGAAACACTCTTACTATAACCTATAAAATTACTAAAACGTTCTGATTATAACCTATAAAATAAATATTCATAACCTCAAAACTATATAATAAATGAAATAACGTAAAAAATATCAACATTAGAGAATTAACAGAATCGTTTTTGTTTTAACCAATCAATAGATATTTCGAACTTCAAATCGTAAAAATTACAAAAACAACCACAAAAAATATCGAAATTGGAAAATATTATTTTATAGGTTATAGTCAAGCCGCTTTTAGTAATTTTACAGATTATATTAAGAGTATTTCTACTCATATACACATTTTGATATTTTTGGGGGTTGTTTCAGTAATTTTAACAATTTGACGTTAGAAATATCTTTTTTTTTTGGTAGAAACTAAAATAATTCGGCTAATTCTCTAATATTTATATTTTTTACGATATTTCAATTACTTTATAGATTTGAGATTATGAATATTTTTTTTAGGTTATAACCAGAACGTTTACAATAATTCAACAGGTTATAATAAGAGTGTTTCAAGTACTTTTCTCATTGTGATATTTTTTGAGGTTGTTTTAATAATTATAACAATTTGAGTTTTGAAATATCTATTTTATTGATTGTACCTAAGATGTTTCTGTAATTCTCTAATATTATTTACAGTATATCAATTATTTTATAGATTTGAGGTTCTGAATATTTATTTTATAGGTTATAATCAGAACTATTGTAATTTTATAGGATATACTAGGGTGTTTCAACAGAATTTCAAATTTTGAAATATTTAAGGTTATTTTAGTAATTTAAAAGAATTGAGGTTAGAAATATATATTTATTGGTTGAAACTAAAAAGGTTCTGTTAAATCTCTAATGTTGATATTTTTTACCTTATTTCAAATATTTATAGATTTTAGGTTATGAATATTTATTTTATAAGATATAAACAATCCGTTTTTAGTAATTTATTGGTTAAAATAAGAGTGTTTCTACTAATTTTCAAATTTCGGTATTTTTTAAGCTTGTTGTAGTAGTTTTAGCGATTTGAGGTTTCAACCATTGGTTGAAAATAAAATGATTCTATTAACTCTTTTATGTTGATATTTTGTACGTTATTTGAATTATTTTATAGATTTGAGGTTATAAATATGTATTTTATAGATTAATCACCCCGTTTTTAGTAATTTTATAGGTTATAATAAGAGAGTTTCTACTAATTTTCCAAATTCGATATTTTTAGTGGTTGCTTTAGTAATTTTAACGATTTGAGGTTAGAAATTTCTTTTTTTTTTGGTTTAAACTATAATGATTCTGTGAATTCTTTAATGTCGATATTTTCTTCGTTATTTCAATTATTTTATAGATTTGAGGTTATAAAGATTTATTTTACAGGTTATATTCAGACCGTTTTTAGTAATTTTACAGGTTATAGTAAGAGTGTTTCTACGAATTTACCAAATTCGATATTTTATGAGGTTTGTTTTAGTAATTTTAACGATTTGAGGTTAGAAATTTCTTTTTTTTTTTGTTGAAACTAAAATGATTCTGTTAATTCTTTAATGTCAATATTTTCTACGTTATTTCAATTATTTTATAGATTTGAGGTTATAAATTTTTATTTTATAGGTTATAATTAGAGTGTTTCTACTAATTTTCCAAATTCGATATTTTTAGTGGTTACTTTAGTAATTTTAACGATTTGAGGTTAGAAATTTCTTTTTTTTTTTTGGTTTAAACTATAATGATTCTGTTAGTTCTTTAATGTCGATATTTTCTACGTTATTTCAATTATTTTATAGATTTGAGGTTATAAATATTTATTTTATAGGTTATAATCAGTCCGTTTAAGTAATTTTACAGGTTATAATAAGAGTATTTCTATTAATTTTCCAATTTCGATATTTTGTAGGATGTTTTAATAATTTTAACGATTTGAGGTTAGAAACATCTATTTATTGGTTGCACCTAAAATGTTTCTGTTAATTCTCTAACATTTTTTACGGTATATCAATGTTGTTAAAGATTTGAGGTTAAGAGTTTTTATTTTATAGGTTTTAACCAGTTTTGTATTTATATTTTAAACGTTATAACATGTTTCTATTAATTTTCAAATGTTGAGGGTATTTTTATCGCTTTAATGATTTGGGGTTAAAAGTATGTGTGTTAAATATTAAAAATAAGGTGTTTTATTAATTTTAAAATGTTGAGATTATTGACGTTATTTTAATAGTTTAATGGTTTGAGGTTAAGAACATCTATTTTATAGGTTATAACTAGGATAGGTGAATTAATTAAAATTAATCTAATACTAATATTTAGAATATCTAACACGAATTACTTAATATTTAGCATCTAGCGTTGGTCACCCTATGCTCGTAAAATCGGCCTGCTTCAGGGCAAAGAAAAATAGTTTTTTTTTTAGTTTTAACTATAGTAATTACTAAAGTTAATACTAATATCAATGTTACTAAAATAATAGAAATAGTAATTACTATAGTTATTACTAAAATATTTTCTAAAATTTAAGTTTTAAAAATAGTTATAACTATAGTAGTTACTATATTAGTAACATACTAAAAGAGTTTCTCTGTTACTGCTAAAGCAACAACTATAGTTACAATTAAAGTAGTAACATACAAATATTTTTGGTGCACACCGTCCTCACTGCGAAGGGAGCTCGCGGACACCCTGTATATTATATTCGATACATAAAAATGCAATATTGTTTGCTTAAAAGCTACTAATTACTATTTAGTAATTGTATAACGGTAACAATGGTGTTTTAATTAACATTTAATATTACATGAAAAAATGTAAATGTTGAGCTGCTTTCCTCAAAATAATGCAAATACAACGAATGACTAAACTAAACTAATTTTAACGGTCTATAAAAAGATAAGATATTATAAAAATTCGCAGTTAGATTAAAAAGCATGTTTATATAAAATACAAATTTCAGAATCAGAGCTAAACCAAAAATTATTAGGAATTTTAACGAAATTTTGGCTTTAAAATTAGTTAATTTTACAGACTAAAATTTCTCATATATTATTTTTACATTATTATTTCTCTTTTCTCAATCCTATTTTTCTATTCTGAGTTTTATTTTCAAATTGGATTTGAATGTCTATCTGTAATAACTTTAAAACCGAGTTTTAAAAATGAGTTACGGCGACATTTTTCATATTTTTATGAAAAAAGCATGTTCTAAAGTTACGATATAATCCATGTTCCAAATGGTATGACATTGTTCTAGCAAGTATATACTTTTAATTTCAAGTATTATGCTGCAACTATACAGTATATTTGATATTGCAAAAACTTTTTCTCTGAATAAAGTACCGCAAAAAATAGTGACTAATTTACTTACGAAATGAATTCATGTTTACGTACAGAGTAAAGAGAGCTTATAATCTAAAGTATATTCGAATTCCAAACGGAAAAGATAAGTTGTGCATCTAATTTTTTTGTTGTTAAAATGATCACTCTCAAGAAAATGCCTAAACTAAAAAAATGCGATGAGAGGCCTGGCGCGTACGATGTATACTTGCATATAGTATGAGGTCAATGGGCGCGCTAAATCCTTGCGCAAGCCAATCGATCGGTTTGCAAAGTGATACCCGTTTTTCTGCAGCCACACGCGTGCCTACTTGCTCCCGTTCACACTTATATTTATAAGAATGAGCTAATGCTTCTGCATCTTGCACTCGCGGTATGAAATTTCAATCGATTTATTATTACAGTTGCAGTATATTCGTTCAAATATTAATTTATTGTTATTTTATATTTAAAGGATTATTAAACAATATGTTTTGACTGGACTTATTAAACGTAATAAATACATGCTATATTAAAACTACTAGAAAATCAATTTCTTTTCCTATTTCTGGGTAAAAGTGGTTTTTAAATTCCTACTTCTTATTCGATCTATATTATAGAAAAGATCCAATTTCAAGGTTTTTTTTCATATCTAGAAAGAAGGAAATATAAAAGCCATCTATTCGTACCCTCAAGATTCCATAATATTGGTTTCTTATCGATTTCTTTCGCTTACATTTTTTTATCTCTACAATAATTCGGTAATTTTTACTTGCTATAAAACGATGTAGTGTACGTACTATAATATATTATATATAAAAAAATTAATTACAAATATTAGTGTAATGGATTAAATAAATGAAAGTACATTAATTTTTTAATTAATTTGAAAATCATTTAAATCAAATTAAATGATTAGCTTGTAAAAGAATAAAATATTTATCCCCATCCTTTTATTATTACTGATTTGACTCTAATTTGCAAACATTTGAACTGGTTCCCTGCCTTCTATTTTTTACAACTTTATCATATTATTTTTTAATAATACACTGATAATGCCTTTGTTTATTATAATAAGTAACAAACTGCAATTTCTAAGTTGGGAATCCCAACAGTATTATATATATATATATATATATATATATATGTTAAATTTAAAGTTTTATCACTAGTTGTAAATGTGGTCAATGCTGGTTACCTCATTATTTTTCATTCGGATTATACAACATCAATTTAATATTTAACTATATTATAATTATAAATCATTGTTATGTATAGTAAACTAACTATAATTTGATGTAGTTACTAATTTACAATACAATTTTTTTTTCGTAATACTTTTATCAGTTGAAAGAATATATATTTAAAAAGTCA
The DNA here is from genome assembly GCA_026168455.1 of Theocolax elegans. Lineage (NCBI taxonomy): Eukaryota > Metazoa > Arthropoda > Insecta > Hymenoptera > Cerocephalidae > Theocolax > Theocolax elegans. The sequence continues at coordinate 63,076,504 of CM047427.1, forward strand.
AAGGAAATCTCATAAATAAGGTACATATAAATCTTGTAAGTTAAAAGAGGGATACATGTAAAATAGACTCAACATAGCGGATATTTTGCACCCAGGAAGGAAATGTAAATGTTGGGTCTGTAGAAATCGTCCGAACGATCCGAGTTCAACCAGATTTTATGAATCCATCTCATTCTCTAAGTCCTTCGTATCTCTGTTTTGAATAAAATCTTTTATTTTAAACATTACCTTTATAATTTATAACAATGAAATTTTTTTGTTAAAATTATAGCATTATTTATAGCTAAGACATAGTGAACTTTTTTATAGAAAAAAGAAATTGCATGTGTTTGTAAAATCAATATTTTAAAACGATCAGGGAGCTGAAATTTTTCATAACTTTCCATTCGGTACGTGATATAAATTCTTCATGAAACAGTTGGAAAAAAATAATTTACTCTTAGAAATTGGTAATTGATCTTCCAGTTTTCTTTCGAAATTATATTAAATTGTTACACTTTCAAAAATCATTTACTCATTTTCTACTCTCACGGGTCAGAAAATTATGTTTATATCTTAGGTGAGAATTCGTATTTTACACTCTCGATTTGTGGTAGTACTTTTTATGAATGGCATAAAATGTATTTACACGTTTCAAGTGAGATTTCGCGCCCTATATTTACGAAACAGCTCGAGGGCAATAAAATATACGCCCGATGGTGTAATGAATTTTTTCATCTTCAGGGGGGATAAATGTCAACGTTATATCTGTCATATTAAAAACATTGCAAAGAATTGTAATTATAAAATAAATGTTATTGCTAAAGTTTAGATTACAGTTTTCACTTTTAATAAATTAAAGATACTGACGATGTCGATTTTAGTGAACAAACCGAATAATATGCGTATTTATTTGGTAATATTACGTCACATCTCCTCCATCATCATTTGGCATCATTTTTTTCGTTTTTGTTTATATAATTTTTAAATTAAAATCTCCTTTTTCATTTAAAATTCTTTACGCTACCTTTTTAAATTAAACAACTTCGTACACCCAGAAGCGCAACAAGCAAATTAAAACCATTAAAAATTATACGATATTCACGAAGCGATCAATTTGTTAAGATTTATGAGCAACACCCGGAAAGATAGGGGCAAAGTTCGAATCCGTTCATAGATGCTTAAGAGGCATTCATTAATCCCCTAACACCTTTGCTAGATGCTTGCCTGCTTCACAAGGGGATGTCTTAGAGGCTTTCTCGGTCTCTGAAACTATATTTGCATACTGAAATATTACATCGTATATAATCGATCCTTTAAATTTTGATATTAAACTTACACGAATAGATTATATTACCGTATATTAAAGATATATATTATATGTATATTTCAAGGATTATTTATTTTATTTATTATTACAACTATCTGCAAACTGATATGTATAAAAATGATGAACGTTTGAAAAATGATTACGTCTATAGTATTTAGAGGCCGGAATATACAAATTTCATATTAATATTGGTCATCAGAGTGATGTAAAAATTTGAACAAGATAGAAAGGTAAAAAAGAAGATACACATTAAAAATGTATAATTTCACTGATAGCGCGGTTATAGCCTTGAAATCCGATAACTCACATAGATCAGAGTTAGCACCATAATATTAGAGAGAAGGATCCAATCGTCCTTTCGAGACTGTACGCGCAAAAGGAAGAATTACGACTGAGAAGCTCGTGCAAGTGTACATTGTACACGCGCCGCGACGACACGGTCGAGACAATTTATACGCCCGATAAATTCCATTTCGCTTTCATTAGTGGCCTTGTCCGGATTTTTGGCCGGTGAAGGAAGAAAAAAGTAGAAAGGGTGGCGAGGCTGCTGGAGGGTGGAGGGAGGGGTCAAGAGTAGGGGCAAGATTTACAGCGAGACGAGCTTTCACCGCGTCGACGTATCGATTGCGTATATGGTGCGTACCTATACACAAAGTATGTGCATGTGTCTATATGTGGGTACGTGTGGGTACGTGTGGGTACGTGTGTACATGTACACCGATATTCTGCTGTAATCAAGGGGGATTAAATCGCCGGGAACACGTGCTACAGATTTGTCGGTGGGCGACTTCCGTCCGTGGATTTAACGAACTTATGATGAATCGAGGATGGACGTGATTCGATAGGCCTTTTTTTCCTTCGTAATTGGATCGTTCGATAATTAAAGATGTATTTGCGCGCTTACAGGTTCCTCGGTGTTACGGGGAATAGAAAAAAATATATGAAAAAAATTGATACGGGAAAGTTTGTTTGATGTTTAAATGTACCTTGATGCTTTCATTTTTAGTGAGTGTGGTTATGTTGACTTTTTCCTTTTTTTACACTAATATTTTCCTTGAAAATATTATTTATAGAAGTATAGTATCGTAATTGTACTTATATAAATGTGGTTTTAGAGATTATTTATACATGAAATCAGGACTCAACTCCTATTACCGACGATGTATACGATACCTCACAATTAATTCAAATCCACCACAGCTTGGCTCCCAATATTAATTTAACGAGTATACACCCATGTAATTTAAGAGTATTCTATACGCTATAATTAAACGTCATAAATCTTAAATGCTGTTTCTATAAAGCTTCAAACACATTAAACGCAAAAGATGTCGAAAAAAATGCCAAAATTAACTTATACTGCATGAAAATGTGATTTCCGAAGTATACTAGGCGTCTTTAACGATCCCCGTCATTTAAACTGTTTAATAACTTAATAAATTTCAATATTTTTAATTACATTCTGTATATCATAAGAAATTACATATAACTGTGTACATCCTCTTACAAAGATTAATGTGCAATTTTGAATTCAAATATAAATCTTGATAAATGTTTATATATATGACCCACATATTCTGATCACAGTTTTAAAGATATTACCGCGGTTAAAGAAATTTTAGTAAATCGCTTGTATAGTATCAATTTTTAAAAAATGTTCAGCTCAAAGCTGTCACGAAAATATGAATTTTCTCACCCAGTGACATCCAAACAGAAGCGTAAGTCGTTGGTATAGCGCGCGAATTCAAATTTGAAATCTTTCGTAAACAAAAATATATCTTATCCCCTACTTTACATCCGCAAAAGAGATAAATAGATTCTCCTTAGGCATTCATTTCAAGAAGAATTCGTGATTTCTCACTGGGTAACCGTGGAGGTGGGAGGAGGGGGCGAAGAGGGTTGGGTGGGAGGGGGCGGAGGAGGGTGGCAAAATTACCGTAGAACGCCGAGGATACGTTTCTACTTGCGCATTTCATTTGAAAGCGCCGAGGCTTAGATCAGTAAAAAATACCGAAGGAATTGGCCCTCGTTTTTCCAGTGGAAGTTGGTTGGAAATTTCCATCCTCTCCCCTCTCAGTACCAGCGGTATCTTCGCTTCTTACCGCGTAAAGCTTCAAGTCCTACAGAGACGAAATATAACGAATAGCCGGTGCGTTTCCCGCGGAATTTCGTATTCGTGGTTCGTTCGCGCATATTTAAATCCGTAAATTGGCTGGTGCGAGCTGGCGCTAGTGGTGCTAGCTCTCCTCTCTTTGCTTCATCCTCTTTCTTCCTTGCTCTCTGTCTACGGATTTATTAAATTTTCATCGCGTAGATCCTCGGCGTGTCGGGGCACTTCGAGGGTGCAAGTCGCACGCCGAGATAATGGAAAGCCAGATGAGACGACCGGAGGATAGGAGAAAGAGAGAGAGAAAGAGAGAGAGAGAGTTTTGATGCGAGAATACTTTTGTTTGCCGGAATATTGCCAAGGATATTGAGTTCTTGAACTGCGCGTACATGCTAAAAAGATTGAGCTAAGAGAGGTGCGGTTTTCTTTACCTCGGTTTTTACTGTTTTTATACATTCTTGGCACAAAGCTTATATCTACCTCCATGCCAATGAATATTCAACTCACTTTAGTAAATATAGCCTTTTAGTATCACACTGAAGTTTTTTACTCGAAATTTTTACAACGTAATATAGCTTTATGCTATTGTATATAACGCAAACGTTTACAAAATAAGTTTTTATACATTTTAATCACTATTCCTGTGTTCTATAAAATATAATATTGCTCGAGTAGTAATTATGTGGAGCTTGATTTGCTGTTTGCTCGGTTTGTCGTTCAAACAAAATAATCGGTTTATCTCTCACTCCTATACTCAAAAAATTGAACTTTCTGAAATTGGTTAAAAACATGATTTCCTTACCACATAGTATTTTTTTAAAGATGCAGAGTGTGACCATTTACATTAAAATTAAATCGTGCAAATGACGGTATTTCCCAATCTTCTCGTAAAATCGCTTTAACTAATGCCACCTTTAAATATTAGAAAGACCATAAATAATACATTGACAGGTTTTCATAAGTGCAGTAATAATATACGTGTGAACCTTATGATTAGAAAATAATTTTCATACGTTGTTAATAGCACTAACGTAAAATTATATAAGTTTTAGATTATCGGGTTTCGAACACTTTGTATCGGTAGGTCAATGTATAGTGAAAGGAAGATAAGACTAGATGAATCACAAAATCATTATTAGCCTAGGACTTACCAATGGGTAGGAATTTGATATTCTTGTTTAATTAGAATGGAGATGTCCGTAACTGGAGACCCATCCCTATCAAGAGAGATCGAAAAATCAATATTGTATCAAAGGGTCGTGCATCATCGTTTAACAAACAATACTTATTCTATTTATTCAACTGATGTACACGACTTGATTATTATAGAATAAAGCATTTTTTGAAGTAACAGACTACATTTACGCTTTCTTAATATAGACCAAAAATAAATATAATTAAATAAACAAATTAATTTTCAAGATTTAATTAAAGTTGCAAACATAATATTCAGAATATATTCAATCATTAATTATAATAATTTTAATCAATATTTTTCTGCATCTCTTTTTGAATTCTCCATTCGTTCATATTTAATGGTACGTGTACGCAGCTTTCGACTGCAAGCGCCTTTGCACAAACGTCAATTAAATTTTCAGCTAGAAATAACAAAAATATATATAACTATATCATCATTATGTACGAATACAAGTATGCATAATTTTAAATAAAATTCTGAATAAAAAATGTTTAATAAATTATTCAATTAATTTTATAATTTTTTGTAAAACATACTCTTTTAAGATTATTAAAATAAACTATGTTTTTGTATTCAAGATAGTTCATAAACAATAATAAACATATTGATTAATATTTACCTTCATCTACACACAACTCAACCAATTCAGATACTATTTCTTTCTCCATATTTTTTCGAACTCGTTTTAACTTTTTCAGTTTCTCTTCATCAATCATTCCATCTACCATCTGTCATTATAATAAGTATTAATTTTAATATTTATAAAATACAGATTATTCTAAATGTTTAATTATGTTCATACTAACGGTTCCTTCTTTTGTCATCACACATGCCATAATACATCCTACTCTTGGGTCTTCACTTTTTTGCATTTCCTTGAATCTTTCTGTCAAATAAATGAATTATTGAATTATTTAGAAATATGATATATTTTAAATCAATAACTAGAATTATTTTATTATATACCTTTGCTTAATTCATATTCGCTTACACATTGATTCATGTAAACACGCATTCGTCGATTCCCACTGACCTCCATCTTATTACAAAATATTTTTTATATAAATATATTTCAGTGGCGATATTTCACTTTAAATTACATTGTATTAAACTAAATCAAATAACTTCTACCCGCAGTATTATTTAATTACATAAAAGTTATCTTACGACGATTATAGCAAATATGATTAGTTGATCACTTTCACCCAATTTTTATTTACTTACAGCTATGGTGATACAGAAGAAAATTAAAATTATATCCTTCATAGTGCAAATTTAGACAAATGTTCGATGCTACTGTAAATGCTAAAATAAATTATTAGAAAAATAGCAAGGACATTTATAGTGTCGTTTAAACAAGTGCATTTTTCATATAATGTTGAAAACATTGTAGCAGGAAATACTTACTATTAGAAAATTACATAATTACTAAATGACATGAACAATTATGCAAAAATGTGGATTCACGAGCTCATTGTTACCTTCGAACAATACGTAGATATGATTATTTTTGAGTAAAACGAGCTACATATAAAGATAGAAAACGCTATTCAGATTTTATTACTGCTTTAAATTGCATTTAAAATTTGACGCTTACGATGGATTTCCTCAACCAAAACGTTTTAAATTTTGGACCTCTACCGTTTGATAAGACTAACTATGGTATTGGATACACTAGAACATAAGTCCGCAAATAGAGAATGTCTCTGCAGCTTTTTTAATAATTTTTTGTATAATTTGGTTAGTTTATTTGGAAAAAAACTGCTTATGCACACACATTTAATTTCGAGAAGGAAAAGAGGAACAAATACCTAAATAAGTAACAATTTTTAACATGTAAGCACTATATTAAAAACTCATTAACGATCAAATTTAGGAAAGTACAATTATTGTCGTACTTTTATACTTTCAAAAATAGAATGCGTAAAATTATGTGTGTACTTAAAAACGTTATCTGTTTAAACAACTATTTATTTAAAATAATTCCAATGATTAGTTAAGAAAGACGTGGAACTAGGGATTACTTAATATATTTTGACAGATTGTTTATCACTTGTCTTTACGTCAATTTAAAAAATTCGAATAATAATTTATTATATAATTATCGCACACATCCTATCAATGAATGCTTAAGCAATTATAATGGTCTAAGGTTTTATCTTTTAAAGTAGATGATAAAATATAATACTGTTAAATTGCAATAATTAAAATTGAATATACAATAAAAAAATAAAGTTATAAGAATCTGAATAGGTACTAATTATAATAAAAGAACGCAGATTTTCATTGGTACAAGATATTTATTTTTTATTGTTCCTACACCCTTCTGTACAATTTTTAGTATAAATATTTATTTACTTTTACAGCTTTTCAATCGTCTAATTTAATACCCAATTTTTCTAGTTCATCCTTTATACACACTGCTACTAAATTCGATTTCTCACATACATCTTTTATACTTTTTGCTGAAAAGTAAATGAGTATGTATTATAATATTTATTAGTCTTGAATTCTACTTAATATGATATTAAAATTTATAACATTTCTTACCCAAGTTCATGCAAGTATTTGTAATTTCTTCAGCTTTTCGCTCGCCAAGTTCAGGAAAATCAGACAATGTCACTCCCGTCAATAACTCTTTGTTTATCTCTCCATTTTTTATCTATAAAAGTTTTTCACATATTTAGAACATATTACACATATTTTCTTTATTTTTAGACGTAGAAGGCAATATATGTAAGATCACATTTTACGCATTCCAAATTTTTCTAAACGCGATTATTTATATGAGCAAACAATGACCGTGTGTCTAAAGAATAACATCTTTTAGAAAAATCTCAATTGACAGATGGATTTGAGTAATTTACAATTTTGCAAGTTCTTTTCGTAAGTTATAATAATTAAAATATAGATACTACCCCGTTATTACAATAGTCTCAAACCATCATTTGTCTTAAAAAATTGCCGATTACTGATCTAAATGTCAAATTTTTTCCATGTGTATAAAGTTACTCACAAGAAAAGCGGTTGACCTACGAGAAACAAATTTGTTTGACATCGTGGAATACGATTATTTGGCTAAAAATAAAATACCTATACATCTCAGGCTGTTGTCCAATTAGCTCTAAAAATAAAGGTATTCTATTTTTTTGACAAATCTAGGGTAAAAAGAAATTTTAAAAAATTTGAGTTCTATTGAACCTTATGGTTAATTCAAAAAGCTTATCGTTTTAAAATGTACGTACAATTGAAAAATAGTTACAAATTTATGTTAACTGTCCATTGAGTTTTTATATTATTTCTTAACAGTTATTCAATAAGACACAATTTTTAAATTAACATTAAAGCTACTTATTTGAAATTCCTCTTCACTTTCGATTGGGAATTTGTGCAAGTTATTTCAATTTCCGAAAGTTTTTTTTCTACAAACTTTTCAAAAAAGCCGAATACCTTTATCCCTAGAGCTTATTAAATAAAAACCGAGGCACGGGACTTTTTATTTAAGCATAAAAATCATATTTCACAGTTTTAAAGAAATTCGGTTCGGAGATCAAGTAGTACTCTTCTTGTAAACTAGTAAAAATAGGATCGGCATTTTTGATCCGAATAAACGTTCGTAACATCCGACAAAAATCATTTGATTAACCAACTCAGTGTAAGTATTTACACAGTTCTTACTTTGAAACATGTGTTGATAATAAATTGATTATTATAAATGTTTTTCATTTTTCCAAAACACTAAAAACTTACAATATCACGCTTGTCTAATATGCAAGCCATGATGCAACGTAATTTTGGATCCTCACTTTCCTTTAGTTTTTCGAGATCATCTACAAATTATATCAAATCGTTGAATATTTAAGCATGTATGTACTATATTTAATAAGAAAATATAAACGATTTACCTTCTCTTATGTCGTTTTCAATCAAACATTCTTGAAGTGATTTCATGTCTTTTGAATTATCATAACCGTAACATACAACCTTGTTAAATAAAAAATATTAATAACATTTATGGTGTATTTTAATTTGTAGTATATCTGTGCACTGATTTTAATCAAGCTTTTAAATATTTATATTGTTTTAGTTAATAATATTTTATAGTATTTTAACGATTTACAAGTACAACGCTATATAGTTATGTATAAACTTTATAATGGTACTTACTACTATAGAGCTAACACAAGCAACTAAAAAAATGATCTTCATATTGTACACTGTAGTAGCACTGCAATGTAAGAGAACACTTTAAAAATCGGTTTACGAATAAAAATTCAGAGGCATAAAATGAGTATTTTATACTATTGTGAACTAATTACACGGAATCTAACACTCTAAGTATTATAAAAGGAATTGTACTGAGCTTTTATTTCCTCATTACGTAATAAATTACATATGACAAATATTCTAGATTATGTAAACATCCTCAATTATTTTATATAAAATGCTAACATTTATTATTGTTTCAGTATCATTCTTGCATGTGAGATCGCGTGCTGTAAACTAAAAAGATTTATTTTTTAAATTTCATGTAGATGGCATCAAGAAAATAAACTAATTAATTTTTATCTTCAAAAATGTTGTTTCTTTTATAATATTATTTCTTATTTTTATTTCAAGGACCCTAGACGATAAATATTAAAATATCGATTTATTAATAATTTGTTTTATTATTTTGTATTGAAAATTTCTATTAAGGTGGTAAACATATATTTGTACTACTTTTATATTTTCATTTTTAACTATTCATAAAATTTCGTATTATATTTTTAAATACTGTTTTCTTAATCTAAATTAAAAAAATCTAAATACTAATTTGTGTATTAAAATGATTACGTCCGTTTAATAATGACATCCGACCTAACTAACCACCATTTGTAACTAACCTTTGACAATGAAATTGCGATCGCTTTTGTATAAAAAAGAAAACAGGTTATATATAGTCACGGTATAGAGCTTCAATGTTAGTTTCGTTTACAAATGAATGTTATTATTTTAATAATTATTATGAATCTGATCATTATGTTTTCTGGGCTCAGTCGAAATAAAAGAACAAACTTGACAATATATCTTGAAATTTTTGTAACATATGCAAACCTAAATGAAGAAAAGAAAAACTTTAAAATTAACTTAACTTTATCAACTTTTACAAAGATTGACTTATGAGAAGCTACAATTCGATTAGGCGAAACAGCCGTCAATTTAAATCTAAAAATAGAAAAGTATGGAATTTATATAAAAATAAATTTACATAATATACTCTTTGTATTCTAGAAAACTGAACAATTATGCAAAAATAGTATAGAAATACAAGCGACAAGCAACTTTGTTACTTGTGTTTCTAGCACCGAAATTAAAAAGTTTTATAAAAGTAATAAATCAGATTAGATTAAATAAAGAAACATCAGTAACGAATGCCATAATTCTTGATATTTTCAACGCATTGACCAGTAATATTCAATTACGTAACTTTAAAAAAATGTAGTTTATAATATATAAGGTTATAAATACTATATTTATTATATATACAGTAATTTATTACAAAAACTTTAACTGAATTTGTAGCATTCTACAAACTGATAAGAAATGATTCCAAATCTTGTAAAAATAACTTTTGTGGAGAGTCACACTTTGTATTGAGCATCAACTCAAAATTTTCTATAACTTTATATTTTTAAAATAATCTATACAACTAGTCACAACAACCAAGTAACCATTGGCACCAATTCAATATTTTAAAACTAATTCTTCTACCTGTGCATATTATACACGAAACATTATTTCAAATCAATTAATTGTAACCATAATTATTGAGTTATATACTGTACCTTATAAGTTTATATAGAAAATTTAAACTTGATTTTTATCGGTCGATTTGTAGCTAAAATTAGTCAAAATTATCTTTTACAAATTAGTAATTGATTTAAAAATTACATTCCACAATTGACTTATCAAAATGTGACTATTACTCAATTAATTAATTAATTTTTTGAATAGTTGTAAACATTAGTACATAAAATTCATATGTGATTTTTGTTAAAATAAAACTTTATATTACCTAAATATTAATAAATACTCTTACAAATATACTTGTATTAAAGAGTTTACACTAAATTCAACTGTTTCATTAATCTGTTACATTCTAGTCTTTATAAATTTATCAACAAAATTTGTTAGGTTGATTATTATAAAACAGTGTTGTCATTTTTACTGTCAAAATATAGATATAGTAATATTATATTGCGATATTTAATAAATCAAGAATTACAAATCTAACCGATATTGGGATTCTTGTAAAATAAGCAGCCCAGCATGTCCCTCGCTACTAAACATTCATCACCTTGTGAATTAGCTGTAACAAAATAATATGTACATTTATATGGATAATAATAAACTGATATAAAAATGATTCAATTTGATAATCCGAAAATATTCATATATTGAAAATAAACCAATTTGAATAAGGAATAAGTTATTTCCATTTCAAAGTGAATTAACAACAATTACTACATGGAGAAAAATGCAGCCAAATTTATTTTCCTTCCCTAGTAGCAAAACGTGCTATTGATATTGCAACTAATATTAAAATTTTTTAGTCAAAATATTGACTAATGTCCTCAAAATTGTTACTCTACCTTTAATTCGGATACAAAATATGAAAATACAAAGCAGTTTTACTTTACTTTGAAAATTTAAAGAATATTAAATATTCCTAGTAAAGACATATTAAATTTAATATAAGTAATAAATATATAATAGAATGCTTTTTTAGTTATTTTTCAAAATAAATTCAAAATTTATCAATTTTTTATTTATTTTATCTTAGATAGTAAACACAGATTTAGTTTCAATCTAGTTTTGATTTATAAAGATGATATTAAAAATGATTATATGAAAAACAATAAAATCGCGTGTAACTTTGTAATTACTGCAAATATGACAAAAATTGGTTATAAAATACTCTAAATTGTCAACCGAAATTATAGGAATTTTTCAGTTTACTGCTCGTGAGAGACAGGAAACATAATTTGAATGTTTTAAAGTTATAACAGTTCCATTAAATTAATTATATATATCCTTAAATTGAAAGGTAATCGCAGTATTTAAAATTATAAAAATTACGATCATCAATTAATATTGCTTTATTTAAAACAATTAAAATAATAAGATTTAAAATAATTATAAAACACGATACTTACGAAAAAATTCAGAATTATAAGTTTTAATCAATAACATCATTATAGATAATAAAATATAATGATATTAATAATAATTGTTATTTATCTAGTTTTATATAAGAATCACTTTTTATTATTATTACACAATGTAAATTATTTAATTGATTTACATAGCAACTTTTCGATACAAATTCTCCATATTTCGAGGCATAACTACTCGTCATTCTAAACTAAAATATAAAACTACTCATGCAGTATCTTTGATACGTTACGCTTTCCTCCATTATTACCTCTGTTCATATATTCTTTTGAAAATAAGTATTAGTATTATTCAATATTCTTCAAGCATAAATAAATAAGTTAATTAATTAACCTTTAGACTGCCGGAAAATCAATATTTTGACGCACCCCCTGATCGACACTTTGTGCATGATCAATCGTTGATATAAGATACCTTATATACCAGTTTTCTGAGGGCGATATGCTCTTTCAAATCCCGGCAGTCTAAGGGTTAAAACACCAGAAATAAATTAACACATATAAACGCAGTCAGTATGAAAAAGATTCTATTATTACAGACATTTAAAATGTGACTGAGGAGGATGAAGAATTTCCATCGAAACGTTGTAATGTTAATTAAATTAAATCGTTATGCGTTTATCAATATCGAATAAATACCCATTTAATATATAACTACGTGCAAAACGTAAATACTAGTAATATTAAAGATAATATAATTTAAGTTCTTTAGTTACCTGCGGCAGCACACCTGGAAAACTTTTCTTCATTGCGTTCACTGTTTAAAACACGAAATTGTTTAAGAATTTTCAACATTTGTTCAGTATCGATCTTTCCATCTTTCATCTGAAAACCGTACAAAAATATAATAATTTACTTGTGAAATATATTATAATTGTTTAGGAATCAATTTAATCAACTTACAGATCCACGTTTTTTCATCAGACATGCAGCAAAGCAATTTGCTTCTGGAGATTCCGTTTTTCTTAAATTAATAATTTGTTCTGGGGATAATAAAATATATATTACATTGAAAGATGAAATTTTGTTATTTTATGTAAGTTTACTGTTTAAATAAAGTAAAAGTAATAAATATAGAGTATTTACGACCATAAAATAGGTAAGCAAAAATTATTTTTTTCTTACCTATACTTATTTTCAATTCTGCGCTGCATTCTTCTATTTGTTGCTTTATTTCGGCAATTGACGTGGAATGAGTACTCGCCTCGCATATAAAAATTATTTTATAAAATTTACTTCGAGTTATAATTAATTAAACGTATAGTATTTATAAAATACTTACTAGAATACTGAATAAAATGATAACATTTGTAGTCACCTTCATTATATAATAGTATAAAAGTTATTGAACCTTCTAGCTTGAAACATTGAGATAGTTTAAGAACGCAAACTGTTGTTCACAAATTTATATACTCTGAGCGTTCATGTAGTACGTAAATTTCAATTATATTTGACCAAGAACAGATGCTTAAAATGTGATGTACGTTGTTGTGAATAATTTACACTCAACTACGTAAGGTTAAAATTTGTAAAAAAAAGAAAGCATAAAAATAATTATAATTATTTCCTTTTTAAACTTATGGGAATAACGAAAATAACAATTATAACGATTATTATACACACCTAAAAATTAACTTTTATTACACTTAAAGCTTTGAAAATTGCATAATAATCATAATTATGTTAATATAAGAAGGCAATTAGTTGCGTAAATTGTCTATTATTTGTACAGTGGAATATTTTTGACCCCAATACGGTTTTATTTGTTAGTTTTCTTTTTCTGCGCTTCTCTCGTGTCTATAACTCCATATGGTAAATTCTCTAACTAATTGTTTAAACAAAAACAATACAGTTATTCACATCTTTTGATTCAAGTTTAAAAACTTATTAAGCTCTTCAGTAAACAAGTTTAGAAATATAGTTAAGTATTTTAAGTTATAAAAATTATGGAAGTAAATATTCGTTCAAATATATAAACAACAACTCATTTAATGAGGTGTCTTACCCGGTGGGCTACCGACCAAGCAAAAAAAGGTAATTATTACATTTATTTTAAAAAATGTTCAATTTTATGCAAAACCCAAATACAGAAGCACTAGATAATTGAATTATAAATCACTCTACAAAGTACCAGGTCCGATACAAAAAGGACACATCTTTTAGGGTGTCTTTATTGTATTGATCTGAAACTTTGTGAAATGACTATTATTTAATTATCTACTGATTCTGTATTTGGGTTTTGCATTGAATTCCATATTTTTAAAAATAAAAGTAATATAATTATCTTTTTTGCTCGGTCGTTAATCCACCGCGGGTATGCCACCCCCTTAAAGGAATCATAGCTCGATTAAAATAAAAAAAGACTATCCAATATTAACAATTAATAATTCTTTTTGATAACAATTGAAAACATTTTTTAATTTTTTAAACAAATTATTTTATTATAGTTACTTTTATTTAAAATTGTTTGGCCAATTGATTTGTAACATAGCTATTTTAATTAATTATGAGACTCCATATTCTGATTTTTTTTCCATAATGGACTTACCGCAGGATATCTCAGGAACCACATCGAATAGACTAAAATTTTAAAGTAACTTTTAAATATGATTTTAATCTATTTAAATAAATCAGACAATGTTAACATTGCAATAAAAAAATTAGTATTACTAAATTAATTTAAAAAATTGAAAAATTATATAAAAAACAGCTAAATAATTTTTTTATATAAACATTTAGACTTTGTTAAAATTCTGTTGAATAAAAGTGGATTTAAATCATGTTTTGTTATTCCTGTTAAAATTTCATAATTAATTAAAGTCTCATAATTAATTAAAATAGTTATGTTACGAATAACTTAGTTAAAAAAATTTAAAATAAAAATTAATAGTAATACAATTTGTTTAAAAAGTTAAGATATGTTTATAATCATTATCAAAAAAATTATTAATTCTTAAAATAGAATAGTTCTTTTTCAATTTTAACCCAGATATGTCCTCTTAATGATTCGGTTTATATACTACAAATGCAAAAGACAGCATTCGAAAACTTCTGAGTCGAGTACTATTCATTTGAACAAAACACAGAAACTTTTTCACCTATCGAGTATACATATACTTTCGAGTATTTATCTAAGTCGATTACGTTAATGTAGATATTTTTACCGCTAGGTGTCGCTAGCACACTGTCTATTCGTTATTACATTGTTATGTATTATATCAAGGATGTGAGGTCATCTATAAATATTTAAATACAAGTAATGCCGACCGAGCTCTGCACCCCTGTAGGGACTAGCAGCGAAGTTCCCCCTCCCCCAGTGGTGGGGGTAAGCGCAAACCGTAGATAAAACTCGTTGCCCGAAGCCCGAGAGGCACTCGTCTGACTGAACGCAAGAGAGATGCGCGAGAGCTGCTCAGTCTCATTATAAGTGTGGTTATAATAAATACTGAATATTAACTGGTGTTTGATTTCACAACCCTCAACTGGATCCTATCAAGAACGTTGGCCAAAAATACTATAATTTCCCTCCTCGAGGCCAACATTGGTGACCCCGACTCTGGAAGCAGCTGCACCTTGAAGAAGACGAGATCATTTCAATTATTCAACCGGAGGATCTGCTTTATCAGGACAGAGGGTTTCAACCACCTAATATTTTCAAAATCGGTAAAGGGACATCGTGTCGTCGCTGGGAGTTCGTCACCCTGAGACCTGGACAGCCGACCCTCGAGAGTTCGAAGTCCCGGATTTTCATCGTCACCAGCGCCTATTCACCCGAAAAGCATCATAGCACCCGAGACTTTCGGGTCAAGCTAAAGGTATCAGTGCGTGCGCGAGTTTCGTTCCAGACAGCCATTTTGAATTCCACGCTTAACGGTCGCGAGTTCTTAGAAAAACTGAAAAATAAAAATAAAAAAATTCCATGTAAATATACTTATGTACAGTTAGTTATAAGAATTTATATACACATTCGTATAGCATTATTATTATTATTTTTTTCTCGACAATGACGACAATCGAGGAGCTCCAAGCTCAAATCGGCTCGATGCGCGAGCAATTAACCAATGCTTCGGGACAATCTAATGTAGCCGCGATTTACCGTCAACCGAAGATCGCAAATTTCTGCCGAGCGAACCCTTCAACTTGGTTTATCCAAGCTGAAGTAACCTTGCGGAACGCGGGCATTACAGTTCCGGCTACCAAGGCCGATTTTATAGCGGAAAAGTTAGATTTAGAAGCCCTTCAGGCAATTCAAGATCTCATTGTAGAGGAACCGCGACCGGACAATATTTTCGAGCTGATAAAAAATAGACTAATCACGACCTTCGGCGATTCATCAGAAACACGTTTGCGCCAATTAATTAAAGGTCAGGTTTCTACTTGCGGCAAACCGTCACTTATTCTCAACCGCTTACGTGCTTTAGATACAGGATGTAGCGAAAGCATCGTGCGCACCGTTTTCCTGGAACAACTACCAACCCCGTGCCGCGCTGCACTGTCCATTTCGGATATTACCGATCTGCGTAAGCTCGCCGAAATGGCGGATAAGTATGTTGAAGCCGCAGAATCGTCTCAAACTAACATCTGTGCCGTCGTATCTAGCGAAAAACCTAGCACGCACGACCACACTCAATCGAAGATCGATCAACTCACCGACAGGGTAGCAGCGTTGGAAATCGCGGTAAATAAAACATTTCATACGAGACGAAACAAATCGCGCGGTAGATCTGCCTCTCGCACGCGATCAAATTCCGACGCTACCCGTAGCAACGAAAATGAACCATCTCGGCTTTGCTGGGCGCACCGCAAATTCGGTCAAACCGCCCGAACCTGTCGTCAACCGTGCTCCTGGAAACCCAACGCGGCACCGGGAAACTAATTGAACCCCCTAGAGCGGAGACTATAGTCGGAGGTTCTACTAAATCTAAACGTCTCCACATCCGTGACTCAAAGTCGAATTCGACATTTTTAATTGACTCAGGCGCGGAAATATCCCTCTTGCCTGTATCCAGACATGAAAATTCGTCACCAACCGATTTCACGCTTTATGCCGCGAACAATACTGAAATTAAAACCTATGGTGAAAAACAGATTACGCTAAATTTAGGTTTGAGACGTCCGATAACTTGGAATTTCTGCGTAGCAGACGTACCGTACCCGATCATCGGAGCCGACCTGCTATCGAAATACGGTCTACTAGTTGACCTTCGCAACCGTCGTTTAACCGATCCACTTACCAATTTATCATCTCCAGGATTCTTAAAAGCCACCGACAACATTAAAATTAGTACTCTTCACGGAGCGGACACATATTTTAAAATACTTTCCGAATTTCCCGAGATCACCGGAATAATGCAGATCAAACCCATCGAGTCACGCGAAGTTTTCCACTACATCGAAACCAAGGGTCCCCCCGTCGCAGAACGCGCTAGACGTCTAGCCCCAGATAAATTCCGAGCGGCAAAGAACGAAATCAATCAACTCGTTGAATTAGGTATATGCAGGCCGTCAAGCAGCCCCTGGGCTAGTCCCATTCATATGGTGAAAAAGAACGACGGTCAATGGCGAGTATGCGGCGATTATAGACGGCTCAACGCTGTCACGACACCCGATAAATATCCGGTACCCAACATACAGGATTTTTCGACCAATTTGTACGGAAAAAATATTTTTACTAAACTCGATCTTCATAAAGCCTACCATCAAATACCTGTCCATCCATCCGACGTTCCGAAGACAGCCGTTATCACCCCATTCGGATTATACGAATATTTGGTCATGACATTCGGACTACGTAATGCTGGACAGACCTTCCAGCGTTACATCGACCGCGCCTTAGGAAAATTAGATTTCGTTTTTACCTTTATCGACGATATCCTCGTCGCCTCTTCATCTCCCGAAGAGCACGAGCAACACTTACGTATCGTTTTCGAACAGCTCAAAAAATTTTCACTTCGCCTTAACATGTCAAAATGCGAGTTCGGTAAAAGCGAATTAGTTTTTTTGGGTCACTTAATCAATCACAAGGGATCAAGACCGACGGAAGAGAGAGTTCAATCGATCATTAACTTCCCTAAACCCAATACTATCGTTCAGTTAAAACGTTTTCTCGGTATGGTCAACTTTTATCGTTGTAGCCTCCCTAACGCAGCGATCAAACAAGCTCCACTTCACGAACTTACGCGCGATTCACGCAAAAACGACCAACGCGCCGTCGCGTGGACTCCGATAGCCGAGACAGCTTTCGAACAGGTTAAAACCGATCTCTCTCAGGCAACCTTATTGTGCCACCCGTCCGCTTCTGCCGAGACACGCGTTGTCACCGACGCCTCCGATTACGCTATGGGAGGCGCCCTTGAGCAAAAGCTCGAAGGCTCGTGGAAACCCCTATCATTTTTTTCTAGTAAGTTTAGCCCGGCTCAGACCCGATATAGCGCATATGATCGTGAGCTAACCGCTATTTTCGAGGCAATTAAGAAATTTAAATATTTTCTAGAAGGTAGAGATTTTTACATCGTCACGGATCATAAGCCGTTAACCTACGCGTTTCAACAGCGAGCTGACAAAGCCTCCCCACGACAACGCCGGCAATTATCATTTATCTCTCAATACTCGACACAAATTCGGCACCTCTCAGGCCCTTTAAACGTCGTAGCCGACCCATTGTCTCGCGTAGATTCGATCCGTTTACCTCTCGATATTGACGCGTTGGAACTGTCTAAACAACAACTAGACGATCCAGAGCTTAAA
This sequence comes from Theocolax elegans, assembly GCA_026168455.1. Taxonomy (NCBI): domain Eukaryota; kingdom Metazoa; phylum Arthropoda; class Insecta; order Hymenoptera; family Cerocephalidae; genus Theocolax; species Theocolax elegans. The sequence goes on from CM047427.1 coordinate 63,095,082, forward strand.
CATTTGCTCAAATCATCCAACACTTCTTTAAATCTGAAAAGCGTTGAATGGGGATCCAATCACAACAAAATTTACTGTGACCTAAGCGGACCGGCTTTACGCCCCTTTATTCCCGCAACACTTCGTCAAAGCGTTTTTAAAATGTTTCACGAGCCTGCACACGGAAGCGCAAAAGTCACAGACCAAGTTATTCGGCAACGGTATGTATGGCCTAACATGCATCGCGATATCAAGTCATGGTGCAAACATTGCATCGCTTGCCAAACTTCCAAGGTTTCCCGTTACGTTAGTCTACTGCCTGCCCGTTTCGTTGCACCCGACGGGCGCTTCGATCATATCCATATGGACATTATCGGCCCATTAACCCAATGCGAGGGTTACCTTTACTGCCTTACTCTAATCGACCGATTTTCACGTTGGGCAGAAGCCGTCCCAATAAAAGACATTACCGCTCAAACTGTATGTCGCGTTTTTTTCGATAATTGGGTCTCACGTTTCGGCACACCAAGAATCCTGACCACGGACCAAGGTGCGCAGTTCGAATCCCAATTATTTTCCGCGCTTCTATCACTTATCGGGTGTAAACGCATTCGGACGACGGCTTACCACCCCGCAGCAAACGGTTTAATCGAACGATGGCACCGCAGTCTAAAGGCAGCCTTAATGTGCCACACAGACAGAAATTGGGTAAGACAATTATCCACGGTACTCATGGGATTGCGTACTCACGTCCGCCTTGACACGGGCGCGTCCCCTGCGGAATATCTCTATGGCACACCCATACGGGTACCAGGAGAGTTCTGTATTTCGAATGAATTCGCGCCCGATCCAAAAATTTTTATTGAGGAATTCCGCGAGCACATGCGCAACATCAAGCCTGTGCCTGACACGCAAAAGTACCGTAAACGGGCATTCTTTTTCAAAGAATTACGTACATGCACCCATGTTTTCATGCGCGTGGCTCCAAATAAAAAACCTCTCGAGCCTCCCTACTCAGGCCCGCACAAAATATTAGAACGCGTATCCGATCACGTCTACCAAATCGAGGTTTTCGGCAACCCTAAAAGCGTATCTACCGAGCTTTTAAAACCAGCCCACTTCATACCGGAAATTCTCGATTCAAATACTTCCGAAAATGCTATTAATCATAATAATCAACCTCCGGTGTTAAAAACGTATCCCGCTAAAAAGAAAGTTAGGATTAATGACGATTCGAAGGTTATTCAGAATAAGTAAAACTATTATGCGTTAACTTCTTATTATTTTGTACTAAGTCTGCGACTTATCACCTTTTATATAAAACTATGTAAAGATGCGATTTTTAAAGCGATAGTAATTGCGTAAAATATAATATAAACTATGTAAACAGCTATGTAAACTATGTAAACAGCTATGTAAACTATGTAAACAGCTATGTAAACTATGTAAACAGCTATGTAAACTACGTAAAATGTAATCTTTATAAAACAAAATTCGTTGTCACTCGGAGGGGAATATGTAGGGACTAGCAGCGAAGTTCCCCCTCCCCCAGTGGTGGGGGTAAGCGCAAACCGTAGATAAAACTCGTTGCCCGAAGCCCGAGAGGCACTCGTCTGACTGAACGCAAGAGAGATGCGCGAGAGCTGCTCAGTCTCATTATAAGTGTGGTTATAATAAATACTGAATATTAACTGGTGTTTGATTTCACAACCCTCAACTGGATCCTATCAAGAACGTTGGCCAAAAATACTATAATTTCCCTCCTCGAGGCCAACACCCCATGACTACTCAGCGCTACCTGGTGGAAGAATGCAGTTCCTTATTATTTGAAAATTTTATAGGTATAAGAGACTAAGGAGATGTAAACCCATTAAAACAGAATCACTATTTATTTTTTCTTAAGCAAACAGTATACTTTATCGAAAAAACACTCTGTAATTGTGTTGTATTTACATTAAAGATAGTCTATGAATTTTTTCAAATTTTTTTATCAATAAATCAACGAGATTTTTGAGCAGCCGTGCAGCATTGTTTTTAGCTATATATTACCGATCAAAAAATTGTTATTTCTATATAATTCATTTTAAATTAATTATTTTGAAACAATCGCTCTGTAACGGTATTCTATTTGCTTCCAACATTATCTGTAAATTTTTTCAGATTTTTAATTCCATTAGTTTTTAAAATTTTTGGGATTTTAGAGGTAGGTTCTTGTATTTTGGGTATCACATCTCCTTAAGGGTAATTTTCATCAATTTTTAATTTATCTGATTTTTTCATAGCTTGGTAATTAGTAACATTAATGATTGCGGACGCCTGATAAAGAAGAAGCTCATTCTATACCTATCCGTCGAACGATTGTTATTTTAAAATCGATACTGTCTTTCACTACACGAATACAACTACGGTTGGATCAATCACCAATTTAGTATATTTAATAACAGAATTAAAAAAAGGAACTAATCAAAATAGAAAATAAAGCACTGATGGAGTATTAATTAGATTCAACATATTCATTAATTTACTGAATTTATTGGCATAGTGAAATTAGCACCTACAAATAATAGATGTAAATTATTCAACAAGCTCAGAATATTGCACGATAAATTAAAATAGCACCAAGTTTTGTTGTAAAATATAATTAAAATAAAATTCATTTTAAAAAGACTTATACTTGATAGCAAACTAATGAACCGAGAATTTAAATAATAGGCTTTAATGAATTAATATATGTTTATAATTAAATATTTATAATATAGGTTAAAAACATTTATGTTTATTTAAATTCTTTCCATCACTTACAAATTATTACTAAAATAATTAGTAAATATAATGTTGATTCAGATTTGTTATAACCTGTTAATATAATTTTGCAATAAAATAGTGTTTTTTTTTTTTACTTTTGGAGTAATTTGTACTAAAACATTATACATAAAAATATTAAGATATTTGCTTAAATTATGAACTTTGTATACCTTATAGATTGATAAAATATTAATAACTTCAAAATGAAAACAATACTATTGACACTAACTGTAACGAAATCCTTTACAATATAAATAATTTAAATTTTTCTCATAAATAACAGAATAAAATTTTGTAAATTGAATAAGTTGCTCGACTGAAGACTAAAGGCACTATACCCCTACCAGTATTATATTAAATTATATTTGAGTGTTAATAAAATGTTTGGAATTAGGTAGTGTATGCCATTGTAGTTGACTGTTGAAGCTTATTTTAATCCTCTGTATATACTGACATTTTTGATTAAACATTTTACGTAGGTATGGGCAACTTCACATTCGTCAAACTCTTGATTTGCTGAAACAAATATTTAATATTATATAGTTCTATGTAATTTTTTGTTTAGTGTATTTTTCTACATTTTTATAGATCATATATGTATTTCTAATTGAGAAAGTAGACTTTAATTTTAATTCACCCACAGATTTTGAAAGTTTCTGTTGGTTGTATGTGAAATAATCTTGAATAAAGATATAAAGATGCATTAAAATAGTCTTTACAATTTCAAAATTTATTAATGTTTTGAAAATCAATTATTAATTATATGATTGTGACAACCGTTTCAGAGTGTTTGTATTAAAGATTCAATTTCAAATGAACAAATATTTGAACTATTCACAATATGCTATTGATTACATGTTGAATTTATATTCCATTAATTTTGTAATTTTTGCAAGATGTCAAATATTTAGACTATATGTTGCATGTTTTACAAAGAATTTGACCTTTTCCTGTTGGTTGCATTTACCTGTAGTTGAACACGTATTTACAATATCTTTTATCATTTCAAAAGAATCGGGATGCATTGTTGATAATTGCTTTTCTGGGTCTATTCGACCATCTCTCATCTGTAAAATTACATAAAAAATATACTGAAATACATTCATCACACATAAACTACTTTTTGTCATACTTACAGTTCCTTTTTTCTTCATTAGACAAGCATTGAAGCATTTAAATTTTGGATCACCCAGTAAACTAGTCGCGCTTCTTTTCTGCACCTCTACGTACATCAGTGTAAATGAATGTTATTATACTACATGTAATTAATATTTCGTATAAAAATAACACTCACCTATAGGTACTTTAGTTTCCGCAAAACATTCGTGAATTTTCTTTTGTAACTTTATATCATTTTCCAGTTGACTGCTTGCAATTACCTTTTTAACAATAAAAAAAATAATTTGAAATGTGCTTTAATAATTAATTTGCATTACCTTATACAATTTAATATTTGGTTTTTAAAATATTTTTTAACCATGCTGCTAACGCAAGGTATTTGAGGTCCTATTTTCTAATACCGTCTATCACTGTCGATAACTAATTAAACTTTTATATTTTTTTTAATAAATACAGTATCTATGAAAAAATGAAAAGTAAGAGCGTTACATAATGACCTACGAAATCAATGCACAAGTTACGTCACAATAGTCATGTAAACAGTCGTATGAAGTTTACACATTTTTTATAAATATTTAGAAAGAAATTTAAACGTATTTACAAACTCACTATTAGAGAGAATATAATAAAAATTGCTCGATATATCTTCATTTTGTCTGACAAAGTGTCTTATCGACTGGAAGTTTTGACGTGACTGAAGACACCGATCATTACGCCGTAGATTTATATAGAATTTTATAAGGTATACTGCGCACTTTCTAAGTATCGTTTCTAATTCAATTGTGTTTATTAAGACCAAGAGTGAATAATTATACCGAAACAAATTGAACGTGAGATAGAATCGTTTTATATAGGTGGGGAATTCGACCGATTCATAACCAATGACAGATTACTTTTCCTAGAATTCTGGTATTTAATTATTATCACTTTTAAATTTTAACTAGGTAATTAATTATACATTACATCACATACCATATTTAATAACTATTTTTTATACAATTCAATCGATATCTTAGCAATGCAACATTATGCTGTAAAATATTGTGCAAATGTAAAATTTGCTATTTAAAAGATAAATAATATTTTTATAAATAAAAGTTAATAATTTAGTTTATTATTTAAAGGATTGATATAAAATAGGAATTGATCAACGGGTTAATAAAATAGGACTTTTACATGTATATACATTACAAATGAAATATAAAACAAGTAATATGAAATAATATTAAATATGTAGATAAATGCATTAATGAGAAGAAATGTATTAGTGTATTTGTATACTCTTCATTTTCCAAAATTATCTGCCATACATTCTTTCATTGTATTCGCTACTTCACAATCGTCTATTAATTTGTTAGCTGTAAGTACAAATATTTATTTTATTTTAATGTTTTTGACGTGTCGCATGAATATATCACATAAATTACAGTATATAAAAAATACACTTTAATTCGTATATTTCAATATAAATTTACTCAATGCATTGATTACCTTTCAAGCTACACGCGTTCACTTTATCTTTTAGAGAATTCAAATTTTCGTATGAAGATCTTTTAGATATTTGAAATTGTTTATTTGGATCTATTTTACCATTTTTTAACTGTAAAATATATAAAAAATATTAGCTATAAAAATAAATCAGTAATGAGAGTTTCAATATTTTCATGTACCACTCCTGATTTCTTCATTAAGCAAGCATTAAAACACTTGAGTTTCGGATCATTTATGTTGACCACTGGTTTATTATCTATCATAAAAAGAATGGTTTTAAACTATATAAAAATTTAAAATTATAATTATAGAAAAATACTTACCGTTAGCAATTGCACTTTCGGCAAAGCATTCTTCAAAAGAGGTCAAATCGCAAATGGAATGAGTCTAAAAAATTCCAATGCTATATGTAAAATTGTATTTAAAAAATTAATTACAATAATAATTTATATTATGTAATGATTTGATTAATTCAATTAAATTTTATAAAAAGGATGTTGGCATTTCCTTTTTTATTTAAGTTGTGTAGTGTAAATTTATGTTACCTTATATTATTAAAAATTACTTACAAACATGCAGTGAACAGGTATTACACACGTATATATATTATGTAATTATATTCTACCACGTATTTATTACACAATGAAAAATATATTTTTATTAATGTTTTTTATTGATAATCAAAATTTATAACTTACTTACAATAATAATAATGACACCAAATAAAATCATGAAGCTCTTCATATTTTAATGTTGTCAGCTTGTAATGTCTAAACGAGTTGATGGTTCTTGAACAACTAAAAAGTACAGAGCATTCTAGGTTTTGCTTACTTTTACACAATAGTAAAATATCGTATTTTACTACAATCATTAAGTTATTACACGAATAAGCGAACCGCATCTTCGTAAATAAGAATTAATAATTACGTACTATATAATAGCTGTACATGAAGTCATCACAATTTAACTAATATTATTTGAATACCCTTGAAACAATTTATATTAATTATATTTTACTATAGTTCTTTAAAAAAATTGAAACTTTAACGTAACATATGTATACGTTTTTATACAAATTAGTTATGATATAGATTGTTTAAAAAATTAAGCATTAAGCACTTTTTGTTATTTTTTTATCATAGAAAAAAGTGCCGAAGAATTATGTCGACATATTTTCTGAGATATAAAACTGATTATACGAATGTATAAGACAAAACCATAGGACTAGGACTTTAATATTAACATTTCCGATATGATTTGAAGCCCTCTCAAGAGAAGCTTTCCGCTGCCCTTGGTTTTGGGCTTTACGAAGTTTCGATACAAGATGCAGCAGCATCGGACAATTTTGAGGGAAAGGGCAAAGGACAAAGAGGGCTCGATGAAATTTACAAGTCAAGAGGTTGAACGGAAAGTAAAGAGGTGAACACGGAGAAACGAAGTGATGGTGAAAACGTGAGAGAATAGAACCCTCGTAATGCTTCACACCTCCTTCCAGGCGATAGCTTTCCGTACACTTTGCCGCCCAAGATCGCAACGAGATGCGCGAACTTTCTGACTTGGCAAGTTCACTGTGGACCGCTGGGTTAAACGAGGTTGGGGAGACCGTGGTATCTACTCGTTATACATATATATACACTTTGTTCTCAGACGCAACAAAGAGGATCGTGCGAGAGAACTCACGCGTTTGCATAAGCGATAGCCATGTTCCTTCTAATCTCTTCTCTTTTGCATCTCTTTTCTTAAATTAGTAGCAATTGCTCTTTTATTACAGTATAATATGCACTTCTTATTCCTTAAACCAAAAATTAATTATATGCACGTATCTTTGGTAGATCCTAAGAATTACTCAATCATTAGTAAATTATTACGGTTTCTATAAATATAAATAGGAAAAGTTGATACGATTATGTTTTTTCAAAACTTAAACTTATTTTCATTATTATAATTAAAAATAAAAGAGTATATAGTTTAAAAGTTTTAATTCAATTTAACATACGTTCAAATACATTAAAAGAATTTAAAGAAATACGTACTGTTATATACCAAAACTCAAATTATTCTATGTGACAATATTTGGAAGAAAAATTGGTCTTTTACAATTAAATTGAAAGCTGATATTGATGAAATTCAACTATTTGAGGGATTAAATAATTAAAGAATTTTTGATACCCAAAATTAAGATTTAAATCCTAAAATTTGTATCGCTTTAAGAATTTTTTATTGACAATATACTATCATGGCTAATGGTGAACGTGAAATACACAAGATAATATTTCTTAATACTTTATATAAATCTTGTTATTTTATAAATTTTAAAATGCCCTTTTATGATATATTTTCACACAATAAAGTAATTTCAAATTATATACGTTATCTGACTAAAAAATTCATTAGATTACCTTAACTTAAAGAATTTTCTCATACATTAATTATTTGTTTATGAAAATATATTAGGAATGCCTATTTTCTAAATCCGATATCTCCTTAATATTTTTGCACGCTGACGCCGGGCATGCTAAGGCCTGAAGTATATACTACGCAGTTTCAGCTTGATTCACGAGAAGTTTATAATTGATAAAAACACTGCACATCGTAAAAAAGTATTTGATGATACCCTAAACCGTACCATATTTCGTATTCGTAACGTAACAGTCGAGGAATCGTTTCTAAATTTAGTAGAGACAGTCTCAAGGTATACCAAACTAACGTTGGATTACGCAATATTGCAAACGACAGATTCGAAAAGAGAGGCAGGAATGGAAATATTAAAAAATCAGAAAAGAATAACACTGGAAGTTGATGGATTGATGAGAGACTCAATTCATCATACGCAGCGACCATCAAATTCGCATTCAAAGAATGCAGCAAAATGCAACGACTTGACGCGTGTCACTGGAATAAATACCGAGACGAGAAAATGATTAGCTACGTGTGTAACCTCGCGCGTATACGTAGATGCCAAAAGAATCAGGTTATGAATAGTACATTGTGGAATCTCTTTTTATCTAGTTTCGTTGTACCCTAGTAGAAATGTTAATCTCAGAACTAGGTAGTAAAAATTGTTAGGAAATGGCTTCTGATAAAATACTTTATTTTTTGTTTAACATCCCAAAAATGCTAAACATAAAACTTTTTGTAAAATCGGATCAATTTTTAAAGTGTTCGTTTCATTGACAATTTGTTTTTAATATGCATGCAGTAATTACGAAGATAAATGCGATTGTGTTATATTTTTATCGCACATTGTCGTAGTATTGTTTTAAATAGTACGCTCATGGTTCAATAGTAGAGTAACACTTAATCTACGTTTGCACGCTGAGAAACAGCTCAAAACTGGACAAAATATGGATTTTACCCTAATATATGTGCAGAGAAAAAACGTTTCACCGGGAGGACAAAAATGGGAACTTTCATCGCCTATTTTTGTCAATGCTTTTAAAACAAACGATTTAATACTTATGAAATGGATTACAAATTTACTAGAGAAACACTTTCGCAGATTTATTTGTTAAAAATGTGTACATCAATTAACATACGATGCAGTATATATAAAGATTATGTTATAATTAACAAAGTTCCATAAACACGAGTATTCTCCATTAAATTTCTATAATGTTCAGTACAAGTTTCCGTGGATTCAATAAATAAAATAATTGAAACAGGTACCCAACGTTGCAATTGACCAGCATCAAAGAAATTCGAATGACAAAGAAATTGCTTTTGCGAATGAAATTACAAGTTCGTTTCAGAATTATAACGCCCAGTTGGAATTCACCGGTCTTTCTTTATTCACAAAATCGGTTAAAAAGATTTTACTTTTCTACGGGACATACACTCGAACGCTATTTAGTCTGGCAACGCTTCAAGAGGCAGTAACTTTATTACGATAACTCAATCTAGTTGTCGGGTTCTATAGAAGCTTCCATTCGTCTTTAGCGATGCTACTATACCCTTCGGTTTTCGCGTGTAAGAGCTGATGCGAGCATAAGTCCATCAAAAGCGAATAACTCACTGTTACTCACCACTTTTAATTAAGCTAATTTTCATTTTCATCAACGCTTGTTTAACAGCTAGTTATTTTTTTGCAAATTATAATTTTCATCAATCCATTTCAGAGCAAGTTTCTTCTCTCACACATATATTAATTCGTCATTCTCATAGAGAAATTTGCGATTTGAAAGTCATTCAAAATTATTTTGAAAATAGTTTCAATTAAAAAAATAGTCTTGCTAGCTGTACCGAGTACTGTAACCGTACCCTGTAACTGTAACCGAGTACCCTAATAACTATTTTTCATAGAAATTAATCCAACACACTATATTTATTTAGCATTACCTTTATTTATTAGCACTACCTTTAAGACATGCTTACCGGTTAAATAATTTGATGAACTTGGTATTTTGATACTGAAAAACGAATTTCAATAGATAAAAAAAAGCAATACTTGACATACTCTTACAAAAAAGTATGCTAATATTTGTATTTAAATTTGAATAATTATTAAGCTTTTATTTAAAGTTTCTGCAACTTGAATGTACAGTACTCATTGTCGCAGTGAAAAAAGTTTTGAAGGATGAAGTAAACAAATAAGTTTTTTTATATCTTTCGCAAAAATACGTAAAAACTTTGCTATCATGAAAATACATGCCCTGTACTTTGAAGAAAGTCATTCTCCATTTAATGTCTCTGCAAACACTACCCTCCTTCATTTTAAATGTATGCAAAGTGCCTAGCTAAAAATTAGAGAAAGTGGGTGATAATAATAGTATAATTAAATTATCTACTTTAAATTAATGAAAATATTAACTAAAGTTAAAGTCAAATATATCTTCGATATCAGTGAGTGTCTGTATTTTGCTCACTGTATACGCGACTTGACTAACTTACGAATTAAATTATAGTTAGATATCGAAAAGTTATTAAAATTTTAATAGAAATTGTTAGTTTTAATAAACTAATTTTGAACAGTACAATAAATAAAGTTTGAAGCTTAATACAATTAAACTTTGCAGCAGAAATTGTCGCAATAAAGACGTCACGTAATGTAACCAATTAGGAGTGAACGAGTGTTCCTCTCTTTTTAGAAAAATTTAGTCAGGCTCCACGAGCCATGACATTCTCGAGGCGTCTATGCGCATTTTCCCCCATAGAAGCGAGTCCTCTTCTGCGCCTCTCGAGGGCCCGTCCTTATAACGACAGCTAATAAAGCCGAACTGCTATAAAGAGTAGTCCCGGGATAATTTTGCAAACTCCGAGCCATAATAATTCGTAGAGAGAGAGAGAGAGAGAGAAATGCGCGAGCGAAACGATTACGGCTGACCATAAAATTACGAGCGTGAACGCTTAAGCGACCACGGTGCTCGAGATGAATTGCGAAGTGCCTTTACTATTGTGCACGGTGATGAAAATTAGGGGTGGGCTACCTCTGCCTCAATAGACTATATACGTGACGGTTTCCATATCATATTTTGGCAAACTGATAATTTTAAATACTTCAAACCTTGTCATTATTATGATGTTTGGTACCAAACTGTATATTTATTATACCCTACCCTGTAAATTTACATTTAAAAACTTGAACTAATTGGTAATTATTTAAATTAAACTAATTTAAATTGTTAATTTTTTATATACGTATATACACGTATATGCATAGGATTTAAAAGTACTATTACCTTTTACTTGGAATTATATGAATTGATAAACAATCTAGAAAAAAGATAAGATTAAAAAACAACTATTAAATAAAATCAACTAATTTATAACTATTCTCTCACTAACGTTTGCAAAAATGTTATATATATATATATATATATATATATATATATATATATATATATATATATATATATATATACATATATACAAGAGATTCTTCAAGTTTAAATTATTTAAGTTATTTAAATATATACAGCGTCCAAATTGTAATTATGATTTTTTTATATGCCTATTTTTAAACTTCAAGAACTCATAACTAGTTAATCCAATGTAAAAACATCTAAATACCTTTTTCTCTGCAAATTACATAAGTTAATAGTAGTATTTTAAAAAAATATTGTGATAAGTATATCATGGAGCACTATACCATTACAATTCACTATTAAAAATGAATCTTGAAAAGTGTGAAAAAGTATTTTTGCTTCAAGCTACCCCATCACCCCCCATCAGAGAAAATCAAGAAAGTATGATAGAAATAACAGTTGATACTAATAATTCATACTTAAATAAGTTGAAATAAACATTAAGTGCACTCAATATAGTTATAAATACCGAAAAATTAATGTTTAAATTTTTGGAGGTTAGGCTCGGGCGAGCAAGGGTCTGTCCATCTTTACCTGCACCTTCACTTCTCATTACGCTAATGTTGGACACGTAAGTTTTTATCTGTCCAACATTACGTGCATTTTTCTGTCCCGCGAAAGGGTCCACCTTCGCTTATGGCTGTCCAACTTTAGCTCCCCGTGCACTATTTTTCGAACTTAGATATTTTTAATAAAAAACTTAATAAATGCCATTTTATCTGCATAATTAAGTAAATTTAATACCGAACTCGCGTTTCGACGGGACATGCGTCTGTATTTTGCAGTAATGGCTTTAAAAACTCTGTTTCAACCGAGGCCCATTTAAATTTTGTCCCGCATTTGGGTACTTTACCTTAGCTTTAAACATACTGTTTATAATTTCGCAGTGGATCATAGGGAAAATGCAAAAAAATTAGAATAAATCAGTAATATATCATGAAATATAATTGAAAATCACTAGATATTTTACATCGTTTGTGTACATTGTACCCTACTGAATAACAATTGTTATAGTGTCTTTATTATAAATAAACAAATAAAATATTAATAAAATATTAAATAATAATGTAATATAAATAAGATTATATATAACTAGTGGACTTATGAAGTCTTGCTAATCAGTATTAAGTATTGTGTTCATTACTTAATTCAATATTAATGAATATAACACATTTATTAAAACACATGAATTAATTGTTAAAATTATTTAGTCAAGTGAAAGAATATTCAATTTACAAACGTACTAAAATAAACACGTTTTTAAAAAAATGCACTAGACAGTTTTACATTGGATTAGCTATTTTTGAGTTATAAAAGGTTAAAAATGAATATAAAATCCAAACCATTACATTAATAAAAAATTACTATTTTTAACTTTGAATGTCTCCAAAACTACTAAAATGTAGAAGAAAAGTTTTTCTCAAATTTATAAGAAAAAATTTTTTTCGTTGCTTTTCGTAACAATATTTATTTTAATTTAGTTAATATATTTACTTAATCGTAAAATTTATTTTTAGATTTTGTATCTTGTTCTAATTGAAAACAAATGTAAAAAAACATGGAAGCACAGAAAAAAATCCGCGGTATGCAGAACGTTATCGCGTTATGTACATCCTATCAAATAATGAGTATAATGTTGTCTTATAATCACACATCAGAAAATATATCGCAAAAAAGTGGGCCAGTTAATCACGGCAAATATACGACCTCGCAAGTGCTGTGTCCAAAAATACTCAGTAGTGTGCGGAAGTATTGTCTAAAGGCGTTTAACGGTATGCACTCATAGCTTGCGGGAATAAGTGTACATATATGGTCGCGTGCATTGTACAGATAATGTTAACGGTGCTGACCTGCCGGCCGTACATCAAATCAACATTGTCACCACACTTGACAACGATTAAACGAAAAATTATAATTTATAATAAATTGGAATTATTTGAGTTTTGTTTGAACGAAAAATTAAACATTATCCGATAGCACATTTACACAAAATATTTGCATCTATCGTTATAATAGTTTTCAAATTTATAATTATCAATTTTAAGATATTATATTAAAAAATCATGAATAAACTATTTTGTATAAAATGGCTAATTTTATTTTCCAGTATCTATTAATCTTAACAATCGTATACAGCTAATACAGTACCACATTGGAATTAATAATAAATACCATTAAATCAATAGAAATAAAGATTGTCAATATTTTGATAAGTAAAAGTATAATCTTTTACTTCATAAAAATAAATAGTATATATAATAAACGGTTATGAGAGGAAAAATACGAGGACTGAGTTAACTGTATAACGCGCCCTTTGATTACTAACTTTAACTTTTACTATTTTAAGTTCAAACATCATTTGAAGAATCATTTATTTGCAATCCAAATAACTTAGAACATTATTGTTAATTTATTGTTTAGAATGTTCCATTGGAAATTAACGGTTGGAAGTGTAAAACTGCTTATACTCTGTATAAGGTACGCCATATATAGAACAATTTCTACATCATTTAATGCCTCATAACTCGATGTGGTACGTAGTAAGCTAACGTCCTGCGAATTTTCGGCGAAGAGCTGCGAAGCAGGTTTATATGCCTCAACTCGTCAGAAACGCAATAAACAAGTTACTTTAATGGATGTCTTCTCTATTGCCGGTCGGGCTGCTACCGTCAATTATTTTCATGAATTTAGCACGAGCTCGTAAATATCTTGCAGGTTCCCTTCCGTGCCCAGACTTTCGACGATGCGACAAGTTCGATACACGGTACCAAGGTGCTTAAAAACTCTCCCATATATATAGATACACTTGCTACCCTTGTCACTTGGAAAAATAATGTAAAAGTATAGACATACATTGCCGTTTTTTACAAATTTCAAATAATTAAACCTATGTATAAGGACAAGGAAGGCCAACTTTGTCAATATAGCATATACGACAAGTAATTAGCTATGCATATTGAACGTGACGAATTTGTTAGAAATTTGGTTCTAGTACGGTTGATATCTTGGTAAAATGATACTAAAGTATGTAATTTTACTTATTTTTAAATATTTTAAAATTCCAACAAAATCTGAGATCGAGCGTTCAGATCATTGAGTAAACTTAGAAAATTGCTTTTTCCTTAAAGAAATTGACAATTTTACGATGCGTATACGTTATAACGACTAAACATTTGCGGAAAAATTTGAATCTCCCTTCATACATAATCAAAGAAAAAGTCCTGTTGCCTTTCCCACTCGCAATCTCCTCGGTGAAGTTATGATAGGAAGGAGTCCGCGCGCCAGTGTAATAACAAAGCAAACAGTGCATGCCTTTGCCTTGAAAACCAAACAGCGGCTTGGTCTTCCTTCCCCGCACCGTGGAATTAAAGGGGATACGTTCGAATGTTTGATGTCACGAGATTGGAGCTGCGCCAGAGCGACATCACCATAAAACGAGAAGGCATCTCTTCCTGCGCGAGCGAAGCCTACGCCAGACCGATCCCAATCTGGAAAACGAGGACGCTGATTGATTCTCATTGCTGTGTTCCTTGAGACGGCTTTTCATAAACTAAAAAGAGAAACACCAGCTCCCTTGGTAATGAACATCGGAAGCCCCTTCCTCGTATATACATGCACGTTCATTTACCTACTGTACTTTTGTAATTTATGTGTACAGTGCACTTTTTAGTTTTAAGTTCCTAGAAGTCAAATCCCTTTCGCAATTGAAAACAATTTACTACACACCGAATGCACACGCTAGAAAAGGTTGAGATTTTTTACATTTAATTTGTAATTTGAGAAAAAACACTAGTCCCATGTCAGTAGTACGGTAAAATTAATAAACAATTTAGAGGAAGCATTAATATATGGAATTAGCGCAAGCTAAACATTTCGTGTACAAAAAATTAAAATTTTTAATACCATTCGCATTTGTTCGTAAAATTTAAATTCATTTTAATTCTTCCGTTCGTTCTCTCAGGAATTATACATTTCTAAATTGCTCCTTGCACATGCATATTCAGGACTTTGCTCCAGAAGCGATGATCCAGTAATTTAATTTCATTCAATTTTACTCTAATTTTTTATTCTAATAGAAAAAGTTGATGAAATATGTTTAATGATTAGAAACGCTTGGTCGATGTTATTGAAATAAAAGGACAGTCAATTTTGATAATAAATGTAGATTAAACAGAAAATCTCGAGACAGCAATAAATCGGTAAACACGAAGGAATGATGGGAAAAATTTAAAGGAAGTCCAATTAATCGAAATTGCAGAGAACATCCGAAAGTTATGCGCTGTCTCTCTCTTGTTCGCATACAGAGTCTCGACACCCTTAAAACGTGTCGAAGCCGAGAACGATCTTGAAACAAACTTGATTCGTGCCGAAAGGCCCTCGCAGGCATTTAGCCTTGACTCGATCCACTCTCTAGCTGGCGAGACCCGAGGCTTTCCTCTCTTGCGACTTTATTTTAAGACGAAGGCGGACGCAGCCGCTTTTACGCTTCAGACTTTTCCCCTTATTCGCCGGCCGAGTGCCTTGCCGTCAAAGCTTTTTAGCCTCTGTAACTCGAGAGAGACAGCGATAGGTAGAGACCAAGAGGGAGACTGGGTGAACTCGTAATTTTCGGCATAATTTAGCGGCGGTAATCAAAACAAAAGTTTTAAAGGAAGTGCACGGAGGTCCGAGATGGTTAGTGATTCTCCAATTTGCGCTGCGTGTAAATGAAGTTACGCGCGAATGTTACGCGTTGGGGAACGAATGGAAATTGATTCTCTTAGCCGCGTTATCGAGGATGAGATTTTCTTTTAATTATACCAGATGATGTACTTTTCCTTTATTGCCATAAAATGTTTTGGCTTTTTAATTTACTTTTTAAATTAAACCAAATTTAGTTTACGCTTATCTTCCACTCAATATTCTCCTTTAACTTGTATGTATATATATATATAACTATAAGTTTTTGTATGAATATAAGGTATGTCAATCCTCCTTCTCTCCATTCATTGCAGGTTAAGGAGATGTAAACCCATTAAAACAGAATCACTATTTATTTTTTCTTAAGCGAACAGTATACTTTATCGAAAAAAACGCTCTATAACGATGTTGTATTAAAGATAGTCTATGAATTTTATCAAATTTTTTTATGAATAAATCAACGAGATTTTTGAGCAGCCGTGCAGCATTGTTTTTAGCTATATATTACCGGCCAAAAAATGGTTATTTCTATATAATTCATTTTAAATTAATTATTTTGAAAAAAATCGCTATGTAACGGTATTCTATTTGCTTTCAACATTATCTGTAAATTTTTTCAGATTTTTAATTCCATTAGTTTTTAAAATTTTTGGGATTTTAGAGGTATTTTCCTGTAATTTGAGTATCACATCTCCTTAAGGGGATGTCAGACTAAAAAAATGAATATTATCGTTGCATTTTTTTATAAACAAAAAAATTAATTTTTGGCAAAATTTTGTACGTCGGGTCCTAATACATTTCTTAAACCCTAATATTGTTAAGTAACATATACTTTTATGATCTAAAGTTTTATTTCTAACTATCGAAATGAATTTTATCAGATTTTTAATTTAATATTTTAAATATAATTAAAATATAATTATATAATTTTTTAAATGAGAGGTGTGGATATATCATAATTTTTGCATTATACCCCCATTTCTTCCCTAAGAAAATTACTTTTTTGTCATATCATTAAAATTGACCAAATATATAAATAAAAATACAAATTTTGATGGAGAAACTCATTTTTACTTTATAATAATTAGTTATTGGGTTATTATGGGTTAATATGATATTAAAAAAATCAGTTTTTATATCGAAATTTATATTTTTATTTATATATTTGACCATTTTTGAACGATTTATGGAAAAAAAGAATTTATTTTTTTTTGGCGGAAAGGTATAATGAATAAGACCCATTGAAAAAGAAAAAAATTAATTTAATTTTATTAATTAAAAAAATTTTATAACAATTAAGCCGTAATCTATTTTAAATTTTTTAAGTTACTGAATATATAATCTACCTTT
Source organism: Theocolax elegans (assembly GCA_026168455.1). Lineage (NCBI taxonomy): Eukaryota > Metazoa > Arthropoda > Insecta > Hymenoptera > Cerocephalidae > Theocolax > Theocolax elegans. The sequence continues at coordinate 63,112,307 of CM047427.1, forward strand.
AGTTTAGCAAGTATAAAATAATGTATAAATATTTAAGGTACTAATTTTATGTTGCAGGTGCGTACTTTGCAAATGTCATCATCAAAAAACTTGTATGGTATTTATGCTCATATATAACTTACTTTAATATGTCTATTCACTCTTCCCCATTTAATAAGAAAAACAATACTACAGCCAAGATGCAATTTTAATTATAGTTGGCAATCAATTGCGTCATTAATTACACTCATACGTAGACACACACACATATACATAAATCCGAAATTGTATGTGCGTCGACGAAAAACTTTTTGCCGCAATCAAAAAAAGATTTCTCTGAATCCATGTATCAGAAAAATCTCGCACTCGAAAAGAATTAAATAAGAAAAAGAAAAGGGATAAAAAACCTAGGCACGTCGTGCATTAGTCAGGACTCCCCTACATTATTGAAGCATAAGGAGAAATAGATCACGACGCGGGTACCGTAATTGGTAAATCAATTTGTCTTTTAATCCCATTTGTACATGAAAAATGAAAGCCAATTCATTTTGCCTGTGTAAATCGATACGCTTGATTGCGGCTGGCACGTGAAAAGGAAAACGCCGAGTCAAGGGTAAGGAAAAGATGCGGAACGAAAAGGTACTGCAGAACAAAAAAATAAGGGGAAGAAAATACAAGATAGGTATGTACGCTGGCCAAGAGAATTATTGGCAGTTTTACATACTCTCCTCCTAAAATGTTAATTAATTATCCCATTTTTAAAATTTGATGTATATCGTGTGGATTTAATTAGGTAATTAAATACCACATCACTGAATTCACAAAACATATTTATGGAAATTTTAAAAAATGATTAATCAATCAATCATACGTAAGACATAAAACTTAAAATTTAAATGAATAATTGTAGATGCATTTTAATTCTGGTTAAAACATCCAGATTCTATAGCAATTTTACTTTCTAACTTTTATTTACTTATTTTAATATAACGATAACGATGTTTCGGACATCTCACCACATTTCCTACGCCCCTCTGCAGGTAAAACTTTAATAAGATCACATTATAAAAACACATGATAGTTTTTATAAAAACCGTATATAAATATCTTAAATATTGTTTTTTTAAGTCAAACTTAAACATTGCATATCATTTCGTCAAAACATAGCAGTTAGAACGAGAACAAAATGAGTTCTAATAAAGTTAATGTACAAGAACGGGGTCATTTTTAGATATAATTTCAATATGTGTCATTAAAACCTTGATATTTTAATGAATTCCACATTATCACTAAAACCACTACCCAAAATTTAATGTTTTCTTCAATTGTTTCGCACCTTATATTAGACAACTCAATAATTAATATTTATAGATAACATTTCTAGATATTATTTACTGCAATTACTGTATTTTTTTATAATGTGCATCTAAACGAATTATAATAAGAACTAAACCTTTTATATTCATTTCGGGAAAGAGTATATATATGAACGGTAAGACATAGGTATACGAAAACTCTAGTGTGCATGACTTGATTTTGAACAAAATAATATTTTTTAAGACAAGCAATCCTATTATTTAATTTTACAAAATTATACGCAAGAATAAAGAGTCAGTATGTATTATTTCGTGACTTAAAGTGTATTATACTTTAACCCCGTCAATTTTTAGATGTATAAACATTTGTTTCTACTATTAAGAGCTAGCAAATACATAAATATATATAAGTCACATTTTGTGTTAACAAAAGTTAATCCAAATTATAACGATATGAAATACTTATACATTGTGCAATACTTGTTAGTACTTACTGGTAATTGCAAAAATTTGATAGAAATTAGTCTCATATTTTTGATATACTTTTGCGGTAGCAAAGCCGCACCTTATTTTTTTCATCAACCAGAGAAAATACATGTGACATCATCAAAATTAATCATCTTATTTTATAGCGAAAGGAAGCATTAACTATATTTTATTTAATTATTTATTACACATTTTATAGTCACTATCACTATAAAAACAATTAATAGTTTATGAGAATTATTAAAAACTTTTTTCATTTATTACCACAAATTTATTATTATAGCAAAACAAATCATTGTATTCAACATTAACAGAACTGTATTTGCAACAGAAGATATATAAATTGTAAAAAGAAAAAATACTTTATTTAATAACACGGTTAATTTTTTCAAGAGTGTACAACAATTATTCCCAAATATTTTACTTCCTTTTTGAGAAAGTTTTCTAATAGTAAAATACTATGCTACTGTATTTTTGAACTACTCCGACAATATTGCTGGGCTTGGACTTGTATAGTTTTCTTTCCTTTTTCCGAGTTCGGGAAAAAAATTGATTATGGATCTATTAATTCGCATTTGTCAATTTTCGATTTTTCCAAAATTTATTTTTGAAAATTTTAATATTGCAATTATTCCTATTAGTTTTTAAGTTATTAAAAGATAGCTAATTTTTTTCAATTATATGTATGCAACTGATCGGTCAAATGAGAGAAAAAAGAGTATGGTGGTTATAAATATGTTGTAAAAATTTTAATTAGTTACATTGTTAGATTAGTTTTTGAGTTAAAAAAATCAAAATTGAAAAAATTGAGTTTTCTATGTCCAACGTTTTCGGGCGTAAAAAGTTTTCAATCCACCCGAAATTTTAACAAAAACTAGTCTTTATGGTAACAACCATTCCTATTCTTTTACAGCTGATTTTTGGATGAAATCTTTGATTGCTTCTATTTCTGAATCTAATCCATCAAACGTGTAAAAAAAGTCGTAATAATAGAACATAATAGTAGCTATATACTTACTATTATACTAATTTCATAAAATTTCACCAAACGGATTTTGGAAAAGTAAAATAATCTAAAATGCGTTTTTTATAAAAAATTTTTATTTTCTGATAAAGCATGCTTTAAACTAATAACATCTGTAACCTAAACCTTTTATATATATATATATTTCGAAGTCTTTGCAATACTTTAATGTTGCACTTTTTGGTGGAAAACATTTGGAAAATGTATTAATCTACTCATAGCGGTTTTTCACTTTATTTTTAGAAACAAAAAAGTGTAGTGTTGTCAATGTCATTTATTTTATTTATAACATGTAAACTTAAATCGACTACGTACATAGAAAAATCATATTTAATGAAGTTGAATGGCGCAGTTGTAGCGCAATAAATTTTTAGATTTAAATAATGAAGCAATTTCATAATTGATTCAAAAGAAAATCTCATGCATAAAATAAATACGTATAGTGCGTTAAGAGTATCAAAATCTTCGAATGAAACGGTTCTATACATCATTTACAAATTCAAGGTAGAAATCCTTTGGCGAGTCATAAACTTGACACAACACGCGAGACCGGGTGAAATAGAGATAGAGAAACGAATGAGAAAATAGGGGGACAAGATGGAAGAGACGAAATAAAACGTAGGGGGATGAAGGAAAGATGTAGAGTCTCGCGTGCGGCAAGGATCAACGCGAGATACATTTCGGTGCGGGGGAACTCGAAGGGGGACACGCAACTTGCGTGTTTCGCGTGAATTATTCTTGACTTGTGAAAAAGGGGGGACCAGCCCGAAGATCGAGAGGAGACCCGCCACCGCCGTCGCCGCCGCCGCCGCCGCGAAAATCGAGAGACGCGTGTACACGGAGAAACGAAATTATTCATACAAAGTGACGAGAGAAGGTGAAGAAACCGAGTGTTCGTCGAGCCGTTTTCCGGAGCTGCTGTGACGCTTCAATTAATCACGCGACATTGAAACGCGCTCGCCCGGCGAGTTTAACGAAGCTTCGGTTCAACGGAAATTAATCTCGCAGGCGCGATTTTTCATTTCATGCACGCCGGATTAAGGGTTACGCCGTGAAGGGGATTCTCTTGGCAATTGCCCGTTAGTTTAGTCCTGCAAATACAACCTCATATACGGTTAAGTTTACATTTTCAGATTAACTGTGGACTTCGGTTACTGAAATATACCGGTCAACGCCTACCAACATAAGTATGTAGATTAATATTTACATTAGATTCATCAAATATTTTATTTTAATTAGCCGCAAACGTTATTATTATCATTCACAGACATTATTTCTTATATCTGATCAAGTTCGCGCGTGCGTAGTCGTAGAAGTTCATGGTACTTACCCAAGCCCAAACTTGAGTCAAGTTCAAGACATTCTTTGTGGAAGTTGAACTGGCACCTTGCCTTGACGAGTCTTGATCTCGATTGTAATTTACGATTATCACAATATTACTTGACGTTTCGAAAGTGTCAATACCGTAACTAAAAGATGAATTACATGTTCTCTAATTATGAATAGAAATAGAATTTTGCACCACTAATATATTTATAAAAATTTATATATCAACCTCAATTTACAAGAAAAAATATCTATGATGAACCAGATTACATTGATACGACTTAATACATCCCAATTATAAAGAGCGACGTACATGCAAACTCGAACGCACACGCATTGCTTCGATCAAAATCAATTTCAAATTTGTTATTTAAGAAAAATTAAATAATATACAAGTATGTATCTAAAAAGTAAAAAAAAAAGTTTGATTCATTTGCAAAGGAGTTTTTTCTTACAAATTACATCTCGTTACTGCGAGATTCCAGAAGCATTGTCGTCGTCTAACAATAACGATTCAATAAGATCTCGCGAAGAAAGAACGTTCCTCGCAAGTTTTTCTTCGGACAAAGAGTTTCGACGGATAATAGTGCAAAGGAATCGATTTCATGTAAATAATAAGCGCGCAGGATCGACTTAAACTTGGACAAAGGGGTCACACAGGGATCGTCGTGCTCCCTTCGGCGCAATCAAACCGTCGCTCAGCTTGCCCGAGGGCGGTCTAGAAAGCTTTCCCTCGCTCAAGCTTTCTCTCTCTCTCTCTTTCTCTCCTCCATCTGTCTCTCACGGTCTCTCTTCGCTTCTATGGTTACTTTTTAATTAAAAGTTTAACTTTTTTGCCTCGCGCGGACGGCCAGCGGATCTCGTTACCGCCCACCAGACCCGGGGAATGAACTGGTCCGTGTCGTGGAGAGGCTGGATGAAAACTTTGAAAATTGCCATTTACATTTGGGGCTCAAAGGCTGCTGCTGTTGCCACGGATGAACGAAAATCCGCATCGAAAATGTTTCGCGCTTGTGTTGTTCTCTTGCTTGTGTTTTCTTTACCTCTTATCCGCGAGTTCAAAGTAACCGCGGCGCGAGATTTCCCAACAGCGATGCCAATACCCAACACTATGAACCAAAAGTCACATTACAAGTGTAAGCTCTTATAAAATTTTCCATAAACATACATTATTTCATCGATACAATAAAAGCATAGTCATTGTTAACTAATTTATCAAACGTTATTATATAAACGATATCTCCAATTTGAGAAATGTTAAATCCGGTAAATAAATTATATGTAATATGCAAATGCATTGTTAAGTATTATGATATTATGTTTAATTGTTTCTTTAAAACATAATGTCCTAGACGTGCAGTCAGATATTTGCATTTTGATTATTTCACGACTGGGTAACGACGACTCATAATATGTCTTAGCTTATCTGTCATGCATTGCATACATCACTGCTGTGTACGGGCTAGCTGATGCATAGTCAAGTGTGTACACAATGAATTTGGGTGATAGTTATTTTAAATCCTAGACAATTTTCTCAATAATTGTATAAAAATCTGCGGACTATATCGTTTAATCTATTAATTATTAATTGTAATCTCGTTAGTTACACAACAATTATGTAATTAAAAAAAACATACCGAGGAAATAATTTGTTGAAAATTGATTTCTTCATTCAAAGATAAATGTTTATATAGGTATGATATCCTTATCAACATAAATTTAAAAAGCTGACCGTTTCAATCAGTCAAATTCGATTCCATCCTGTCTCGAAAGTTCCGTGCAGTAACCGCAGATAGTTTAAAGCCAAGTGTAGCCCGTAACAATTCTACAATTAACTAGAAGTGTCGGATACATCTGAATGATCATTACATTTCATGGCTAACTGGTTTCGTACTAAATCTTCGTTAATCTACGTCTATATATTTAAACGTAATATAACATTGTCTATATGTTACAAAACGTAATTGAGTTTATTTATCAATGAACTATATTCGATTACCTTTTATTAAAGTACACGATATATGTTAACTTTAAAAACTGTAAACGGACAATTACATTCACATACCTATATACGATTATTAAAATTTAGTTTTAGTTGTTAAATTTGTATTATTTACTTTAATATGATTATTTATTGGATAACAGATGCAAATAACAGTGCACAAATTGGATTATCCTTGAAATATAGAAAAAGAAGTTTACGACTACGGGAATAAAATTAAAGTAAAATATCAGGATCATCAATTATATGATGAATAATAAAAAGCGAAAGGAGCATCGAAGCATCATAAATGAAAGAGGCTCGACGTCAAAGGCATAAAAAGAAAAGGCAACCCTCGATCGAGCGCTTATTAAATTCATATCCCGAAATACCGGAGCATCTCGTGTCTCGAGAGGAAGCAGAGAAATTAACGGATCTAGCAGAAGTCGCAAACCGCTCCCCGAGAGTCGTCGAATCGGCCGCGCACTCAAGGAACTCCTCATTAAGCGAAGACATCGACGATCATCCTCGTTAAACCGATCGAGCGTATCCCGCGGGAGACGCGCAACGGCTCCTCGCGAAATTCGAGAGAACACGCGAGAGAAAGAGCTTTGGAGAGCGGCGTATAGAAACCGAGGGGCTTCGCTATTAAGCCCACGGGACCCGGGACCCGGAACCCGGGCAAGCGTTTCCTCGTATACTCCGGCTTGCCGCTCTCTCGCTAATTAAATTATTCCGAAAACACCACTGTTACTACCTCGCGCACGCAGACGGAATTACGCGTAACACCGCCAGACGTAATGTTCAGGGGATACCGTGAGGAGAGAATACGAAGGAGAGACCGAGGAACCGGAGGAACAGGATGGAATGGAGTGACGAACGGAAAATTGCGGAAACGCTTGCGATCGCTCGCCGTTTCGGTCATTTTCCTCGATCATTCAAAATCCTCTTATTATCTTAACTATTGCGACCTTCAAGCTAATCGACTAATACGTAACTTCATTAGATTAATTGTACCCTCTTTACAATTTCAATTAATTCACTATTTATCTTTATGTATAGTGCACTTGTCGAGTTGTTTTTTTATACAAAAATACTCAACTCAATTAATTGGGCATTTACTTGCATATGTACTTTTATACAATGTAAATTTTCTAATTAAATAACAGCAGTACTTGAAAATTTTAATTCTTCTTATTTTAAAATATTCACATTTCTATATGTAGTACAATGTAAGGACATTTATAAATTTTTTATTTCTCTTGATGTACTGCAAAATCGTTGGCGTCATTAATATTATCATTATTATTATTACTGTTACTATTTATAGGGTCAATATTCTGACTGAACATAATTATAATGTAAAAATCTAATATAAAAAAAATTAAAAATCGATTATAATTAATTATAAAATATTTTATAATTTCGCAGTTCTAAGTAATGCAATCAACATAATAAATATAACCAATATACACAACACTTTCCAATATAATATTGTTATGGTCCTTATGCTCATGCTTTGAATCTAACTAATATATTTTTATTTTAATTTAGTTTTATTCGTTCTAATTTAATGTTACTTAGCATTATATGGGATGTGTTGCAATTAATTTTTTACTTTTATATATTATTCTCGAAATGTAATAAATGAGAGTCACAGAAAATAAAAAATGTGGTAATTACTCACGCCAAACAGAAATGATTTTGACATCTATTTTTATATAAATTTCTATACATAAAGAAAGAATATATATTAACAACGATTAATTAATTTTAAGCTTGTATACATTAAAATTAAATAGTTTATAATAGATTATAATACGATTTAAATAGTATTAAAAATAAATAATTTTTATAAATATAAAAATTATAAAAAAAAATTGAGAAACTTAAAAAATTTATAAAACGTTGAGAATTTTGTAAACCTTATTTTCAGTTTGTAAGTATTAAAAATATTGATAAGTTAAATAACTGTTATTTTTAAGAAATTTTATTTTGATAACCTTTTGCCGAAAATAACACGAGCTTGATAAAAGAATGAAATTGGTTCATTGGAGAATCTGCAAGTGCTTCTTATCAATGTAGTAGATAGAATTGAATTAATTGAAAAAAATTAATAGCCAATACAGAAAAACTGGTTTAAAAATTCTACTGTATGAAAGTATTTTATAATTAAACTAGACGTTTAATAACACAAAGTAGTTATATTTTATCTTTTAAGCTTTGCATAATTTAACTTGCATTGTTCTGTCGTACATATCTGAAGTAAATGTATGAAGCTAACGCAAAGACGAAACCTAAGTTTCTGGCAAAGGCAATTCAATGCACGCGTCAAAGAAGAAAAGAGATGAAACTTCCTCTTTCATCTCCATCTGGCCGTAAGCTTAAACGTAATTTCCACGCTGCCTTGGCAATCGTCGAATTCCGCAGTTTAGGTAAATTAGGCATATTCGCAAACGTCGTATACGTCCCCCGACGTTGAGACAAGAGACGTCGCCTCTGAGATTTTACTTAGCTATAAGCACGCGCTTGCAGTGGCTTGTGCTCTAACTCTCCTTTGTCTCTAGATTTGCTAAACTTGTTTTACGTTTAGCTCTAGTATCACTATGGTTTACTGTACAATTATTTTGACATTCATTTTATTCGTTGCAAATCAATACTTTATATAAATAATCCATCCACTTTTCTGTTATAAAATTACAGATAATTGAAAATTTAATACGTAAAAGCCTGTGAAATAATGATGAAAAATGAAAATTAGCTTAAAATATAATGTAATTTATTGAGTTGTTCGCGGGTCTAATTTGGATAAATGAATATCTTTTCTCGCTATCATTCATCGCATTAATTAATAAAATTAATATTCATTGGGAAGATATATTTTCCTAGAACAATAGATTTCCAAAATTCAGTTATAGAGAAAATTTCAATTTTTCTTTTTGAATTAGTAATTCTTACAAAAATATAAATGTTAAACGCTGACGCTGATGATTTTTTACTTTGCTAAAAAATCTATTTTAACCTTCTTACAAATTAAACAATAAAAATATTATTCTTAATTTAGACCTTTAAACGTTGTGCATATTCTTTGCATAATACATAAAACAAATTATACTTGTTGGTCCTTATATATATATTATAATTTTTAGTACATCTAAATAAAATGGTTTAGTTATAACTTTGATTAATAATTTGTAGACTATATTTGTATAAAAAAATGATTTTCTGATGTTAAACTTATATCGGATCATTACAGTTGAATTTAATCAAACAGAAATTAAAAATGTATTGCTAAATACATTCTTACGCGAATTGTAATTTTATTCCTTTCAACTATTTCTATCAGTACTTTATCTAAAACTCATTTAGTGGAACCGTTGAATTTATTCCGGTGTACTCGATACAATTTTTTAGTGATTTCGTACCCTCGCGTACGTGTCTCTGCACAAAATAACCATACGTACGTGCGGGCAGATACATCACATAGACCCTTTATTGCACAAAGGGTCTCTCTTTCTCTCTCGGCTATTCTAAATTTTAACTTAATTGCATTTTTGAAAATTTTTTTAATTAATCGGTTTATATACCAACGTATTTCAATGAAAGAGTTTACAATTTTAATTAATAAAAACGTATATATACACCGTTAATAATGTAACAAAATAAAGAGACGTTACTTATATTTATCCGTAAGAAAAAGAGGCACAGGTGACGTGTGTCCCGCAGATAAAATCATACGCGCAATTACTACGTTTATTGAGAATCGAAATAAAATTCAGCCTTCGTAGAAAAAAGTTAAAAACCGTCTAGCGATTATTATTGCGTGTATATGCAGATGCCTCTATACGTTAAATAGCATTCAGACGCATACCATTATTAACGTTGTGGGAAAATTCGAAAACATTAATCGAAAAAATGTTTTTTACATAATTCGTGAAGATAAATGTTATTTGGTGTATGTTCTACCGTATACTCATAAAAATGTCATTTTTACCCTCACATTAAAGTACTTCCCCTAAAATATGATGTTCAAATGAATTTCATTCCTAAAATATAAGTGTTACTAACAAAGTTAACTGTGTCTCGGTATATATCACTGCTTCTTATAAGAAACAATAAGATTCATTAGTTACATAACTGATATATATTTTGATGAAGTTTACTTATATTAATCAGTGTTGTATCGATAGATATTTGTCTGCAGTGTAGTATAAACTAAATCTTGGCAATAATTATAAACAATACGGGGGGATAAATGTATGTTGGTATGTAATTCTGATAATAAAGTTTTGTTCGACGTGGAAAATCATTGGATATAGAAATACACTTTGTTTAATCCTTTGCGTAAAGGGCCATAATTGCCAACGGCTTAACCCGAACAAAATTCTGGTCGAACGGAAAAGTTGGAGTGCTCCCCAATCCTGGGAAGAACCTGAATTACGCAAGTCGCTAATAAAACCAGGCAACAGCTCAAAGCCCCGAGTAAACAAGATATCAAGTTGTAGCCGCGCGAGCTACGCCGTCGGGGGAGAATTAGATTAGCATAGTTCATCATCGCCGCTGAATCGTCGACTTGCGTAATCTCCTTTATTGCACCTCCGGTCTTTTCTCTCTCTCTCTCTCTCTCTCTCTCTCTCTCTCTCTCGGTTATTCTCCCCCCACCTCGCGAATTTCCGAGGTAGAGGTTTATAACGATATAGCAGCGCAGCGTGGAGAGCAGAATGAGACTTCCGCGGTGGCGTAACAAAATGAGGCGCCACACCGAACAATCACGTCTTTATCGCTGATTAAACGCCCGCGCGACTCGTAACTATGTATGACTCCTTGTCATCTGTCGTTCGTATCACTCGCGCGATGATTCGTTTCTAGGCATTCGCTCATTTTTATGAATTAAACTACTCGCCTGTGTGCGTCGAATAATTAAATGTTTAACTGTACATCGGATGATTACTTGGACAACACAGTTTATTGTCATCGCGGAAAGATATGAATAACTCAATTTTACACTAAACGGATCTCTTAATACCGAGCATAATTTCAAATATTTTACTTTGATACGTTTTTTAACAATTATTTATAACTATTTTTTTTTCGTTATATAAGTTCGTTACAAATTTTAATCAAAACTATTCTATTACAAATTTCCCTTTTGGGTGTATTGTAGAATATTCAAAAATGCAAAACAATATAGGATATGTAAAATACCACAGAAATAAACACGACTGCTTTCAATAAACTGTAAAAAAATTTCCAATGCAAAAAATTTTAAGACTCTTATTTATAGCTTAAAATTCAATATTATGGGAGTTTGTTAAAAAATAAATTTAAATTCTGAAACCTTCATTGGACGATGCATAATAATTACGTTGTATGTATATTGGAGTTCTACTTTATTAGCCCATGCAATTTATCGATAGTAGGTTGTTAAAAGTTATTATTCAGAACAAAGAAACTTTAATTAAAAGAAAATAAATTATATAGTTTTAAAAATATACAGATCACAGTATTGTCTGTAGTAGCTGAAAATTCGAAATAGGAATGAAATAAACTGAAAGGAGATGATTCGAATTCAGAAATAATTGAATGAACGAATATACTACCGATGAAGAAGAAAAAACGTTAGTATTTTATACCCTTCCGATTTAAAAATCCATCTGGTCTCTTTCCGCAATAAAAGCGCAAGATCGAAAGGGTTCAAAAGCGCAAAGCTCGAACGGTAAGCTCGTGCGCACCGAGCAATGTATATATGCGTTCAGATAAAAAAATACCCACGCAATGGAAGGGACGTGCCAGGACTGTATGCGGTTAATACGGGAACGCGGTGGTCCTTCCTTCCTCCCTCCCTCTCTCACCCTCTTTGGCGTGGGTGCCGTATATTTGCAGGGTAAAGGCCAGCCAGGGAATCCCCCGGTCGCGATGGCGAAATTAACATTGTTCGGATTCCGCGCGCTCTCCGTAAATCATGGCGAGCGAGAAGCCCGGAGATGAAAGAGGCGAACGCAACGAGGTTATTGGTCAGCGTTATATATCCGCGGAAGCTCGAACTTGGGTTCAGAGGGGTGCTGGGCATACTCTTTTCAGTATGTAGGCTCGCGAGTTTAATGGGAAGCCCGAGTGTACATTGAGAATCGAAGCGTTAAAGGATAAACCAGCGGGAGCTCAGCTTCTATGCGCGAAGAGCAAATTGCAAGCTTTGCTTCGATCATTCGTTCGGGATTAAGGGCTTTTCATTTTCATCACGAGCGCTAACAAAAGTTAAAGGGTTCTTTTTCCTTCGATTCAAGAAATTTATACCAGTTTCTTTATTTACCTTCTGTATCTACAGTGAAATAATCCCATTGATTGGAAACTATGTACAATCTACATCTGCGTTTATTTACTTTTATTATTCAACGTATCAAACTTATATTATATTAATATTAAAATTTTATAATATAATACAAAGTTATAATTTTATGTTAAACTTTTATTTATACGTGGAGAAGATAAATTTATTTGTTTAACGGGGTGCCATAGTCAATATTTATCCTCCCTACCTTATCGGCAATCGCGATTATTAGTAATAAATTTATAAATAAAACAGTATGTGAAAAAGTAAGAGAAGAGGCGCCTTCATTTATTGATAATCTAACAGTGTGCCGAATTTCAGATGAAAATTATATTGCGTTTTTGAGAAAAGTCTTACCAAAAATGTGAACCTAACCTCAACGAGGTGAAAATATTTGATATTTTTGGTAAGACTTTTCTCGAAAACGCAATAATATTTTGATCTAAAATTTAGCACACAGTTAAATTGTCAATAAACGAAGGCGCCTCTTCTCTTATTTTTTCACATATCATTATACTTTTTTATTAATTAATCATCAAAAATTGAGTATGGAACCCCCTTAACAAAGCAAATCATATCCTATGCGCGACTGTAAGTTGATAAATGCACAGATTTATACAATGCTCTAATTAAACTGGATTCCAGTTCGACTATCGGTGTATTTAGTGAAGTGGGCTTATATGAGCATTACCGAGTGCATCGTGAATTTCATTGGCATTGGACATTTATAGGTACAACTCGGAAATTCATCGGAATATGTTCTCATTAATAGACGATTAATCCCGCAATAAAAGCTCTTTTTCATTACTATACGTGTATATAAGTGCAGTATTAAAATTAATCCACATAACCAATGATAAAATCAAAAACTTGTAATTGATGCATTTGTCAACTCTGTGTTATTTAGTTTATTCATTTTTACAAAGTAGACATGTACAAATACATGAGGATTTAAATGTTTATTATTTATACAGATTAATCTTCCATGAGCTCGTGCATACACTTGCCGAATTTCCCTGACAGTTGACATTCTGGTAAATCACCGTGGCTGACAGCTGTAAAATAAAATTTTACACAGTGTAATACACCAGTGGATTGAAAGTTATATAATACAACTTAAACTAATTGATTAACTTCGCAGCACTGTTAGTATGCCTTGCATTATACACTGAAGGCAAACACGTGGAACTAGAAATTATTCAGGAAATTACATTCAGAAATGAAATTGATTCGTTTCTATGTTTAATCAAGTAAATTATACTGCGCAGTTTTTGATAAACTTAGTATTTATGTAAATGTTGGGCACTATTGAATATTATATAAAAGTATATGAAATTAAATAAATATTGAATTAATAAAATTTGCAACAATTTTAATTTAAAAAGCTATGAATATATATAGAGGGATAAATGTCTGTTTTAATATTTCGTATTTCAAGTAAAGTAAATGTTATATGAATGTTGCGCTTAAAAATGAAACATCTACTCATTTCTCGTTAGTTAACAATTAAATGTTATTTTTAAACAAACATGATAAAAAACAAGTTATTACGGGTGATTAATAGTAAATGCATTAATTCTTTAGTACAAAGATTTCTATGTCTTAAAATAAAAACTCGTATTTTTTTGTAATTACAAAAATGTATTTTACTCACCTTCATCATAGCACGTCTTAAGATTCTCTTTCGCCTTGTCGAAATCTGGGAAAGTATTTTTATACTCTTCTAATAGCGTCATAAGAGTATCTTCTTTCAGTTTTCCATCCACTAGCTGTAATATAATAAAAAGACAACGTTATCTAAATGAAAAATTTTATTTAAAAATGTATTAATTTAAATTTGAAATAAGATAATAACTTACAGCTCCCAGTTTTTTTAAAACACACGCATTTACACATCCTAATTTCTCGTCTTTATTCAATATCATCTCTTTTATATGGTCTATAAAATATTCATACAGATATTTCATTACACATTGGATAAGATAATAGTTTGAACAATAAATCTAAAATATATTTACCGTGGGTTAATCCCATTTCAGTTCCACACTCCATCATTTCAGCCATATAATGTGCATCCATAGATTGTACACCATTTTGGCAAAGCTTTATTAAAAATATATACATATAAACGATATAATAATAATAGCTTATATCTTACATTACACACTTGCGATTTATCATAAGATTATATAATAACATATTTAAATTTTATTGATAGCAATAATTACTAGTAACATTCTAGTACTGCAAATATATTTTAAAAAACATAGAGTTATAATTTTTGCATTTAATAAAGAAAAATATTAATTATATTCACTATTTTTTGTGTTTCTTTTTAGAAATTAGCAAAGTGTTTAGTAAATAATTTTTAGTAGTAAATAAAAAAATAACTAAATCCACTCATACATTGTATCTGTACATTTTTGTAACGAAAAAAAAGGAATTTTCAAAAGACAAATGTAATGATAACCCTTCTAGAAATTGCACTATTATTTAACAAACGCGATATTTCGTCAACTTTTGGCCAAAACATAGTAAAATTTCTATACTGAAGTACAGGTACGAATATAGAATTAACTGTCAAAAGTATAACAATAATAATTTATAATTTATATTTATAATTCTTTATTACGTGCAAAAGTGGAAAAAACGCATTGAACTTACCAGTATCGCGAAAATGCTACAAACAATGAATATTTTCTTCATCTTAGGGAAACAAAAGAAGCAATGCTACTGTCGGAAAACTACTGAATAACTGACGAGTCGACCGGACGAGTTGCAGGAGCAATTTATATGCAATCGGAAATTCGCGGCTGGTCATGAAATGCAGGATGCAGCGCCTCGTTGCAATTAACGCATATCAGATTTTTTTTTACGTAAGGACCCATGATTGCCAATGAAATTAGTTGAGATACAACCAACACCTTTGCGCTCTCTGACTGGCATCGAATAGAAGTAAACGAGAAAACACAAGATACCATCGAATATTACACTAGCTCGTTTTTAAGACTTCCGCCTACAGTCATGTGGGATGATATCTCCTTTTGATTGCACCTTCTTTTATCATGTGTAATGCTATAATTGGTTTATTGTTAGATTACGTCAATATTAATCGTAAACTGGTTCATTATAGTAATTAATTACTGGATTATTACATTATTTTAAAAAGGATGTTTTTGAGAATCCAAAATATGCACACGGTTACCAAAATTGTATGACTGTTGTATGGATTAAATAGGTAAAATGATTCCAAAATATGTAAACTAATTGCGAAGGTTCGAATTAAATTTCAACGAAATAGCTGAACCTTCAAAGAAGGTGAAATAGACTAGAAAGGAGAAGAGCCAAGGAATTAAGTGTCGCAATTAGTTGGACCCATCCTGTGGCATCATCATCTAGCAGAGGATGTGCACAGGTTGAAATTTGAGGGAGCAGCTAACCAGAGGAAGGGCAGATGAAAAGAAGGAGGAATAGACGAAATGAGAAAAGAGACAAATGAGAATGGCAGGTCTGAACGAAAAATAGTAGAAAGAAAATTGTAGACCTACGAAAAAAATTAGCTAGATAAGTTAAACAAACTAATAGTATTGTCTTTTGGAAGATTATACTTTCCTTCAAGATGTCATTCCATACTAATTATAGAAAAATATTCAAAAAAGCTATTTTTACAATTTTTAATTAAATATTTACTTCTATAAGGCTTGCGTCATTATAATGAAAAAAGCAAAAGTATACTTGTAAATATGTACCAGCTATATAATTTTCTGCTATTAAATGTACTACTATCTAATTACTTTAATTTAGATGAATGCTTGCTAGTTAATTTTGTAAAGTTGACAATTGCTAAATGACAGTGCAGGACATAACAAAGAAACACTTTCAATTTAATGAAAGGATCTATTAATTTATTTACTTATATAATACATAATTTTTACTGCCTGCAATTCATACACTACATGTTTAAATGAAAATTTACTTGAATTTAAGTTTAGATTTAACTTTTGTTTGTTATTGACAGCTTAAGTAAAAAATGTATTAACTTTTAAATTTAAAATCTTTTTATTAAAAATAGATTTTAA
This sequence comes from Theocolax elegans, assembly GCA_026168455.1. Taxonomy (NCBI): domain Eukaryota; kingdom Metazoa; phylum Arthropoda; class Insecta; order Hymenoptera; family Cerocephalidae; genus Theocolax; species Theocolax elegans. The sequence continues at coordinate 63,128,826 of CM047427.1, forward strand.
TTAAATAATTACCAATAACATTATTATTAAATTAGAAATTGCACATAATTACTGTATTTTATAACTTTATAAAAAATGAAAATTGCCTAGAGTATGCATTAGACAATTGTTGGTAGTAGGAAAAATAATGGTAAACAAGTAGCTTGAAAAGGTAATAACGGTAGAAATCAAAGAGAATTGAAAAGGAAAGTAAAAGTGGAGAAATCGAAGAGGAAAAGGAACAATTTTGTAAATGCTCCCCCCGAACGTCGAAAGATAAAATTAAAAGTATATAGGACTGGACGACGGCAGCCGGTGCGCTCGGCAATTTCCTCCTACGTGAGTCGGTTTCACTCGGTTGTACCTCGATTTTCCCACACCCCCGTTATTTCATCCCTAGCGACTTGCCTGTCTCCTACTCGGACCAGCCTTTTCTCGTTCGCGTGGCGGATGAGGCCTCGCAGAGACAACGACTTTGCTGCCAGATAAGACAAGCAGGAAGGACACAAGTAAAAGAGAAAGAGAGAGAGAGAGAGAAAGAGAGAGGGAGAGAGATAAATGATAGGGACAAATGGAGCTTGCTTACCGCGTCTCCTTTTTACGACCAACTCTCCCTTGCAGCGCAAATTCGCGATTCTCTCTCTCACCGGGAAGTTTATTTCTCTTCTGGGCCAACGATTCGTCATAACGTCAAGGGTCATCGTTTACTTTTTTTCCCTTGCTGTTACTATAGAGTGAAAGAGGTAAACGCTTTTCTTCGTGACAACTAACCCCATGAAATCTTTATATTTCGGATACGGTGTAGACATACCATTGATTTATTTACCGATGATTACTCCTTTAATTACTTTGTAAATAAGATTTCTTTCGTTTTGGATAACTTTGATAATTAAATATCCACTGATAAATACAAGAATGTTTATATGCTATTGTAGATCAAGTACAATGTAGTGTGTGTTATATAATGCAAAATTGAAATTTATTTTACACAATAGAGAATTAGTCCAGAAGCAGATTAGACAGCCTGTAAAAAATGTATTGTTCAAATTATTACAACAATCAACGTTTTATTAGATTTTGTAGTTATTTTGATAATACTTGAAAAATGTTGATATTTTGTTACGGAGTAGTTTGATAAAATGTTTATAAAACTGTGAAAACGATGTATTCTATAATTTTTTTGTTCGCAGGACCTGAAACAATAAAAATAAATTCATAAAAACATTCTCTAGATTTTTTCAAACCTCCCAGACGTAAAAAATAAAATACGAGGACGCATCAACACCAAACCGTCGAACTCTTAAAAAAAAGAGAGTCTGTGTGCTATTCTGTACCAATATAGAAACCACCCCAGTTGAGAGGAACGTATCCACGCTCACATGACTACACCTGCACATCTGAAAATTTCAGCGTATCCATAGCCACGAGGATAGTCTCGGGTGCGGGGAGGCGAGAACGCTGAAAATTTCAAGCATTCCTCGAAGTAATATCGAATTCAACGGGCCTCGTCCCCCTTACGTATACGGATTCTTTGGTCCGTGATTTTTTTCGACCAAACGACGCGGGAGAAATGAATCGCGGCGAATAGGGCGGGAAACGGAAGCATAAGAAAACGCTACGAAACGGGCATTACTTATGTAACGGTCGTCCACGTCTATAGGAGAAATTTCGCGAGCAGCTTTTTGTTTGTATGGCGAGGGGTGAATGTGCGACGCCTTACGCCATGTCCAAAGCCTTGGTATCCTTTATGGTCCTTTGCGGAGCTGTTTTACGTGGCTAGTACTCGATTTAAGCGCGAGTCCGTAAAAAGGGGACGCACAGCCGTGTAAAAAGATAAAAGTATGGGAGAGAAAGAAAGTTGAGTCGCCGAAAGAGAAACGGAGAGAGCGGGAGATGTGTGTTAAGATTGGATTGTACAAGAGGGTCGGAAATTAGTTGAATATCTGTTTTTGAGGAAGAGACTCGCTTCCCTTTATTCCTTACATTTTCGTAAATCATTTTTATGCTTCTTTTAGAATTAAGTACTTTTAAAGCCTTTCAAGAAGATGTGGTATCCTGAAAACAGAAATTAACAAGAAAAGAGGATTTACTTGAAATACTTGAATGTTGATACCTTCGTTTTTACTTAAGATAATGTACAACAATTATATTTTAAATATGTATAAGGTAAAACACCCATTTGCGAGACGAAACTTCAAAGAAATGCGAAAAGACCATATTGCTTTATAAGTATATTTTCATTTAATTTCTTTTATTTTCTTCATAAAATAAGTTAGAAATTAGTTAAAAAAATATATCATATGTACACTTAAATTTGAACAACCATAAGTGAAAGAACCTACAGGACGCCGTACCGACATGCTTACCGACGTTTACAGATTCAAACTTTACAAAACCAATAATCACTTTTATCATAGTGTATGAGTTATCCCCCCTAGGTTTTGATAAAAGCTAGCGGGACAACTTATAAAATTTTTAAAATTTATAAATTCTCTTATTAAAGTTTGAATCCGTAAATGTCGGTAAGTATATTGGTTCGGCGTCGTCTTAATGGGACAGAAAAGTGCACAACCAGCGAGATATTGAATTATTATGCATGTAAATGGATGTATATATATTTAGAGCTTTACAAATTAGAAACTGGGTACACTTTTTATGCTTATTAATTTATAATTAACGGATTAACAGGAATCTGCATTTTTCAACCCAAAAATTATATCTAAAATATTAAATTAAAAATCTGAACAAAATTCACACGGTTAGCTTAAAACAAAAGGAAGGGCATGACGTTTTGATTTTTTTAAGAAAAAATTATTTTTTAATTAATAATTAAGTAAACAGTTTTGGGTCGGTAATTATTAGTAAAAAAGACATGAACTTTTAACCGAAACATCGTAATCAAATTATGGATTTAAAAATCTGGAAAACTTCGGTATATTATTTAAAACATGCCTAAGGGCTTGACGTTCAGGGTCTTTAAAAAAAAATTATTCATTTGTTTATAAAAAGAAAGTAAAAAATTACCTTTTTCTGAGTCCGTTCTTAATTTATATTATTATTAATTTATGCTTATTAATTTATAATTTTAAAAAATAACTAAAGTTATTATGTTACTTTTTAGTTTCAAAGTTTCAATGCGTGTATTTCCAGAAATTTTAACACTTTTTTACATTATCCAGTATCAATCAGATGCTTTCCCTTTTATGAATTTATCTAGTACTCGTTTTATTTAAACAATTTAGATAAGTTTTCATGCATATCATGCACTCCTAACTCCTCAGTTATATAAAAAAGGTTTTAAGCTGTCTTCAAGTGTAAAATTGTTATTACTTAATTGCTTGCAATAAATATTTGATTTTCGTAAAAATAAAAGAAAAAAAGCGTATTGTCTTTTAAACGGTAGGTAACCTCGTATATAGAAATCGTTGAACTGGCGAGTTTCCACGTTTATGTATTAACCACGCAAGCTTCCGAGCGGCACTCGAAAATCCCGACGAAATTGTTTTCCGCAGACCCTCACCGACAGCGAGTACATAAAGAACACAGGGACAGACTCGAAGGTAAGGAAGGAAAGGAAAAACATCGCTTTACGCGTATTTATTTAAGAGTCTCGCCGCGAAATACTTGCGTCAGGTAATCCGGAAAATTTATACTCTTATGAAGTCCCCCGGTCTCCGGTCTCCTTCTATCCTCCCGAGAAAATGTTCCTTCTTTTCTTCTTTCCTTCGTAAAAGCAAGAGGATAAAAAGACACCACCTGCGCGACCACCTGGCAATGATAGCCGCGGTGATCCTTCTTCTTTTATTTATCACAGTATATTTATTCGCGTGGCCCTGCGCGCCATCGCACCCAACTTTTACTCAGGCTAGAACCGAGCCGATTAAATTTTCAGTAGCGCGAGAAGAGGCTTTCCTGCGCGATTGATGGAAGAGCGCCGGTTAAGTGCCGTCGGGATGCTCTTTCGAGGATTGCTCTGGCTATTTTGCGCGAATCTCTGAATTATTTTATGTCAGAGGTGATTCCTAACCTCTCCTTTTTCTTTTTCTTTAATACCAAACGGAAAGTGATTGGTATCTATACCCGGCGAGGTTTACATTTTTAAACATTTATACTTTCTTGCGTTATTAATTAAATTTCATTTTCAGACCTAATTATTTCATAGAAATTAAATTAACGCTTGTATCTTCGAAAAGCATTGAGCTGTTCACCTGACATATTTTAGTGTATTTTAGGTTTGCGTTAGACGTGCTATATATATGTTATATACATTATTGCATTTTTTAATCAAACTTATCTTCAAATTACTTATAAAATATTTATTATTTTCTATATCCTTTTAGATAAAATATATCGATTAGTTAGTTATTCAATAAAGTGATATTTTTCTAAACAAAAAGCAATTGTAATTGATTAGTTATCACGGTATTGTTATATCGTAGTCCTCAGTTTAATCGAATAATTGAAATATCTTAAAAGTAGTAAGGTTATTAAAGAAACCCACCAGGAACAATTAATTGAGAGGCTGACACTTTTTCTATATCGAAAACCAGAATTTATTACGACAAATTTCGAAGCACTTTATTATTTTCCAATTACTTCAGACACGCGAAATCCAGGCTCTTTGAACTCCCGGTGCGTACTTTTGCAAAAAGATAATTGAAAAATGAACGGAGGCAAAGGTTGCCGAGGGAAAGACACGCAAAGACCAACCTCCAAAACGAGAATCATAACCTTAGCGTACAAAGTAAATTTCACAGGTGCAATAGAGCCTAGGTGATTGTTCCTTTATAGCGGCAAGTGTGTGCGCAACGGCCTTTTTCGCGAGAGAACGGTGTGCTTTATGAAAAAGCTGGCGCGTAACTTATTGTTGTTCCGCGTGGCGCACGAGGATTAAGAGCAAGAAGAGCCCCATCGACGCTTTCTATGGCGAAAAAAAACAGCTCGAGAGAAAAAGGTTTATTACTTAGCGAAAGAGCTTGGTTCTAGAGAGGGAGATGGAAAGTTTACCGTGCGTAGAGAAGAAAAAGAGAGAAATAATGTGCTACGTCGTTGAGTATATACATGGAAAAGATACATGCACTGCGTGTGCTTGTTTCCAAAGTTTTTGCCGTGTCGTACACACACACGTGTTTCCTCGTGTACAGGTACCTTCGTCTACATCCAATGAATGTTATAAAAACTCACGAGGACGTACAAAATCTAGAAGAGAGGAGTTTTATAAAGAAAAAAAAGTAACGACTGGCCGTTATAATCGAACTTACACTTAATGGCAAACATTTTCTCCTGCTGATCTCGTAGCGAAACGATCGTAATTCCTACATTTATTACAACAGACTTATAGGTATATAGTTTCGATGTACGGAACTTAATGCGTATTATGCTAAATAATAATGTTAAGTTAGATACAACTCGATTTGCTTTCCTAGTAATACAATAAATTTTCTTTGCACAACTTTTTATTTCGAGTATTGTGAAATGCAATATAAAATCAAAACTTATTAAATAATTTATACAATTTAGTTATAGTTTACTAATAAAACTATGAATTAAATAAATGTTATATGTTAAATACAGGAAGGTAACTTTTTTAAAATCGCACGTTTTTAGAGCAGTTTAATTAAGTGTCAAGAGAGTTTGTAAAGAGTGTCAAAAGCAATTTAAGGCTAATATTCTAGAAATGAAAATATCCTCGAGGTATAATGTATGTTTTATGATTATTACAGTTGAAGGTAATTATAAAATTTAACATATAATGTTATATGCTTATTAAAGTGTTAGCAAATAAAAAATTCTTCAAATAAAAACTATAATTATTTGATTATTACGAAATCAAAATAAAATAAAATTTAGTAAACTAAATAAATTTCTTTTGCACTGTAACACTTTTAGTGAAAAAGCAGCTCATAACGATAACATTTCTCTTACAAATACGTGTAATTTCGATTCGACCAAGCTTAAAGTTTTCTATGAAATCAGTCAACGCCAACGCAATGTAAAATAATACTGTGCGTGGCGTCGTCATGCAACGTCCTAGCCAGTTGGTAATTTTTATAGCGGTCCATTCAAGTGTGCTGAGCAACAATTAGCGGGAAAATATGTTTACGCAGCTCAACGATTATCAGGGCGCATCGACATTGTGAACCGAATACGCGCCGTCCAGCGCTTCAGAATTCATCGCGATAAACGAATTCTCTTTATACATACGGGAACCCACAGCAAAGTTGCACCTTTCAATGCTTCACGAATGATATCAGACGTATACGTTCTCTATTGAATATATGCATACAGTATACCAACGCTATAGTGAATTCATTTTTTCTTTTAGTTTATACTATAAACGGTGAAATGGATCATTTATGGCATTCTGAATTTGGAACAATGTTGTTTAATCTATCAACTCGAGCAGAAACGAATATTCAACGAAATTGTTTAAAATTGTTTGCATAGAAATATCGTTAAATTTACCGTTGATTATATTGTTTCCTAACTACGCTTATGGGTAATGCATCTATAGGCATTAATTATATATATTGCGCTATTAAATAATTATATTTTACATAAACGTAAAAAAATATGACAATAATAACTTAAGAAATATTACAAATTACGTGATGCACGATGGTTTTACTTACTTACGTCGTTTAATAGGAATAAAATATGATGTTCTCTAGGTATTCGTTTAAAATTAGGAAATATATTGTATGTCGTATAAAATTAATTCATGCTAGTCATCTTCAATCACTTAAAATGTATTAGTTTATTCAATAGATACCATTTATAATATAATATATGCAAAAAAACTAAAGGAAGATTTATTTTACAAAGTAAAGTCTACAATACCTATATTTTCTTTCACAGTTATCACAAAATAGAACATTATGCAATTAAACCAAAGGCAAATAAATTGAAAAAAAATATACGCAACCTACAACGCGCTTGACTGATTCCGCTTCGCGCAAATGACACACTATGTTTCTGCGGGAATTACCTGGTTTACCAGTTACACCAATTTTTATTTCTTTAGTAATAAATATGTAAGGCAACTTCTGAACTAATTCCAATTTAAATTTATTTGATTCTTTTGAACTTATTAATATTTATTAATATATTTTTCTATTTTCTAAGTATATGTATAACAGAAAACGTACAAAAACGTTTATGCCGCTAGGGATATTTTGTATGTTCAGTTTTTCATTATTACTTAATATTTATTTTTATTTAATATTAACTATTTAGAGGTTTAAGGGAGTGAATGTGGTTTCTAAGCTTCGTTTAACACGGAAATAAACAAAGAGTTTTCACTTTCGGAGGTGTAAAATTTAAACTATATGGAAATCACGTTTTTTAATGTGAATTTCGTGACATTATTTGATGGAAATTTCCTTAATTTTAAATTCGTCAAGTAAAAGGGAAATGTACACATGAAGAAAAAAACTGAATAAAAATTACCTCAATGTTCAAGGTAAAAAATTGACGCGAAGTTATATAATTTATGTCTAGAATTTTATACTTAAAGTGAGAATCAAATCGAATTTCTATCATAACATATAGTAATTTTTTTCAAGCAAGACATATATTTTTTAACCAAAACATTTAGATACTTTTTATAAAATATTTTCCCCCGTGTACAAAAAACTAATCCTTGTCACAAATACGTAAGGATTTACACCTTCACGTAATTGCACGAGGTAACTTCTGTCCACGCAGACGAGCAACGTAAAGCTCTTCTTTACACCCTTATAACGTGTAAAGTACCGTTATGAAGTTCTCTTGAAATTTTTTTACAGTTATATTCTTTGATAATGTTTAAGAAATACATCAATATCCTTAAATCTGTATTAGAGTAATCATTTAATTTATACAAATATATGTTATAAATAAATATTTTTTATGATTTGTTTAATTATAAAAGAATAGTTTTTGTACTTTTTGAATATACTATATATATACACGAAAGATAATTTCGAAAAGCAGATTCTAATTAAAGTTCGCATCAGCAGATTTTGGTTGTAAGGACCTTATCGAACGGTGAGTCAGTTCCTGAAATGAATTGTACCAATCGAAGAAAAAGGGAGAAAAAGCGAAAAGCCAGATTTCTCTTCTCACTCCGAAACGAGTAGGAGTCCATTAAGCTCGCCCTCCTGAAAACCGAAGCGGTCGCGAAAGCGCGCGACACAGGATCGGCGAGTAGCTCAGCGATGTAATTCGCCGGGATTGCCGGTGACGACGAGTTGCAGAGGCGAACCGCAAAGCCGTCGAGGACGGACTGCTCTCTTGTGCGTCTGGCGCAGACGTGTCTCGAAACAGCGCTAGCGCGTCGAGATCCGGAGGGGGTCCCTTCGTGCCACAGAGTCCGGATTGACGTGTTATTCGCACTGACATGCGAGAGACCGAGAGAGAAAGTGAGCTGGAGGTGTCGTACTGTTGGACTTGAGCCCGTGATAGGGAAATTGCGTTTCTCTCTCGTAATTGCCCATCTCTCTCACGCACACGCACGCGTACACTCTCTGCCCTCAGTGGCGAAAAAATTCAATTTTTCTCCTTTTGAGCGAGCTTTTCTACTTGTCGAGCTGTCGATGAACCGACTGCTACTGGGATTGAATTTTTCACAACGGCATCAAATATCGAGTGAAAAATTCATTTAGAGTTCCACTAGACGAATATGACTCTGCTGAACCGCGCTTATCAATGAGAACTTATAATACTTTACGTATTATATTATAACAGAAAGTGCAGTTCAATTAAACTCATATCAATTAGTACTGCACAATAACCCATCTTTTGATTAAACTTTCATGATTTAATTTTAATCATAAAATTGGTAGACGTGTACCTTATACGTTATCAAATTTATATTTAAAAAATAAGTAACAATTTTTGACGTATGATTTTAATGATCCGTTAAATGAAATGCCTGCGCATGACAAAAATCGATTGACCTTTAACTATCTGACGTACAAGAAGTGTGAATCTCTTATAGCCCCATTCGCTTTTTATTATCCTATTCTCTTCGGTAATAAACGATACCATAAACTAACACGTACACGTATGAAAAAGTATCCCAATAAAGTATGATTAACTTTTAATTAAAAACTTGTTTAGCTATACGTATTATTCCAACACTCGAAAAGTATAATACCTATAATATTGAATTATTTCTACAACAGGCATATTCGAAGACTCGAAAAAACCTAATAAACGTAGCTATATATCAAACAAATTAATTACACGACAATAAATCCCAAGTTGACCCCTAAACAAAGTCGTGAAATAATGAGAGAGATATAACGAAGATCGATTTTTACCCCTGCAGTTAATGGTATTCAATCGCATAACAAAACCGAACGACGAGGATCATTCGATGAAAGGATTACTCTTCGCGGAGTCAAAGAAGCTGCGAGTTGATGTCACGCCCGTTATTAAACGCATAAATAACTCATCTTTACCCCTCCGGGGGCGCATTACTTGAAAGAGCCCTTTATACCCCCACAGTAATGCTCGGCGCGCGATGTGCGGGCAACTTTACAGTCGCCCATAAATTTGCTCGAGATCGCAACTGCGGTGTGCCGACTAAACTCTCTCGATTCCCGAAATTACAGCTACCACCAAGGGTTGGACGATCGCATTTTTCGAGTGTTTTTGATGCACTGACGATAAATAGTGTTTATCGTAAATTTCGCTCTGGAAGATAAAAAACGTTGTTACTTTTTCCGCAAAGTGGTCGTAAACCGATCCTCAAAAATCTCATTTTATTTTATTAGTTCGATTAAATAGGTATCGTAAACTACACGCTGCTTCTAATCTTTTATTTAGGAATAACTGCGAAGATGTATACCTTTCATCCTACTCAAAGTATCTTTTCCGAATCGTTGTTATTAATCTAAAGGATAAGTATTCAAAATTATTAAAAAATATTTTTTCAGTTCTAAAACACAAATCAATATTACGCCAAAATCCAAAATAACTCAAATTAATTAAACAAGAGGTTCTATTTTACATACCATCCAAATATACTGTTTCTTTATAGCAAAAATTATTGTTAATATATACATTTACATATAAAGGAAAAATATAAAATTCACTTTACTATATATACAAAAAAAAACAATACCAGTACGTAAAAATTTTGAGTTTTTATCTTACTAAGACATTATGAAATCTTTTAATGCTATCTGATGAATAAGGTTCACATTCAGGCCACAACACGATGAATTCAGAATGCGAGATAGCATTACAATACTTCATCGATTTTTGATGGATCTTGAATCGGCTCTGATGAATGTCCCATGATTATTTCCGATTGGGTGATTGCATCGTCACCGCATCGTTTGAATGCGGTTCAATGGATCAATCTCTTGCAATAAACAAATGAAAAACAATTCAACGTGATAAATGTAATCTTCGTGAGGGTAACATTTCAAAAATCAAAACAGTTTATTTTTGCAAGTACACTTGTACAGATAAATTGTTAATTTCTTTTGTTAAATTGAACATAATACGTAGAAAATTTGACTTGATTTTATGTTTAAATTTTACTTTGAAATTAAATAATATATTAAGATTTTTCAAATTCTTGGAATTATACTTGACAGCTTTGTAACATTATACAAATCTTTTTTTTAACACAAAGTAACTGATTCACTTTTCCGCGTGTAGATATTACTTGAACTATCCGCGATTACAAATTTATTTGAAAAACTTCAAAAAACATAATAGTTCAAATATAATAATTTAACACGAATGAAAAAATCAAGCACATGTTATTACAAAACGAATTTCGCAAGCCCAAAATGTTATATACAATTTATTATTTCGCGAAACAGTATTATCACAAAGTTGTTTAAAAGTGTCCACAAAAAAAACTAGTGACCACATTTGCATCTGCCCTACACAGATGTGCGGTGTAGGTAGGAATTTAATGGCTGTCAAACAAGTCGATACTTTCATATATTGAGAACTTCGTCGACACTTAGCAAAAAAATGTGTTCGATCATGTGTGTCGGTTGGTAAAATGCACGAACCTTATGCCTCGTTCATCATTTCTTAAAAGCGCAAAGTTGCGCAAACTCGGGATATGAAACAGAAGGAGCATATGTACGCGCCTGGTGTCGTCTTTTGCTCGAGCGATTGAATTCCGCACGCAAATGCAGTCTGTAACCTTTTAGTTCTTTCGCAATTTAACTTTCATCTCCTGTCATTTTAGTGGATTCTATGCGTCAGAAACGTATTTTCGTATTCTGCATACAACAATGCATAAAGTTGGTAACATTAGATTAATATTTAAATGCTTTATATATATGTAGATATTGTGTATTTTGAAATTGATTTAATTAATGGAATAATTAACGAAAGAAAATGTAAATCAGTGGTGCAATTATTTTTTAATGAAAATATAGATGTATACTGTGTCAAACCCATTTCATCGATACATAATTTAATTCCTTTATCATTGTGAAGCATATTAATTAACGTTATAAACCTTCCTACATTATAAATGCAATCGAAAGGAAAATCTCTTTTTGGAAGAAATGTAGCGTAATTACGTGTTAAACCCATAATCCCACATACACTCGAGCATACACTTGAAACCTTTGGAGAAGACCGCATAGATAGTCATGTCAAACATCTCTCACAAATATTCATGTGCGGCTCTCTATTTCACGTACACGTTTCCGAGCTCCACACTCGAGTGACAACAGTACGCGACACGAGTGCGTACAAGACATCTTGTATCTGTCCCTCTCCCTCCCCCTCGTTTTCTCACTCCCTCTCTCTCTGTTGCTCCATAGAATCTCCCCTCGCGACATCTCAGTTGTCAACAGCTGCAACACTGGGAACGTTGTTATTGTCGTAATCCCGAAGTAAACGCACGCGCGCGTATCGACGTTAACGCGCGTGTTAATGCGCCGCGTGCGCTTACTCGTGGAAATTGCCCGCGCTTCGCGTGGGTTGCTCTAGGAATGGTAACGCTTCAAACTAGAGCACGGATGGAATGAAATTTTGCAGTTGGTGTCGCGCGAAATTTTAACGAGCGAGCCTGCGAGCGCAAAAGAAAAATAACTAGGGAATTCTCACGCTTCGCAAGTTACAACTGCAACAAGAAAGAGGATGCTGTCATGGGTATTGATGGTTTATTTTAGAGTTAAACGAGGTTACTAATACAACCATTACTTTGATGCGTTTGCAGTTATTAACCTTATGTAATCTTCGACATTATTTCCATTCGTATAAATTTATTTCCGATGTTGACACAACAATTTCTGATGACACACGTGCTTACACTAAATTAGCAGACAAATCTTATCCGTAACATATTTTATTTATCTATCGAGCTTTGGGCCACGTTTTATTCGGCATATTTTAATAGACTAAATAGAAAATATGCTAATTTCATAGTTAAATATATATGTTTAAACAATTTCAATAATAAAAATTGCTATGAAATATTAATTAATTGTATGTTGATACTGCATTATGATTTCACTGTGGTGCAAGCCGTTACAATATATACGTATTATATAAATACTATATCAGCCTGAGATAGTATTGAAAAAATGCATCAATCAGCGCTTTACAATAATGTACGACAGTGGCTTACTTAATCAAATGACATTCAAAACTTAAGAAATAAAATTTATAAAATCTTTTCATTTCTTATTAACCTTATTTCATTGTTGTTGACAAATTTTACACAAAGTGCACTTAAAATCTGCGAGTAAATTGTACATACCAAATCAATTAATTTAATTATTATAATGTATTTCTACTACAGCTGTTTTTAAGGGGAGTCCGTACATATTACAGATTTCTGTAATCGATTGTTCAAATCTACTTTTTAATTTTCATTTTTTTCAGAATTTTTTTTTGCAAACGCATAATTGTTGCATATTATAGAATGTGACTTAACTCATACAATAGAACAAATATGCAAATTGAATGAAAAATTTGGAAAGTCAGTTGATATTAGTAAGTATGTATTTTAAACGAAGGTGCAACATTCGCTCAAAGACTAAATATGAATTTTGTCATAATTTAATATATCTAATGTTAAAATTGTTTATAACTAAAAATTTATTATTAAATATAAGCTAGGATATAAGAGGGATTATTTCGTCATATTTAAGGGAAATTTTGAATAGACTACCCTCAAAGTTTAGTAAATTAAGCATAACGATTTTATCAACCATGAAGTATAGCTGTTACAGGTCGTTGATGATGGTACTTAGTGCGCTTCGCCGGATTTTACAAATACGCGTATAGTGTATATGGAGGGAATACAGACTATATAAATATAATCGGTAGAGTGCGCATGGGATCTCGTCCTCGAATATTATTATCGGTGACCTAGCACGCACCTGAATATTTTATATTAATTATAATACACTTGAAGAATAAATTACTATACAGATACTTGAACCTAGTTTGTAAAATTCAATTCAACTATTATAGGAAAAATACTATTCCTAGTCCCTACTTTGAGGTCAGAAAGGTTTTGATACGATCTAATTTCGAACGTTCTTTTTCCGCGTAAAACAATGTCCTATACGAATTACTTTCTTTAAATAGACGAAACTGTAATGAAAAATTAATTTAATTCTTGTATAATAATACTTGTAATACCATACCGTTAAGTAGCGATAGTTTAACAAATTAAATAGTATATTAAACAAATTCTAAAAATGTGCCGATGAACGTTATTTGTATCTGAGAAAAGTAAGTAGTCAGGATTTATGAGACACAATGAATAATGCAACTATTTAGTTAGATATAGGTATAAAACCTATTAATGGGAGAGTTTAACGAATAAAAATACAAATAATACGTATGTTTATTTTACATTAAGTTCACATTACCATGCTCATTTTAAAGTAATTGACACGTATTTACAAATAAATAGTAGTTATAATGAAAGAAGAAAAACGTAATTACACGTACAACAAACGCACGTTTACACGCAAGCGAGGAAAAATTATAGTCCTTATTATATAGCGTTTTCGATAATATACGGAACAAGTAGAAAGAGCGTACGTTCCAGAATCAACGCGTTATTAACCACGAATGATTTTAATTTAATAACTAACGAAACTAACTGTCTCTCCGATTAATAAATTAGCAGAAGTACGAATGGAAATCGCGGTCGATTTTCCAGCGATTACAACAACAATCAAAGCTCGCGCAGACTGGGGATCATTACGGCGAGATTATCGAGTCTCAGGTAAACCAGACCCTCCCGCACACACAAATCAAATCGTGGGTGCGACGCCTCGGGTTGCGCAGCAGCGGAGCAGCAGCGGAGCAGCAGCGAAGCAGCATCAATCGACGAGGGCCCGAGGCTCCCCTGTGCATCGCGCGTTGTCTACTCGCAGGCGCGCCATCCTACTGAATTCTGGCCGCGCGCCTACCATATTTGTAATATACTGCCGTCGCGTGCATCCCTTGTATTCGTGTATATACGTGCATCGTTCACGCACACCTGTGCTCCGTTCGTGAGCCTTACGAGCTACACGTCAGAGAGGAGAAATCGCTTAGATGGAGTGTGAACCTTTTCTCTGCTATATAATTATCACATTTTGGATCTACCTGACTTTACTCCTATTTCCCTTAACTATTTAGCGCGCTTGATTATCTACGTGTGCTGTCTTCGTATACGCGCCAACTCGTGAATTTTGATTAATTATCACCAAATATCTTGCATCTTATTCTCCACATAAGTTATTTAATTGCTAGAAAATCCACGATAGTTTAGATTTGTTTAACGCAGGAGTATATGTATTCTCACTATAAATTTCGTTTGTTTTTCTATTTTTCGAAATGTATAAATATTACTTATACGTAATCAGAAACGAGTAACATACGATTTTTTCTTGAGTCTTTATTAAAAGCATGTATAGCTGTTTGTCGGAATCAGTTCCCTGTAGTAGAAATCAACGTATTTAAAATAGTCACATTGCTATAGGAAATGGGTATGAAAACTAGTCTGTTAATCGGTAGTCGTGAAACGCTTTTTTCACTGTGAACGCCCGTTTAATAGAAGGAGAATAATCCGATCAAATGCATTTTTATTCAATTTCTAACCCTTGTAGTACTTTAAACTCTTAATATTGTATTAAATCGGATCCGTCAATCGATTATTAAAATGTAAACTTTTTATTGTTTTTGCCTTTAAAATAATCTTTTCAAAGATATCAGCTTTTTTCTGATTTCGGACATAAGTTTGTCAAAACCATTTGTAATATATTTTAAATCGATTGTGCACTTAACTTTGACTTGCGTAATTTAAGGCATTTTTAAAAGGTGATTTAATTCCGATAAATGAGCGAAAACAAGAAAAAACGTTTCATTATAAGGAAAAAACTAGAAACATTTTTTCACCTGTATCTATTCTGCCCTCCTAAGCAATAACGTCCTATCTACAATTTTTTTAAATTTTCAGTTTTTTTGGATGTCTGGAAAGATAAATATGATGCGTAGCTATTGCTCTAAGTAAAATGTCTCTTAATGTTTTTTGAGTTAGTAAAAAACACTAAGAAAGATTGTCCTAACTATCAAAAAGCATCGTATCGTGCATCGTACTATTTACGAAAACTTGATTTTCTCGATTTTATATTTCTGTCAGATAGGACGTTATTGCTTAGGAGGGCAGTATTTTGAATGGCTATTATATACTTAAGAAGTGGAATTCATTTCTACTAAATTGCTAAGACTGCATTTCAATCGTAAACTAAACTCACTTATTACGAATCAGGAAATATACTAAAAGAACTATGCACGCTTTGTTCAGTACAAAAATTTGTGAAAATGATTTTGCAATTTTTATGTTTATACGTAAAAACGGTTAAATAATTTTTATGTTTCTTTATAATAATTCCTAATTGCCCTATTAGATATTGAGAATTGCGTTAACTAAAACCAACTTTTAGCATTTATTTACACAAAAGTGTAAATAATGTTTTTTAAGTCAAAAGATCACTTCATAAATACTTAGATTTCTTAAGATCTGCGTTTGACATAACCAATGTTTTTTCCTTTTTCATCACATTTTGTCAAAAGTTTCTGTTTACCAAAAAGTATATAAATTTGTACGCTCTATGAAAATGCAACTTAAATTCGAATATAGTTAAACTTATATAATTAAAAAACCCGATCGCGATACGAATTTGATTATTTCATTGGATAAATAAAATTCATATATAAACAATAAATACTTTAATTTATAAGTATAATATAAGACCGGTAAGATCGATTAACATTAGTATAAATCAAAAAGAATAATAAATAATTGGTAGTAGTACCCCGAGACACGAGGGTTGTACGTGCTCTTGACGATTCAAATAGATAATTAAGTGTACGTGACTCGAGCAGGCAACGCCTGGTGACAACTCCAAGTAATTCTATCGAAATACATGCTTTTCCACATAATATCAAACTATATATTTCGGAGGTAAAATCTTTGCTTCGATGATCTACAGAAATATTCATTTATCATAAATATTATAATATTCAACATCTAATAATAAATATTTTTATTAAAAATTTTAATAAATTTCTTTTTGGAATAATACAAATTTTTTTTCAGTTATTAAAACTTTTGAATATATTTAGTCAAAATCAAACGTATACAAAAATTTAGTGTCAGATATATATTTAATGTTAAACCAGATATAAAGCTTGAAATTTGATGCTTAAACATATAATAATGCAAGCTATTTTAATCGTAACTCATCATATTGGCTAATTACAGTCAGCTGACGCTTCCCATTCAACGTTTATAAATATATTTATAAGTATTCATTTATCATTTTTAATTTATTATCGGTAATAACTGATTATATATATATATATATCATCTTAAATTATTATAATCATACATCAGTAATTCAAATAATTGTAAAAAAAAGAAATATTAAAATATGTCAAAATCGGCACTGAAAATTTAATTTTCATCTTTCGGTAAAACTAGCATGAACTAAATATTTGAATTCCCAAATCATCACACTCAGTATAACATATGTAAGAAATAAAATCGTATACACATAAAACTATTATCAAAATTAATTTTAATAATAAATACTAAAAAATGCTACAATAAATTTATTTAAAGTAATGAACATTAAGTTAACACAATTATTAAATTATAATTTAAAATTATAATTCAAGTTTATCTTTTTCGTGATGTAAAATATTATATGGCCACCACACGTAAGCATTACTTTTATATAATTAAGCAGATGCATTTGAACCCTGTATTCAGTTTGCTTTGTAGCGTTTCATTCAAGAAACTCGAGTTACGATTCATTTCAATGCCCCTTCTAAAAAGCTAATCGATTCTAACGAAAAATGGAATACTAAGGCACACTTGCATGTTACGTACTAAAAATGGAGGAACACGAATTGAGTCACCAGGTCTTAAGTTGGTATGTAATCGAATTCGTCACGCATGTAGTCACGTATAAATATCAATTTACCAAGTTTACATAAATATTATTTAAAAAATTAGTGTACCTACAATTCTAATTAGTATTCATGTAATAGTGATTTTTTAAATTTTAATAACTAATGTTTTCGTTAATGAATCTTATTGGAATGTATCCTCTTAAACGTTATATACATATTATATTTCAAACATATAAAATTATTATTCATTATGTATTTTATTATAATAAGCGCACGCTTATACAATTTCTATTAAATAAAAAATGATTTAAATTCACCAAACGATTTGTATAAGTAACCGTAAAAAAATATTACGATTTATTGAATGAAAATGTGGTTAAATAATTCTATAACAGAAGCCAAGGAATAAACTTTAAAGTATACACAATATTGTAAGTGAATATAATCTAAAATATTTGTGGAACAATAAAAATAAACTTAAAGGTTTAGACAATGTAAGTAAAAAGAGAATAAAAAATATTGAAAAGCTTGAAGTCAAATCGTTTCGCGTGGAATAGGTTGAAAGTAAGCACGATTGCATCTCGTTTACCTCGGAGTCAATTGAACTCGAAGGTAAAACAGAAAGACGAGCAGGGTCAACGAATGGAAAAGAAACCTCCAATCTATAGTAAACCGGGTGTCTCAAAGTCCAAACGACACCATTGCTTAGCTCTCGTATATTGCTCTCGTGATACATCGCGTAGCCACACATCGAGACCCACACATAGGCGCACGAGAGGCACACATATATGTGCGTGTGTACGGGAGACCGGCAAGTCCAGAAAGAGAAAGAGCGTGGGTAGTGATAGATATATACCTATATACACAAAGGCTGTATAGACATAGGTGAGTGGTACGCATGCGCCACCCCACTCGCGCGCCGCGAATTCAAAATGATCGCGTAGGAGCGAGACGGAGAGAGGCTCGCGAGCTACTAGCCGGGTGAGCGAACGGCTCAGTGTCCTCGTGAACGTCGTTGACGTTGTGGTGTCTTGCGCGAGTGCCGCGCGAGCCTGTTTATACACGCATACACACACACACACACAATCGCGCGCGCACGCACATCGTACGTACAGTTTTTCGCGTTCTGTGTTTATACTGTGAAATACGTACATACGTATATTTACATATATACGTATTTACGCGCAATAATCGTTTGGCGCGGTCGACGTATATCATCTTCGGTTTTTGTCGCGATTGTGTTTTGTTGGTTTTGTTTGCATCGCTGCACCTTTTTATTTTCTCATCACCTTTACTTAGTCCTACACGCAGTTTACACAAGGGCGGTGTGTTGTACGATTGCAGTGCCGCTCCATGGCAACGAACCACGTACAGAACTTTAGTCAATTTTACTACGGCGTTCCGTGGTTGATCGAAAGGTAGGTACTTTTATGTTTATCGCCTCATTTTTTTCTTACTTTTAGAATGTCATTTTGTTATTTTGTCGCGTGCGGATGATTGGATGATGTGTAAACGAGATCTCGGATTTACAGGAATTGAAATAGAAGAGGTGAGTCAACTTACACGAGTTTTACTAGTATTATTTTAGCTACATTAGTATCGTATACATAAAATAAAATTCTATTGACGAGTATATCTTTAGAATAGATGTGAGGTAATAACTGTCACTGTGATCACTGTGTCACTGTCAAACCGAACTTACGTATTACAATTTTTCGAAGATTAGTTATGAATAATACAGTACAAGTAGATGATCTTATATAAAAAAAGACTTGCTTAATTTAATACACCAAATTATTACCTAAACATTTAAATGAAAATGAAAATTACTGACACGACACTGCTAAACGCTTTGACAGTGATCAAAGGAGTATTTTTATTTATTAAGTTGATTTATTTATACGAGGATGGCATATCTGATTATTACCGACCGAGCGAAAATTGTTAATTATTACAGTGCACCTAACGATATATAGTATTTAAAACAAAATTACAGATATAGAAGTACTAGACTATTTAATAATGTATTACTCTACAAAGTTCCAAATGTATATTGTATTCATCTAAACCCTTTTATACACTTAGATTGAATACTATATATCATTAGATCAATATAATAATTAACAATTTTCGCTCTATCGGTGACAACCGGGTATGCCACCTCCTTAATTTAAATTCGTTTATTTTACATATTTAAAGTTTAAAGATAATTGTGTACATTTTGTTAGCTATATATCATTCCATTTTTTTACATAAAAGCATTGTTACAAAGATAAAGAATAAAAGGTAATGCTAATTATTGTATATGCTAAATATATAACAAAGAATAAGAGATTTGTTAAATAATTATACGTAATAATTTTAATCGATGCATCTTCAATATAATTTATCTATTTTATTTACGATAAATCCGTTACCCGTGCATACATGAAATTTTATAATTAATGACCAATGTAAAATTAATGTGACACTTTTAATTGTCAATCACATTCCTTTTAAATATATTTAAAATCTCGGTTAATCTTCAGGTAAATATAATTTGCGCTTTAAAATTGCAGATATAGCATTATTAAACTACAATTACCTGACAAATTGAATATACGCGCATTAGTTGCTTATATACAGACAACGTTGTGAAATTTAATTGATATTTGCCAGAGGGCAAACGGAAAGTGCATTCAATATATATTATAATTGTATCGATGATAAGAAATTGTACATCGGTAACAGGTTCTCGATTTTTAATAAAATTATGCCAGTCACAATGTACAGTTTGATACAAATTCCTCTACTAGTTAATTGTCATCAAATTATTGAACAGCTTAGGTTTTTGGGGGTCGTACTAATTCAAATACATCGACAATAAAATATAATCGTTATTTCAATAAAACTTTGAATTAACAACGTATGATTACTATAATTGTACAAATACTATTTTCAGTTGGTTTGAAATTTAAATAATTTTATTGTTTTAGCAAAAAAGAATGGAAAGTTTTTTTTCGCAACGTATATATTTAATTGCATTCAGGTTGGTTATTTTTTTGTGTTTTGTAAGCGTAATTGCTAGTCACTGTTACAATAGATTTTTGTAATCGCGAAGAAGTTAACTTGTCCTATTTACTTTTTCTTGGATCAAGTGCAACTTCGTTTTTATTCAGTACACTTGTTTTTTACCACTAACTACATAGACTCGTGCCACTTGTATCTTTATGGAGTGAAATCTCACCATATATATATAATCCACGGCGTGTACGTTAATAGAACCAATAAAATCGATTTAAATAAAAGGTTGTTTATACGCTTTAAATGTCGACCTATACATCGTGCATGGTTAATGCAAGTCTTATATACGTACGTTAAAATTGATGAAACGTCAAACAATCGAAGCTGTACGTATGAATAATGTAAGTCGTTAAAAAAAGCATAATTTTGATAAAAAAGGGTATAATAAACATAAACAAGGATAAAATGTTTATAGAAGTGTAACAGCAGGTGCCAGGCACGTCTGTTTTTAACTTTGATGGGTTTTCTTGAAATGTGACTGTGCAGTTTATCGTGTCGATGCACCCGGAAAATTACCTCACATCGAATAGCCATTTCTCGTTCATTTGCTTATACAGACACTCGCATGATTTTCGCGCTTGAGTAGCGATGTATATATCCTTTTAAAATAATTAAATACCTGTCAATGCCAGTTGGGAAAGAAATAAGAAAAAACACGCGTATACTATATATAATGCAAAGCGGGTTATATCATCGGGTGAACAATTTCAATAGTTTCAAATGCGTATATACATATGAGCTTGCTAGCATATTATTTCTGTATATGCTCGCCATGATTTGTTTGCAGTTTGATGGAGTTACATAATTCACGATAGTATTAAATTTAAATGACGCTTCGCATTGTCTCGGCGGATAACGGTGAAAAATAATACTGTATATCACGCTGTACACGCATACGCGTACGTGCTTGGTATTCGTATAAATAATGGTTATCTATCAAAATTGATCTAGCGTTGAGCTTGCGTTGAGCTTCGCCTTGTCTTTACTTGAATTAGAAGTGTACACCGATGGTTTACGCAAGATTAGATCAACCGCTTTGATGTTTATTGTATGAACTTAACAAACGATTGTCAATCTTTCGGGTAATAAATATTTACCTTTCGTAAATTTGATTAATGGCTGCCTTTGGACAATTCGTACTGTTCGTTCACTTGATCCAGCCGGAAATGTTAAATTTTTACATTGGTTAATTGAAAAGTAGATAAAAGAACCAGTGGAAATATATGTAATTGATTGATTAATTATCTGCGTAACGCGCCTGCAGAGATTGAAAAGCTGTTTCTAAAATAAAGTATTATTCAATATGTATTTTATTTATTAAGTATATACATCTATATGTATTAAAATATGTATGCTAGGACTTTGTAATGTTTATGTAATAATTTGTAATAGTATTATAGCAAGCCAAATGCAATAAAAAATAATGCACTAAGCAATTAAAAATACGTAAGCATAATGAAAGAAAATGAATTGAAGAGAAACCGTGTAAGTATTAGCAGTGTTTTGCAAAGAAATCCGATTCCGAGTACATCCAATCATTCGTACGACCTTTCCGTAAGAGAAAATACAATGTCCTTATGATTCGAACGACGCGCGTACAAAAGGTTTTGCATATTTTCAACGCTCGCAAGAAAAGTTTTTGGGGTCTTACATACAGATATATATATAGGGAGGAAGAAAGTGCACGCTCGGATCGAGCCGAGGTGATTTAAACTTTGAGAATGGAGGAGGAGTCGCATCGTTCCTATCGCGTGAAACTCGAGGAGCGAGAACCCACATAAATCGCTTCGATTCTGGTATTACTTTACTTCTCTTT
Source organism: Theocolax elegans (assembly GCA_026168455.1). NCBI lineage: Eukaryota > Metazoa > Arthropoda > Insecta > Hymenoptera > Cerocephalidae > Theocolax > Theocolax elegans. The sequence goes on from CM047427.1 coordinate 63,151,078, forward strand.
CTCTCTCCCTGTACTTAAAAAGAAATGGAATGTGTATACGAGTGGGTATATGCACGCATTTGTCAGTATAAACGAAAAAACTTGGCTCGAAATTAGATTTTAGTCATATAGGTGCTGAATATAATTTATTTAAACTTATATTTAATAGTATTTATTATATATGCGAAGACAAAAGTTGTAATAAACATTGCTATGTCATTGAGTAATTGAGAGACTTACTTGACAAATTATATAAATGTCTATGTTTTAGAGATATATTTACTACATATCTATTAAATTTCCTAAAAGTGATAGTAAATTTTATTGTAAAAATAGTACATTTTATATATTAATAACAATTCATCCCTCGACTACACAATGATATAGTAATTTTTATTACAACTTTCTTCTTTGTGCAAACATGTGGGTAATATAAGTATTTGCATCCACACAAATAAAATTTACTAAAGTTTTATTCGTTTTTTTTTAAAGTATATTTTTTTTAAATATTTTAATATTAATGTAAGAAGCGTGTGCACCATATTATATGGAGATTTTTTTCCTGACATTAATGATTTTTTTTGACTCACCATAGTTATATTCCGTACTCTAATTACTGAAGTAAAAAAATTGTACTTTAATCACTCATTATCAATACCATATTTTGCAACAATTTACGCCTTCTTATACAATTAACTTATCTTGCAACTTGGTTGAATTTTAAACATCACTAAATTTCTGACCCTTCTAATATATTTCCGTTGCACGAATGCGATAAATAATATCTCTCCCGTATAGTTTTCACACGTGTTTCTTACCGGATCGCACATATGAATATCAACACTTGGATATAGGTTCGGATGAAAGGAGTGAGAAGGATGGCCAATACCTCATTTGAAATTGGCGCTCCACTTAATTTCATCGACGCTCACCGACTCTCTCGCAGTCCATTCGTCTGCACAGCTAAGCATGCTTGACTTTTGCGGGCCGGTATATAGAGACGATGTGTATAGTTTCGACCAAGCCATGCAATCGTTCCGAAGAACGAGAAATCGGTTGTATATATACATAACGACTAACGACGAGTCCGTGGTTGTTAGTGTCGATTATTTTAATGATAGACTCGAAGGAGCATCACGAAGACATTTTTCGAATCCGACTCTCTAACTTTTTCTCTTTTCTTTACTTCACGCGAATGCAATCCTTTCTGCTTGAACAATCGAGAGAAGAAGAATCCTGCTGTAAGACATTGATTTCGAAGTGAATATTACTGCCAATTAGGATTTATATTTTACTGCTTCAATTAAATTAACCTTCACATGTAATATTTCAGTATAATAGAATTATTTATTGCTACTTGTCTACATTATATCATTTCCTAATAAATAAAAAATACATTCTTCATTTACAAGTAGTAGAATAATACACGAATTTTATTTAAAATATACTAATTTCATAATAAGCCTACTATAATGCTTAAATACATATTATGTAATCCTTTTTTTATGAAAAATAGTTTAAGAAAATACATTACCATTACTTTAGTTATGTTGTGTGTAGTCTTTGTACAAACTGATGAAAAATAAGCGAAAAATATTCGTGTAATCAAATTGATGGACCAAAATATGCGTAACCAATGCGTGAAATATGATTTTACCAATGTTACTGTACGTGACTTCGGCAAACTTGAATTTATATATATTGCGATTACCATTAAGAAAATGAAAAGAACATGTGGAATAGTAATGCAATTTCATTAAATCGTATAATATTATTTTTTTTTAATTATAATTTACATATATTGTATAAAAAATTATAGTTCATAATAATAAATGTTTTTAATTTCACTTACGCAATATTTAATTATTTTTAATATTTTTAAGTATATATAGGTGAATGGATATTGTGTTTAATTATACCAAGGAATTTATAGTAAGGCAATTATACTTTCAAATCGTACGAAATAAACAAATGTGCGTGAAATCAGAGAGTGCAATTATATTGTTTAATAGAATAGAATCATTGCACGCGTAATTAATTTAAGTCTATATCCTATCTAATTAAAAACATGCATTTCACTTCAAAATTATTTTTTTAAAATAAAAGTAACGTTTAATTAAAAATGTCAATACGTTATCATTCGTTTCAAATTATCAACAAAAATTGAAAGTTATTCCACACTGTGTTGGTCAAAGTAATATTTAAGCATCAGTAAAACTTTCATTCAAAACTTTCTTCCAATAACAAAAAATTAAACAACCTGTTTATTTTCTTTCCACGCATAAAATTATTAGCATAACATTACTCACGTTTGAACGAAAGAATATAACCCTAAAGAAGAAAAAAGGCAAGAATCTACAAGCTGAACATTTGTGGCACATGTGATATAAGATATATATAATATATATCTTGCAAGGCAAAAAAGCACTCATCCATCGACGGTTTTGTATGCGTAAAAAATCAGCTTCGACGAGTCTGTGCACGCGCAAAACGAATCCCGTTTGCCCAGTCCCTTACACTATATATATATAAAAAGAAAACCAAAACGAATGAAAGAACGACGAGAAGAAAGATCGAGGACGTACTTGTGTAGCTTTCCTGCGCGTTATGTAAAAAATATACATATATATTCACAATACCGCATTGAAATTTATACTGACATCTCGCGTAGACTCATGCTAACTGTATATTACCGTAAATTTCCAGATACATTAATTTTGCAGTAGTGTTATTACGGTTATTGCGCAAGTTTTCTCTCTCGGTATTTAAGTAGCGCATAGTTTTCTTCACTTTGAAATGCTCAGTTTTATTTTACAGAATTATATTTCACGTTGTAAAAGTGCAACTATGAATTTCAGTTCTGTAGATATATTTAATTCGTTCACTTTCACTGAATTATTTTTAAGATATATATATGTGGATATTAAATGTGTATATATATATATATACGCGTATCAAGCTTCGTTCTGGCGTTGACATAACTCGATACATATATAAATAGAGCTAGCATATTTATTTACACATCTATACTAAATTTGATATTTATAAGAAGGTATAGTAATATTCACATATTTTATATATTTAATTTATCGTATACACATAAATAAGTGCAACTCCTTTTTTAAAATATACACTTGTTATATATTAACCTTTCCTTATATGAGGGAATAATATGATTGATTTAATAAGATAATATGAAACGCATAATTTTCTTGTACACAACAACGTTTCGACGGGTAATTTGTCATCAATTTCAGGTGAATGTGCCGTATATTTGTCATGAAATATATACTTTTTAACTCTTTTATTTTCTTATTATACATTTCTCTTCGACTTTCTTGTCCTTCTGTCAATTAAATTACGCACAAACACACATGCACATACATACTTACACACACAAGAAGTTAATTAAACAATATAACATTGCATGGTCACGCAAAGATAATGAAGTGTGCAAAATGATAGTTAAAGAAAAAAATCAGACATAATTTATTATTGTAGAATGGATCTGGTTATATACTTTTTATACAAAAGTGTATATTTATAATTTTCAAATTATTCACTTAAGATTGTCTTTAAAATATTATTTTGCAGGAACGTTTAAAAAATATATATAATTGTAAATAAGGAATTAATTAACAATTTTAAATTCTTAATGAATTTATAAGAATTACTTAATTTAATTTTTTTTGTATTACAATGCTATTTATAAATCTGATCTACTTTTTAAAACGTTCATGTTTTTAAACCTTTTTTTCACGGATTAATTTTTTTTGGATCAAATAATCCATAATAATCGATGTAACAATAATTTTGAATTGAAACATAAAATAAGGTGTAAATTCACTTCAAAAGATCGGGAGATTGATAAATCTTGCTACGTGTAACTCGATATGAATCTTCTTCCATCTATTAGAATTTATATAGACAATGACATTGAAACGATTAATAAAAATAGAATAGCAAACGTGCTAATATAAAATCAAAATAATTGACTTTAGCGATCACACAAAATCCATGTTTGAAAGAAAATCTTACTCATTTTGTAAAATAAATCTAACAGAGTAAACGCAAGCAAAGTTTACCCTTTACTTTCTAAAACCTGCGCGACTTCCGTAGTAGAGTCCAAACGTCGAGATAAAAAAAACGAAACGAACTAGAAAGAACGAAGCAGGAGGAAGATCGGTCGGTTGTTTATCGGTTTCCCTCTTTCGTGGAGTGACGTCATATTTTCGAGCCGGTAGCCGCCTCACATTAGTCACCGCGACTTCTTTCCACGCGTTTCCGTCGATTCCGTCTCATGGAGCGAGAAAACCTCTGTCGAATACGTTGGAAAAATGGAGAAAAAAAATACCTACGACAAAGCCATCGAAATGTGTCCCGTAATCCAATTTAATTAACTGAATTGAGAATTCGACTGGCGAAATACATGTATACACACACACCCACACACACACACACACACACACACACACACACACCTACACACGCACACGCACACACACACGCGCGCGCGAGGATTGCATCCGTACGACTGCGTCGAGAGTTGAGATTTCTCTTTCACTATATCTATATTCTTCTTTTTTTTCTTTCCAACCAGAGAGTCGGATAAAATTGCGAGTGCGATTTATTTTATCGCGGTTTATACGAGGTTGAAACTTCGTTAGATTCGGGTTGCCGGAAATTTTAGGTTTACCAAACCGAGTCCCACTATGAATTTTCACGGATTCTGAATTGAAATGGAATAGAAAAATATGTAAATCGTCAATTACTGGTCACCAGCAATGATACTATTCGTTTAGTATTGAACGACAGTCGTAGATATATTTAAATACATTATATATCAATAGCAATAAATCAAATCTTGAAAGAAATTCACAAACGTTATTGGTGTAGACGAATTGTTGAGTCAAACATTCTATATTATGTCAACTCGAATTAGCTTATTTTTAAAATCCACATTATCAAAATTCACGTTACGTAACCAAACGCACGTGTTGCATATTCAAGACATTCTCTATATACTCAACTCCCATAAATTATTCATGTAATCTTTTTAATTTAGATTATGCTAAACTATATAAAAATAGGTTACTAGGTCCCGTTAATTTTAATTTAGTCATTCGTATTTTCAAAACAAATCAACTCTTTTTTGTAAGATATTTCACTAATTGAATAAATGCTTTGACTTTTCGTACAAACATCGTATAAAAATAAAATTATGAGTCGAGACGCATCACGGATATTCACTTGTTTAGTAATGGAAAAAAAAACAAACGTACGCGACACTAATGAAACAGTTGGATATGATAACCATAGTATCTTCTTATTCTCCGTATTTATCAGTCTGTATTGCCCGAACTGTACGTATGACACACGATCGAGTATAAGTAAAATGACATTCAGTATATAAAGACGTCTTGATAAAAGAAAATTCTTTTTGGGAAATGGTTACCCGTATAGAGTTTATATCTTCAAGAATTCATGAGTCAGGGTGCGGCCAGTGTAATACACCTACTTTGCGAGATTTTCATGCGAAGGTTTTTAATGGTTCGTTTATTTCTCGCAAAAAAAACTGGCTTCATCTTCCCAAGCGCCGGAAGAAAAATCTTGTACGCTCGCGTACAACAGCTGGCGTGAGTACGGAAGTCATCGCATTCCTTAGCCTTTTTTTCCTCTTTTTGCTTCACGTTCTTTTAAACCTCGAGGCAGTACCTTTGCGACTTCCGGTCAGCCTCTCCTTTTTTTCGCGCTGTATCACGACTCGATGATGCAATCGTATTTAATAAATTAATGCGCGCGCGTTACATGCTGCGGATGCTGGTCCGATTTAACGCTTGCAGTTTCATTTCCTTCGGTTTCTATTATTTTTTTTCTTCGTTCGGGTTGAGCTTCTTAAGACTGCCTATTGTCTGGCTGTTGGTATTGTTTCGAGTGGCTATGCGTTGCGTTATTCAGTTTATTAATGTTTATCTTCCTTCTATTCTTTTTATTTCTTTCGTTTATTGTATATTGATTTTTATCCAACTTTTTATGTTCAATTCTCTTATTTAACTATAGTTTTTTATCTTTTATGCATTCAATGTTATACCGCATATTTATTATTATTATTATTATTAACAGTTTAATATTAACATGCCGGTGCATATATATATATATTTATACAATTTTTTTAATAAAGAATCATTTAAAGATTTAACGTTGAATATAAATATATAATAATATTATATTTAACAGTTCAAAGGTACACAGTTTATTATAACTGCAATATTTTTTATTGTAGCAATTAATAATAAAATATTGTCTAAATACTATAAGAATCTGTGAATTTCTCGAATTGAGTACCGAATCGAGTCGAGTTCTTAAACGAGATAAATGAACTCATCGAGAGAATCGAATAGTTCGAGCTGCTCGAAGCATCAGAGTTACTCGAATCGTCCGAGTTGTTCCAGTTAATAACCGAATTGATCAAATCGGTTGATCAACGATTTTGTACAGATTTACAGTCAATAAAAGTTCTTAAGTAAGTCTACTAGAGAAACTAAATAAAACAGTCTAATATGTGTGTGTATATATATATGACACGAGTTAGATGAGTAGCTCGAATAGTACGTGTAACTCGAATCATACAAGCAGCTTGAATTGAATTATGTTAGTTATGATAACTCAAATACTCGACTCGTTTCGAGCCGAGTCTTTCGAGTACTCACACATCGTTATTCTGTGTTCTTAAACTTGTTAAAAATCAGTATACGCGTTAATGAATCTTCATAAGTAAATCATTAAATTATGTGTAATTATAATAGTAGCATTTAAAAAAAATTTTAATCCAACTTTTCTTAATTAAACCTGTAAACACTTTTCCGTTAATCTTGATTACGTTATCAAAATATTTACGACGGCAACATTGCAAAATACGCGTCAATATAAAGTAATGGAAAGAAAAAACGTTTAATCTTCGAGATAAATTCTTTAGCGCATCTTACATCCGGTCGAACTTGAAAATACACTCGAAGCGACGCCTTTCATTTGCGAAAACGATCGAGCCGGTCGAGCAAAAAGTTAGTGTTAAATTGTGCGACGAAGAGGTACCGAATTCGCGGAATGAAATTCCTTTAAATTTACGCGCATCGTTTTATAAAAGACAACGTGCCACGCGGACCGTTAAAGGTGAAATACGTGGTTCATTCGTGCAGAGTGTCGCGAGAAAGGGGAGTGAAATCATAAATGTCGAAGAGCACAATTTTTATTACCACACTTGTGTACCCATACACGTCCCTAACACTGTTGAATGGATAAGCCATGTATTCTGATTTCGTGAATAAATACATCATATTCTATAAACCGTTGCTTACACATATAAATATAATATTTTCAGATTTCATGAGAATAGCTTACAAATAAATGGCATAACCGTTGTTTAAGTGTTTAAATAAATGGCATATAACCATTATTTAAATAATACTTCTCTGGCATTAAGTAAGAGTATTATGACAAAGAAAAATTGCATAATTATATATAATCAGTTTAATTATATGTTAGTCACATTTACTAACATAAAATTGAAATTATACACATGAAAAGTCAAAACGCGATTAAGAATTAAAATATTCAAAATTATTCGAATTATTAATATAAAAATTGGATGAATAAAATTGTACAATAATGGTATATCCAACTATATGAGATTACATAATAACATCTATTCTAATTCTGAAATAATTGCGATACTTCCAAAAATTTAATAATGCATTGACGAAATCTGTAATTATAAGATGTTAACAACATTAGTTTATGTATACAATAAAAAGAACTTTGACAATTATATTTAAATATTACCCTGTAAAATATTTCTTTAATAATTTTTATAGTCAGAGCAATTTGCATAAAATTGGGCATATTTTTATTTTAATTGCACACTCTTATAAAATTTTCTATTTGATTTGAATGCAGTAAACTTAACGACTCGAGTTTTGAGAGAGGTCTCGAGAAAGAAAATTATACTAAATGTCTTGCATTATTTTAAGATAGTTTTACGAGTTATTTCATGAATGTTCAGATTTCTTTCGTTACAGTGTCAATTTTCCGAAACATTGCAAATTATAGCAATAGTGCTTATAATGGAATACTACTATGAGAATGCCAGTTTTCTAAAGTAATAGGAAGCAAACCAAAACCTTTGCATTTTACTTTACTAAATATATTTTATTATTATCCGTGAGTAAATTTTAATACCTAAATAATTAAATAGATTTAAACTATCGATTTAAATATTTATATTTTTAAATACGTCACGATTTATCACATTATTTTATTTAGATACTATAGCTAAAATTTACAATTTTACAATAATGTAATAATTAAAAAGAAGAACATTATCATGAATCTGGGAACAATCCCAAATATTTTTTTAATGTACTTTATATAGTAACAAGACTCTTTTTAGCATATGAATATATTATTGATTACTCTATTACGTAAAATTTAAATCTGCAATTCCCGTAAGATTTATTGAGCAGCATACCGCTGACCATTTTACATAGTTTATTGTTATTTGGTTCATTATTTGGTTGGCTAACATTGAACTATTATTTTAAATAGTATATAATTGGGTTTTTCATTTGTTAAATATAAACATAAGAAGAAAATTATATATTTTACTATTTATGTAAGCAGGTATAGAACAATATTATATTTATGTAATTTATGTAAGAAATTTGTTATGCTTTCGGATTTATTGTGAATACTTTATACTTAATATGAGAGAAAGTCTATTTTGTATTTGTATATAATAGTTAAAGCAGGAAATCAAATTATGAGAGTAGTAAGTTAATATATGAAAATGGTCAACATATCGCCAGTAAGTTGTATCAAAGTTACATGTAAGTTGTTCGAAAAGAAATGAATAAATTCTTGCTTAAAACGATCTAACAAAGAAATAGTTTTGATTTGTTAATTTCTTATATAGTATATTGCCACAAAGTGTTTTTTTATATTTTTGTGTCATTATAGTTAAAATACTGCCGCCGTTTAATATTAAATAATATTTAGTAACTAATAAAGCTATCATTAGTATACGTAACTGTTTATCACGCTTTTTGACATCATATTTTCTTTGTCTTAATCATATAGTTATATATTTAAATTATTCTTTGAATAAGCTGATATCATCTAGGTTACAACACGGTTTATCCGTAATCTAATGAATTTAAAATCTCTCGTTTCATAATATTCTACGAGGAATATTTCAAGTAAAATCTTAGTAATTTTCAAGATCTTCGAAGAACCATCGAAGAAAAAATAATAATAGGATCGCTTTCATTTGAAATATACCTACAATGAAACGCATATCTCTACATAGATCTCTGTCTATTCTTTAGCGGGCGTCACACAAAAGCGGCATATTTGCGTGAAAAAAAGAGAAAATTCCGTCCTTCGGCGACGAAAGAAAGAAAAGAAGGAAAATGCGTGCTTCCCCGGCTGTGAAAACGCGCACACGTGGCCAGTCACGCGATTACGAGAGATCGCGGAAGAGGAAAGAGTATTAGAAGAAGTATATAGTAGATATTGTATGCGTGTACTGATGTATGCTCGCGAGTTGTTGCGTTCTCGCGATGTTGCGATGCGAGTCGATGACGGAAAAAATGAGAAATAATTCTACCAAACAGTCATACCAGTAGTCACCGATTGTAATAGCTGTATGTATATAACTTGGAAAAACTATGGTTCGATAGCGTCACACTTTTATTCATCGTCAGATTCGAGGATTTAATACACGCAAGACCAAAACATTAGTCAGATATACGAAATCGGTATTATTAATATGCTGTATAGAAAATATATAAGTACTTATTTATTTGCATTATTTTTATGTATTATAAATAACTTTGTAAAAACATATAAACGATATATAAAATTTTAAAATGTACTATACCTATAAATAAAATGTAATTGTAGTTTCACAATTTAGATTTTTTAAAACTAAAAATTGCGATATTTTTCTCTACTTTGGAAGTTATGGAGATTTTGATAGTCTTGTAATCGTAATGCATTTTGACCTCGCGATATCTTCCTATTATATAATACATAAAAAATATAAAACATTATAATTTAACATTTATAATATTTAAAATAGATACAATATGATTAGTAAAATCATATTGTCAGATTGAATTACGAAATACAATATATGCACTTTGTCTACTAAATTTCAAAAGCTATATAACGCACATAATTCGCGTTACTTAATACATAATGGAAATAGTCGTTAGTTGATAAGTTAAATTCATCCACGCGGAAGGTAATTTTTGTACTGTCAATGTACTTTCGAGGCTTCTGAGAAACTTGAGAGAAATAGCGAGAAAAGAGGAGGGTAAAAGAGCGTTGGGTTGCCGCGGCGATCGGCGAGAATAGACGTGGAATTCGAGAAATCTAATTTCGCGTCGCATCGCCTCTCGCCCCTATACACGCGTCTCTCGCGCGCGGTTCTCCGGGGCAAAATAAAACGTCGCGGGGAACGCGGATCTGCGCGCGGGTTACGCGTTAACCCATACTATCCTTCGTCTTTTCCCTTTTTCCTTTTACTTTCTTCCCCGTATACTGATCTCCACTCGTGCGAAAAGCGCGACTTTGCCTTTGTTCCGTTGTGTTTTCGCATTCTCTCTCTTACTCTCTTTTTTAATGCGCGACGACCTTTTCATGCATAAATTATTCTCGGGGTGCCTGCACTGGAATGGGAAATATGTACTCTCTAAGGAGATTAAATTTTTTGAACGACATTGCGTCAGTTTACTTTTTAATGCGTTTTATGATTGTTTTAATTATTTTTATGACGTCTTGTTATAAGCACTATTTATTATTTTTCTTGGTAAAATTAATTTTTTATACACGGAAAAAATCAAGAGACATATTACTAAATTTACTATTTTTTATAAAAATTTTTACCAGATGTGTAGTAAATATTTGTAAATTATAAAAATAATAATTTTTATAAATTGTCAATTTATCGTTGTTTTTGAATATCTAAATCCTAATTGATTACGGTTATTTGTAAATTGTAATATACAATTTAGTTGCGTGTTTAAATAAAAAATTGCTTTTTCAATTCTAAAATTATGAAATTTTAAGTTTAGTATTCGTCTATTACCGCGTCACTTTGTATTTTAGTGTAATAATCATTCGTACCATTAACTTTACAATTTCGAATTTTACTTTCCATTATGCATAATAACTTTTCGGTGAATATCGATTTCGTTTAAACGTAATATTGCGCTGTTTATTCCTTCCTGTAAAGAGAAGAGCATAAAATTTTCGAGTCAAGTCGTTAAATCAAGCTTTTCTTGCCCATAAGCTACTTTCTCGATCAATTGACCCAACTGTCTAGTTTTGCTTGTATAACAATAATTGAGACGGTAAACTTCAATGCGTACGCAGACAAAGCGAAAAGACGAATTGTATTAATAACGTTAATGACTTAATGACACACTGAGTACGGCTGCGTGCCTGTTTTTTGAGATCGCCTGGAAAGTATATGTGTGAGTACACATATGTTACGGTAAAGAAAGACATTTTTATTTAAATATATTAATTTTTATAAATTTCGCAGGTGACATATTTGCGAAAAAATATATTATTTATAATTATATAGTATTGCATATTTTAATAAAAGGTAATGAATTAAGTAGTTAATTTTACTTTGTTTTAACGGTAATAAATTGTTATATATAAAAAAAGGTAATAAATATTTCAGCATTTGATAACATTTTTTCAAATATCATGTGCGAAGATGGAAAAATTCAAATTAAATGTTTCATTGTAGTGAAATAAACGTATTAACGTAAATCTTATCAAATTGTTTATTAACCGATTTTTATTTTATTGATTTTACTATGAGATCAAAATTAAATTTTTTATCTTACTTATTTCATTTTATTAATGAAGTCACATAAATCATAAAGAATTTTTTATCAACATCTTAAAGATTAGTAGTATAAACTTCATTTATTTTAAAGTAACGTTAAATAAGGAGCCAAGTAAAAATTAATCCTCAATTTGTCCTAATCCATTCCGTAGAAATAAGTCAACCGCTTGTTAAATACACATAAAAGGGGTGCTCTATAAACCAGCCATTTAAAAATCACCCTTCCGTTCATAAAGGAATATGCGAAAGGTTCGTTAATCCTAAAGCTCGGAAATGCTCAAGACTCTCGAATTAATTCCGCGAGCCCTTTTTCTTCGTTAGATTTCAGGCAGAGACATGCCGTCTGATGAATAAAAATAAATTCGGTTTTATCGATTCATTGACCACCCTAAATTTCAGAGTTGCGCTACCTTCCAAGGAAAGAAGAAACGAATAAAATGAATCAGAGGCAAGCAGCCCTCATTCATTTGACAATTTCAATATGGGTACTGTAGAAATATATAGAAGTGCTTTTAGAATTGCTTGGAAATGTCAATAGTAATGGCAGGTTTATCTCATTTTATTGTCCAAGACAAGTTGGAAACAATTTTTTTAATGAGAATTCGTTTCAAGTTCATCTGTCATATTCATATACAAGCGTTCCTTTTTTATCGACAAATACTTTCCCATTTTTAATGTTATACATTATTATATTCCATTTTTATATACCACGCCGATGCACACTGTATATTGAATAAACAACTTAATAGTTTATTTTGCATGTTTAATGCTAATATTTAATAAATCAATGGTAATATTATGGTTTTTTTTATCGGAAATGTATATTTTAAATATCCATTTAAATGAATGTTACACATACTGTAACAAAAATAAAATTATTGTATTTCACATTTAATACCAAATTACGAGTACATTTATGCGAGTTAAAAATATACGATATAATGAATAATTAACCAAGGTAATATACCGAGGCAAGGGAAAGGGATGTAAGAATCGTAAAAAATGGTACCAACGAATCAATTCACGCCAGATAAGCGATTTATTTTATTCACGCGGAAATCGTACACTTAAAACTTTACGATCGGGGAATTTTTTATTATCATGACGGATAAATTTAAATTTCAATAAAACCATCGAGGGCTCTTTAACGATATATATAACACAGGTACTTATAATTAAGGAAAAGTTACGTAAAGTTATGTTAATCGTAATTTAAAGATTTAATATTGCAAAAAACTTTTGACTATAAATAAATTAAACTGAAATCGAGGTTGAAAGTATTATATTTGAAAGTTGTATATATTTATATTAAAATAAGAAATACAAAAAGTCAAAAAATAAGTGTAATCATTGCATTCGATTATTGATTTAAAGCTATAGTGTACGCGTTAATTTAAACGCGCTATTAAAATTGCCATTGGCTATACTGTCTCCGGGATAGAAATTATTGATAGAACAATCGAAAAATATTCACCATAAATAAAAAATTTCGCGAATTGAATTTTATACCCAAGGGGGTAGTACCATCGAAAGCTTAAAATTGATTATCGTGCGGCTATTGTGGCTTGCCCTTGATCCCGAATTTCTCTCGAAGAGTCATCGCTGGTCATTAATCCGCGACCGTTTTGTCGAAAACCACAGCTTAACTGGCCCAGTTGCGGTTTTATATACTTCGCGTCGCGAGTGTTCATCTCTGTTCGCGTGGAAACGAAACTATTATTATACGAACTGTCTTTCCGTTACGATTCATAGTAATCGCGTTTTTGTTTGATTATTTGTTACCGTTGTTTGGTTAAGCAATGCATGAATAAACAGCTCTATATTATTTGTATGTATGTGTACATGTACGTATTTTATTTAATTTTTTCTAATATTTTTTCTGCAAATATAATTTGTTTTTGTACCATTTATTTATCACATTTGAAGACGACTTTAGATAATAAAGGATAATCCATTATTAAATTGTACATAATAATTTATAAAGATTTAATTATAAATTAAAATTGTTGTTTATACAGTTGTTATAACATTTTTGGATGTAAATTAATAATCTTTCGTCATTAGTCTACATTGTGAAAATAATAAACTTGTTCAGTGTGAGTAAAAGTAATTTTTACTTTTCAATTATGTGTAGTAATAAATATAAAATAAATGTTGGAAATTATCAACAATTCTTGTATAAATTGTTAATGTACTGGGTATAACGGTTCATTACAAAAATACAATGTACAATGTAAACTATTTAAAAGTCTTGAAATCTAGTGTTATTCAGTGAATTGTTACACTTCTAATTAATGTCATTTAAAAATATGCAAAATTAATTGAATTATATCGCGGTTAAATATTAAAGAGGGCTTTCAAATGCAAACTCTTACCGTAGGCTGTGAAAGAAATTGAAGTGTCTTCGCTATATTCGAATGACGTGGGCTGTTAAATACAGACTCGCGAAACGCTTAATGACTTTACAAAGTCGAATGAAGTTGAATAAATGAAGGCTTAATGATTTTGTTGACTGAGAATTTACATGTCGAAAAAATGCCTGACACGTTACATTTCATTTCAACACTATATTATATCTATAAGTAATATAATGTATATATAATATAATATAATATAATATAATATAATATAGTATAATATAATATAATACAATATAGTATTTATAAGTAACATAAAAAATTAATAATATTTAACACGTTATATCATTTATATTATATTTAGCAATAACAATTCAAATTTCAATTTTTTAATTGTCAATTACGAGTGCAATTACACGTATAACATTTGACTTATGCATCTGGTTTAAGTAAATAATATTTAATTTTAAATGACCTTGCATATAAGTATTATTTAAGCTAAGCCCTGTTAAAGTTTAGAAAATAGTCACCTTGACCAGAAAATACTCACAAACTAACTATTTTAAAAGTAAACATTTTATAATTTACTACTAAATTATTTAAGTTTTATGTATTACAATTTTAAAATTTCGACTGATAAATTGCACGAAGCCGCGCATCTTGCGTGGTTTTAGAAACGTCAAAACAGATCTTATCATTGTGCGCTCGGTGGTCAGTTACGAAAACTGAGACCGATAAAGACATTGCGTCCTTCCTCAACTTGACCGACTTGATTACACTTTTACGTACAGTTCCCAACGGAAACGTCGAAATAACCAAAAATAAACGAACTTGAGTAGATATTATTTATGAATATGTTATATCATGCGCCTACTGTGAATTCGCAACTGAAAGATGTTTGCATTGTGGAATGTGTAAGTATACGGTTAAATGTTACAGGCGACAATCTTTAATCTACAAGGCCGAACAATGATAGTGCTTCGCGTATTATACACGCAGAGAATCGAGTCTCACGCCTGCGCCAGTGGCACTTAACTTCGGGGAATAAGGCCAAGTAGAGGAGTTGGCCTTTGAATGCATTATTTGCAAACAAAAAATACTTATGAAAATGAAGGGAAAATAATTAATAATCCTATTTTGTTTCATCCATTTTTCGGATTATGTATTTATTGCGAAAAATCGAGAGTAATTGAACTAAATTCATAAATTTATTTATATTCATTATGTATAAATTATTTCCTTTTTTGCAAATACGAAACTACTTTTACAACTGCTGTCTTTTTAATATACACATATATATAACGTCCACGTATAATAAATATAACAATTTTTTAATCATTTGTTTAAACTAATATTAACCAACGCGATTACAGTTTATAATAGAGTCACATAATCATCCCTTTCCACTAAGTAAATCTAACTACCATTATAAAGTTGTAGCTGCATTTGAAGTAGTCTAAACCCGGTTATACGCACGCGTCTCCGACAATTACCCCGTAAACGCTTATCGTATAAAGAGCTTCATCCGGACGAGCGTGAAAAGAAACAAACATTCAAACAAACGCTGCGGACTCCTCCTCGAAAATGTTTCGCAGGGCGCTTTGAGCTTTGTGCCCCGTAAACTTGAATTTCCTGCTTTGCTCGCGAAAATATAAGAAAAAAGAAACACTCGGTAGACAAAAGAGCATCAGCTTCTGTGCGAATAAGTCGAGTACCTCTCCCTATCTCTCTCTCTATCTTTCTCTCTTTCATTTTTTCGCGACTGATTCGACGATTCCTTTTTTAACACAGAGCCAGACAACGACGAGGGAATTGAGAGAGGATGAGTGCTACGTAGACTACACCAGACAAACGGGATCAAGGAAGTAAGTCTGTATACGAGAGAAACAGAATCCATTCAAAATTAGCGAGATGCGTTTAGCAGCTTGGAATACGACCGAGTTAGAGATTAATTCTTTTTCCATTCAATGTTTTTAAACAATTTTTATTTTTGGTATTGTTATTAACGAAGTTTGCAAATATGATAGATCGGAGTAATAAATACTGTGCGCTAAATTATTTATCCGTTAGTCTAATTGAAATATATGATTCACGCGCGACAAATCTAAAGTAAAATGCTATGAAAATAACAATTATAGCCATCAATTTTAATTAGAGAATTTCATATTCACACTCATTTCTATTAGAATAATTACTCAAGTGTACATACTGAGTAATCAATCTCAACTATAAGAGTTTACGAAGATAATCATATAATAAAAATTAATGGAACATATTATCTGTTTAAGAAGAATTAATCTAAACATACATAATATTTACAAGAAAATCATCACAATTTTCACTATCTATTTACCGTGTTTTCATGATAAATTTTATACGAAAAATCTCTCCGTAGATAAATTTGGCTATTTGAAATCGTTATATTAAATAAATTCTATAAACTTTCTTCAGTTAACAATAATACCTTTATCTCTCATTGTAAATTGTAAACAATAACTTGAAAACTAAACTTTTCTTATTAATCCATTTATCAATTAATGAAAAAATAAAAAAAATAATATACGCATTCGCGTCTACATCACCAGTAAACAATGCATTTTCAAAAGCGCAAAAGAAAATATTACAAAGGTTGGTAAAGAGAGAAATCCGTTTTATACCGCGAGGCAAAAAAAATTCAATAACAACCCCTTTTCCGCGCTCAACATCCAAAGAATTCATCACGGTAATACACACACACTCGCACATACATAGATATACATATACAAAGCGAGAGATGAAAAAAGCAGGCCCTTGGCATTACGGCTTTCAAATTCCAAGTTGCTAAGAGGCAGCGACAGTCGCGCGCGGCTATCTTTAATGGATTCTTTCTCTCGTCGCAGCGCAAAGTATACAAAAACAGAGAAATAAGAAGGACGATAGGGATTGAGAAAGGAAGGAAAAAAGTAAGAAGAAACGCAGAGCTGCATTACCAAGGAACTGAAGGAAAATGAGTCTGGCTCGAGTTTGCTCGCGTAGCCTGACGGCGAAGCGTTCCGAAGAAAATAAGAGCGGATAAATACGGAGGGTACGCAAGCTGAAGGAGGGAAAGATGTTACCACCGATCATCAACAACATAAACAGCGAGATCCTTACGCTGTACACAAGCCCGAACGGTAACGAGGGTGGAGGTGGTAGTAGCGGAGGTGCCACTGGCCGTCCTACTCGGGGCAGATACGCTGAGATCGGACTGAGAAGGTGAGTTATTAAATATTTACTTGTTTATTTTTAAATTTTATTTTTTATAAATATATGGCAACTTCTCATGATTATTACAAAAAAAAATACGTAGGGATCTATTTGCACAATTTACATTTTGTTCTATGTACGATGAAAATGTCTATCAGTTAATGCATATTCATTTAGGATATTTATATTAAAAAATATATTTATAGATAATGACAATTAGACCATACTTTACTCTAAATATAGATTAACAATCAAAATCGAAGTAAGACTTGCAATGGAATAAACGAGTAAAGTAAATGTCTAATACACCAGCCGATAAGAGAACTGTAATGACTACGATATAAGATGATAAAAATCGATTTTACCATCAGTACCATCTGTGCATTCGAACGTTATCAAATGTCTGTATAGGAAGCAATACGATACACATACCTATACATGTATACCATTCTAAGTACTTGTATCAAAATTGCTAGAAACAGATGCTCAATCGACAAAGAAACAAATTAATCCCAATAAATTCCTTCGATAAGAAGAGACATTTTAAAAACGGATAAAAAAAAGGTACGGAATTCTCTATTTCATCGTCCGGATAATTTGACTGATCGTGCCGAACGTCGACTTGGAGATCCCCTTGTTCATTTTCACGTGTTTCCTCCGCGTGTTTTTCTCCTGGTCGGAGTCGAGGCACGATAAGAGGATGTAGATAACGTTTCCCACCGATAACAGGAAATAAGTGCATTGCCGTTCGATCGAGCTATACGAAAGGGGCTCTGGCTTGAAAAGATATATTATAACGACGGCATCTCTCACACCTGGTGTTACCGATGTATCGCTTATATATTTTCCTATATATAAATAAGTGTGTGTATCTATATAGCTCCTAATGAGATAATTGATTTGTTTGCATTCCGCTTAGTCACGGAGCGTAGAACTTTCTCGAGGGGAGATCATCCACCCGCGCTACTCAGGATTATTCGGCCTGGTGCGCGGCAAATTTATGAACCCGAGGATTCTGCGCGTATTTTGATTGAAACGAGGCAAGGGGGTAGACAACCGATGATTATTGAGCGCTGGTGCGTAAGGGAGGTTTGATCGAAAATTAAATTTACTTCCAAATGCATCAACTCCGAGGTTTCCCCTATTTTTAGGTATTTCGTGGGAAATCCCTTGTCTCAGAGACGTGATATTTTTGCTTGTTATTCCCCATTGCGATAAAAGGCAATTGTGAAATTCATTATCTGGCTCAATTCTCTTGTAAAATCTAATATTTTTATAAAAAATATATAGTACTAAATTTATACATTATAATTTCTAAAATAATCATTTAAAATAATCTGAATTGAAACATTCGTGTTCAATAAATAGTATGCATTTTCTGATAATATTTACAATACAAGCGTTCTTATTATCTAGGCAACTATAAATAAAAATCGAATGAAACTCTGAATAAATGTATTGAATAGAGGCTTTACACCTGTAAAATATATGTTTCAAGAGTCGAAGTCGTAACACTTAGCCAGGAAAATTCAAGCGACGTCTTACGTATATAAAAACGGTAAATAAAGACGAAATCAATTTTAATCATCAGCCAATATATACTCAAGCCCATAGAGCGATAAGAAAGTACTGTCCGAAGTTAAGGTCCAAGGGGAGCAAACGAAGCCCTCCGACATGTACACACAGCTACGTATATATGTATATATATTTTGGGCAAAGCCGCTTAGCGCCTGCTAGTATAAGCCTCTTAGCCCGCGAATAGAATGAGGATGAAATTCGGCGCTTCCTTTTTCCTTTTCCCGGGCCTTTTTTACGCCTACTCTGACTTTAGTCTCGTTTTTCTTTGTGTCCTTCATCTTTTGGCAGTGTCGAGGCTTTATTAATATTGAAATGAAGAAACTGGCTTTATACGAGAATATAAGCGGACTACATCTTAATGAAATGTTACAATGTCTCATTTTTTAGAAGATTACTTGCTATTCAATGTACGAGTATATATAGCACCACTTTATATTAATATGACGAAGAGAAATTGTTGTTGCTATATTAGTTGTTATTGGAGCAAGAGATAAAAAAAATAATTTTTAATGATTATTTGTCAATTGGATCAAACGTGTTCATGGTTTACTCTAAGATTTTGCAATATTATATACGTATATATAATTTTTTCTTAATATAATGAAAGTACTTCCACGATTCGTATCGAACGCTGAAATGATCTAAATATAATTGTTAAACTATCGTTAAAAAGTTGTGCAATGCTCGATTCTTGCTTTCATTGATCTCGTCGGCTCGGCAGTAAATATTGCTCGTTTGCCTCGTTCTCTTGCGCTTTATATCCCCTTGACCCTAAGAATTTAGTTGCAAGCGAGATACGAGAAATCGCGCGATATTCCGGACGATTGACGTTCGGCTTAGCGCTCGATAAAACTTTGCTCGTTCAACTATGGGAATCTCGCTTGAGGTCTCAATCTTCTTGACTTTCCGAGGATGCAAAGGAAAAATGATTCATGTATTACGTCATTTCTTTCATCGCGATCAATTCAATTTTCATTTACATGACTATTCATGAGTATACAATATTCAAGAGCCGTATACTCTGCACCTCCAAACTTGAAATGTTTTCGCATTTACCTTCGCTTGAGCAACTTCTTCACTGGTATTTCAATATTATTGAATTAATTACTCGCGCTTTATTAAATTTATACGGTTTATTATTCTATTTTGATATTCTTTGACTGCGATTGGATTGTAATTTAGATCTATAAAGAAATGCACATATTTATACCTATATACGTGTAAATAACGTAAAAACAAATACACTCGATTATCCTAACATTAATTACTTTTTTATTTTATATAATTTAAGCACGCACCTGATGATAGTGTGCATGCAACTAATTATTATATATTAATTACTAAACACCGTTTGTATAATTATAAATACATGAATAAATTTATGGAAACGTACATTATTACCAATTTCAAGTCATTAATGAAACTTGTCGATACAGTATCTTGATTTGCATATTTAAATAAGTACATAGCGATACAGTATATTACAATACGTAATATCAACGTATACTTAGCATGACATATATGTCTATGTTTCTATATATTAATAGCATATTTTATTTTTAAAGAATCGAGTGCAAATCTGCCGTATAATATAATAAAAATTAAACTAATTAAATGATCATTTTAGTAAGAATAAAACATGGTTTTCGGACATCTATTAACATAATAGAATAAAGCACATTCGATCTAGAAGAAGTAAGAAGAAAACTCGAAATAAAATAGAGGAGGCGAAAAGAAGGAGCACTCCGGTTCCTAGATTTCGAATCCCCATCGGTTCGTACGCATTTCAATCGGTCTCGTGCGGTAAAACCGCATACGCGTCCGCGAGCACTCGATGTTCACTCGCTCCGAGGCGTAGCAAGCAAGTTTTATTAGATTTTGCACGGCTTCCGATTTTCTCTCTCTTCTTGCTTAACCTCCCCCTTTTCTCTTATTTTCTGCTTCATTCTCTTCTGCGGATTCCAACCCCCCGTACGACCTTTTCTATCCGGCCGGAATACCGCGTGCGAGTTTTGAATATTTTTTTTTCGAGTTCGACTGTGTACGCGACCGACCTCTCGCTTGGATGCGCTTTTTCCATTCTAAAAATCGAAGCTTTCTCATATATATATAGATATCAGTTTGAAAACGGTGAATACTGTTTTTCTAAGTTTTTTTCAATCGACTATCGATCGCACGCTTATAAACATAAATATTTTGAAAACGATAGTACACCGGAAAGGGTAACGCAAACAATTTTTTTTATATCCATACGTACGTTGGTATTTGAACCTTTTACGCGTTTTATTTAAATTATTCTAATTATACAATCACATGCACAGATAGTTTTGATATAAGGTATATAAATGATCCGGATACAAATTATATAGTGATTTATAAAATCTAAATATAAAAATAATGCGGATAGACACCGTTTTAACGGAAACATTTGGAAATTTTTATTCATTTTTCTTTTTTTGGGTAGTATAAAGTATTAATTGCGGGCAGTGCAAATAATTATAAATTGGTAGTTTCTATACTTAAACCCGCTTCGTATTTCAAAATAACACCAGACGTACCATTACTTACGGCTGAATGAAGTATTAGATAATATATTTTATTCGCTTCAATAGGCTTTTGTTTACAATTGTGGAAATGTACGATGGAAAATGAAAAATCTGTGTAGAAGCACAATAATAATGTATTGATAGAAAAGAATGTCTGTACCAAGTATACGTTGAAAATAACAGTTTATAATACCCGTAATTTACAAAACTTGATACGTAGTTTTCAATTTGAACGGTGAAATCTCAATCGTCTAAGAATTGTAGAAAGAAGATTATACTTAAAGGATTCAAAATTACTTTGGTAAAAGGTTCTGAAATTCCTTACTCATCCTATATAGAAGAAGGAGTGTGGTAAAAAGCCTGCGGAAATCAAACCACTTTTCCAAAACGATCAATAGAGACACATCGTACAAGAATGTTCGTTCTAAGTGCGGCTCCTCACCGCGTGGCAATCTATCTCCATCACCCTTCCGTTAGGTCTGTCTACGCGTTGAATCATAAGCGGAAAGCCGCACGTTCGATTTACAACAGCGGGTGATGCTTCCCTACAGGGTACTTTTACTTTTAGTAAAGCTGTCATGTCGTTTGCTATACACTACTTCACTTTTCTCTCCACTTTTTTCCCCTTTTTTCCGCAAAATCAATTGTCGTCCTCGAGATTTGCTCGAATTACGCGGGCGTACGCGCGTTTACCTCCATTCGCGCGGAACGAGAGAAAGGAGAGTGTGTAACGCGGAGTCAGTAAATGGAAGGACATTTTTGCGGTACAGACTAGCCAATCGAACTGCACGTACACGTGGGTTGTTTAGTCGCGCTGAGTGATTGTTTGCAGATTTTATACGATTGTACGACTTTGTGGTTTATTTACCTCTTTTTTTTTAACCTGGTGATATGATAATGGCGTAATAGTACTACGGTAAATATATACTCATTGTGTTTAATGAAACGAATAAATTTATATCCTATTATTCTCAACGGAATTATTATTCTATGTAATTTGATAAACTTTTAATTAAAAATAGTTCTTAAAAAGAAGAAAAAAAGCATACTCGTGATTATACACGTAATGATATTATTGAAGCATTGTTTTTTCATTATATTTCCGACGACTGAAACAAAACGATTCGATATCCTATTGAATAAGAAAGGAATTAAAATAACGAATAGGATTTAAAAGAGATCTTATCGATTTTTTATACATGTAAGGCTACTATATACTTTACAATGTATACATATATATATATATATAACGGCGAACAAATAATATACTCTATACTATTTTATTTGCTATATTTACTTTATTGCAAATATTAAATATTTATTTAATTTTCATTTTGCTTTTTTTATTTATTTAGTTTATTTTTAATCATTCTTGAAATAAACTCGTCAGAAAAGCTGATATAAAATGAAGAATATAAATTCAAAATAGTACATGTATTTTAAACATTTTTGTTTTAAATTTCATCTATGGCAATCTTAATGCTGAAAATGAACACAATATACAATTAAGAAAAATGAACATCAAAATGATAGAATTATTTACTTTTAGAGTTGTACACGAATCTACGTTTGCAATTTGCTTCCTTAATTCAGTAAATTCAGAAACGCAAGAAATGCGACGAATGATTCATATTACGTAAATAATGTACCAAGGGTTATCGTATCATAATATCTTTTTCACGTAGAATTTAAATTTATTTCAGTTGCAATTGTTATTCTAGTAAAATTACTTTTACACAATTTATATAAATCCTATATATCTGATGCAAAAAAATAAAGAGAAGAAATAATTATTGAAAGGATATAGGTATTGTATCTATTATACAATATCGCGTAAAGTAAAATTTTGATGTGAATAGTAAGAGAACTGCACTCGATAAATTATTAGTATATATGTGAACGTTTCATATTCAACCTTTGTAATAGATATTTATCAATTCGCTTACATTAGACATTGAATCGATGGTAGGTAGGTTTCATTTTAATCATATCTATTTAATATAAATTTTAATTGATCAGCTTACAGTATAGTAAATAGCTCTACAAGAGTAAATTTATTATTAAATTTTATCAAATTATTTATACGAAAAATTTAATTACTAGATTGAATAGAAAAATTCTAAACTTTATAAAAATTATATATAACAGTTGCGATGTGAAACGTTTATATACTTTTAAAGGTCACATAGTTGTAGTCAAAATCTAAACCTGGTAAGAAAAGTAAAAGTCACAAAAGTATCTCGTAAAATCAAAGACAAACTCAAACGATCGACAAAAAGAATAATACATACAACGAGGAATAACTGGAACAACCGCTTTTGTACATATACAAAACTTAAGCTGTAAGTATAATCACGCGGCATGCGTATATGTGTACGTGAGTGTGTATATATATGTATATATAAAAGCCACAAAAAGTAAGAAAAGTTTCCGTAGAGAGGAAACCTTATATGCATATCTACATAAGCGCAAACTCAAACGAAACGTACGTCTGAAAGAGCACATACAATTCGCGCGGAAGTTGACACGCATCTATGTACCATGTATATGCACGAAGCTAATATATACAGAGTCGGGAACGGCGGCGACATTGCTATATAGCACCCGCACCGCCACTTCATGTAAATTACGATTGCGTCGACATAATCACTCGGGGTTTTAGTGGCACGTGTCGTGCATAAAGACACCTCACTCTCTCCTTCTCTCGCTCTCTTTCTCCCTTCGGACCCTTCCTCATTTACTTCGCCGCTCATTCGCTCGTTCGTATACTTATGTAGGTACCGCATATATACATATACACTCGTTTCTCCATCCTCCCTCAAACTTAAGTGAATATTTCATCTTGCTTTTTGAGATAAGAACGATTTTCATTTTTCTCGAGTCCTTTTCATCTTTATCACTAATAGGCAAGTTAATACGATTTTTATTTATGTTTTCTTGTAGTTTTTTTTTGTGTTGATTTTACAACAAATTTAAGAGTTCCTTTAATTCAAAGTGCATCTTCCAGTTAAATGAAAACATCTAATGTTTCCTATGGAAATTAACAAGTTTCAGTGAAACATTGTATCTGTATAAGAGTGATAATTAAAATACTCTCCTCCTTTCTCCAACAATTCCTTTGCCTTTATCTTCTTGACTATTTCATCTATTCGTTCCTCCCCCCCCCCCCTTGAGTTTCATTGAAAAGTCTTTGTTACCTCTCTTTGTTACTTTTACTTTTTCTTACTATTTGTTTCCTCCTCGCCATCCGGGCTCAACGATCTCGCTCTTTTTTTTAATATCTTCCTTTTTACCTACACTCTCCTTACAGTCCATTTTTCATTTTTTGTTCACTAGGTCTGTTTGTTTATCCGTACTCCTCGGACTGACGCGTAATATAGCGATGTTGGAGGGTTCTCGTGGGGTTTTTTTTGAAAAGGTCTGCCGCATCTTTGACCCTGTGTACGTATATTCGTGTGTATATATATAGTTGGTTGTGTGCACTGGGTATAGGGCGAGGGCACTTTGACGACGCGGTATAGCGGTGTGCGACGGTTCGTTACCGGCTCTTTCCGCGTCGAGCGTTTTCAGGCGCAGAATATATACATACACGACGAAATTCGATGCGTCAACGAAGCTCTTGTGTGTGCAAAGCTGACGCGCGCTGGTCTATATATCGATTGGTCCAGGAAGCGGCTCGTGCACTTTGTGCTCTTGGGTACTTTGCATGTATCAACCTGGGGAAGTTTTCGAGTGGATATGCGCGCATGTGAATTTGATGATTAAAGTGCTTTGGCCCTTCATGCGCTACCCGGTATTATACGGGGTATACCCTGTATCCCACTAATACACGACTGGCTATAATTAATTTTTTCCTCTGCTCGCCTCCTATTCCAAGTACGTATTTAATATTTAGGGTACAACGTGCATTTTATATCACTGTATGAATAAATAACTATTTAAAAGTGAATTTAATTATTTTATTTCGTTTCATTTGTAATCTGTAGGTATATTTTCAATGCAATTTATATACCCTGGATTATCGGAATATGAGCATCGATAATAAAATCACGTTGGTCATTGAAATAGAATGCCTTTTAAAATTGTCGGAGCTTGTGATCCATATCAATATATAATATTTTATTTTCCAGCTTTATGTATATGTGCACAATAAAATAATTTAATTATAAAATCCAATTGAATATTTTCGCTTTTTCACGTTATAGATGTATACGTGATTTGTTATTAATTTTCTTTTGGATGTGTATATGTATACTGACTGATTCAATGAAATAGAATGGACGACTCACTAAATTATAAAAGCATGACTTGCGCATCAAAGATTAAGCATACAGGTACTCGCTTTATTTTCATTCAAAAACTTAGGAATTTCATATCGCTGCAACGTAATTAGATTTTTAAATGCGTATAAGTGTAATTTATAAAGAAATGAAACCTGAAGTAATATATCTTAGTAAATGTAATTTTAAGATCCTCCGGGATTTATTAAAAAGTTTACGTAAGATAGTGTTTTAAAATTAAATTAGTTTTAATTTAATATTGATTCCGAACTAAGAAACGTTGTATTAACTTATGACATACCTTATTACACAGTATTTTGTTTATACAATAAGTATAAAAATGTTGTATGTCGTTATTATTATTTCTGAAAGTTTAAACTTGACGACGTGAAAGTATTAACATGGATTTACCAGCAAATTAAAACGAAAGGTGATAAATCTGATGATTAGTTATCACCCTAGTTGTTAATACCGAAATTCTTAAAGTAAAGTATAATACAGAGGCGAAAAATTAAAAAGTTCAACTCGATAAATCATTCCCCAAACACCAATAATCTCGATTTATTCACCTTCACGTAGTCATAGGGCGCGACAGTCACCCAACGAAAGACCAGACAGACAGACAGACAGAAAAAAAGGCTTTTTGCTCCCTGCGCGCGCGAGCGCTCGTCTCTTCGGCGTGGAATTATGCAAAGCCGATGGAAGCTACTATCGAATCCAGCCGGAATATTTCCCCGGGCGATCCATCAAAAAAAGGAGAAAAGAGAAGAAGCCTTTGGTCCGGACCTACTCTCTGGTTTCGCGTGAAAACGAGGAAAGACGAGGAGACGGAAATCGCCGGAACACGAAGGCGGAAATAAAATGCAGACTATGAAGCACCCGTGCGAGCGTGTAGTATATATACTTTATTTCACCCCGAATCCTCCGGGGATTCTTCTGAAATCAATGCGAGAACTCTCGCACCCGCGTACATTTCTTCCCGCATCCAGGAGAGAAGACACGGAAAGATAAACCTCGAGATAGAACTGGGGTTGCGCATAATTATAATTGTTCGTATTATTTTATTGGGCTGTGTCCCTGGGGGACAATGCAAATAATAGAATTTTCACGAGAGGGACATTTTATAGTGCAAAAGAGGAGACAATTTTTTATTATTTATAAATCATAAGCATTATAACTTTAATTAATGTAAATAAATATAATTTCTTAATGAACGTGCATTTTACTATTTGCTTTAATTGCATAGCTCGTTATAATATATTAGTGTATAGAAATCCATATAAAATACAATAATAATTCACTTAAAGGCAGATTGTAGAATTAATTTTATAAATAAATAATGAAAAAAATTGTTACAGATTATTATTGTTGCACTTAAATTTTGCTTATGGATAATTAAATCTTTTTAAATTGTTAATTTATCTCGGTAAGGAATAAAAGAATCAAATTTGATGACTACAAATTATCAATTATTTACAAGTATAATTTTCTATCTTTCTTTACAGTTTAATTTTTCAAAGCACGCAAAAGATTTAATAACCACACGGCATAAGGTCGTATCGAACGTGTTAAGCCTGCAAATCGTTCTCGAGTAGAGAGGAAATGCGCGAAAAGTGGCAGAAAACAGAGAACGCGACAAGAGGCAAAGGGACCAAAAAAGCTGTCGGCTGTCCCATCATCGCGCAGCCTTATTTTATACTCGTGCTTTTACCTCAAGATGCGCTGTCATGTATATATACCTCACTTCGATTTTCTTCCCCCCGGTTATGACGAAGCAACGCGACGATCCGCTTCTCGAATTTCGTCCCGCGTGGAATCTTCGAATTCTCCAGAGAGAAAATCGAGATCTTATTTATCCCCTTTTTCTTTATACATCTCGAGTATATGTGCTACTTTCTATTCTTTTATGCCATAAGAAATCGTATACAGAAATATTTTTATGCCGGTCCTCCCAAGATTGATTCAGTGGTGGTTTTCTCAGAGTTTATATGTATACATGTACCGATAGCACCACTCAAACTGTATTACATCTCATTATAGATTTACTTTCGAATGATAACTCAATTTTTAATATTTCATGTTCTGCTATACATACATTGGTATATCCATATTTATATGTGTCTTTACGGATCACATATAAAAGTAAATGGAGATAAATGAATAAAAGTAAAGTAACAACTGTGAAACCAAGCTTTCGATTCGTCATCTTTCTTTTAAAATCCGATTAGAGTTTTCAAGACAGTTCGGAGCGCGTGTGCAGGAAACTTTCTTTCTCACTTTATTCCCGGCTGTATAGAACGTCTAGTCTCCCACGTGAACTTGAAGATCTCAGAACTCTCGGACCGATATAGTATACTCGCGGCTTTTGAAATAATTTAACTTGACGTTTCCATGCAACCTACGATAGAGAGATAAGTCAATCTTCTTTTACTAGAGAAACTAGTGGTATAGCTAGTCGGTTCTTCGCAGGTGATGGAGAGCATTGGAAAATTGATTTTTACTTTCGTTCGGACTTCTCTCCTTCTCTTATACGTACGTGTACGTGTCGGCGTGTGGCTCAACTACACTGCGTTGATTTCACATTTTCAATTGGATATCGAGAGCCGATGCATACAACTACGATATACCCAGATTAACATATATTGATAAGAAATACTATTTTTCTTTATTTTCGCAGTTACGATATCAGGAACAATTTTCCCTTTTACTATCAAGTGGCTATTTATTTTTTGTTTAGTGAAATTTTCTGCCAGATCATCGAATTATTCATTCGATTTTCGAAACATTCGGTACTACAGTGGTAAAATTAAAACACATTACATATTAACGAACACCAACTCAGAAAAGTCGAATATTTTAATGATTTGAGCAAGTTTAATTTTATTTTCTTATTTTCAACAGATAAATGCGCGCTTAACGAGTTAATACGCTTAGAAATCTCATTTCCCTTACTCAGATTATACTGCTGATTTTGTGCAGATTATACATGTACACTTCACTTGAACCATTATAAAAAATATAGTAACATTGACTTCACCTGTAATTAAAAAAAACAAAAACTAAATGAATCAATCATATATAATCTAAAATTACTTGTAAGACCATAAAACAGCAATCATTAAATATCCCTCTGAAATAAAAAGGAACTCTCGACGTCTGGGCTTCCTCGAGCGCTACATCATAAAAAGACCGTTCTTCGAATAGTCCCTCAGCCACCATCGAAACGAGTGAGTAACAAAAAAAAACAAGAACGAGCACATACCCGCCTAAAACAAAGAGAAAAGAAAGGACTCGAGCGTTGAGTAGAAAAGTCCGTATCTAGTCTTTCTATATAGAACCGTCCGTAGCTTCTATACTTATTTCTTCTTTCTCTTATTCTTTCTTTTTGCGAAGCCTCTTCTTTCTCTTTCCTTGAAGGTCGCGGCGATTGTATTCGTTGTATATATATATATATATATATATATATATATTGAACATCAGGAAGATGAAGAGAGAAAAAGCGAGAAAAAGAGGGAGTGAGAGAGATGGAGAAATAGAGAGGTATTCGATGTAACGGGTGACATCGGGAGAAACGACGAGTCAACGGGCCGATAATGAAAAGATGTAAGGGGAAAATGAACTGGCGACGGAGCCGCGAAACAAAGACGGAGACAAGAGGCGGAAAATGCAGAAGTGGGAAATTACGCCCCAGAGGTGGGAGAAAAGCTGTATATACGCTGAACTAAAAGGCACGGAATTAAAAAATGCAGGAATGAAGGGGGATGAGCGTCGGTGTCGAGTCAGCTTAATATATGAAACTTGATGGAAAATCGTGTTTTACTCTGACACAAACATTTCAAGTATTTTACTTTCATCATTTTAATAATTTTAAAATGATCTTATGTACTTGCCACTCTGTTATTTTATATGTAAGATTACTAGTACTATGTTATTAATCATAAAGAATATACATATCTATTAAAAAATATATAGAAATCAAAAATTAATTAATAGAAAATCCAGTATCCTCGTAGAAATCAAAACATCTATGTAAACTGCTTTTTACTCATAAACTAGTCATTTGATTGAAAAATGTGAAACAAGTCCATAATTAATGCCAAAAATGGTTCAAACTAACCTCAAAATACTCAATTTTATGTATAATAATTTATACCTATATATTGTTTGAAATTATTCGGGGACAAAAACATATTTTGGCAACAAAATAAAATTAATATTAGATACGTGCAATATTCTCATGTTTTACCAGTTTGAAAATGATGATGGTAAATAAGTAATTTATAAGAAACGGAATCTCAACCGCGACGCGCGCATCAAGTAATCTTGAAGAAAGTGACAGACAGTGTATTTTACATCCAAATATAAATGCAGAATGAACGAACGAGTGAAGCGCTTACGTCATCTTAAACGCATCTATTAGCATGCTTTCGCCTTGGTCGTACGTAAAAAAAAGGAAAAAAAGGAGAACGAGGGTGGGACAAGAGGATGAAAAAGAAAAGGTTGGGCGACAGAAGGTACAAGCCTGAAAAAGGGGCTATAGAACGGTGAAGGAGGAAGCGAAGACGAGGAAGGTAAGAGAAAGAAGCCGAAGCGACTGCAAGAAAGGTATATATATATAGGTATATGCGTGTATATAGGTGTGTATATGCATGTACGAGGAGAGACGGAAACAGACCGTGAAGCTACTTAGTGCGTGAAGTGTCGCGTGTTGCCGTGCCGTGTAACCTTAGCTCCACACGGCAGTTCGGACTCCTGGCAACGTTGTCTACGCGAGGGCTCCCAGGGCGAAATCCAAGACGACGAGCCGGGACAGAAACCTCTACCTGCGCGAGAGAAACCGGATAAGGCGGACCAAGAGTCATTCGCGCACTTGCCAGAATTTCGCTTCCGTCTTTCATTGGGTACACTCCTCATTTTCTGCGTCCAGACTTTTTCGCCCGTGTATTGTGAATAAATATACATTGCCGAGCACCTGTTTACCTATATGTCCACCTAGGTTTCCGTGTGCGTGTATGCGCATATATATGGGATATTCCACGTGAAGTGGTCCGATCAAAATTTTAAAATGCACCAAATTTTGGGTACACTTTGCAAATGTTTTTCAGAATACAGAAAAAAATTTTTAGGTACTGGAATCTATTTGCTCAAAAGTTATTCTAACCTCAAAAGTGAATTTTTCCATATTTTTTTCAACACCAGCTGGGTTTACCGCTATATAACTCAAAATCTATCAACTTTTACTATAGAACATTATATGTAACATTCGTTGCTACTTATATCTAGAATTTATTCTTCTGGGTTAGAATTTCTAATCTCAAGGTCAATGTTACATAAACTACATGTCAATATTCAACTTGAAAAAGTGCAAGTGCGCCACCTTTGATTTTTCATCCAAAAGTCTAAAACAAAGCTTGGAGCAATACCTTTCAAATGGTCTGTAGCATTTTTATAGCCTCCAATTCTGTAAAAAGTTATGACAATTTAAAGAAAGACAAAAATTCACAAAAATTAACATGGTAATTCCATCTAAATTTTTAAAAAAATTTCGTGTTTCTTTAAATTGTCATAACTTTTTACGGAATTGGAGGCCATAAAATGCTACAGACCATTTGAAAGGTATTGCTCCAAGCTTTCTTTTAGACTTTTGGATGAAAAATCAAAGGTGGCGCACTTGCACTTTTTTCAAGTTGAATATTGACATGTAGTTTATGTAACATTGACCTTGAGATTAGAAATTCTAACCCAGAAGAATAAATTCTAGATATAAGTAGCAACGAATGTTACATAATGTTCTATAGTAAAAGTTGATAGATTTTGAGTTATATAGCGGTAAACCCAGCTGGTGTTGAAAAAAATATGGAAAAATTCACTTTTTGAGGTTAGAATAACTTTTGAGCAAATAGATTCCAGTACCTAAAAATTTTTTTCTGTATTCTGAAAAACATTTGCAAAGTGTACCCAAAATTTGGTGCATTTTAAAATTTTGATCGGACCACTTCACGTGGAATACCCCATATACCTATATGTTGTATCTAAAACTATCCGAATTATTTTTGTATATTAGACATCACGGATATACATCGAGATCGTATACATACACCAGTGTATTCAAAATTTTAAAACTCAACGTATTTAATTTAGTGATATCGTTTTACATGGGTACGAACAAGTTCATTTGCATTCTAATACACTTATAAACGTATTTTCGTCGGTATGAAACATAAGATGTGAAAGTATATTCCTGGTCAGATAAAATACATTATGACATCGACTAATACAGTTTATTTTGAACAACAATGATTATTCAAATTTTACGATATGATTACGAAATTTATTTAAAGCAATTATAAGACAACATTTGAAACAGTTTAAACTGATAAATACGCAGCACGTTGCACGCATAAAGACAGAGTAATCGTATTGTTACAAGACATAAGTGACGATATTATAAAAATAATGTATACAATTGACAAATGGATTAGTCATTTGGAGCACGTGTGTATTAGTAAGAACTAAAATGTAAAATGAAATAGTTACGTGTACATGACCATGTATAGCCGAGTCTTACGGCTACGCAACGAGAAGGTATAATCCTATAATTCAGAAATATCTTAGGCGTACTTTAGCGCTCAACTCGCGATAACCAGTCTAAATTTTGCATGCAAATTCAGGGTAGTGCGTAAAAAAAAGGAAAAAAAGGAGAACGAGGGTGGGACAAGAGGATGAAAAAGAAAAGGTTGGGCGACAGAAGGTACAAGCCTGAAAAAGGGGCTATAGAACGGTGAAGGAGGAAGCGAAGACGAGGAAGGTAAGAGAAAGAAGCCGAAGCGACTGCGAGAAAGGTATATATATATGTATAGATATATGCGTGTATATAGGTGTATATGCATGTACGAGGAGAGACGGAAACAGACCGTGAAGCTACTTAGTGCGTGAAGTGTCGCGTGTTGCCGTGCCGTGTAACCTTAGCTCCACACGGCAGTTCGGACTCCTGGCAACGTTGTCTACGCGAGGGCTCCCAGGGCGAATCCAAGACGACGAGCCGGGACAGAACCTCTACCTGCGCGAGAGAAACCGGATAAGGCGGACCAAGAGTCATTCGCGCACTTGCCAGAATTTCGCTTCCGTCTTCATGGGTTACACTCCTCATTTTCTGCGTCCAGACTTTTTCGCCCGTGTATTGTGAATAAATATACATTGCCGAGCACCTGTTTTACCTATATGTCCACCTAGGTTTCCGTGTGTTCGTTGCTACTTATATCTAGAATTTATTCTTCTGGGTTAGAATTTCTAATCTCAAGGTCAATGTTACATAAACTACATGTCAATATTCAACTTGAAAAAGTGCAAGTGCGCCACCTTTGATTTTTTCATCCAAAAGTCTAAAACAAGCTTGGAGCAATACCTTTCAAATGGTCTGTAGCATTTTTATAGCCTCAATTCTGTAAAAGTTATGACAATTTAAAGAAAGACAAAAAATTCACAAAATTAACATGGTAATTCCATCTAAATTTTTAAAAAAATTTCGTGTTTCTTTAAATTGTCATAACTTTTTACGGAATTGGAGGCCATTAAAAATGCTACAGACCATTTGAAAGGTATTGCTCCAAGCTTTCTTTTAGACTTTTGGATGAAAAATCAAAGGTGGCGCACTTGCACTTTTTTCAAGTTGAATATTGACATGTAGTTTATGTAACATTGACCTTGAGATTAGAAATTCTAACCCAGAAGAATAAATTCTAGAGTATGCGCATATATGTATACCTATACGTTGTACCTAAAACTATCCGAATTATTTTTGTACATTAGACATCACGGATATACATCGAGATCGTATACATACACCAGTGTATTCAAAATTTTAAAACTCAACGTATTTAATTTAGTGATATCGTTTTACATGGGTACGAACAAGTTCATTTGCATTCTAATACACTTATAAACGTATTTTCGTCGGTATATGAAACATAAGATGTGAAAGTATATTCCTGGTCAGATAAAATACATTATGACATCGACTAATACAGTTTATTTTGAACAACAATGATTATTCAAATTTTACGATATGATTACGAAATTTATTTAAAGCAATTATAAGACAACATTTGAAACAGTTTAAACTGATAAATACGCAGCACGTTGCACGCATAAGGACAGAGTAATCGTATTGTTACAAGACATAAGTGACGATATTATAAAAATAATGTATACAATTGACAAATGGATTAGTCATTTGGAGCACGTGTATATTAGTAAGAACTAAAATGTAAAATGAAATAGTTACGTGTACATGACCATGTATAGCCGAGTCTTACGGCTACGCAACGAGAAGGTATAATCCTATAATTCAGAAATATCTTAGGCGTACTTTAGCGCTCAACTCGCGATAACCAGTCTAAATTTTGCATGCAAATTCAGGGTAGTGCGCGCGTGCAATAAATTCCCGGAGCTCCTCGTAACCCGTCATCCTCAATTTTTCCCGAGACTCTTTCACGCGCAAGTCCATTAAAAAAGCCCCATTACTTTTATTAACGCAGACGAGCGTCTGTGAAAGGACTCCTATTTACCTACTGGTGCATGGGCAGCGCCTATTCGCTGCCACATATTTCGCAATTTCCCCTTCTACTTCGCCGCTAAATTATTTTGCGAGTGAGCAAGGTCTTCCCCCATGCCCCCCTCCCACCACCACCATCTCACTCTTTCTCTCTCTTCATACGCGTGTTTTTCTTATATATACCTGAGAGCGCGAGTTACAAATGAACTCGGTGAGTTTTTCAGGCCGTCCATTATTCTCAAGCTCTCTCTCTCTCTCTCTCTCTCCCTCTTTCTCTCTCTTTTCTCTCTATTCGTCTCTCCTCTTCACGGTGCGTATAAAGCTTTCCAACTCGTCTTTCAGCTGAGTCTTCTGACTGTGGCTTCTTTTCTTGGTGGTTCTCCGGAGAAGAAGTCGCGAGAAATAAAGGAGGCGAAGGCTGAGACGGCTCTTCAGACTAATTATGAGCCGGCATACCCGTACGGGGGAGATAAATAAAGGGGGAACGGCAGAAGGTAAACCGAGGTGGAAAAATTAGAAGCGCGGAAGGTATTAAAAAAGCATTTCAACCGTATGATTTACCCGCAAGGGCTAATCACTGTTTTGACAATTTTCTTTTTCCGACTACTGTCCCAGTCTCGTATATATTCGTACCTCTACATAGTCTATGTACGTTATTTATATCCTATTACTTTCCCTCCTTCTCTTTTTTGCAATATATATATATTTTTTTTTAACAAAATGTCAAATAATTGCTGAATTTGTATATTTTCACATTTATTAGACCAATTTCAGACACTGCTATTGATTATTTACATTTCGAAACATATTAAATTTCTTTTATGAAATTACAAATACGAGTTAAAACTAAATACATCGTTTCGTATAAAAAATGTATTTTATAAATAATTATCATTATAGTAGTTCTAATACAAAATTAATTTAATCAACATTCGTGACCATTTAATACATTTAGAAACATTAAGAAGAATCTTTTTTGAAACAAGTATAATTCGTTAACGTATATTAAGTCACGTAATTCAATAAAGCAAGCAAATATATCATTTTAATAAAAGCACGTTTCCAATATCTCGTACGGTAATCTTTTTCCCTCGTTCATCATTTATCTTAAATTATCAATTTATTTCTCAAGAGGAAATTTGATTTTTTCGGTACATTAAAAGTTAAATTTTTATATTACCAAAGTATCATTCGTTTATTGTGATTGATTAAGTTTAGTATTAAGCATAATTATCTGCAAATATTATGTAAAAACTAGATATTTAAAATTCAGATTATGGCGATTGTAAATTTGGTAATTAGGTACTAAATTTAGGTACTAAATTTTTATTAAGCAATAGCTTTAAATCCGCGCATGAAAACATTCGATTTTTTAAATTTTGAATACCGATACTCTTTTGACTTTTAAAATGTTATTGCAAATAATAATCAGTCAATATTATGATTTTACGCACGGCTATCTAATAACTTACATATCGCAAGTCTAAACGCCAATTGGTCGTACGGTTTTTAAAATTACCCATTTGAATTCGAACTGTTTTCGAACTTTACGTATCGTTCGTCATATATTTTTTTAACATAACCATTTTATAATGTATATAATAGTAACATTTTCTTTTTAAAAATTCTCCTCTGTCATTTGATAAATTTCAAATGCTGTATAAAAAGTAAGACGAATTATGAATACATTACTTTGATTTAAAATTAAAGAGTCAGGTATTATAGGCGAACAATACGTAAGATTATTAAGTCAATAAAGCATTATCTCTAAAAATACATAGAAAAAATATAAAAATAACCGAAGGTCTAATCTATAGAGTGGAGAATAAAATCGAAAATACGCAGCCCGCAGGGTTAGTAACAATACATAAGGCAAAACAACTCCAAGTCGACTTCCCGCGACGCAACTCATCCTCGGCTGATTGCCTGAGATTGGCTGTAATTGATTGCGTCGCGATCAGAGAGGATTGTGAGAGAGGGATAAAGACAACGAGGGCTACGAGAGAGAAAAGTTGAGAGTCTCGCCTCCGTTTGACGCACTCGAGCGTGTAGCGCATGTACGATGAAAAAAAGTATGTCCGAG
Source organism: Theocolax elegans (assembly GCA_026168455.1). Lineage (NCBI taxonomy): Eukaryota > Metazoa > Arthropoda > Insecta > Hymenoptera > Cerocephalidae > Theocolax > Theocolax elegans. Next base: position 63,187,600 of record CM047427.1, read on the forward strand.
GAACGAACCGACGTAACAACGAGAACAAAGGCGGTACACCGAACTCAGCAACGTTGGCGGATCTCATACTTTCTCAAGCAAACGAGACGATGGACGTAGAATGCGGGGACTCATTTTTATTATCAATTAATTCATTTTCTTAATTTTGACCATGGGTACTCTCACTGACAAATTATAATTCAAGGTTGTATTATGTTAGTTGATTAGGGTTAATCCTACATACTGCTTTGTACAATGTACAACTAATCCAACTATTATACGTTATTAAAATTTAAGAGAAATTGCACAGTACTTTTAATCTTATTGATTGATTATGTTTTCTCATATTTTATTTGGTTCATTGTATGCAATCTTAACGTAATTTTAAATTTAGGAACACGCATTAACCAAATTTATTTTTTCTGTTTTAGGTAAGGACCGTATCTATCATAATGGTATTCCTATCATATATGTAAGTGCAAAGCGTATAATACTTTTATTCCTCGTTTAAATAATTAATCTACATTATCTTATGGTATTATTGCCGAAATTCCATTATTTCTACTTTTGTACTAATAATTTTACAATAAAACTATATCGGTTAAATATTAGTAAATATCGTGTAAGTTTAGATTATAAATTGACTAGTTCTATATCCAGCTACAGTGTTATCAAAGATAGTTGTACTAAAACATGAGTATAATAATATTTTTAAGTGTTATGTCAATATATCCGAAATTTGAAATTTATAAAATTTTGTTGGATGACTGTAAGGAAAGGTTACACTACATCTGCGTATCGTAAACATGTTAGGAGCCTCCTCCTTGCTATATCGAGACAAGTGCGCGCGTACGTTTTAAAACACCGAGGAGAGAAAATGGCATAAAACAATACCTTGAAAGTCGAACACCAAACGCGAGAGGCAAGTATTATATAGATTGCCAGTAAGAAGGAGGTACAAGAGCATCCTCGAGTCTCGCGTAAGCGGCTACTGCGCCACGTAGCCTCGAGTAAATTAGATCTCTCCTTCTCTCTCTCTTTCTCCCTCTCTCCGTCTCGTGGGCTTGTACACTCTTGGTACACCATCTCGCATATACACACATAATACCCAACGTCCATTAACAGGGAGACCCCTAACTTCCCACCAGTTGCCTTATCAGCGTGCGGCGATTCGTGCTGGCAAAGTAAGAGTGAGGGACGAGGCAGAACTCATCCTCACGTAGGCAGTGCAGGTACACACGAACCACCGAGTACAAGCGACGCTTTCAAAAAACCAGTTTATCGTGTTTCCCGCACTTGTGTGCCTAGAGGGAGAGAGACGTTATCGACGAACGGAAGACGAAGCAACGAACGTATTAGAGTAGGAGACGTATAGAGCTGCTTTATTTACGTACACTCGAGAGGCAGACCCGTTGTATTTTAAGTTCGCGAAACTGGGCGAGAGTCGTTTCGTTTCCTTTTTTTTACTTCCCTCGCGCACACGTTCGTTCACCTATACCTACCTATGTACACCTACACCACGCCGACTGTATTTTTCACGAACCTTTTATATAGGTGCGCTACTCGTTCATTCCTTTATTTTTCTCTTTTATTTTGATGGCTTTGCTGAATGAGCCGTCCTCGAAATTAAAGTGGCGCCGAAGCTTTTACGCGGTATTTCCCTTGAATTATTAAAAAGAGACGTTATAAACTCTTGGACGAGGCTTACTTCTGGACATTTTTAATACGTAACACCTCATCAAAATTTCGTAGATACACGAAAGACCACATTTGTAATTCGAGCGAAATATTCAACCCTTCTTTTCAATGATTTGCTGATCTATTTTTAGTACGAACGACACGTTGTATCTATAAATAATAGTCGCTTCATTCGAACGAAGAGGCTGTCGTACTTTATAATCAATAATATTTATGAAATTATGTAAAGACGCAATAAAATTTACAGTATATACAATTATATAGAATTTCATTTTTTATATATTTATGTTCTTTCTATGATCCTTCTATGCTCCAAAATTCGGCATTAATCAACGACGGTTTAGTTATTTTAAATTATAAAGTATACATATGCATATCTATCCATACATGTACTTTGCGCAGGCGTTTTTTTCATTATTATTATTATTTTCGACTTGTTTATTATAATTTTTAATTTCTTTAATTAAACACAACCTGATTACCTCATGATAAACCTGAATGAAAAGTAGAAACGAGTACATTTAAATTTATAAATATTCATATTACAATTTATGCATCTTGATAAAAACGTCTGTCACTATTATATAAAATTTTTCTGAGGGTAAAAATATACAAATCAATAATATGAATTTTATTTAACTGAATAGTGACATTTTTTAGTCTGACATTGTTACTTTTGCGAAGTGCGGTCGATCAATCATTCTTTTGACGATATGTATGGACAATGCGTATTCACATATGTATACTATTTTATTTATATATGAATAAATTTACAATTTAAAAAAAAGTGAAATTGTACATAAATAAACGAAACATAATAATTACGTATACGCTTTGTCTTTGATTTAAAATCTTGTGGTTATATAAAATAGAAACGTCGAAATAAATGAATAAAATGGATATATATATAAAGATTGAACAAATCGTTCCGTTCGATCGACAATGCTATCAATGTATCCCATCAACCAACACGTATTAAATCAACAGAAAAGGTCAAGTCTAGGTTCCCTCGAAAGCCAGAATAAACACCATCAACTCTTTCGAACTACCAAACAGTATTCCGTATCCCCCAGCCTCCCCGGGAACTTAAGATATACGTCTCATCCTGCGAGCTGCAAACATTCGTGTTTCCCTTTGAGCTCTCTTACAATGGCCAAAAGTCAAAATCCAATCTATTCCTGACGAAATTCATAGGCGAGCGAACGATTAAGAGGCCTACGCAGGCATTCCGCGCATAAATCTCGGCAACTATAACAAGCAAACTTGTATATAGCAAGGCTCTCTCTCGCAGCCAAAAACTTATTAGCCGCCCACTCCGTAACGGTAATAGAGCAGCCTCGCGCGTCGCCGTCACGTTTCCACGGGGGAGGGAGTAGGCGGAAGGAGCATTGACGAACTATCCTGAGCAAGCCCAAGTATTTCAATTTGCGAGAAGGCGCGCGCGATGTCTTCCTTTTGCCTTATGGTTTGGCTCCCGAACTTGATCGACTCTCTCTTTCTCTCTCTCTCTCTCTCTTCCACCTTCACCCAAAGGATGGCTGGATAGAGGGAGATGCGAACTGCAGGGGGTGACATTCAAAGAGGGAATGAGCCCAAGGGACGCGTATATGGAAATGGAATTTCGAAGAGAATAGCTTGATGAATTGGAATCGAGTGATGGTTATACCTATTCGCATTATCGTACTCGCTTAAAACAAAATTTCCTTCAACCTCGTTTGTTTATATAGTAGAGTTCTTTCGATTAGTTATGTTAATTACTTATTTGTAGCTGTACGAGAAAAATAAGTTAGTTCATATAATTGTCACGATTAATTTTTCAAACTATATGTTTAATCGTATTTAATACATAACACTTCAGTTATAAAACTTTATAAAGAAATTGTTTATTCCAAATTATTGTATAAAATATTAATAAATAATAAACTCTAATTGTGCGAATAAATTTATTATTGCTTCTTTGGCATAGCAACTTCTAAGCTAAAGTCCTATACTAACTTTTCGAATAAGTTACACAGTTCCTTAGACAGCTAAAGACTAACCGTGTTATCCTTGATTCATCTGGGCGTATAATAGAATTTACTTTAACGCATAATTTACCACTATTGTTAAAAGAAATTTAATTAAAACTACGTCTATATATAAATATTCTTGTAAAAGCGCGCATTCAAATAATAAGATAATTAAATGTAATAATTTATCTTGTTGAAATGATGTGAAAATAAATTAGTTTTCTTTCAACAAAGTACGTAAGTAAAAGACAAAAGTGGTTTGTAAAAGTTTAAATTTAATAACGTGTTCACTCAGTATTAAATAATAAGTTTGTGAATATATTAACTGGAATACAAAATCAATTGTGAATCCAGAACTAAACAGAGTGCACTTCATCAAGTATGTGTGTTTATGTGATTTTGTGGACTTGTCGAAGTAATTCGGATATAGGTATATTATTAAAAACATAGCCCTTTACTCGAGGAAATGGAGGAGGAAAATCGAAGGGACGAGTTTCACCCGAGGGCAAGGAGATTAGGCCGACCGGAAACGCTGAGCGTCGACTAAGAGGAAACCGGATATTGGAAGCCATTTATCTGAGAAGGACGATTAATTAAGCTCGATGATCGTGGAGCAGAAGCCAGAACTTTGTGTTACGATCTTATTTAGTTCTATAAGTTTTGGGTCTCCTCTTCTTAAAGAGGAAGTCTTACAAGAGCCACAATTTTAATGAGAAATTAAAACTGTAGAAATGTGACTCTACTCGGAAGTACGGAAGACTACTTGTTATAGATCAAACAATAAAATAAAAAAAATTTTTAATTTATTAAGAATATTTCAAATTTTTGAATAATTAATGCAGCATTTGATTTTGTGTACGGTAAAAAAATCGAAAACAAAATTAAATCTTCTACAACGTTGCCCTACCCATTTTTTCTGAAATCTACTCACTTTCGCAGACTAAAATAGTCAATTTTCCATCCGACTAAATTTTTCACAAAGCCAAGCACCTCCTACCCAAACGGTAATATCCTTTCACTAAAAAAACCATGAAAATAGATAAAAATAAAAAATTTATATCCACCACGCAAATCAATAAAGTACCACGTTGCAGAAGCGAAGAAACGACGATATTCCATTTGCAAATGAAACCTTTGCCGTTAACGCAGAGATGCGAGAGTTTGTCGCTCCCTCGATCGGTCCATTTGACTCGTTCGTACAGGCTTTAAGTAATAAGCCCTTGCTTGGAAAGCCGTCAATTGTTCGCTCGTTCCTTTAAAGGAGACGCGAGCTCCTCGTAACTTTTGACGGTACGGCACTTCGTCACCTAAGCACCCGTGAAAAACTAAGGGAAATGGTTTTTCCGAACGCAATTCAACGGTTTAACCAGCTTCCGACTGTTTTATTGGGCTGTTAAGATTTCCTATTTTATATATATATATTATTTGTGTGTGCAGATCGAAATTGGTTATTTTAACTTCAGGGTTCAGATCGATATTTTTATCCGGTGTAATAGAGTGTTTCTTGTGGTTTATTGAATGTGCAATTGAACATTTTTATTATTCGTTTTTATTTGTTAACTATGCAATAAAGTTTTATAATAGGATAACAACTTTTATTTGAATGGGTAATATTGAATCGTATTATGTGTAAATAATTATAGGCACACGAATATATTCAAAATTTTCAAACGATTATAGAATTATATTTATTATAGATATAAAACCTAATAATAATTTTCAATGCGAGTTTCGTAAAAACAATATCCGGACGTAAAAGTAATGAAATGTCTGGCTAATACTAACATATAAAGGATAGGCTTCATATTAATTAACTTAATATTATTCAAACATTGAAAAGTTTAAGCAATTTTCACACGTATACATGTACGCATGAACTGCACGATAAAATCTCTGCATAAGTTCACGAGGAGCTATGAAATATACACACTACAAAAGAACTACAGCAACGGCAAACGAAAATGAAAGCATACCGTTAAATTCAATTCCAGCGCAATGACAACGAATCACCGAAGAAACGGTCGATTCGCTCAACTCGTTAGCATCCTGTACAGACACATACGCGTATACGTACCCATAAGCTACATAACAGGAAAAAAGCGGATGGTTCGATGTTCCTCGTTCGCGCCATTGTCTTGACTGGTGGCTGAATCATCACAGCGTACAGTCAATTAGCTTGGTGGGTGCCCACGCTTTACTAATTGCCCGCTGACAAGACTGCCCCTTTGAACGAATTTGCGTTAAACGAAAGAGAGACAGAGAGAGAGAGAGAGAGAGAGAGAAAGGAGATGCGGCGGACCCCGATGATCGTCCACGCAAACGTTGCGTCCGCGTTTCGCGATGCTTTTCTAGTTGAGATAGAAAAAGCGGCTCAGTTTTCAAGTGGGTTAGTGTAACGTCGCTCGAGTTGAGCGTCACTTTTCGAAATTGTGAATTTGTGCGTGCGTTTGTGCTTATTGGGTGTGTTGTATGCGCGTACGTGAGCTCGTTTGCACAGAGGATGCGAAGGCGCGCATTTTACACGCGGCGTTGTAAAGTTTTATAGCTCTGTGGGATGTGTTGTGTTATTGTATAAGTAGTTGCAGAGAGGAAGTGCTATTTTGAAACGGAATCCGGGAAATCGAGGAGATGTGGTTCAAAACCGGAGAGTGCGTTTAAATAGGTCGATGTCGGGAACACGCGCGGTTAAAAGTAGTTCACTTTTTTTCTTTGCAATTATTTTTAAGGCTTTCGTCCTGCAAAGAAACATACGTTCTTTCGCGATTGAGAACGAGTTTATAATCTTCGTAACGTTGAGGAAATTTATGTTTGGCATACGGCAATAAAGATAATAATTGAACGTGCAATTTAGAGAGGAAAGTTTTCACAGCGCTTTCAACACCACTTTTAATTTTAACGATGATATTTGATAGGTCTTAATTTATAAAGCAAAGTATCTAATAAATATACGCATTTACATTTTAAATTAAACAATAAAGAATACAAATTTATTGCGAATCTCAGATCTAATATTTTTATAACGCAAACGACGAACGGAATATAATTGAAACAAAAAATACAATTTTATTGACGAGAATGCGTAAAAGTATGGCTAGTATTTAGCATATGGCACGTAATTAACTTTGAAGTTGCCCAGTCGCATAGTACACGTGTAAGAAGTTGAAGAAGAAAGAAAGTAAAACAAGTCATGATCGTATATGCGCCAGTTTGAAGGAGCAGTCATAAATAAAGCTCGACGGTACACAGGAGCCACGTCACCGAGAATTCGCGAAACGCCAAAACACAAAGGAGACAAATAACTCAAGCCTCCCCGAGAGTGAAACCAAAGTCCAACTTGGATATTCAATTTCCGCGTCCCGAGTCGAGAGCAGAGATGCAGAGGGTGAGAAGAAAAAAGAGGGTGAGCGACTGAACGAGAAAAAGTGCGAAAGTTGTCGAGAGAAATGGGCAAAGTCGTGAGGGGCTATACGGCTTCCTTCCTTCCCTCTTTGGTACACAAGATTCGAGGATCGATCGGACCCGTCCTAATTCTAATCGCGTCATCGCTCTCCTCGAATGCACGCGTAACGCTGTTGCACCAGGTTGCGAACCTACTCTTTTTAACAAGTTTAATGGCTTGCCACGAATTGAATCGATCCTTTTTATATTCATTTCATGGGCTAAGAAGGAAAAGTAGTTTTCTATTCGTTTAGTAATCTCATTTTTGTCCTCTTCAGTTATAAATTCTCTTCTCAACCTATTAATAATGATCGTATAGTTGACATATCGTTTACGATTAATTTTGATCAATTCTTTATAATGGTTCTTCTTTGTACGATTTAATAGACAAATTCAAACTCATTGAATATTCTATTTATAATACATTATGCGCGCTCAATGGATTCCAACCAGATAAATTTTCTATGTATACTTTGAAACAAGCGATTTCGTGCAAAGTGAATACAAACATATTTCGATTTAAACAATTTATCGTACAGGAAATATTAAATATGTATCACGCCTACGTATATTATATCACACTTTTCACTTTTTGGGTATTCAATAATTAAATAAAATGAAAGTAATATTTATCGTAACATATTATTTACACTAAAATCATATTAACCTCTATTACGTTTACTCATAAATAATAATGAAATCGTCCAACTAAAAATTTTACTATGCATTAATTACACGCTGGTGATCATTAACAAGGATAATGAGAAGGATTAAACGCTCCATCAGTTTCTATTCACAAATCTGTTACTCCTCATCCTAATGACTACAAATCGGTGAATACTTACTCTGACCGAGACTCACGCATTCCATTTCAGAGGGTTGGATTCACAGATTGATTTAGGAGCTACATTACCATTCACTTCTGAATTTCCTCTTTCATTAATGAAAGCTATACTCTGCTCCGATAACCTGACAAATTCCCTGACAAACAATTCTGAACAAATCTCAATCACTACGCGTATTAATAGAAAACAAACCTAATATTATCTTGATGTATACAAATTTTGTAAAATTGATTTTATTATTAAACTCGAGTTTGATGTATAAGAAATGTATAACTTATATTACAAATATACCTTAAACATTTATCAAATTTTACAAAGATTGTTATTATCTTTTTTTTTGCGCAAGAGTACGTAAATGCAAATGCACCGGAATAAAGGGAGACGGCGTAGTAAATTAAAAATGTATGTTAGTGTTATGAATAAGCATATTCAAGATGAAAGAACTGCCAGTACTTGGGAATACTTGTAAAAAAGGTTATATAGATGTATGTCTAAATTGTAACTCGGAATGTAGAAAGCGTTGTCTCACCTGCGTCAATACCACCCCACATTCGGAATTCGTAGCAACGTAGAACCGACGGCACGCGTAACATCATAAAAAGCGAACTCCGGCGTACGCATATGGTACCCGGGAACTCTCGCATGGAAATCACGGTTTGGGCCGTCGGACGCTTTTCTTCTTTAAAGCTCGTTCGTACGCTCTACTCTTCTCCCCACCCGCTCCCTGTCTCGGTTCGTTTTTTCAGCCCCTCGAGGGAGTCGATCGAAGTTAGCGCGGAGAGAGAACGGCAACCCTTGCCCGGGGATGTCGCGCGAACACGCGCATAATGCGCCTTCCGGGCGATACATGCCCCGTTGATTCTGTCCCTCCTTAGTGACTGGTAAACGGTAGGGCAAGAGGAGAAAGATACCCTCGGAGGGCTCGTTAATACGTAAAACGGTGCAGGTCCTATATATATACACCGATTCACGGTTCGTGGGTATCAATCCCCGTTCGACTGCCTCGGGATGTGTTGCGTCCGATCATCCTTTACATTCTACTGGGGAGCGGACTTTCCTCTGTACTCGGGTCTTTCTCAACCAGTACTCTATACTCTCTTATACTTTTAACCGATGTTGATGCTTTTTAACTGCATTTTATTACCTTTAATCATTCGTAATTCCATCCAATACACGTCGCTTTATTCGAGCGTTCCTCAATGTATTTCTTTCTTAAAATGGTTTTTAAAAGATTTTACTAATCCTTCGAAGGGACGCTTAGTTTTATGATCTTCATACAATATTTGACTGTATTGCATTTAATGAAACATCACTAAACTATGTTTACTTGATTGCATTTTAAACTTAAGATAAAAGTACATGTATAGTATTATGGTACATAATCCTACGCGTAAATGTGAAACAAGCACTAAAAATAATCGATGCTGTTATATCCACGAGAGTCACCAATTTTATTAGTCTACATGTATTTATTAAAAAATTTATAATTAAAAAAAGGTGCGTCTAATTAATTTGCAACTTGGTGCTCCAACTTATCACGAATGACTTGCATTCACGATGCTATAAATAGTCAGTATGTATGTACGTGTACTACATCATTAGCCATGATCACGTTCGAATTAACTTTCCAAACCCTTGCAGACAATTATTTCGTATACAAATACATATTCTCGTTTAAGCGGACCTTATTAAGAAGAACACGTGTTTGATTCATATCTTTTATATAAAACATAAAAAATATATTAAAGTTTATGTCCTTTTTAATAAAAAAAATATATATTTGTTCAGGGATTAATTCCAACATTATTTATTGTACTATAAATAAATTTATGCGAGTATATAAAATAATTTAATAATCTATTAACAAAAATAAAACTATAGGTTACACTATGTTAATGTAAATTTTTCTATGAAAAATATTATATATTTAAAATAAATAACAAAAACTAGATAAAATCTTTTTGTAATACTAATTTTCATGGACCTTAATGTACTCTTCGAGAAGAAATTAATAACATTAAATATCCTATAACACAGATACAACACAAATGTTTGAATAATGTAAAAAGTTTCATTATCGTAATTCCCAATAAAATCCTTGCTATACTTTTCATTTCTTTGTTACTCATTCAATCGTTTGCTCTTTCGCGCTCTTCCTTTCATCTATATTATTTGTTCGTCCTTTTGGCGTCGAAGTCTGGTGGAACGAGTCGAACATTTTAGCAGAGAGAGAAAAGTTTTTCAGAGGGGACATCTAGGATTGATTTTGGGTTTTTTAAGGTTGATTTACTGTAGGTCCCTCTTCAATTCCTATCAATTTGTGGCGTCAATTAGAAAAAATATCTTAATTAAAATGTAAATGATTTTCTTGTATTCCGACATAAATAAAATATTTCCCGTGGACTAATAAACTATATATATAATAGTCAAATAAATACAATTTACTAGATTAAAATTAAATTGTACAAAAAAGTAAAATTTCTCTTTGATTATGAAAAAAATAATAGTGTTTTTTATGTATATCTAAAGTGCATGTTAAACAAGTATTTCATATGAACGACGCGTTACATTAATTTATGTAAATGTTTGCATCTGTATTTATGGCTAGCATTCTGTATTCGTATATATATAAATTAATGGAACGTGTCACTCAAATAAAACACGTTTTCAACTGAAATATTTGTACACGAATAAAAATATTGTTGTTGAAATGTAGACGGGATATATTTTCTTTTCAATTAAAATAGTAGAATATTCTGTATTTTAAAAAGAAAATTAATTTTTCGCTTATTATTGTCCACCAGATAGAATGAATACAAAGGGGGTTTCACTAGATGAATAAAAACTTAATTCATAACGTTATCAATGATATCTTTGAAAAGGAAATGTATATAGTAAATAATCGGTATCATTCGTGCGATTGATCTAAGAAAATACCTTTTATGAGTATTATGATAATAGTTGGATTTGGCCCATAATAATATTTTCGTCTCTACAAAAGAAATGTGCACTTCCGTATAAGACGTAGAATACTAGATTCAGCGCATAATCAGACTTTTGTCAACCCTGCTATATTTCCGAACGAATAAATCCTGAAGAGATTTACAAGTGACACACCTAAGCTGACATATAGAGAAAGGAAAAAACCGCTAAGAATAAGGGTGAAAGTTAAGTGTTCAAAATGACATATTTTTTTCCAAAAAAAGAGAGAGTGATTATTTAGATTTAAATTACTTAATTTGTCTAAATAGTACTATACATTTTATCAATATGCGGAAGATGGTAATTTATTATATAATAATTCGGATGAACGAAAATCAAGATAATTATTTGAGATAAAACCTATTATCTTTTATAGAAAATATCTTAACTAAATTTATAGTTACAGTAATTAAAGATGTAAAACATATTATGTTAATGTTTAATTGTATTCAAATAAATTTTTTGCAACTTATCTACAACTATAGTAATATGGAAAATACATACGTGGTTATTAATAAAATTATTACTATTGATCATTTGCTATAAAATTTCTTTTATTTTTCGATAAATAATGGTAAATTTATACGTTTTTTAATTAAAATACTTAGCCTCTATATTCGTTAATTTAATATTTATTATCTACTATATAAAAAGTTCCACAAATACAAAAGTTTATGCATCTTACAAAAATTGTAACCAATTTTGAATAAATAATTATACATCTGAATGAATTATATGTTAATTTATTGAAAGTACAACGCACGTCTGTTTTAAGTCGATACCATAATAATAAGCTGAAAATGTTTGAAGTAAATAAGAGGTTGTAGGAAATGTATCTTACAAGTACTAAACGGACCCCGGAGTAGTAAATATCATCGGAATCACCCTTGTTAACGTAAGAAAAAAAGAAATCCTTGAAAACTGCGAGTGGATATACACATGCCGGTCAACTTACCACGACAGACAGCCCTTACAAAGTTAAACGCGCATCCAACAATCGTCTCAAGAATTCCATGAGTTATATATACGAGGTTAGAGAGACAAAGTTCCTTCCGGGCGGACTGTCGTTAATACGTAAAACGACGAGGAATCCGCGAACCGAGAGTCTGCAGACGGAGCGGATGATAAGAGAGCCAGAGAGACGGAGAGACGGAGAGAGAAAACAAGAGACCGGGAGGTATATACAGAGGAGCAGATAACCACGCTTACGGGGGTATAGAGAGTAACTTCAGCCGCGGGCCGCCACGTGTTGAGAGGGTCGCTATGGCAACACCCATCTGATCCCGCGACGCGAAACGCGGAAACGAAGCGAGAGAGAAAGAGTGAGGGAGAAAGAAAAAAGCCGGAATCACAGGCATGAAGAGATAGATAGGGTCAGGAAGACAGAAAGAGAGAGCGAGAGGGAGAGAGGGGGGAGGGGAGCAGAGGGAGAGGGATAGGATGAACGTGGATGAAGAGAGGACGAACGAGAGAAAGGATCGCGGGATTGGATAGATTATGGATAGATATTTTTTTAATATCGAGCCATAGCGGAATGTTAGTGATTTGTGTATTAAATGGCAGGACCATTTCCCTGGACGTATCACTCGATGAGAATGATGTCTTACTTTTTCATCTGGTGACATTCAGATCGAGGGGATGATTTTCCGTTCTTTGATAGAATGTCACTTTCATCCATTTCCTAAATGTATTTTCCTACTTGTTTTTCTTCTCCTAATTAATTGTTCTTTTATATTTATATTATCACATATATTTCGTCAGATTGACTAATGTCTTGCGTATATATTTGGGATAACGCTTATACGAATTAACACTTTGGTTTTCCTAAACTGTGTCCTTTAGAACAGCAATTAATCGAGATCATTGCAAACAGATGAAAAATAATTACATGTATATTATCAGTTGGTGTAGTATGTTGCAAAATAATATAATTTTATATTATTGATTTATTTGAATCAATTTATTTATAATCAGATAAAAAGAAGTTATATCAGATAAAAATGTCCAATGTATAAAATATTTTATTATATATAATTATATTTGGTAAATAATTTGACCATTCTAATTTAAAGAATAATGTATATGAAAGAGAATGTTTGACGTAGATTTAAAATCTGTCTATAATGTATACGTACAGGATAAGTAAATAAAATTCCAAGCTTGAGTCCCGGAGGAAAAAAGTTTTGAAAAGACGAAACTCTTACTCAAATAGAATGCAAAAAAGCCCTAGAGAAACGAGTTGCAAACTGATATAAAACTTGTAATCGTACTTCAAGCAGACTGTATAGATTATTTTCGCTTTATATTGTGAAATTTTACTTGTAGCAAATGTTATAAAGGTACGACTAAACGTAAACATTCGTCATTCTTTTTTAAATTTGTATTTATATTTATTCCATTTGTTAATGTAAAAACTTTTACCGTCGTGTTTAAAGTTTTTCGTATATACAAAAATTTATCCAGCAAATTGTATGCTATTTGTATTTCCTTGAACAGGTGTATAAATTGAAATAGTATATTTATTTTAATATCTATTAAACAAAAATAATATAGATTCTTAATATAATTAATAAATAATTTAATAAATGTAACTTATACTTTCGTTATCACGCCGATTAATGAATTGAGAAGCGGTAAAAAGATTATTCGAATATTTTCGCAGCTATATAGGTAGTCAGCATAAATTCAGGCAATTATCACATTAACATCGCAAGCTGCCGAAGTAAAAAGAGATTGGAGCACGGATCGCGCCGAGTAAAATGAGACTGCGAGAGGACAAAAAGCGGGAAGACATATAAACGGGGCGGAAAAGAGAGAAGAGGGGTTGAAAAGGGAGTAGACGACGTCGCCGGTGTCCGCGACAGTTTGCCCACATATATCTCGGGAAGGTTGCGCGCGAGTCGTTATCGGCCATGAACCGAGAGGGGTGGAATGTCAGCTGTCAAATGCACGTAGGACAATGCGTCTTGTCGACCGGCGCACCTCGCATCCCTGGGTATTTCGAACACACCGTATACCGAACGTTCATTTATTAGGCAGCCGCAGTTAAATTTTACATGTCGAACTCCTCGATTTCCACGGTTATTACCGCTGATGTGTATGTATATATACATAATACTACTTGTTACCTAGTGATGTATGTAAATTCGAGTGTCGTGTTCATTACTTCGCGTTATTCCGATGCTGCGTTACGTATCGATTTAATTTATCATGTAAATATGAAGTATGATTTTATTTCCCATTTATATACATCTATACTTGTAAGCTTTTCGATATTTATTATGTTTGGATATGCATCGACCAATCAAAACTGGGAATTTAAAACCATACTTTTTCTTCTTTGTAATTTAACGTTATTTTACATATATTCGGAATATAATTATTATAATAATTAATTAAATTGTTAATAATACGTAAATGGCGAAAAGCGGCACGCTGCACAGAGTATATAATATTCTTTTAAGAAATAACAACTTTTTTATTTTCGGCGTTGCAAACACGGTATGTTTTACAGTTTGAGCGTTTTTTTAAATTAAAGTATTAAATCAAAGTACCGGTGAAAATATCTACATAAACTGTGGTATTTTATGATGAAATTCTCGTAAATCCAATATTACAATATTCTTTATGCACAACGTAGTATTACAATGTACATTTTTGTTGTGCTTATAAGGTAGTATACATATACATGCACATTGAAATATACGTGAATATTTTCATAATCGTAATTTCTTTGTCGTTAATAAATTTTCGCTTTCCCTAAAGTTTTATAAATAAAAAAAGTTAATTTAAAAATGTCAATAGAACATACATTTAAAAAATAGCTGATGTTTATAAGCACACAATTAATTTGTACGTTTACACGTTGATTGAAAATTACTCTCAACGCTAACCCTATACTATGACTTATACATAATGTTTGAATTTGCATTTGGCAAAAAAGGTAAACATATAACTCACCAGCTGCCGGTAAATTGTTGAACCAAACTTTTAAAGCTTAATAATTCATCTAGAAAATCGTATAAAACACAAGACACTGTGTATATAGTAGCATTATGCGCGGGTGTATATAAATATATATATATAGCTTCGCGCGGAAAAACAGATTCCCGCGAGGCGTTCCGAATGTCCAAGAAATTGCTATCAGCCATCGAATTAATTCACGAAGCGCTTGTACCTCCCCCACTCGCGTATATGCTTAAGGGGGCTTTTATGCAAATCGTGTACTCGAGAATTGCGTTCTAGCACTTTGTACGTCTTTTATGCGCGTTCTCCGGTTCTCCTGTTCTTTCATCGCCGCGTCGGGTAAAACGACGTATTTTATGTATATATACACACACATGAACTTGATGCATATACCTATGTACATAGATGGTACCTATGTAAAACTTGCCTCGAGCGATGCGCCGCTAAATATTTTTCCGTCCCGCTTTGTGTATTTTCGTACGTGTATACGTATACACCCGAGCCGCGCGAATATTCGACGTTCTGGTATTTATCGAGCTGGGAGACGCTTGGCTTTTCGAGAGATTATATTTTGGTGGGTTTGAGCGGCGATAACTTTGTCCAAACTACGCACATATATGTGGTTATGTTTATTTTAACAGTTATACGATTTTAAAAGACTGAATTCATCAAACAGCGTTGTTATTGACTGAATTGTAAGGATGTATTTGTTTATTGAAATTATTTTATCTTGCTAAAGATATTCGATGCCCGTAAAATATAATTTATGTACAAACATAATGTTTATGAGTTATAATAATTGATAAAATTAATATTTTCAATCAAAATCTGCAATCCATAAACTGCATTATTTAAAATTAAAAAATTGTTGATTATACCAAGTTACTGTATCGGACATATTTGCAAAACAAAATTTTAATAAAAATTGGCTCCATTTTTCGGTACCTAAAAATAAAGTCTTGTATCTATAGCATAATACTATTGGAATTTAAAAATATCTTAAAGCTCATATAGGATGCTAAACATTCATTTTATATCTTCTGTAAAATATACCATAGTTTTACGGTATTGATATTTTTCTTAAAAAATAATTGAAATGTTGTTGAAAAATTATAATCGTTAATACTTAAAAAAAGCGTATTCATGCTGGAGCATTTACTCAAAATCGGAAATCTCACCGTTCACGTACTTCAAGCATATAGCTCTGGTACATTAATCTTGAAGCTAGGAAAAAAAGAAAAATTCTTCCCTTCTCTCGAGCGTAACAAAGGGCTTGGTCCTGCGGGTACATTAAAAACAGCTTTCGTTATAAAGCGTATAAGTTGTACGAATTTAATGCAAAAGATGAAGCTACATTAACGCGACTACTATATAAAACTCCCTCCCTCTACTCAGTTAGCGAGTGCGCGCGACAATTGCTCGTTTTCGCGGGCCACAATTACGGAGGTGACGATGCTATACGCGCCGGAAATCCAATCCGTTCGTCGCCTCCGGGCGCGTATAAGGAAGATTATTTAAATCGCACAGGATGAGAGAATGAGAAACTCCCTGCCGGCTACAAGCAATAGGCTGCACCTTTTTTCAACACTGCTTTTAAATCTTATTTTTATATTTTAGTTATATTAATTTTTACAAATTATATTTTTTTATTTTACCTTTACCAGATATTCTTTCACATAACGCGAAACAGTTTTTTTATCCATTATTTGCCGTTGAACTTGAAAAATGCTAATAGACTAGACGTACAACAGAGAGCCGATAATTTGTCCACGAGTTTGACCGGTTTTTACTATCATCTATATATATTACATACTGTCTTACAAATATAAATAGTAATACGATAGGTGAAATTTATGTAAAGAAAAATCCGACGTTTACAATATTTTAATTTATTTTATTTATCTATAAGACTTATTATTACATTTTGTAACGGTTTAAATAATATTTATTTGATATTAGAACAACGGTAACTATGACGGAAGAGTAATACGTTACGCAAATTTGTACTATATCTATTCAATTATCATAATTTATTCGCGCAGACAAATTATTTATTAAACGAAATGCGAGTAAATAATCTATACGTAAATATTAATACTATCTGCACCTATATACTGAGTGATCTACTAATGAAATATATTATAGTATTAACATTAACAAAAATCTCCTTTTATACAAGTCTTTACCATTTAATAATTTATAATAATTATTATAAATATCGAAGATAAATGCGGAAACTGCTTAAGAATCTATAATAATTAACAAAAATTATAGTGTATAATTATTGTGTAATCTTTTCGCGTGTTATTCAATCGCATTTTTAAACTTCCTCGATTTCGTTTGCTGCATAAATAATCGTAAAAATATTAACTCGCTCAGCAAAGGAAAAACGAGTACGTAAAATGTACGTAAAACGTCGTGAATGGACGTTAAATACAATTCCAATGGAATCAATAAAACTCGCAATCTCCCCTTAAGGAAGATAAAAAAAGAAAAAGGTAGGAAAATCGGTTGAATAGAATGTCGGCAGTACGTCTTAAACCGAAAGTCCGTAGAACAGTCGAAGACCAAAGTGTGGAAAAAAAAGAGAGCGAGGCTTTCAGCATGATCGCCGAAAGGGTGCAGAGGACGGTATTTCTTGCACGGTCCGTTTAACGCCGGGTGCTCGGATAGGTGGATTTAGCGTCTCCGTTTAAGCTGGTGCTACTGGTGCGCTGTTGCTGGTGCCTCTGCCGCCTGCCTCGTCGGTGGAATATTGCAGGAGAGAGCGCTCGCCTCTTTTATATATATATATATATATATATATAGTAAAGATAAGGGAGAGAATGGACCAGCGCATGAGCTGCCGCGGGCAGATTTACGCCGGTTTACCTACACGTTGCGTTCCACGTCAAATTCTTAACCTCGGAATATTTATAGTAAGCTTGCATGTCCTGGCTTTTTTAGAAAGTATGCGCGTCGTTATATCACTTGACGTTAAGAAGATCGTTTCGTTATTAGGCCAGTCGAATTAAGGAAAAAAGTACCGTTTTGCGGAAAAATTACAAAGTCGAAAAAAAAAAATATGGCGTCATAGATAACCATGTGCTGATGCTAGAAAAAAAAAAGATGTAAAATCCGCTGTACGCTAAGCTGTAAAAAATTCCCAAAGTTGCAAAATTCAGTTTTTGCTTAGCTATTAACAACTATTAACGGGATGGCAATAAAAAATATACGTTAAATATGCTTCAAGAAGATCTACAAAGTAGCGTTGGTTAGATCAAGATCGGACTATTAGTTAACTTGTAAAAAATTAAAAACCCTTAAAATTGACGCTTTCTAAAATCCTTCATAACTCGATGAAAAATGAATATATTGATAAGTTATTGAAGTGAGCAATACTACATAATAGTAGAATGAATTTCCCTTTAACACGTTTCTGTGCGATAAATAGATTACGATTAATTTAATTGTTAATTAAAAAAAGCGTTTTTTTCGCTTGCAAATAATGATAAAACGAGCAGTTGCACAGTGCTATCCTTGGGCGGGAATTAAACTTCAATACTTGTATTTTAGTGTACTAAACTTATTAAATTCATTTTTTATTGTTAAACACCTAAAATAAGCGTTTAAAAAACAATGTTAATTTTGCAACATCTTCAAATCATTCCCACGAGCGCAAAAGAAAGTTTAAAAAAATCGGACCCACGGCATTCGATTACTACTATTTTTTTACGTTTTTTAGAGCTGGATTTGTTAATAAATGTTTATTAGGTGCCGAGATACATTTTTTTTTTCAAAAAATCACAACTCGGAATCTAGTTAACATTAAGAGACGAAACCAGTCCCATTAATCGCAGCGAAAGTCATACTTTGTAAAGCAATTGTTTTATTAATTATTGCCAATGTGGTTTACGTAAACGATTGAGTTGAAGTAAACTAACTTTATTGCGCGTAAGCGAGAGCGTCTTTACGCGGAGTGGGGGAACGCATTTAGAAAAGGACAGACGATTTCAGATTCTCGTATTCGCCGCGCAACGAAAAATTGTTTCAAGCGTTCAAATTTGATTAAGTTGGTATATCTCGGTAACTAATTAATATTTTTGACCATTCTTTTTTTAATTCGTATGTACTAATAAAAATAAATATTAATACCAATACAATTTTACAATTACCTGATAGAAAACGTCGAATTTACAAATTCATAATTTTGTAATATTGCGGTACCGATATTTATGTATTAAAAATTACTTTTCATAAATTTTACTTAATGTTATGTTAATTCAAGGTGGCGATTGTGATTACACTTGACTATTATACATTAAAAATTGCATCATTTATTTTCTACGCAAAATAATTTATAATTAAAAGTAAAATAGCAAAGTTAATTTTAATGCATAACTTGTTAAGAGTAAAATTTAATACATAAATATTTTAAAATCTACATTTCACAGAATAATAATATGTATTTAATAAAAATAAAATTGTGCACGAGTTCCTTGGATAATGGTGCGCAATTTTACAGTAAGCTCGTAAAATACGTATACTTTTTATAATATTGGTCACTATTTTTCTTTTTAAATTAGTTACATTATTAATTTTAAATTAATTAATGATAAATAATTACTTTTCGACTGCAATGGGTAGGTATAAAACTGAACTTTGCGTCTGCTTACAAATTTCAATTATTTAGTGATAAAATAGTTTGAAAAAATTTGTAGATAATTTTTAAGAGATTTTTTGATGAATGCTAAGAAAATGTCGGGTAAAAACAAAATATAGTGTACAAAATGTCGGGTTTATGTATAATATAATTTATTATTTTATATTGCTATTTACAGTTTATTTTTGCCCTGTCATTGTACTTAAAATTATTACAAATCGTCGACTTTTCTCTTTTTATTTTGTACTTCACTGTGCTCAATGCTGCAATCAAGTAAACCTTCGTCAATTTCTTCTACACTGTCTTCAAAATTCAACTCTACTTCTTCTGTTTCGTCAATTATTTCGGGCTCGATCTTTTTTGCATTTGTACAAAATTGACCATGACAATTGAAGCACAAATCGGAACAGGGAAGTCCATGTTTCCTGCAACCACAATTCATAGCTTTGCACCCCTTTTCACATTTGCAAGTAACAATATCTATCAAATCCGGTGGTATAAGGCTATGCATTTGACAATAATTCTGAGAATTATTCAAATATATCTAATAACATTTTAATTACTTTCTATAATTACACTTACTTTATGACATACTATGTACATAAATAAATGTACTTAATATAACATAATACTTAAATTTTATTGTAATTATACGTATAGATATTTTGCCGTAAAAGGAAGTATAATTATAGAAAGTAATGTAAAATTTATTATATACATTAAAATACAATTAAATACATTGTGTACAGTTACTTTGCAGGAAGCGTACACTTAACATAACATTAAGTAAAATTTATGAAAAGTAATTTTTAATACATAAATATCGGTACCGCAATATTACAAAATTATGAATTTGTAAATTCGACGTTTTCTATCAGGTAATTGTAAAAATTGTATTGGTATTAATATTTATTTTTATTAGTACATACGAATTAAAAAAAGAATGGTCAAAAAATATTAATTAGTTACCGAGATATACCAACTTAATCAAATTTGAACGCTTGAAACAATTTTTCGTTGCGCGGCGAATACGAGAATCTGAAATCGTCTGTCCTTTTCTAAATGCGTTCCCCCACTCCGCGTAAAGACGCTCTCGCTTACGCGCAATAAAGTTAGTTTACTTCAACTCAATCGTTTACGTAAACCACATTGGCAATAATTAATTAAACAATTGCTTTACAAAGTATGACTTTCGCTGCGATTAATGGGACTGGTTTCGTCTCTTAATGTTAACTAGATTCCGAGTTGTGATTTTTTGAAAAAAAAAATGTATCTCGGCACCTAATAAACATTTATTAACAAATCCAGCTCTAAAAAACGTAAAAAAATAGTAGTAATCGAATGCCGTGGGTCCGATTTTTTTAAACTTTCTTTTGCGCTCGTGGGAATGATTTGAAGATGTTGCAAAATTAACATTGTTTTTAAACGCTTATTTTAGGTGTTTAACAATAAAAAATGAATTTAATAAGTTTAGTACACTAAAATACAAGTATTGAAGTTTAATTCCCGCCCAAGGATAGCACTGTGCAACTGCTCGTTTTATCATTATTTGCAAGCGAAAAAAACGCTTTTTTTAATTAACAATTAAATTAATCGTAATCTATTTATCGCACAGAAACGTGTTAAAGGGAAATTCATTCTACTATTATGTAGTATTGCTCACTTCAATAACTTATCAATATATTCATTTTTCATCGAGTTATGAAGGATTTTAGAAAGCGTCAATTTTAAGGGTTTTTAATTTTTTACAAGTTAACTAATAGTCCGATCTTGATCTAACCAACGCTACTTTGTAGATCTTCTTGAAGCATATTTAACGTATATTTTTTATTTGCCATCCCGTTAATAGTTGTTAATAGCTAAGCAAAAAACTGAATTTTGCAACTTTGGGAATTTTTTTACAGCTTAGCGTACAGCGGATTTTACATCTTTTTTTTTTCTAGCATCAGCACATGGTTATCTATGACGCCATATTTTTTTTTTCGACTTTGTAATTTTTCCGCAAAAAAATATTAATTCGACTGGCCTATATGGCTTTAAGAGTTATTATTTTCACAGTCAACATTGCGTGAGTTACACGTTAATGCGCACATGGAAGATTAACCTAATAATTACTGCAACATCAACTGCGCCAAACAAAGTGTTTTAACCTTTACTGTTGTATAATTACCATAATCGTAAGAATTGATGAATGAATATATAAATCTTTAAAATTTAACAACTTTAACAATTGTTTATAAAAATGTAATGTTACTATACTTTTCACTTTTTTCTATTTTGTACGTCAAAGATATTTAGTATAGCGCCTTGAACATACATTTAGTCTATGTAATGCCAGAATATTTATCGCATTGAGTAGATAGAACAAGGATAAAACCGAGACACTGCCTACAATGGGTATAACCCTTAATACTTCCATGTTATCGTGAATGTATTAAAGTCAACTGGCATTAAGATTATGTTAATAAGCCTACCTCGTAAGATATAAGACTTTTATACTTGAACAAATTTATTAGTACAAATACACGTGTATTATGCACAAGTATATTACTCTATAGTATACATTAATTTTAATATAAAATTAAACGATTTTACCAAAATTAGAATTTTATTTTCCGTATAAATAAAAAAAATTCTTTTAATATGTTTGATTCTGTTAAAAAAAATTAATTAGCGCTATATATATCTTGAGGATGTAAAAAAATCGTAAACGAATAAATACAATAATATTCCATGTATGCCGTCGCATAGTCGTTTAGGGATTCGCACGTGAAACTCATATGCACTTTTATGATTATCGTTTGACTCGGTGAGAGGACCGCACACAATGTGCGCGTTGCATTGTGAAGCGGCGGATTATACGATGCAGAAGAGAGGCGCGGCCCTTACTCTCGAAAGAACGTCTGAGTAAGCGGAAACACGACGTTGATACTTTGCGTGTGTATTGTGGGTCGAAACACTCGTGTGTGGAGACGAGTTGAGGGAAAACCAGATTTGGAAGGTTGCGCGCTCTCTCTTTCTCTCTCTCTCCTCTCTCCCTCTCTCCTTCTCTCACTCACTCTCTCTTTCTCGCCTCTTGCGTGGGTGTGTTTGCTGATTTATTTGTTTATTTTTTTAGTGGCACCCAGACGCAGAATTTATTACGAGGCATTTTTTGCTTTCGCTCGAGAAACGAAATGTTTGAATTAATTTTCCTGGGTTTGGTATACTTTTCGGAGGCAGAGGATAAGCTTACAAATGTTTGATAATTTCAACTTGTACGTAACGGCGACTAAAATGAAACGGTTTAATTAAAAATGAATAAAATGTTTGTTTTACCATCTTTGCTCAGCATTTTTACAAATATTGAACCATTTTTTTTTCGCGAAACGCGATATTCTTCTCCGTAACGCTTCGTTGTAGAGGTGCAAATTCTATTAAATGTAATAGTAACTAAAACTGGTTACGAATAATTTAAAATTTTTTAAGGTAATTACTTTAAGGTAATATTACTTCCTACATATTATATATTCAAACTCTTTTGTAACCTACAATCATTTTTTCTGATTCAGGCGTACCTGTAGTTTTATTTTTTCTAACAGTCGATGATTCATATCCGTATTACTTGGATGTCTTATATCATGGTCTATAATTATATGTTTTATATTTAATCTCTCAGTTCAATTTCTACGAACTAATTAATGTATATAGAAAAATGTTAGGGCGTTATGAAAAATAATTACAACTTAAAGTACAACTGGTATATTTATACAAATTATACGTGGCTTATTAATTTAAAACTATTTAAATTCTGTTAAATATAACATCTGGGTTGTAAAATTGAATGACAGGTCCAACAATAGTTATTGTAAGGTTTAAAAAAATATTTTATATATCTTAAAACGGAATGAAAATCAGGAAAACCCAACTGGAGATCAGTTTCAATTTTGAATCGATCTCGCGTACTTATTTTTCATCGTTTGGCAACGAAATTTAGTTCCACTATTGTATGACAAATACATTAGGTTAAGAATGAATAAATCTGCTATTAATTGTAAAAGATTAGCCGCAAAGAAAGTAGATTGTTTATTTGTCGGCAATTGCGTCCCCCCAATTAACCCGACGGCATCAGAGACAAAGTAGTAGTAATACCAGCGTTGAGCGTAACAAGCCCACCCTCTCGCGATACAGGCGAGCGCGGAAACGAGCCATTATGCAAAGCAACTTTGCGCGAAGACGATAGAGGATCCCTTTCCATTAGCGTCGAACGCATCCGACCCATAACTAAAACTTGGCCCTATCGATTCTGCTTTCAGGAGCGATGTCTTTCTCGAGCCGTATCTACAACAGCAGCACCAGCAGCACAACAACGGCCCGGCCCAGCCCGTCAACTCACCCAACACGCCGCCACCCGATCCGCTCCAGCGTCAGCTCGGCCAGCTCCATCATGTGCAGGTGGGTCACGTCGCTTCTCGCTATCCGCGCCCCCTCGTAATGAGACCCCCCCCCCCAATCCCTCTCTCTCTCACTCCTATCCCCGACCCTATATATACATACAGCAAATCAACCTTAACCTCTATATCTATACCTCGTCCTCACACTCTATCGGTTTTATCCATTATCTATCGGTCTGACGCTCTTCGGGCTATCCTCTTTCGCCTCCTTCTCCTTCATGTATATACATATATACGACTGTGTATATCGATATACATATCGATGCAAAGTGATTTCTATACTTAGTATCCTATACAACTAGCAGCAAAAGTTAATCTAGGGAACGTATAAAACATATTTATTTTTTAATATATTGTTGTTTGTTATTACAGTTTTTTATAATAATTGGAATGGAACATTATTTGAATAACTGCATTCCCAGAGGAACGGAAATAAAAATGAAAATAAAAGAATTAAGTCGCCTCTTGAATTTTAACCTTGTTTCATTAAAAAGTTTTACTACTAGTTAAAAAAGTTTAAAGCAATTAAAAATATATAAAACTTCACTTGTATTTTAACGTATTTATTATATACTTTTTGTATTACATTTTTTCTAACCTTTTTTCTTTACTCTATGACAAATATACTTTTTTACATACAATTTAATAGTTTAAGTGCTTCCTTTTTTTTACAGATATCGTTTGTACTGTAAGATTCAATAGAATTAATAGTTTTTTCAGTTTTTTTGCATACTTTTATAAGGAAAAAATTATTTGAATTTTACACATTAAAAATATATTTCATTTTTTAACTACGAGCAAAATTGCCTTTTTTACAATCATCTTCGACAATCTACTAACTCGATCTGCTTAAACGTATAAAAAATCAATTATTCATGAATATAAAAAACATAGTACGTTACTGAGAAATGTACTTTTAATGTTTTAATGTCGTGTTCATTTCATTAAATGCCAGCACTAAAACTTTTGATTGAATATTTACTAATTTGTAAGATGTTTTTCTCAATTGTAAATTCTCCATGTGAATTACATGAATATTGTTAATATGTTATAATCACTTTTTCTTATTTTATAATTTTATAATCGCATAATTACTTTTATTACGAAAAAGTAAGTTGACGTATAAAAGGTAAATAATTATAATACCCTAATAATTTAAAATAAATTTTCTTGATTCTACTTGTATAGATACATCATGTCTCTAGATAAGCTATTTACACCTAATAAATATTTATGAATGACCAGCTGTTATTCTATTGTATTTAAAAAAAGATATCTTTGATATAGAGTTATGTGTGTTTTGAACCTCACATACGATTCTATCCTCGCTTCTCAGAATCCATTTTTGTCGCTATAGATACGCATCGCATAAGACGACTGTTAACTTTACGAATAGACAGGTACGCATCCACACACACATACACACACAGAGAGAGATAGAAAAGCATAAATACGATGTAGTATAAACACGTGCATAGACGCTCGATCAGCCGGGGTATATACGGGGAGTAACTAGACTACGCGTATACCTATACATCTTTAGTTAGCTCGCCCGTCTCCTGTTTGTCCCTGCACCCCCTTGTATCGGCCAATTTCCATGCGCGGCGTGTGGGTAAATACAGGCAAGACTGGCTTACACACCTCCGGAATCGCCATCGCTTTTCCTGGAAAATCGAATGTCCCCTGCCCTTTCTCTTCACTTTTTACCTCGATTATTGATGATCCCCCTTCGCAATTATTTTCGATTATTTTTGAAAGATTCGATACGCGCGTATCCACGTAATACCCCGCGTTTAAATCGATTTCCGCTTTTTTAACCAATCAGGAAGTGAATCGATACTTCCCTTTAAATTCTTTTACGCGGAATAAACTATATGGCTTTCAAATAGTTATTAAGCCTCGAATTGAAAACAACAGTGGGAGATGCTTACCCTTTTTCAATGTGAATAACGTATTATAGGTATATGCAACAATATTCATATGTGCTTGTGTATACTTCGCCTTCTTTGTCATAAAAGAAACAATAAAACTATGGGTAGTTATTTAAATGGAGGCATGAGTCAACATTATGTTAAAGATGTAACGATGGGTAATAGGTTTTTATAGATACTCCTGTATATCAAAAGTCATTGTTCGGTTTATCAGCCAGCCACGCTTGAGTGCACATTTTGATTTCGTGTTCGGCTGGATCTTGTAGATTATACGTATAAGGGGAGATGAGCCAATGTTCTACGTCAGGTGTTCTATGTAGAACGTAGGCTTTTATAATATATATTATTGATCTTTCAATAAAGTTATAACAACAGCATTTGATCTACGTAACATCTCTATAAAACACACAGAAAAATTTATTTTTGTTGTTTGTATGTACATTAAAATTGATAATGTACCTGTGTAATTACTAAACAATTATAATATTGAATTCACAATAAAACGATATTGTTTTTATAAAATTTCTAAAAGCATTAAAAATCGAAAATTGTTTTTTTTTCTTTAACGAGTAGAAATACTAAATATAACGAGACATATTTCTCGATCTCGATTACTGGAGATTTAGTTAGAATATTAATTATCGTTAATCGTTTTTGACTATTTTATAAATTTTTGAGAATTTGTTTATAAAATCATCAACGTTAATATTATTATAGTATACAGTTAGTTAAAATGAAAATAATCTCTTAAGATAATAAATGTAGAAACATCAAAATATTCATTAGGATTTCATTGTGTTCACTAATCACGAAAATTACACCGACAATGAAATAACGAATTCGCAACGTTGCGCAGTATCAACTGACAAAGCCGGTGTAATTCCCGCGTGTACGCCCTGTTCCTCCGAGTCGGCGAGTATAAAACTAACAATCAGTCGGAACAACAGCTGCAGCAACATCGCGAACGCGAAAATCAGCGCGGTTGCGAGCAATCACTGAAATTCACCCCCTCTCGCGTTTTTCACAATTACGCGATACATCGGGCATATATGAACGAAGGGCTCGCGCGTGCACAGTTACGTTCTCGAGCGTAATTTAATTTGAAATGCAGACTGACGCGGCAGCGGCAGTTTAGACGACTAAAGGGATTAAACGTAGACGTGCGAGGCATACCAAACTACTACGGCGACGGTCACTAATTGCAAATGTCCCTAATTGCTTGTCACGAAAACTTTGTCGGTTTCCATGGGCCACGGAACTTGAATTTTACGGATTTTTTTTTCATCTACATTCGGACCTTCAACCCTTGCCTCCACGGCTTTCTCGTCGCTTAAGTATTTTGGATTACCCCAAGACCAAGTTGTCTTGACTTTCTTATACATATATACATATTCTTTCTTCGGGGGTCTTTTATATGGAAATTTTATTGATTTAATTTCATTAGGGGTTTGCGATTAACCCTGGAAATCCCGATGTGCATATTAATTCACATTCCTAAGAAATGATCAAATTCGTAGGTATTCTGGTACGAATAAGTAAGTAGAATACAATAAATAATAATAGATGCAAATGAGCTAAATAAAATGCCCTTGAAATAAATGTCGATTTGATGATAGAGCTAAAAAAGATTATTCTGTGTAATCACGCGTGTAAGTATCAAATCTGCTGATACGAGGTAAAGGACAAATAATGAAAATGACCTGTCTTTGAATCGGGCAAATCTTGACGAATCGGTGGGACGCAGTCGAAGTAAAAAAAAGGTGGACGGTGTCCCTATTGTAAAAATGATCGATCTCTATCAATCAGCCGTTATAGAGTCGCGTCGCGGCCGATTTGCCCCGTCGACGAACGACAAAAGCGCCGTCAGACCGTTCAATTGCCGGGAATCTCGCGAAATCGATTCACGAGTATTTTCAGCCACGCCGTATCGAAAATTCAAGCGTGGCTCTTTGTGCATTCCTTCCCCCACTGATGAAAGTACAGGAGTCCTCTATTCACAGTTAAAAACTGCTGCTTTTGCGATTCTTGACGTAGAATCGCAAAACTCAGCACCAATCCCTGACGCTTTCTTTACGAATACATACGCGGGCTCGGCCGGATAGTATATTGTGCGTTTAGGATGTTTCGTATTTCCAATAATTGATAGAAGTATATTTTCACAGTAAATGCTTACAAAAATATGTATTAGCAATTTTTGCTAACTTCTTATTAGCTGCGTCATTTTTAACTAAAAATTTACTGACAAATTTCTTTAATACACATAAAATGAAATTTTAAGAACGCGTTTTTATAAACCACACAGTTTAAAATATTTTTAGAAAATATTTTAATTTTTATTGATATTTGAAAGATAAGCTTTTCATATATGAATATATATCAATTTTAGTAACTGCTATGCTGCAACATCATTGTCTAACATTTCTCTTGCGATTTCTAAACGAGTATAGCAAAATAATCTCGTATAAATCAATGAACATCAATATCCTAAAGCTATAAATAATCGTCAAACTTAAAATCCCGTAAAATCCAATGATATAAAATACAAGAATTGAAAATGCATGTAAATCGGAGATCGGAGTACGCTCGAAAAGGTATATATCATGGAGCGGAAATCGGTTCGATCGTCTGACTTCCGGCGAGCGAGCCCGTTAATCGGGCGCCTCGATGCATGTCACCGAAAGCAGCCTAACCTCAAAGTCACACACCAAATATGGAAATTAAAGGCGAAGATCAAGCATCCCTTAATCCGCAATTCAGGGGCGCGTAAATCCTCCCCGGACCGTGTGACAATACACTCTAATACCACATTATATTCTCGGGGGGCTTTGACCCGACCAAAGACTCGTCCCTGGGGTTATCTCAATTTGCAGTTCGGTATATGTGTATATATGTGTAATATGCACGAACAACTACATGTACATTATGTCCCGTATGAAAAGTGTATTATATGCAACTTTCACTTCGTCATGGAATCCGAGACAAGTTTGAGGGGGTGGCAGGAGTGTTCTCGTTGTGAAAGGTTGGTTTATTTGGATGGCCGAGGGTAAGGCCAATTTTTTCCTCGTGAGTGGGCTACCGTCGAATGAAAAGGCAAAGGGGGATTTTTATGTATGGAATTATGTTTTGTTAGTTAGGTTGAAATTGCTATACAAGGAAACACATTCATTCGACTGAAGAATAATTTTATAGGCTGCTTGTATTATCCATTCTTTTCTCCATATTATCAAACTATACTTGAATCTCGAAATTTTTATCAAATTTTCATAATGGTCAATTAAGTTAATAATGGAGTAAGTACTTATTTGGTCGGTATTGCGAGTATTCACAAACTTAAAATCAAAATAATTGAAAAATTATAACATTACATCGAAGCCATTGGCTTATAGCATCCTTATAGAGTACTTGAAACGGAACGAAACGAAGTAACTAAGAAATCTATGTCAAACTGCATTCGCTCGTTTAAGAACGACACTAAACCTCAATAAAGCCGGTATCTCTTGTGCAGTAATAAATCCACATAACTATACCGCACAAAATACGTTGAACAGTTCGATATTGCTGCTGCTATTATATTGCTTTAAGGAGGCCTTTATCGCGAAAATTGCCGCAACGGCATCTTTTAATGAAGAAAAGTGGGCTGGCGATCCTCTTGTAAAGATTCATACTAATCTGAGTATTCTAAGATGAACAATTGACCAAGTAAACTGTTGTGCAGTTCTTTAGAAAAACATTAATATGTATATAAAATTGGAAATACTGCACATTGCGGAAGTAAGGACTCGTGTTTTTTTATTACACTGCAACATTTAATACTTACAAAATTTATAATATAAATGGTACTCATGATAATATAAATAAAATATGATATACTTAAACTTATAAATATAAACAAAATATAACGAGTTATGTAAAATAAATACTTAATAAATTTCTAATTTTAATAATAATTATAAAAATAATTATTCTTGTTATCATATTATATTTAAATTTATATAAAATACTTCGTATACTTTGATGCTTTGTAAATTTTCCTTTATTAACAAAGTAGAGCTTCACCAGTAATAGCTTTGAATATAACGTCTCGAGATATTAAAGATGAAGAGAAAAAGGAGATAAAGGTGAAATGTTCCCTGAGTCACTGTAGCCAAGAACTTGCAGGGCGTTTGCATTTTTCCGGAAATCGTTTAGATCGTGGTTCACCTATATTACTATTACTACATAACGAATTTACGTTTATATTCTTTAAACTTCGCTTACGGAAATATTTCGAAGTACACGAGTGTTCTTTTTCTTCCTTGTAAATCATTCGAATTTCGAAATTTCAATACTAATATTGCAGAAAAATATCAAACTTGAACCACTTGTGTTTTAACAAAGTAACCTACATATTTTATATCAACCAATAAAAGACGAAGCAGAAAAGTTCTTTCTTCGGAGAAAGTTGAATAAAACATTTATTTCAATAAAAGTCAGAAGCAATTTTACTCTTACAATTACTGCTATTCGAAATTTGTGGATAAATAATACCTATTCTTGTAACTATTTATAAATCTTAGCATTTAGTAAATAAATTAAGTAATTTTTTATTAAAAATAGGACATTTAGGAGTATTGAATAAAAGACAATCGTTTATTTAAAAAACACTTCATTTTTAATTTATTACTACTCAAAAGGAGATAATTAACCTGTCCGATCAATCCGATCAATCGTATGTCCCTGAATAAAAATTTATTGCGTTGCCCATTCGCAAAATATTGAGGTTGGGAACCTCTAAAATTACAGCTATTGTTACGTATTGATTTTTACAATTTCAATTAGATATATAACTTTAAATATAAACTTTATAGTGTTTAACAAAAAAAATTGTTTTTTATAAGTAAATATTACTTAAAGCAGTTCGTTACTGCTATAATAAATAAAATTATAAATATTTTGAAAGATAAAAGAAGATTCAAAAGAGACATAAGTCACTTGAACGAATTTCCAAGATTTTTCTTACGAAGATAATTCTGTAATCTTATTACATTTAATGCTATTACTAATGCTTTACATCGCGCCTTTATAAAAATTCACTTTCTTATGATATATAAAAGTGGATGCTTGTTTCTTCTAATTTGAAATAAGAAGAAAATCATTAGTTTACTATAATGAAATACATATAGATACGAGAAATAAATGAGAAATTACTTGATTCTTTAGCCGAAAAAATACAATGGAACAATAAATCCTCGTAAAAGAAAAAATGAACACCAATCAAAACACGAGACAAGGGGTATATGCAATTAAAGGAATCATAGAGGCTTACTTACATATACTCATATACTTGTATCCATATATAATATAAGGTAAACAATGGAATCTCGTTTCTCAGAGAAACGGCCAATATTGCACCTGTCGCGAGGATCATCCTCGTTATACGAAGCATCGGCTTTCATTTTGATGGTCCAGACGCACTTAAGAATAAACTCAGACACCGTTCACATTTTTTTTCTAATTCCACCTTTATATTTTCCACTTCCGGCGGAAGGAGACACTCAAATCCGAGCGGAAATCGCGCGAGTACCACGATAACGTATATAGCCTAGTCGTAATCGCCTCTATCGTCGACGGGTCTTTTTCTTTAATTAGGGGCCCCGTAAACAAGACGCTCGGGCTAAAGGCGAAAGTTCCCCAAGAGAGCCTTACCTCGGTTGATTGTACTTTATGGAATATGAATAGCAGGCTATTCCTCGAGATTGCTTTCTCGAAAAGCTGCTTGATAATTTGATACTTTCGCTCGCGGCTCCACCGGCTACGGTTTGAGGTTTAATAACCATTTAGGATGTGCTTCAAAACTATATTATTGCCTGGATTTCTAATTCCATCATTTTATTATTTGTGTCGATGCCGAGAGATACCCAGAATATTTATATTTCATACGAGAGTAATCATTTCAATGTATTGTACTATTATTATATCGTCCTCCTCTTTTGTAAATGTAGTTGCTCGGAAATTAAGAATTATCGTTGAAGATGGTAATATTATATTTACAATATATATACCTATATATATTCAAGTGTTCACATAAAAGCAAACAATAATAATGTCTTTTGAGAAGTAAATGAAGAAAATAGGCCCAAACTAATATTTATATACAATTATAAAAAACAATAAATTAATGTGATATATAGTAAAACTAGATTGTTAGTATTCAATTGTCCTATACTCCTTTGGATAATTACATAAATTGTTTAGAATACTTAAGAAAATATTAAATTCATATGGTATAATTTTCAGAGCGAAGGATCACTGTCATCGGAGGGGTCAGGTACATCACCCGGTACAGGTACATCGGGCTCAAGCACAGAAGAGGACTCTGGATGCGACGAGGTCGCGTGCAGCATCACCCTCATCGAACGGCTGATACGCTCCCATCCAATCTGGTTCCTACCGGGTATCCAACGCGCCGGCGCCTTTCACCTGCTCCAGGGAAAGGAGGAAGGGGTAAGCCATTTCTCGCGCCCGCGTAACAGTGGAAAGTACTCTGGGCTGCGTGCCCGTCGATTGTGCGGTCGGAAGGTGCGATGAACCTTCTCCGTATAAATGCCCAAATGCCCGCGTATCCCGAGGTGACTCGTATATTATCATCACGAGATGGAATTCACCGAATCACGCCCTTTAAACAGAAATTCCATCGTCAAACGTATTTTGATTATCACCTTTTTCGATATTTTTCTCATGTTCGACGTTGCATTTACGTTTTTCTCAACTCGTACACTTATACTCTTAGTGCATAGGTACCAGATATGTATTTTAATTTTTCAACTTTACCTATGCCCGTCACAATTCAACTTTATTCTTCATGATCAGTGAGCCTATAATTACGCAAAGATATAACACTTGAACCTATTATTTAAAAAACACTTTCACCTTTATTACCCTGAGGGCATATACATAACAAAGAGTACTTTAGTAAATAATAAAGTCGCACGTTAACATGTTAACTAAAAATAGCTCAGTATAACTATATATACACTGCGTTGGTCTCAATCGCAAACCTTGACATATTATATCGCCGTGCTTATTAATTTGTTTTTTCTACTATCAATAAAGTCAAAGAAATTCGTTGTAAAGAATGTTCTATAAAACTATACTGTACACTATAATTCGTATATTTTTATAATACTGCACTATGTCTATTTGCACCGCTTTGAAACATTAATTAAATTCTTAGTTCAGTCAACTCTGCAAAATGCGTCTGTAAAAATAACATCGTTATCGATTTTCCCATATTCAAATATAACTTTGCGAGCTTCGAAACTTGTTTTAACATTTCATATGAACCAAGTTCTGTATCATTATTTTGATAATTTCTTTTTTTCTTTTACTACTAATAAACAAACTTTAGAATTAGACGTTTGTCAACTGCATAGAAATTAAATCAATTATAATTAATAAATTATGGACTAATATTTGATTATTCGTTTATTTTAGTAAAGGGTAAAATTGTCAAACTTTTAAAACATTACTTTCTGTAAGTTATTCTAAATTAGTAACAATTATTACATTTACATTAAAGTCACTAATTAAAGTGCTTTGTAATTTTAAAATATACTTCTTAAAACAAATTTCAAAAATCTTTGTAAATGATATCAATCAAAATCATCTTATGTATGGTACGTGATTAACACGTACTATGTGTATAATTTTATAATTATATTACAGAATACACGTGAATTATTACAGAGTCATTATAATGAAATTTATGGTATTCTAATGACTCTGTAATAATTCACGTGTATTCTGTAATAATTAAAATTATACACATATAGTACGTGTTAATCACGTACCATACATAAGATGATTTTGATTGATATCATTTACAAAGATTTTTGAAATTTGTTTTAAGAAGTATATTTTAAAATTACAAAGCACTTTAATTAGTGACTTTAATGTAAATGTAATAATTGTTACTAATTTAGAATAACTTACAGAAAGTAATGTTTTAAAAGTTTGACAATTTTACCCTTTACTAAAATAAACGAATAATCAAATATTAATTCATAATTTATATTATAATTGATTTAATTTCTATGCAGTTGACAAACGTCTAATTCTAAAGTTTGTTTATTGTAGTAAAAGAAAAAAGAAATTATCAAAATAATGATACAGAACTTGGTTCATATGAAATGTTAAAACAAGTTTCGAAGCTCGCAAAGTTATATTTGAATATGGGAAAATCGATAACGATGTTATTTTTACAGACGCATTTTGCAGAGTTGACTGAACTAAGAATTTAATTAATGTTTCAAAGCGGTGCAAATAGACATAGTGCAGTATTATAAAAATATACGAATTATAGTGTACAGTATAGTTTTATAGAACATTCTTTACAACGAATTTCTTTGACTTTATTGATAGTAGAAAAAACAAATTAATAAGCACGCGCGATATAATATGTCAAGGTTTGCGATTGAGACCAACGCAGTGTATATATAGTTATACTGAGCTATTTTTAGTTAACATGTTAACGTGCGACTTTATTATTACTAAAGTACTCTTTGTTATGTATATGCCCTCAGGGTAATAAAGGTGAAAGTGTTTTTTAAATAATAGGTTCAAGTGTTATATCTTTGCGTAATTATAGTCACTGATCATGAAGAATAAAGTTGAATTGTGACGGGCATAGGTAAAGTTGAAAAATTAAAATACATATCTGGTACCTATGCACTAAGAGTATAAGTGTACGAGTTGAGAAAAACGTAAATGCAACGTCAACATGAGAAAAATATCGAAAAAGGTGATAATCAAAATACGTTTGACGATGGAATTTCTGTTTAAAGGGCGTGATTCGGTGAATTCCATCTCGTGATGATAATATACGAGTCACCTCGGGATACGCGGGCATTTGGGCATTTATACGGAGAAGGTTCATCGCACCTTCCGACCGCACAATCGACGGGCACGCAGCCCAGAGTACTTTCCACTGTTACGCGGGCGCGAGAAATGGCTTACCCCTTCCTCCTTTCCCTGGAGCAGGTGAAAGGCGCCGGCGCGTTGGATACCCGGTAGGAACCAGATTGGATGGGAGCGTATCAGCCGTTCGATGAGGGTGATGCTGCACGCGACCTCGTCGCATCCAGAGTCCTCTTCTGTGCTTGAGCCGATGTACCTGTACCGGGTGATGTACCTGACCCCTCCGATGACAGTGATCCTTCGCTCTGAAAATTATACCATATGAATTTAATATTTTCTTAAGTATTCTAAACAATTTATGTAATTATCCAAAGGAGTATAGGACAATTGAATACTAACAATCTAGTTTACTATATATCACATTAATTTATTGTTTTTTATAAATTGTATATAAATATTAGTTTGGGCCTATTTTCTTCATTTACTTCTCAAAAGACATTATTATTGTTTGCTTTTATGTGAACACTTGAATATATATAGGTATATACATTGTAAATATAATACCATCTTCAACGATAATTCTTAATTTCCGAGCAACTACATTTACAAAAGAGGAGGACGATATAATAATAGTACAATACATTGAAATGATTACTCTCGTATGAAATATAAATATTCTGGGTATCTCTCGGCATCGACACAAATAATAAAATGATGGAATTAGAAATCCAGGCAATAATATAGTTTTGAAGCACATCCTAAATGGTTATTAAACCTCAAACCGTAGCCGGTGGAGCCGCGAGCGAAAGTATCAAATTATCAAGCAGCTTTTCGAGAAAGCAATCTCGAGGAATAGCCTGCTATTCATATTCCATAAAGTACAATCAACCGAGGTAAGGCTCTCTGGGGAACTTTCGCCTTTAGCCCGAGCGTCTTGTTTACGGGGCCCCTAATTAAAGAAAAAGACCCGTCGACGATAGAGGCGATTACGACTAGGCTATATACGTTATCGTGGTACTCGCGCGATTTCCGCTCGGATTTGAGTGTCTCCTTCCGCCGGAAGTGGAAAATATAAAGGTGGAATTAGAAAAAAAATGTGAACGGTGTCTGAGTTTATTCTTAAGTGCGTCTGGACCATCAAAATGAAAGCCGATGCTTCGTATAACGAGGATGATCCTCGCGACAGGTGCAATATTGGCCGTTCTCTGAGAAACGAGATTCCATTGTTTACCTTATATTATATATGGATACAAGTATATGAGTATATGTAAGTAAGCCTCTATGATTCCTTTAATTGCATATACCCCTTGTCTCGTGTTTTGATTGGTGTTCATTTTTTCTTTTACGAGGATTTATTGTTCCATTGTATTTTTTCGGCTAAAGAATCAAGTAATTTCTCATTTATTTCTCGTATCTATATGTATTTCATTATAGTAAACTAATGATTTTCTTCTTATTTCAAATTAGAGAAACAAGCATCCACTTTATGTATCATAAGAAATGAATTTTTATAAAGGCGCGATGTAAAGCATTAGTAATAGCATTAAATGTAATAAGATTACAGAATTATCTTCGTAAGAAAAATCTTGGAAATTCGTTCAAGTGACTTATGTCTCTTTGAATCTTCTTTTATCTTTCAAAAATATTTATAATTTTATTTATTATAGCAGTAACGAACTGCTTTAAGTAATATTTACTTATAAAAAACAATTTTTTTGTTAAACACTATAAAGTTTATATTTAAAGTTATATATCTAATTGAAATTGTAAAAATCAATACGTAACAATAGCTGTAATTTTAGAGGTTCCCAACCTCAATATTTGCGAATGGGCAACGCAATAAATTTTTATTCAGGGACATACGATTGATCGGATTGATCGGACAGGTTAATTATCTCCTTTTGAGTAGTAATAAATTAAAAATGAAGTGTTTTTTAAATAAACGATTGTCTTTTATTCAATACTCCTAAATGTCCTATTTTTAATAAAAAATTACTTAATTTATTTACTAAATGCTAAGATTTATAAATAGTTACAAGAATAGGTATTATTTATCCACAAATTTCGAATAGCAGTAATTGTAAGAGTAAATTGCTTCTGACTTTTATTGAAATAAATGTTTATTCAACTTTCTCCGAAGAAAGAACTTTTGCTTCGTCTTTTATTGGTTGATATAAAATATGTAGGTTACTTTGTTAAAACACAAGTGGTTCAAGTTTGATATTTTTCTGCAATATTAGTATTGAAATTTCGAAATTCGAATGATTTACAAGGAAGAAAAAGAACACTCGTGTACTTCGAAATATTTCCGTAAGCGAAGTTTAAAGAATATAAACGTAAATTCGTTATGTAGTAATAGTAATATAGGTGAACCACGATCTAAACGATTTCCGGAAAAATGCAAACGCCCTGCAAGTTCTTGGCTACAGTGACTCAGGGAACATTTCACCTTTATCTCCTTTTTCTCTTCATCTTTAATATCTCGAGACGTTATATTCAAAGCTATTACTGGTGAAGCTCTACTTTGTTAATAAAGGAAAATTTACAAAGCATCAAAGTATACGAAGTTTTATATAAATTTAAATATAATATGAACAAGAATAATTATTTTTATAATTATTATTAAAATTAGAAATTTATTAAGTATTTATTTTACATAACTCGTTATATTTTGTTTATATTTATAAGTTTAAGTATATCATATTTTATTTATATTATCATGAGTACCATTTATATTATAAATTTTGTAAGTATTAAATGTTGCAGTGTAATAAAAAACACGAGTCCTTACTTCCGCAATGTGCAGTATTTCCAATTTTATATACATATTAATGTTTTTCTAAAGAACTGCACAACAGTTTACTTGGTCAATTGTTCATCTTAGAATACTCAGATTAGTATGAATCTTTACAAGAGGATCGCCAGCCCACTTTTCTTCATTAAAAGATGCCGTTGCGGCAATTTTCGCGATAAAGGCCTCCTTAAAGCAATATAATAGCAGCAGCAATATCGAACTGTTCAACGTATTTTGTGCGGTATAGTTATGTGGATTTATTACTGCACAAGAGATACCGGCTTTATTGAGGTTTAGTGTCGTTCTTAAACGAGCGAATGCAGTTTGACATAGATTTCTTAGTTACTTCGTTTCGTTCCGTTTCAAGTACTCTATAAGGATGCTATAAGCCAATGGCTTCGATGTAATGTTATAATTTTTCAATTATTTTGATTTTAAGTTTGTGAATACTCGCAATACCGACCAAATAAGTACTTACTCCATTATTAACTTAATTGACCATTATGAAAATTTGATAAAAATTTCGAGATTCAAGTATAGTTTGATAATATGGAGAAAAGAATGGATAATACAAGCAGCCTATAAAATTATTCTTCAGTCGAATGAATGGTTTCCTTGTACAGCAATTTCAACCTAACTAACAACATAATTCCATACATAAAAATCCCCCTTTGCCTTTTCATTCGACGGTAGCCCACTCACGAGGAAAAAATTGGCCTTACCCTCGGCCATCCAAATAAACCAACTTTCACAACGAGAACACTCCTGCCACCCCCTCAAACTTGTCTCGGATTCCATGACGAAGTGAAAGTTGCATATAATACACTTTTCATACGGGACATAATGTACATGTAGTTGTTCGTGCATATTACACATATACACATATACCGAACTGCAAATTGAGATAACCCCAGGGACGAGTCTTTGGTCGGGTCAAAGCCCCCCGAGAATATAATGTGGTATTAGAGTGTATTGTCACACGGTCCGGGGAGGATTTACGCGCCCCTGAATTGCGGATTAAGGGATGCTTGATCTTCGCCTTTAATTTCCATATTTGGTGTGTGACTTTGAGGTTAGGCTGCTTTCGGTGACACGCATCGAGGCGCCCGATTAACGGGCTCGCTCGCCGGAAGTCAGACGATCGAACCGATTTCCGCTCCATGATATATACCTTTTCGAGCGTACTCCGATCTCCGATTTACATGCATTTTCAATTCTTGTATTTTATATCATTGGATTTTACGGGATTTTAAGTTTGACGATTATTTATAGCTTTAGATATTGATGTTCATTGATTTATACGAGATTATTTTGCTATACTCGTTTAGAAATCGCAAGAGAAATGTTAGACAATGATGTTGCAGCATAGCAGTTACTAAATTGATATATATTCATATATGAAAAGCTTATCTTTCAAATATCAATAAAAATTAAAATATTTTCTAAAAATATTTTAAACTGTGGTTTATAAAAACGCGTTCTTAAAATTTCATTTATGTGTATTAAAGAAATTTGTCAAGTAAATTTTTAGTTAAAAATGACGCAGCTAATAAGAAGTTAGCAAAAATTGCTAATACATATTTTTGTAAGCATTTACTGTAAAAATATACTTCTATCAATTATTGGAAATACGAAACATCCTAAACGCACAATATACTATCCGGCCGAGTCCGCGTATGTATTCGTAAAGAAAGCGTCAGGGATTGGTGCTGAGTTTTGCGATTCTACGTCAAGAATCGCAAAAGCAGCAGTTTTTAACTGTGAATAGAGGACTCCTGTACTTTCATCAGTGGGGGAAGGAATGCACAAAGAGCCACGCTTGAATTTTCGATACGGCGTGGCTGAAAATACTCGTGAATCGATTTCGCGAGATTCCCGGCAATTGAACGGTCTGACGGCGCTTTTGTCGTTCGTCGACGGGGCAAATCGGCCGCGACGCGACTCTATAACGGCTGATTGATAGAGATCGATCATTTTTACAATAGGGACACCGTCCACCTTTTTTTTACTCGACTGCGTCCCACCGATTCGTCAAGATTTGCCCGATTCAAAGACAGGTCATTTTCATTATTTGCCTTTACCTCGTATCAGCAGATTTGATACTTACACGCGTGATTACACAGAATAATCTTTTTAGCTCTATCATCAAATCGACATTTATTTCAAGGGCATTTTATTAGCTCATTTGCATCTATTATATTATTGTATTCTACTTACTTATTCGTACCAGAATACCTACGAATTGATCATTTCTTAGGAATGTGAATTAATATGCACATCGGGATTTCCAGGTTAATCGCAAACCCCTAATGAAATTAATCAATAAAATTTCCATATAAAGACCCCGAAGAAAGAATATGTATATATGTATAAGAAGTCAAGACAACTTGGTCTTGGGGTAATCCAAAATACTTAACGACGAGAAAGCCGTGAGGCAAGGGTTGAAGGTCCGAATGTAGATGAAAAAAAAATCCGTAAATTCAAGTTCCGTGGCCCATGGAAACCGAAAGTTTTCGTGACAAGCAATTAGGGACATTTGCAATTAGTGACCGTCGCCGTAGTAGTTTGGTATGCCTCGCACGTCTACGTTTAATCCCTTTAGTCGTCTAAACTGCCGCTGCCGCGTCAGTCTGCATTTCAAATTAACAATCAGTCGGAACAACAGCTGCAGCAACATCGCGAACGCGAAAATCAGCGCGGTTGCGAGCAATCACTGAAATTCACCCCCTCTCGCGTTTTTCACAATTACGCGATACATCGGGCATATATGAACGAAGGGCTCGCGCGTGCACAGTTACGTTCTCGAGCGTAATTTAATTTGAAATGCAGACTGACGCGGCAGCGGCAGTTTAGACGACTAAAGGGATTAAACGTAGACGTGCGAGGCATACCAAACTACTACGGCGACGGTCACTAATTGCAAATGTCCCTAATTGCTTGTCACGAAAACTTTGTCGGTTTCCATGGGCCACGGAACTTGAATTTTACGGATTTTTTTTTCATCTACATTCGGACCTTCAACCCTTGCCTCCACGGCTTTCTCGTCGCTTAAGTATTTTGGATTACCCCAAGACCAAGTTGTCTTGACTTTCTTATACATATATACATATTCTTTCTTCGGGGGTCTTTTATATGGAAATTTTATTGATTTAATTTCATTAGGGGTTTGCGATTAACCCTGGAAATCCCGATGTGCATATTAATTCACATTCCTAAGAAATGATCAAATTCGTAGGTATTCTGGTACGAATAAGTAAGTAGAATACAATAAATAATAATAGATGCAAATGAGCTAAATAAAATGCCCTTGAAATAAATGTCGATTTGATGATAGAGCTAAAAAAGATTATTCTGTGTAATCACGCGTGTAAGTATCAAATCTGCTGATACGAGGTAAAGGACAAATAATGAAAATGACCTGTCTTTGAATCGGGCAAATCTTGACGAATCGGTGGGA
This sequence comes from Theocolax elegans, assembly GCA_026168455.1. Lineage (NCBI taxonomy): Eukaryota > Metazoa > Arthropoda > Insecta > Hymenoptera > Cerocephalidae > Theocolax > Theocolax elegans. Next base: position 63,228,669 of record CM047427.1, read on the forward strand.
CGCAGTCGAAGTAAAAAAAGGTGGACGGTGTCCCTATTGTAAAAATGATCGATCTCTATCAATCAGCCGTTATAGAGTCGCGTCGCGGCCGATTTGCCCCGTCGACGAACGACAAAAGCGCCGTCAGACCGTTCAATTGCCGGGAATCTCGCGAAATCGATTCACGAGTATTTTCAGCCACGCCGTATCGAAAATTCAAGCGTGGCTCTTTGTGCATTCCTTCCCCCACTGATGAAAGTACAGGAGTCCTCTATTCACAGTTAAAAACTGCTGCTTTTGCGATTCTTGACGTAGAATCGCAAAACTCAGCACCAATCCCTGACGCTTTCTTTACGAATACATACGCGGGCTCGGCCGGATAGTATATTGTGCGTTTAGGATGTTTCGTATTTCCAATAATTGATAGAAGTATATTTTCACAGTAAATGCTTACAAAAATATGTATTAGCAATTTTTGCTAACTTCTTATTAGCTGCGTCATTTTTAACTAAAAATTTACTGACAAATTTCTTTAATACACATAAAATGAAATTTTAAGAACGCGTTTTTATAAACCACACAGTTTAAAATATTTTTAGAAAATATTTTAATTTTTATTGATATTTGAAAGATAAGCTTTTCATATATGAATATATATCAATTTTAGTAACTGCTATGCTGCAACATCATTGTCTAACATTTCTCTTGCGATTTCTAAACGAGTATAGCAAAATAATCTCGTATAAATCAATGAACATCAATATCCTAAAGCTATAAATAATCGTCAAACTTAAAATCCCGTAAAATCCAATGATATAAAATACAAGAATTGAAAATGCATGTAAATCGGAGATCGGAGTACGCTCGAAAAGGTATATATCATGGAGCGGAAATCGGTTCGATCGTCTGACTTCCGGCGAGCGAGCCCGTTAATCGGGCGCCTCGATGCATGTCACCGAAAGCAGCCTAACCTCAAAGTCACACACCAAATATGGAAATTAAAGGCGAAGATCAAGCATCCCTTAATCCGCAATTCAGGGGCGCGTAAATCCTCCCCGGACCGTGTGACAATACACTCTAATACCACATTATATTCTCGGGGGGCTTTGACCCGACCAAAGACTCGTCCCTGGGGTTATCTCAATTTGCAGTTCGGTATATGTGTATATATGTGTAATATGCACGAACAACTACATGTACATTATGTCCCGTATGAAAAGTGTATTATATGCAACTTTCACTTCGTCATGGAATCCGAGACAAGTTTGAGGGGGTGGCAGGAGTGTTCTCGTTGTGAAAGGTTGGTTTATTTGGATGGCCGAGGGTAAGGCCAATTTTTTCCTCGTGAGTGGGCTACCGTCGAATGAAAAGGCAAAGGGGGATTTTTATGTATGGAATTATGTTTTGTTAGTTAGGTTGAAATTGCTATACAAGGAAACACATTCATTCGACTGAAGAATAATTTTATAGGCTGCTTGTATTATCCATTCTTTTCTCCATATTATCAAACTATACTTGAATCTCGAAATTTTTATCAAATTTTCATAATGGTCAATTAAGTTAATAATGGAGTAAGTACTTATTTGGTCGGTATTGCGAGTATTCACAAACTTAAAATCAAAATAATTGAAAAATTATAACATTACATCGAAGCCATTGGCTTATAGCATCCTTATAGAGTACTTGAAACGGAACGAAACGAAGTAACTAAGAAATCTATGTCAAACTGCATTCGCTCGTTTAAGAACGACACTAAACCTCAATAAAGCCGGTATCTCTTGTGCAGTAATAAATCCACATAACTATACCGCACAAAATACGTTGAACAGTTCGATATTGCTGCTGCTATTATATTGCTTTAAGGAGGCCTTTATCGCGAAAATTGCCGCAACGGCATCTTTTAATGAAGAAAAGTGGGCTGGCGATCCTCTTGTAAAGATTCATACTAATCTGAGTATTCTAAGATGAACAATTGACCAAGTAAACTGTTGTGCAGTTCTTTAGAAAAACATTAATATGTATATAAAATTGGAAATACTGCACATTGCGGAAGTAAGGACTCGTGTTTTTTTATTACACTGCAACATTTAATACTTACAAAATTTATAATATAAATGGTACTCATGATAATATAAATAAAATATGATATACTTAAACTTATAAATATAAACAAAATATAACGAGTTATGTAAAATAAATACTTAATAAATTTCTAATTTTAATAATAATTATAAAAATAATTATTCTTGTTATCATATTATATTTAAATTTATATAAAATACTTCGTATACTTTGATGCTTTGTAAATTTTCCTTTATTAACAAAGTAGAGCTTCACCAGTAATAGCTTTGAATATAACGTCTCGAGATATTAAAGATGAAGAGAAAAAGGAGATAAAGGTGAAATGTTCCCTGAGTCACTGTAGCCAAGAACTTGCAGGGCGTTTGCATTTTTCCGGAAATCGTTTAGATCGTGGTTCACCTATATTACTATTACTACATAACGAATTTACGTTTATATTCTTTAAACTTCGCTTACGGAAATATTTCGAAGTACACGAGTGTTCTTTTTCTTCCTTGTAAATCATTCGAATTTCGAAATTTCAATACTAATATTGCAGAAAAATATCAAACTTGAACCACTTGTGTTTTAACAAAGTAACCTACATATTTTATATCAACCAATAAAAGACGAAGCAAAAAGTTCTTTCTTCGGAGAAAGTTGAATAAAACATTTATTTCAATAAAAGTCAGAAGCAATTTTACTCTTACAATTACTGCTATTCGAAATTTGTGGATAAATAATACCTATTCTTGTAACTATTTATAAATCTTAGCATTTAGTAAATAAATTAAGTAATTTTTTATTAAAAATAGGACATTTAGGAGTATTGAATAAAAGACAATCGTTTATTTAAAAAACACTTCATTTTTAATTTATTACTACTCAAAAGGAGATAATTAACCTGTCCGATCAATCCGATCAATCGTATGTCCCTGAATAAAAATTTATTGCGTTGCCCATTCGCAAAATATTGAGGTTGGGAACCTCTAAAATTACAGCTATTGTTACGTATTGATTTTTACAATTTCAATTAGATATATAACTTTAAATATAAACTTTATAGTGTTTAACAAAAAAATTGTTTTTTATAAGTAAATATTACTTAAAGCAGTTCGTTACTGCTATAATAAATAAAATTATAAATATTTTTGAAAGATAAAAGAAGATTCAAAAGAGACATAAGTCACTTGAACGAATTTCCAAGATTTTTCTTACGAAGATAATTCTGTAATCTTATTACATTTAATGCTATTACTAATGCTTTACATCGCGCCTTTATAAAAATTCATTTTCTTATGATACATAAAAGTGGATGCTTGTTTCTTCTAATTTGAAATAAGAAGAAAATCATTAGTTTACTATAATGAAATACATATAGATACGAGAAATAAATGAGAAATTACTTGATTCTTTAGCCGAAAAAATACAATGGAACAATAAATCCTCGTAAAAGAAAAAATGAACACCAATCAAAACACGAGACAAGGGGTATATGCAATTAAAGGAATCATAGAGGCTTACTTACATATACTCATATACTTGTATCCATATATAATATAAGGTAAACAATGGAATCTCGTTTCTCAGAGAAACGGCCAATATTGCACCTGTCGCGAGGATCATCCTCGTTATACGAAGCATCGGCTTTCATTTTGATGGTCCAGACGCACTTAAGAATAAACTCAGACACCGTTCACATTTTTTTTCTAATTCCACCTTTATATTTTCCACTTCCGGCGGAAGGAGACACTCAAATCCGAGCGGAAATCGCGCGAGTACCACGATAACGTATATAGCCTAGTCGTAATCGCCTCTATCGTCGACGGGTCTTTTTCTTTAATTAGGGGCCCCGTAAACAAGACGCTCGGGCTAAAGGCGAAAGTTCCCCAAGAGAGCCTTACCTCGGTTGATTGTACTTTATGGAATATGAATAGCAGGCTATTCCTCGAGATTGCTTTCTCGAAAAGCTGCTTGATAATTTGATACTTTCGCTCGCGGCTCCACCGGCTACGGTTTGAGGTTTAATAACCATTTAGGATGTGCTTCAAAACTATATTATTGCCTGGATTTCTAATTCCATCATTTTATTATTTGTGTCGATGCCGAGAGATACCCAGAATATTTATATTTCATACGAGAGTAATCATTTCAATGTATTGTACTATTATTATATCGTCCTCCTCTTTTGTAAATGTAGTTGCTCGGAAATTAAGAATTATCGTTGAAGATGGTAATATTATATTTACAATATATATACCTATATATATTCAAGTGTTCACATAAAAGCAAACAATAATAATGTCTTTTGAGAAGTAAATGAAGAAAATAGGCCCAAACTAATATTTATATACAATTTATAAAAAACAATAAATTAATGTGATATATAGTAAAACTAGATTGTTAGTAATTCAATTGTCCTATACTCCTTTGGATAATTACATAAATTGTTTAGAATACTTAAGAAAATATTAAATTCATATGGTATAATTTTCAGAGCGAAGGATCACTGTCATCGGAGGGGTCAGGTACATCACCCGGTACAGGTACATCGGGCTCAAGCACAGAAGAGGACTCTGGATGCGACGAGGTCGCGTGCAGCATCACCCTCATCGAACGGCTGATACGCTCCCATCCAATCTGGTTCCTACCGGGTATCCAACGCGCCGGCGCCTTTCACCTGCTCCAGGGAAAGGAGGAAGGGGTAAGCCATTTCTCGCGCCCGCGTAACAGTGGAAAGTACTCTGGGCTGCGTGCCCGTCGATTGTGCGGTCGGAAGGTGCGATGAACCTTCTCCGTATAAATCCCCAAATGCCCGCGTATCCCGAGGTGACTCGTATATTATCATCACGAGATGGAATTCACCGAATCACGCCCTTTAAACAGAAATTCCATCGTCAAACGTATTTTGATTATCACCTTTTTCGATATTTTTCTCATGTTGACGTTGCATTTACGTTTTTCTCAACTCGTACACTTATACTCTTAGTGCATAGGTACCAGATATGTATTTTAATTTTTCAACTTTACCTATGCCCGTCACAATTCAACTTTATTCTTCATGATCAGTGACCTATAATTACGCAAAGATATAACACTTGAACCTATTATTTAAAAAACACTTTCACCTTTATTACCCTGAGGGCATATACATAACAAAGAGTACTTTAGTAAATAATAAAGTCGCACGTTAACATGTTAACTAAAAATAGCTCAGTATAACTATATATACACTGCGTTGGTCTCAATCGCAAACCTTGACATATTATATCGCCGTGCTTATTAATTTGTTTTTTCTACTATCAATAAAGTCAAAGAAATTCGTTGTAAAGAATGTTCTATAAAACTATACTGTACACTATAATTTGTATATTTTTATAATACTGCACTATGTCTATTTGCACCGCTTTGAAACATTAATTAAATTCTTAGTTCAGTCAACTCTGCAAAATGCGTCTGTAAAAATAACATCGTTATCGATTTTCCCATATTCAAATATAACTTTGCGAGCTTCGAAACTTGTTTTAACATTTCATATGAACCAAGTTCTGTATCATTATTTTGATAATTTCTTTTTTTCTTTTACTACAATAAACAAACTTTAGAATTAGACGTTTGTCAACTGCATAGAAATTAAATCAATTATAATAATAAATTATGAATTAATATTTGATTATTCGTTTATTTTAGTAAAGGGTAAAATTGTCAAACTTTTAAAACATTACTTTCTGTAAGTTATTCTAAATTAGTAACAATTATTACATTTACATTAAAGTCACTAATTAAAGTGCTTTGTAATTTTAAAATATACTTCTTAAAACAAATTTCAAAAATCTTTGTAAATGATATCAATCAAAATCATCTTATGTATGGTACGTGATTAACACGTACTATGTGTATAATTTTATAATTATATTACAGAATACACGTGAATTATTACAGAGTCATTATAATGAAATTTATGTAATTCGTGCATAATTAAATGATCATAATTATTTGATTAGATTAAAGTAGACGTAACAACAAGGATAGTATCTATATCGGCAAAAGGAAGCGTGATTTCATTCCGTCATCAACCTTTTCAACTTGAAAAGTATGTCAATGCCTCAGTCCCAAGTGAGAAAACATATTGTGTGCGCCTAGTGTATTAAGCGTGCACTGACTCTAACAATAGCTAGAATTGATGCAACCATTCATTACTACTGGTTTGTCGCATCTTACGTTGTCAATCGTTGCGTAAATTTGAAATTTACATGTTGTTGACAAACTCTCTGCTTTTTTCGAAAATAAACTTAATATTTATTACCATGCACGAAATCCGATTTAACGATTCATTAAATAATTATATTGCTTTTCCGATACTGATTTTAAGTCTACTGTATATATTTAAATGCATTAAAAAGTACCTTTGAATTTTCATAAAACAGGTTTAGAAAGGTAAAATTTCTTTTACAAAAATTTTATCAGATAAAAAAAATGAATACGTAAGCCTTTAAGCTATCATTATAGGAAGTACCAGGGACATTAACGACCGAGTAATGATGAAAAAAGCCCCCGGAAAAAAAAGTCGTCCAATATAGTCCAGCGAAAAAGGTGGAATGTGAAAAAGGCGTACGCTCTTCCGCGTTTTGCATGCATTTTCTGCAGCTGTAATCAGGGCGCATCGCGCGCTCGCCTCCAGCATTGTTCAACGCGACGCCCATTGTTTTCCGACATTGTGTCGATTGTGTCGCGAGCGCGCCCGCGCGCGTTCTACGATGAGACGGACGGGGGCGAAAACCGACAGGCCCGAAAAACAATACCCCGGTGCAGCAATTACGCTTCCCTGCTCACGGACTTTTTTTTCCTCTCGTAAGCTAGGAGTGGAAGTTTCCGCAGGCGAAGACGCGTCAGGGGTTGCTCTCCCTTTTTTCCCTTTGATAGACCGAACGAGTTTTTGGACGAACTGGGAAAACTGTTGGCACTCCCCTCGATACTTTTTGATGGCTTTTTTGTTGATATCGTATAAAGGTGTAAAACTAACAGTACATTTTCTTTTTTTTCGTATTTAATTTTTTTAAACCTATTAGAATTCTTTTATGTCAATTATTCATAAGAGCTGATGTAGTTTTAATAATTCCGAACGGTAACAAAATAGTTTCGGACTTGTCGAAAATGTTATTAATGATATTAAATAATTAGCGTTATATTAAGGTAAAAGTGTTCACGATAAAAAAAAACAGCATTGACTTTTAATGTAATGTAATGAAGAAAAAAATTAAAGTGAAACATCGTCTTTTTCAGAATTTTGTCGTACGGCAATCAAGTCAAAGTGATACTATGGCGCTGTCGGTGAGGTTACCGGCCGGCAAAGGACCTTACATCGAGCATTACCTCATCCAGGCGAACAAAGGAAAGTTAAGCTTGGAAACGAGCGAAAATAGGTTCGACAACATCCCTTCTCTCATCGCCCACTACTCCCAGTGCTGGTGAGAGAAAAAGCTTTAACTACTATACTCATCCCAGCGGAATTTCTCAGACTAAAATACATTTTGCACTTTGTATCGCGTGAACGAAGTTACTCGAAACTTTAACAGCAAAAAAATTACTTTTTACACTTGCATTAATCTTATATATGGACTTTTACTTACGCGTTATTTTCATTCATTGTGTTTTTATTATACATCAAATTGTTTCCATTATTCTCAGTCATATTTTCGATTAATTATATACTATAGAACATAAATTAATTACGATACACAAGTAGTAATATCATATGTTTAAAAAAAATAATTATTTATGTAAGTAAAAATCGATGTCGTAAATTCTCATACAAAATTACATTATAACCTCATAAACATTAAGAAAAAGAGGAAAGATGCGATGATACGTTGGCAAAGCGAGTCACCGCAAGTTCAAAACTATGTCGTATATTTCCTCGTCATTCTCTTTCTCTTCAATTTATCTTCTCGTGCGATTTTCCCTCATTGGCAAATTCTCGTGGTACAGCGATGAGCTGCCGGTGCAGCTGACACTGCCGAGGGCGATGCGCGAGGCTAAGAATAGGCAGCAACTCTCGTCGTTGGCGCTACTCGGACAAGAGTTCTGGAGGTATCCGATGGCGAATCCGAAGCCCCCCGAGAGTGGTGGTAGCAGTAACACTTCCAGTCTCAGCAGCTTTCATGGCGGTAATTTGCGACTTTTTTTAGCAAGAAATTCCTTACATTACAAACTCTCGTCTTATCGAATGAAAATCCATTGATGCTTAATCGTTAATAACAATCGATTGGGCTATTGAATTCCGATTAACTCTTTCCTTTAATTTCTAGACGATATATAATTATGCAAAACTATTAAGGAAATAATAAATAAGAGATGTATCAATAATGTTAAAAAATTAAATAAAGGCAGGGCTATCAAACAGTGTGTTCAAAATAATTAGCGTTTTAAATAAATTTACAACAGTTGAAAATAATCTTTAGCGAACGATAAATTTTCTATTTTTAGTTAAAAAATAATTTTTACGCACTAGAAATGATATAATGGTATTAAATTTATAATAAATCTTATTAAATATAATTAAAGAATACCGAATTTATCCGCAAATCATTGATAATAAAAGAACTGGGTAAAATGTTTTGGATTACAAGATTTCGATTATAAAGACATGCATGCACACGCACGTGCACACTACATTCAAGAAAAAATTATTATTTTCATAATTTATTAGAAGCAATTTTCATTTAATATAAAAATAAACAATTTTTATTTAGTATAATTGTTTTTGATTCAATATTTCTTTTTGTTAACGTTTACTCTAAATTTTTCAGGTAATAATAATAACAACAACAACAATATCAATAATATGGACACACCGACAAGTGAAAGCATCGTATTGAATCTCACGCCAATTACTTCTAAAGACTCTTGTGAGTATTCAGGGTTATTCATATTACTAAATAATAATGATTTTATTATCACCTTACATTGAAATTTAATAATGTTTTTAAACAAAAATTTTGTATTATTGTTGAATGCCGAATTGGCATATGCATAAATGCGAAAATTAACGTGGTTCGGCAATGTCGACTAAAATTCTTATTTGAAATAATAATGATTATTGTAAACGTTTGTTAATGTTTTAGCTAACATATCACCAACAAACACGTCAACGTCGACTTTTACATCGTCGATGCCTCGTCAACCTAGACCAACGCCACCAAACACACTGAATTTGACGACGTTCAATGAACCGTTTGATTCTAAAAGGGACAACAAATTATCACCTAGTGATAAATTATCCCAACGGCTGATATCTCCGAATCTCGTACAAAACCTCGTAAGGTCACCGTCTCCAGTAGTGCATAACGTGGAAGCAAACGTGTTGAGTCCAGCGGTTGATTCCAAATCGAGTGAGTTCGAGCTTGGCAATCACTTCACCACCAGTAATTCATCGGTAACTTCGAATTTCCATCGAAACATCGCGACTGGATTCAATGAACTGGCAATCAAAGCCTCACCGGATGTGGTTCAAACGCCCTGTGCAACTGGTAATCATTTGAAGAGTCCACCACCACCACCTCCGAGATGGGCTAAGCCTGGACAACCGCAAGTACAAAATCAGAATAACTTCATGGTTACCACTACCGTCACATTGAATGTTAATCAGAGCGGTGACATTAGTACTGTTCAGGTATTGCACATATAGTATTAAGTATACGTGCGTAAATAATTTTTTCCTCGTTTGTGATAACTAGACCATAATCAATAAATCATTAAAAACTTTAAATAATACATAAAATTTGTTTATATAAAACTTTATTAATAATCTAAAAAAGATAATTTACGATTGAGTAATTTTTTTTTAAGTAATATATATATACACGAAAATTTAAATAATCGCAAACAAATGCTTATTCTAATTTTAACAATTCGGTATAATCGATATATCAATATGTATTCAATATAATAAATTTTAAATTAATTTATTAACTTTTCAGTCAACCCCATCGGATTCAAATACACCTTCACTTCTGAGTCCACAAAGCGCTTCGTCTAATAAGTCCATTGGTTCAAACCCATCTTCGTCAAACAAATCATCCTCGACTCACTCGTCCTCTGCAACCCATTCGCCAGCCACACCCGTACTGTCGGCCAACTCGAAGTCAGTCACGAATGGAACACGTACACCTCAAATCATGTCACCAGCAACACCTTCCGGAACGGGGAAATCGTCTCGTCGTCGAAAAGATCGCGATGCTCGCAAAAATTCTCAACATTATCAAGAGTCCGACATTTTGGAGTCGTACTGTAGGAGTTCACCAGCGGACAAGGCATCGGACTATGAGGACATTTGGAACACGACTGACCAGTCAATACAGTCATCTTGGTCTCCAAAGGATTGCTTGGTGAAGCGTGCCAATGACGAGTCTAAGAAACAGAATGGAATTGATTCGAAAAACAAAATAATCTTGGCGGATAAAATTAAGAAAAATGAACTGCAGCAACATGTAACGAACGAGAAGCTAATTATACGAAAAGATAAAACCAATGCAATTGAAAAGCTTAGCTACAAAGAAGTTATTAGCCCAGAATTTACTAGTTTTAAGCCCCTGCAAGATGCCAAAAATTCTGAAACCACGCCGTCACCTGAGGATTCGGCTATGGGGAAGCAGCCTGATCTTCTCTCAAGAGTTTGTACGTTAACATTTTGAATGTATTATTTAAAGCGTGAAAGGGTATAATTATTTTCTATTTGTAGGAATCGATGTAAAATATATTTTTCTGGTCTACTAAGCATTTAGTTTAGTTTTTTTTCAAATTGCTTATTCAAATGTTTGCAAAACACTCTAATTCTTATCCGTGTTCTTATTGACTTTTGAAACGAACACTGTAATTAATAATAATAATATATCTATTCTTCTATTTAATTTTATCTTGTAAACTATGTTATAAATGAACAATATAATATTTTATTGCAGGCAGTGCCAATTCCCTGAACAGTTCTAGCGCTATGACACCACCTCGAAATAAGCTTGGTCTAGTGGTTCTGACGCGTTCAGAGAGCAACAGCCCCATGACACCCGATTCGAAACAGGGCAGCCCGTTTTATGCTGAACCTGCGGATGCCATACCTCGGCCGAATCTGGCCCTCGTCGCTCGTCGACGGCCGAAACCGTTTAATTCGGCTGCGAGTAAGTTTAGACACAGTGAGCCTGGTTGGCTGCAGGCACAGTTATCGGGCAATGGTGGTGGTTGCATCCTCGGCGGTGGTGTTTTACACCCCATCGATTGGGACGACTCCGAGGAGACGGAGGATAAGACACCCTTGATTTCATCTTCGGTAGACAATTTGGCGAAGAGGCTCACTGGCAAAGAACAGAAGAAATGCTTACCTTGTGCTGCTAAGCCTGTACAGCCACCCAAGATTAAACCTAAGATCTTTAGTGATACTTCGTGGACCGTTGATTCTAGCTGGGAATTTATTGGTAGGTCTTCAGTTATGTAACCTCATCTATCAGTTATTATAAACAATTTTATTTTATATCGAAACTTATCATGTAACTAGATATAACGTATGCAATAACAATATTGCTGCAACTATAATTGTAACATTTTTTAAATTTGGATTTAACTTATGCATTGAAAAGACATATATAATTTCTATTATTACATATTTAGATTGAATAAATTGCTTTTACACAAAACATATTTACAAAACATTCGTGTTATGCATTGTTATGTGTAAATACATATTTTAACTCCATGTAAATGACAAAAGTAGTCAGCAAATTAGATACGTCGGATAAACTACTATATTCAATGTAAACTTAGATTATTATAATATGTAGTAGAAGATTATTATAATTTATAAGTAATACTTTTATTTATATTTGATTATTAGGTAACGACGCGGATGACTGCGAACCCGATTACGATTGTGATCCAGACTATGACGTGGATAATATAGGTCGAAAGTTCCCGGACGAAGAACAAGACAAATACATCGTACGCACTAACTTAACTGCGCAAAGTATAATATTACAAAGGTTAGTTATTGTTTAATTTAAATAAATTATTTAAAAGAATGCTATTAGTTATTTGTTTTTAATTATCCAAATATCTGCAAACAAAATCTGTATCTTTTTTATAATGTTAAAACTGTTTAATAAAATATATTTGACTTTCTCTTAATGTTTATTTCGAAGTTTAAATAATTTTAGTGTAAGCAAAAACTTAAATCCGCCTTAAAATTTATAATTATATTTTTCTAATATGTCGCTTAATCAGTTACCATAAGACCGATATTGTACTTAATGTTTACCTTAAGTTATAAACACTGTGTGTCTATAGTATCACCTTGCATCCAAAATATATCGCGTAAAAGCATTGAGCATCAAAATAAAGTAATAAAATCTGAATAAAAAATTGTTTACATCTAGTTACCTTATAAAACTATTTCATTAATATCATTCTACAAGAAAATAAAAATTAATATCAATTAAGTATATACGTAAATTATTTGATTCTAAGTATAAAATTCTTTGAAATAATGCGACATAGGTATCCCGAATTATTGAAGCCGCCGGATACAACCGAGAGTTTATATAGCGATCGAAATTCATCGTACGACAACGTCGAAAGGCGACACGAACGCGAAAACCATCTAACGAATACGATGACGACGATGTCGACGACGACAACAACCTTGGAGCCAAGACGCGAACGCGCTTATGAACAATCCGAGTCTGAAACGATATTGGATACGGATGACAGTGACATCGAACGGGTCAAGCGGAATCGAAGCTTCAAGGAGCGTCTCGATCCTCTTTTATGTGAGTTTGAGTTTTCTATACTTCTTAGTTAGGTACCTACTTACTCCTATGGTATTGCCCAACAATCAAAACAAAGACATTAATCTTGAACTTTGTTCGGCTTTCGGGATACTTCCTTCTATTTTTTCTTTATTTCTTCATTTTTTTAAGAAATAACAATTCTTGAATTTTTATACATGAATTTCGAAGTTATATATATCTTTATAATTATAAACAGGTTGATGAACAATAACAATTTGCGCAGTTTTAAAAATATATCAATACATTCATTAAATCTTTAAATTTTAATCGTTCATTCATTTTCTTATCAAATTATTTAACATATCGTAAATATAACTAATAAATTAATGAGATAAAAATCTTTCTTCATATTTTACACACAAAATATATCAAAATTTTGAATAATAAACATATAAAAGTGTTGAATTACTTATGCTATCGTAGCAGAAGTATTCTATTATGTTTTTTAAATGTCAAATATAATTTTTACAAATTATATATTACATATATGTAAATCGTATAGATTTACATTATTTAAATAATATGCATATAATTACGAGATTGTTAATTTTTTTTACAACAGATATTTTATTAAAACTATTTAAGATCTTTTCTAAAATATTTGACAACCCGTTAAATATAAATTATTGCAGAAATTATTTTTGTATGTACGATAACCTGAACCTGATCAATACATCAAACAACAAAGCCATGCATATTGAAATACTGATCGTGACATTCAGTATGTATAGTAACTCGATGCAAAATACTCCGTTGCAATTCGCTTAAAAAATATTAATCTCAATTTATTAACTTAATTAACTATTTACTTGCATTGAATATCAAATAAAATTTAGAAGGTATAAATAAATGCTTATATAAATCTATAAAACAAAGTTTTTAATTTTTTACTTTAAAAAGCAATTTTAAAATTTATTAATTATATTATATAGTAAAGTAATATTTATTAGAATTTCTGTATACGATATATACATGTAAATTAAAAAAATTCTGAAGCGCAATGTACCTACTTGTTACAAATATTGGTTTTGATTCGGTCACAACCAGTTATAACTAACCATTAATAAATAAGAAAGATATAATAAATTGATTCCGAACAATAATATGTATGGTGTATTATAATATAATCAGTTTTATAACCTTGCATATGTTTGTTTTAATATTTCCGAATTGTCATTGAGATTCAATATAATAACCGATTTCACAGATGCATATAATTTTCAATGACATTTAGAAATAATTTGATTAAGTTAAAGGTTTTAAAAGTAAATTATGTATAGAAACAAACTATTGTTACTAGAAAAAATTTTTTTTCACATAAAAAAGTATATATATAGATACATCGTAAGAAATTACATTATGAACCATCATAAAAATAACGTTTGCCCTAATCAGCGCAAAATCCCTAGAAGATCGTTCACTCCTCGGTAAAATCCCTCTCTCGAGTAATTACGAAAGGTAGAAGGAGAAGAGACAGTAAGCTCGTAAGCACTGGTGTTCCACATATCCACGCGCTCATCACGCGATCGGTTCTTCTTCCGTCCAACCACCGACACATCGATAAAAAAGATAAGTCCAAGACACTCATAGGTACTTAGTTGTTTGTCTCAAACGACGTTTGTAGGATCGATATTAATTAGCTGTGTCGCGATAAACCCGTTCAGAATAGCCAACGACGATCGATCGGCGCATTTGAGAATAAGATTATTATTGTCTTGTATAAAAAAGATCTTGACACCTGGTTATAGTGACTCGCCGATTTTCAACTCTAATTTGGTATAATATCAGCTGCTCGAAAGATAACCTTAATGTTAAATATTAACAGGAAAATCGGCTTTCCTTAAATTTGATTTAATCTCGTTAATTTTTTTATTATATACATTCAACAGAAAAATTCTATGAAAATACCTACTTTATGTTTATTTAATGATTTAACGCACATGTAGATGTATATAATCAATATTCTTAAGTGCGTTCAATTTTTTATCTACCAAACGCATTTGTTATACAATAAATTGTTTTTTATTGAAATAATAGGTAACCATAATATCTTAAATCAACAAATCTTACTATCGCACACATCCTGACAATGAAGCGCGCGCTCTTTTCCTTCATAAAATTGAATAAAGTAAATAATTAAAGTATTCGATTGTCTCTTCTGCTTTGTTTGCAAATTCATATCATTTGTTTATTATCGATTTAATCTAAAATATTAACAGATTTAAATTGATTTATCAGACTATTTTTATAATTACATGTTATATTTATGCTTTTATATTAATCAAATTATAATTAAAATTTGTTGGTCATCTTATTTTTATATTGCGTCATTGTAAAAAATTTTAGAGATATGCCAAAAAGAAAAAAAATAGTTATCTATATTTAACAACTTTATTGTCAGTACAATATTAATCTAATCAAAAATGTATACGACACTTAATTTTATAATATTAAAAACCTTTACTTTATCTTGATTGAAGATACTTTCAATTTTTTTAGTTAATATTTATTAATATTATAGTAGAAGTAAGTTTTTAAATTATCGTAAATGGAAAAAATACATCTCACAAGAATGAAACTTTAGAGAAATAAAAACATGCTTATTTGTAAAAAAGTAGTATACACAATCAATTATTAACTTACTATAAAATTAAATATAATAAAACGTAATATTTCTATTGCATACTGTATTAGATGATACAACTTAAAAAATTTGAACGACTGTTTATACCTCACAAGTTTTAATACATTAATTTGTTGAATATTATTTTAATTAACGTAACGTTCAATAAAATAATAAATTTTCACATAATCCTTGTTCTACTTCCTTTCACCATGTCATCCTTATATACACTCGATGAGTCCATAAAGCTTAATAAATTTACCGCCCTCTTTTCGCAGTAAAAAAAATTCTGCATTATACAAACGCACGGTTGCGCCAATATACTTCGGTTAATCTCAGATAAGGCACGTATAATACCGATCGTAAAAAGCAAAAAGGAAATAAAGCGATGTATCCTCCCCCACACGATACTCCACTTGCTTTATCATTTTCTTTCTGCGAGCTTTTTTTGCATATATTCCTAACGAACAGCATTCCTATACGAATATCGCGACCTAATCCACTTCTACATATCCGGTCTCTCGATACACGCACACACGCGCGAAGTGGTAACTATAAGTTATTGCGTATTTTAACCAGATGAGAAAGAATAAACGAACTTCTTTTTACTTTGGTAATTAACGAATTAATGATTATGTAAATCCATCATCAAATATTAGGAAAAGACAATCGCAAGAGTAAATTAATACCAATAAACAATATTAGTTGTAAAAAATTATTTGTGATTATTCATATACGAATATATAATTTGTATTTTAAATGTTTCAAAATTTAATTTCTCCATATAAAATACGTGTTTTTTATTTATTTCATATATGGTTTGAATTATTTTTGGAATTTATTAGGATTTCTAATACAATATTTATTATAAAATATTTTTTTCTGAGTATAAATTAGCTGCCAATAAATTTCGTCTTCAACTATCAAAAAAGTATTAAACTTGGAAACTATCTGCACTGACAGAATTGAATGTTTGCGACAAATAAATATTCTTTAACTACTAATCATCTTGTATTTGTTAGTTTATAAGAAATTTTTCTCTTCTGGGAGTTACACTTACATGATATATTAATAGTTAAGAAATATTATTTTACTTCATATATTTATTTCTTTCGATTCAGTCTAATTTTTTAGAATTATGTAACGTCTATAACTAACATGTGTATAACATATACCTTCATGATTCGTTTGATCATACACCGTAATAAAATAATAAGGTTTCTTGAAACAAAAATTTAACTTTTAAAATGAAGGTTAATTTTTAATATATTTTCTATTTACCATTGAACTAAATTTTGTAGAATATATCTTCTGCGCCTGATAAAGATAAAAATGAAGTCTTTGCTATGTCAAGTTCAGACTTTACGCGATATTATTATGAATGTCGATTTAAATTATACGATAAACGTTAAACTTACTCTAGAAGGTCAATCGATGTGTTACCATGTAATTTATCACGTTCACCAATATTTTCGTTAATCAAATTACTACGTAATTCAAAAGTATAAATGTTTCCATTTTTACTATGCTCGTATATATGAGAAATAAAAATGTATCGATAAATAATATTTTATAATAGTAACAAATACATAAGTATAACAAAGAGAACAAACGAAAACTTAGCACGATATAAATGCAAGTACCTACTTATACTACTTATACATAGATAAAATAACCAATGACGACGCTTGCATTACCATCATCTAAATAAATCGCATTTCATACACGTCTCTATAATGACCCTGGCCGTTTTCGTTTATTCACATCTTCACAAACGAATGAGGTCGTCGAGCTACCATCATAATAATTGCGCATAAACATTTTTAGTGCGATATATGTATTGGGAAATCTCGATACATAGAAATTAATAATCATCTTTGTCATTTAATGGTATATGCAACGGCACAAGATCATATCTGTTTTGTTATAACGTTTTATCAGAATTTAATACCTACTGATCAGAAAATGTCAACTAATGGAAAATCAATAATATTTTTGTATATACAAAGACCCTCCTTAAAGAAAATCAGTCTTTCGTATTAATTATCTACTGTTTTTATCGATTTACGCGCAAATTATAGGTTGTAAACTCCAAAATAGTAATAATTGCAGTTAAATAGAAAAAAAAGGTAAAGTACTTGTTATAATGATTATGCAGTACAGAAATGCATTAAGATAAATGTAAAACGTATAGTTAAATGATGAAACAATGAATGCGTATTTCGTCGTTCCACGGGTAAGGAATAGAAGTATCTTCCTATAGCAATGTAGAAAATATTACACACTCGAAAGTTCTCGTAGTTCCCGGAAGGGATCCAGGTCTACTTTCGACCCATCGGCGATCCCATTATAATCCTTGGTTCGTGTGTGCCCTAAACCCAAGTTGCTGAACCAAATAGCTATACCCAAGAGCAAAGCTCGCTGAGTACAGCGTTCTCTTTGGGGTCGTAAATTAGCCAGTACACGAGTGTCAACAATGCGTTTATAATTGCTATCACGTGATCGTCGAACACGTGAGAATGTACAATTTCAATACACTCTGAGGAGACGGCCTTCCTGCAACGGCTTTCTTCAAAAAATATCTGTTGTGTATAAGTAGATACAGATGTAGTAGAATAAGTCTATAGACAAAAATGAGCCGCAAACTTGTTGCGACCGGTATAACTGATGTACTCCATTATATTATAAACCATTTGGTATTCACTTTACACTACTGGGAACGAGGATTTTAAGAATTTAATATAGCTTTAAACTAAAATAACCCAATGTCTCTAGATACATTTTTCATTTCTTCTTTCATATTTAGATTTATTATTTTATAATTTAAAAAAATATTAAAAACTAAATCAATTTCAATTCAATAATTAAACTTAATACAATCTTCTAAAACCAGGCCAATGATCATGGTCAGTGAAATGTTAAAAACTTTCTTGTGGCATCATTGTTCTAATAATGATTCACAAGTTAAATGGTGATTCAACCTTATTTTATATCAGTTCTCATTTTCGTTATAAAAAAGAACGTCTAAATATTACTGGTGATTACCAATGATTTAATCACATATATTGTACTTATTATTTTTCATATTTAAAATATTAATATATTTTTAAATCTATATTAATGTAACTATTTATATTAAATTATGTAATAATTTTTTACATTTTTATGAATAACGTCAAATTTTTAATTTTATATTGTCATCATTTTTAGATATAACCATTTTTTGATTATCAATAAATATACCGTATATTTATGCAGCATTATAATAATTATTTACCGCCATATTTTAGACAGCAGGACTATAAATCTTGCTGTTGATGGCGCTTAATTAAGGATGATGCAAAAGCAAATGCAATTTCATTAACATCTGGAAACTGTAGATCGCAGAACTTGCATTTTTATAAAAGTTGTTGTATTGCATAATTTTAAAACTTTCCTTTTAGCCAATTTTTATACCAATATCCAAAGTATAACGAAGAAACTATGAATCGTAGTAAACATAAGATATGATTAAAATCATATGCACAAACATAAAAATTTAGGTAATCACTTGAATATTTTCCAGTTGACTATATAAGTTAACATTTATTGAATTATATAGCTAAAACACTATATTTCACAGGCCCATATTAAAACTGTTGGTAATATAATTTAAAAATAAAAAGGATCAATATTGGAATATTCACCGGAATAAGTAAATATTTTTGTTTTCAGGAGAAACCGTTTGCTTAGGGTAAAAAAGTTAAACAAGGATGATGCAAGTGCAAATAGAGTTACATAGATCGATCTGCAGCTTTAGATTTGTACTGCCCCTAATCAATAAAAGTGAATTTTCTTTGGTAATATATTATAACGTATACACATAAACACGTCATGATAGTTTTTCACATTGCGTCACAATGGCGCTGCGAGATTACCAATCAGATACTGAGCGATCAATGCAACGTGAAATTTTTGGCTTTGAAAAACAAACAACTGCTCACTATTTTTCAAGTTCATCTGATTGTATTGAAGCGACGGTTATGCTAGTATGCCATTATTTCAATTTAATGATAATATATATATATGGCGAATATAGATATTGATCTTTAAAGTAAAAGAACACTAAGGTAGAAATATTTTATTAATAAATAAGTACACGTGTTATAATTGCTTATTAACATAGACACTATCCTTAAAAGTGCGAGATAGCAACATTTTTATTTTAATATTTATTTGACGTATCTTATCAATATTATAAAACATTTTTATAATACATATAATTATTACTATGATTATTTTCATGTGTTGCACTTACTAATCTTCGGAATCAGTGAATCGAAAAGTCGATTGCTTTTTAAATTTTAATTACCTAAATTAATTTGACGCATAACTGAGTTGTATCGCGATACAACCGAAATTCAATTAATTCAAGTACTAGCGTATTTTCCGAAATTTCTATTACGCATGATTTATTGTTCATTCGCCTCTAAAAAAATCAAAACAAAAGCTTCAACAAATTCTTCGTGTTGTTATCTCTTCGAGTGCAAGCAGGAAATGTGTAACAAAAATAATAGGAGATTTGATGTATCTGTCCAATTTTGTAATTTTTATCAACTTGCTGGGTAGAAAATGTAGTTACTTCAGTTATATATTAAGAAAACGAAACAAATCATTATCTTTGCTACGTCAATTACTATAAGAATCTCGATATACGTAAAAAGTAGTAGAATAAAAATGTTCACAGTAAAAAGTTATATAAAAAATGGAATTTACGTAAAGAAGCGTAAGATCGACCAGCCCCCCAGCGATTAGTAAAACTAAGCCAGCCATCGTAATCGTGCATCCGGTCTCGATCTATCGATCAATCGATAAGATTAATCGGACCAATCGAATCGTAAATGCGCGCTTATAGCAAACGAGCCCCACGCGATTCTCTAATGGTCTGCGCATGATGCGCTACTTCTTTACCATCCCCTTTTCCCTTGTTCTCGATCTTCTTTTTTTTTCTTTTACGTGCAAGGTGTATAATTTACTGATTAGATTGGAATTCTATATATGTACGCACAGCGATGATCGGTAAGTTTTTGTGTGAGCGATGCACTTAGAAATGCGCGTGTCAACGAGCAATGAATCGGCTGCATGTCCTTTTATTTACTTATGCGGCATTGTACATCTCTACCGGATAAACGATAAGAATTAATGCGCGGTAAATTCTTTTAGACGGTTTAACATTTTTTCGAAAATTCCAAATATTTGATCTTTTGATTATGATTATATTATCAATTGTGTAACTTTTCAACGTATACACGAGATGTTTTGGTATAATAATGTTACTATTTTTAGACGTAATCAGTCGCGTTAAGCTCATAGTGTAATCTTTTACTTTATTATACTGCACTTTTTTAAATTGCGCATATTTATATCTAGAATGAAATTATTGTTAAAATATTAATCTTAGAGAACAGGACAATTTTTATTGTTGTCTCGTCAACACGACTAAAGTCTGCAATCTATTAACGTTAAATAACAATAAACGATAACATGATTGAAATTTGTTTACAAAAGAGTCACAAATATACACACAGCTGATAATTCGTTTGTATGGAGTGAAAAGAATAATTATTAAAAATACTAATGTTATTTATATCATCTATTAAATATTGCACTAATTATTATTATTTAAGTAAAAAAATAAGTAATATGTTAAGCTTTAATGATCTCTTTTTTGTAATTATAAGATTGATTTATATAAGTATAAAAATTACATTGAATGTTAATCCTTCTTTAATGAGATTACATTCATATCTCAAGTTCGATTCAAAAATATGAAGGCGACGAAGTGTCTGATATTGTACAGATTAGAATACTGCCTTCTTTCCAGTACTCGTGATGTTTTTATCGAATAGTTATTCAGACTTTTTTATATTCAAATTAAATGCAACTTCGTAATTTTTAATAATTACTATAACTTAATAATAATCTTAATTATAATTATAATTATAATTTGCAAATATAATTCATAATTAATAATTTATCATAATATCAAAAAAAAACTTATCTAATTTTTTAAACAAATTTAATAATCTTTAAAAATATATTATGACGCACAAAACATAACTACATTCAAAGTAAATGCTGATTAGTACACTAATTTCTGTTAGCTATTGCATTAGACGTCATGTGCGGAAAAAGCTTTATTTTTCATATAATATCAATGCATCAAAATTGCTTTATAGGAAAAAATGTAGATTATTAAGTCATAAATGTTTCATATACAAACCTTTTCTTTTTCAAACAGTCAAGTTATTTAAACAAATACAAATACTTGTATTAATAATAGTAGTGACTTTATCAATCAATTTATTTTAAATAAATTTTACTTTAAAAATAATTTTAGAGGTTATCATTTTTTTCGTCAGATAGTATCTCACAGTTATATTAAATAATGAAATACTTTAAGTGAGCATCACTGTTTTTTCCAACCATTGATCCCAACACTTAAAAAGATTGTTATCAAAAAAAATATATGGTTTCTATCGTCAAATTAAATCGTCTAATAGATCGCAATCGTACGACGATTTTTCCTCGAAAATACACTTACTACAGAATAATGCATGATTTGATAAAATGCAGTTAGCTAAACGAAAAGTAAGAAGTAACGTATTATGTCAATTTGAATTCTCGCATTCGATAAGTTTTATTTCCCTTAATTTATTATTTATCTAATTATTGTATATATTAAGTATCAAATTTTTGTAAATGTATGTAATTTACGAGTACTTAAGCATTAGTTAAAAATTTTAGAAGTAATAAATTTTCTTTACAGTCATCGTGGGTGTAAGTATTAAATAAGCTAACAATTGATAATTACTTTAAAAATTTGTTTGTATATCATAGATTAAAATAGATTGAAATTTAAAAACTTTCTAGTCAGTTGTACCACTAAAAGAGAGAATTTATATAAAATTTATTAAACTGTAAAATAAATTATTTTAGATAGTTTGCGCGATTTTTCATCATTAATCGTACATTTATCTCAAGGAGAATCGTTCAATCGTAAATTATTACTGGACAATCGAAAGTACAATCTACTATCATGGGTCTAATATAAAATTAATAATTAATAAGTATTTATAGTCTATTCATATTATAGTTTAAGAAATTTAAATACACATATACATGTACATAGTTATTATATTTAATATATATATCAGATAATGCAGATACGATAAAATTTTTTGTTGAATTACTTTTTAATTATACACGTTATATGGTAACATGTATAATACATAATGATGCTATATAAATCTATTATATCTGTAAATCGCAAAAATAAATATTAATATTTGATTTATTTATACACGAGTATTTAAGTATAGTACAATAAACAAATGTGTAAAATAATAAAACTGTACCGGTGTTGCAACTTTCTGCGCAATCCTGAGAATGATAAAAGAGTTGCATCGCATCTCAATATACCATACGTATTTAACACTCAACAAATATGAAGCGTACAATCGATTGAAATAAAGAAAAAAAATTCGCTCGACTGTACTTAGCTGACATTCTGAGTGGCTGTATATTGTACCTCTTGACGTTATATATACGAAGACTATTTGTCGTCTATTTATTAGCCGCAGCTTAAAAGCCGAAGGAAGGCACGTTATATTGTAGTTGAAACACGAGTGCTCGGCGTATACGTATCGGTCGAGACTCGAGTGTCCGCGCGCAGGCCGCAGACCGAAGATCAACGATCAACGAGTAATACTTATAGCATCGTCGCATAGCCGTCGGAGCTTCAGTACGGCTCTAGTTGTCTCGAATGACGCATCGTGCGTAGCGTCCGTAGCGTCCCTCTCTCGAGATCTTGATACGCGCATCGGTATATCGGTTGCAGACCCTTTCATCCAAATATTCATCCAACGTGACAATACCGAGTCGAGCGTGACAGTATTTATATATTTCTATATAAAAACTATAAAGATTAATAACGTTGATTATTAACGAACTAACGAATAACCAGAAGAAATCAGTCTGCTCCTCTCGAGAACAGTGTGCTTTTAGTTTGCGGAAACGCAACAATTTTTCGAACTGTCGACCCGACGTCAGCGGTCAGAGTGTTCGGTTTTATTTCGCCACTTATGAAGGATTTCGACGTTCTCACTAGGCTAGCCAAAAGCCTGGCGGAGGGTGAATTAGTCACGAGCAGACGCGATCTGCTAGGCACGAGGTCAAACTCGGACCCGTCGATGGACCGAGCGCCGATTTTCAAACTCCAGAGGCACGCCGAACGCCCTGAAGCGGCGAGCTTGGTCAGGCCGTAAACTTTTGTTGTGTACACGCGGCCAAAACTCTCACTCTTCTATACGAGGGAGACAGACACGAGAAAGCAAGAGAGAAAGCGAGAGAGAACGAGAGAACGTGAGAGAGAGAGAGACAAAAGACAAAAGACATAGTATATTCGACGACCCTGCCTATTTTCTCACTGACTATATCAGGGGACCCCTAATTTTTATACCAATCGTTTTAAACTTACATTATTTATAATATAATAATATTCATAGTGGCTAAGTATTTTAAAATAAACAAATAGAGAGGAACGATTTCTCATAATAGTGACGGCAACAATTCTATGGGTTGAGGATACTGTACTACTGTACGTGTACATTACATCTACAGCAAGATGTTGAGTTGCTCGTGCAACGAGTTTGGCGTTGAGCGCAAAAAGTTCTCTTTGAAAACACGTAGGATCTTTCAGAAGATCGGTAAATGGTTTCAAGAGCTTTGCCAGAAATTCCACCGGAAATGTAAGAATTTGTCATTTTGAACTTGTTGATCATATTCTATCTACACCTTTTCCCGCCGTGTTGTCGATCGCAATCGCCTTGTACGTGTTTATTTTCAAAGTTTGACGAATTTGTTTTGGTACGCGGTTGTGGCTTACTACGTAATATCTCTATAGCCAAACATTTGCAGGAAGTACCGCGTACAATAAAATATTATTTTTATCAGAGTAATTTTATGGATGCGTCTACCTAACAATTTCATTTTTTAAACTTTGTAATCTCTTGAAAAACGTCACGCAATGACAAACAAAATCAATTTAGAAGCATTATCAATTTCTTTTGAATATTTCTTATACTTACCACGTTATCATATATTTTTTTATCAATCTATCGTAATTCATAATCTGTAACATTTTATTACAAAGTATCCGGTAACTTTTGTTCACCGGTGCAAACGATAAAACTTGCACTCGTTGTTAAACAATGCAAATGATCTTTTTCAATAAGTTTGATATATTTTTTTTTATTATTCACGTTGACTTGTTTATTATAACTATAATTTTTTATTAGTTTATAAAAATTATTTATATATTACATTACAATCAATGGACATAGAATATTTTTGATGTACCGTGTTACATATGTCCTAACAAATATTAGTAGTTATTTAGTCTCGAACTTGCTCTGTATAAAATAATATGATCTAAATTAATTACACCTGTTACAGAAACAAATACATTTAAATTACTATTATGTAACTTATCATCAATCAATAGTTTATTAAAAAGAGAAATAATTACATGTGATTTTTGTTTATTTCAGCACCACCTCGGCTGCAGGCACTGAGGAACCGCGATAACGCAGGAGGTTCCGGTGGTGCAGGCTCGGCTATTCGCGCTTACGCTCTCCAACTCGCCGCTGACAGGACGACGACCTTCTCTCAAAACATCGAAAACTTTATTCAATGTACAAAGGAAGGCAAGGAGGCCTCGCCTCACGTCGTCATGCGCAACATACGCCAATTCATGTCTGGCATGAAAAACTATCTGGTAAGTTTATCAAACGTTTATCCTTTCTATTTCATTTCATTTCATTTGCTACCTATTTTTATTTATTATTCACATTTACGATAAAAATACAAAAAAAATTCCATACGTCGATAAAATTAGAGTTATTTATCGACCGGTAAGAACAATGGTTTATCTGATCTCGTACGTACAGGTGAAGCACGGCGAGCGCGAATTCGAGAAGGAAGTAGAAAAGGAGCGACTTAAGCTGAAGGCAAACGAATTCCTCAACCTCGACGCGATCCTCGAGGGAGTTATGATGCAATTGGTAGTAAGGCCGCTACGCGAACACGTTTATAGGTTATTCGTCGAGCATTACGCGGCCAACGGCTCGATACAAACTCTCGCCGACAGTATACAACTTGCCCAGCCTAAACACATACAGGATCTCGGCGTTCGAGTAAGCATCTTACTTTTTTTACATCTTATTATTATTGAAGACGCGTTGAAAATTTATTTTAACGTCACTTATCGCTAACGGATTTAGATAACTAATTATTTTGTTTCTTTTGTGCCCCGCATATCTTTAAAACTATATCTTCTACACTATACGCAATTATCGATTTTTATTTTTCAAACTTATCTTTTTTGAATGCCTTTTAATTTAGGTGTACAATATTATTTTAAAAACAACGCCGTAGAATTTGCCAAGTAATTAATTATAGACGAATTTTTTTACTTTGACGACACGCGCATAGTTAACAAATTCGATAATTAAAATTTATTTCTTCGATATTACATATTACATTTAATAAAAGATTAAACAATCTACTGATCTGTTGAAAATTATTAAGCTTATATTTAATAAATGAAACTTTTCCCCAATGAACTTTCCAGTTATCTCAATGATTCTGTCACGTTCTTCGATTGCTTAGACACGCGTAGATGATAAGCACATATTTGTGCAATGATATAAGATGGATCAATTTTTAAATAGGAAAAATAAATCATCGTTAATTTTATTTTTTGTTACTCAACAGCCAAAAA
This sequence comes from Theocolax elegans, assembly GCA_026168455.1. Taxonomy (NCBI): domain Eukaryota; kingdom Metazoa; phylum Arthropoda; class Insecta; order Hymenoptera; family Cerocephalidae; genus Theocolax; species Theocolax elegans. The sequence goes on from CM047427.1 coordinate 63,254,989, forward strand.
TTATTCCACCAACTGAAGCAAATTTGGACCGCATCTTAAAGTACATCGAACGACTGCAAAAAGCTGATTCCCCACTCGAAAAGTTGGAAAATCTCCTGGCCGCCATATCTGCCATCTTCAATTCGGTAAAATTCATTTTATACAATATCTTGATGAAAATGTTAACAATTTACGCGATTAATGAAACATTTATAATCAAACACATTACATTTTTCTATTGTAGAACGAAATACATTCTTGATTCTAAGTAGATTTAAATACATATAAATTAAATAAATACGTTGGATTCGTAAAAAAATATCGGATACGTATAATATACAAACAAATAATTTGTCTTATCAGCTATTGTTAACAATGTCGCTATCAATAAGAAGCAATAAATCATTATTTTAAAACTCATCTCTAATAAAAGAAAAATGTTTTATCAAAGGTTAAGCATGCGAATTCAGGCAGACCAGTGACTTTGGGAGCTGACGATCTCCTACCACTTCTCGTTTGGGTTTTGGTACGCGGCAGAATCGTTGATGCTGAAATCGAAGCCGAGTACATGTGGGGCCTGTTACATCCCTCGCTTCTGACCGGCGAGGGTGGCTACTATCTCACAACCCTTTCCAGTGCCGTGCACGTTTTAAAGACCTTCAAGTCTAGTCAAGGAACCATGTCCACGATTAACGTGAGTGACTATATTTGTTTTCCCACCCGTGTACACGAGATATAAAAGTGATTAGCTCAGCTATTAAGTTCATGTATATCTAACTATGATTAGAGAGATTAATTTCTGTCAAAGTCAAGTTTATTCGCCTCTACTTTGATTATCATGATATTCAAGTTAGAAATACGATCATAATAATATAATATTTAATAAAGGTAGCAGCTTACATTGGACAGATAAATAATGTGCTTTTGTTCTTTCATTTTCTTCTATTTTTATCGTTATCAAATTAAGAAGAGTATTTAATATCGTTAATCTGGCCGTAACACTACAGAACATATTCATTCGTTAAAATTGAATGTTATATAAATTATACGAATATTTATGATAACTAAGAGAAATATTCATTACATAGAGTAAAATACGTATATTTTAAAGTTTATTTTCATTTAATTTGTATTACGTGGTTACAAAATTATTCTACTGATGTTAAGCTACAAATCGTATTCAGTTTTTTAAAAAGCTCTTCTTCAAATTACTTATTATTTATTGATACGCCTGTTTATTAACTTTCTAATAAATAAATTTATTGGACAAATAGGGATGTGGAACACCGGATTGTTCTTCCGTTCTTCGCGTCCTCGTACCGGATGAATTACATGGTTCTCTCAACACAAGAACACTGCCAGTTCGACCAAATATGAATACCCGCGACGTTTGCCGGATTCTCGCCCACAAAATACGCTGCACAAATCCTCAAGATTACGGCCTGTTCAAACTGGTTCAAGGAGAAGGTAAAATAAAACATTGATTATTATTATTGTACAATAAACGATTTTCATATATTTCCATTTTGTTAACTTAACAGTTATAATTAACGAAGCGAAATTTTATTTGTTTAGAAACTCTTCTCGGCGATCAGGAATGTCCACAGGAACTGTCCCACTGTCTTTTTGCATTCAAACGAATAGATGCAAAAATCGCGTGGCCGAAGACCACAAGTGCAGCATCCATCACCGGTGGCTCTTGATCGGCTATTTTGCCGCGGAGAGTCGCGAAAATTCTGTCTATAAATCTGTATTAATTGTAAGAATTAAGAAAGAAGAGTCCGCAATAAAAAAAAAAAAATAATTAACGCCGGTGACAGTTTACTCAAAAGCTGCTCTACCGATACCCTATATTATATTATACTATGTTATATTATATTATATATAACTAGAGATGATAAACAAAACAAATAAACAAAAAAAACGGCCTTTCTTACTTCCTTTGATCTTTCCAAGTAAAGAATCATATAATGAAGGTAAATTTTAAATACAAAAAAAGAAAACTATTCATTACCTTCTTAAAGAAAAATACTCAATTTTTTTATACTAAAATTGTATATTTAACATTTTACCATAATAAAGGTAAAAAACAATACGAAGAGTGCACATGTACTGACATATATAAAACAAAAAAAATAAAAATATTTCAATACTTGAGTTAACTTCCTAAATGCATATGCTTAAGGAATGGTAAGGTCGATGATAAAGTGCAATAAACCTGTAGCGTATCGTGTTTTAATTAACGCGTATGTACATAAATAATAATAGTGAAAAGTTAACTTTTCTTACTTGCATCTCAGAAGTATGACATTTGTGACTGTGCAACATTTTCATTGATATACTTATGAAAAAGAAAAAATATTGAATTCTCTACATATTTAACAGTGTACGTAATGTGCATTTAATACACATGGTTTGATACTTATTTAACATTAATTGTTAACCATAAATTGAAAAACATAATAGAAATAATCGTATATGACATTTCAATGAAATCAATGTGTAGCAATATTTAATCCGTTTGTCGGTTTGTTTAGTAACGATTTTCATATCCACTTTTATTAAGTAATTAAAAGTTATATATGAATGAAATTTTTTAAATTTATTTTTCGATTGTGAAATAAAACAACGAAAAAAAAAATCAGAATTTTTACATTTCAATTTTAAGATTTTAAATAATTTCTTTTCACTTAAATATATAAAAATCGAACAAGTATTAGACGTGTGATAAGCAGCGATGTGAGTGTTCACTAAATAAGCCTCGATTTGTGTCTTGAAACAAAATACTTGCCTAAAACTGTTTTAACGTAGTTGACGTACATCATTTATGTTCATTAAATCAGGCTACCAATGCCAACCGAAAGAACTGAAAACAAGAAATATTTCATTGGTCAAACAGATTATTTCTTATACTTATTTGCGAGTTTCGAGTGCAAGTTAAAGTAAATTGATTATATTTGAACTATATGCTGTAACTATATTTTCAAAATTTTATTTTTGTCGTACAAGCATGAAATTTGTGACTTCCTTTACTTAAATTTGTGCTTAAAATAATCGTTTATCGACGGGAAGCAAAAAGTAACTGTCTACAATCAACTTTTTTTGTCACTTCCTGGTTACTTTACTGTTTTAACTTTTTTTCAAAAAGTTAACATTCAGAATAATTTAAACGTTGTGTAGCCCTTATTACGAACAATCCCAGAAACATTAGTGGACAATCAAGTACTATTTTTTAATACTTTAATGTATTCAAACTTTTTCCTGGTCGCAAAACAACAGAACTTAATATGCAATATACTATTATAATATGGAGTTCTTAGAAAATAAGGTCAACTAAATGGCAAGTTTGCAAAAGTATGCATGCATTATGTACGTAATTGAAGAAAATGTATTAAACTATTCCCAATAACTTATATTCTACAAGTGTATAGTAAACAGTATTTCAAAATTTTAAATGTATTTATTCGTTACTTTATTTATTTAAACGAATTTTAATTTACTTACTAGGTAGCGGATCGTAGACGAGTAATTGCTAATTCAAGTATTCATACAATTTTGCAATTTGCATTAATAAAATTAAAAGGTTTAAACATACATCTATAATTTTTTTCAATTACACTTTCAAATAAAATTTATGAAATACTATCGAAAGAAATAAAGGTCATGAAAATATATAATAAATATATACATAAATATATATATATTTTTGTATTCGTGAAACAATAATAATATTAAATCTAAAAATAATCTTTTTGAAACGTCATATCTTCCGCGTTTGCTATTTTTTTAAATAATTCCATTATACAAATATGAAAAATCTAGCAAATTAGTAGTAATTATTATAAGCAAAATTATTCTAAACTGCTTTTAATTAATATATCCAATTATTTAATTTTGTAAATCATTACATTAACAACATGTTAGTGTGTTTCATTTACTATTTATAAATTCTAAAAAAATTTGTTTCACTTAAAAAAAATTAATTTTTGTTGACATCAAGTCGCACTTAAGAAGTTTATAAAAAATATTTGTAATAATAAAACTAGTAAGTACATAAATTTTTTAAGTTATTATTGAAACTTTCCATACATGTACTTATGATACTAATTTACACACGTGCGTGTTGAACGTTATTTTTTACGTCATCCGAGTATGAAACGCGACTGAAAAGCGATACAATCGCACTTTACGTTCGACAATATTTAAATTATTAAAGTTCAGTATCAACTTTTTGAGATGATTAAAATGTATATGTAATCAATTCCAAATACTATTTTTATGAAAATAATGTAAAATAACATTAAGCAGAAAATACTAATTCAAAGTGCGATTTTCTTATTATTTTATACAACTTAATTGCGACAATCAAATTTAGCAAGGAACGTTTCAGGCATTCATCAACTACGAATTTAATCTAACAAATTTGATAAATACTGATTTACACAATTTAATCTTTCGAAATTTTTTGAACCGTGGAATATTAAAAAATATGTGCGTACATATATATTATTGTAAGTAGCTAAATTTTTTTATTCATTTTACCTATAAAGGTCGTGAATAAAATGCGTAAATAATTAAAAAGAATAAATTTCAATTTTTATCCATCAATACCAATGCAATCTAGATTTTCTTTACTTTATTGTTTTGTCTATTTCAACAGAGTATGGACACACATTATATTTGCGTTTTAATTGTTAAAACTTTGTTAAAATTTTGTTGATGCATATTAGTAACATTTTGAATTGGACATATATTGACCTATTAGAATTTTATTAAATTACTTTAACCTCTAAGACGGTATAAATGTATCATTGTTTCTTTCCAATCAATAAGTTGATAATTAATTAACATTTATAATGGTTAATTATTATACATTATTAACAAAGGGACAGGTCCCTATGAGATTTATTTTTCAAATCGGAGGAAAAATAATTTTGAGATAATTCTTAGTTAATTTGACGAAATAGTTTTATTTAATTTATAGTGTATCTGTATAATAAATATCAATTTTTAATATAAAAACGTATTGCTGTTTATGTATATTCTACAAAATTGCGTGAATATTGTATAACTTATGTCGAATGTATAAAAAGACTAAGAATATCACAAACTACCTTAGCATATTTAAGTTATACTTACAAGATGAAGTGTATACTTTATAAAAAATTCTTAAACACGATATTTTTAATTTTTTTTAATATGCCTAAATATTATATTTCCATAATTAATGTGCATTGAATATTATAATTATGTAATTATGTGTAATGAATATTATAATTATTTATTTAGTAGTAACTTTTTTCATTTTTAAATAAATCCAAAAATATGTAATAATGATGATTTTAAATATACTAGTCAGAAAATCACGTAGTGTACCTTGTCGTGGTTTCTACGTTGCGATAATGACGTGAATTTTGTAAAAGCAAATGTATCAATTTTATTATCATGCAATTGTAACACTACATGTATCAGAGTGATCAATAAAGATTTTTGTACAATATATCTTATTTATTTGAAAAGGATTTTGTTTTGATTAAACGTGCTTTTATATAATTATTTAATTAATTGTTTATATTTTCTGCCTCACGTTGCACTTAAGCAAATATATTAATCCGTTTTATATTCGGTTCATTTTATATTTATTTAATAAATTTAAGAAAATAAACAGACAATTTTTCATCACGTGTTTAGAAACTTTAAATTGGTAAGTATAGCATGCAAGTGACTTAAATAAAATGTAACATGCAAATTAAATAAATTCCGAAAAATAGTTCCTTAAAGAGGACATTTAATAAATAAAATGTACAAAAAGAACTGTATTAATGACTTGAATGTTAAACTAATTCACGTAAACTTAAAAAAAATTTAAATTTCCCGCGGAAAGAAATGTTAAATGTTCACAGCGCTACAACGGCACTTGTCATATTCAGATAGACTGAGGCACCGCATTGGCTAAGAATAGACCAATCTGGATAGTAATCGCATGTATGGACAAGGTACGGACAGGAGCGACAGGACAGGACAGCTTTAGGAAAAATAAGAAAGACGCAGTCTCGAATCTCAACTCTCTAACTTACCAATTTGCACTGGTTGCCTTTGGATACCACCACCATTCGTCAATAATGCACTGATTAGCAACGAACAATAATCTAAATAATGTTTTACAAATAATTTCAATAAATAATATGAGGACAAGTATAATAAATAATACAATATAATAATTCGTTCAATCATATACGATGGCTCGAGCACAAGCGTTTTTTTCCAAGTCTGGTATGAATTCTGGTAGTAATATGTCTTCCCACGAAATAGACAAAGATGTAGAACAAGATGGTAATTTTTTAAATTAATATTTAGTTTATCAATTTTATTAATATAATATATTTGGAATAACACATTTATAACATCTAACGTAATTATCACTTTCTTTAGCTACAGTATCCAACTCTTCCAACTCATCAGAGTGTGCTGTTTGTTTGCAACCTTGTATTCATCCTGCTCGCCTTCCATGTACCCACATTTTTTGTTTTTTATGCGTCAAAGGAGTTGCTAATCAAAGCAAACGATGTCCTATGTGTCGACAAGAAATTCCTGCAGATTTCTTAGAAAGACCTCAGTTAGTTGAACTAGAAAAAAAACATCAGAAAGAAATCGCAGTAGAAGAGTCAACGCAAGAAGAAGAATATCAGTGGTTTTACGAAGGAAGAAATGGTAATGCTTGTCTTATATTTTTTTAAGCTCTCTTATTTAGTATTTTTATAAGTATTATAATTATTATATTGTAATTTAGGTTGGTGGCAATACGATGAAAGAACAAGCTTAGAATTAGAAACTGCCTATAAACAAGGAAAACGTTCTTGTGAACTACTTATTGCTGGATTTTTATACATAGCTGATTTTAGTTCAATGTTTCAATTACGACGTAATGATCATTCAAGAAGAAGAAGAATTAAACGGGATCTTTCTAATGCACCTAAGAAAGGAGTTGCTGGTTTGAGATTAGATAGCTCTACAAGAGAACAAGATCAACATCAAAACATTGTTAGAGAAATACGAGGTGCAGAAAGACCTTCAAGTCCTACCAGTGACAACATTGGTATTTTAATTTTTATATTAGAATAGTTATAAGAATCATTGTTTAAAAAATTGATTGGATTTAATTTTACTTTAAATAGGAGATGGAACAAATACACCAATACCACCAAGCAATACTCCTCAAACTCCAGCTAGAGGATCAGCAAGCGGAGATGCTACACCTGTAACTGCCAATAGACTCGGGGATCATCAACGTTCAGACTCATTACATCAGGTTTTGGAACAAATGCGTACACTAGTATTAAGGGAAAATTTATCATCTAATAATCAACAAGAATCCATCGACAATGACTCATTTTCAGATCGTTCAATCCTACCATGGTTATATCAGGCGTCACCTGAAACGTTTTCATCAGATGAGGAACATGCGTAGATTCTTCATCATGCAGCCCATAACAAATGAGGAGTTTTTTGATACTCTATTTGAATAAGCAGAGCATCTACAAACTAGACAATGAAGAATGGAAATTATTTATGGTAAGGAAGAAGGGTTCATTTATTATTATTTGAATAAAAAGAATGTTTTCTATATATGTTCATACTTTCTAATATTTTTTTAATACGAAAAAAGTTAAATTTTAGGTTAAAAATTAAAAGTAGTTCAATTTAATTTTCAAACTACTCTTTGAAAAGTTAACTAACAAAATAAAATTGTATGTAAAAGTCATACAATACTTCTTATATAATACTTTTCTACTTATATATTACTTTTCTATTGAATTGAGAATAGACATTATTTCAAATGATTTATATCTATAAAAATGTACAAATTTTGAATTAGTTAAGCAATACGTTCTATCCTTCTTCCTCATAATTATATAAAGTTAAATAATAAGAGTGTATTATAACTTATTATTTCATTGTACTATTTAAAATATTATTTATTTTCTTTATGAGAAGTGAGAAATTAAATAATCTGTACTTCGATTACTGTCTTAAGGGGAGGTTAAAGCAAAAATTACATATTAGTAGAATAGTAGAGCGCCATAGAGCTCGATTCAATGAACATTTTTCGTTTAACATTAAGTCGATTAAGTAAATATTTTTTCCAAAAACTTGAAATACGAAGACGGTCGGATAACTAAAAGGGGAATGAAGTGAGAGAATTGAATCTGATTAAATATATTTCTTCAATTACAACTATTATAAGATGTAAATAATGTGATTCTTGTATGAAATAACTAGTATCACAGGTCTTGAGTTGTAATTCTAGCTTTAAAACACGTTTCTTTATAAAAAATATAACAAATTTCTGTAGTGTTATTAAAACATTTCTCAAAGCTAGATTAAACTTCAGGATACGTAATTTTGATGTCTTTCTTAATGTATTAAAAAACTAAATAAGGACAACAGTAGATTTGTACACCCAAGAATTAAACACATAGCACAAAAATAGTGCACGTTACTTGTATGCGCTGTGCACAAATATTTTTTACAAAGTAATTTAAATTAATAAACGATTAGTTTCATTAATTTAAATTACTTTGTAAAATATTTGTGCACCGTTCACAAAAGTAATGTGCACTATTTTTGTGCACAAATATTAATTATTTAATTCTTGGGTGTACAAATCTACCCTTATCTAAATAAGTACTGTCTGTAGTATGTATTAAGAATCGTTTTTTGTAATTTGTATTGAAAGCTTAAAATATACCACACTCTCAGTTAAATTAATATATTTTTATACTTAATACAATAACTTATTTAAATATTTATTTTTTAAGTAAATACTTGATAATTGTTATCAACGAAAGTAAAAATACACAAATTATTTTTCGTCTTTTGGAAGTAAAATGAATATTAAAAATTTTCCTTTTGACACTCCATGCGCGAAATTCGATATTGTAAACCTCTTTTCCGTGTGCCAAGCTCCGTGTTCTCGTACGCAAAACATATTACAGTTCTTTATTTACTTTCTACTTCATTTTTTACTAGTGTCAAATTTCTCACACTCGTGTTAAATAAATGTAGTATATTAATTATGGGACTTATATTTATGTAACTCTTGTTACTACTTTTGTGTCATTGTTATTAGCATTGTATCAAGTGTAAAGTCTTATTTAAAACTAAAAACTGATCAAATACTTTAACTATAAAGACTGGATTTATTTTGAATACAGGATTTTGATTATAATTAAATGTAACGTGAATCTTAATGCTTCTAAAGGTTTTTAATTTATAGGTATAAATCGCAATTATGTGAGTTACAAATATAATGAAAGTTGTAGACATTCAGTTATAATTGTAATTTCACTTTTATTAAAAGATATCAATTACATATAATATAACAGAATTTAAAAAAAAAGTACACTGTTATCTTACAATATAATAAAACAAGCATTAAATCGCATGATGTTAATATGATATGTATAAAGAAATAATAAAGTATTGATTACTCATTTCTCTAAATTGCAAAAAAAGGTTTAAACTTTGATTGTAATATTTTTATTTAACATATATTGCATCACATAAAAATTCAAATACAAAATATAAAAATTGTTGCCTTATGCATAATACAATTCGTATAATAAATTATTATATCATTTTCTTGAAATGAAATGATTCATAACACATAAGTATATTATTAAATTCGTTTATAAATATATTAAGCACATTACACATAAGTGTCAATGTTAAGCTTAACTTGAAAACTAGTTTTTTTAAATATTTATGTGATTTATGTAATTTATTCATATTCATTATTATTGATTGTACTTTTTATTGTCAACTATTTTGTGTTTTAAACAGATACATATGCATGTTCCTAAAACAATGTACAATTGTAACATTTTATTATTTTTATTTAATGTAAAGACTAAATTATATTTTGCATCATTAAGAAACACCGATTAATATATTGTAATAAAATCAATAAACAAAAAAACCAATATATAATGAATAAATATAATCATTTTTTTTATTAAAATTATTTGTTTTGTTTTATTACTAGAAACCACATGATTATCCCTTATATTTATCCTTAAAACTAATAATTCCAAATAGGTATACATACTAATTTAATTTAAATAAAAACTTTGATATCTATTTTTTTTATAGTTATAAAATTATTAAACTTTAAACTCAAAATTTATTATAAGTGGTATAAATATCCGCAATATTGTTTAAAAGTAAATTTATTTATTGTTTCTGTTTATATTTAATTGTAACTGAAACTTGTAAGATACCTGTCAAGCTGTGTTAAATGACATTAGTAAGACAACAAAGTAAACAACACAGATTAATTTATACATTTGAATACTCAGGTAAGTACATCGGTAAGATAAAAAAAAAGCGCTAGGTAAACCTCTAAGCGGAAGTCAAAGTGTAAAATTCTTCATCATAACTGATCATTAAAGTGATAAAGAAAATAATTAACGTCGAATAATTGAATGCTTAGCTGATTTCAACCTATAATTTCATTTGCATACGCACACAGACATTTTACTTTCCATATTTAGAAGCAATGCTGCGTATGTGTACTTATGTGTGTGTATTTATCCTACGCAAAATCGTCATTCGTCGCATATATAAACACCTATGGTATCAGCCGTTTTTCTGTACGTGAATCATCTCTAATAGTTTTCTTTTCTCTTTCCACTATTTATAAGTGTAAGTATTTACAACGAACGATGATCGGTCTCGGTCTTTCGCTGTGTTATCTCTCCCCCTCTTCCGCGATCGTTCTTTCTCTCCCTCTCTTTCTTTCTCGGGAAGAGAAAGAGAGAGAAAGAGAGAGAGAGAGTGAGGGAGAGGGAAGGAGGGAGAGAGAAAGACAGCAAGTCGCGATCCACAACATCAGGCATGGTTGCTTGTACTTCGTGCAAGCGGACTCCTCGGCTCGCGCATTGCTGGAACGCGAGTGAGCACTGAGCGTGAGCGCTGCGTGGAAGTGGAGCCTTTTGAGTTTTAGTATTGCCGGCGCCGCCCTCGAGAGTTGAAACTGGAGTATACCGATCGAGCGCGATGACTTGGAGCAAATCGACTTGATCGTTTCGCGAGTGCATCGAGCTTGTAACTTACCTATATTAATGTACCTTACATTCGAGGCTACGTATAGCCTTTTTTGGTCTCGATAGATCTGAGCGATACACGTCCTCGGAGGATGCTCCGGAGGTCGAAAGCCAATCCGAGTACCAAGCTCTCGGCCAATCTCACCAGTAAACTCTTCTTTTGGTAAGAATTATTATTTTCTTCTCAAAGGGATAAATAGAGATGGAAATTATACTGACAAAAAAATAAGTATCCTATCATTCTATATATTTAATTTATGGGTCGGTTTTCTTAGTTTAAGTACTTAAAATCGTAGGAGTTTTTATCGAACAATTTTTCTCCGTTTGGTTTATTATCGATAATATCAGGTACCGGTTTTGTACATTAGTATAAGAAATTTTACACTGCATAAACGATAATTTCGTATAAATACATTCAACACCTGTTGCCTTCAAGTAATTAATTACATGTAATAGACCGAGAATCTCAATAGAAACATTTACTAAGTACGACATAAAATTATTTTATACGAAAAACGCGAAATATATTATTAAGATAACAAAATTTTTTACTGTTACGTGGAAATTATCCAATTTATTTGCTCATGCACAAGAATGAACTGTGAATGTTATGAGTGAGAACGAAAAATATTTCTGTTTTTGTTTTTATAATAAAAGAATCGTTTGTTTTTGTAAAAATACTCCATTTCATACATATTGAAACTTCTAAATTTGATCGGTGCATTTGTCTTATATTATTAATTTAAAGAATTACGGATAGGTGATCTAATTATATTGTTTTTCTTGTGCGTGTCATTTTATTATATCATTTTTAAAAACTAATGGCTATATTTTCACGTAATTGATAGTAATGTATTTACAATTTTAAGTGAAACTAGTTATATATTACTTTTTGTTTACCTCACGCCTGATCGACTAATAACTTAAAAATGCAAAACAAAAGAAAAATACTGAAATTTGTGTGCATGTTTTTAAAAGTTATTCGTAAATCGAACCAATAAACGTATATTACTGAGAATAATGTATCGCATGGTAAAACACACACACAATATGCAACGAGACTATTTATGTATTATATTTAACATTTAATTGCCTCTTACACGTAGAATAAGCGGAAAAGAAACTTATCATACATAATTCTTTATTATTATGTAAGTTATTGACCTCTTGTTTCAATCGGTGTAAATCTATCATTTGCTGTTACATTTTAGATGACAATATCATTCTGAATTATGTAAAATAATAAATATTTAATAATATATTTCGATATTTCTTATCATCCTAAAAACTCATTATTAATTATCCTAGATCGTACATTGAAACTATATCAAAGTAAGTATGACTTTGTCGTTCCATTTAGCGTGAATTTTATCTTTATTGCTTCATTTTATTTGCTTTAAGAAATCTTCATGAATTATTCGGTACCCAAAAGTAAAAATAAGAATGTAAGATTATTTTTAACAACTTATCAAGATTTATATTGGTTCTAATGATAAATTTATAGCATTTTTTATGCAATATTTTTATTATTATTAATGAATTAGTACAGCTTCTTAATTACTAAAAAACATATTTAAATTCATCGAAAAATAAGTATAGATATATGAACAAACATCTACAACTTATTTGATCCTGTCTTTATATTCCAAAAACCAAATTGTTTCGAACTATAATATAATAAATTATCATCAATTAACTATAAATTCATTTATTGACAATACGATTCTTACGTAAATATTATCCAATTTGTAAATAAATAAATCTTATTTTTATTGACACTTATATGTAGAGTTATTACATAAAATATTAAAAATAGTATCTTTTTTTTAATAAGTCAATTTTTATTTAATACTTTATTGAATAAAATAAAACATTTATCTTATTTAAGATAAGTATTTAAAGATTAAGGATATAAATATAGAATTAAATCAATAAGTATATTTATTACAATGTTAATCTAAAGCATCTATGAATCATTAAATGTCTTAAATTTTATTTAACGATCTAGAACATCATAGAAAATCGCTTATTATGAGCAATGTATTGTGTTTTTATGAGATAAGACTCCCAAAAAATATTGAATAAATATAATCTAGAACTAAAATTAAATTAATTAACTGACTCATACTAAATGAAAAAATAAATTTGTTGATATCTACGAACTAATACAATTTGTCGAGTTGAGAACAATTTGCCGATGTTTCGGACGTTTTTCCACCGTCCCTTATTCCAAGAGAAAATATTTTCACAAATAAAAAAACTACCTCTTATTATTTGGCGTGAAAATAAATAAATAAACGCCCGGAACATCGGCAAATTGTTCTCAACTCAGCAGAGTGTCTCGAGGTGTGACGGAGTCGAAAGATCAATAAATTCATTTTTTTTATCTAATCAACTTAGGAGGAACAATAAATTCTTTCAAACGATCTATCACTCATACTAAACTCATTCCAAAAGTAAAGGTGCAACATTAAGGTTTATGTCTTCTCCAATGGCCAGATTCTAAGAAATTTTATAATAAGTATGGGTTACACATATATTTAAAACTTGAAGCGATTCTACCGTTTTTTTTTGCACAAAAATATATATATATTTTATCGAAGCAATAAGAAGTATGCAAATGCAGGCAATTCGTATACCAAAAATATAACTTGTTATTTTGCAATTAGGCCATCCGGTGTGTAACATCCGCGAGCAGTCTCATCGAACGACTTTATACTTTAATTAAGTAGAATAGTTGCAAAGATAGACATATAGCTTTGTGTATCAAACACATATGTACATACCTATACACGTAATCAGCGTACGTATAGCGCGATCGAGCGCGCGCGCACTATCACATAAATACGACGTCTTGAAGAGCGCGGAACCTTTTAGGACAATTTGTACTATTCGTTGAGTTGACTGCAGGAAGTAGAGAATTTATATTTTTCAAATAGATCGGCACCAATTACTAGATATAGAGGATATAACATTTTTACCAAGAACTATATATTAATATTAACCAATTTACAAAACGACACATGAATTCTATTTTTCATACTTTTTACGTAAATCCAAATTCAGGGTAACAGTACAATTGAGATATATTTATTTGAAATATATAAACTTTTGCTTTCGGCTGAACTTTGGATATTGAATATTGCCTAGAATATTCATTTTCATATTACTTTTCAGTTACATAAATACGTATTTTGTAATTTACGGTGTAATAAAAAAAATGCGTAGACCGTCTTTAAATACGGTAGATAAGGTTACACCAAATTTCCCAAAAAAATGATATTATGTTCTTTGGTCTTGACATCATATAAATATAAAGATATTCATTTGTTGCTGCTTTACGAGCTAAGTAAAAATTATTGCAACTTTGAAAGGTGTGTAATTTGTATTACTCGTACAGGTCTGAATATGTGTATTTACAAAACGTTTTGAAATATTTGCGTAGGATTTTTACAAGATAATGTAAAACAAATGTTAACTAGGTTACCGATTTCCTTGTAAATCATATAGATGCATTCTATCATAAATAAACGTATATAAGAAAAGACGAGATAATTTAATCAAATATATTTTTAAATTGTTCGAAGAGTTTTTATAAACGATCGTGTATAATAATAAATTACCATATAAATCATTAAAATTATTTAGCCATGTATTAAAATTCCACTGTTTTAGTGTTTAAATATACTATCTTTATACCAAATTTGATTTACGTAGACCTAATCAAGCTAACAATGAAAAAACTATAAAAGAATTTTGAAGAAGAAAAATTATAAGAAAAAATTAAATGAATGAAAAATTTAATTGTTTGATACGAAAATTCAAAGACATGCTTTTAAAATGAAAATTACGAATAAAAAATATTTGACGATTTAGGTGGCTGAAACCAATATTTATCCAAGGAAAAGCACACGACCTCAAGAGCGACGATCTTCACGATGCGCTCCCAACTGATGTTAGCGAACTGCTTGGCGGTCGCCTCGAAAAGTTAGCATCTTCGAGATAGCACCTTTCCAAACATTTGCAAAAACCATACATTAACTTTTATTTTGCTATTCTAGATATTGGAAAACCGAGGTGGAAAATGCGCGACAAAGCAACAGGAAACCGAAACTTGTTAACGCGATAAGAAAAGCATTTGGATGGTCATACTTTTATTATTCCGGGCACATGCTTATTTTGAGCTGCTTAAGGTATTTATTTATATGTGTTTCTAATGCAAATATTTTATTTTGATGAAAATGTTTGTAATCAATAAGCTTTGGAAATAAAAGAAAAAATTCAGAATCATTATTTTTATGTGTTATTAAACGTTTATTCAATAATTCATTACTAATAATATTATTGAAAAATAAATTGTTATAGTTTACCAGAAATTTACCTCTTTATGTTAAAGGCTACATTTTAATATTGATAAATAAAGATGGAAAAGTATGTTCAAGCGTGTAAATAAAATTGCAGGATATTACAGCCATTGGTGTTAGGCTTACTGCTCCAGTACTTCATTCACGATTCAGAAACGACAAAAACTCAAGCTTACATTTATGCTTGTAGCCTAATACTACTAACCTTCTTGCACAGTCTACTGAAGCATCACATTGATTTAGATACCCTTGAAATCGGGATGCGACTGAGGATAGCTTGCTCTTCCCTTATTTATCGGAAGGTAACTTAACCATAGTCTTATTTTTTCGAAGCTAAATGCGTTTAACCATTTGCGTTCAAGAGTTGACCTTTTGTTTTTAGTGTTACTTTCTTATTTTGTTTTGTTTTCCTTGAAATCTAAATAAATGCAAATACTATTTACAAAAATTATTTAGTCAAATTTCTATATCTTAAAGTCAAACCAACGTAAATATTGAGTATTGAATAATAGTAGTAATCATTTGTACTTTTTAACAAATATTTTACTTTGTTTTATACATAGATTTTTATATTAAACAAAATATGCATATACAGTCTTAGTAAGAATCTGCACATTCAATCGCATCAATAGACATGGATTAATATATAACATTTTTTTATTTCGCTATATATTTAGTATAACTTATATAAAATATCTCTCTGTGTAGTGCAGTATCGAATATGTTTTCTTCCAGGTCGTGAGATTGTCAAGCGTGTCGATGGGTGCAGCAACAGTCGGCCGAGTAGTAAATCTCTTGTCGAACGATGTCGCCAGATTTGATCCACTCTTTATGTACTTACATTACATTTGGTTAACGCCGATTCAAGGATGCCTTATCACCTACCTTATTTGGCGCAACGTCCAGGTAGCTTCCATCGTTGGAGTTGTCATTATGGCTCTTGAAACTATTCCCGTCCAAAGTAATACCATTTTTTAATACATTTTTAATTTATGTCTGAGTATTAATTTGCCGGAAATTGCAGGCAATAACATTTTTAAGTATACATTGTCTTTTATCGTAGTAAACATTATTCTCTTCTTACGCGTTTTAGTTTAATAGGACAAGTAGAGAAGAAAGAAAGTATTCGTATTCGTATTCAATACATAATATAACTATGTAGGTGTAGTTAGAATTATAACGGAAATATAAAAATTATTCTAGTTTACGTTGGCAAGATAACGTCAAGATTACGGGCGAAAATTGCAACCAAAACCGACGAAAGAGTTCGATTGATGAGCGAAATAATTAACGGAATTCACGTTATCAAAATGTACACCTGGGAAAAACCTTTTGAATGCCTCGTATCGCTCGCTAGAAGGTGAGGTAAATATCGTAAAATACACGCGCTCCGACAATTTTAACTTCATTTATCATTTTACGATTTACGTTTTTAACATTTTAATCAAATTTTTACGTACACTTTGGCATGATACTATGTCAATTATTTGTAAATAAAAATAATTATTTCAAAATCATTACACATAATCTTAAAATCATATCATATTCAGTGTTTATGAAACTTCAATTCAAATGAAAACATGTCATAAGTAAAACAATTTATTAATTAATTTAGGTATGAAATCGACGTGATCACTAGTATGTCTTATCTAAGAGGTGTAACCATTGCTTCGAATGCTTTTGTCGATCGAACCTGCCTTTATTTCACGATAATGGCTTACGTTCTAGCTGGTAACGTTATATCAGCTGATAAAGTTTTTTCAATGGTGCAGTACTTTACGATTCTTCAAAATTTGTTAGCTTATAACTATCCACGAGCTATTTTTAATGCTGCGGAAGCTCGAGTCTCCATCAAACGGATCGAGGTGAACAATTTTGACTTAAGAAATATTTTATTTCTTTTTATCAATTTTTGATAATATTAATGAAATTATTTTTTAATAACGATAATCAAGAATTTTATTTTTATTTATGGATATATATTTTTGTGAAACACATTTTTCTAAAATTAACGTTACTTTAATCGATTGTAACTCATTAACAAATAATATTGATATATATTTTAAAGCATTTATCAACAATGAAGCGTTTGAAATGATAGTAACTTTCGAAATATCCAGAAAAAAATTTTAAATTTTATTTTGATTGTATTAAATATGTACAATTTATTAATATTTAACGTATTCTTTATTATTAAATAAAAACGTCTTTACAAATTTGAAAACAATGCTTGAATCTGTAAAGGAAGAAAAAGAGTATTAATCGACTAATAATAAAATATCGTCATTTGATTTGTTGTGACCGAAATATAGCGACTACTTGCATGTCTCACTGATTAGGCCAATCAAGTAGTTATTCTCCGCTTTGTTGAAGCAGTTCTAGAATTACTTATATCACTATAAAAATTACTATCATTACTTACTTAGATTATTATAGAAAAACCTATTAGGAATAGACATACAACGTAATCCTTTATTTTAACAGAATTTTCTACTGTTGGACGAGATAAAAATAAAAGCACCATTATTATCTGTAGAAGACAATGCCAGTATATCATTGAAAAGTGCAACTGCTTCGTGGACACCGAATACGATCACCAATACTCTTCATGATATAACTTCATATTTTTCTCCGAAAAAATTGCACGTGATCGTCGGTCCCGTCGGCTCTGGGAAGGTATATCGCATCTATTTTATTTTAATATTGTTCTATAATAATTTTCATTTCTAACGGTAATATAATTAATCATAACTTGAAAAACATCATGATAATACAAAATTTAAAAATTTTTTAATAAAAAAAAATATAAGTTTGAAGCATAATTTTGACATCTATTGAACCGTTTATATATATACTACCAATATATCTTTATACTTGATAATCGTCTATATAAATTATCAATCTCAATTTAAGGGGATGTCGGGCTTGGAAAAAGGATATTCTTTATATATTTTGTAAACAAAACAATTAAGTTTGGAAAAGTCTCTTATATTAGGTTCTTATACATACTTTAATTAATGTATAAATTATGGGTTTAAAGTTTATATCTTTCTTACTCAAACTTGAAATTTTTTTGTAACTTTCAATTGTAGATTGTGAAAGCATAGGTTAATTGTGCAAAGTAATAATCAGAATTCGCGTTAAATCTTATTAGATTATGCATTTTTAGAGAACATCATAGAATTTCCATAGTTTAATCTGCATTAAGAAAGAATTTCTCCATTTCTACATTTGGATATAAAGAAAAAATTGAAACCTGTCGAATACAAGTAAACATTTAAATTTATAAACATAAATATCACGTGGAATTTGCAGACATATATATATATATGATAATACTCATATTTTAATATTTATTATGATATAAAACTTGAGATTTTTCGCTCTTGTACGAAGTCATGGTTCAATTAAATTTATAAATATAATAACTATTAGAAGTTTTCTATAAATAAAGTTTTAATCACTTAGTATTCATCTATATGAAAATATAGACATATTAGTTTATATTTTTCGAATATAAATATATTTACAACCTAACTGTATGTACGTATTACTATAGCGTCGGAAAATCGTATGTGTATATGTTATGTATTAAAGTCAACTGTATCTTGGCAAGAGTCATCGACCTCTCTGAGATCGCAAATATTTCTACAATGTTGCAGAGCTCGTTACTGCAACTGATACTGGGCGAATTAAAGTCTTCGTCTGGCGACGTCAAGATCAACGGTATTATATCGTACGCATCTCAACGTCCATGGATATTTCCTGGTACTTTGCGCGACAATGTCCTGTTCGACCAACCATACGATGAGACTCGATATCGTGCAGTTTTGCGCGCATGTGCCCTTGAACGAGATGTTGAAAGTTTACCTCACGGTGACCTCGTTCAGGTCGGTGAAAGAGGTTCAAACCTTAGTGGTGGACAGTCTGCTAGGCTTAATCTTGCTAGGTACATGATGTTAATTATTTCATTACTTTATTTTTCTAATACCTACGACTTTATTTTAAAAGTTTCGTATTACTGTATTATACAAGTATAATAATTTATGTATAACGATAGATAGGATATTTCACAAAAAATTACATTTCGGCGACAATATAATTACAGTATAAATTATAAACATATTCATATTTTTACAATAAATACGTGAATAAACTTGTAGAGTATTCTTTGACTATTCTGAATTATCAGATAACACTTAAATTAATCGTACTTATAGTATTTACGGTATTTATTATCAAAAGTTCACAGGTGAATTTAATTAGTTATTCGGACACTCAAAATAAAATTCACGCTGCATATTTTAACCGAAGTTTCAGGAATAAAATAGTATACTATAAAATTAACAAACGCTACTGTTTATTTGAATATTTAAAAATCGTAACATGCATTGCGGATTGTGATGAATAATTAAATAAGAAAATACACATCGTTCCTGTACATTATCAAATTAATGGAACATTGCAGCGCAAAAAATATTTACAATTTTAAACACATTGTCAGATTTATGTAAGAGTGTACAGATCAAGTTTGCCTTATCTGAAATATACTTAAATATTTCTTTTTACATTTTTAGAGCAGTTTATAAAGACGCAGACATTTATATTTTCGATGATCCGTTTTCTGCTGTAGATGCGAGAGTGTGCAAATGTTTATTTAATGACTGCATCAATGGCTATCTGAAAGATAAAACTAGAATATTCGTGACGTATCAAGTTCAGTGTTTAAAGGAAGCTGACACTGTTATTCTGTTAAATAATGTGAGTTAATTTACACCTATTATTTTGAAACTGTGACATCAAAAACAGGAATACTATTTTATAAGTTTTTACATCGTAATAAAATAATTAGATTTTCATGTATTTTAATACATAACTCTTATTTTCGTCTTAGGGCAAAATAGAATTTCAGGGAAAATTCACTGATTTTTCTAAAAAAGATTTGCAATTTCTACATGTTTCCTCGGAGGAGGAAACGAAAGAACCGACTCAGGAAATTCTAGAAAATAAGAATGTATCAAACATTAATCAAGATGGTATTTTATCAAAATTAGCGCAGATTGACAAAGATATTGAAAAAGGCTCACCAGAGGCAGAAGAGCTCATTGCAAAAGGAAAGATGAACACTTCAATTTTTTCAAAATATTTTAAAAATAGAAATTCGTGCTTTTTCCTGATATCTACGGTTTTAGTATTCATCCTTGCACAAATAATTAGAAGTGGATCAGATTATTGGTTGGCATATTGGTACATATTTTTTACAATAATATTTATGTAAATGTTAAAGATCTTTAAATGCCTACAGATTAAAATTTTGACACATTAAATTCACAAAAGTTTTATAGAAAATTATGTAAGATTCTGAAATAACTTTTAATCAAATTTATAGAAAAATTTTGCTTTTTTACGTGGCAAATTTGTACAAAATTAAATATTATTATTAAATTATTTGTATTTACACAGGACTCATTCCGAAGAATTACGATTTGAAGCGCTTAAAACTATTACATCAAGTTCGACGATGAATCCTGCAAATACGACTGAAATTATGTTATCAAACGCAACATCTACTACAACTTTAGAATTAATTCTTAGTACAACAGAAAATATAATGACTAGTACAACGGAAAATATAATTACTAGTACAACGGAAAATATAATTACTAGTACAACGGAAAATATAATTACTAGTACAACGGAAAGCTTAATGACTAATACGACCGAAAATGTATTGTTAAATACAATAACAAATGCAGTACTAAATACAACGAACAATTTATTAACAACTGCAAAAGAAAATTTATTATCAGATACAACTGAACAAATTTTATCCACTTCAACGACTAACGCAATATTAAATTTGACGACAAATATTTTGTCTAATGTTACCGAAAATGTATTACTAAATACAACTCCGAATTCTTTATCAAGTACAGTTGATAATTTATTATTAAATACGTCAGGCACTGCAATATTAAAGACAAATGAGAACTTATCAATTTCAACTACGATTGAAAATTTATTGCCAAGTAGAGCAGAAAAATTAGTATCGAATCTGAATGAGATGTTTAATGAATCGTTGGTTACCAGTGCATATACAGAATTATCTGATTATTTGGATCTCGATGTAGCACTAATAATTTACGGTTGCATACTTTTGGGATGTGTAGTCTCAGCAGTAAGCAAGTGTCTTTTATTCTTCAAGATTTGCATGAACTCGAGCAAGAATATTCACAACACTATGTTCTCGTGTGTTTTAAAAGCACCTAAGTGGTTTTTCGATAAGCAAACTTCCGGTAAGATATAAGATAAAAATTTTTAGAATATTGAATAGAATAAATTGTAACATATTGGCAATGCAATTCAAGTAGAAACTTTCATAAAATTTTATTGATATTGGTGTAGATAATTTATTTATTAATGTTTGTTTACAAAAAATTTTTTCGTATTGTAATTTCAATATTTATTGTTCAACTTACATGGAAAGTGTTTTAGTATACATTTGCTTAGCTTTGTTTCAGGACAAATTCTCAATCGTTTCTCTAAAGACACTGGAGCAATGGATGAGATTTTACCCGTTACCATGTACGAGTCAATTGAAGTATTCTCAATAATTTTGGGTATCGTAATTCAAGTTCTTATTATCAATTGGTGGTCGCTCCTACCGATGATTCTGACCGGTTATCTTTATTGGAAGATCAGAAATTTTTATGTACCAACTGCGTATGAAATTAAACGACTTGAAGGTGCAGGTAATGTAAACGAACTGCAAAGTAATAATTATTAATTTCTACGGTAATTCATGATAATAATTTGGTTTTAATTTAATTCTAAGTTTAAAAAATCATAATACGTATTTTATTTGTATAAATAGAAAAATAAAGAATAAAATAAAAAAATAAAGTGAACGAAATGTGCAGGTAAAAGCCCAGTACTATCACACGTAACAGCTTCATTGGATGGTTTAGTAACAATACGTTCGAGTCGTGGACAAACTGCAATGTGTCGACAATTCGATGTACGTCAAGATTTGCACACGCGAGCACACTACTTGGGTATCGCCGTAGCTTCGGCATTTGGTCTTTGGCTTGATCTCGTATCCGTCATTTTAGTCAGTTTCGTTACTCTTGGTTCCCTTTTTACCGACAAATCCAATACTTTTGCTGGCGGTGTTGGCTTGGCCATTACACAGGTATGTAAAACTTAAACTTTTCTTGCACATTTCAATTTTTATCTCTATTTTTTTATTTAAGGGGATATCGAACTCAGAAAATGGTCATTTTTAATATTTTTTTATAAACAAATTTCCGAAAAATTCCTGAATGCCTGAACAAATTTATTTTTTATTAAAAAATCAAAACGTCATGCCCTCGCTTTTGTTTTAAACTACCATATCAATTTTTTCAGATTTTTAAGGAGCTGGCATATCCGGTAGGTTACTGACTGAGCAAAAAAAGAGAATTACATTTATTTTAAAAAATACGCAATTTTATACAAAATCCGAATACAGAAGCACTAGATAATTAAATAATAAATCATTCTACAAAATTACAGGTCAATACGACAAAGACACTCTAAAAAATTTCTGCACCGAAAATGTAGGATTATCCTTAAATTTTCTGAATGTGTCTTTGTTGTATTGACTTGAAACTTTGTAGAATGATTTATTATTTTATTATTTAGCGCTTCTGTATTCGGGTTTTGCATAAAATTGCATATTTTTTTAAATAACTGTAATAATTACCTTTTTTGGCTCGGTCGGTAATCCATCGGGTAAGCCACCCCCTTAAATCAATATTTTCAACATAATTCTTATGTTGAAAGGTGTAGATCCCTGTAACTTGGGTCCGACATCCCGTTAAATTAATAATCTTTATAATTGTTTCATTAATTTCTTTTGCAGTATTAATAATTAAAGTATATTTTTCAACTATATTTCAACTATATGTTTATTCATGCATGCAGATATTGATGCTTTGCGGAATGTTACAACGAGGCATTCGTCAGACGGCCGAGACAACCACGCAAATGACAAGCGTTGAGCGCATACTGCAGTTCACTCAACTCGAGCAAGAAGATAGCGACGGTTTAAAACCACCAAGTGGTTGGCCGAGTGGTGGTAAAATCGAATTCCGACAGTTTTCTCTGTGCCATTCGAAAAATGACGAGCCTATTCTAAGAAATGTTAATCTCATTATTGAACCTGGAGCTAAAGTGAGTCTTTTTAAGATGAAAAAATAAATTGACAACATTTTTTAAGTTTTATTTATCATTATAATATGTTGGATTCTTATTGAATAAGAATATCTTGATCTTAACATCATATATGTATTTTTTTATTTCGCGAATCATATTTTACCCAATGCATTTGCAATCTGTTAAGTTGATGTGTTTTAGTAGGCATTTGAAAAATGACAATAATGTGACATAAGATATGTAAAGGTGATTCAATCAATTGTTGCAGGTAGGAATAGTAGGTCGTACAGGAGCAGGTAAATCGTCGTTGATCTCAGCATTGTTCCGACTAGCTCACATAGAAGGTCAGGTACTTATCGACGATATCGATATTAGCGGTATTGGGTTATACGAAATGCGTAAGCGTATTGCTATAATACCTCAAGAACCAGTGCTATTTTCTGCTTCGTTACGGGATAATCTAGATCCCTTTCACGAGTTCGAGAACACGCAACTTTGGGCAGCTCTCGAGGATGTTGAACTTCATAAAGCTTTCGTACCTCTCGATCATCCTATTGAGTGTGGTGGTCGAAATTTAAGGTAATGCACGGACAAAGTGTCTACAATACTTACTTTTTAATATTTATCCAAAATAACCGGTTAAAGATAATTTTAAAAATGTACAAATTTTTTTCGGTTCAATACTATGTTTCCTAATACACACGAAGAAGCTATTAATACGTTTGATATTACTACAGCGGCGGTCAGCGTCAACTTCTTTGTTTGGCTCGAGCAATTGTGAAAAAAACACGAATTTTAGTACTAGATGAGGCAACAGCAAACGTTGACCCAGCCACAGATGCATTAATACGTAAAACAATACGGAACAAGTTTCAAGACTGTACAGTTTTGACTGTAGCTCACAGACTAGAATCTGTCATTGATAATGATAAAATACTCGTAATAGAAGATGGTGAGATTGTCGAGTATGAACATCCGTATACGCTTTTAAAAAATGAAAATGGACAATTATATAGAATGGCGAAATTAACAGGCGCTACAATGTTCGAACATTTAAGCAACGTAGCACAGGAGGTACATATTTTACTTTTATAATGTAAAATATAATCTTTTAATCGCATGTAATTTATCTTTAATTAGAAAACTTAATCTAAATATTGCATTCCATTATTATGTAACAGTATCCCAAAACTATGAAAATAATGATGTATAACTCTGAATAAAAGAGTAGTTTTGGAAGTTTAAATTCAAAACTTTTTTATTTATTAATTTAAGATATTAAAAGTTTCTTATAGTAATTAATTGTTTCTAAGTTTCTTAAGGCTTTAAAATCTTATTATCAATGAAATATTAACAATTATTTATTAAATAAATTTGTAAGTTAATATATTATATTTAACACAATTTCTAATATTTTTGAGTAAAATTTATGAATCTTTAAACTTTATTTAAATTTAATTTAATAAGTATTAATAAAGTTTAATAACTTAAATAAATTTTGCATAAATTTTAAAACATTAATAATTAGAATAATAATCTTAATTAAGCTGATTAATTTAATTACTTCATTAAATTCAATTTAATAATTAAAACTATTTTTATTTTATTTACAGACGTATTTAAGGCTGAAAAATCAATTATCTTCCACTAGTGTTATAGAAGAACGAGCAAATACAAATGGAGTTGTGAAAAATAACGATATTCTCGAAACTGATGAGAAATCAGTAGATAATTAAGCCATAATTATTATAATTATTGTATATCATATGCATAAATGTGATGAATTTTCTACATTTTACTTACTCTTGAAGACTACTCAAGTCTATAGATTATAAGTGTATATTTCTAAGTATAATGCATAATTCAAAATTATACCAGACATAAGAAAACATATAGTTTTCATAAGATATGAACGTTTAAGAAGAATGTAAAAAATTATATATAAAGATGAAACATAACTTGATTAAAAAACATATTGATGTATTATTTAACTCCGTCGAATATACAAAAAAAACATGATATCAACAACTGCTAAAAAGTAAGATTTAAAAATGTTCCAGATGATTCTCGACATATTTAATTAATAATCCTTTCAAAATATAAATTAATTGTATAAAGAATTGTTCATAAATTGAATAAGGTTTAAAAATATTTAAGATAATAATAAGATAAGTATTATTTTGCGTAAGAAACAATAATTTTTATTTATATTTTATTTAATAATCATGTAAGAAATAGAAAATGCAAATATACAATTTTATACAAATAATTAAATAATTTATACAAGATATATGGAAGTAAAAAAACCACTGCCAATTCAATGGCACGTCGTTTTCTCAAAATTAATGTATCGCTCCTATATGTAATATATTTTGCTAATATGAAATTTAATTAAGCATAATAAATTTATCGAATATTTTTGATAAAAGAAATATCAAAATAAATTTCCATAAAAATTGAAGTTACCTACTAATATAGTACAAAATAAAATTGTTTCAAAAAACAACATTTTATATTACCATTTTCTCTCATGAACCACTTAATGAACGCATTAGTTTCAGAAATATGAGTAAATCAAAAAGTTCTTTAAAAATATGTAGAACTCAATTACTTTGCTAATTATAAATCTTTTTAGCCAAAAAAATGTAGGGATCGTTGTTATCATGACTATCTTTTTCCAAAATTTCTATAGCGAATGAAATAAAAACTTTCTCTACTCAAAAATGTTTGCCATAGAAAACTCAATTTTTTCGGGTTTTATTTTGTTTATTAAAAACTAGTCGATAGAATTACTTGAAATTTTAAAGTTATAATAAATTGAAATAAAAACAGTTTTTTCTCAATCATTTGAAAGCTACTAGAGATAATTTGATCAATCCGAATCAAGAGCAGATTTTTTATTCTCTACAAAGTGCTATATTATTCGCAAAAGTTGCAACATTCAAATTTGTTAAATATAAAATTTTTGAAAAATCGAAAATTGACTACTTATAACAAAAGCAAATCTATAGACCCAAAAACAAATTTTTTCCCAAATCCGGAAATCAAAAGAAAACTATATACTTATATAGGGATATAATCGATAAAGTATAGTTTAAAAAAATATGGCGGTCCGCGGTGTACATGCATAAACACAGCACACACTCATCCATAACAAACATTTTTACGTGTTTAGACATATATAGAGATCTCTATACTTCTAACATGTTAGTACATCGAAAAATTATTACGAAACTACAAAATCTATTTAAATTTATAAAATTATATATTTAAATATTTTCTATTATAATATTAAAACTCAATTTATTTATTGCTCCACAAAAAATTAAAATAAAACAATAAAATTATAGTATTAATAATTTTTAATATTCGATGTATAAAAAATTTATTTTTTCAAATTTAGTAATTTAATTTACTCATAAGTTGTTACACATTCTACATAAGTAATAACAATACTATAGGTATGATGGTAAGTATCAAGTTGTCGTTCTATCTAAATTTCGTATAAATATACGTATATGTTAGTGAAAAAAACAAAAACACGCGATTCAAGTAATCAAGTTACAACGCGTTTGTCAGAATTCAGAACCTCAGAACAGAAGTATACACGAGAACTTGAGTATAGTCTACCAGCGGGCTTCTTACTTCGTGTATCGGTGAAGATCACACTTAAAATAATAGAATCTGTCCTGGTGCTCTGTGTTATTAGTAAATTTTCTTTTCTAATATACTTTAATTAAAATGGTATTACTATTAATAATTAATAATAATTGTAAAACGTAGTGATATTTTGAAGATTGAAGGAAGGGGTTCAAAATGAGTAAAAATGAATATAATTTGCGAAGTAAAGTCAAAGAAGATAAAGTAAGTAATAACGATGATAATTCCGAATTTGTAATAACAAAAAAAAGGAGAAATAAGAAACCAATTTTGGATAGTGATTCCGACGATTGTGATGATACCAAAAATAAAGCAGAACAAGAGAATTTAAATAGGTACTTATATATATATTATTATATATATTATATATATATTATGTGTGCTTGTACGTACTGTAAATATCACATTTCCTAGTAAGTATTGTAATTTAAACTTTTTCGCAATGTATAAAGAATTCTGGTTAATACCTCATTTATTCCTATATTATTATTTTTGAGTTATTTACTATTTTTCACATTTATTTCACATTTTTTCATATTTAATTTACATTTACTAAGTAATTTCCAAAAATATCAATTTATTAAATAACAATTAAATTGCATTGAAAATAATATTTACTGTACATTTTTTTAAAAATTCAAATTATTTATATTATTATAGTTATTATGCATATGTTATTCTTCACTAAATTGATCAATTTAGATAATTTAATTTCCTTGTATTACTTTTTAGTTTAAAAGATAAAGAAACAACTAATGCATGTACAACTGAAGAAGATGATGGATCAAAAGAATGTGAAATACAGGCATCAAAGGAGAATTTATGTAAGGATTTTATAACATTTAAAGAAGATTTGCAGGTACTTCGAAAATCTCCATCTATGGTATTGGATGAAGACTTTGATATAGATAAATTTTTTGGGTAATTATTTAATTAATTGTATTACATTATAAAATCAATTAATAATTATATAAATATTATTAATGTACAAGAATACATATTTAATATATTATTATTACCATGTTAATTTGTACTATCATACAATTATTACAATTAATTCAAACTAACATTACAAATAATTCAAACAATTTTAGCAATTCAAACCAAGAACAGTCAAATAATTTTTCCATTTCTAACACGCAACCTACAAAACAAGTTGAAGAAATTTCAACAAACTTAAATGATGATGAATTTTTAAATTTATTTCCTGAAATTAACTTTACTGACAATATTAAAACTCAAAAACCTAATGCTAAATCAAAGAAAAAAGAAGGACCTACAAATATTGCAGAATATGCTATACAAAACAATGAAAATGAAAATCTCAATTGTACAAAATCAGAGAAAGATTACGATACACCTCCAAGTACTTCCAAAGGTAGTAAAATTTATCTTTTTTTATATTGATATTTGTTTAAAATCACTTATCTTTCAGAATTTTCAAATAACTATGGTAGTTGTGTCATGAGAGAAATTCAAAATGTAAACAGTAATTCCTTAAAAAGACATTTATTCACTTCAATGGATTGTGATAATGATTTACATTTTAAAGATTCAAAAAAATTAAAAACAGGTAACTTTAAAAAAAATAAATTACACTACTAAGTTTTAAAATAAAAAATAGTAATTATAATTGAATATATAAAAATATAAGTAGTTTTCTTAGATATTAAATTTATATATTATATATATGTATATTCATTTTGCATGTTTATAACCAACAGATAAATATGTGTATGAAAATGATACCAACGAAGCTGAAATAAATTCATTGAATCTTATTAAAACTAATTATAAATTTAATGAAAGTTTTAAAAAAGAAATAAAAGAAAAGAAATATGATAATGAAGATATGTTTAACAGTGAGGATGAGGATGATGATGATAATGAATATGATGATGAAAATACATTAAATGAATACATGCCTTTCCCTAATGCACTGTCAGAAATTAATTTCGATATTTCTGCTATACCAAGAGGCCCAGCAGGTAGATATTCAGTTACAAATTTAGGAGATAAAGGACTCCAAACATATTTATATGAAGCATCAGTAGCTAAAGAGTGTATTGAACATCTGTATCACTGCCTCACAAAAGCTCCAACTGATGGTATTGAAAAAGATCCAAAAGGTTTAAGAATTACCTTAATGCCTCACCAGAGACAAGCACTTAAGTGGATGAAATGGAGAGAAGAACAAAAACCAGCTGGTGGTATTTTAGGTATGTAATTGTAGAAAATATACTTATAAAATATTTTTTACTACAAGTAAATATATACAATGATTGTAGCTGATGACATGGGCTTAGGGAAAACTGTGCAAATGATAGCATTGATTGTAGCAGCTAAAAACGAAAAACAGGCCAAAGATCATGCTGAAGGTAAAAATGATGACAGTGACTACGATTCTGATAATGACTGGAATGTCAGCAGTCCACGTAAAAGTAAGTATTATTTGATTATTTCTATTTTTAATTGTAATAAATGTAAATTATTTAGAAATACTTTTAAGCCATTGATTGATATTAATAGAGAAACATATTTTAGGTAAAGTTTTAAAATTTATTTTATATATTTAAAATATACAAAGATTGTAGTAGTAACTTTACACTTTACTAAAAAATGTAATTTACTTATTTAATCTTCTTGTTTCAAGTTCACAATGGTAGAACCTTAGTGATTTGTCCTGCTTCACTAATAACTCAGTGGGAAAGAGAAGCAATTACCAAATGTCATTTTGGTAAAATAAGAGTCTATGTGTTTCATGGCTCAAATAAATTGATCAGTGAAAAGAGATTATCTCAATTTGATATTGTTATAACAAGTTATGGAACAATTACTCAAGAATATGAATTACATGTAGTCCCATACATAAATAAAAACTCAAAAATATTCAAGGTCTTTTAACTATTATCTTAAAATTTATCTTCAGCATTAAATAATATATATTTAAATAAATTTAGCTCAATTTTAATAATACAAATGTCTTATAATTTTAGATTAACTGGGATCGTATAATTCTGGATGAAGCTCATTATATTCGTAATTATCAAACCAAAAATTCAAAAGCAATCTGTGAACTTTCTGCTAAAAATAGATGGGCTTTGACAGGAACACCAATACAAAATAAAGCAAATGATTTATATGCACTCATTAAATTTCTTAAATGTTCTCCTTTTGATGAAATAAAAATTTGGAATAAATGGGTGAGTAACAAGAAATCAGCAGGAAATCAAAGACTGATAGTTATTACAAAAGCCCTTATGCTTCGACGAACCAAAGTTGAACTTATAGGAAAAGGTTTAGTGCAAGCATTACCAGATAAGAAGCTTGACATTATCGAAATAACTTTAGATCCAGAAGAAAAGTTAGCTTACCAAAATTTACTGATGTATTCTCAGTCTTTCTTTCACGAGTTTTTACGCCAACAAAAGGAAAAAGATGATATAAAAAAATATGGATATGTACCCAGAAGAACTATTTTACAGCAAGGTATTATATTATTTAATGTTAATGTACATTAAATAAATTAATAAATAAATACATAAAACTCCCCTTCTCTTCTTTTCTTTAGAGGTACCAACTAAATTATCAAAACTACTCAAGGCGTTAATGAGGAATCATCCACAAATTAAAGTTGATTTTATTCTAGTACTGATTTTAAGATTGCGTCAAATATGTTGTCATCCATCATTGATTAGGTCATTTCTTGACAAAACTGATGTTGAATTAGAAGGGAACGGTATTCAATCGCATTTAGTAAGCGATGAAATCATGGAAGAACTTAACAAATTTGTACTAGATGAAGACAGTGATGAAGAAGAAGAAGATGTTGATGAATCAGTGGCAAAGGAAATTATGTTACAAGGAAATCCCATTTATAGTGAAAGAAGATGCAGCTCAAAGGTATCTAGGTTTTATTTTATAAAAGCTCTTAACTTTAGTTCTAATGCATGTACGATTTTATAAATTTATTGAACGATTACTTATCATTCAATTCACCAAATTTTAAAAACAATATAATATTTTTAAAACGTTATTTAATGTAAAGTTCTATAATTCTATTTATGTGTATGTTATTCTATGATGCTCTGTTCAGCATACTTCATATACTAATTAATTTATTGATAAGATAATGACTATAATTTATGTATAATTATAAGGTACGAGCAGTTCTAGAGACTATTCAAAGCATTTTAAATAAAGGAGAAAAGGTTATCGTTGTATCCCAGTGGACTAGTTTTCTAGACATTATCGCTAATAGATTAAATATGATGGAAGATGTATATTATGAAAGGTTTACGGGTAAAGTTTTACTTAAAAACAGACAGGTAATGAATGTTTAAAGTTATAGAGTGCTATTGTTTATTTAGATATTTAGGATAATTGTCATTTACTTATAGAAAATTGTTGATAAACTCAACGATTCTGAAGATAAATTAAATGTTCTGCTTTTATCCCTTACTGCTGGAGGAGTAGGGTTAAATCTTGTAGGAGCAAATAATTTATTATTAGTTGATCTTCACTGGAATCCACAATTAGAAATTCAAGCCCAGGACAGGATTTA
Organism: Theocolax elegans; assembly: GCA_026168455.1. NCBI lineage: Eukaryota > Metazoa > Arthropoda > Insecta > Hymenoptera > Cerocephalidae > Theocolax > Theocolax elegans. Next base: position 63,286,857 of record CM047427.1, read on the forward strand.
TCGGTTTGGACAGTTGAATAATGTCCATGTATATAAGTAAGGATCTTTTATAATTCAGTACATATTTATTATATTACATTTCTTGCTTAATTCAAACTTTTATTGTTACAGATTCATCTGCAAAGATACTATTGAAACCAATATACAGAAACTACAAAATATGAAACTAGAGATTGCCAAAAATGTGCTAACTGGTGCAGTTAGCAATAAATTGACATTAGAAGATTTACATTTATTATTTTCGTAAATTATTTATTATATTCTATTTATGTCGCAAGTTAAAACTCGTTGAAGAAATCGTTGAATGTGTTTTCCGTGAAAGCTATGTATTGTTTATTTATGTAGTATTAAGACACGATAAATTATTTAATTCACTTATGAATCGACATTTCTAGTTTTGTTAAATCAGAGTAATCACGTATAAAAAACTTTGCTTACATTGAATGAAAAAAAATGTATTATTAGTATTAGTATCGTTATTACATATCCTTACTGTAATATTTTGTTCTTGAATAATTTTATATATTCAAGTTAAAACTAATTAATTTTGTATTTTTTATTTACTATGTTATGTGCGTATTAGTGACATGCAAACTTATTAAATAATTATTTAATAATATCAATCTGCCTGTTATTTTATATGTATAAAATAGTAGAATAATAATATGAATGTAATATAATGCAGAACTTTATAAAGTAATGTTATAACTTAATCTCTTTAAAATACATAATCAGAAAAATTACAGTTTAGGGAATATTTGTAAAGTGAAATCTACACAACGTCAGCATGTGATATATTTTAACTGTTCTTTTTAACAATGTATGCTTAAAAGTAGGCATTTTCATGTTTAATATACGACATAATATTTTTAAGAAAGTATATTATGTGTATTTTATTACCTAGAAAGTGTCGCATTACAAATACGCAGCTGCTTAAAATTCATTGTACCTAGTTATCTTAATGCTCTATTTTAAAAATAGATAAGAAATATTTAAATATCTACGTCTATAAACATTAAAAAAATTAAAACGTTTGAAACAATTAGTAGCATAAAACATTTTTAAGGTTTTCAATTTAATATAATATTATAGTAAATGTAGAAGAGAAAAAACAAAATAATTAAAAGAAATAATTTCCGGTAAACCTGAGGTATCTTTTTTCTTTGAAGAATTTTATTATTTATACGCACCTACCTCTGAGTTGTGTTGCATGAGTCATATACGCGTTATCGGTGACTCTCCCAATTTTTGAGCGTTGTGAGGTGTTAACTGTATAGTATCACACTTGTTCACCTGATATCATTCACTATCTACTAGTCTCTCATCGCAGTATTTCCTCGTGCTTTTTATTTTTATTTTATTCGAAATCCGATTTTAATGGACATGATCGTTTTTTTTACATATTTACAATTATATCGTAATAAATTTACAAATGACCAGTATGGGTGAAGTTCGAGTGATTGAATCTGATTCACTTTGGGATCGATTTAAAGTCGCATTTTCAAAACCTAAATATATCATAACTGTGGTGATTGTTGTACTTCTGTTAATAACTGTAATTTCACTTGTTGTAATATTCACAGGTAAGTTTCATTTAATGATGATTATTGAACATTTATTCATTTTAATAAATTTCAAAATTTATCTTTCTATTCTTAATTAATTTAATTGTTAACAGTAAAATATTCATTTGTATAACAACTTGTCATATTAAAGCTATTTAATTTAGTATATTCAAAAACATGTATATTAATTAATTTTATCAACTTCCTGATTAAATTAAATTTTTATGATTACAGTAAAAGTTAACTCCCCTAAAAACAGTAACATTTAAATTAAATATAAAAATTCTACATTATATATGTACTTATTTTTGAACAATTCGATAAATACAAATAATATACAGTAGATTATATATCTTTGTAATGGATTTGTTTTTAATTTTTAGGTAATGGTGATTCTAGTAACGCGGTAATTGACTTTTCAAAAGCTCTGATTGTGAGCGACGAGCGTGATCTTTACGCGTTAGATCTGAACAGCCAAAAACAGACTGTATTAAAAAGAACATCAAAAGGAATTGCTTGTTTCGATTATTACAAAAGGAATACAATATTTTGGCGAGCATCTGATTCTCAATGGGTGAATTCACTTTCAAAAAAATATTATAATTACACGCAAACAAGAGAATGGGACCCAACAGCTATAGCTGTTGACTACGTGACTGGAAATATTTACGTACTCGATAAATATGCTGGAAAATTAAATATATTTGATATGCAAAGTATGGATTTTGGTGTAGCTGTAACGGATCTTAACAATCCAATAGACATAGTTCTGGATCCCTCACGTGGAGTTATGTTCATCGCTCAAAAATATGACTCGGTATGTTAATTTCATTATATTTATATTTTTAATAAAAATTTGAGTAAGACAATCGAAACTGATCCATTTATTTGAAACCTTTTCAATGTGCAGATTCTTAAAGGAAACATGGACGGTACATCGTTTGAAAAAATAGTCACGAATGGAGGTTTATCAGCTATAGCTGTGGATCCACAAACCACAAAATTATACTGGTCCGATTCCGTAAACATAGCGAGCTGCGATTACAGTGGTAACAAAGGCGTAACCGTTACTCGAATCTCTGGTGAAGTGACGAGTTTGGGTGTATCGGGAAATCGACTCTTCTGGACGAAATTCGACCAAACAGCTAATATTCGGTCACTCTGGAGTTGCACAATGGTAAACGGTATCTGCGACGCAGTTGATTTTGTCAAAATTCCGTTTGACGATCCAAAATCGATTAAGGTGTATACCGAGGAATTACCATCGATTGAAAACCCGTGCGAAAATGCCAAAGGAGGATGCAAACATTTGTGCCTCTTAACAACCAACGATGGATACAAATGCGCTTGTTATATAGGATATCGACTTGATGATGACGCAAAGAGTTGTACACCCGTGAACGATTACTTGTTGTACACACGTGGACATTTTATTAAAGGAAGAATCTTAGATAGTAACATAGAGTCATTTCACGATGCTATTTTACCTATTCGCGTTCAAAGTGTTGTTGTGGATAGGAAGAAAACTATAGATTTCGATTACAATTACTACACTAATACAGTTGCATTTAGCGACGACCAAACTATAAATACAATTAATTTAAAGAATAACGATCGGCAAGGTACTTACAACCGAGATGGGTGTCTCAAAGATATCTCGTTCGATTGGGTATCGAACGATATTTATTATCTAAAGGATAATTGCTTTACTACGCCAAATAAGACAAGTATAGTCGTTTTAAAACCGAGAGAAGAATCATATTTTTGGAAGACGTTAGATTCGTTTGATTACTACACTGGACATCCTAGAGCTTTGGTGTTACATCCTAATCGAGGATGCTACTTCTTCACAGTATTATTAAATGGTGTTGCTAGAATATTCAAAAAATATGGTTTAAAATTATCGATATTTTCAAATGACTATTTGAGCGTTAACGAAACTGCTTTAGCCATTGATTACGAAGAAGATAAGTTATATTGGTTTAATCAAAATTTAAGTTTACTTCAAAACGCTAATTTAGATGGGACCGATGTTAAACGTATGGACATTTCTTTTATCCAGGAACCGAGATCTCTCAGCATTCACGAGCGATACGTTTACGTTTCTAATTTAACGAGTATTTGGAGGCTAGATAAGCTAACTGGGAGAGGCAGTGTTAAAATGGTACCCAGGTTCGACGACGGCGGTCGTCAAATGATAGGTGGGGTCAAAATATTTGGGCAAAAGGCACAACGAATAGATCCTGAAAATCCGTGCTCCATCAAAAATGGGGAATGCCAACAGTTTTGTTTCCGTGCACCTAAGTTTATAACTAGTAAACCGAACAAAGTTAACGATACTGGCGAATTACAAAAAATTTGCCTTTGCGATGATTTTCGTGAAATTCAAACTGATGGAATGTCATGCGTTTAGTATTAATTTATTTTAACATTCAAAGAAAAATAATTATTCTTATTATAAGATGATTATATGGAAAATTGTACTAATTAAAAAAATGTATTATTTAGGAAACGAAATAGTTAACTCTGTTATGAAAGATAGATCTATGAATGTATATTTGTTATTTTGTAAAATATTTTATTTACATTGTAAATATCATTTGTGAACATGTTTTTTAATCATCAAGAAAGACATTATGTTAAAACAAATTCTTTGATAGTACTATTTATATGTTTAGTTAATCCTGAGAATATGAATAAATATGTAAATGTTATTTAAATATATTTATCTACATTATGACATCTATAAATTTTTATTATTTGAAATTTAATGTATTATAAAACTTTTAATAAATATGATTTTATAATCAATATTGGCTACTATTTAACAGGTTAAATGTTAGCATTGTCTTTAGAAGCTCTTACTTAATTACAATATTAATTTAAATTGTTTGAAATAATAAATATTGAATAGAAGACTACAGCAAGTCAAGCTATAAAAGAACGAAAATTCACATTGTAATAATATATATTATTATTTAAATAATATATGCTAAATGACAATCATTGTTTGTCATTAGCAATTTACCTAATTAAATAAAGCTGCAAATAATTTTACCTATTTCTATCAATGATTATAAGCAATAATTTTAATAAATGAAAGTTAAAAGTATACTATGCGTATAAATGAAAAACAAATACAAGTAATGATATGAATCTATATCTATTTTTCAAAAAGGGTAATAATCAATTATAGGAATTGATAAACATTTTATTTAGTGTAGAAGATTAATTTATTTCTGTATAAAAATATTAAATATATTGGAATTTATGTATATGTATATACAGTGATTATATTTATACAAAATATGTTTATCTGATCAATATATTAGTGTAAATACTTTAAAAGTAAATATTATATGTAAAAATGTTTTTTATAAAATTAAAATTAAAATATAAAGTATATAAATATTTTGCAGTAGATTAAATGTAAAAAATGTTAGGATGCATTTTTATCAACTCATCATTTTAAACATTAATCAAAATCTACAATATAGCTCTTAAAATGTGTAGAAATTTATACAAAGGCACATAATATTATTTTTAAGGCTAAGAGACTCACATTGGCTATTCTATTATATTAACTGAACATCTCCACTTCTCACTAAATGAGCAACTGCACTGTATTGGATGATATGTTGAGAACCTTCTTCAAAATCTACTTCTTCCACTGCATTTCCTTGAATTAAAATACCTCCAACATATTTATTTGCCCTTACAAAGACATGTTTATTCATATTAGGTTTAGATGCCATTTTACTCAATTCAAAAGCATTGACACGTTGTGGCATATTTTGCAAAGCAACAGCTGTAAATAAAAGTTCAATACTAGATAAGTATTCTCTTGCAAAATTAGCTTCAGCAGGAGTCATAAAAGCTTCTTCAGGTGATCGATTTGCATCTTCTTGTAATAAATGTATAGCATAATCTTCTATTTTATCCAGTCTTTTTCTGAGGTAACTTGAAAGTACAAATCGTATCCTACTAATTTCCATTGTATGAATATTTATTCGAATATCACCCTTTTGTAATCTACAAAGTAATTGAACATAAATTTTTAAAAGATTATGTTATCTTATTAAATATTAAACAATTCATTAATTTGTGTTTATTAACAGGTTGGGGATGGACAATGTATAAGTATTTTTTTCGAACAAGAATCAAATCAGATTATTACAATAAAAATAAATAGTAGAATAATTTAAAAAATTAGTATGCCATCCTCAACCTGTTAAAATCATTTTTGTACTTATAATGAACTCAATTAATATGCTATAAATATAAAAAGTATAATGTTCGTTTTATGAAATTGTATAAACTAGCAGTAATAAATCAGTGTTAAAAAATCATTACCTTTTCAAGTTACTTTCCATATGCGATATTTGTTCCAATGCACAATCAACTAACATTTCTTTTTGAGGTAGAAGTTCAGGAGCAAATTTTTCATTCAACCATGCATCTTCCAATGCTTGAAGTACTTGTCCAGCAGTCATTTCAACTTCATCTTCATTATCATCCGATAAAGCTTCCATACTTTCAACATTTTCTGCATTTAATCCAGAAATATCAGCTTCAACTAAATCAGAATCCTCTGTTGCCATTTCTGTATTTTTTATTCTATCTAAAATTTATCTATGTTATATAATATAAAATAAAACAATATTATTGTAAAATTTTTAAAACTCAATAAGATAATGTATTAAATAATATTTAAATAAAATACATTGATTTAAAACTATATTTATAATAATTAAAAATCAAAATTTTTTGACAATTTAGGTTATATTTACAACTGTGCACATATATTAACATTTACTTACATTCACAAACTTGTATACTAATTATTTTTGAGAATCTTCTAAAATTCCTTTAAACTCATTATAATCTGCATTTGTTAAATTATAAAAAAAAGAAACACTAAATATCAAAAAGCTGCGAAGAAACGATTCGTGCCGTTATATATAAATACATATATATACACACACATATATATATATATATATATATTGGCTGTCGGACGAAGAACGAACAGGTGTGCCATGTGAATCGTAAATAAGTATATTTCAAATAAAAAAGCATATAATAGAGTTGTTTTAAAATTTTATTATAAAAAAATTTTTTAAAGAAAAAATATAACATCTGTTAGTCATGGTGAAATAACAATGAAAAAATGTATCTTATATATGATATTGGTTATTAGCCTAATTAACATATATATTTTCAAGTATTTTTCAAAATTAGTAAATAAATCACTGTTTCTGAATAATGGTCAAAAGAAATATTTTTAAATGTAACATTAACTTAAAATATTATAATAAAAAAAAAATTAAAATGATATGTAATCATTTTTTACACATATAAACACATAAGATGATTGTAACTAGTAAATATTTTTTTAGACCTATGTAGATCTATGCAGTACATTATGGTAAATAATCAAGACTTTAACAAAAGCAGATAATTTTCTAATTCATAATAGATAATTATCTGTTACAATCAAATATGGATTCGTTTCATAAACAAATATTTTATTTTATATTAATAATTACTGTAAATTATTAAAATAAACATAAAAATAATACATAAAAATATATTTGCCATATTTTTGTTAAAAATTTTAAGATCTTCGAAGAAATTTCAGATTTTACAGATTTCTAGCATTTTCGGTAATATAACTTGTTTCAGGTATTTTTGTATGTTAATAATTATTGTAAAAGCAATATATAGTACACAATATGCAATGTAATCTAATTTCAATAAGTACATACTTCATATCTTTAAGTTCATTCCCATTTTTCACTTAAATAAGGAATGAAACAATAAAAGCCGCAAGGAAATCACATAACATTCAACTGCAACATTTAAATAATCTAATAATCTAACATAAAGATTTAACGAGAGAGATGTGCAGCAATAAATTATTAATAATTAATTTTCATTTCTAAAACTTAAACATTTTTTTAAACATTAATAAATTTTAGTATTGCCATTTTAAAAACGATTATTTAAGTAAATACTTACTCATTATTTTAATAATTTTGAAAAAGAACAAGATAGTAGCAAAGACCAAAGAATAAAATATTTTAAGTACATTTTTATAGCCTACAAGAGATTCAAAACATTTCTTACTTTATTGTTTTATTCGCATCAACAGATAATCTAAATATCTTGCGTTTTTAGTCTTTTTATAAATTTATGTATATTCTCATATGTAAGTAAATACATATGTATTACTTAAATATTAAATAATTAAAGCTATAAAAAATGGAGTCTTTGATTTTTACTCATATCTTGAGACATATTATGTTTTAATAATAAAGGTAGATTCAATATTTATTGAAAGGCAACATTTTTAAAACCTGTTTTCATCCACTTTCACTGCAAATCTCTCTATAATATTATTTCGAGATTTGAGCTTACTTTTTGCTATATTTTTATCTAAACATTTAAACTCATAGTTTTTGCACAATATAGGCATATGCGACATTTTCTGAACTCACTGCGTGGATAATTTTTATAATTTAACTAATTTTTTCATCCTATTATTAATTAATTTAAATTTTATGTTCTAAGAAAATGGCTTGTTGCTCAAAAAAGAATGTTATTTATGTAAAAATTTACTAAACCATAGTCCATAGATTTTTACACTCACTCCTTTCCATTTCCAAATTTTAAATACAGTTCTTGATTTACAGTTATCTCTACTTATTAATGCACTTCAATGTAGCAAAGCCAAGTCTTCTTTTTTGCTTCTTACAAATAAAATGCTGCCATGCAACACTTGTTCTTTATATTTTCTTGTTTAATCTGAAGCTATTTTTGTTGCCGATAATGGATGTGAAGCATCTTCATTGTGACTCATTCTGAATCTATAGATTGCATCACTTCATTATTGTATTTTATTCAAGGAAAATATTGGTACTTCTGGTATGGCGGACTAGAGTTGTTTTCCTTTAATCATCTTTCTTTTCGGATGTGTTGGAAGTTTCACTGACTCCATTCGATGTATTTCTGTTAACTGTTAGTCTATTTTTTGCTTGCTGGCGTAATTGTGCTCTTTTTAGGCTTGTCATTAATTGACTTGATTGATACAGCCAGCTGGCCTGTAATAAATTATTTGAATTTCAATATTAAAATGTAAATGGTATTTTACCAATACATTCATTTTATTTAAAAAATACCTTCATTACTCTAAATACTGTGATTTACAAAAATATAATGTCATATGAAACTTATTTCAAGTCTTTTTAACTGAATAGACAGAAAATTATTTCTTTTACAATAATAAAATACTTTTTATTGATAAATATAGATTAATTTTTAGTTAATGTTATTTATTTAGAAATTTAATACTAATTAAGTTAAATTAAAAACAAACTTACCACCATTATCATACAATTCATTAAAATTGGTACAGAAAAAACAATTGATATAAACATTCCTTTTGAATCAAAATATTGCTGACGAGAGAAGACCCTAAAATAATTAAACTATAATTAATAATTATTCATTATAATTTTTATGTAAAGTAAATTAGTTAGCGTTTCATTTTATTTTAAAACTTACATCCAGTTTGAGGCAGCAACTTCATTAATACTTTCAGAAAAGTAAACCAGTAACACTGCAAATATTAATTATATTGTACTGAGTAAATCAAAATAGTCAACCTATACCTTATTAGACAAATATACTTACAGAGAACAAGGAATAACAATATTTGGAAGTTTGCATGGTTCCTTGTCATTAAAGCTGTCATTGTGACAGCTATGTGAAACATTAACAATAATGCCAGCCATGGATCTCTCCAATCAATCTGAAAATAAATTGATCCTCTATGAAATTGCTTAAAAATAGTAGTCTATTAAAATTAATAATAACCTATTGATAATAAATTAGTAAAGTATACAATTGATTAGTCATATAAACAAAATGAATTTTTTTTAATCGATTAATAAACTATTATTAAAGCAATTGATCAACTTTTAGTTGTTTAGTCTACATGTGTCATTGACTCTTTATTATCAAAATTTTATCTACAAAGCATCAAAGTCATAACTGTAGTTATATAAATAAGTTTGATAAATTCAGCTGAAAATGAACCTAATCAACGGACAAATTATTTACATCTTTGTGAAATAACAATATAAAAAATTTAACCAAAATCAGAAGAAATAAAAAATTGTTGAACAATTTCAATGGTATATAAGTAAGTGCTGCATAATATTTTGGATTAAATATATTAGAAAATTATATAAATAATAACTTTCTATGGTTTCGTTGACTTATAAATTAATACCATTTTACATAAACAAACATAAATTAGGTAATTTTGTGGTTATTACTATACCTGGGTAAAATATATTATAAAATGAAAATAAATAGATAAAAAATGGTTTGAAGTTAGTTTTATTAATTTTGACTGTTTAAAAAGTAACAATTTATAACAAAACATAATTTTAAGATTAAATAAGTTGAGTCTTTATCTATTTGGAGATATATTTATTTTCTATTTTCTCTCCATGTCTGTTTATATATTTTAACAAATGTAAATTATCAGTGCATAATTTAGTTGGATACATACAAGTGCAATGCATACTATTTTAACAATTTACAAATTGGATGAGGACAAGAGGAAAAGCTTGTTTCAACTTAATCTAAATTACATCACTGACACTTTCCTTGTAAAAGTAGAAAAGTCAATTCTGCAACGTCAGTGACTAAACTTTACAAAAAAAAGGGAGGAGAGCACAAATTAATGGTGTAAACAAACATATTGAATGAATTAAACGATATAACTTTCCCTTTCATAGAGCTTACAAAAGCATCCTTAACCTAAAAAGAGAGGAGTAGCAAAAGGCATAACCGCATAAGTAACATGTAACAATATCTACATTACAAGATAGTATGTATAAAAAAATAGTAAACGATGTACTTACACTTTGTAAAAAAGACCAAACTCCATCAAGTGTATCAGTCGTGGGGATTTGCGGGTCCGACATGTCGGGGTTAAAAAAAAAGGTATTTCCAACACGCACAATGTTTTTTTTTCTCCCTTGCGCGGCAAACTACGTTACAAATTACAATACCGTTGTACTAAAAATGTGAATAAAACACACTAGTTAAGTATATCTTCCGTCTCGCTTCAGTCTGCTGCAGCCGCCGCGAAAACGCGACGACGTCGTTGATCAGGCGATGCGGTCATACGAGGCGCCTCTTTTTCTGTCGCCTTTACTTACTCGCGAGTCGCGCTATGCTTGTAACGTCCGTGTGTATGTATACGTACTATGATTGTATACGTGCCGTCGTCGTACACTCGTGCAAGCGCGTATCGTGAGTCGTGCGCGGTCTGTGTACCGGTGTGCGTCAAATGTCAATGCATGTGTTCACCTACATGCGTGAGAAATTGAGGATGCTAGAAGTATATAGGTACACGATATATACAAATACTGCGATGTGATCCTGATGTTTATTGCAAAAATGTATACCTATATACAATTGTATGTAAATCTACACATATATATATATTTGGTGTGCAGTTTTTTCCGCAATTCCAACTACACTTTATACGTTATTTTCTGTTTCTTAATCCCCCCCCCCCCCACTGGCCAGGAGTGCGACATCGCGAATCACGTTATCGTACCATGTGTATAAGTATGTCTGCAAATATATATATGCGCATTTGATTCAAAAGTGAATTAGGTATACAGTTTATTATACATTCACGTGTGTTTACGCAAGGGCGATCCGCGCGTATGCATATATGCATGAGTCCGGCGTATACGTGGGTGTGTGTGTGTGTGTACCTATGTATGTGTGTATATATATATATATGTATATACAATGAATGAATGAGCAATTAAGACTATAAGCTTTCGTTAGTTTTTGTTTTGATTCGAAAAAGATGGAGGGAAGGGGGAAATCGACCGCTCTATATGTGTTTCTATATGTGTGTACGTATATTATATATATTTAAAGGAGTGGAATAGATATTATGCGAAGGCTGAATATGTGTGGAAGAAATGGGAGTGCCGCGCCGCGACTTTTTTTATAAATGTGTATACACACACACACACACACACATATATATATATATATATATATATATATATATATATATATATATATATATATATAGATAGTGTATATATACATAGAAATAAAGATGACTTATCAGAGATTTATATCAACGTATATATGCGAATTCATAGTTTCGCGTCGCATTATTATTATTTTTTCAAATTAATTTTATTGTTTTACTTCTTATCTATAATTAGATCATTTCTATTAATATTTCACGATAATTTGTATGAGAACCATGCTACATATTCTTTCCAAAATATAAAATACGTGGAGCATTGAACATACGACTAGACAAAACTTTAATGTATTTGAACGAACTGCAGGAGAAAATAAATTTTCAAATAAAGAAATCTGTAGCGGATGCAATATGCTCAATAATAGTAATTTGGAGAGGTTTTTAATGATATACCAAGGTCATTTATAAATATTTTATTTTAATTTAGTGCAAATTAATAATGATTCGCTATGATAATTGTATTAGGAAAAGTTAAAAACAATGATAAGACAAAATGTATGTACATGTAATGCAAAACGACAAATCGAACTGCAGGACTATACGCTTATAAATTACAATACAAAATTTTGCTACAATAAAATGTGACATGCCAATGAAATTTTGTAAGCATTCCGTATATCGATAACAACTGCTACGAACTACCTAAAGTCTGAAAAATTTTATGATAAAACGTCCACGGCAAACTTAATTTTTTTTAACAAACTGGAGATGTTTCATTGTATCGTCTATACGTATTATAAAATACACGTTGCTCACTGCATTTTATGAATTGGCATCTATACTTAAAATAAAAACAGTAATTTATATTTCAATCAGATGTATTGGTACCTGCAATCGCAAGATTGATCATTTTTAAACACTACTACCATCGTATATAGATGGTAAAGTTTTACTACTAGTCATATTTTTTTTACAACAGAATCTGGAATGTTATATGGATAAAAATAATAAATATTTTTAAACAATATTATTTATATCTTAGAACTTCACTTATTAAACGCTTAACTTTACTTATTCTTCTACATGCTATTTCAGTTCGTTCAGCGTTATCAGTAATATATAAAAAATTGACACTATAAATATACCTAATCAATAAAAATCGGAGTACTTAAATTTTCGATTTTCAGTGTAATTTTCATCGATCGATTAATTATTTTTCCACATTTCATACGGTGACCAAGAAGTGTAAAATTATCGGTAAATATATTTTTTTAAAACCAAGTCATATTCTTTTGGTTTTTTTTTATTATTTATTCCTTCATTCGTATTTTTAGTATAACATATACATACATTGTCAAAAAAATGTTTCGTAAAATACAGTAAAATATATATGAAAAAAATAATATTTAATAAAATATTAAATAATATTTATTTATTCCAGGTACAGATTTACATCTTTAAACATATCCCGCCTTTTCTTATAATTGTTTCTTATCCTACTGTACAAAATTTTCGCTCAATATATAAAACAAAAAATACTTAAGTTTTTCATATATTTACAGTGTTTATCCGTTTTTGTCTGCGATACTATTTTTAACTATTTACCTATAGTAATTTCTTTTTATCTAGTTCTATAATTATACATTTTATCTTTTTTGTTCTTTTCATTTTGCTTACATAGGTTTTTAAATTTCTGACTGTATTTACATATATTAGGTTTAATATCCTCCTTTAGGATGTTCATCAATGCGTTTTCGCTTTCCTCCTTATCCCCCGCTAGTCTACACTTATCTACTTCTTCTACCCATTTTTCTTCAATTTTCTCCATCGCATTTTTACATTTCCATATGTGATCCATCTTCTCTTTTTCTGTATTACAAATTCTACAATTTAATTCTTTAAAACCTTTCTTTTCTGATTTTCCCAAGTACCTCTCTTGCCCTAACTCTGATAGTTAAATAAATTTAGATAGTTAAATATTCCCCAGTGGTGCTTGTATCAATCGGCCGGGATCGGGAAACGAACCAGGGACCTCTGGACTACGAGCCCGACGCCCTATCGACCGAATCATCGCAGGCATCATAATGTATTTTCACCAAGTGCTGTCCTCACCAAGACATCGTATGACCTCCGTCGCTGATTAGCACCGAATTGGGAGCATAAAAAAAGCGACGTTAAAATATATAAAGAAAAAAAAAAGTTAGATATTTGATTGAAATGACTAAATCTTTAAATGCGTAAACGTCCTTTTACATTATATTAACGGGATTCCAGATCCAAATTACAGGAATATGCATCTTTCAATCCAAAAATTATTTATAAAATATTGAATTAAAAATATGAAAAAATTCATATTAGTTAAAATATAAGAAAAAAGCTTAAAATTTTGATATTTTTAAGAAAAAATCATTTTATAACAATTGAGTAAACAATTTGGGTCGGCAATTATTAGTGAAAAATGCATGAACTTTCAATCCAAACATCATAATCAATTTATGGATTTAAAATCTGGACAAAAATTGGGTATATTATTTAAAACATGCCTAAGGGGATGTCGAACCCAAATTGCAGGGATCTACACCTTTCAACTTACCAATTATATCTTGAATATTTAATTAAAAATCTGAAAAAATCATAAGGATAGCTTAAAATATAAGGAAGGGCCTAAAGGATTGATTTTTCAAGAAAAAATAATTTTTTTTTATAATAATTGAGTAAACAATTTTGGGTCGGTAATTATTAGTGAAAAAGGCATAAATTTTCAACCCAAACATCGTAATTAAAATATCCCTTTAAAAATCTGAAAAAAATGTTGATTTATTGTTAAAAACATGCATGAAGGCCTGTTGGACAGGATTTTAAAAAAAATTAATTCTTTTGTTTATAAAAAAGTAAAAAATGACCATTTTGTAAGTCTGACATTACACTTGTATAAAATTAAAATTCAGACTAGTTTGCCCCTGTAAGATATATCACATGCATTACACTTCGAATGCTTGTGTAGTCTACGTTGAGGGGCACAAATTCATAACGATATACTTACTTTATACATATAGCGTTGATCTCAGTTATGTATTTCAATTTTTGCGTTTTAGTGTTATTTTAGACATAAAAGCTGTACAATTACTGGTTTCAGGATTTGGTCCAACACAAGCTGACTTAGTTTTGAAGAATACTTCTTCTATTATGTACTAGAGTACTTGTTTTTAATAGTATAATATTCGAATTCATTCAGATTTTTAAAATTGTTATTGGTTAATAATTTTTGAAATTCCAATATCACGCTATTAGTATGTAAAAATTTTTCAAATTTTGAATAAAATATTTAACAATATTTTGAAGTTAAAAGATGTAAAGTGAAGTGATACAGTGAAAATGAATATTTCAATTTACATAATACTCGGAACATCTCGAGCAAGGGTTTACTTTATGATTGTCATTATTTCTACGCAGGTTTTCCCATATTCATATTTCCCATATGTTTGCCATCGTAAACACCTTCTTAAAAGGGTGACGATAATACTTTCTGTGAATAGAAACTATACAAAAATATAAAGTAATTTAACTCTACATTTTTCTAGAAACGATTTGGAATAAATATTTATTGAATGCTTTAAACAATTTTGTTGTTCAATTTGAGACAAAATTAAAGTTATAGGTATTTATTTTATTGCCAGTGAAAATTTTAATTTGATTTTCATGAACTAGAAAACGCTATTGCGATTAATAATTTATTGTAACCAGCAAATATGCATGCATATTATCTCGCATGTAAAATTTAGAGTAATTAAATGCTTATCTCTTAAATTGCATCTATTCGATATACCTGACTTTTTCTCCTGACCCATACACATAGGAATCAAAAGGAGCGACAGCGCCTGACGCAAGTATAAAGGCGCGTAAGCCACATGTACAGGTAACTAGCCCCTCGACTTTTACTATATTATACAAACACTGTGTTGGAAAAATATTAATAAGTCAAATGTTAATTTTGAAATATTTTAAATCGTGTAGATTTTCTAGCAAATACTGATGCATTATGGATGCAGTGTAATCATCAAAGATGGTTTTGTAATATGGAAAATTTTTAATTTTGTCTCAATTGTCATTAATGTTTGTTGTAAGTATACATTTTCATAAATATAATATATAATATAAAATGTTTGGGAAAGTATCGTGTAAATATGGTCTTTAATCAATTATTAAAATAAATTATTTAAAAAAATTATATATATTTTTGAAAAAATATATACTTGTTGGTATAATTATAAAAAAGTTGTTCTATCCAGCAAAAATATATGTACATTATCTCGCATAATGTCTTAAATTTGTTTAATTATTTCAATGTAATGTAAACTTGCAGTCGATAAAATAATAATTCATAATTACAGTATTCATTGCTAAACGTTTCAAATACGTATAAGTTATAAATAATAAATTAATATCAATGACTGATATTAAAATAAAACCGTAACAATAATCCAATAAAAGCAAGTAGTTTTTTAACAGTCTATAATTACACAGCTTAAAATATAGGTACGTAAGTAAAGGTATAAATTTGAAACCAAAATAATTAAATGCGGGTTTATAATGAAGTAAAATGAATAAGTTCGTGAAATAAAATGTAGTTAGAATAAACCAAACGAATGAAACAACCGTATCGAATGTAAATACTTTTGACCCAAAGAAAATTCAAAGAACGACACGTAAAATTAAGTGTAGAAAAATTTGTGAAAATTGTGTGAATATAAGAGAACGTATATATAACGAATAAGAGGTGGTGAAATAGTAGTTACACTTTGGGAAACGAATAAATTGAAATCCGAAGCGTGAAGCCAGGTATAATCTCGAAGCGTGTTTCCAAAAGTGTCGTATAATCCCCCGGGAAGTGTCCCCCGCAGGTATGTAGAACGCAAGGCGCAGTTTCGGCCGACCCCCTGCGAACACTTTAGCTCAGTAGCAAATTCAACCCCGAAGTGAACAGTGCAAATTTAGTGATACCCGTATTCAATGCGGCTCTCGACTATGAGTTGTAAGAATATGATAGCGCCCGCACAGTGGATCAAGAAGAACATGCTGGGAACCTATTCCGAGGAGCTTGTGAGTTTATGTTCTTTTATATACTTTTTGGTACACCCGACATGAGTTTATTTAAATTTTGACGTAATTTATTTGATAAAATACAGTTTTAAGTTTTTGATAAACTAAATTTTGTCCTTGCTTGAGTTTTTATATACTTCATAGTGCAACGTTTGTGCAATTGTAAAATATTATTGTTCGATTATTTTCATATTTATTAATTTAACTAATATATATTATGAATATTTATAAATGTGTATTAAAATGGTTGTATGTTCTTAAACGTTGCAAAGTGAAAAATAAACCAAATGCTTATTTACGCTTTTCAGTTATTTATAATTTCAATATTTTATTTTAATTTTTATTTTATTCATTTTATTTTACGAGTGTGTTTTGATTCATTAGTTTTCGCAAACGTTTATTGAAAATTTTATGTAATTATTATTTTCACAAATTTTGAAAAATTTAACAGATAATATGTATTTTATTATATAATATATATAATTATTATATTTTACTATATACAATATAGTAATTTTTCGCCGTCTACTGTAATTATTTAATACAATATCAACAAAATAATTATAAATTATAATATTATTAAGCAGTGACCGTGCTGAAAAATTATATTTTGGAATCAATATTCAAATTTGTGTTTCCACCTAAATATTTAACAATACAAAGAAACATTCTATTCAGACGTCGATGCTATATAAATAAGAATATTTTCATAGACCCATTCATTGCATAAAGCACATTCAATATGTGTGAATCTAGTCTAAACATGTTGTTTCTTGTTAAATGGTATATAGGGAAGGCCGTTAACCGAGGCAGAAATGCGGGTTCAAAGGTGTCTCGAACAGCTTTCAGTCCCCGAATGGTACCGCAAACATTCAAAACCGACTAGGATTTTACAGAACGGCACGCCCTTCGAATGTCGGCCGGCCTCTTGGAAGACAATTAAACTCAAGAATGGAAATTCGCCAAGGAAATCACCGTGGAAACGGTCACCAAAAAAAACTGAAAATGGTAAATATATACTTTCTATTGTATTTTACTGGTTTATATACAGACACTCGACACGATCATTGATTTATGGTACTAATTTACTTCAGCAGTCTCCCACATTGATACCGTGTGTTACCTTTCTTTTCTATACTTTATGGTCACGTAATGTAAAATTGAGAAAAAAAGTCTTTTGTGGATACTAAAGTAGTATAGTGTGTCATGATGTATATGATACTTTTGGAACTATTTAATATCAGTAGAATAGCATTGATTCAAATCATTATATCGTAACAACGTCTATTATAAATATGTGATTAAATATATATTTCAACTACTATTAATTAATTTCAAATGTTTATTCGTTGGAATACCCTGTCATTATTAACCGGGCAGAATTAGTTAATTTTTACATTTATTTAATAAAACCATTAGATAATTGGTTAATACATTATTATATAATTGTACAAGTTAATAATGTAAGAGACACCTTCAAAAAATTTTGACGAAAAATTATATATTTTTGTTGTAAAAATGTTTAAAGGTGTAGATAATATTACATATTAATAATGTATAAAATAATATACTTTGTGAAATAAATGTAATAATTAACATTTTTGATTCGTTCTGTAACAACCAGATATGCTAATCCATTGACATATTGTACTTAAATTACGTATTTATTTTGTAATATTAGTACTTTGTTACATCTATGTACTATTGATTAAAAAATATTGCACTTAAGAATTATTGATTAAAATGACTAATTTTAATTTTTATGCAATTCAATTTAATTTAAAGATTGTTAATATTAAACAACAATTTATTTATTATTATATTTATGTATAGAGTTGATAGATGACTAAATTAAGAATTTATTTGTCTATTTCAGATGGCGAAACGCACATCACAATATCAAACTATCAGAATCATCTAAACGAAACATATACCGATACATCGAGAAATCAAAGTTTAATAAACGACGAAACGTATATCGGTACACCAAAAAATCAGACTAATATGAATGAAACATATACTGATAACTGGAAAAATCAAAATTTAATAAACAACGAAACTTATATCGGTACACCAAAAAATCAGAATAATATGAATGAAACATACATCGATAGATCAAGAAATGAAAGTTTATTGACTGACGAAATGTATACAACCACAAACGATACATTTTTAAACGAAACACACATTATCACGCTACCAGACCAAAAATCACTTAACGAAACTTACCGTATAAGCCGAAAAACTCCACGAAAAAGTTACCCGTTAGTCGAGTCTTCCTTCGAAAGCGAAAGTGAACCCCCAAAATCCTTGCGTAAATTCCATTCTCCCCTAACACCGAGTAATACGTTTCCCCGCGTAACACCATCACGAAAAATCCAAAACATCAACATAGTATTACCAAATCCCACACCACCGAAATGTTCACGTACCGTATATACAACAACCAAAAACATCGAGATGATTCAGGAACCTGATCAATCAACGAACGAAGATGCAACCCACGCAAGTTTTTTAATAGCAGAAATAGAACCAGATGGTGTGAAAACGAAAGTCCACGTATTCGCTGGTCCCGAGGAATTTGAACGAGTCGATTCACCGAATACTAGGTTTTTCAATTCTAGTCGAAAGTCAACGGAATTGGAAAGAATCGTTCAAAGTGGCCTGCGTGATTCTGGATCAAGTGGTCGCAGTTTAATTCAAGAGATGATCGGTGAATTGGATCGTACTCTTACGGAAGGTCGTTACTCGCATACCGGTAACGCTTTGGGCGACGAGGCTAAGAATTTCGTCAAAAGCATGGTCAGCGCTTTGGAGCAAAGTGATACGGATACCGAATTGCCTAGATCGACTAGTATCTCCTTCGAAGATACTTCGGATGAATCTGATGAGGAAGTTTATTGGATCCCAGCTAAGATACGTCAACTTCCTCGAACCAGCTCTCTTTTAAGCATGTTGTCGAAAGGTTCGAGTCGTCGCAGTAATGGTAGAGCTTCTCCAGGTTTGAGCCCGATCAAGAAGGACAAGAAGAAGGATTGGCACAGACCTTGGGGCTTGACTTATACCGATAGAAATAATAAACTCTCTAGGCAGCTCTTTAGGATCGATGAGACTGGAGTTATCGATTCTGGATATTCCGACAGATCGTCATCCCGAACGGCAACTATTAGTTCTACTGGTGAGACAAGAAGATCATCTCCTACATCTTCGTTATCTTCATCACCAACATTTTTCGATGGTCTGACTGACCGGATTACTAATTCTAGACCTTGCATTTTTAAATCCTTTTTGGTATAAATCTGTAAAGCGGCGCACGTAAGGCTGGATGCAGTTTTCTATTTTTTCCAATCAAATTTTTAATAATTTATTTTCCACCAGTAGTTTTGTAGAGTAGAGAATTTAAATGGGAATCTAATAATATTTTAAAATGGCTCATAAATTAAAATTTTTTTTATAAAAATCAGATTTATGTAGATTTTATAGAATTAACTTCGCTTTTTTAAATTTTACTATTTTATTATTTTTTAAATTTTTTCTAGGAAATATACTTACAGAAATTATCTTCAAAACGTAATAAACATCATTACGTTTTTAATTAATTGATTTCTTTTACAAAATAGCATATTATCAATCTAGATAAGTCGATCTATAATTACTTTACGATTTACATCGAAACAATTTCTTTCATTTTAGTTAATGTAATATCTTAATCATTAATATTCCCATAAAACAAGGTACGACATTTTTATCTCTAGTTCCCATGTAAGATATCGGAGTATAATCATAT
This sequence comes from Theocolax elegans, assembly GCA_026168455.1. Taxonomy (NCBI): domain Eukaryota; kingdom Metazoa; phylum Arthropoda; class Insecta; order Hymenoptera; family Cerocephalidae; genus Theocolax; species Theocolax elegans. The sequence continues at coordinate 63,307,345 of CM047427.1, forward strand.
AGTGATTTTATATTGTTATTGCTATTATTGCTCTGCGATTTGACGAATATGTCGAAAAGCGTAACCTCTGTATTGTAATGATACAGAGAATTACGTCGTATTTCGCATATATTAACACCGACAATGGATTGAAAACCTTAGAATTAAATTTTGTATAGTATAGTTATTTAAATTTTTTTTAACTTTATGTCTATTCTTCGCATATGTACGTGTATAATATTATGTATAATAAACGATATAATATATAAGATGTATAAATGTTACTGCAATGTAGACGAATGATGTATTTAACCAAATGATAGGTGTTAGTGAATTAATGTAAATACACTTGTCGATAGATACTTATATTTTAATGTAAAATTTAGAATAATTAAATGATTATCTTAAAAATTTCATCTTTTTGATATTATACCTGCATTTTTCTCCTGGCCCATACACTATATAAGAGTATATAATTATACAAACACTATGTTAATTTTGATTAATTATTATTATATTAATATATTGATTTAAAAACAAAAAAAAATTAATTTTTAGAAAAATCTTTTACGTCTGGACATTACGCATACTTTAAACAATGTACTCAAATATTTTCAGATTTTTACATCCCTAATTAACGTATGTTTGATTAAAGTTTACACCTTTTTTATTCATAATTACCAACCAATAATTTTTCATTCAATTATATTATTAAAACAATTACTGTTTTAATCCGATACGTCCTAGTGCCTTATGGTTTAAACAATAAAAGGTGAAGATCTCAATTATTACGGGCCCGACATTCCGTTAATAAAGTATTAGAGGTTTCCACACGTCATAAGTGATGGCCACAAAACATTCCAGTTCTCTTGCCTGCGAATATATCGCAGAACATAGTGGAATGATTGTCAGTGTGATATTGTTAATGTTAAGTTTCGCACATAACACTTGCCAAGTTCGAACTTAAAACATACAGTCTATATATGCGTATAAAAGTAGCGCCTGCGGGTTTAGTTTTCTATATAGTATAATAATTAACTTATCTTTTTTATGCCTAGATGGTTATCAGGTATCAGGTCGAAAATTGATTTAGACCTAATCAAACGTATCGAAACTAAATTCATATTTTGAAAACGCCATGGAAATTATTTGTTATTAATTACTATAAAATCTAACGAAAATAAAGTACGAAACCATGCAATTAATGTAATTGTATGGGATATTGTTTAAAATAGTAAACATCTAACTTAGAGAAACAGCCAAATACTGGTATCCATTTTTTGAGAGTTATAAATAAAAATAACTGTTTTTCATATTTATAATGAATCGTCATTTTCTAATTTAAAAAGAGTCTATACTAAAAATTAACTACCTGCTTTTTCATTAAATCCATATTACACTCACATAGAAAACCCATCAATTTACTAACCGTAAGTATTTCAGCAATTAAGGAAACAAATCAAGGAAGCCATATATATATATAACCATGTATACGAACAAAAAGGGTCTTACAAGCCGATCGAAATCGACAACCGATGTACACTTCGAGGATCGTTCCGTCTCGACGACGCGTCGTAAGTACCTTATACTCCCACATCAGTGTAGGCACTTTACATTGTACTAAAGGCGCCACGACGTCGACCCGCCTCGGTGCCTAAACAACGAACCGATGACAATAGAATGACAACATTAAAACGAGCTCATTCGTACCTTGCTGATAATATACCTTGTCAATTTCAACAGAAATTTCCATCTGTATCAGGAACACGTTCAAAATATGATAGTTTTGATTAACGACTTGATGCTACTTTGGGAAGGAGTCAGGGAAACCATTAAGAATTTTTTTATGATTATGTTTCGTATAATGTTTTTAATTAGAAATAGAAAAACACGTTTAGTATTGCAGTTTCATGTCTTTTATTAATTAGAAATTTGAGCGATAAATATATATCGATAATTGTTATGTTAAATATGTTTAATAATGTGTTTTAAAAACATATGTTTGAGAAAATAGTAATTCGAGGTGAGGTTTGTCGAAGCATTATATCTTAATTTTAAACAATAAGGTGATTAAAACTCAATAACTTTATTAGCTAGTTTAAGTAATAATTTTATGCGTATATAACTTCATAATAAGATTAAGAACTAAAAAGATTAAAAAGACTTTTAATAGTATTTTAATTTAATTTTTAAAATATTGGGACAATACCCGAGGAACATAAAAAGAAGGGGAAACACGTAAATGCATCGATGTATATTGCAACGTTTTAGATTAATTCAGCGAGATTCTTGATTTATTTATTCGTATTGACATGCTCGTTTTGATACATTGTTAGTTCGATTTTTAAATCTCTTTAAGATTATCATTAAAAACGATACACCACGTGAATACATTAAAATATCAAATCAATTATAAAATAAATACTTAATACATATTGAGAAAATTATTATACAAATAAAAAAACAATTTAGTTCTGATAGAATAGAATTGATAGTACGTTGAACTTTTCAATGCAGAAGTCATTATTAAATATAATTTATAAGTGATTCCTTTATCCGAGTGCATATACTTTTAATAGAGTTAACGGGATGTCGGACCCAAGTAACAGGGATCTACACCTTTCAACATAAGAATTATATTGGAAATATCGATTTAAAAATCTGAAAATATTCATATGGGTAGTTTTAAATAAAAGTGAGGGCATGACGTTTTGATTTTTTAAGAAAATATAAATATGTTAATAATAATTGAATAAACAATTTTCGACCGGTAATTATTGGTCTAAGAAAGCATGAAATTTCAACGCAAAAATCAGAATTACATTACAGATTTTTAAATCTGAAAAAAATTGAGTATACTATTTAAAACGTGCCTAAGGGCATGGCGTTCAGGATTTTTTCAAAAATTTATTATTTTGTTTATAAAAAAATATATTTTACCATTTTCTGAGTCCGACATCCCCTTTCGCCCGTTTATCGTAGAAAAGACAGAAATATTAAAGGTAAATGAATGATATCTTATATATTGTATATTTAAAATCGATATAAAAATACACTACTTTGTTTTAATTGCGGTTTAGTAATTTCTCTTTTGTAATAAACTCTTTTAAGCATTACTAGAAAGTATATTTTCTTAAAACCACGAAGTTAAAAGTCTCACTGTTGGACATCAAAATTGAATTGCAGATTGATCATGAGCTTGTCAAATTTAAGCTACTTTAATTCAATTGGTAATTATATAATAACTGAGTATATAATTATTTTTAGGTATTGATGATATGAACATAAATCATTGTTAAAGGTCTTGAATAGACCTTGGAAAATAATTTAGAGGTGTGCATTATGCGATTATACCTCTTTTGATTATCTTTTTCGCAATTACTTGCACTTAATCATATATCGAAACAAACAGCTTTATAAAATGTATGTAAATCATATTTGCTTAAATCAAGAGCCGCAATATATTCTGAAATTTAGTGTAGTGTGTCAAGGACGAAGAATTAATTTTTCAAATGAAATGAAATTCTTTTCACATAAAAGAAAATTTAATAATTAATTCGTATAAAAAGGCATACTTTCATTTAGCCCATTTATCAAAATAATGAAAATTGCTCACAAGCGGAATAAAAGTTTAAAAGTCAAAAGTAGTTTCTTTCTTTCGACTTCCGACTTTCGAATCTTTAAGAATTAATAATAATCACTTATATCTTAAACGGTTCTATTTAAAAATAATTATTTATATTTCATCTCACATAAACATTTATTTTCGTGTTATAACAAAACTCTTTTATCTAATATTTTTAAAATAAATAATTTCAAATAAATGTATTATGTTATTTAGATAAGTATAGTAATGATCATTTTATAATAGTAACATTAAAGAAATTACGTTTATATTACTGTATACCATACATTTTTTTGCAGTTGATTACTTTCTTGATTACTTAAATAAAACTCCATTAAAAATTTGGTATACTTTACAATTGTATGATTGTTCATTCAACCTAATACTTGTAATTCACCATTTTATGAGCCATCTATCGGAACACGTAATATATTTAAATGTGCATGACATCTGTGAAACTGATCATTCATAGATTATAAAGCATTTATATGCTTAATGATGTTTAAAATTTGCAGCAAATTGACCAGAATCTGCGTGTACCTTTAATAAGATGTCCATAGTTGATCAGGAATGAACGTGCGTGCAAAAACCTCATCAGTTATTATAAATTACTCTTTATCTTCAAAACTATTTGTACAAATGATCTAATTACTTAAACTATCGTGGACGGGAAAAAATATTTTTTAGTGAATTAATTAAAGAGCTACAAATGCTACTGATAATTATTCTCTTATATATTACGAATCATCATGAATTTTGTAGCCTAATCTAATCATAAGACTATCATTTTTTTGGTGTATAATTTAAAAACCGATAATTGATAATTAAAAAAACCCGACTCGAAAATAAAGATGTAATGTCATACTATGTATAAGTCATTATTTAATATATTTCTAATATTTCTAAAATTAAACAGTGTTAAAACCAGTTTAAGAAAAATAGTGCTGTACCCATCTACATATAGATAACTGTACTGAAAAAAGTAAACAAAAAGTAGAATTCAAATTATCAATTTTATGTACTTTGTCTTTAAAGTGTATTCACTTATGGTGCTTAATTTTTATTTGACATGTTATATAAATAGATATAGTTATTTTTACTTATACAACAGTATCCAGAATTTAAAATGTCCGAGTCATGTATATGTATAATTATAAATTAGGGTAATATAATTCGTTATTAAATGAGATTCAAAAAAACTATTACTTTGCTGGTTCTCATACTTTTTTTTAGATGAATATAAAAAACATCATACAACCATATTTTATGTAGTATTTCTTAATTAAGAATAAATTCTTTAGGGGATGTCGGACCCAGAAAATGGTCATTTTGTACTTTCTTTTATAAACAAATGAATAAAGTTTTTAAAAAACGTCGAACGTCAAGCCCTTAGGCATGTTTTAAATAACACACCCAAAAATTTCCAGATTTTTAAATCCACGATGTTTGGGTTGAAAGATTATGCTATTTTTGACTAATAATTACCGACCAAACATTGTTTACTCAATTATTATTTAAGAAATGTGTTTTTTCATTAAAAAATCAAAACGTCAAGCCCTTCCTTATGTTTTCAGCTATCCGTATGAATATTTTCAGATTTTTAATGCAATATTTTAGATATAATTTTTGGGTTGAAAGGTGCAGATTCCTGTAATTTGGTTCCGACATCCCGTTAATAAGAAGAGAGAATTAATTACGGCGTAAGAAAGAATAATTTCGAACTAACTTTTTGAAGCTAAACTGTCATTTGTTAGATTGTATGTTTCTCGTGATTGGTTTGGTAATAATTTAAAAGTAATACCAATCATTAATAAAAGAAAGGCAGTTGATTTATATTACGAATAATTATTTCTAAATACTATTTGTTAAAAGAAATATAGTAACAACTAAAGTACTCATAAAATAAATGACTAATGAAACAAATTCATTTTTTGAGGATTCGATGAAGAACTATTCAAATTAATCATTTCTCTTTTCACTAAACAGCATTTTTAATATCTATTAGTTTAAAATATTTATTAAATTCAGATTAATTTTTCTAAAAAATTGTTATGTTGCAACCGTAATACGCAATTATATTCACCTAATTATATCATTGTGAATTATATTCCTTGTAAATATATAATTAAAATTAAAAAATGTAATTGAATAATCATTTATCAGTAACAATAACTCAATCACACTGAAACCACAGTTAGGTAAAAGTTCAATGAATAAAAAGCTCTGTACATATCAGAGTGCGTAATCAGTTATTCTTTGCGACGCCTATATCAATACACGTTTGAAATATATTACGTAAAAGTTTATTTAAAGAATATACTTTCCATTCAATTAATGAATGGGAATTTACGGAATTTATTCGCTATTTCTGCGCGTCATCAGAAACCCAGCTGTCTAAATTTTTATTGCCTCTTCTACAGGAATAAGGGAAAAATTAAATTTACAATGTTTAGATCATTTTTATTGATACAAATATGTTCTGTTTGATCGACTGATAAATAAAATCTGTCAAATATGTGCCAATAGTATGAATTTTGTACCACGTATATTAATAAAATAATAATTAATATGGTCACCCTGATTATAAATAAAAGCATTTATGAAACGTTTTATTGGCGACAAACGGCCAATAATTGAACTCATTTAATCTCAGCATTATGCTCGATTACCGCATTAGGGATAAGGAGCGTAAATTTATTTGATAATGTAAACCTTAGAACACATGACTGCAAAAGACAGTCTAAGTGTATTCATTGAATTTTCCATAAACAAAATTATAATTATTTAAGAGTTAAAAATTCTGAATGAAAGAGATTACGCCAACTGTTCTCGATTACTGCGTCACATTAACTTCACCTGTTTAAATTGAACGATTAATCTTCACAGGGTTGTAAATCAAACGTAACATGCACTGTTACATTTTAGCATAATTAAAGGAGAGTATATATAATGAAATTTGTAAACCATTTAGCAGTACACAAAAGTCCGTCGTTTACGTAGAACGACCAGTTTTGGATTTTAAATAAAAAGATTGGGGTAAGTTCCAGAATAATGAAACGCAATTTTCCATTCCTTCTTACATGCAAGTAAAATAATGGACTTGGATAAATAATTAATTAGCCGATATTTTCTTTGTATTGGAAAAGTTTAATATAGTAGATTAACAGCTGATTCACATTTCAAACGCAATATCTATCACAGTCAATATCTATTAGATAATGAACATTATTATCAGTAAATAATTATCATTGCAATGATTTTCTTAATCGCACCTATACATTTTCCGAATTAGTTCCACGTTTTCTACCATAAACGCAGTATAACAATTTTAAAGGCTTCTATTTAATTGCAGATGCGCGCAATCACTTTTGTGTTTGCTGGCCTTTTGGCCTTAGCCACGGCTTCCAGTGACAGTAAGTTTAGTTACAAATACTATTTACCACATTATATACAAGATTACGTAATTATGATAAAAAAATCACTATTTATAAATATTTTTTGCTTTAATATTGTCGTCTACAATATATTTTAATACAATAAATATTTAATGGCTAAAATAAAAAAACAGTTGATTACGATAAAATAATAATTTTCTTTTGTACAGAGAAAGTTGTGTGCTACTTTGGTAGTTGGGCTGTATACCGACCAGGAAATGGCAAATTCGACATTTCCTACATCGACCCGTCACTCTGTACCCATTTAATTTATACATTTGTGGGTATCAGTGAACAGGGTGATGTTCGTGTACTCGACAGTTGGCAGGATCTTGCCGACAACTACGGAAAAGATGGTTTCGGCCGTTTCAACAAACTCCGTGAGATTAGTCCTGAAACCAAAACTATGATCGCCATTGGTGGTTGGAACGAGGGTTCCGTCAAATATTCCAACGTTGTCGCTAACCCAACTATCCGTAGGAGATTCGTCGACAATGTCGTTGCATTCGTCAAAAAATACAATTTCGACGGTTTCGACGTTGACTGGGAATACCCTAACCAAAGAAACGGCGTTGAAGCTGACAAGGAGAACTACGTCTCGTTGCTTAAAGAATTGAGAGAGAAATTCGACCAAGAAGGTTTAATTCTCAGTGCTGCCGTTGGAGCAGCAGAGGTATCCGCTAGCAAATCTTACATCATTTCCGAAGTCGCCAAATACTTGCATTTCATCAACTTGATGACCTACGATTTGCACGGCATTTGGGATAAGAAGACTGGTATCAACGCTCCACTTTATGCTGGATCTTGGGAAAATGGCAACGAACGAGGTCTCAATGTGGTAAGTATTTAGCTGGTTGCCAACTCTTGCGCATTGCATTACAATTTCAGATTTCTACTTATCGATATACACTTGGATGTTAATCTGATAATGTATTTATATTTTCATATGAAGTAGATAAATTACTGATAAATCATTATGTAATATTACAAGTCGAAAAAATATTCTTTCGAAAAATATTGACGAAGGTTAGACAAAATTATTAGTAATGTTATCTTTAGTACCATTGGACTTTGAATTTAGAAAATATTATAATATTACAAGCGTTAAAGATTGCATACAATATTAAATATTTTTTCATTGATAACATCAAAATCAGAAGTGTATTTATTTTTAAGCCAAAGGAATTTTTGTATAATTTTGATAAAATCTTATGACTGTTAATCATTATCAAATGTTCTTTTCATAATAATACTTTAGTAAAAATGAGAAACATTTAATAGGTAGTTTCTAGGTATCTTCTAGGTAAAAATATATAGATGTTATTAGTTGATGTAGTTAATGCTTCTTTGACAGTCTTACGAGTCTCTTCAGCGATAGAAAATGTGAAGACAAGTTTTGACCAGTATTATCACGTCAAATCTTAAATGAAATAGTTACATCTAAAAATAAAAATGATCATGACCATTATGTTACATTAATTCAAAAGTTGTTCTCGGTTATATTTTTTTAATTCCATTTAATTTTACGACTCATTTAAAATAACAAAGTATCCGATCTCTTTTAATTACTCGATTTATTTCTAATAAAGTATAACAAACAGTAAGTAAATTTAATAAGTCATAACGTGTAATGATTAATGAAAATCTTATGCTTTCATTAAAAATTAAAGATATTGCTTTTTAACACTTATCAATATTGCATGATAAAGCTTGCGTTTTTTCTAATAGTTTAATAGATTATTAAATACACTTTTATCACATAATGAATATAATGTGCGTACATGCTTTGTAAGTATTATTGATTATTGAAGCTAAGTTATTTACTGTTTGAAGCAGTCGCATTAATCTATTTTTAAATTTTGAATAACACATAGGTTTTGCCTTAAATTAACGAAAATTAATATTAAGGGGATGTCGGACTCAAAAAATGGTCATTTTTAATATTTTTTATAAACAAAAAATAAATTTTTAAAAAAAATCCTGAACGCCATGCCCTTAGGCATGTTTTAAATAATATACTCAAATTTTTTCAGAATTTTAAGTTTGTAATTAAATTCTGATTTTTGCGTTGAAAATTCATGTCTTTTTAGATCAATAATTACCGATTGAAAATTGTTTACTCATTTATTATTAACAAATTTTGTTTTTTCGTAAAAAATCAAAACGCCCTTGCTTTTGTTTCAAACTACTCATATAAATTTGTCAGATTTTTAATTCGATATTTGCAACATAATTCTTATGTTGAAAGGTGTAGATCCTTGTAACTTGGGTCTGACGTTCCGTTAATACATGTACATCGCAATAATATAGTAGTTTTAATTAAAAAAGAATTCCTATATTTGAAAATGTGATTACTATATAGAGATGAGTTTTCAAGTAGTATCTATAATCCAGAATGTAATGCTTTATAGTTATTAGTCTTAAAATAGTTATTTTCTTTTGTACAGAGAAAGTTGTGTGCTACTTTGGTAGTTGGGCTGTATACCGACCAGGAAATGGCAAATTCGACATTTCCTACATCGACCCGTCACTCTGTACCCATTTAATTTATACATTTGTGGGTATCAGTGAACAGGGTGATGTTCGTGTACTCGACAGTTGGCAGGATCTTGCCGACAACTACGGAAAAGATGGTTTCGGCCGTTTCAACAAACTCCGTGAGATTAGTCCTGAAACCAAAACTATGATCGCCATTGGTGGTTGGAACGAGGGTTCCGTCAAATATTCCAACGTTGTCGCTAACCCAACTATCCGTAGGAGATTCGTCGACAATGTCGTTGCATTCGTCAAAAAATACAATTTCGACGGTTTCGACGTTGACTGGGAATACCCTAACCAAAGAAACGGCGTTGAAGCTGACAAGGAGAACTACGTCTCGTTGCTTAAAGAATTGAGAGAGAAATTCGACCAAGAAGGTTTAATTCTCAGTGCTGCCGTTGGAGCAGCAGAGGTATCCGCTAGCAAATCTTACATCATTTCCGAAGTCGCCAAATACTTGCATTTCATCAACTTGATGACCTACGATTTGCACGGCATTTGGGATAAGAAGACTGGTATCAACGCTCCACTTTATGCTGGATCTTGGGAAAATGGCAACGAACGAGGTCTCAATGTGGTAAGTATTTAGCTGGTTGCCAACTCTTGCGCATTGCATTACAATTTCAGATTTCTACTTATCGATATACACTTGGATGTTAATCTGATAATGTATTTATATTTTCATATGAAGTAGATAAATTACTGATAAATCATTATGTAATATTACAAGTCGAAAAAATATTCTTTCGAAAAATATTGACGAAGGTTAGACAAAATTATTAGTAATGTTATCTTTAGTACCATTGGACTTTGAATTTAGAAAATATTATAATATTACAAGCGTTAAAGATTGCATACAATATTAAATATTTTTTCATTGATAACATCAAAATCAGAAGTGTATTTATTTTTAAGCCAAAGGAATTTTTGTATAATTTTGATAAAATCTTATGACTGTTAATCATTATCAAATGTTCTTTTCATAATAATACTTTAGTAAAAATGAGAAACATTTAATAGGTAGTTTCTAGGTATCTTCTAGGTAAAAATATATAGATGTTATTAGTTGATGTAGTTAATGCTTCTTTGACAGTCTTACGAGTCTCTTCAGCGATAGAAAATGTGAAGACAAGTTTTGACCAGTATTATCACGTCAAATCTTAAATGAAATAGTTACATCTAAAAATAAAAATGATCATGACCATTATGTTACATTAATTCAAAAGTTGTTCTCGGTTATATTTTTTTAATTCCATTTAATTTTACGACTCATTTAAAATAACAAAGTATCCGATCTCTTTTAATTACTCGATTTATTTCTAATAAAGTATAACAAACAGTAAGTAAATTTAATAAGTCATAACGTGTAATGATTAATGAAAATCTTATGCTTTCATTAAAAATTAAAGATATTGCTTTTTAACACTTATCAATATTGCATGATAAAGCTTGCGTTTTTTCTAATAGTTTAATAGATTATTAAATACACTTTTATCACATAATGAATATAATGTGCGTACATGCTTTGTAAGTATTATTGATTATTGAAGCTAAGTTATTTACTGTTTGAAGCAGTCGCATTAATCTATTTTTAAATTTTGAATAACACATAGGTTTTGCCTTAAATTAACGAAAATTAATATTAAGGGGATGTCGGACTCAAAAAATGGTCATTTTTAATATTTTTTTATAAACAAAAAATAAATTTTTAAAAAAATCCTGAACGCCATGCCCTTAGGCATGTTTTAAATAATATACTCAAATTTTTTCAGAATTTTAAGTTTGTAATTAAATTCTGATTTTTGCGTTGAAAATTCATGTCTTTTTAGATCAATAATTACCGATTGAAAATTGTTTACTCATTTATTATTAACAAATTTTGTTTTTTCGTAAAAAATCAAAACGCCCTTGCTTTTGTTTCAAACTACTCATATAAATTTGTCAGATTTTTAATTCGATATTTGCAACATAATTCTTATGTTGAAAGGTGTAGATCCTTGTAACTTGGGTCTGACGTTCCGTTAATACATGTACATCGCAATAATATATAGTAGTTTTAATTAAAAAAGAATTCCTATATTTGAAAATGTGATTACTATATAGAGATGAGTTTTCAAGTAGTATCTATAATCCAGAATGTAATGCTTTATAGTTATTAGTCTTAAAATAGTTAGCTTTGCTAGCAATTCCTGGTTGTAAAATAATTAATGGATGATGAATATAGATACACTGAGGAAATAGTTATAGTAAAAATTACAATGTTGTCTATTAATGCAGGGACAGAGTGACACAATCCAAAAATTTACCGTAGTGTATAATAAATTTTACTGAATTTGTAGTAAATATTACCAGAATTGTAGTAAAAATTAATAGCTTTATAGTGAATTTTATTATACACTATGGTAAATTTTTGGATTGTGTCACTCTGTCCCTGCATTAATAGACAACATTGTAATTTTTACTACAACTTTTTTCTCAGTGTACCGATAAGAGTGATTGAAATAATGATAAATTATAAATATGAGCCTTAACTTCGAATATTTTCCGTGTAAGACAATTCGAACTCTTAATTACAGAATGCATCGGTTCACTACTGGTTGGAACAAGGTGCTCCAGCTGAGAAACTCGTACTTGGCGTTCCCTTCTACGGTAGAGGCTTCACCCTTTCCAACAATCAAATGAATGGAATCGGTGCCCCCGCTAACCAACCTGCACGCGCTGGACCATACACTCGTGAACCCGGTATGTTGGGATACAATGAAATTTGCGAGAAATTCATCAATGAAAACTGGCAAGTTAAGTACCAAGAGGAGCAACGTGTCCCATACGCTGTTAGCGGCAACCAATGGGTTGGTTATGATAATCAACGGTAAGAAATTACTTGACTTTTTTCACTTTAATTTTTGCCTCCTGTTTTCCGCTATTTTTTATCACATTTTTTCAAAATGAATAATACCTTTAGTCATCAAATTTTTTGCTTTATACTTACAAGAAAAACATCATATGTTTGGGAAACGGATCTTTTCTAATATAAAAATATGTGGAAAGCCAGAGCCGCATGCCCTAACAATCGTTTCGTTCGTTTGTTTTCTTTGCTATCGATAGTTTAGTATAAATAAAAAGCGTAACATATACTTAACGGAACTTAATCAAGCGAAAGATAAAAGGATTTCTTAATTATTCAAATATAAAACATGTTCTGCAAAGTAAAATTGAAAGAGTTAACAATATATATATAGAAAGGTTTTAAAAATTGTAAATAAATTCCTCAAGGGCCTTTTATAGAAATCTTGTTGAGTATGATAAAATTCTATCGTTTTATTTATCAATATAAAAGTATTTTGACTATTGTTAATTTATTAACAAAATGAAGATGGTTAAACGTATACCCTACTTTAAAAATTATAAAAAATAATTTTTTTGTTTTGTAATCTAATTAATCATATTGTTCTTATGTATTAAAAATTATTTAAAATGTTATTTGTCAAAAGTGCTTTTTTGCTACATTATATATTGTTTTAACTTTTAATTACGCTTCAATCGTATATTTAAAGCGAATTGGAGCCGCGGTGGCTCATGGGTAGAGCTCCCGACTCTTACACCGAAGGTCGTGGGTTCGATCCCAGACGTGTACCTCTGAAAATTTTTTCATGTGCATTTTTCGAACACCGCGACTCAGTGGCTCGGCGTGTCACTATAATGTGACGCCAGTTCAGGTGCGCGTGCGTTTCGTGCACTTGTCAGCTCAGTGCATGAGAGGCACGGGCATCTGAACTATAGGGAACGTTAGGGACGCGAAGATGTAAAGAGGATCGCGGTGGTACCATCGGGAGGACAGGAAACTGTAATTATTAGACTAATTACGGTGACCGATGATATCTTCCGATGGACACAAGCACCACTGTTTCAACTACATGAGCTTTGTTTACAGACACACCGTTCACCTCCGTTGCTGATTAGCCCTGGCAGCATAAATAGAGTGACGTTAAATAACAAAAAAAAAAAAAAAAAAAAATTTAAAGCGAATCAATATTAAATGCAGGATAAATATAAACATGAATTTTATGATATTTCCAGCTCTTTGACTGAAAAGGCTGAATACGTTAACAAACTCGGACTCGGCGGTATGATGGTATGGAGTGTCGAAACCGATGACTTTAAGGGTGTCTGCGGTGAAAAATACCCACTTTTGAAGACAATCAACCACGTTCTTCGTAATGGAGCTGCACCCTTACCTACACGTCCAGTTCCTACAACAACCCCTGGTTCGGTGGTAACCAACGAACCAAACAACCCAACTCAACCCGAGCAACCTCATGAAACACCAAAACCAACCGACATTTGCAAACACGAAGGATACGTCCGCGATTCAAAACGCTGCAACATCTTTTATTATTGCCAAGCCTCTGAGGGTAAATACATCGTGTCTGAATTTTCGTGCCCAGACCCACTTGTATTCGATCTCAGCATTAATGGTTGTAATTACAAAACTTATGTCCAGTGCTGAAGATTTGTTTAAGACTCTTAGTTAATATATAGCAAGTAAGAAATTCTTTGTATATGAAATAAAATAATATTTGATACTTCTTAATTATATATTTTTTATTTTTAATTTGAATTTGAATTTCCTTATATAGACATTTATTCAAAGCGCACATAATTTTTAAATAAGGTTTTAAAATGCGTTTTAAAGTTAATCAATATATTTAATAAAACATGATAAATAGTCAAGTTAAGTTATTATCAGCTGCCAGAAAATACGACAGGTTTCAACCAGTGTTGGGTACGTAGTCGTTAAACAACCCATTTTCAAATACTTTTTCATTATTTGAGTTTTAATATATATATATATATATGGGCTATTTCACGTCAAGTGGTACGATGAAAATTTTAAATCGCTCCAAAATTTGAAAACAGGCTGGAAATATCTTTCAGAAGATAGAAAAAAATTTTGAGGTGTTAAAAATAATTTGCATAAGAGTTATTCCACCATGAAAAATGGAAATTTTTCAATTTTTTAGAAAAATTTCTATTTTCAAAGCCATTTATCCCAAAATCTATTGATTTTTTTGAAAAAACATTAAAAACAACTTTTGTTCAAAATAATCTTTAGAACTTATCTACCTGGGTTACAATTCTTAATTTTAAAATCTCGAAGAAATATAACGCCCGGAAATATTGAATATCAAAAAAAGGCGACCACGCCACAATCGATTTTGATCTAACACCGCTCAAAAGATCACATTTTTCGCGAGCTTTCGAATGGCGGTGGTTAGATTATTGGCCAAGACCGTTGGTGTAAGTTATACCCCATAAACCTCATAAAATCACTAATTTTCATGTATTTTAGGGCATTTATCTCAAAATCTATTGATTTTTTTGAAAAAACATAAAAAACAACTTTTGTTCAAAATAATCCTTAGAACTTAACTACCTGGGTTACAATTCTTAATTTTAAAATCTCGAAGAGATAGGGCACTTGGAAATATTGAATATCAAAAAAAGGCGACCACGCCTCAATCGATTTTGATCTAACACCGCTCAAAAGATCACATTTTTTGAGAGCTTTCGAATGGCGGTGGTTAGATTATTGGCCAAGACCGCTGGTGTAAGTTATGCCCTAAAATACATGAAAATTAGTGATTTTATGAGGTTTATGGGGTATAACTTACACCAACGGTCTTGGCCAATAATCTAACCACCGCCATTCGAAAGCTCGCGAAAAATGTGATCTTTTGAGCGGTGTTAGATCAAAATCGATTGTGGCGTGGTCGCCTTTTTTTGATATTCAATATTTCCGGGCGTTATATTTCTTCGAGATGTTAAAATTAAGAATTGTAACCCAGGTAGATAAGTTCTAAAGATTATTTTGAACAAAAGTTGTTTTTAATGTTTTTTCAAAAAAATCAATAGATTTTGAGATAAATGGCTTTGAAAATAGAAATTTTTCTAAAAAATTGAAAAATTTCCATTTTTCATGGTGGAATAACTCTTAGGCAAATTATTTTTAACACCTAAAAATTTTTTTCTATCTTCTGAAAGATATTTCCAGCCTGTTTTCAAATTTTGGAGCGATTTAAAATTTTCATCGTACCACTTGACGTGAAATAGCCCATATATATATATATATATATATACACACCAAATAACGCATATAGATTTTTTTAAAAATGTGATTGGCTGGTTGTCATTGTCAAGGAAGCAGCACGACATTTCCTGTGTTTTGCGTTCTGATTTTCGCATTTTAATCGCCATTCAGAAACAAGAACAAGTTCACAGCTAATGTGAAATTTTTACAAATAGTTGCGGAATTGATTTGCAACTTTGTTAATTACATTTAAACGAATCAAAGTTGAACTTATAGAGCTAGTAATTATAGAGATTTAATGATACAGTCAATGATAGCGAACATGTACTTTTATGAGTTATTTAACTAAATGCATTAATGATAACATATCATTAATCAGTATAGCTTACTATTCAAAGTTCCATTCAGTAATATAAAAAAGATGTAAGTGAAATAAAACTTTTATCATTTTTCATAAATCATTAATTCTTCAATTAACATAATGAAAAATTCTTTCCTCAAAGTGTATAATTGTCAAATAAAAATTACATAATTATTGTCTGTAATTGCTACGACACTTTATAAAATATTTCGATGTAATGTTAAAAATGCTCTTGTTTTGGCAATTATTGCTTTTACACGCACATCCTACTATTTGATGAATAGTATAAAATGTTTTTATAGGTCTGTTTGACAAAATCATCATGCTTATCCACATACACTGAATGTATGTATATTCAACGTACACATTGTAAATGCAGTGCTGCACATGTTTACTTGCAAACTTTTTTCAACTTTGCGATATACCCGATCGAAATGAAATAAAAAAGAAATATTACTCATAATCTATATTTATTGTTTTTGCATAAACTTCCGCAGTTTACTTTAACTTATCACACAATATCGAAAGATATTCACATAAACAAACAAACCTCTCTCTTAGCATTACGCCGTACGTATAAAACACAGAAGAGTTATGCGCTATTCTGTTTGGTTTATTATTGATTTGTCTAACTAAGGCTATTAACAATTCTTAAAATAATAGTTTAATCAGTAGATACCGCTTAATCCGAGGTTTGTTATAAATATCTTTTACATATTTAAGTTTCTATGTATCAGTGATTACATTATTGTAATATTATAATTATCGTCTTTTACGTTTTACTTAAAACGTGATAACAATGACTTTATGAATCATATTGTAAATTGATGAAGGTACAATTACAATAAACACAATTGTGAATAATCATTGACAATAATAATTTATTTCGTTGAAAGCCGAATTACGAATTGAGTTAGCACTTGAAAGAAGAACCTCTTTTAAACTCAAGTAGAAGACACATATATTATTCGATAATTACCTAGTAGTGTTGGTTAGTATGATAAGGTACGCAGCATCCCAAGTTCAGGTCACTCGACCGATTCTCGCAGCGACGCCCCTAATGGCAGTACAAACGAGTACGAAAAGAAATTGATAACGAAATATCGGTTTGCATAATGAATCACTATGCAATCAAAGTAAATATCACCGTAACTGACCAATAAACATCGAGGGAACAAATGATTATGGTATTTAAAAACTAATTGCAATAATTTAACATAATACTCGGAAGTCGACTACGGTTAATGTACAAATACTCGATCTTACTAATTTCTCCGTATAAATTATTGTTTTGGGTTAATCAATTTTCAGACGAAAAATTAATCGATTGATTTTTGAGAAATCTGTTGAAATTTAAACTTAAAATGTTTAACTTTTATTGTTTTCTTTTATAATAAACCCATTGTATTTGAAATAAGCCCATCAACACTCAAGATATTATATTTTTACTGGAGGATTCGTTTTATCTTTCATAATTCTACCATCAAAATAATAAAAAATAGTAAATATAAAAACAAAAATAGAAAAGCTGAAAATCAGAAATTGAAAAATTATAAAATTCAGTCGCTGACCCCTTGTAAATGTAAATCAAGCGTTAATCATTCGGCATCACTTACATTATCCAATGCTATTTAAAAATCGTGCAGACTGCATAATACTTGATGTCTTTTGTCAAAAGTTGATTCGCGAGTGAAAGTGCGCAGTCTCGTCGAATCGTTTTTTTAAAGCACTGCGTTATTCTGGTATCATTTAATATTTTTCAACTGCTGAACAAACGGTCGAGTGATCAAATATTTAACGTGAAATTTTGTAAGAATTATGCTTTTGGTAAGAAAGTTGAGTATCCATAGAAAAAAATTGGAGTGTTAACTTTGGAAGAAAATTCTTTTAGAAAATCCTGGAACTGGAAGTAGATTTTTCGAGTGATTTCATGTGTAGACTATACATGCAGCAACCTATTTGAGTAAGTACACTACCGTTTATTTTTCTGTAAATTATTATATTTCCAAATAAATTTAATATTATATACATAAATTATAATGTATAAGCGAGTATTTGTGCCTCTGATGTATATAAAAACGTGTCGTCTAAGTACGTTGGTATGTAAATTTAAAAATAATTTCACATCTAAAAAAATCTTGTTATATATTATTAAATTGTAAATAATATTAAAAATATTATAAGTAATATGATTTTATAAGTAAACTGCTAAGAATTATAAACGTTTCTCATAAATATTAAATTCTGAATGCAACAGAAAATTTATACTAATAATCGAGTATACAAGATATAATAATTATACATTGGATCTACATTGGCTTTTATCTGTATTCGTTTAATCTTCATTAACACCTAAATGAAACAGAAATGATGCATTTAATTTCCAGTAACCTACATTAATTATTTTTACGTAACGACGAAAAGAAAATGATCACGCGCGATAATATTATAGGTATATAATAAAAAAAAGTAATAAACTATGCACTTGACTCGAAAAGACAATTAAACGGGCTGACAACGATATCGGACATCTATACGATTTCTGTACACCAAGATCGCTGCATCCTCGCGCTCGGTTTTGTTATCGCTCCAAACTCATGAGGCACACGCGGCCTTTATCTGTCACGGGCGGATAAAGAAAGAAAAAGTTGACGCGTTCGAGTGCTTCGAACACGCATACACACGTACAATGATCGCACGCGAGTATTCAAAGCTGAGTCTCTTCGACCGATTGGACTTTGGAATCGGAGTGAGAGAGAGAGAAAGAAAGATTGCTGATCGGTAACCGAAGATGACGAAGACTGTGGGGAGAGAAGGAGGACTAAGGAAGAGTCGTGGAGGCGACTTGAAATCACCAGAACTACTGGCGACGCTCGAACAAAGAGGATCGCCGAAATTTGTTACCATTTCTCGTCAGGATTTTCCAGTTTTTTCATTTTTACATTTTTTATTTAATTTTTTTTTAGTTTGAGTGGATTGGCTCAAACATGTCTGACTTTGAAATGAATGAGGGTCCTTTGGACGAGGAGACGAAAGCGCTCGCCGTCAAGGAACTCAGGGAGACTGACGAAAATGTTAAGAATGGCATTGCCAAGCTTAGACAACTTTTGGAAGGTTAGTTTTACTTTGTTTATCATATATTATTCAATTACTATATTATACATTCTTTTCAAAAACTATACTCTGTTAAAGTAAAACAATGAATTTACTACTTCTAAAAATCAAGCAATCTCTCTCTATTTGATTATTTCGAGAAGTGGATTACTTATTATTTTCAAAAGACTAAATATTCTATTTGATGAATTAATTTCTTTGCATATTATCGCTAGTCATTAATGAAGCGATGAATATTTCGTTATTTTCATAATGAGCTTATTTTTACTTTTGAATTAATATAATTTAATTTTCAAATTAGTGAATAAGTAATTTTTAATTTTGATTATTGCTTACCATTATTTAAATAGTCAAATTTTTATGTATTTTTAAATAGGTATATATTTTTGTATCTATTGTAATTTTTTAATCGCATTCATAACAAAAAAATCTTATGTTTGTTTTGTTCATAGATGATTTTTACAAATTCTAATTATCCGAGAATAGAGATTATAAATAATGTGTTTTAACTTTCTCATGAAAGAAAAAGTTTTTCATATTTAAATAATGAAATCAATGAACACGTGGTCATGCGCATGCGTCAACTTGCATGGTATATTATAATTTTGAATCCTTTGAATTATTTAAATTAAATATTCTAACATAAATTTTTAAAACGTTCTAAAATGAACATTGCATTAGAATATTCAGTTGGATAGATTTGCGTAAGTTCATTATTATAAAAGTAATTATGTATTTGCTCTTCTTACAGCCATATCGATATTTAGAGATTCTGATAATAATCAAAAAGATTGATAAACGTGTTTATTATAAGTTAATAAGAGAATGTGATTAAATTAATATAATCGATCAATACTTTTTTTACTTAAGAGTGTTGCATATAAAGAAATTACTTTTGACAATTTGTCTAAATAATAATAAGTAAATATATGTTTAATAGAATTTCTAATAAAATAAAGCATTTAAAATTAGATATTTTAGTTCATAGAATTAGAACAGTCTTTTTTTAAAAAAAAATAGTTCATTTTAAATTTTAACACATTACAAAAGGAATGAAATAAGCTTTATTACATATCGATTTTTTAAAAAACGAAAGTAAATCAGCATTTTTAGATAAATAACTTTAAAAATGAAGTTTTTAAAAGATTAGTAATGTTTTTCATTTTTTGTACCATGCAATGGCATATCCCATAACTTTATTCAAAAACAACAAGGTAATAAATATGTTTGAATAATTAATGTCGTAGTTTTATTACTTTCAATGATGAAAAGCTTACTGATAATGAAGTTTTTTGAAATCTAATAACGTTTTCAAGCATAAAAAGTTATCTGAAGTAATAAGCATAATTTAATAAAGATAATCTACTCAGCATAATATTTTTTGAGTATAGAATAATTTGGGGTTAGTGAACATTTTATACAAAATTTTAAATTATTATGATTTTTATTTCATTACATTCTTAGTGGTTACATATAATAAGATATACATTAAAATTCTGATTTTTTTGTAAATAAAACAGTCAATTACACAATGTGTTTAAGGTATTTTAAACCAAATTAATGTAACATTATTGACGGATATTTTGTGAAAATTATTATTCAAAATAAAAATTATAAAAAAATGTGGATTGTATTGAGCATTTAAAACTGTTTAATATACATTGTTTTTTTGCGATATCGCTATTTTTGTTTAAACAATTTCTTTCCTTAAACATTATTACTCAAATTAGTTTTACAGTAATATTAATAATAAATATTTTAAAATAATTTAAAATAAGTGTATGAACGAAATTTTAAACTGGTGAACTTTTTTTATCGGCGCATTATATTTTGATAACCTATTGATTTATCAAAAACGAATCATCATTATATAATTCTGTTTTCATTTTGTTTTTTTGTTCTTAGTACTTTATATTTTCTTTAATTATAATATTTAAATTTATATTTTATCGGGAATCTGCATATTAAGAATAAGTGAGTTGATTTATTCGTCAATATAACATTTTTATATTTATCCGATGCTTGTAATTTAGCGATTAAACAACGAATACCTTTGAATGCATTAAAAAGTTATTTTGATTCATCAGAGTAGAATGGAAAAACACGCTTAATAATAAAATATTAACACTTAACGACAATACCAACAATTAAAATGCAAATGATTTGAGTTTTATTTTACAATTAATAAATAGTTACCAAATTATTGACAAAATGATTAGAATAGCTAATATGAAAGATATTTCAGAAACGAAAACAGTCTGTAAATGAAGATTTTCCACTAACATTGATATCGAAATGAAATAATATATTTGCTTTCACATCGGGGATACATTATATTCGTTCAAGTATGTATATAATCTTTTGGGAGATTTCGAAATCGAAATCAGAGATAGTTGCATACATATACGAAAAGAGCTTGGGGTCAAAGCCGATAATCGGGTTGTCGTTATCGGGGGCAATTTATACATACTTTACTTCACTCACGATGGAGAACGCTGCACGAGCTACAATATGTGTACATAGCCCTCTAAGCATGAGTTTCTCTGATAATTTTGTATATCTGTAATGTCTTCGGTAACATTATGTATACACGTACACATTTTTTGTATTATTTCATACGCGATTCAAACTTTTTCATTTTTTATAGGAAAATTTACTTATACAAATAATTGTTATTATACGAATTTATTAAAAATATTACTTAAGAATATTCGACAATGAGGCTGGTAAATGTTAATAAAATAATTTAAAAGTTAATAACTATATATACTGTTTAATATTTTTTATTAGGGGGAAAAAATGTAATGTATAATTAAATGAAGTGTATAGTATAATTAAATTTAAACGTTAAACTTAACGTATATGAATCTAAACTTAAAAATAAGTAACATCATTCGTCGTTTATCTGTTTTATCTATATTTTTTCTTCTATCGTATATAATGTACTTTTTGAGTCTCTAGAAATCTGTAAGAGTGTAAGATAAAAAGCAATACTCAAGAGTAAAGTGTAAAAGGAAAATCAAATCTTTTCAATAAAAGAAATCGTCATTCGATCAGTTTAAAAAATTCGAACTTTACGAAATATTCCAAGTTTAATATATATAGTTTAATAAATTATTGTTTAAAATTATTTTTCACTACGAGACCCGTAAAATATGATTTTACGTACTTTGTAAATATTAAAATCATCAGTTTTAAGTACACGGGTTTCCTCAATAGTATTATTAATGTCTTGGTTGTAATAAACAGTGAGTGTATTTGCAATAATCAAACAGTGATTCGTACACACTGTAATTATCATTAACATGAATAGGACTATATACAATAAAATATTAAGTTGACTGAACACTGCAATTATTGAGGTAAAAGAAATCAACATTATTTAATCGGTTCTTTATAATATTAGAAAAAACCTGCGTAAACACGTGCATGTAGTGATAAGGTTAAGATGAGCAACGCTATTGTTACAATGTGGTAACGAAGCAACAACACGAAGAAAATAAAATAACCGAGATGAAAAATAAAAGTGAATTAAACGTTTAATTTTTTTAACGTAGAATTATATTGAAATATTATAATCAATCGACGATCAAATGATACGAAAGAATAAATTTTATGGCGCAATTAATATTTGCCATTGACATCATAGCGCTAATAAATTTTTTGTTGAATTTTCTTTGTCAGAGACATACAATCGTATGCGATGAGTATACCTATAATTTATTTCTTTTGATTTGTCATATTAGGAAATATTTATACGTAGGTATTGCTTCTGTAGTTGATGCTAACTAACGCTAGAGTTATGGTTTCACATAAAATACCATTTTATAAAATTATTTTTTAAAATAAATTTATAATCGTATTTCGATCAAACAAGGTGACGCTTGATCACCTTGCAAGTTATTCAATAAAAGTATAAGACTTTAAATCGATTATGTCATGTAGTTCGACGTGAATATATACGTAGATTTGGTGAGCAATATAAAGTGTATATGAATATAAACGATTTACCCCAAAGTTTAAGAAGAGAATCTGCATCAATTCGGCTAGAATATCTAACGAATCAAAGTTTTAATTAAAACTCTACTATTTTCGACTTTAAATAATAATTAAAAGTTTATTAGCATCCGAGTTACTTCAATTTACGCAAAGCTCATTTTTCTTTAGATTATGAGTTCTCTTTTGAAAGTCAATTTTAAGCAGAAAATTATACTATAATTTTGTTATACTTTGCATATATTTTGATGTGAAAATGCAACAGGTTCCAAAACATGTGTCAGTTACTGAATAACGTGTTGTAACTGTTATCGATATTTATACTTAGGTATTACCAAAAAGTGTTGCAATATTGATAACAGGTGCGTAGCATTGTTTTTTCTTTTTTAATTAAAGAAAAGAATCAATTAGGTTTTCGTAAGGATATATTTTTTCTGTATATATATGTATATATATATATATATATATATATATATATATATATATTTATATACACACTTTAATATTCTCAAAAATAAAATTCAATTTATTTGTGGTTATTCGATTACTTACACAACTTATATAAAGTAAGACGATAATCTGGCAATCATTTAAAAATATAAATTGTAGTAGAATCATCACACACATTAAGTGTGAATATTAAGTGTTTACTTGTATTTTAATTATTAAAATTACTATTTTACTTCTAAAATAAAAATATATTTTAATTAGTAGACTTGTAAATAAATTAATACTAAATTTGTTTCTAAAAATTAATGCAAGTACATAGTTATTGTTGTTATAAATGTAGAAAAAGAATGACAGACGTAACGTTTTCAAAATTAGAATTAATATTAAACTAAATGCTCACTCTTATTAACAAAATACAATTAACGAATGAAGTAATAAATTTCTTTCCCTTTAAAATTATCAAAATAGCATAAAATACAGCATCATAGTAAATAATGACATTAGGTAAATAAAAGACAAGCGGAAAACAAGTTATATACTGATATGCACGCAATTTTAATAGAATGGTCCCCGTAAAACCACGAGTGATTTGCGTGCGGTTGATGATTTGTCCAGTGAGGATTACCGCGACTCGTCGCGATTGACAGTCGCATACTTGTTTCTTTTTATTCTCGTAACCTACCGACGTGTCTTCGAGGTCATGACTCTGCACTTGATAAATTGATGAATCGCACCGAACTTCAGATTTATTGTGCGAAATTTTCATGTGACGATTTTTTCTGCATATATAGAGATTGTTTTATTTAAAATCATGACCTGTATTGCAAATAAGAATTAAAGAACATCAAGGACTTGAAAGTATAAGAAATTTAAATTTCCAATTGTTTGTTTTTATAATCGCTTTTTTTCTTTATTCTTCTTTAATTAAAAATAATTATTTAAATTACTTTTAAATGCGATTATATTTCATATTTTTATATTTTATACGGTTGATTACATTTATATATTTAGAAACAAAATTGTAAAATTCATAAAAAATGCAGTATTTTGTACACTTGGCCTTAGTATTCGTAGTTGTAAGGTAAAATACAGAAATAAATAAAGTTATAAAATAAAACTTGGAAAGTTTTAAAATTTTCCTCTGCAAGAAAAAGAATTGTTAATATCTTTCATACATTTGAAACTTTGTTAAAAAATGTTTTCAAAATGTTAATTTAATATGTTAAACATAATTGTTTGATTGACCAGTCCTGTCATTCGATTAAATATATTTTAATTTGCGTTTGTTTTAAAATTATCATTAAAAAGAGTACTATGCACGTATTTATTTGTTCAAATATTTTATTCATCTAACTTAATTATGTCGAGAATAATTTATGATATAATAAAGATGACTATTATTACTTTTTGCAGATGATAAAAGTATATACTTCAGGACGGATGATGATTTCCTGATGATATTTTTGAGGCCATGCAAGTTTTATCCAGAGAGTGCTTACGCACTTATGAGGCGGATCGCGGAATTCAAGCAGAAAAATATTTCGCTATTGGATAATCTTATGCCTTCCGATGAAAAGAGCGCTATTTTCGATAACGTAGTCAATGTACTTAAGGGTCGTGATCACAAGCAAAGACGTGTATTATTCGTGAATGCTGGCAAAAGCTGGGATCCCTCCCGAGTCAGTGCTGACCAAATATTCCGTATCTTCTATCTCGTGCATGAAGTTGCTATTCTCGAACTGGAAACACAGGTACAACGACATTTTATTATTTATTTTCTTAATTTTCATCAACACGTTGAACTATTATGCGTTATCGAAAAACATATTTTTGAAAAACAAACTTTTTGTAGTAATTATTCCATATTTTGTTTAGTCACTTATGGAAAGATTTTAAATTCTCAAATAGTATATGTTCTGTATTAATTAGTATATGTTCTTAAAATTAATAGTAATGTAATGTTCATTCAGTGCCTGACATGCCATCATAAGGTAATTTAAAAACGCGTTTAAAGCAATGAAAGCTGCGTCGATAATGTAGGAAATACAAGGCCCACGGAGCTTAAATTGTAATTGTCATTTTTTACGTTTAACGTATATATAAATCGAAAAATATTGTAATGTTATGCGGTACTATATAATTTTATTTATACATTTGTAAATTATTACAAATAAGTGGTATATAAAATGTATGCAAAATATTTGCAAAGACAATAATGATTGTGTACTGATATTATACTAACGTAAATCTCGAAGTACGTTACAGAAGTATATTAAATATTTTATTTTACGACTTTTTTTAATTTTTAAGTACGTAGTATGGTATTCACACTAAATGAAAATAAATTCAACAATGTTTTGCAATATTTATATAATACGTTTAGATTAAACCTTAAGATTATAGTAAATTAATTCTTAAAAAAAACATCGAATTTATGCAGACTAATATTAAAAATTATTTACATGTTTTTTAGTAAATTTGGTATAAAATATGATGCGATGATGATCTTATTTATGTTATACGTAAATATTGCTTTCTTATTATAATTTCCCTTTCTTTGTTAGTTTTAATAACGCCTTAAATAAAATTAATATTTTCTCTACATTTTATCGTAAAGAGTATTGAATTAATAACATTTTATTTCTGAGAAAGTTTTATAGATATAAGAACCGGATTTTCTTATTAAGGCATATTTAACAGGAATTTCGTTTAAATAAAAAATCTATTATTTCAGTATGTTTTAAATTACCAATATATACTGCTGAAAAGTGATACAATTATGTTAGAATTAAGGAAATTCATAATTTTGATTGTCTTTATCTATTTAATTGTTGCCAAAGATTTAAAATATAGATTTCAAGTGTTTCAGTCTTTGTCTTTACACAATCAATGTATTAAATCTGCTTGCATGCTGTAGCTGATAAGCGTAAAGAAAAATAAGTAAAGTGATTGGTCAAATGTAGATTTTTTAAATTGATCAAGTACATTACTTATCAGGCAAATTACCTTCACCTTCTATATATTTAGCTTTTATGACTTAACATAAAGAAATGTGCAATAAATGGTTTTATTATCTATAATTTTAAACTCTTAATAGAATTTTGGGCATTTTTAATGCTTTGAAGCTAAAAATAACTTATTCATGTTAATTACTTTTATATAGTTTTTTAGGTTAAAATTATATATTTTTTTATTTTTTTATAATTATCCAAAAATAATAATATTGAAAAAAATTGTTTACTTATATGTAAAAATGTTGTTCCCACTATTACCAGGGATTTTGATATTTTTTTGTTACATATTTTTAATGATAATGGAATGATACGTATATTATACATTTATTCTAGGTACGAGGAGTAGTTGTAATTATGGACTTCGATGGTCTCTCGATGAAACAAGTTTTAGGTTTAACACCATCCTTCAGTATGAGACTTCTTAGTTTTATTCAAGATGCGATGCCGATTCGACTCAAAGAGGTATGCAAAATTTTATAAAAATTAAAGTCTTAAATTGGATACGTCCAATGAGTATTAGCTTACCATTTAAAATAAGATTTGTTTTGATATTTTTAAAAGTTTCCTGGATAATTTTACAAAGAAATATGTACGCACAATTTTAAAATATTTAATTTTTATGCGGGTGATCGTGTGCAAGTTTATTAATTGATATATTAATTATCATTGAACAGCTAATAATTCCTTTTTTAGGTCAGCTTAAAACGTCTATGGACCTAAACATAAAACGTAAATTATACTTTTCTGTTTCTTGTTTCAGGTTCACATAGTCAAAGAACCTTTCATCTTTAACATGGTGTGGAAAATGTTCAAGCCCTTCATCCGAGAGAAACTAAAGAATCGTCTGTTCTTCCACGGAACGAAAATGTCATCGCTTCACAAATATATGGCACCTTCCCATCTCCCTAAAAATTATGGCGGTGATTTGCCTGAAATCGATTATACAGGTGGCGACTGGTACCCTACTTTTACAAAATACGAAGACCATATTAGAGGTAAAGAATTTTACACAATTTTACTATTTTATTTTGTTACTTATATTTCTCGAAATATTTATACAGTATAATAGACTGTAAGAATTAAAATTTTAATCTGTTAATAGTATAGTATATGTTTTTGTTCATACATTTTTATTTAATTATATTTTGCAACTTGAATAAATGATTACATTAATCATTGTATACACAGAAGTTATACCGAGTAATTACTATTTATTATTACTGAAATAAAATCTATTTGGAGAATACATTTTATTAAGTACATTGCTTAATCGAATGAAAAATGTGTGTTATATTAAACAAAATGTTTCTATGCTTATTACAAATTGCGTACAAATATTTACTACATCACACATAAAACTGCAAATATGTATGAATTTTGTTTTCATTCTTGAACATCATGAATGAACAAGCGCACAACAAGAAAGTATTGTGATTTCATTGAATGTTTTACACGAGTAAAGAATATAAAAAAAAGAAAGTATATGTAGGTCTTTCTACTTTTATAGTGTAGGATGTAATAAAGTACGAGTTTTGAATTGGTGTTAGATTCAGGTATTATGTAAACAATAAGCTGAAATAATGGCTGTGTAAGAACTCAGAGAAAAAAGGAAAGTCGTTTAAATATGTAAGTGAAAGTTATAAACTTAAACTTCATCCATGATTTTCATTTTCTTTTTATGGGATATTTTATTGGACTACCGGTATAATTTAATACAGCTGTATAAGTGAATCTTTCATGTACACTTGAAAAAGTATATTTTTTACAATGATGTAAAATAGTATTATTTAAAAATCGTATGATAATGCAGTTATATATTGAATTTTTTTTTCTGTACCTAAAAGTTGAAAACATTAAAGTAAGCATGCTAAAGACAATTAAGACAGTCATTTTTATAAATTTCATTATTAAATTCATTAAAACACATTACTGTGTGTTTTTTGGTAAATACACTTTTATTATAATTTATTACAAAAATCAGAAGTATACTGTTTTCATGAATTAATGATACACAATTATTAAATTTATACTATATTGTTAAATTAGATTAAAAAATATTGTTTAGTATTTGCTATTACGAAAATTTTTATTATTTAAAAGGCTAAACTATATTTTTTAAATTTAGTGTTTGAACAATAGAATTAGAAATTTGGAAATAAAATTAGAAATTCAAACTATAGTTTTTCATCTTTTGAAAGGATTTTACGAATATCAGAGTAAAGTATAATTTTCTATTAAATTCGCATCGCTATACTTGCATTTAAACAAATCCATAAGACCACAAATGTTAATATACTTTTGTAATTCAAAATGGTAAACAAATACGTCAATGTACGAGGTCAATTTATATAGTCTTGTTTGTGTAAATCATAATGTTTTGTGAATTTTTCGACTGCCCTCAATTAATAGCCAGGCGTGAAAAATCGCTTTTTCTGCATTTCTGCGTGTTTCTTAACTTACATCACATTGATTAACACTGCTATACTTGAGTTTCGTCATCGACTTATAATTTCATTACTAAGGACCCACGTTTCTCGATTTTACATTGTACGTTAGATTTTAATTTTGAATTATTAAAATATTCAATGACATGTATACCATTATATACAAATGCAATGAAAAGTCTTAGTGTAAAATATATTCTTTTAAAGATAGCGAATATGTATGGCAATTACAAAAAGGAACTAATGCGAATTAATGTGCTTAACTTCAAGTATAAATAATTATTTTACCTTCTTTGTTACAGATATGAATTCGTACGGATTGAGGAAGGATTGAGAGACTGATTCTAATAAAATTGTAATTCCACACTCAATGGCGAAGTGAAGAAATGTTTATGTTCGCTATTTTATTTTTTTATAAACGATGTTATAGATAAGTTGATAATTAATTTTGTTGCGGTGTTATGATTTTTATTTTATGTACTTTGTGAGTATAATAATAAAATTTTTAACGTTTATTAGTAAAGCCGATGTTATCAGTTAATGCAACATGGTTTACCGATTTTCTATTACAATACTATTGATAATAAAAGAAATTTGTCACTGTGCCTTTAAAGTTATTTTCGATATTTATTGACAATTAACACTTCTTTATTTTGTATAATATTGTATATCTATACATAAATTAAATAAATTGAATTTTATTAAATCAAGTAGTATATTGGTTTAAACTTTATTTAAGCTACATAAATTATAGAAAGTATACGTAATAAGATGTACATAATAAAAGACTAACTTAATAAAATAGAATTTTGTTATAAAATTTAAAGCATATCATTTAAAAGTCATATATATTCTATTTTCCTTATAAGAAACAACTATTAACTTAGAAATTAATACGTTGTGTTTTAATACCAAAATTAATTCAGCAGTCTATAAGCTACAAACAATTTTAAAAACGTACAAGCTCTAGGAATTTAATTATTACTTGATTTTTCCAAAACAACATTAATCAAAACAAGTTTAACGTTTCAAAGAAGTTTCGATACGAAGCACATAAATGTTTTTAATGAATAAAAATAGCAATTGATGATATTTAAATATATAAGTTCAAAAAGTACTGTACGTTTAATATGCATTTTCGAAATATGCAAATGAATCGTTTTGGTTATGAAACTTGAATTAAATACTAATAAAAATGCGTAAATTATTGACCATGATATTATTAAGTCATTTCCTTATACGTAATTATTACACGATACTTATCTACGTGCCATTGAAATACCAATTTTGGAATATTAAGTAGAAAATAACACTATCAAATTTTTCAGTGAAAATATTATTCTAGAATAGAAAATATCTATAACTACTATGATATAATAAGAAAAGTACAATATAAGTAACTGATTCTCGTAAATTATTTGACTTTTAAATAAGTGTGGTATGATTATTCATCTAATGATAATAGTCTTTTGAATTTTCTAATGGGCATTTCGACAGCTTGAAACTCGAACGTAAAATTTGAAAAAACTACGAATGAACCTCTATACTGAAATCTTGACGAATCAAATGAAAAACATCAGAAATATAGAAAATCAAATGTCTAGAATATAATGACAAACCTCTACTTCCTGGATCATTCATCGTGCAATTAAAATGAGTAAAATATGCAATGTAATCATGTATGAATCAAAATGCAGAAACTAGCGGCTGCATGATAGAAAAAAAGTTATACTGGATATACTATCTAACAATGTTTTATAATAATGCTTTATGATAAAGGATTGTCAAGTCCTTAAGTACAATATCATACGAAAATAATTGTTTCTAACTGCGAAGTAATAAGATATAATATAAATAAAGAGTTAAATATACAGTTTGAAAGTCTTACAGAGTATGTATTAATTAAAATAATTGAAAATAATCAAAATTGAACATTTTTAACAAAGTTACCGTTTAGAGCTTTTGTGTCCTCTCAAATCTTATGTAAATGAATCCATACTGTGCGAGTGCAACAAAGAAAGAATACTATCTGGCAACCCTGATTTTTAAGTTGGTGCAGTACAGGTCATTATCAAAAAGTGCAGTTGTTGTTTTTTCAATCGCTCAGAAAACGTTACCGATTGCGCAGAACAAAAGTTGTAAATTATCGATTTCCAACTATTCGAAACATAAATAATGATTAATAATATTACTTATTGTTTGCTTATTATTACTTATATATTTACTTCTATATCAAAATAATGTTTTTTATAATGTTAAAATTGTTTTAAATAAAAAATAAATAAAAGTATTATTACGTGAGTTGAGAACCACATTATATATACTGTAACAATATATATATATAGTTATCAATTGTCGCTTTTACGATTTATGTATAAAACTAAAAATTGAGAACAATTTGACATATAATTTACTTTTTCTACATTTTACTGATGAATTAATTTGTTAATTTTATATCATCATAAATTATTTTATTCTTTTTTGATATTTGAGAAAAGTGTTATACATTGTGTACATTTCTATTTACTTATTAGTATAATCTGTAATAATTTATATTATAGGTCTACTATTTTTTATAGTATCAATAATAAGTACGATTAGTCGTAAGTATAATGCTATAAACTATGGGAGTTAACTAACATTACACGGTGCAATTATATGAAATTTTGTTGGGAATTTATTAACTATTAACCTTTTCCGTACGTTGAAGAGGATTTTAAAACCAATTATCAATTTAAATCCCCGCTCATAATATTCTTGAAATATTAATTATAATAAAAATGTATTAATTACCATTATGTAAAGTTGTAACAATCATAGTTAATACATAGAACTGTTCTTCTACTTTTGCAACAATAGGTATATTTTTATAAGAATTAAGAATTGAAGATTTTTAATTGCGGGTTATTTGAAATTTGATTTTCCTAACAATGACGATAATATTTATGATGCTGTGAGCTACGAATAAAGTAGACTTTTTAGATGGTCAGGGTGAAAGAGTATAATATTATATAGCTATGTACTAAAATCCAGAGTAAAATAAATGAGCGTTTAGAAATGTATACTCTAATTTGTAAAATTGTAATTAGTACAATTGTTGTAACAAGTATTCAAAGGCAGGAACAAATGACATGCGATCACATAGGCAATCAATTGTACACCGAGTTGAATACGACATTTTTCGCCACATGTAAACGGCATGCAAAAGTAGAATACCATCTGAAACAGCAAGTAATTGTGTTTTTGAATTATGCAATGTAACATTGATTGAACGAGTTTGCATTACGACACGTGGTCACTATCCTCCTACACACGATATGCATAATACATACATACGGAAAAGGTCTGACTTATCAGAACTTTTCAGGGAACTTTAAAAAAAAATTAGTTCAATAGTACAGTAAAGTAAAGATAAATCGAGAGATACATATATGTCAAGATATATTACAAATGTCTGTAATTTATTAGCGATATTCTTAATTAAAAGATGTAATGTATAATCAATGGAAAAGTAATCTTCTTAATTTGACAAACGTAAAGAAAACCATTTTCTTGCATTTAGCATGAAAAATGCGTAAACAAATGACTGTGTATTGAATAAGAGAAGAATTTTTATTTTTTTACCTAAAACTTGACAAAAGTAACTGTGTATAATATTTTATATTTTCACATGATGTGAGCTGCGTACTACACAATTAATAATCAGTATTTTCACACAGGCTATTGTAAAATAGGTGTAGCCGTAACACTTGAACTTGTACGCATTGTAATGCATTAAAGAAGTTACAGTCATTGCACTCAACAGGTGTTTTATTGGAGATATATCGTATAACATTATATAATTACAGTTTCTAATTTATGTATACGTGCACATCCACGTACACATTATATACATGGATTTTTTTAAGTTTATTAGCAAGTTTATTAGCAACTAAACACATTTAACTCTCAACTTTCAAATCGCCTCTGTAATTGTCCATCTTTAAAACAATAACAATTATTGGGTATTGCTCTGTGTGACAAAAATTATAAACTGTAATTAGATTGAAATATGATAAATTATTCGATATAATTTTATGATATATTTTAAATTATTTGTAATTTAGAAGACTAACTAATAATACTGTACAGCTAGCATTATAATTTTAGCACGTTAAAAGAAAAAATTTTCGACCGAATATTTCTTGGGAGTAAAGGGTACAGTAAATGCAGTATGTATACACCACATCACGATCATGGTATACTGGTAAAAAAAAGAGGTGGGGAAGATCGAGCTCGACTCGGTGCGTGTATCCATGGACTCGCCAGTGCAGTCGTCCACGCGAGGTCCGCGGCACCGGTTTGTGCTCACCTCTTTCGCCAATATCGGTTCCCTTTTACCAACTGTGCAGTATATAACGTAATACTTTTCTTCAAATATCCTGTTCTTTTTTCACTTATTCGTGTCGCGTTTGTGTCGTTGCCCTTTGCATTCCCATTTTTTCAATCATTCCATTTCATATTTTGTGCTTGTGTTTTTAGTTTTTTTTTATTCTTACGGTGATATTTAATTAATGTTTAATTAATGTTTAGAGAATTTATAAAAGTGAGTGAAAGGATATAGCATCATAAGTGTTTTTTTTAAACAAGAGCATATATCTTTTTTCGTGTCTTTCGTTCGATAAAATTTAATAATTAATTTCTCCAGATCTTTTTATTGCAGAATCATTAATATTTCTTTACCTGTCTTTATTTTCTCTGATCAATGAAGTTTTAGTTTTTATTAAATTATAATAATTGTGTTTATAAAACATAATAGCAGAGGAGAATTTTTAAAATCTGCTAAAATAAGTTTTATAGCGTAGTACACTTCTTTCAGTTAATTCAATATTAATTGAAAATGTAATACTTATTTTAAGTCTTATTTTATCAAACTACATTAAAATTAACATACTTTTAACATTTTAACATTACACACAGATTACACGCGCGTATATCCATACACACATGTATGCCCGTGTGCGTATAGAAATAACTTAATAAATTTACACAATAAAATAATTATATATTAATAAATTAATATATTAACAATTTTAAACAATTTCTAAGCGTGAATTTATATTAATTTTAATAAAAGAATCTTGGTACAGGTAATTTTACCTCGTTTACATTCCGACGTTTCTGCCGTACAAACTTTTCCTTTTACCGCAGAAATGCTCTGTTAGTAATATACAGTTACTTTCATGATTTAACTTACCTGCATCTGATACACTGCGCTTTCGTACATCATTATTCGCGGATGAAAAAGTAAGAGAAGTAATTTGCGTAAAATAACTCGAATGTATTTATACGACATGGTTTATCAATTTGCATAAACAATTACAATATTATTAGATTATCACTCATGGAAATGTAATTTTACAATTTATCTACCCTCATAGAACAGTAACTATTCGCCGGTTTCTGGTGAGAAACGTCATATTTCGCTAAGTTATGGTTTCAGTTGATAAAGTTTTAAACAGAGCAGATATTCGATATTTATAAATTTATGATGATGTATGATGTGTCATATTAATCTTTTAAATTATAGTAAATAATTTTATTACTTAATTTGATAATTAGTTTATTTAAAGTTGTTTATATTATTTAAATAATTTATTTATTTATTGCGAAGGTTTATAGCTTACTAAATAGATAATCTATTATATTTTTATCTATATTTAATTCATTATTCTATATATACACAGAAATCGTTTCTGCACATAAACTGGCGATATAGACTGATAAGATAAATTTATCTGCAATTGTAATCATTATTGTTACAATATAAATAATTAATATATATCGTTTAATTCAAAATAAATTTTCAATAATAATTCCTTTTGATAATTAAAAATTACTTTTACATACATATTGTTTTTTTTTAATTAGAATCAATTAAATTTGTTTAGTTACAGTAAATTATAATAATAATTTTTTCTTTGGCAGGTAAAAAAAGTTACTAAATTAATAATCATTATAAATATATTTATTTTTGAATTAAATACACTTTGAATTTACCATAATTGTTAAATGATTTTTAACACGTACTTGTCAAGTGTGTCGACTATTTTATTAGTAATTATTTATGTAATCTATTGCATAATTACGTAAAACTGTTGGAATTTAGGAAGTTTTATTAGAAAAGTATGCAGCATTTTTTACATTGATTACGAAATCGAAATCTTTAAACAAGGAAATGTATAGTAATTTTAAATTTGTATAAATTACATACTTGAATACCATATAAAAATATTTATTATTCCACAAGAAAAAGGTACACATTTGAATGTAAAGGTACTCACATGATTTACATACACGTAAATTGTTATGTCATTTTAGATTTCTATAAGTCAGAGGTCGTGGGTTCATTTTACGGTTTCACCGAATTTTAATAGTTTTTCTAGCTTTCAACATAATTATATCATTATATTACCTGCTTCTTTTTTCTTTATTTCACTTCTTAAAGGTAAAAAGGCACAACTATTAAAACAGAAAAACTTGTATTCCGTGTTACTTTCACTGAGAGTATACTGTTTGACACAAAATCCCTTGTAGATTTTCTGTCTTATATTTTCGAGAACATTTCTACGTTCTTTATTACGCATTATTTTTTTCTTTAATTTCATTAAATTTTCAGTATCTTCTTAACTATAACTTTTACATACTTGTTCAATTACAAGATACTAATAAAAATAAGTAAGCAGGTAACATAATTGATTTTATTTAAATATTAATTGATAATGTTGTGTGAAATATTTATGTTTTGTCGATTTTATAAATTATCAAGTAAGAAATAATACTTATACTTAATTGAAAATGTGAATTGATATCAAATTGATTATATAATTATTATAAGTGGTATTTATTGCAAAAACAAAAAAAAATACTTTTCGATTATTTTTTAATTTTCTTTTACATAAGCACATTTTCTTGAATGCACTATGCTATTCCAGTAGTATATTGGACCCAAATTACAGGAATCTGCACCTTTTAACTAAAAATATATATTTAAAACATTGAATTAAAAATCTGAAAAAACTCATACAGTTAGCTTAAAACATAAGAAAGGGCTTGAAGTTTTAATTTTTTTAAGAAACAATCATTTTTTAAATAATAATTGAGTATACAATTTTTGATCGGTAAATTTGCATAAAAAAGGCATAAACTTTGAATTTTTTAACCAAACATCTTAATCGAATCATGGATTTAAAAATTTGGAAAAATTTGGGTATATAATTTAAAACATGCCTAAGGGCCTGATGTTCAGAGGTTTTTTAAAAAATTTATTCATTTGTTTATAAAAAAGTTACAATTTATGTTGATAAACCTACATGAAAACTTTAGACCAATTTATCAGACAATTGTCGATATATTGAACAATACATAGGCAGACCATTAAAAGCAAGCTTATCTCAGGACGGAGTAGTAAAGTCAAGTAACAAAAAAAAATATGCTAAATTGATTGTCATTCATAGTGCCTCAACTTATTTAAAATAAACTTAAAATTATATAAATGTGTTAGTTGATAATACTGATCTATGAAATTTAAATTTAGGTTATATTTCCTTTTTAAAATTTGTTTAACAAATTATACAAGCTGTGGTAATTTATATAGTTAGAAAAATGATTAATTTTATTAAAGAAAATTGATCTCTTCGAGAAAAGAGAAAAACCATATAGAGGTAGGCTTTTCAAAGTTAGTAATTAGACCATTTTGAACTCTACGATAATCGCATAACAGTTAAAACAAATTATTAATCGTCCGCGCATCCAATGTAAGGTATACAACCTTCTTAAATATTCAGTAGTAAAGATAACAAATAAGTGTTAATTTTGCGAAATAATGAATTGCGTATAAAATTTTTCATTTATAAACACAATTATGATAACATGTAACAAATACTTATTCGTTGGAATATTCACAGAAGACGAGAAGTGAAAGAAATTATAATACCGCAAATAAGTAATCATGCGAGTATCAATGTGAATATTATAAATTTTTTTAATAAGTATTTACCAATCGTAAATGATGTACTTACTTTTTCTTGCTAATCAGGATACACGTAATAATAAACCTAGTGTAATGTTTTTTTAAGTAATAGTTGTAGCTTACATAGCCTAAGATAACAATTTGAAAAAATTGTTGTGTAATTTTATGTGTTTTCTCTTTCTTCTGTCCTAGTTTTTTTATTTTCTAGTCTTCTTACAATCCTGGAATTCAAAGGTATTTAAAATTAACAAGATAGTATTCACTTTAAATTATCATTAAATACTGTTATATTCTACTAATAATGCTGCCCTCTAATTAGCAGAGAATGTCGAGTACTCCTTACGAGTGAAAAGTTTATTCCACACAAGAGTCGCTCGGATTTCCTCATCAAGAGTAACTTTTCACTCCTTCGGACTATATATTAATTATAACATTCATACCCTAACCTAACCGCATGTCAATAATCGCATAAACAGCTGAGTTAGATTACCTATTTCCAGAACAGTATTTATAGAAGATCAATTTTATTTTATTTTTTGCTTTTTGACGCTATATAATTGTTGATTTCATTTAATTACTAGGTATACTTAAATTTTCAAAGAAATTCTAAATGATTTCCAGTAAAAACATCTATTTTTTTCATAGATATATTTTTATAACTATGCGTGAATGAAACTATATAATTAAATAGAATTGCACAGGCAGGACGTAGTCAAACGCGAAATTACTATAAATTTTTGTAAATATACGTAGGTTATATACAATTCTAGATTTCAGATAGATTTTTTTAAATTAAATGATTAATTAATTAATTATTTACTTATTTACTTTAATCAGTATGCACTAAGAAAATATGTTTAAAATTATATGTATTGCCGCAATTACGAAACGTACATTTGTAAGCATACTTATGTTGAAAATTTAATTTAATTTACTTATATGTTGTTTACAGAGGGCATTAAAATCATATCGATAGCTACACCATGACGACAGAGCAAAATGACGAAACTGTGGAATCTCAAAGTAAAAAGTTACTTGAAAAATTGAGTCTAGCACCAAAATTGACGATCGGCGAGGCAGAATTTTATCTCGAACCAGAGGAAGTGAAAGGAGAGTTCAAAGAAAGAGCAGTAAAAGAACTGCGAGAAACTTCTGAAAACGTAGAAAATGCTTTGGTAGCTTTAAGAGAACTACTCAAAAGTAAGAAAAAATTATTTTCATTTTATTTTTAGTTCTTCTTTGAAAATACATCAAGAGATGTCTAATTATTATTGTCAATACTTAGAACTGAAACGTACGTAATAACTGTACTGTTTTACATAGATATAAAGATTGCTAAAAGTTCTTTTGATTAAATTAAATCTTCAAATTGAGTCTAATACAGCTTATTGATTTTTTAAAAATTAGTTGTAATTGTTCAGGTTTATTTTTTACTGTATACGTAATTTACCGGACATGCTTATATTTATAATTTATACATCCTCTACAATATCTGTTTTTAATCTGATAATAATACATAGATTTAATATTGGTTAATTAATAATTATTTTATATAACCGGTATGTAAAACCAACTTTTTCGTACGAATTTAGATTAATTTAATCGAGAGTGATTGCACGAGTACAGGAAAGGTACGAATGACTTGCATACTATATATCTGTAAACTCTTGTAATATTGAAACTACTTTCATTAACATACTCGTTGGTGATTCGTCACTTTCAATATTTTGTTGTATCAAACCGTTTTTTATTTTATCTATACTAACATTTGATGTTCAAAGATTATTTCAGTATTTTCAAATATTATGAAGTTTCGAATATTATAATTTATATATTATATAATTCTCTTGAATGAATATAGACATGAACATTACAGATGGCCTTGACCTACTTATAAGGATTTATTTATCGGTCACCTTAATACACATTAAAACGTAAAATTATCAAGACTATTTATCCCTCGATTTATCCCTTTGTATAGGTATATGTTTTACAAAATTTGCATATATCCTGTAAGAAAGAAATGTGC
Source organism: Theocolax elegans (assembly GCA_026168455.1). NCBI lineage: Eukaryota > Metazoa > Arthropoda > Insecta > Hymenoptera > Cerocephalidae > Theocolax > Theocolax elegans. Next base: position 63,346,428 of record CM047427.1, read on the forward strand.
GACTAATAGCTTTTCGGACTTTTATTTATTTGTACCACATACTCAAAACTAACGTAACGATTTAGATAAGATTTTTTCGGTAAATCGTAGCATTATGGTACTTACGAACATTTGTTACACCCTTTCTGTGTGCGTATGTGTGTAATATTTTCGACAGCTTATTTATTAATAATATAATATATATTACTATATTATATTTACAGATGCTTGAATTGTTTTTTATTTGTGTTTAAATTTTGTTTTTAAATTGATATCAATGCAACTCACCTTTTGACTTTTGTCTGTTATGCAATACATTATGATTGCTATAGCGCATAACTTCATTGAAGCAAAAAAATTAACATGTAGTGTTGGATTTAGAGGTTGTTACAAAGTCAGTTGACATCTTTTTGTATAGACTAACTGATTGATGTTTTTGTCTATACCTGAATTTAAAAAAAAAAATATATTATGTAATAAAATATAAAATTTCTTTTATAAAATCAATGAGCTGTGCATTCTTATAACATTCGATTCGATAGTTATTGTTATATAATAATAGTAATAGTGATAATAAAACGATAAATAAGATAGAATAATTGAATAAAATTTAAGCAAGGTATAATTACTTAATATCCACACCTGCAGAATCATATAGAATGCGTAAATAGTTAGGCATGTTTATGTTAGGTACCACGTACATTTAAACGGCGTTGCCTATATATCTCTATTGCCTACTAAGGCTTAATACTTACGCAAACGTAACGAGACTTTTCTTTTCTAAGCGAGCTAAGGATCGGTTGGTTACATGATTTCTCCGTGGCGATGCGCTCTTCGATTTTGCAGGCCGCATAAAATCTCACTTTCTTTCGATGCACCTATTTTTCTCTTTGTCTTCTTGACGTTTACGATGGATATTTATATTCAGTCGCCGATTCGCTTATTTTAAAAAATGCTCATTTCACTTTATCATTTTTTATGCGACACGATTTTAGTTAACAAGATGTACGATTTAATGTATGCGTAATTAGATAAATAATCATTTTTTTATATTACGGAGCATAGCATATTATCAAGCGATCGCATATACTTGTCTCAACTATATATGTATTCTTAAAAAAATAAAACGTGTAATTTTAATTTGCATCTCTCTTTATTCAATTGATACATAAAAAATTGATATATAATTCGCTGAAAATAAAAAGAAAAATCAAAGTTAAAAGTCCCGTAAATGTATAATAAAACTATTAACATGTTTATTTTGTAAATATGAATAACTTGTAGTACAATTTTAGTTTGTACGTCGAATTAGAACGGTAATAAAGTTAGGTAAAATAGAAGTCGTGTTATTATTCACCGAAAGGATAATATTCTTACGCAAACTGTTATTAAAAAAAATGAAAGAGAAAAGGATATTTCGAAATTAAATCCAAGAAAAATTGTTTTCTTTTTTTATAATAGTTAACACTTACCTGACGTGAAGCGAAAACTTGACAGATGAAGTAATTATCTTGTTTTGTTGTAGATGAACCAGACCTGATAATTCCTACGGATTCCGAACACCTACGAAAATTCCTTCGGCCATGCAAATGGTATCCGGATAGCAGTTACGAATTGGTGAGTATTATATTATTGCAACAGACTTATCAAAACTACGCAGTCGTATATATATCACGCAATCGATTTCATATATACATGACCTCTCATTAACCGCTTTATCATACTTTTTCTTATTAAAATGGGTTATTTCTTTTATTTATTGAATATTTACAGAAGAATCAATTATAGACGATATAATTATTTATTTTCAATCTTATCTTTTGTGTTTACAAATGCTAATATTTTCTTGCATAATAAAAGTATAAATAATAAGAGCAACAACTATCATTTTTGTAGTTCGTTGTAATTTAAAAATAATATAAACGTAAAGCTTTGAGAAATTATTTCTATCTTTTCTACTTTTTTATTTAATAACAATAGCGTAAGGGTATTTATATATTTTTTTATATGGTATTTATATGGTTTTTTATATGGTATTTATATTATTATTAATCAAACATACTTATTATTGGCCCGCAGATAAAACGTTTCTATAGGTATCGATATAACAACCCAAGATATTGTTCTGAGCTTTATCCTGCCAACGAGAGAGTGATCCTCTCTGCTGGAATTCTAACTCCGATACCTAAGCGTAACGCCGATGGCAGTCGAGTCTTTCTCATCGAGGGTGGCAGGCGATGGAAACCTAAGGAAGTATCGCTTGATCAAATATTTCGTGGTGTCATTCTATTTATCGAAGCTGCTATGTCGGAACCAAAATCACAGGTATGGTAATCGATCTGTTTACTCTTATAAATACGTATAAGTAAAGTTTCCGTGCAAGAATTATAATCTTCTCTTTTTATAACTAATCTAAAAATGCTTATTTTCATATAGTCACTTATTCTAAAACTCAAATTTAGGTTCATTTGGTTCTATATACTGTTTTACCAAAATTATGAAAAACTTGACGAAAAATATGAACTGTAATTTTTAGTAACATCGTTTAGGTTTTTAATTACCTTTTTAAAATGTGTGTGTTGAAAAATATTTTAAACAATAAATTCAATAAAAATTTTTGAAATAATTTAATTTTTATTATTTCGTAGGTTGCTGGAGTCCGAGTGATACTTGACATGGACGGACTAAGTATATCCCATGTGACGTATTTTACACCTAGCTTTGCCAGTGCAGTCGTAGAATTTGTACAAAGATGTTTACCAGTTCGATTAAAAAGTATTCACATAATAAATCAACCCATCATCTTCAATATGGTTTATGCTATATTCAAACCTTTTCTCATTGTACGTTGTTCTCATTCTATTATATCTCTTACTTTCAGTTAAAATAATTAATATAATACATATAAGTTTAATCAGTTACACTAAACAGAAAGCGGAAAGACATACAATTTATTAGCTTTTTTTAGACTTTTTCTTTAATACTTAATATATATAACTCGTTTAATAGTTTGTTAAACTGAATAGATGATGCACATAAGTTATTAAATTCGTCAACGTTCACAAGAATAAGTGCGACAAAAAGTAAAATTTATAATATATTAGTATGCCCTAATTAGAAAAATGTTTTATTAAAAATTACGTGTAAAAACGTTTTCGCTATATACATCCAATATCTTTAATTATTGGGCATGCAATCCATTCTATGCTAAATTTACTGTATTTTAGTAACTTATTGATATACTTATTTAGAATATTGCGATATTTTGAAATAAATATTAATAAGCATAGCAATTTTTAATGTATAATTTCTCATGCGATAAAAGGTTTATTAATTTATTTTTTGTATAAGACTACAAATATTACTTATATTTACATAAAACTTGACTTTCAATTTAAAATTTATGTTTCTAAGTGCAGTTTTGTAAATTTATTAAATTAATTTTATTTTTTAGGAAAAAATTCGTAAAAGGTTACATTTTCATGGTTCCGATAGGGAAGCTTTATTGAAATTCATTGATCGCAAGTCCCTTCCTAAACAATATGGAGGTGATTTAGAATTCAATACAGTTGGAGAAGAATTGTATAATTACTTAATTCACTTTAACGAAGACTTTGTAGGTAAATATATTTATCTTCTTATGTAATTTTATGTATCATGCAATACCGTAAGTATTTTCTTATAGATTATAGAATTAAAACATTATAAAATTAAAGCAAATTAAAGCAAATTAAAACAACACAGTGAAAACAAACTTTATATATTGATATAAAACACATTAAACGATCTGTTCAAGTTTTGTTATAAATAGCGATAAGCTTAACTTATACATTCATTTATATATTTATTTGTGACTCTGGGGTAGGCAATTATTTGCGTCAGTTAATTAATATATTACTTTTGTTTTCAGAAAGCAGCCAAGTTGGCTATAAGAAGACGTAAAAGAGGATACTTAAATGAGAGACTTCTGATAATTTTCATTAAAAACTCATTTTGGTTAACAAATATTTCATACTTCACAAATATACATTCAACTAAACATAGAATGACTGTAAATAAATAGCAAACGAGTGAACGACAAAATGTCGCGAATAGAAAATCAATACGAATATTAATGATTTTTAATTAATTTATATTTTACAACAATTATTTTCGCTGTTTACAAATTATAGTTACAAAAGTTTTAAACATTACTGAATCAGAAATTCAGTATAATTAGTACTAAAAACGAAATATATATTTCTTATTTTTTATACATTGCAAGTGAAAGTATAATGTATATTTTAGTAAATCGTTTTTTAAATCATTATAATATATATTTTATAAAATATTGCTTCATTTATTACGTATAAAATTGATATAAATATGAAATTACGTGTTACTCTTAACGTGAAAACTGGTTGAAAAGGTATCTTATACCATGGATTGATTTTGTAAAAAAGTATCGACCATTTGCACCAATACATTGGTTTTCCCGACCTCTAGAGGATAATTAAAATTGCGATGTGGACATCTGATGCTCTGCAATAAAATAAGTTCAAAACTGCAACCGACATTTATTAATATAAGTATAATACGCAGCAAAAAGTATTTCTTAAATTTTTTATACCGAATATCCGATATATTAGAAATAGTATTATTGACATATTTAGTAGTTCATGCACCTAGGTGTTATACACGTTGTATTATAATTAATCAATGAATCGAATAAATAGGGATTGGCGTATGAAATGACAATTTTTTTTACTAACGCTGTTTTATTGAGATATATAGCATTCTCTAGTATAAAATCATAATATAGTTTACATATAGTTTTTATATAGTTTACAAATAAATAATAACTATTACAATAAATATGTAGTATTTGATTGTGATGACAAGCTTTCTTTCATATTTTTTATATTGGATTGGATAACACATGCAAATAAGAGTTAATCTAAAGTGAATACAAATTTTTATAATTTCTTAATTTATCCATATTGATTCCATAATGTTTAAATGCTATGTGAACAAGTAGACCGAATTTATATATAGATATCATAAAAAAATGTTAACAAATGTTCGAAAACGTGTTTTATCTGATTTGTAGTTAAAACATATTTATTATGAGTAATGATAGAGGTTCAATGTCCACCGCGGTTGAAGTATTTTCATTTTTATACATTTGTACAGATTTAATAATTAGTTATATAATAATAAAAAAATCGTTTAAGAATTTTATTTGAGTTTATATTATTTGAAAACCCCGATCAAAAATTATTAATTTGCAAACATAATAGTGTAAAAAAATTAATTTAATATAATTTTAGTACGTTTTAAATTATTAAGTAACATTGCATTGAGCACGTAGCAGTATGCGAATAGATTTCAATTGAAGGTATGTACTAAATGATGGTCTATGAAGAATTGTCTTAAATAGGTTTACATGGCGAATAAAAAAAGAAAATTTATAGTATTCTAAATGCATTCAAAATTCAGCATTTTAAAAGTATAAATATAAAGAAAAAGCGGCTGCAGCATAAAGATGGATGTGCTTTGAAGCATCGTACCCTGAGAAAAAAATTTGGTTGACATAACCAAGTTTTGGTTGGATCAACGAACTGCTTAGTTCCCGGCGAGTCGAATATAAATGGAATCAAATATTTTATTGAACCAGGTGAAGAATTCTTGCTCCAACTTTTTATATAACTGGTTCAAAATCTCGATTTCTTCTTTCAACCAAGAAATTGCTAAAGCAATGAAATATTTGTTGGAGACTATAATATTTCACAAACTTTGATTTTGTGATATAATTTGAAACAAATATTGCATTGAACCAGGTGAAGATTTCTTGCGCCAACTTTTTATATAACAAAATCTCGATATCTTCTTTCAACAAAAGCTTGTTAAATGTAATTAAATAGTATATTAATTATATAAAAGATGATTCTATACCAATGAAATAAATTATCAATTGAAATAAATTTGTAGCTGATTCAATAAATCTTATAATTATAGTTAACAAAATATTTTTTATATATTCAAACATTTTTTCTTAATATTCAAACATATCTTATTGTGTTTTGGTACTTACTTTAATTACCGAATACATTTCATAATTCTAATGATTATTATTTACGCATATTATTTATTATATGTTAGTTTAGGACGCTTTACGGTATTTTAGATTAATTTTCTTCGGAATTCGGATAACACGCATAATTTTTTCGCTTATTACATTTATTTATTACATCGCATGACGCAACGCATATACAGTTACACAATTTTACTAACAAAATCGAATTTCATATTTCTAAAATTTCCTTGTATACTAATCAAGCAAATTTTTGGTCGTTTGCGAATTAACAGAACAAAGCGGATCGACCTCGTGGAAGAAGTAGAAGCTGAGGTAGCGCGAAATTTGAATTTAAAAAAATACATATGCATGCATATATGTATGAAAATAGTAAAAAATATTAATAAGTGATTGGTATTGCTTATAGTAAATATGCAATTGACCATAAGTTTTTTTAACTGAATATTGTTAAAATTTGAATTATATTAAATAATTAATTTAAATATTATTGATGCAAAGAAATATTTTATTAAGTTACATATCGTTAAAAATACACTTTTATTGAAACAATTAAACATTTGTAGAAGCAACAATATCTTCCGGTCGATAAATATGCTTTAATACAACAACTTAACTTTTCGAAGAAACTAAATTAGTTTTTAAAGTGGACAACATATTTTATTAAATGCAGTAAATATTTCATTAAAAATAGCTTTGTTGTTTCGACAAATCGGTTTAGTTCGTTCAAAGAAAGATTTTATTGGATTTAATAAACACTTAATTGATATTATCAAATATTTAGTAGAGACAGTTTCGTAATCAAGTTACTTAATTTTCTACAATTAGCTAAACTATTTTGTTAAACTAATACACGCTTGGTTTAAAGAATCACGCAATTCGCTTAAGTCGAATAAATAATTTCTTGTTATAACAAAAAATTTAATTTATCACATACATCGAAGTATAAAAAAATTCAAAGACTTTCTTAAGTCAACTAAAGATTTTTTGTACTTTGTTGTTTTGAAATATTTAATAGAGATAGTATCGTAATCAAGTTACTGAAATTCCTTCAGTTACCTAAACTACTTTCTTAAATATAGACACGCTTATTTGAAAGAAGCACAATTCGCTTGAACGGAATAAATAAATTATTGTGTTAAAAAAAAATTTAATTTATTCAATACATCGAAATATAAAAAAAATTCAAAGACGTTGATCGATATTATGAAATATTTAGTAGAGATAATTTCATTATAAAGTTACTGAAATCTTTCAAACAGCTAAACTATTGTTTTAAATTAACACATGCTTTCTTGAATGAATATTTTCTTGTCTCAATAAAAATATTAATTTATCAGTTTCATCGAAATAAATAAAAATTCAACTACTTCGTTTGAGAAATTATATAATTGAAACAAATACTTTTGCAATTATTAGCGTTTTCGTCAAGTGTCTCTCGCGTGTTAGGGGTGACAGTGAATTCCACATAGGAATCCGCTATTCTATTTAACAGTTATTAATTAATCCGTAAAACATTTTTGTGGTAATTAGTAGAACCCGGTATACATTTAATTCAACGGGATTCCCTTTGAGCGAGTAGGCCGTGCAGATGTTTCTTTTTGTAAAAAGTATTTTATCGACGTTTCCACCAGGAAACGGAATTTGTATGAATCCGAATTCTTTGGTAGCGTCGCATTGGCGCCCAACGTTGGGCCTTGTATAATTCTCCTGGAAGAGCAAGTGCTTTTGTGATCAGCTGCCATTTTTGCGGTGATTCAGGGTTATTGAAGAACCCTCAGTCATTGTAACAGGAAGAATTAGTGTGTGTGTGTGAAATAAGGTTTCGCTCGTGCTAAGTGTGTCCCCTATCTCACATATATTATTCTCTTTGCTCATCACCCCGTATACCCATTATTAAACGGGTTTTTACAGGGACACCCCTACCACCTATGTGTGGGGTGAAAACATTCCAATTTTTCCCATCCTGGTCCCCACCGTCTCGCATTCGCCGGGGGTTATGCCCGTGAGGAAGGGAAAACCTTGTAGGAAAACCTTCCCCGAGACGGCCGGTGTATTGAAACATTCTGTTTAGATGTTCAGGTCACCTTGTGTAGGCCCAAACACCGAAACCAAATGTTCTACACCTTCCGCTCACGTTGTCAAGTGTGGAAAACACCTAACCGATCCCGAAAGCCGCACAAGAATGGTGTCACCCATCCAAGTGCCAACCGCACTCAGTGCTGCTTAACTTTCGTGATCGGCCGAGGTGCGTCTCCGCCACTCCGCCACCGCGTCGGTCTATCTCACATATATATTAATAAGTGATTGGTATTGCTTATAGTAAATATGCAATTGACCATAAGTTTTTTAACTGAATATTGTTAAAATTTGAATTATATTAAATAATTAATTTAAATATTATTGATGCAAAGAAATATTTTATTAAGTTACATATCGTTAAAAATACACTTTTATTGAAACAATTAAACATTTGTAGAAGCAACAATATCTTCCGGTCGATAAATATGCTTTAATACAACAACTTAACTTTTCGAAGAAACTAAATTAGTTTTTAAAGTGGACAACATATTTTATTAAATGCAGTAAATATTTCATTAAAAATAGCTTTGTTGTTTCGACAAATCGGTTTAGTTCGTTCAAAGAAAGATTTTATTGGATTTAATAAACACTTAATTGATATTATCAAATATTTAGTAGAGACAGTTTCGTAATCAAGTTACTTAATTTTCTACAATTAGCTAAACTATTTTGTTAAACTAATACACGCTTGGTTTAAAGAATCACGCAATTCGCTTAAGTCGAATAAATAATTTCTTGTTATAACAAAAAATTTAATTTATCACATACATCGAAGTATAAAAAAATTCAAAGACTTTCTTAAGTCAACTAAAGATTTTTTGTACTTTGTTGTTTTGAAATATTTAATAGAGATAGTATCGTAATCAAGTTACTGAAATTCCTTCAGTTACCTAAACTACTTTCTTAAATATAGACACGCTTATTTGAAAGAAGCACAATTCGCTTGAACGGAATAAATAAATTATTGTGTTAAAAAAAATTTAATTTATTCAATACATCGAAATATAAAAAAATTCAAAGACGTTGATCGATATTATGAAATATTTAGTAGAGATAATTTCATTATAAAGTTACTGAAATCTTTCAAACAGCTAAACTATTGTTTTAAATTAACACATGCTTTCTTGAATGAATATTTTCTTGTCTCAATAAAAATATTAATTTATCAGTTTCATCGAAATAAATAAAAATTCAACTACTTCGTTTGAGAAATTATATAATTGAAACAAATACTTTTGCAATTATTAGCGTTTTCGTCAAGTGTCTCTCGCGTGTTAGGGGTGACAGTGAATTCCACATAGGAATCCGCTATTCTATTTAACAGTTATTAATTAATCCGTAAAACATTTTTTGTGGTAATTAGTAGAACCCGGTATACATTTAATTCAACGGGATTCCCTTTGAGCGAGTAGGCCGTGCAGATGTTTCTTTTTGTAAAAAGTATTTTATCGACGTTTCCACCAGGAAACGGAATTTGTATGAATCCGAATTCTTTGGTAGCGTCGCATTGGCGCCCAACGTTGGGCCTTGTATAATTCTCCTGGAAGAGCAAGTGCTTTTTGTGATCAGCTGCCATTTTTGCGGTGATTCAGGGTTATTGAAGACCCCTCAGTCATTGTAACAGGAAGAATTAGTGTGTGTGTGTGAAATAAGGTTTCGCTCGTGCTAAGTGTGTCCCCTATCTCACATATATTATTCTCTTTGCTCATCACCCCGTATACCCATTATTAAACGGGTTTTTACAGGGACACCCCTACCACCTATGTGTGGGGGTGAAAACATTCCAATTTTTCCCATCCTGGTCCCCACCGTCTCGCATTCGCCGGGGGTTATGCCCGTGAGGAAGGGAAAACCTTGTAGGAAAACCTTCCCCGAGACGGCCGGTGTATTGAAACATTCTGTTTAGATGTTCAGGTCACCTTGTGTAGGCCCAAACACCGAAACCAAATGTTCTACACCTTCCGCTCACGTTGTCAAGTGTGGAAAAACACCTAACCGATCCCGAAAGCCGCACAAGAATGGTGTCACCCATCCAAGTGCCAACCGCACTCAGTGCTGCTTAACTTTCGTGATCGGCCGAGGTGCGTCTCCGCCACTCCGCCACCGCGTCGGTCTATCTCACATATATATTAATATTTATTTATTTTTATTTTATTTATTTATTTATTTATTGTGTATTTGCATTTTGTGGGGATTTATAACTAATATTTTTTGTGAGTGGTGTAATATATTGTGAAAATTGGGACGACTTTGGTATTCGCGTTTCAGGTTAAACTTCCAGAGAATTAAGTAATGTAATTGTATTTAATTTCTGGCCAATTGTTTAGTTTGCCAAAAGACCAAAACCTGGAGGAGAGAGTGATTTGGCTGGAAGTATTTCTTTATTATTTTGCCTTTTTTAGGAAGATTGTCCAAGGTAAACTCCAGAGTAACATAATATTTATATTTTATTTATTTTTATTTATGTATATTGTAGATTCCTTTCTTTTAAATTGGCACGAGTGAATATATGGCCCCTTTTTATCCGACATGTGTATACGGTTCGCGGTTAGCTTCTAGCTGTTATTTTTTAGATCCCAAGCTAGCTTTGTTGAGATTTTCTTTTGTTAAATAGTAAGGTTAATAGTAGTAGTCTATAATGAATAATTGCAAAGAGACAATGAAGAAATTATTAGGTGAGAGTAGGGAAATGCAGAAAATGAATATAACCGCATTACTGCAATGTCCTAAAAAGCCGTAATGGACGAATTAAAATCTCGATTGTTGAGAGGTGGTATGAGAAAATTAGCACCAGAAGCGGAAATTCCCTGGTTTGCGGAAGACGGAGAGAGTCCTCGTCAGTCACAGGATAATAATCCTGGGGCGAGTTTGATACAGTTCATCACGGAGGCTTCTGATGAAGGTTCGACGACTGATTTTGGCAGGAGAATGGGTAGAATCAAAAGAGTGGCCAACAAGTCGAAGTTGATTGAAAAATCTGTTAGAGATAGTAAGTCAACGGAGACCAGTGGTACTTCGCCAAAGGATTCTCGAGCGACGATGCCCGTGTTCGGTGAATCATTCAATCTGTCAAGTCAGCTGATCACATCTGGGTCTGGTGAATTTGTTCGGCCAAGAGATCCGACACCAGTACAGAGTGCGGAAGACGACATGACGAGGATGAAGAACTTGATTACGGATGTAGTTCGGGAAATACTAGGTGAACAGTTGAAAAGCTCATTATCAGCTCTCATAGAGCAGAATTTAGCTAATTTAAATTTAGTGCAAAAGTCGGGACCATCGTGTAAAGAAACGAGTCGGAATTCTAGGGATATTAGGCACTGAATTAGTAGTAAAAACTAAATCTGAATGTTTTTTGTTATTTTACATTTGTTTTAATTGAACCTTTAGAGGACGGGGATTTTCTGGTCAAAAAAGTCTTTTTTCAATAAATTAATGTCTAAAAACATCGAATCACTTTTAACCTTTACAGGACGGGGATTTGGGTTTACTGTTTTCTCTCACTTTTCTATAGAAATCGAGTTTATGTGTTGTCTTACATCTCAAACTAACACATGTAAAGGGTCGATCATGGGCATGGCCCGTATGGTTAATAGGTTAAAAAAAACGTTATCTTACATGTGTAACAGCTTTGTAATCTTAAAAACCACAAAATATACTAATAAGTATAAATATAAGGTTATTAGGCGTGCGTACATGCGTGTGTGTGTGTGTGTGTGTGTGTGTGCGTGTGTGTGCGTATAGGTTTTGTAAATGAATAAATGCATTTTAAGACATTAAATTTATTAAACATAAATATTATAGATAATATAATTAAAATATATGGTTTAATATAATTTCCAAATAATTACAACAATCTTAATATAATAAATATAAAACTTTGCACTTTTTTATACAATACAAAATAAATCTTTTCACATATTTAAGCAATATAATACTGCATAAACTTTTATATTATTAAGTGTTTTTTAAACTTTCACTATTATATATTGTATTTTCCTTTTCAATCGATACCTTCGAACTCTTAGTAAATTAAGCTTCTGAGCTTATCAATTTTTTTATTCATTTTATATTTATAAAAAATTCTTGTGAAAAATTCTAACCTGAAAATTTATATACAATACTATATAATTGTAGATACTATTACTAACCTCACATTCGAACTAACAAAATTGACTTTTACTATAACCTCACATCCGAACTAACAAAAAGGCCCTGACTTAAATTCCATTACATTCGTATCCCGGCCCTTAACAGGCGCCTTTTCAGGCCCTGTTTTCTAATTCAGGCGGCCTGGCTAGCATTTCTACTCGGGGTGCTGCTTAACTTTCGTGATCGGCTTTATTTTTTTTATTTTATTTATTTATTTATTTATGTGTATTGCATTTTGTGGGGATTATAACTAATATTTTTTGTGAGTGGTGTAATATATGTGAAATTGGGACGACTTTGGTATTCGCGTTTCAGGTTAAACTTCCAGAGAATTAAGTAATGTAATTGTATTTAATTTCTGGCCAATTGTTTAGTTTGCAAAAGACCAAAACCCTGGAGGAGAGAGTGATTTGGCTGGAAGTATTTCTTTATTATTTTTGCCTTTTTAGGAAGATTGTCCAAGGTAAACTCCAGAGTAACATAATATTTATATTTTATTTATTTTTATTTATGTATATGTAGATTCCTTTCTTTTAAATTGGCACGAGTTGAATATATGGCCCCTTTTTATCCGACATGTGTATACGGTTCGCGGTTAGCTTCTAGCTGTTATTTTTTTAGATCCCAAGCTAGCTTTGTTGAGATTTTCTTTTGTTAAATAGTAAGGTTAATAGTAGTAGTCTATAATGAATAATTGCAAAGAGACAATGAAGAAATTATTAGGTGAGAGTAGGGAAATGCAGAAAATGAATATAACCGCATTACTGCAATGTCCTAAAAAGCCGTAATGGACGAATTAAAATCTCGATTGTTGAGAGGTGGTATGAGAAAATTAGCACCAGAAGCGGAAATTCCCTGGTTTGCGGAAGACGGAGAGAGTCCTCGTCAGTCACAGGATAATAATCCTGGGGCGAGTTTGATACAGTTCATCACGGAGGCTTCTGATGAAGGTTCGACGACTGATTTTGGCAGGAGAATGGGTAGAATCAAAAGAGTGGCCAACAAGTCGAAGTTGATTGAAAAATCTGTTAGAGATAGTAAGTCAACGGAGACCAGTGGTACTTCGCCAAAGGATTCTCGAGCGACGATGCCCGTGTTCGGTGAATCATTCAATCTGTCAAGTCAGCTGATCACATCTGGGTCTGGTGAATTTGTTCGGCCAAGAGATCCGACACCAGTACAGAGTGCGGAAGACGACATGACGAGGATGAAGAACTTGATTACGGATGTAGTTCGGGAAATACTAGGTGAACAGTTGAAAAGCTCATTATCAGCTCTCATAGAGCAGAATTTAGCTAATTTAAATTTAGTGCAAAAGTCGGGACCATCGTGTAAAGAAACGAGTCGGAATTCTAGGGAATATAGGGATCGTAGGGTAGAAAGTGATGAGAACGAACTAAAAGTTCGCAATTATCATTAAGTGCGTAATTCGTTATTAGAACAGTCACGTAAACGGAGGAAGTCATCTATCACAATTCAGAAATTGGGAGAGCATGGTAATTTGTGGACGGAAATTATTTCTGGTTCACAAAATAAGACTCTGCAGAACCAAACAGCGGTACAACCGGAAGAAGAATAGGGTTTCGGATACCGATTCCAGTTCGGAAGAGGAGTTGATACTATAGATTGAACAAAAAATCAAATAATTGTACAATTCGTACTACACAATTTATTATAACATTTTTAATGCAACTACTGATTTATTGGCTTTTTACATCTTATTAAAATATTACATTTTTAGTAACCTTTGACAGCGTATGTGCTTTATTGTTTATTACCAAGGGTACGCCTGCAATATTTTAATATAAATAAGAAAAATAATTTTTCAAATCATAACAGTTTCAGCAGTAATTTGTAAGTTACTCGTCTAAACCACGTATCTTTGACAAAATGTAATAAAGTCATTAATTTACTCAGCTCACTAACTTCTTTTTCTTAAACAACGCAATAGTTTGCACGTTTACCTGGATTACCAAAATTTTTTTTCAAAAAATAACAAACTCCACCTTAAAGTAGACTTTTTAACGAGTATTTTAAAAAAAAAGTCGACCCTCTACGACTTTTTTTGACCGAGTTATGCCATTTTAAAGATCTTCTTATGTTTTAGTCAAATACCGCCAACAGCAGCATTACCCGATGCGTACCGCGAGGAGGTTGTTGGTCGGACTTACGCATCATTGTGGTCCTGAAAAGGGCCGATTGTGTGAACCGTTTCTTACATTAGGTACCCCGCGGTCTGAATCCCCTACGAAACAAAAAAAAAATATCTCAATGCGATTAAAATTGATCGAATTACAAGCATTCGAAAAATGGCCATGTTTGAAATGCTTGTAATTTAATCAATTTTCATTACACCTCTACATTTTCGGTACATTTAACAATGCATCTCCATACTTTCGGTAAAATTATCAACTCTATCAACAAATCAATTAAAAAATAAAGCAAAAATTTACGCTGGGATACTGGTCAAAAGTTAAGGCAAAAGCTCATTCAGCATTAATTTTGCTATACAGAGTACATAGCAACTAAAAATTTGGAGTCAAAAAATACTGCGGAAGTGACGAGCCGCGGGGTCCCTAATGTAAGAAACGGTTCACACAATCGGCCCTTTTCAGGACCACAATGATGCGATGATATTTTACTAAAACATAAGATCTTTAAAATGGCATAACTCGGTCAGAAAAAGTCGTAGAGGGTCGACTTTTTTTTTAAAACACTCGTTAAAAAGTCTACTTTAAGGTGGTGTTTATTGTTTTTTGAAAAAAAATTTTGGTAATCCAGGTAAACGTGCAAACTATTGCGTTGTTTAAGAAAAAGAAGTTGGTAGGCCTGATTAAGACATATCAATGTGGCATTATCTCGCAGCTATTAGGCATTATTTTTTCCTCAAAGTGCACATAATTCCCTACAAAACAAAAAAAAAATGATTTTAATACGATGAAAATTGACCGAGCTACAAGCATTTAAAAAATGGCAATTTTTCTGTGAAAAATCTTGTTGCAATAATTTTGATGCGGAGTGTATTTCATAACCCTAACCCTAAAAATTTGCTACAATACATAATTAGTTAATTAATAATAAATATTTACATTTATATGATAGGGATTAGTAAAAATAAATCATAATGCAAAAAAAAATATATTTATGAAATAGGATGTACAAAAAGTATGTTTATATACAAATATAAAAATGAAAATTCTAATGTTTTTTGCCAACGTATACATATGACCGCATTTGAGGTTATAAAAAATCAAATTGCAATATTTTTAAATACGATACATGAATATTTACTCACAAAGGTGGGACGTACGCTGTCGGGCAGGAGAAGCCCGAAAATCGGATGCCAGAGTTACAAATTTGGAAGGCGCGATCTTCCTACTGTTTCGTGTAGTAGGTGCACGGGTACGTAAAGTCGGAGCCCGAAGATTTTTTCAGTGCAAAAATCAAGATAATGTCTGTCTAATTAGCCTTCCAACTAATAACAATTTTACATCTAACTTACCTTCTCCTGTTAGCACAATTGAAAATGTGGATGTTCCTAGTGAAAATGTTGATTTTTCTGTTAATGGAAGTACAGTTAATGTTGTCTCCGTAATTCGTATGTATTTTGATGAAAGTATTATTCAAAATATTGTACATTAAAACAAATGTTTTCTATTGTTCATATAATTGAGTTACGTAACCAATATATAAAAAACAGTTCAAATAATAACTTTGTCATTTTGTTTATTTAATAAATAGCTACAATACAAGTTGAATGTTCGTGAGTTATTTGAATCGAAAACGAAAGGAAATTTTATAATTGCTCAATTTAACTTAGAAAAGAAGATCGATACACGATCTATTAGTAGTATTTTGATTTATTACGAAGTTGATTTTACTAAAAGATATCGGTAATACTTTTATTAATCAAATAAATTGTATAGTATGTTGATATACGCTACAATATGTTTCAATTAAATTTTATTTGAATTTGAATATTTTAATTAGCAAATAAAATGTTTCTTTTATTAATTCAGCATTACGGCGGATCGATTTCTTTAACTTGCAACGGAACTAAGCGAAATTTTTAAGACAGAACATTTGTCTGTTCAAGAAACTGAATCATTATTTTACCATCCATTTCAAAAAGCCACAAAGCATAATAATTGTGTTAATGCAGGCGGCGTCTTGTACAACAAGTATGAGAACACTAGAAAAATTTTAATAAGATACGGAGTCATTGGTAAAGATGATATCCTAAGTGTAGGTATGCAATCTATTTATATACAAATATTTAAAATTACCGACACGGTGGCGGAGTGGCGGAGACGTACCTCGACCGATCCGGCTCCAAAGAATTTGAAGCAGCTGAGACGGTTTCTCGGTATGGCATCTTGGTACAGACGCTTCATGCACGACTATGCTACCATAGCTGAGCCGCTAACGCGTCTGACCAAGAAAGACCAGAAATATCTTTGGCTGGAAGAACAAGAGAGCACCTTTCAGCAGCTTAAAGCTCTGTTGATGACAGCACCCGCTCTGCAAACTCCCGATGAAAATGGTGAGTATGTGGTCCAGACAGACGCTAGTGACACTGGTATCGGTGCAGTGTTGCTACAGATTGTCGGCGGAGAAGAGAGAGTCCTGAAGTTCTCCAGTAGAATCCTCTCGCCCACCGAACGCAATTACAGCGTTACAGAACGGGAATGCCTGGCCGTAGTATGGGCGATTAAGAAGTTTAGACCATACATCGAAGGTTACCAGTTTAAAGTTGTCACTGACCATAGTAGCATTCGTTGGTTATGCAATATACGCAATCCAACGAGCCGGCTCGCCAGATGGGCGTTAGAACTCCAGTCTCATAACTTTACTATTAAGCATAGGAAAGGAGCTCTAAACTACGTTCCTGATGCACTTCCTCGTATGTATGAGAAAGACGAGCCGGCTTATCCTCCGTCTCTTGGAGCCAGACTACTAACGACCCCTGGTACCTTTCGTGGAACAAAGACGTAAGTGAGCGGCCGAGAGAATTTCCTGATTGGAAGATCCAAGGTGGAAACCTGTATTCATATCGAGTGGATACTGAATTGGGTGACGCCATGGAAGATCAAGACGCTTGGAAGTTGGTCGTACCCGAAGAGCACAGGCAGACCATCCTCCGAGAATGTCATGATGATCCGGCAGCTGGCCATCTAGGTAGAGAAAAGACATTTGCTCGCGTGGCAAAGTTATATTATTGGCCTCGTTACTATGCCGAAGTTGGCGAGTACGTACGCAAATGTCAGGTGTGCCAGCAATGCAAGGTGGAGCAACGCCATCCCATGGGTTTGATGGGTAGGCGAGTGGTTGAAAAGCCATGGCAAGTGGTAGCAGGAGATGTCACTGGACCACTTCCTCGCTCCACTCAGGGATTTGAATATATTTTGATCTTCCAAGACTTGTTCACGCGCTGGATTGAAGCAGTGCCGATCCGGAAAGCTAACGATCAGACGATCGTGAAAGAGTTACATGAACGAGTCGTCATGCGTTTTGGCACAACGGAAGTATTTTTATCCGACAACGGCACTGAGTCCAAGAACAAGCTCGTGGATGATTATCTCGTGGGACGAGGAATATTTCATACAAATATTCCTCCGTACCACGCTCGGCCAATTCCGTCGAACGTGCTAATTGGACGCTGAAAACGATGGTATTGTTTTACATTACCGAGAAGCACAACACTTGGGACGAGAAGTTACCAGACTTTGTGTTTGCTTTAAATTATTAAATAAAATTTACCTTTTTGCACGAAACCGAACTCATTAATTACAAAAAATCAAGGTGGGAAGAAAAGAAGTTTATTCACCTTTTTGTAGCCATCATTGGAAATTTAATAGTCTGAGAGCGAAGACGAGGGTCATCCTGCGCCTGTAGATATAGTAATTAAATTAGTATTAATTGATGTTTAGTATGTAATTGAAACAAGCGAAGTAGCTGATGGAATCGATTATTGTTACAAAGCTTTCTTTGCTTTAAATTGAGATTTTTACACCCAAGTGTAAACATATTTGGATTTTTATACAAAAATTTGTGTACATAAATCAATTAGAAAGTGTAAAATCGTACACAATTGTTACGAAATTTATTAGCAAACTCAATGAATGTGTGCATTAGATTTTTTCCATTTCAGTATTTTGCGAATTATTTATAGAAAAAAAATTAGAAAATGTAAAGTCGTTTTTACGCAAGCATAACACAGTAAGCGTGAATCGCACGGCACATGTACATAGCGAATATAGATTTCTAGTATGTAATACCGATAACGGCCGCTAGGTGGCTACCCCTTATCGCAATCAAGATAAGCGGGTATACCATAAATATGATGAGCGCTCTCCATGGTAATTAGTAGGAATTTGTCGATCTGACGGAGGCGAAGGAAAAGAAAAAAAACAAAAAGTTTTTCTTCCAAGCGACGTTTCGTTGGCTTGGTCTGCCAACCTCTTCAGGCTATTTTTTATTGATAACACACAAATAACAAATTAACAGAACGCACAAACAATATTGAACAACTTAGATATAAAAAAATACCTTTTTTATAATCGGTGAGAACTGGGAAATAAGAGTTATTTAAAAATCTAATATCGTCTTTCTTATTAATATTATTAACATCAAGTTTAATGTGTAACATTTCCGTAATAAGACGCTTTTTATAATTGATCTCCCTATCGACAATTTTTACACCATCCCAATCAAATTCATGTTTATTTAAAAACATATGTTGATTAATAACTGAATTATTCTTTTTGTGTTCATTAATCCTCGTTTTAAGTAAACGTTTAGTTTCACCAACGTAAGATGCAGGACAGTCTTTACAATTTAATTTATAAACAACATTCATCTGTTCAAACTTTTTTGTACCATCTTTACCCAGTTTAATAATAGAATTCAAACTTTTTTGAACTAATGGTAGAGTTTGAATATTAACAGACCTTAATATGCGAGATAATTTATCAAAATTCTGAGAAAAAGGTAATGGTAAATAGGCAAGACGTTTAATTCTGGAAGTAGATTGAATATTTTTTTTATATTTTAACTTATTTAGACGGAAGTGAATATTTTGTTTAATAAATTTGATATTGTAGTCATTGTCGATAAGTAGATTTTTTACAATATTTAAATTAGTTGTATGATATCGTACATCTGATAATAAAAAAGCTCTGTCTACTAAATTATAAATAACATTCTTTTTTTGTTGAGTTGGATGATTTGAAAAATAATTAATCAATCGACCAGAAGCTATGGGTTTTTGGTACCAATTTGTTATAATACGATCATTTTCTCTAATTAAGGTAATGTCAAGAAAATTGATTTTTTGGTTTATTTCTAATTCTGAAGTAAATTGTAAATTTTTATTATATTGTAACGGTATTTTTTTTAATAAATATTAATATATCGTTATTCACTAAGTTAATAAGTATAATAGTCAATAAGCATGTTAAAGACTATATCTCGTGAGGAGGTTGGAAATAGGATATAGTTGGCATGTTTAATAATTAACAATATACGACCGAATACGAATAACTAAATAAGCGAACTTTATTCATTAATATTTAATATAAATTATGTACATCTTAATTATAACCATTATTTTATCGTTACGCGAACATTTTCTAATATTCTCAATCGCGTGGTACACAAATCCCTTCGACCGTTAATATGGCGTCGGTTTAGCCTCGCGTACCTTGATAGATACGCGTCAGCATCACCGTGGCGCCGATATTATTTGAAATAAAATAACTACTCAGGTCGTCACCACACGCACCCGGTCGCACTGCCTTTCGGCGTGCGGGATCAGGGCAATGCAGGAGAAACCAATGAGTACAAATATGACAATAGTAAATTAAAATAATAATAAAATTAACTTTACCGGAATTTTTACCATAATACGTGGCTTCTTCATATCGACAATAGGCGAGTAGTTAATCACGACTGACTATCAAGAAATCCGGAAGGGAACAAGAAGGAGATCGCAGGATCTCGTCGGTTTTATTACAACACCGACGCTTTTCCCACTCACGATCCCTCGATTGCTGGAGCATGCTGATTGGACATCTTCAGCATGCGCCGAAAAATCGCGATGTCACGACAACATGTCAGCCGCGCGAAAATCAAAAATATATATTGAGTGAAGGCAGGTGTTCATTGCAGACACCTCCTAACACCCAACATGTAGCCTCCACCTCCATGATCTCGATACGCACTCAAGAATCCCCTCCACAAGTGCTTTCTACTCGTGGAGGCACGAATCATATTCCAAGCGCAGCACGGGTTGCAATGCTACTCACGGTTCGCATGCGCGAACCGCCCGAGCATGCTACTATTTGCTGAGATTTGCACTGCGCATTAAATGCGCGAAAATATGAATTTTTCATTTAATATCTTATAAATAATGTTAATATTCCTTATAATTACTAATTCTATTTAAATAACCTTTAACAGTTCCAATAATCAATATGGGTAAATTACATTCTAACACTAATAGTTAATCTATCATAATTCGCTTTTATATAATGTATATCATTTTCTATAAATACTACGTTATATCGTATATCTGTCTTTGTCGCTCGTTCAAGGCTTGACGACAAAGACAGAAAATCATTCTCCCCCCAGGTGATAATTCGCCTCACCTGGGTCATGTTCCTGGAGAGGTCGCACCTACCATCATGTATTACAGGAAGGGAAGCGTCGTCTGCGCGTGGGGGGGAAGTCGCGCATCGCATACGACAACATGGCCGACCTCGTCTCCGTGACTACACGTGTAGTCTGTTTCGCGAAAAGCCTCCGGTGTACCGACACCGTCGAGGCCTTCTCCCGCGTACTTGTTAATTAATATTTATTCTTTTGACATGCAATGTCACAATATGAATTAAAAATATTTATAACTAAATTTACATGTTCTTTCTTAACACACAAGATAGTATCATCAACGTATCTAAAATAAAAAAGTGGTTTGCAATTATGTTCGTTCAATAATTTATTTAAGCAATCATTTTCCAAATCATCCATTACAATATCAGCAAATAACGGAGAAATCGGAGAACCCATGGGAGTACCATGAATTTGTTGATAATAGATATTGTTAAAAACAAAATATGTATTATTGTAAAGAAATTTCGTACATACTAAGATCTCATTGAACGGAATGCGACATTTATTATTAATAGAAGAAAAACGTCTTTCTAGACTATCTAATACTAAATTGCAAGGGATGTTAGTAAAAAGTGAAACAACATCCAATGAAAGTAAAACATGATCATTGTCTAAAATAACATCCTTTAATTTTTCTGAATTTCTTTTTTTAAATAAACATGAATTTGATTGGGATGGTGTAAAAATTGTCGATAGGGAGATCAATTATAAAAAGCGTCTTATTTCGAAAATGTTACACATTAAACTTGATGTTAATAATATTAATAAGAAAGACGATATTAGATTTTTAAATAGCTCTTATTTCCCAGTTCTCAGAAATTTAAATGCCTGATTTGACAGTTGTACAATGTTTACGTTACACTACCTTTAGCGATATATATATAAATACACCGAGTTTTGCTTATGTTGACTGTTTATCTAACCGCTTGACGAATCGGTTATCCGATTATAAAAAAGGTATTTTTTTATATCTAAGTTGTTCAATATTGTTTGTGCGTTCTGTTAATTTGTTATTTGTGTGTTATCAATAAAAAATAGCCTGAAGAGGTTGGCAGACCAAGCCAACGAAACGTCGCTTGGAAGAAAAACTTTTTGTTTTTTTTCTTTTCCTTCGCCTCCGTCAGATCGACAAATTCCTACTAATTACCATGGAGAGCGCTCATCATATTTATGAAAACCTGAGTCTTCGATCGGAAATGGACTCAAAACGATACTCCTACTTCAAATATATCGAAGAAAATTATGGTTCGCACATCAAAAAGTACTTGAAGAATTGGATGAATCTTAACTACCGACTTGCTGGGGTAACATCACAGAGATCGTTCCTCGTCAAATGCAGACACAGTGACATTGTTCCACAGCATATTCTTGATATAAGTAAGCGTTTTAAAGCCCTGTCCTTCCAAAGTTTTACTTGTAAAAACAAAATCAAGGATTTTAAGAACTATTTTTTAAGAAAAATTTTGAATCTGGAAATTAGAGATATTAATTTTCATATAAATTTTATTCAGAAATCTCTTAATAATCTTAAACAAAAAATTTATGATTGTGTGACAGATAAAGATGTATTTAAAGTTTTCTTTGACATGACTACTCAGAAATATTTTAAGTTACGAAGTAAACACGATGCTCTATTACTGAAAAAATTTGAACACTTGAAGGATTTAAAAATTAAATCATTAAATACAATGGTGACTATGTCAGATAATAACAGCTGGTTAATAAATTTAACAAAAATAGATATTCCTAATGAAGTTAAAGACATTGTTACTCTTGGTCCGAATTTTAGTCTTAAATCGAATTTATCGAATCCAATAGTTATTGATATCATTAAAAGCACGGAAAATTGTTTGCAAACTTTAGATATCAGTAAAGTTGTTAGTTCAAATATTAGAGAACAAGTGATAAATAACATCAATTTAACCATAAAAACAAAAACTCATTTAGATAGTAAAGAAAAAGTACTTATCAATAAAATTAATACTACAAAAATTTTTTAAATAACAATCCAAACATATTTTTTACTACTTCGGATAAAGGTAACAAAACAGTTTGTATGTACAAATCCGATTATGTTACAAAAATGACTAACATTTTTTCGGATAATACTGTCTATAGGTGTATTTCTAAGAATCCATTAAAAAACTTACAATCTTCTACTTCTAAAATTTTGAAACATTTAAATAATCATGAATTTTTACAACACAAATTTCACACTAATGCACTCACCTGTTTTAATACTTGTTTAGCGAAATGTTATGGTTTACCAAAAATCCATAAGATTGATAACCCGTTAAGACCTATCATTTCTTTAGTTAATAGCCCTACACATTTTCTTGCTAAAATAATTTACAATGAATTAAAAACAGCTATTAAATTACCGAAATCTCACATTAACAATAGTTTTCAGTTAAAAGAAAAATTAAAGGATGTTATTTTAGACAATGATCATGTTTTACTTTCATTGGATGTTGTTTCACTTTTTACTAACATCCCTTGCAATTTAGTATTAGATAGTCTAGAAAGACGTTTTTCTTCTATTAATAATAAATGTCGCATTCCGTTCAATGAGATCTTAGTATGTACGAAATTTCTTTACAATAATACATATTTTGTTTTTAACAATATCTATTATCAACAAATTCATGGTACTCCCATGGGTTCTCCGATTTCTCCGTTATTTGCTGATATTGTAATGGATGATTTGGAAAATGATTGCTTAAATAAAT
Source organism: Theocolax elegans (assembly GCA_026168455.1). NCBI lineage: Eukaryota > Metazoa > Arthropoda > Insecta > Hymenoptera > Cerocephalidae > Theocolax > Theocolax elegans. Next base: position 63,370,113 of record CM047427.1, read on the forward strand.
TATTAAACGAACATAATTGCAAACCACTTTTTTATTTTAGATACGTTGATGATACTATCTTGTGTGTTAAGAAAGAACACGTAAATTTAGTTATAAATATTTTTAATTCATATAATAAAAATTTACAATTTACTTCAGAATTAGAAATAAACCAAAAAATCAATTTTCTTGACATTACCTTAATTAGAGAAAATGATCGTATTATAACAAATTGGTACCAAAAACCCATAGCTTCTGGTCGATTGATTAATTATTTTTCAAATCATCCAACTCAACAAAAAAAGAATGTTATTTATAATTTAGTAGACAGAGCTTTTTTATTATCAGATGTACGATATCATACAACTAATTTAAATATTGAGTATGACTACAATATCAAATTTATTAAACAAAATATTCACTTCCGTCTAAATAAGTTAAAATATAAAAAAAATATTCAATCTACTTCCAGAATTAAACGTCTTGCCTATTTACCATTACCTTTTTCTCAGAATTTTGATAAATTATCTCGCATATTAAGGTCTGTTAATATTCAAACTCTACCATTAGTTCAAAAAAGTTTGAATTCTATTATTAAACTGGGTAAAGATGGTACAAAAAAGTTTGAACAGATGAATGTTGTTTATAAATTAAATTGTAAAGACTGTCCTGCATCTTACGTTGGTGAAACTAAACGTTTACTTAAAACGAGGATTAATGAACACAAAAAGAATAATTCAGTTATTAATCAACATATGTTTTTAAATAAACATGAATTTGATTGGGATGGTGTAAAAATTGTCGATAGGGAGATCAATTATAAAAAGCGTCTTATTTCGATAAACTTGATGTTAATAATATTAATAAGAAAGACGATATTAGATTTTTAAATAGCTCTTATTTCCCAGTTCTCAGAAATTTAAATGCCTGATTTGACAGTTGTACAATGTTTACGTTACACTACCTTTAGCGATATATATATAAATACACCGAGTTTTGCTTATGTTGACTGTTTATCTAACCGCTTGACGAATCGGTTATCCGATTATAAAAAAGGTATTTTTTTATATCTAAGTTGTTCAATATTGTTTGTGCGTTCTGTTAATTTGTTATTTGTGTGTTATCAATAAAAAATAGCCTGAAGAGGTTGGCAGACCAAGCCAACGAAACGTCGCTTGGAAGAAAAACTTTTTGTTTTTTTTCTTTTCCTTCGCCTCCGTCAGATCGACAAATTCCTACTAATTACCATGGAGAGCGTCATCATATTTATGAAAACCTGAGCCTTCGATCGGAAATGGACTCAAAACGATACTCCTACTTCAATATATCGAAGAAAATTATGGTCGCACATCAAAAAGTACTTGAAGAATTGGATGAATCTTAACTACCGACTTGCTGGGGTAACATCACAGAGATCGTTCCTCGTCAAATGCAGACACAGTGACATTGTTCACAGCATATTTTGATATAAGTAAGCGTTTTAAAGCCCTGTCCTTCCAAAGTTTACTTGTAAAACATAAATCAAGGATTTTAAGAACTATTTTTTAAGAAAAATTTTGAATCTGGAAATTAGAGATATTAATTTTCATATAAATTTTATTCCGAAATCTCTAATAATCTTAAACAAAAAATTTATGATTGTGTGACAGATAAAGATGTATTTAAAGTTTTCTTTGACATGACTACTCAGAAATATTTTAAGTTACGAAGTAAACACGATGCTCTATTACTGAAAAAATTTGAACACTTAAGGATTTAAAAATTAAATCATTAAATACAATGGTGACTATGTCAGATAATAACAGCTGGTTAATAAATTTAACAAAAGATATTCCTAATGAAGTTAAAGACATTGTTACTCTTGGTCCGAATTTTAGTCTTAAATCGAATTTATCGAATCCAATAGTTATTGATATCATTAAAAGCACGGAAAATTGTTTGCAAACTTTAGATATCAGTAAAGTTGTTAGTTCAAATATTAGAGAACAAGTGATAAATAACATCAATTTAACCATAAAAACAAAAACTCATTTAGATAGTAAAGAAAAAGTACTTATCAATAAAATTAATACTACAAAAATTTTTTTAAATAACAATCCAAACATATTTTTTACTACTTCGGATAAAGGTAACAAAAACAGTTTGTATGTACAAATCCGATTATTTGTTACAAAATGACTAACATTTTTTCGGATAATACTTGTCTATAGGTGTTATTTCTAAGAATCCATTAAAAAACTTACAATCTTCTACTTCTAAAATTTTGAAACATTTAAATAATCATGAATTTTTACAACAAATTTCACCATAATGCACTCACCTGTTTCTAATACTTGTTTAGCGAAATGTTATGGTTACCAAAAATCCATAAGATTGATAACCCGTTAAGACCTATCATTTCTTTAGTTAATAGCCCTACACATTTTCTTGCTAAAATAATTTACAATGAATTAAAAACAGCTATTAAATTACCGAAATCTCACATTAACAATAGTTTTCAGTTAAAAGAAAAATTAAAGGATGTTATTTTAGACAATGATCATGTTTTACTTTCATTGGATGTTGTTTCACTTTTTACTAACATCCCTTGACAATTAGTATTAGGATAGTCTAGAAAGGACGTTTTTCTTCTATTAATAATAAATGTCGCATTTCCGTTCAATGAGTATCTTAGTATGTACGAAAATTTCTTCTTAATAATACATATTTTGTTTTTAACAATATCTATTATCAACAAATTCATGGTACTCCCATGGGTTCTCCGCTTTCTCCGTTATTTGCTGATATTGTAATGGGATGATTTGGAAAATGATTGCTTAATAAATTATTGAACGAACATAATTGCAAACCACTTTTTTATTTTAGATACGTTGATGATACTATCTTGTTGTTAAGAAAGAACACGGAAATTTAGTTATAAATATTTTTAATTCATATAATAAAAATTACAATTTACTCAGAATTAGAAATAAACCAAAAAATCAATTTCTTGACATTACCTTAATTAGAGAGAAAATGATGTATTATAACAAATTGGTACCAAAACCCATAGCTTCTGGTCGATTGATTAATTATTTTTCAAATCATCCAACTCAACAAAAAAAGAATGTTATTTTAATTTAGTAGACAGAGCTTTTTTATTATCAGATGTACGATATCATACAACTATTTAAATATGAGTATGACTACAATATCAAATTTATTAAACAAAATATTCACTTCCGTCTAAATAAGTTAAATATAAAAAAATATTCAATCTACTTCCAGAATTAAACGTCTTTGCCTATTTACCATTACCTTATGTCTCAGAATTTTGATAAATTATCTCGCATATTAAGGTCTGTAATATTCAAACTCTACCATTAGTTCAAAAAAGTTTGAATTCTATTATTAAACTGGGTAAAGATGGTACAAAAAAGTTGAAACAGATGAATGTTGTTTATAAATTAAATTGTAAAGACTGTCCTGCATCTTACGTTGGTGAAAACTAAACGTTACTTAAAACGAGGATTAATGAACACAACAAAGAATATATTCAGTTATTAATCAACATATGTTTTTAAAATAAACATGAATTTGATTGGGATGGTGTAAAAATTGTCGCTTAGGGAGATCAATTATAAAAGCGTCTTATTTCGGAAATGTTACACATTAAACTTGATGTTAATAATATTAATAAGAAGACGATATTAAGATTTTAATAGCTCTTATTTCCCAGTTCTCAGAAATTTAAATGCCTGATTGACAGTTGTACAATGTTTACGTTACACTACCTTTAGCGATATATATATAAATACACCGAGTTTGCTTATGTTGACTGTTTATCTAACCGCTTGACGAATCGGTTATCCGATTATAAAAAAGGTATTTTTTTATATCTAAGTTGTTCAATATTGTTTGTGCGTTCTGTTAATTTGTTATTTGTGTGTTATCAATAAAAAATAGCCTGAAGAGGTTGGCAGACCAAGCCAACGAAACGTCGCTTGGAAGAAAAACTTTTTGTTTTTTTTCTTTTCCTTCGCCTCCGTCAGATCGACAAATTCCTACTAATAAGCGGGTATAGTATATATATAGACCCGTTTGAGCGTCCCGGCGCCCTGCTTTCTCCCTTTACGGGGGTTTCCCCCACCATTTGGTGGGATCTTTCTGTACAGTTTTTTGACAGAATAAAAAGGCTACCAAACCAAGACCCTCGTGGTATGTAAGTTCTTCCCTTAGCCATTTTCACCATCCGCTCAGGTCTTACAAGCTCATCGAGAGCGACTACATCGGACTCTCACTCGCTAAGGATTTCGCCGCCAGGGTCACGCTCGAGCACCGAAAGCGGACCGCTACCGCTTAGACCATTATCAAGCGAGACCAGTCGACGCAGACGACGACTGCCAGTCACCTCCATGTCGACGGGTGCCTCTTACGACAACCAAGCCCTGGGATGCTGTTCGGAGGAAACCGAAACCGCCAGCAGTCCAACCTCCACCTATCCAGCGAGTCAAGTTGATTGACAGACTGAAGGATTAATGTTTTTAGATTAAAGTCATTTATGAATCATTTATAAAAAATGTATTATATGTTCATACGTTTTGTATTAATTAATTAATAAATTAATAAATCAAATTGGCTTTTAAAAAAAAATTTTTAACTACTACTAAATCTTTTATAAAACTTTTGTACCGAAAATATCAAAATAACAATTATTTGAGAAGCTGAAATGCTTTTATTAACTTTACGCTTATATGATAATCCGATAATTCCTCGAAATGTAGTGCGATTATTCATTGAAACTTTTATATTATTTACAAATACTATAGTAATAGATTTTATTGATCAGGAATTAAAAACTAATTCAAAAAATTATTCCGATAATTTACTACAAGATTTTAGTAATTTGTTTAATTATTTAAAAACAATTATTAATAAATTCTCCACCGAGTATTTTCGGTTTAAAATTTATAAAGAGAAAGGTTTAATGATTATGCCCGAAAAATATTTAGTTGGAACGGTATACAGCGGAAATTCATCTGACGGGACTTTGATGATTAAATCACAGGATTTTAATGCTCATACATATATATATATATATATATACAGGGTGTCCCAAAAGTATGGACACACCGGAATATCTCGGAAAATAAGGGTGCTAGGAAAAAAACTTTCAATATAAAGCTTTAGGAAATCAAACGATGCATCTGATGGTGACCTTCAATTTGACCTTAAGCTTGACCTTCAAGGTTATTTGAAGGTCAAAGAGATTTTTTTAAATGGGAACCCCTATTTTTGACACCGGCTTCAGAAAGAGCGAAAAATTTTACGTCCAAAGCGATGGTTTTCAATTTGTTAGAATGACCTTCAAAAGGTAAAATGAAGGTTAAATATTGAAAAATCGTAAACAAGCTATTTTCTTTGAACTTTTTCGGATTTGTGGGCGAATAAATGTCAGAGTAGATTTTGGGATTAACAACCTTGAGTATCTCGACCTTGGAGTTAATTTTCAAGGTCATTCAAAGGTCAAAGTAAATTTTTTATGGACAGCCTTATTTCTGACACCGGATTCAAAGAGAGCGGAAAACGTAATACCAGAAATGATATTTTACAGTTTTTCGTTGTGAACATGAGAAAGTTAATTGAAGGTTAAATTTCATAAACACTTAGAAACTATTGTCGTAAATTTACTAACCTTACTTTTAGCGCTACCCAGAAACAACGACGTGGACGTAGTAAGTTCTGTTTCCTTTGGGGTGCTTGATTAACGTGAGTCCCCTTGCCTCTCACTATGGGGAGCTTGCTTAACGTGAGTCCCCTTGCCTCTCACGATTGACGTGATGTCTAGCCGGTGAAGGCAAGACAGGCTGATGTCCGGCCGGTGAAGGCAAGACAGGCTGGTGTCCGGCCGTTAAAGGCAAGACAGGCTGGTGTCTGGCCTGTGAAGGCAAGATGAAAATTCTTTCAGAAATCGTCAGTTACCATTTAAAGTTCTTGCTCGAAATGCCCTCCATTTTTTAGTTGACAATGCCCCATGCGATCATAAAATGATGAAACTGCTCTTTGAATCATTTCATTTGGGATTGCCTGTATCGTGTCAATAATACGTTGTCGTAATTCCTCCAAGTTTGCAGGTTTAGTAGCATACACTTTGTTTTTGACGTAGCCCCATAAAAAATAATCTAGTGGCGACATGTCAGGGGAACGAGGTGGCCACTCAATAGTTCCTCTACGCCCAATTACTCGTCCTGGAAATGTTTCATCTAAATAATTACGCACGTTTATTGCATAATGAGGGGCCGCCCCATCTTGTTGAAAGTAAGTGGTGTTAAAATTGTCACCGACAATCTCATTAACCGCAGGTACGATTTCATTCCTTAACATGTTTAGATACTTTTTTCCTTTACTACATTCTACCTTAAACTTTCAAAATCTCGGCCCCTAGTCTTCTAAATTTTTCATTTTCGCATGGCACACTCGACATTCACAAAAAAAGCATATATAAACTATATCTCTTTACTTTTAGTAGATTATGAGTCATCTACGTAAACCTCAATTGAATTTTTTGTTAATTTAGATAATATAAGCGTATAAAAGTATAAAATTTTTATACCTTTGAACTGAAGTTCAAATTGACTATACGAAATAGGTTTTTCAACAGAAAAGCTAATATAAACGCGCGCCACACACACACCCACACACACACACACACACACACACACACACACACACACACACCCGCGCGCGCACACACATACACACACATCATTCAGTCAGCCTTACGCAAGTAGTTTGTTTACCATTAAGAGAAGTATGCGAAAAGAAAATTATTTATCATGTAATGAATGTTTCAAATAATTTGCCATGTACTCATTACCAATTGAAAACTTCAAGTTGGAAGATTTATGGAGCAAAAAATGAAATTCCTGTTACAAGTACTCAAACCAAAAAAACCATTGTTACTAGGAAAGAAATTACAGTACTGTAACGGCACTTGAAAACATCCTTTTATATGAAAATTGTGTTAGATATTTCAATTTTGTTAAATAGAGACTTAATTATGTTGTTATATTCATAATTATCGAATAAAAATGTTCTGTTTATTACGAAGTGATTTTTTATAATTTACCCTATGATACCCTCATTAATATTTGTAATAGTTAATTTCTTAGATAAGTCTTGAAAGAAATAGGGGCCCTCATATTTTCTACTATTTAACCTCTAAAGAAGTAGAAATCTCCATAAAATCAAGTGCCTCCCAAAAAAAAAAAAAAAAATTTTTCAAATGAAAATCAAAGGTTCGTGGATTTGCTCATATATTACAGGGTGTCCCAAAGTATGGGACACACCGGAATATCTCGGAAAATAAGGGTGCTAGGAAAAAAACTTTCAATATATAAGCTTTAGGAAATCAAACGATGCATCTGATGGTGACCTTCAATTTGACCTTAAGCTTGACCTTCAAGGTTATTTGAAGGTCAAAGAGATTTTTTTAAATGGGAACCCCTATTTTTGACACCGGCTTCAGAAAGAGCGAAAAATTTTACGTCCAAAGCGATGGTTTTCAATTTGTTAGAATGACCTTCAAAAGGTAAAATGAAGGTTAAATATTGAAAAATCGTAAACAAGCTATTTTCTTTGAACTTTTTCGGATTTGTGGGCGAATAAATGTCAGAGTAGATTTTGGGATTAACAACCTTGAGTATCTCGACCTTGGAGTTAATTTTCAAGGTCATTCAAAGGTCAAAGTAAATTTTTTATGGACAGCCTTATTTCTGACACCGGATTCAAAGAGAGCGGAAAACGTAATACCAGAAATGATATTTTACAGTTTTTCGTTGTGAACATGAGAAAGTTAATTGAAGGTTAAATTTCATAAACACTTAGAAACTATTGTCGTAAATTTACTAACCTTACTTTTAGCGCTACCCAGAAACAACGACGTGGACGTAGTAAGTTCTGTTCCTTTGGGGTGCTTGATTAACGTGAGTCCCCTTGCCTCTCACTATGGGGAGCTTGCTTAACGTGAGTCCCCTTGCCTCTCACGATTGACGTGATGTCTAGCCGGTGAAGGCAAGACAGGCTGATGTCCGGCCGGTTGAAGGCAAGACAGGCTGGTGTCCGGCCGTAAAGGCAAGACAGGCTGGTGTCTGGCCTGTGAAGGCAAGATGAAAATTCTTTCAGAAATCGTCAGTTACCATTTAAAGTTCTTGCCCGAAATGCCCTCCATTTTTTAGTTGACAATGCCCCATGCGATCATAAAATGATGAAACTGCTCTTGAATCATTTCATTTGGGATTGCCTGTATCGTGTCATAATACGTTGTCGTAATTCCTCCAAGTTTGCAGGTTTAGTAGCATACACTTTGTTTTTGACGTAGCCCCATAAAAAATAATCTAGTGGCGACATGTCAGGGGAACGAGGTGGCCACTCAATAGTTCCTCTACGCCCAATTACTCGTCCTGGAAATGTTTCATCTAAATAATTACGCACGTTTATTGCATAATGAGGGGCCGCCCATCTTGTTGAAAGTAAGTGGTGTTAAAATTGTCACCGACAATCTCATTAACCGCAGGTACGATTTCATTCCTTAACATGTTTAGATACTTTTTTCCTGTCAAATTACCTTCTATAAAAAACGGCCCTACTATGCTATTGTTTACGATACCTGCCCAAACATTTAGTTTTTGTGGATGTTGTGTATGTGATTCCAAAAACCAGTGTGGATTCTCTGATGCCCAGAACCTACAATTGTGACGATTACGTTGCCATCTAACTGAAAAGTACATTCATCGGAAAATACTATTTCGTTTAAAAAATTTTGCCGCGCATCTATACGGTTCATCATTAATTCGGCAAATTCCAGTCTTCGATCAAAATCATCCTCATTTAATTCTTGTACCAATTTGATTTTATTTGGATGAAATTTCAACAGTTTCATAATTCTATGAACGGAAGTCCTACAAACATTTGTTTCCCGAGATACTTGCCTGATAGAGGTTCAGGATTTTCAATGAATGATAATGCCACATTCAAAGAAGTTTCTTCATCAGTCGCAATCTTAGGCCTCCCACTTTTGGGGCAATCTTTGACACTACCAGTTTGCTCAAAACGAGAAATAGTTTTTCCAACTGTTTTTGTGAAATTCCTGGTTGCAACGGTAAACGGTATTCTGCATTAAATAAAGCCGCAACTCGACGATATGACCTGACCATGTTACCCCATCCTCTCATCATTAGAATGGTTATTCGTTCACGTTCTGAAAGACGATTCATATTCAAATGAATAAAAGAAATGAAGAATAAGTTGAGAATTGTAAAACAAAACTAATAATTGAAACAGAATGAATGCTTTAATAGACCAAGTTCAAACTTGTTCGTTGAAATTTTCAGTCACTGAAAACACTACCCACGAGGTTTTCGGGTTGTTGTACACGAATATGGGCTCAGAATTTTAACTGGGTACCCCCGGTGTAACTCTTAAATGTTTGAATATCTACACATTATTGCATATTAAACATTTTCTCAAATTTGCAATCTTGCTATTTTTTTATAAATTTGCTAGAATTAGTCGTGTTTATCTATTCCTTAAAACTGACGAAATCTTATTAGTTATACTCTTATTATAATAATGACACTAGCATTCAAAAAAGTGGTCTATTCTGGGAACGAGACCTATGTATTCTTATGTATTTGACGTGCTGAATCCGAATCCAACGTAGCTTTTACTCAGGCATCCCCAAAAATTTTTTAAAGTTATAAAAAACCGTGAAAAAGGTGAATAAAATCCATATTAAAATGGTAAGATTCGGAGTAAAACAGTTTTTTATGAGTGTACGTGGTTTTTGTGTATTTTGACTTGCTAAACCCAAATCCAGGGCTTATTTTACCCGGTTGGATCAGACTGTCTTGCCTTCACCGGCAGGACACCAGCCTGTCTTGCATTGTTGCAAATTTTTCATTTTTGCAAATTTTTCAATTTTGCAAATTTTTCATTTTTGCAAATTTTTGACACCGGATTCAAAGAGAGCGGAAAACGTAATACCAGAAATGATATTTTACAGTTTTTCGTTGTGAACATGAGAAAGTTAATTGAAGGTTAAATTTCATAAACACTTAGAAACTATTGTCGTAAATTTACTAACCTTACTTTTAGCGCTACCCAGAAACAACGACGTGGACGTAGTAAGTTCTGTTTCCTTTGGGGTGCTTGATTAACGTGAGTCCCCTTGCCTCTCACTATGGGGAGCTTGCTTAAAGTGAGTCCCCTTGCCTCTCACGATTGACGTGATGTCTAGCCGGTGAAGGCAAGACAGGCTGATGTCCGGCCGGTGAAGGCAAGACAGGCTGGTGTCCGGCCGTTAAAGGCAAGACAGGCTGGTGTCTGGCCTGTGAAGGCAAGATGAAAATTCTTTCAGAAATCGTCAGTTACCATTTAAAGTTCTTGCCCGAAATGCCCTCCATTTTTTAGTTGACAATGCCCCATGCGATCATAAAATGATGAAACTGCTCTTTGAATCATTTCATTTGGGATTGCCTGTATCGTGTCAATAATACGTTGTCGTAATTCCTCCAAGTTTGCAGGTTTAGTAGCATACACTTTGTTTTTGACGTAGCCCCATAAAAATAATCTAGTGGCGACATGTCAGGGGAACGAGGTGGCCACTCAATAGTTCCTCTACGCCCAATTACTCGTCCTGGAAATGTTTCATCTAAATAATTACGCACGTTTATTGCATAATGAGGGGCCGCCCCATCTTGTTGAAAGTAAGTGGTGTTAAAATTGTCACCGACAATCTCATTAACCGCAGGTACGATTTCATTCCTTAACATGTTTAGATACTTTTTTCCTGTCAAATTACCTTCTATAAAAAACGGCCCTACTATGCTATTGTTTACGATACCTGCCCAAACATTTAGTTTTTGTGGATGTTGTGTATGTGATTCCAAAAACCAGTGTGGATTCTCTGATGCCCAGAACCTACAATTGTGACGATTAACGTTGCCATCTAACTGAAAAGTACATTCATCGGAAAATACTATTTCGTTTAAAAAATTTTGCCGCGCATCTATACGGTTCATCATTAATTCGGCAAATTCCAGTCTTCGATCAAAATCATCCTCATTTAATTCTTGTACCAATTTGATTTTATTTGGATGAAATTTCAACAGTTTCATAATTCTATGAACGGAAGTCCTACAAACATTTGTTTCCCGAGATACTTGCCTGATAGAGGTTCCAGGATTTTCAATGAATGATAATGCCACATTCAAAGAAGTTTCTTCATCAGTCGCAATCTTAGGCCTCCCACTTTTGGGGCAATCTTTGACACTACCAGTTTGCTCAAAACGAGAAATAGTTTTTCCAACTGGTAAACGGTATTCTGCATTAAATAAAGCCGCAACTCGACGATATGACCTGACCATGTTACCCCATCCTCTCATCATGAGAATGGTTATTCGTTCACGTTCTGAAAGACGATTCATATTCAAATGAATAAAAGAAATGAAGAATAAGTTGAGAATTGTAAAACAAAACTAATAATTGAAAACAGAATGAATGCTTTAATAGACCAAGTTCAAACTTGTTCGTTGAAATTTTCAGTCACTGAAAACACTACCCACGAGGTTTTTGGGGTTGTTGTACACGAATATGGGCTCAGAATTTTAACTGGGTACCCCCGGTGTAACTCTTAAATGTTTGAATATCTACACATTATTGCATATTTAAACATTTTCTCAAATTTGCAATCTTGCTATTTTTTTATAAATTTGCTAGAATTAGTCGTGTTTATCTATTCCTTAAAACTGACGAAATCTTATTAGTTATACTCTTATTATAATAATGACACTAGCATTCAAAAAAGTGGTCTATTCTGGGAACGAGACCTATGTATTCTTATGTATTTGACGTGCTGAATCCGAATCCAACGTAGCTTTTACTCAGGCATCCCCAAAAATTTTTTAAAGTTATAAAAAACCGTGAAAAAGGTGAATAAAATCCATATTAAAATGGTAAGATTCGGAGTAAAACAGTTTTTTATGAGTGTACGTGGTTTTTGTGTATTTTGACTTGCTAAACCCAAATCCAGGGCTTATTTTACCCGGTTGGATCAGACTGTCTTGCCTTCACCGGCAGGTCACCAGCCTGTCTTGCATTGTTGCAAATTTTTCATTTTTGCAAATTTTTGAATTTTGCAAATTTTTTATTTTTGCAAATTTTCCAATTTTGCAAATTTTTTATTTTTGCAAATTTTCCAATTTTGCAAATTTTTTAGTTTTACTTTTTTACTTAAGCATTCCATCGTGAGAGACAAAGGAGAATCACGTTAAGCAAGCAACCCATCGTGAGAGGCAAGGCGACTCATTTCTGGCATTACGTTTTCCGCTCTCTTTGAATCCGGTGTCAGAAATAAGGCTGTCCATAAAAAATTTACTTTGACCTTTGAATGACCTGGAAAATTAACTCCAAGGTCGAGATACTCAAGGTTGTTAATCCCAAAATCTACTCTGACATTTATTCGCCCACAAATCCGAAAAAGTTCAAAGAAAATAGCTTGTTTACGATTTTTCAATATTTAACCTTCATTTTACCTTTTGAAGGTCATTCTAACAAATTGAAAACCATCGCTTTGGACGTAAAATTTTTCGCTCTTTCTGAAGCCGGTGTCAAAAATAGGGGTTCCCATTTAAAAAAATCTCTTTGACCTTCAAATAACCTTGAAGGTCAAGCTTAAGGTCAAATTGAAGGTCACCATCAGATGCATCGTTTGATTTCCTAAAGCTTATATATTGAAAGTTTTTTTCCTAGCACCCTTATTTTCCGAGATATTCCGGTGTGTCCATACTTTTGGGACACCCTGTATATATATATATATATACAATAATGGTTTCCGCCTAACAATAAAATAGTGATTTTCTACACGATAAAAAACGTTGTAGTAAAAAATACTATGTTATTTATATAAAACACATAGTAAATTTTAATATAAAATACATTAATTTTTATTAATTTACCTTACTTGCATCATAATTTTTATTTTAAATTCTTTCAATAAATACTAATTTGGAATATGGATTTTATTTTTTACCAAAGTCTAGTTTTACATTTTTAAATCAAAACCAGATTTTTTATATTTTTCAAAAGTGTTATATTAATTTAAAATTTTTAAAAATCAAAAACGAATAACATAGCATTCCGAGCATGGTTGATGGACGTACCGTCAATAATATTGTTTGAAGAAAAATCGCATCCGCTCGACTACGCAATCCAAATATAAATGGATGGTATTAGAAAACAATAGGGAGAAAATATAACAGAGAAAAACTAGGTTAATTAAAAAAATAGCGATTTATTATATTAAACTATATAAAATTTTGTACAAATTTGTAGTACACTACCTTGATATTCTCCATACTCCTCAATTATATGACGAATGGAATGCAAGTCCTGCTTTTGTCGTCGCATTATAAAACTCGCAACTATTCTCACAGCCACTTCATTTCCACGGAAAAATAGCCAATACAAGCGACCGATTTGCAGAAATGAACATACACTTAAAATAAACTTAAATTCTCTATCAAGTTATACATAAGCCATTCGTTGCACTCTTCGACGCCACTCAAAGTCGCACCGCCGCCAAAGAGTAGGTTGTTGCAATGCAACCCGTAGGTAAATTGCAATTCTAATAATTAAAACTCTTAGAATGACTTCTTGTGCAGATTGCATTTTTCTCATTTTTTAATTTAATGTCACAAGATACAAGAATGAACTAAATCAAACTTTTCGGTCTTAGTCGGTTCAGACAGATGAAAATTTTTCGCTGACATAGAGAAGAAAAAAGTAAAGGACATGTGTAGTCTAAGGATCGTTTGAGCATAACGATTAGATGCACCCCAGCATATTATCTTCAAAACGTCTTACTTCCATCTGCATATTCTTATGCTTTACAAGATATAACACGCTTACCTGCAAGGTGTCGATATCTACAAAAATAGTCAGAGGGACCAGTTGCATCTAATTTCCGATAGTAAGCGGTCTCTCACCTAATATATTGTTGTAATAGGTGCAAAGTATCCTAGTATAAAAGACATATTTTTAAATGATGTGACGTGGTATTCGCGAACCCGGTGCACTTAATTATTTTTAATAATTAAAAGATCGAGATCCTCGCCTGCGGTTGACTCTGCCCCGATCTCCGCTATTCGGGTACCGGCGTACCCGAATACACTCCCGATGTACACACACACACAAGGGAGGGGGAGGGTCACGATAGTAAATTGTACCACTTACCGGTTACGCTCCTCGGGGATGGCCCAGCCGATTCTCGGCGACTGGTCGACCTTCTTGACAAGGGGACGACCGGTGGTTGAGGTGGTGAAGGCGGCCCTTGCCGCGGCGAGTGAGTCGCGATCCGCGGTATCACACGCGCACGACCCCGTCCTTTGACACACACACACACACACAAAACTACACGGGACACGCGCGTGTCTAGCCGGGTCTCCGCACTTAGCCCTGCTCCGGAACAATCGTTCACAGAGCTTACTACAGAGATGGGTGGAATGTATTCTCGGCACTCGCGAGTAGTACAATTCGGGTATACAATATAATAATCCGTCCCGATCGACGGATTAATACACACTGATTAGGCGATCGCCTAATTTCTCGAAAAAGGTATGGGAGTGGGGAAACTCACACACTCTTTCGCGCTCCCATCCCTACGTATAGTCGCGCGCGTAATTGTACACTCGTAGAAAAATAAACAACTGTCGTCGGTTGGCCTTGACATACGAAAGGCTCCGACTACATACAATTCGCGAATTTAAATACTCTATTCGTCGTGAATAGATTGTGTGACGATTTCCGTCACAATGGTTTATCATCGTCTTTTCAGTTGTACTTCATCTTTTTAGACATTCATTTCGATCCTTACTCTACAATTACCTTTAAGAAAATTTTTCAGTCATATACTTTGCATGTGTGTGAAATGTTTTACCACTTTTATTGCTAAAAGTAAAGTTCTAAAGAAATTTTTAAGTGATACTATAAGTGTGTGTTTTGTGTGGAGTGCAAAAAAGTTTCGGTTTTATCAATAAAAATTTAAAAATTATACTTAAAAGTTAAATAATAGTTTGCAGGTTTTTGCATATATTAATCAGTTACATTAGTTATCCGTACACTACAATTTTTATTAGAAAATGAATACCTTTAGTGAAACAGATTTTAATTTATTGTTAGATTCTTTTGAATCTTGTACAAATTTACCGATACCAGAAATAAGCGAAATAGAAAAGAATGCTGCTATTGACGATATTTTATTGTCATTTAACATCCTCTTTGATGAACACGTACTCAACAACGTTATCGTCTAATGATGTCATTTTAATGGATAAAGCTGATAATCCTGTAAGAAACATAAAAAGGAAAAATACAATAAAAAATGACGAGGTACCGAAAAAAGTAAGTAAACCGAACACCTTCGAAGATCCAATGACTGAAGCCTCTGAAAATATTACACTGATATCGACGATTAATGAGAATTTAAATGCATGTATAAAACGTTTACATGTAGGGATTGAAAATATAAATGGTCCAGTATTTCAGGATTATATATATTATTATTGGATAGAGAAAATGTGTAGCGTTCATGAATGTATAATTATACACCTGATTTTAAGTGGGACGCAAAAACTTTTTTTAATTCATTTATCCGCGTTGAAATTATAAATAACAGTGACATTGATTTTAGAATAAAAGTGACACGGAACGACGCGATTAAACAAGTTTGGAGAGCAACCCAATTACAACGAATTTTAGTCGCATAGTAAGTAACTTATAATTATTTTTTAATACGTATTTACTATTGTTAAATTTTTGTTTGTTTTTTGTTATAGTATGAGTATACACTCGAAAGATTTATTTAAACCTTCAACATTGACGATGTCTGGGAAGCAAATTTGTGTCAATTAACGTCTTTAAAATAGGAAAACGATGGGTTTTGCTATTTACTACAAATCGACCCGCACCGTAGCCACGGCGTTTGAACAAATTCTCAAAAGAGCCAACGGTATATCGCCGGTTTATCTACAAACGGACAGAGGGAAAGAATTTGTTGGCGCCAGTATGCAGAGCGTTTTCGAGAAACACGACATACGATTTAGAGTCGCTCGAAATCCTGACGTAAAGGCTGCAATCGTCTCAATCGCACTCTTAAGGAGCGTTTGTGGAGGTACTTTACGTATCGAAATACGCATCGTTACATAGACGTTATATAAAAAATTGTGTATGCCTACAACAACACCATGCATACCGCGATATAATTACAACCCGCAGACGTAAATTTGTATAATGCCGCTGAGGCACGCGCCCAATTACAGAGGTGTGTACTTCGTCAAAAGGGTAAATCAGCCAAAGAGTCTAAATACAAGGTCGATGATTACATACGGATCAGTCCGTATAAGGGTACGTTCACGAAAGGATTCGAAAAGAATTATAACAAAGAAATATTTGTGGTGAATCGCATTTCGAAACGTCAAAATATATATACGTACGAACTGCGAAATCTGAATGGTGAAACTATCGATGAATTTTTCTACAACAAGGAATTGATTTCTTTAGGATCGAAACGTTTGGAAACCGCCCAATGGTTTAGAGTGGACCGCGTTCTACGAAGCAGAGGCCGTGGTTCTAAAAAGCAGTTACTAATTAAGTGGCTGGGATATCCTGACAAATTTAATTTAATCGACAGCATAACACGGACGATTTTTACTTGGTTTTGCCGAGTAATAGTAGTATGAACTCATTTCCCGACAATACCACCACCTGTCATCTATGCAGAGAAATGCATCTGACTGGTGATTGGCAAGTGGGGCTAGCCGAAATTCACATACTTTATACGATAATACACGTACAAAGAAAAGAAAGCTTGTACACTTTCAGACAAGGTTTAGAGAAGAAACCTAAAGCTGAAAGTAGCGAAACCGTTTGCAATTATCCGTACGGTGTTTACGATAGCATCGAGCAACTGGCCAATGAGATAAATAAAGCGCATCTCGCACGCAATTATCAGTCTCTAGTACCAACGGAATTTCAGAAAGGGTATTGCGTATTGCGCCGTACTTGCGCATGCGATCAACCTCATTATACAAATTTGAATGAAAAACTTTGTCGCATTTTCGGTTTTGAGGACGTCGTACACAGAAGAACCGGTACTTTTGTAACCTCCAAAACTGGAACAACCAACAACGTCGGTACTCGACCGGCATGTCTCGCGCGAGCTATACCGGATCAATTGTATGTGTACACGGACATTTGCGAACCATACACGGTCGGTGACACGAAGGCTGATCTTTTGCTACGGTGCCTATTTAAAAGAATCTGTGAACATACGTGTTCGTGAATCTGGAAAAAATTTGAAAAGAAAAGCCGCAAATAAAATTTCTGAAATGATGCAAGCAAGAGGATATAAAACGGGGGTTGCCAAACGTAAACGACAGTTGAAACGTAGGCGCGGTACTGTACGCATTAGAAAACGCGTAGGAAAAAAGCATAAATCCGTTGCTCGAAAACGCAGATATCGAAAAAGAAAACCAGTCAGAAGTATAAACGACATTTTTGGACCAAAATAATCGTAGAAAAATGGCGTACTTACACGCCTGTATCGGTGAGGATGCGAAGAGCGAACTGGACCTATTCATCGTTCCTTTCACGCAGACGTCGATTGAGAGCAGCTCTTATCTCTACTACAAGCCCGTGTCGTCTCTCAGCAATGAAAGCGATTCACCTCTGGAATATTTGGTATCAAGTTCTACGCAACATTACTTGGATCTCGCGCACACAATGTTGCACGTTACGCTTCAAATCCTTCCCGTGAAGGTCGACGTTGAAAATGCAAAAGTTGCGCCGATAAACAATTTTATTCACTTGATGTTTGATCAAGTGGATATATTTTTTAATCAGAAACTGGTGTCACCACCAAACAACGCTTATCCTTATCGAGCCTACATAGAAACGCTGTTGAATTACTCAACCCTTTCATTGACTTCTCATCTAACTGCCGGTCTCTGCTATCCTAATACTGCCGGTTGCATGGATGCACCACCCAACGCACCTACCAACACGCCAGGAACCAATGCTGGACTCTTAAATCGACAGTAGTTTACTCTCGGTGGCAAACCGGTCGACATGATTGGACATTTGCATTGCGACGTCTTCAATCAACCAAAATTTTTACTCAACGGGGTAGAAATGAGAGTGAGATTGGTGCATTAAAGACGCTTTTTGTCTCATGGATTGGTCTGACGACGGTAAATTTTCCGTTCACATAAAAGAGGTAACGTTGATTGTGCGTCGAGCAAAGATAAGCCCTGGCATTTGGTTCGCTAACGCTAATGCTTTGGCTAAAACCACAGGAAAGTACCCAATTACAAGGGTGGAAGTTAAGTCGTGTACCATGCACAGTGGTATTTTGGGTGATACACTCGATAACATGATATGGGGCAATTACCTAAAAGAATTATTTTGGGCTTCGTACAAAACCGTGCGTTTATCAGTAATCGACGTACGAACCCTTTTAACTTTCATCATTTTTCATAAATTTTCTGTCTCTTTACGTGGACGGAGTGCAAATACCGAGTAAACCACTACAATCGCGTTTCATCGGAAACAACAGACTCTTTGTTGAGGCCTTTCATACCACTCTTTTCCGGCAAAGGTATACATTATCTAAACGAAGGTATCGACGTATCACGCATTACTTATCCGTTGGGATTATGCCTGTTTGCCTTTGACTTGACACCCGACATGTCGGCGCACTTTTCGTCTCATTGGAGTCTCATACGCTCGGGTGCTCTGCGCATCGATGTTTGTTTCGAGGAGGTACTTTCGGAAACCATCAATTGTATCGTTTACGCTGAATTCGACAACATTCTAGAAATAGATTCCAACCGTCAAATTATAACGGACTACAGTGCCTAAGGAAATACACCTGGCTTCTTTGGTTACTGCGTCATCTTTTGTCGATGGTGAGGCATGAAAGAATATAAGCTGCCGACGAGGTTCCAAACAAGTTAGTCGAATTAAACGTTCAACACTGTACAATGGATTACGTTATAGATATTCAAGGTCTCAGAGATAAAAATCGCGAATTCATTCCCAAAGAAGTTGCGATAATTTCACTACAGGGTGACGTTGTCGGTCATTGGTCGATTTCATCACCCCACGAGTTTGATAAATTACCAAATAAAATCAAGGCATCCACCGATTACAATAAAATTAAGAATAAAAAATGTAACAGAGCAAAAACATTTGTCAGCGAGCGCTCTCTAGGATTAGGCATCAATAATCAATGTTGTACTTTTAAAAAATTGTGTTTGTAATTTGCACCTAATAAAATTTAATGTATCAAATTAGACGTCGTTTTCTTTGAACTAACGGTTCCCCCTTCTCATATTTTTTTTTAATTTATTTATTTATTTTTCTTTAAGAGCAAGTAACACCAGGTGCATTTCTTTCCTTCGAAACGTTAACTGACCGTTCTTCAATATTTTCACCTAGTCTATCACTTATAACGTATTGATGACTCCATGTATATATAAAAGGATAGTGCTCAATGATGCACCATTAACAGCAGAAAACTTTAAGAGAACGTATCAACCTCTCGTAGTGAGTTAAAATAGATGTTTCAAAAGTGAAAAATGGCTAATTATTCCGTGTAGCACGGAAAGTTTGATTCGCACGCTCAGTTGCCAAACATATTATTGTCGATGACTTACGCTCTCAACAAATCCAACACTAAAAGGGTTTGTATCGGCCTTGACTACGTTGATGGAAATTATCGGCACGTCGTAAAACTCATAAGCAGTGGATCTTCGCATAAAAGCGTTACACTGAATAAAGCCGAATGGAACGATTTCAAGAGCCAATTCGAAATCATTTCAGCTTATTTAAAAAATAGCTACTCTTTTTATCAGGATTTTGGACGTCCTACTAAACTCTTTCTCGAAAACCACGAAATAAGCTTCACGTCAACGTACGAATTTAAATCTATTATGATCGACGACCGATCAGGTATGTGTCACAACGTTAACCAAGGAGAGGATACCGAAACAAATGATCAAACGTGCAGAAAAAGAAGAATGGTGATACCTGGCATAGCCATGCAAGAATCAACGTTCACGGGTCTTTACAATCAAAGCGGTTTAGTAGATCTACATCTAGACATTCTCGAAAATCAAGCGGACAATGTCAATCAAACTGTACACCACGTGACGGAGTATTTAAAAGAGAAACTACAGAAGAAAGACATAGAAAAAATTAAAAATATATTAAAAGGTGTCAACGCATTTAAGCAGTATTGGTCAGCGCACAATGCCGATATGGAAGGGTTCATCAATGAAAAATATATCGACGACGATGTTTATAACAAACACAGTTTAAAAATTTTATTAATCGAAATGTTAACATTTTAATTACCTATTAATGCTTCATATTTACAAGAAATTATGCTTACTATTTAAACACACTTATACAAAAGATTCAATAAAAATTTATAATCAAACTTTCTGCTTAATAATTTTACTTATCACTCTTCCTCTATAAATATTAGACGATTCCCAATTTTAAATCATTCGACTTTTTGTATTCGTCTAAGATGGAACAAACACTGAGAGATCTTCGCAGCGAGGACAGAAAACCATTGATTGACAAAAACGATAAAAAATCTAACAAGGAGGGGTTCCACCTTCCACCTTCCGGGAAACAGATTATGTTGCAACTTTGGGAGTTGTTTTCTGGTACCCAAATATGAAAGAATTCATATAAAATTCAATCTCATAGGCTGTTTGACGAAAGTTATACGCAGTTAACAAAAAATTGTGAAAAAAATATGTTTAAACTTAATCGCCAATAACTCGGAAAGAAATATACGCAAATACTCAAACTTAAATCCATTAAATAGTTGAGATCAAGTAGATATAGTTTTAAAAAAAAGAAGCTCAAATATCTGAATTTGGACAAAAGTTATGGAAAAAATAAGAATTAGACGAAATATTTGCTTAAAAAGTCTATCAAATTTTAATACTAAATTTTCGTTAAAATTTTATCTAATTCTTATACAAAGGGTTGTCAAAGTGGACGAAGACATAAAAAAATAACAATAATTCAAAATATAAAGTAGCGTTAATAGGTCAAAAAACTGTATGAATTAAAATTCAATAAATAAAAATTATTAAATTATCTGTCTAAAAATTATTAATAATTTAAAATACAAACTTTTCTTAAATTATTATTTGAAGAATGGACTGTACTTCCCCAACCCGAGCAAGTGCCACATTTGTAAACGTATCCTGACTGCGCAAAAAACGCGCGGGGAAGCGGTTAGAGGGGACAACCGCATACCCCAAAGTACAGGGAGTCCCAAGGAGGATAAAGGTCTGACTCCCGATTACAGAAATTGTCCAACTGCAGTTAAGTATAAAAGAAAAAGACTGATTCCTGATAAATCCCAGGAAGTCGGAATGGATCCGGAGACCTGTTTTGTCTTAATGTTAGTGACATCGATCACTAGCCGACGAAGTTACCGTCCTGAGGACGAGACGCGCTGGTGGTGTCAGGTTGACGTAGGTGGATTCCGGATCCGAGCGTTGTTCGATCCAGGTGCATCGACAATCGGGGAAAATGGGTGCGAGCGGTTTACAGTTAGCAACCGCTCTAAACAGGTCGCTTCTCGAGTCGCGAGCTGGCAATGCCAAGCTCGCTGATGGTGGTACTCATCCGTTGTGTGGTCACGTGACGCTACCATCTATCATCGGTAAAGAGACTCGAGAAATACGTGTTGCAATCATGCCGAACCTGGATGCTGAATGCTACATTGGAGTAAATTTTATCTGAGCATTCCGAGTTGTCCTTGATCCAGATTCCGACCGTTTATTACTAAAAAGAACGGATCAAGTCCTACAGCTGGAAGTGGCAAGTGCGGAAAGTGGCAACATTTTTTATCGTCAGCAGGTGTCGCTGACGTAACAGAAGTAGAGCGCACGTAATTCCGCAAACTTCTAGACCAAGCGTTGTCCACAACCTTGCCAAAGATCGGCCGTGCTTACGATGTCGAACATATAATCGACGTCGGATCAGCCAGGCCGATCAAACAGAGGTACTACCCTGTCTCTGATAAGATTCGAGAGGAAATGCAACGTCAAGTTCGCGAGATGCTCGAGACTGGCGTTATTGAACCCTCGAAAAGCGGTTGGTCCAGCCCCGTGGTGATGGCGAAGAAGGGTGAGAATGCTAGGCGTTTTTGCATCGATTTTAGGAACGCCTGACGAAACCCTGATGCATATCCTACGCAAACTCAAGAAAGCCCGATACGATTGACACGAACTATGCGTACCACCATACCTCTACAGGTGGAGTCGCGCCCGATGACGGCTTTTACGGTACCTCGAATGGATTTGTTCCAGTTTACTCGTATGTCGTATGGATTGGTAAATCTTAGCGCGACATTCCAGTGCATAATCGATCAGGTGATTGGACCAGAACTCGAACTGGTTGCTTATGCATATCTCGACGATGTCACTATTGTCACTGAGACGTTTGACAACTGTTGATCGAGGTGTTAACTCGCTTGGCAGAAGCCGGTCTATCTGTTAACCGAGAGAAGTGTGTTTTTGCCAGCCCGAAGTAAGATATTTGGGCGTGCGAGCTAACCGAGAAGGAACACGACCTGACCCAGCTAAAACTGAGCCGATCAAAGAATATCCGGCTTCGAAGAATTTGAAGCAGCTCAGATGGTTTCTCGGTATGGCATCTTGATACAGACGCTTCATGCACGACTATGCTACCATAGCTGAGCCGCTAACGTATCTGACCAAGAAAGACCAGAAGTATCTTTGGCTGGGAGAACAAGAGAGCGCCTTCCAACAGCTTAAAGCTCTGTTAATGACAGCACCCGTTCTGCAAACTTCCAATGAGAACGATGGGTATGTGGTCCAGACAGACGCTAGTGACACTGGTATCGGTGCAGTGTTGCTACAGATTGTAGGCGGAGAAGAGAGAGTCCAGCAGAATCCTCTCGCCCGCCGAACGCAATTACAGCGTCACAGAACGGAAATGCCTGGCCGTAGTATGGGCGATTAAGAAGTTTAGACCATACATCGAATGTTACCAGTTTAAAGTTGTCACTGACCATAGTAGTCTTCGTTGGTTATGCCATATACGCAATCCAACGAGCCGGCTCGCCAGATGGGCGTTAGAACTCCAGTCTCATAATTTACTATTGAGCACAGCAAAGGAGCTCTCCACTACGTTCCTGATGCAAGCGGTCTAAAAATTGTTTAAACTGCTAGGAAGTAAAGCTTGAATAGTGCCGACAAGAATATATGACCATTTAATTACCCATTTTCGTGATTCAAAACGTTTTCTTTTTACCGTAGAAAATATATTCGAGACCGGGCGGAACGCACTCGCGAATGAACAAACGGGGAGCGTGCTTTGCAGGTTTTCGATTGTGGATTTCGGCTTGATCAGAAACGATTTAAAAATGTTTTCTTCTGCTGAATTTAAATGTTACTTATAAGTGCGGTATCATAACTCTTGGAAACAGATTTTTACCAAACTCTATGATATGTTTACTACTGTAAATGTATGAAGAAAGTCGATTGCAAACGAATTTAAAGATAAATTGATGACGATTTTAAAAAATTTATTAACTCTTTAGGCCGAATGGTCTTACATCTTTCGTAAAAAAGAGCATTAAAGTTTAAAACCCGGTTTCTTTTCATATTGGTATAATAGTAAACATATTCTAGAGTCGGGTTAAGATTCGTTTTCCAGAGTCAGCATTTTCTCCTTGTAATTTAATATTTTTAAACTTTCACTTAGCGGTAAGGAACTGCTAAATTCCATAAAATAACAAAACTTTTTATCAGTTGCTACTGCACTTTCTGTTCACTTTTACTGAAAGTTTCTAATTTTTACTAAAGGTTTAATAATTTTTTGAGTTTTTAAATCTGTTAAATTGCTAGTGAAAGTTTAGTATAAATTAATAAAATTTATCTCTCCATGTATAAATCTAAAATTGGAACCTTTGTATATTGAAATTTGCAAGATAAAACCAATAATATAGAGATACTATTTTGAATCAATGTTGAATCAATGTATTTTATATTTCTTTTTTTAATTCTAGGTATTCTTGGTAAACGTAGTTAATATATTTTTACTACTGCAAAAATTTTTTATTTTTAATCATCATTTAAAACTTTTATGTTACGTATCAACTTAACATAATCAGCTTTTACTTTGAACTTTTTTATGCTTTTTTTAAACTATCACACTGTTTCCTTTATCAAAAAACATAAAATATTGTTTATTACACTATTCTAATATCGTGCTCCATATTCATCAATTTAATTTAAAGTGTACATTTTGATAATGCAAATATTACATTTTAGATTGATGCATTACATTTATTTATTTTGTAAGATAGGAGACGATTGAAAGATGAGCTATCGTCGAAAAAAAGTGACGTGAATAGTACGTTCGAAGCTTGTACTAATGAAAGTAAGGAAGGAGAAGAGTTAAATTTGCTGTCAGATAAAGATACCAATTGTTCTGTCATCGAAGAATCTAAACTAGAAAATGGGAATGCTAAAATGAATGATAGACCTAGAAGTAATGATATAAACGTTAAAGAAAATTTTTCGGGAGGCAGAATTACTGATCCTATATATTTTTATAAAGAAATATTGGAATTACAAAATTAACAAGGTGTCATCGTGGAATGTTGTTTTAGAGATATTATTTACAAAAATTCTTGCAATAGTGGTTTATCAACAAAATTGGAATTTGTTTGTAATTTTTGTGGTTATTATAAGTGAGTTAATTTAAATAATGATAGCGATGAAAACATGCCTTTAAATAAAAGCGCTGCAGGTGGAACAATAGCATCTGGAATAGGGTTTTTGTAATTAAAACAGCAATTAGCTGCATGGTAAATCCCATGCATGACAGATATTACTTATAGAAAATATCGACAAGATACATTAGAAGATTTTAAACAAGGTGTTGAAAAGTGTATGCAGGATGCTGCGGAAATTGAAAGAGAATTAGCTATATTATCAGGAGACACAATAAATGGAATTCCTTTTATAACTGTAACAGTCGACGAATCATGGATTAAAAGAAATTACAAAAGTGATTACAATTTGTTTTTTTATCCGGTTGCGCAGCAAATATCGCATACAGAACAAAAATAGTTTTATACGTTGGAGTGCCAAATAAACAATGTTATCAGTGTTCTGTAGCAGAAAATATAAAAACTGTGCCAAAAGACCATATATGTTATAAAAATTGGGGTCGTGAATAATCTTCGTGTGGAATGGAAAAAGATATAATCGTAAAGGGCTTTATGAAAAGTGTAGATAAACATAATTTAATTTATAAAACTGTAATAGGTGATGGCGACAGTAGTGTCTACAAAACTATAATAGACAATAATCCGTATAAAAATTACGGTGTTCATGTAAAGAAGATTGAGTGTAGTCATTTGCTTAGAAATATGTGCACTAAAGTAGTTGATATTTCTAAAGGTAGAATACTACAGTTTTTAGCTAAAGATAGTACATCTCTCTTTAGGAAACATATAAAAAAAGTGCCTTTAGAATTATAAAGCACGTTATTAATTTAATAAAAGCTGCAAGTAATCAAGAGATTTTCATGGATTGTTTTTACCCAAAGAAGGGATGTCTCCTTAAAAATTAATTTCGAGAGAACAGATTTTAAATGAATATTAAAATAAGTAGATTTTATATAAGTATGTATTTATTTGATGTTC
Source organism: Theocolax elegans (assembly GCA_026168455.1). Taxonomy (NCBI): domain Eukaryota; kingdom Metazoa; phylum Arthropoda; class Insecta; order Hymenoptera; family Cerocephalidae; genus Theocolax; species Theocolax elegans. The sequence continues at coordinate 63,395,899 of CM047427.1, forward strand.
ACTCTTCGGAGTACAATTCGGAACAGATCTGCCTTCGTTGAGAATCGAAAACGTTTCACAAGTCTTTGCAGTGTACATATATTGTTTACATGTGTTTATAAAAGATAATTATACAAAAAATAATGGGTCCTAACAACACTACTATTGAACGCTTTATAGAAGTCGCAGGCAACGTCATAAACTTAACCTTTCTTAAATTTCTTCTAACAGACTTTCCTTCTTATTTTATAACGAAAATACAAAACACTTCATCGAACTAACGTAATATTAATCATTCTATTTAATATTAACATGAAATATATTCTTTAAGTATTATATGACAAACTCATATAACATAGCTTAAAATTATAAGAATATAATATAATTTAAACATTAAATAATTTTACCTCTGTATTGAATATGGCGCAATATACTGTGTGCTATGTGTGCAATGAAGATTTTCTTGTTCGCACCATGCGACTTACGAGAAACTTCCCGGATGAAAAAGTAGAAATTGCTGTAACGTACCGTTGAGAACTCCAACATCCACCTCTTGATTTATTACTTACACGCAATCTAGAATCCTTAGTTCGAACCCTGAACAACTTACGTTGAAAGTTCTTAAACAAAGATCTACTAATTTATGTATGATTTGTCACCAGTTAAATAATAATATACACCGACTTAGCGTAGAGGCTTGGATTGAAGTATATTTAGACACAAACATTTACATTCCTCTAGCTACTCGGATTTGCTTGCAACACCTTGATGAAGAAGGTTTTTCTTCTAAGGAACTTCTATCTTGGACTGCAATATTTAATCGTCCTTATACTTTGCCCGGGCTAGAAATCAGCAGATTCTTTAATCTACTAAGAGAAGCGGCTGTAAAAGGTCGCAGGAATTACCTTGATCCTGACTCTTTGACCGAAGATTATACTTATCATACATCTTTATCAAAAACTCAATTTAATAATTTACACGAGTATTGCCTTCCTGTACCCGAAGGTCAAAATTTTAACCGAATAACAAAAAAATCTCTTTTTATTTTCTGTTGTAAAATGCGTCACGGACTTACTGACGATTATTACTTACTAAAGATTTTATTTAATTATGACAGTAGACAAGGGATAAGTATGTTGATAATTCGAGTCAGAATATAAATGATGATGCGATTCGTTCTCGAAAACATTGGTCTTTAAGCAATAACTCGCGCGGAATACATCGCACAACACGTGACTCTATTTGCGAATGCATTGTACAATGATAATCCAGATGAACCGAAAGCAATCGTAATTGTAGATATAGTTATATCGAAAAATCAGGAAATTACCGAGCCTTAAGACAAAGTTACTCAGTGCACAAAGGACGTCATTTAGTGAAGCCTATTATGGTTAATGCGCCTAATGGTTTCATTCTTGATATCCAAGGACCGTATTTTGCAGATGCTAGGAACAATGATGCTTCACTTTTAATCCATCAGTTTGAAAATGATATCAACGATATTAATGAATGGTTTCAAGGGGGAGACATTTTCATTGTAGATCAGGGTTATCGAGATGCAGTGCAATTCTTGCAGAATAAGCGATACAATGTTCACATACCACCTGTTAACGAAGACAACCAACAACTAATAATTGAAATGGCCAATCGCGCCCGCATGGTAACCATGCAACAATGGGTAGTTGAAGCCCGAAACGGCCATGAAAAGTCGATTTACAAGTTTTTAGACGGACTTATTCCAGTAGCTCATGTGTTACGTTTAAGAGAATTTTACTTGATTTGTGGATCGATGATAAATAAATATGGAGAGAACCTCTTTTGATGCCAGATAAGACTGTTGCCCTTGCACGAGAATTTAGAGCTCGATTAAATGACGTAAATGTGGTACAAGTGTTAGTTGAGGAACATAATCTTGCTAAAATAAATACTATGTGGGAACGTTTAAATCAGGTATATATTCCTGACTTTTCTCGATTACATCATCAACATTTACGTCGATTGACTCTTGGTCCATACCAAATTGAATTAACTCCTTCGTATGTTCAAGACAAATTTATGTAACGTTGTTTATAAGTTCAATTGTAATGAGTGTAATTCTTCTTATATAGGACAAACAAAACGTGCATTAAAAGATAGAATTAGAGAACACAAAAACATGTATAATAGTGATTCTGTTGTTAGCTTACATATGCTACAAAATAATCACACATTCAATTTTGACAATGTTTCGGTTTTAGACAAAGAACCCTCATATAAAAAACGTATTATTTCAGAGATGCTGCATATTAATAATTGTAAATATACTATAAATAAGAAGGAAGACACTCAAATGCTCAGTAATATTTATAAAAGGATTTTATAACAGTTTGTTTTGCTCGGAATATTGATGTATGTCTATTTCTCATAATTAATTATTTGATAATGTTCACATGTATTTATATATAGTCGAGTTGACTGATTTATTATTCACTTGGACGTTACCTTACAATGGAGTAAAATTTGAAACGTATACTTTGTTTTTTCGAAGGTATTTAATTTTAATTTGTGTTGTAAAGTTCTGACGTCTTCGAACTTGATCCTAATAGAGATATACTAGGATTATAAGAATTAGAATAATACTTTCGATTTAGGAATGCTACTCGCTATCATTATGGATATGTTTTCGAGCAGATCTCGAAGAAAATGATAGAATGGATGATGAAGGTGAAGTTCTAAGATACTACTTGGGTGTACTTGGGTATTTTGGGTGGGCTCGACATCAAACAAAATGTAAAGTATCCCAGTACAGTGCTTCTTAGGTATATTTTAGATGCTGGCAACAGACAAAATAATAATGAGCCACAAGAAGACGAATTGATAGTTGACGTTGCAGAATAGACATTTGTAGCAAAAACGATAGCTTTCCTTAAGACTGATTATTTTAGATCAAAAAGACTGAAGAGACAGAAAAATCTTTTCTTAAGCCTATTATGGTTAATGCGCCTAATGGTTTCATTCTTGATATCCAAGGACCGTATTTTGCAGATGCTAGGAACAACGATGCTTCACTTTTAATCCATCAGTTTGAAAATGATATCAACGATATTAATGAATGGTATCAAGAGGGAGACATTTTCATTGTAGATCGAGGTTATCGAGATGCAGTGCAGTTCTTGCAGAATGAGCGATACAATGTTCACAAGCCACCTGTTAAGGTGATGTGATACCCAAATTACAGGAACCTACCTCTAAAATCCCAAAAATTTTAAAAACTAACGGAATTAAAAATCTGAAAAAATTTACAGATAATATTGAAAGCAAATAGAATACCGTTACAGAGCGATTTTTTCAAAATAATTAATTTAAAATGAATTATATAGAAATAACCAGTATGGACTTATTCCAGTAGCTCATGTGTTACGTTTAAGAGAATTTTACTTGATGATAAATAAATATCGAGTACCTCTTTTGATGCCAGATAAGACTGTTGCCCTTGCACGAGAAATTAGAGCTTGATTAAATGACGTAAATGTGGTACAGGCGATAATTGAGGAACATAATCTTGCTAGAAGAAATACTATGTGGGAACGTTTAAATCAGGTACATGTTCCTGATTTTCCTTGATTACATCAACATTTACGTCGATTGACTCTTGGTCCGTACCAAATTAAATTAGCTCCTTCGTATGTTCGAGACAAATTCGAACATGAAATTGTGTTTTAGTACCAAAAGATGTTGTCGTTGATAAAAAAATTAGCTACTTTTCACTCCCGTACTTTAAAAATTTCTATGAAAAATGTTCTAACATGTTAAAAAAATTCAACATAGGTACAGTGCCTAATATTAATAAAAAACTTGATAATGTCATAACATTATGTAAAGATACGACAAAAAAGCTTGATTTATGTAACGTTGTTTATAAGTTCAATTGTAATGAGTGTAATTCTTCTTATATAGGACAAACAAAACGTGCATTAAAAGATAGAATTAGAGAACACAAAAACATGTATAATAGTGATTCTGTTGTTAGCTTACATATGCTACAAAATAATCACACATTCAATTTTGACAATGTTTCGGTTTTAGACAAAGAACCCTCATATAAAAAACGTATTATTTCAGAGATGCTGCATATTAATAATTGTAAATATACTATAAATAAGAAGGAAGACACTCAAATGCTCAGTAATATTTATAAAAGGATTTTATAACAGTTTGTTTTGCTCGGAATATTGATGTATGTCTATTTCTCATAATTAATTATTTGATAATGTTCACATGTATTTATATATAGTCGAGTTGACTGATTTATTATTCACTTGGACGTTACCTTACAATGGAGTAAAATTTGAAACGTATACTTTGTTTTTTCGAAGGTATTTAATTTTAATTTGTGTTGTAAAGTGTGTTGTTGAAATTTTGTTCATTTATATATTTTGTTGTATATTTGGTTTTTGTTTTTTTTTTTTTGTTAATAAACAGTGCCTGAAGAGGTCCGCAAACCAGTGGACGAAACGTTGCACGATTTTTCAAATTGAGAATAAAAAATTTTTTTATTCCTTATTTAACTTGGATTGACCCTCAAAGATCGACATTTTATTCTTTTTTATCGAACATGAAAGTTCTGACGTCTTCGAGCTTGATCTTAATAGAGATATACCAGTATTTATAAGAATTAGAATATACTCTCGTTTTAAGAATACCACTCGCTATTAATTATGGATATGTTTTCGAGCAGATCTCGAAGAAAATGATAGAATGGATGATGAAGGTGAAGTTATTCTAGGATACTACTGTACCTGTAGGTGTACTTGGGTATATTTGGGTGGGCTCGACATCAACAAAATGTAAAGTATCCCAGTACAGTGCTTCCTAGGTATATTTTAGATGCTGGCAACAGGAAAAATAATAATGAGCCACAAATAGACGAATGGATAGTTGACGTTGAAGAATAAACATTTGTAGCAAAAACGATAGCTTTCCTTAAGACTGAATATTTTAGATCAAAAAAACTGAAGAGGCAGAAAAATCTTTTCTTAAGACTGATACTATTTGCTGTATGAAACTGATGTACTTAGTATAATACAAAAAATGAAACGATACAGATAAATTTGTTATTACATGAACGACAGAGTGAGAAGACATAAAAATGTATTCTTAAGATAATACTGAAAACAAAATAATACTGATAAATTCATAACTACATATAAAATGACGGACTGACGATGACGAAGGAGTTTAATTCCGATTTTGCAACTTCCGCATGCTAAACTCTGGGTAGTGCTAATGCAAACGGCAAACATACTTAATTTTTTTACCATATATAAATATATATATATATATATATATATATATATATATATATATATATTTATCCCAATAGGGGTTTATGCAGCCCAAGAAAGAGAGGGAAGATGCTTACTTTAGCACGTGCGAGAGAGACCTTCGGGGTTATGCAGCCCGGGCTGCATAAACCTGCCATACTCCCAGTGGGTGTAAGGGAGATAGGGTTATTGGACAGTAACACGTCGGGCTGCATAACACCCGGTGGGGAAATATATATATATATATATATATGTATCTTTACATTTTTAATTTTTATTTTGATCAATACGAATTCCGCTTGATTAATACTTGATTAATTCTCTTTGAAATTGTTGTATAATATTGATTGTGTTACTCTCTTACTAAGTTATAATGAAAACTACGTGTTTATACTCTACCCAATAAGCCTTGAGTTAAATGTCATTATAAATATAAAGTCTGATTTCATAAGCTATACATTTACAAAACTTGCGTTTGGGGGGTTTGGCCTCCATAAACATTAAAAAAGAGTATCGACAATCTCTTATCGTATAATAATACTCGTTTATACATCTTTTAGTGGGGCCCGTCTGACGTCCTATCGAATTTTTGGGCTTGGGCCCATTAGAGCATGGACTTGGTATACCGAAACACGCGGTCAACCAAAAATTAGGCCATATTAACGGAAACCAGTGTACGATAAAGTGCAATCAGCACCGAGAATTACTATTAAAGCTGATACCCTGTAATAGTGACTTCAGGGGCCCCTAATGTAGGACCTTTTGTGTTTAGAGCTTTGTGCCCATTCAGACTTTTGTTCAGGACGCCAAAACATACAACATATAAAAAATTCAGCGAAATTGACGGAAACCACATTTCCCATAGGCGCGTTACGGGGTCCTTTGTTGGTGCTAAACGCATTCATTTCGGTTTAAGAGATTCTTATAGTATAAGAGCATACGCTGCTGTTCTACAATACAATACGCAATTTCTTTTAACAAAATTGAATAAAACTTGTAATTACGATAATGATGTTGCAATAATTACGGAAGAAGTAATGAAGAAAAAGATTGAAATAAAAAGAATTTCGAAACAAATACAAGGAAGGCGCAAATCTAGCTATTTTTAAACGAAGATTCTGAAGATTATAGAGATTCGGCGTCACGTCCAGACATTGACCAAGATGCATATAATGTATTAGTTGCAGAGCACATGAAAAAACTAAAAGATAGTCAAAATAATAGAGATGAGATTGAAAAATTAACAATTAAGCAGAATGATTGTGATTTATGGCACCAAAAAAGGAATGATTTATTAACGGCTTCACATTTTGTAGTAATATACCGTAGAAAGAAAACAACACCGTATGCAAATATTGTAAAAAACATATTATATCCACCTTTGTTGAATTTACCTGCATTCACGTATGGTAAAGAAAGTGAAGAAAATTCTAGAAATAAATTATCTAAAATGCTTAAGAAGAAGATTAAATTAGCACACACTAAGAAATTTCGGCATTGGGAGATCCCAACTGAATAAAATATACGATTCCCAATACTCATTTGAATTATATGCTACAAAAATCGCAATGTGTAAATACCTAATTAAGAATACAGCAGTTCAAATAAAACCTAGCTTGTAGTATTATCAAAATAGGAATAAAGTATACCTAAGCTGGGCGTAACTGAACACCAAGAATCATTCAATTCTCTCATTCCCCCGTACGTAACACTGTATGACAGAGTTGGGAGTGTGGCGTGCCCAAGTCAGGGTTAAAGAAATACCAGTTGTATTTGAAGTGTATACATCTTTTGTTTTGATTGCAGTATGGGAGCGCAGAGTTCCCATGATTGAAGCACCTTAATCCGGATAGTCTTTCAATTAACCGACCTCTTATTTGTTATTTCAGAATTATTATTATTTGGGAATACGGAATTGTAAGTTAGGTTGGGATCTCCCAATGCCGAAATTTCTTTGTGTACAGGATTAGTAATTGTTGATACTGATGAATATTTGGGAGCATCTCCCGATGGTTTTATAAACGACTTCGGCAACGTTGAATTCAAAAATCCTATTTCGGCATCAAATTTGACACCGCTACAAGCAATAAAACAGAATCCCATGTTTAAGAAGAATTTTTGATAAACATGACTTAAAAAAAATGAATACAAATCATATTTATTACTACCAAGTACAGGGACAGTTACACATCACGAAAAGGAAATACTGTATTTTTGCTATGTGCACCAATGAAGGCATAAAATACGTTACAGTTGAACGTGATGATAACTTTTGGCTTGAGAAGATGTCAATTCCGTTAAGAAAGTTTTATTTTGATTGCTTGTTACCAGAAATTATAGATTGTAGGTTTAATCGTAACATGCAAATGCGAGAACCACATTACGTTTTAAAAGCAAGAATGGAGCTGCAATTAAATAAAAATAAAAATATATGCCAAATACTATTAAGTATATGTTAGAAGATAACGATATCGAATTGTTGTTGAACATTGTACAAGAATTAGTACCACAATATGAAATTCATTCGGTGAATTATTACTGTTATTATCATTTACTACCTGAAGAATATAGACAATATAACGGAAAACTTCATTGACTTTATTGGATGGACTTTATAACTTTATTGGAGGACATGAAACAGACGATGGCCTCACACCACGAAAAGACTCCTCAGCTGACGATCTCGATATCCTCACCAATCCAGGAACATCAACACCGTCGTCGTGTAAACAACACTATACCTTTCTCTCCCCACACCCACGAACTTGAAAGAGACAGCGAGAAGCACGCGCATTATGCCGATACTGCGCGCATGCATACAGGTGGCAGTAGAGAGGGGGTAAACTCGTCTGCTCTTGCACGTTATGGCTGACCGATAGAGTGCGCCGGCGCGGGGAAATGGGGGATCGAGATATCGTATACGTACGTGCGAAAGAGAGATAGAAGTACGAGTCTTGCATTAGTGGAGGCGCACACTGTTTTAGACTAGCTCCTCGATAAAATCTAACTCGACCGCTATTACATTAACACTATGAACACTGTAATAGGTGGCGGTAGCGTACGTAGTTGATAATATGATGGTTTAAATAACGGAAATGAGGGATGCTAGCGCCGCGAATCGGCAATTAAAGGGATGAAACCGGCAAGAAGCCGGAAATAATCAGAAACCGCTTATCTATCCAACGTGAAGCACGATACCAAAAACCATTAAAATTGTTAAAGATTGTTATTGAGTTAAGGAGAGTTAAAGTTTATTCATTGTTACAGTTATATTTGTTAGTATTTTTGGAGAGATTTGGAAGCTACCCTTTGAGGACTGTAGAGACGATTAAGATGGAAAGAATAGGGTTAAGAAGGTGGAAAGGCTCGCGTGCGGTAAGTGGACTGTGCGCCGGCCATATTTTATTAACGAACGAAATCGGGAGTGAGTGAAGCGTTGTTACTCGGATCTTTTCGTGCGTTTTTCTTTCTTTATTTCGATTGTTTTGATAAATTATTGACGGAAAAAATCTTGATGGACCGCGTTAATGATTAGAATACCGGTAATTAAAAATATTGAGTCTCTCTGTGTACTTCAATACACATATATTATATAGAATAGGTTACGGGAATCTTGCGCTAGGTGAATACTAATAATTGATATTAGAAAATTAACTATATACGAGCGATGAAACAAATGATGTGATGGAATTAGAATTAGTTGTATTATTAAGTATACGGATCGGCGAGAGGTTACATGTATGAATATGAAGTGTGAGATTTAATAAACATTAATTTTTTTGATATACATATTTATACATATATTTAATCCTTCCCTATTCACGACGAGATCATTAATCCGCCATTTTCTCGTTGGCGGAAACGAACCACGTGTAGATAGGAGTAATTACTCTACCGATAGTCGGCGTTTAATATATACATATATAATTGGATTTACCCGTACCCTAGACTACAATATTATAATAAACTGATGTCAATATAAGGTTTGTATTTTTCTATGAACAATCGAATCTAATACATAAATAAATTAATAGTAATAAATATTACTTGTAGCTAGCGTTCCGAGAATTCTATCCTTTTCGATAGAAAACGTTACGTCATAAATTGTGTCTCGCTACACTTAAATAATTAAAAAAGAGACAATATAATTTAATTAACTTGATAAGATATAGTTACCCATCCTTATAATAAACTGCTAATCACTTTTTATTTTTCTACCAAGCTGATGCGTCATCATCAGTTCCTTTTGCCAGACGTAATAAAGATATTGAACCATATACATATTTTTGAATTTAATAGATTGAGGGCCAATAATATATAAATATTTTATCATTGCAGAAATAGTTAGATAATTGAAAAAGTTAGCAAAATAATTAGGTTGTAGTTAGTCAATTTCTATCTGCAGCCAATTACGAATCAAGGTATATTTTTCTAGATTACAAAACAAGTTCCTCTATGCTATGGGTTGTAGTAAAGCAATTTATATTTAGCAGTATACGGATTTTAAGGTATAATTTGCAAGATTAGAAAAATCATAATTTTGAACAGGGGCAAGTAACGAATAAAAAACCTATTAAAATGGATTAACATTTAAACTAAGCATTGTTGAGACTTACATTAAATATGTCAAATTGTTGTTATCATTAATTTTTTAGTCATTTGTCATCAATTTTTGTCAATTAATTATTGGAAAATTCAATAAGACAGTTTCAAACATTTTGGTTTAAAGTTTATAATAATATAATGTTTAGAAAAGCAGAAGCTATATTTTATTTTGAAGCCAGAGGCGTCAAAGCTATAATTTGAAGGTAAAATATACCTTTCGTGCTTGTAAGATTTATTTTAAACATACACTGAACAGTGCTTATTTTAAATATATTTAACTACATGTGTATTTTTATATTTAAAAACTGATTATCATTTAAACTAAGCACCGTTCAGACATAAAACTTGGTATAAGATCCCACCTTACATAATTCTAACTAATATTATGTTTAAAATCAATTTTACGAGTACGAAAAATGTATTTTACCTTCAAATTATAGCTTTGACGCCTCTGGCTTCAAAACAAAACAGTTTCTGGTTTTCTAAACATTATCAAACTGTGCAGATATATTGAAATGCACACTGACAGATCATGTACCAAGTGCTATGTACCGGCAATGCATTATTCTAAAGATATACAGCAAAATTTTTATTTGAAAAATTGAAAGGTGACTATTTCTCAAACATATTCTCTTCCCATAGATGTAAGACTTGCTAGTGATCTGTTAGTAAGTATTTGAATATGCCTGCACAATTTGATAAGGTTTAGAACAGCAGAAGTTGTATTTTGTTCTAAAGTAGGAAAGGCCATATACCATAGTTTAAAAATAAAATATATATTTGTGTCATATAAACTTAAATTCAAGTAATAAATTAGTTAGAATGGTGTATTGTGGGCTTAAGAGGACCATGTTTTATAACACAAATATAGTCAGTTTACATTCTTCTGTTGCATTTACAGATAGCTATTAAGTCATGTTTTTTAAACTATTAACTAAGGTTCAAGTGAGCGCAGAGGTTGGGAATACCTCTAATGTAATTTATTAAAAAGTTATTATAAGTAAATATTGTAGTTATATTAATTTGATGTAGCCTCGTGTTGAACTGTTTGTAAATTTATTATTGCTGTTATTGTGGTAATTGAAAGGAAAAGAAAAATGAATATCAAAATGAAAGTATAATATCTAAGTACATTCAATTTTTGTGTATTTAACCGTGATGTACATTGATTAAACTTCTTATATAATATATTTATTTTTTTAGTATAAAAATGCTTTGGAACCCTACGATATCGATTTCAATTCTTATTTAAAGGATAAAAAAAGTATTATGGAAGAAGATTTAAAAGAAATTAAATCTTTCAGGATATTTATGAAACAATCTCTCCAACTAGGGAAAAGAGAAAGTTTTAAGAGGATCTTTGAATTGCAAAAAGACGAAGCAGAAGATGCCATTAAGGAAGAGGGTAACAGTGAAGTAAATTTTCTACGTGATTTTTTTTAACCATGTAAAGTGTGATGGAAAAGATATTTATGCAAGGGATATTGAAACACCACCCGAAGGTGAACCTGTCTACTGTAACAGTATTCTCTTTGATCTCGGATCGTGAAAAAATGGCAGGCATCAACACTTCTATGTTTTACGTGGATAGCCGTTTCAGTAATACTGCTCTTCCTGATGAAGATAGCAACTTATCAAGTATTAACGTGCTGCTGTATGGTGCGCCTAAAATTTGGCTGTGTGTCGATCACACTTTAAGAAACGAATTATTGCAACATTTCGCAGAATATGTTAATGTAGAATCAAAGAAAGGTATTTGCCCTATAATGCTGCAGCATAAAATATATGCTATTGCACCGGCGTTATTAGATGCATGGGGAATCAGCTACGTAATTTTCAAACAAGAACCCGGTGACTTAGTGTTTGCTAGAGGTGGAACATTTCATTTCGTAGTTAATACTGGGTTTAACATTACTGAGGCATAAAATTGGGTTCGTCATGATTGGAATAGCCACATAGGTATAAATACTCCAACGTGCGACTGTAAGAGTCCAAAAGCTGTGATGTGGATCGTGATAGGACTAGATACAGTGTGCAAGATCAATGTTAGCAACAGTGGCATATGTGTCAAGAAGATACAAATTGCAGACACAGGTTTAAAACCGTTGGCAGTTTAAAACAGCATATAAAAGAATTTCACAAAAGTACAAATTTATTTACGTGCGACATATGCAACATAAAACAATTGCATTGCCACGTGAAAGTTCATCAAAGCAACAATCTGAAGAAATGTCCAACGTGTTTTCATTTTTTTACTAAGCACTATCAACAGCATGTTACGAAATGCAATATTGTGTGCCCAAAATGCAACAAATAGTTCTCACAAAGTCACCATATGACTCAACATTTTAATATGGTCCAGAAGGATTAAAATGTATAAATAATAGTGAGATTATCAATAGTGAAACTAGGTTTATGATCAACGCATTATGAATATTTCGTAGTATATGTGGTAAGGGTAAATAATACAAAGAATAAATAAAGAAGAAAATAGAAAGGTAGAATTGAATACGATTTTGCATAATAAAATTCAATTATTTAATTAAAAGTCTTGAAACAGTAAAGTAAATTGCAGCATGCATATATTACAAGAATATTAAATAGGCATACAGGTAATGATAATGAAAAAATATAGGTAATATATAAATGGAAATGTTAGTAATGGTGAGACGATTTAATAATTGGTTGCGTCTCATAGAAATAGGCATTGGAGGAGCCTTTTTCTTCATTGTAAGTAATACCTATAAATGTTGCTAGTATTGATAACGTTAAATAAACTTTTACATAGCAAAATGCAAGGAATGTATTCAGTAATGATAAAAGGTTCAAGCAAAACGCATATGATGAGTACCTAGCGAAATGCAAGGAATGTATTCAATAAAGATAAAAGGCTCAAGCAAAACGAATATGACACTAATTGCAGAGCGAAATGCAAGGAATATATTCAGTATAGGTAAAAGGTTGAATTAAAACAAATATAATGAGTACTTGCATGGCAAAATGGAAGGAATGTATTCAATAACACATCTGTTTATCCACTGTTTTATGATATATCTAGGATCACAACTTACGTATCTCCAAGCCTTCCCACGATTCAGATATTATACCCACCAGGTCAGTATAGTTGAACGTATATTTTATACTAGATTTTGAAACAATGTTATCGTATATTCATTTTACTTGTTTTGCAGATACTTATCTGTGTCCAGAGAGCGGCGTAGACGTAAATATAGGGTTCAACTGCAGGTAAAATTTTCATAATGTCAAAATTAATGTGAAGAGGATCTACCACAGATTATACGCATATGGACTTACTTGAAGGTTGGGAGGTGAAACATGTCTTTATGCAACATGGTTCACACCTTACGTATCTGCAAACCTATCCGCAATTCCGACACCATGCACGCAAGGTCAGCAAAGAAGGAAGTGTGATTTATGCTAGATATAAAATTCTACTGTTGTATATTTATTTTCCCTATTTTACATATCCGACATATCTTTGTATTCACTTTGGAGATGAAAATTTTGTTAAATTTGGAAGTGTAGAAAATTGATATATACCTAAATATTTCTTTACATGATAGACAATTTATAACAAACATTGTATAAATGGTCGAATAAATCTCAAATGCAGTACATCTTCTTTGTGCATGCCCAGCAAACTAGAAATTAGAATGACGGTGTGCGGAAAGCCTCTACTAAAGGATGAAATAAGGGAATACAGTCTGGCGACCACTTTAAGGTCGTCGATGCCATTAATAAGGAAGTGCAAAGGAAAAAACAGTAAACGGAGACATAGTACAATGGGAAAATAAGCACGAATGCTTGACGGTCATGTTCCTGAGCTACGACCGCGCCGGGTCACTTCCTCGAATAGACTAATACTAAAGCATCTTATACGCAAATTGATGTGTTTGTATATTATCGCAAAATATATCTGATACGCAGGAATCTCCTGTAACTCCATCTGTGTATATATCAAAATCTATTTCTCAGCCTCATGAAACATAAATATTTAGTGTACATGAAAGTTTCAGCAAGCACCTATATCAAGTAAGCAAAATATACAGTTGTATCTAAAAGTGCTCATGAAAAATTGAAGGTAGAGCTACGGGTTGGTTTTTCGGACTTTTGGAAAAAAAATTTTCTTTTTTAGAAACAAAATGAATTTATCGTTCGTTGATATGAATGTAAGTATATAATATCGGTCTTTTTGAACTAAATACTTTACTTTTAGAATAAAAGCAGGCCTATTGTTTTCTTTTAGTATTTAATATACGCCTTTTAGCCAACAAATTAATTTAGAGCTAGGGACAGGTCAAATTTAGTAAGAATAAAAGGATACTATTATATAAAGGATTACTAATAAAATTTACACAATTATTAATTAACCTATACCTTATTTAAGGTATTCGGTCAGTTATAATATTAATAAATTTGTCTATATCAACCTGTACCAAAAATCCTCAGTTGATCTTGGTTAGTTATTAGTTTTCATAATTAGTGATTCTTATTTGTACCTTTCGATCCTTAATAATAATCAAGTTGTATCTTTCGGTCCTTGCTTAACAACTACTTTTAAGAACAAAAAATATGTCAAACCAATGTGTGCTAAGTTCAGGTTAGTTGTATATATATATATATATATATATATGGGTGGTTCTCTGTGACATCGAAGATGAAAAAAATAAATATTGCTATAACTGTGGGAATATGTTTTAGAGGTATCCAGTAGTTCTCCTGAATTTTTTCAGATTTTTTCTGGGCCATTATTTTAAGTTACAGAGAGTCAAAGTTGACATTTTAGCACTTTTTTGCATTATATGCCCATTTTCATGAATTTTTAGCTCCCAGGGGATGCATTTTTCACTAAAAACATAAGTATGACTTTTTTTGTAAAATTTTCCGAACTTTTCATTAAAAATACTTATAAAGTCATAAATGTATGCTGTCATACTCTTGTAAGCCATTTAAACCTTAAATAGTAAAAATCAGCAATTCTGCTCCGGACTCTGGTAACCTAATACTGTCTAAAAGATATCTTTTTATAGTCAGAAACTGCCTAAAAATTTCCAGAGTGGGTCTAAATCATTAAGATCACTTATGGTCAAAATATCCGGCAAAAGTGCCCGAAATATTAATAGAAATGTATATTTGTTGCCTTATAACGATGAATCTAGTAGCATGATAATTGCAAAAAAATTTGTGCACTTACCTTGGAGTGGTAGAAAAGTATCTTCACTTGTTTCAGTATCCATCTAATCCCCTGTAAGCTGCTAAAAATACAAATATTATTATAAAATTATAAAAAATTAATTTTTAAACATTTATAATGCTGGATTTTTAGTTTTACATCCCTTACAAGAATTATAATACTAATCTGAAGGATTACTATAAATATATAAACATCATTATTACAATAACTGAATATACGTATTTAATACAAAAGATATATAAATGAAGGATTACTATAAAAGTATCAACATTATTATTATTATTATTCAGCAATACATTGTTTAGATTTCACAAACTTGTCACTGTCACGTTATCATATTATTCATTATAATTATATATCCGATTTATTTATATATCTTTTGTATTAAATACGTATATTCAGTTATTGTAATAATGATGTTTATATATTTATAGTAATCCTTCAGATTAGTATTATAATTCTTGTAAGGGATGTAAAACTAAAAATTCAGCATTATAAATGTTTAAAAATTAATTTTTTACATTTGTATAATAATATTTGTATTTTTAGCAGCTTACAGGGGATTAGATGGATACTGAAACAAGTGAAGATACTTTTCTACCACTCCAAGGTAAGTGCACAAATTTTTTTGCAATTATCATGCTACTAGATTCATCGTTATAAGGCAACAAATATACATTTCTATTAATATTTCGGGCACTTTTGCCGGATATTTTGACCATAAGTGATCTTAATGATTTAGACCCACTCTGGAAATTTTTAGGCAGTTTCTGACTATAAAAAGATATCTTTTAGACAGTATTAGGTTACCAGAGTCCGGAGCAGAATTGCTGATTTTTACTATTTAAGGTTTAAATGGCTTACAAGAGTATGACAGCATACATTTATGACTTTATAAGTATTTTTAATGAAAAGTTCGGAAAATTTTACAAAAAAAGTCATACTTATGTTTTTAGTGAAAAATGCATCCCCTGGGAGCTAAAAATTCATGAAAATGGGCATATAATGCAAAAAAGTGCTAAAATGTCAACTTTGACTCTCTGTAACTTAAAATAATGGCCCAGAAAAAATCTGAAAAAATTCAGGAGAACTACTGGATACCTCTAAAACATATTCCCACAGTTATAGCAATATTTATTTTTTTCATCTTCGATGTCACAGAGAACCACCCATATATATATATATATATATATATATTTGTTCCCGTAATTCCTTAATTTTTATATGTATACTTACTTTTTTAAAATAAGAAACAACTTCTTTTAGGGTATAGGATGTGAATTTATTTTGGAATGGTGCGTTTACAGAGACGTTTGGGAGAAAAAGTGAGTTTGAGAGTATTTCTAAGAGTGTGTTTTGAGTATATGATGATGCGTGCTTTGGGCAGGGTTGCCAGATGGCGATTTTTTTTCCTTGTTGCTCTTGCTTAATAAACATCTATATACGTAAGAGAGAAAAGGAAAAAAAATCGCCAACTGGTCACTCTGGCTTTGGGTCCTCCGTTTTTATATCCTTGGACCTCCGGACAATTCGGGGAATGAGGGTGGGGGTTTGCTCTCAAACTTCTTTTCCCAAAATATCTGGTTCTTACATATTTTTCATGTTTTTATAAAATTAAATTATTCAATATGATATTTAAATTTAAGTTAATTTTTACGCTATTATTTACTATTAAATAACCTACTATTTAATAAGATTTTTAAAGTAATATATATACGTTTTCAATCGTTAATCAAATCGTTATTTTGAATGATAAAAGAAATACATACATATACTGTAAATATGTATTTCTAATATTATAATTATATAAAAAATACTATAAATATAGAATATAATATAATATAATATAATATAATATAATATAATTATACATGCTAGTATGTATATATATACTTATATAAACGCTTTTTCATTAGATATTAACTTGATTATTAAACTTAAATTTAGTAATATTAATCTTAAAGCGCCGCGCGGGGTGTCCTGTCCCCGTATGCGGCGCGTCCCCCGGGTGGCGGATGGGGGAATGCTCATCACGCTTGCGTGAAGGGTAGAGGTGAAACAAAATAGCCTCCGTGTACCAAACAGTTGAAGAAGGATGATGAGCAAGCGAATGGAATACCTATTACCCCAAGCGGGCAGCTCCAAACTAGGAGTCAATCCCGCCGTCGGTTCCGATCGGGTGAAAGCCCCGGTGGCCGGCGCTGGCCTCACGGATTTTGGGGGAGGCCACCAAGCGCTTCGTTCTACGAACACGTCAGAGGTGGGGCCCTCGAAAGAAAACCCCCAACAGCAGCCGTCGTTACAGATGTTGAGTGTTGCATCCGCAAACAGGTTAAGAAGCGGCAGCGTTACCAGCCTTGGTAGTGCCATCAATGGCATCTCTGCCTATAGTAAGGAATCTCAAGAGGAGATCGAAATATTCCGCAAGGAATACGAGAAGGTAGAGAAGGCGCAGGAGGACATCGACTCAACTTACGACCATCTAAAGAACGAACTCCAGGCTATGTTGGCCGCTTGTGCAAAGCAGCCTAACATCTCCATGGTCGTCAAGACAGGGCTGAAGACCGTAGACACTCTTGTACAAGAGTTCTACGGGAAAACCAAAAAGATGTTTTCGGCAGTCGACGATTACAAGTGCCAAGTCGAGGATTATCGAGTTGGTCACGAGAATCGTCGGCGGCCTAAGAGAAGAGGCATTATAGCTAAAGCCGTCTTTACGGCTACAGCTAGAATGCAGGCTCAAAAGAGAAGTAGAGAGGGCCCCCAAAGCCCCCCTGAGGTCTCTAAGAGCCGCAAGAAGAAGAAGCCTCGGAAGGAGGTACCACCACGTGGCACGGACAAGGAGCAATCCAAGTCCGCGTCAGTGGCGGGGAAAAAGCCGACAGTCAAGTCGGGACAGGCGCCTCTTGATAGGAGAAAGCGCCAGATGGCGCCGGTATCCACCCTGGTGGTAACTGTCGCGAGGGACCGTACGTTCGCTGAAGTCTTGGGGAAGCTCCGAAAGGAAGTCAACCCGGACGACAGCGGCGCCCAGGTTCTGAGCGTACGGCCAACAGGGCGGGGAGATGTCCTGCTCCGGCTGGGCAAGAAGACGGACGCAACAGCATTCGCTGAGAAAGTCCGAACGGCTACTAAAGGGATGGGAGAAGTTAGGATCCGAGATCGAAGGGTGACCCTGGAGATCAGAGACCTGGACGCTCTCACAACGAGGGACGAAGTGGTAGCGGTCCTAGATAAAGTTCTCGCGTCTCCGCCTGAGAGCCGAGAGGTGAAGCTTTTGGGTCCCAACCGCAATCAACAGAAGACAGCCATCGTGAAGCTGGATCACGAGAGCGCTGACAGGCTGAAGTCGATGCGGCATCTCTGCGTCGGCTTCGTAAGCTGTCGCGTTCGGGATCGAGTCTTGGTCGAGAGGTGCTATCGGTGCCTAGACTTCGGCCACACGAAACGGAATTGTAAGGGAGTGGACAGGTCCTCGTCGTGCTACAAGTGCGGCGAGCCTGGACACAACCTTAAGAATTGCAAGAGCGCTCCCAAATGCTTTCTTTGTCCATCAAAGGATGCTGAGGGAGTGTCTCACGTGGCGGGGTCCGGAGCCTGTGCCACCTTTAGGCGCGCGCTCGATACCGCCCGAAAGGCCGCTTCACGATAAGTGGCAGTCTCAACGTGGGAGGATAGAATAAGGAACGGATGACGCATGTCACAAGACACGCCTCCCAGCTTGAAGTAATGTAAAAAACAGTTCCGGGCTGGGCAGGTGAAAGCGTTGGGTTTGGAGTTTTAGCCGGTAAGAATCCGGCACTGGCGACGAGTGCGAACCCTCGTCGTCGTCTTATGTAAGATTTCTCCAGTTTCCCACGAAAAAAAAAAAAAAAAAAAAAAAAAAAAATCTAACTTAATTATTATATGATTAAAATACAAATATACATATATATATATGGCTTACAAGAGTATGACAGCATACATTTATGACTTTATAAGTATTTTTAATGAAAAGTTCGGAAAATTTTACAAAAAAAAGTCATACTTATGTTTTTAGTGAACAAATGCATCCCCTGGGAGCTAAAAATTCATGAAAATGGGCATATAATGCAAAAAGTGCTAAATGTCAACTTTGACTCTCTGTAACTTAAAATAATGGCCCAGAACAAATCTGAAAAAATTCAGGAGAACTACTGGATACCTCTAAACATATTCCCACAGTTATAGCAATATTTATTTTTTCATCTTCGATGTCACAGAGAACCACCCCATATATATATATATATATATTTGTTCCCGTAATTCCTAATTTTTATATGTATACTTACTTTTTTAAATAAGAAACAACTTCTTTTAGGGTATAGGATGTGAATTTATTTTGGAATGGTGCGTTTTACAGAGACGTTGGGAGAAAAAGTGAGTTTGAGAGTATTTCTAAGAGTGTGTTTTGAGTATATGATGATGCGTGCTTTGGGCAGGGTTGCCAGATGGCGATTTTTTTTCCTTGTTTGCTCTTGCTTAATAAACATCTATATACGTAAGAGAGAAAGGAAAAAAAATCGCCAACTGGTCACTCTGGCTTTGGGTCCTCCGTTTTTATATCCTTGGACCTCCGGACAATTCGGGGAATGAGGGTGGGGGTTTGCTCTCAAACTTCTTTTCCCAAAATATCTGGTTCTTACATATTTTTCATGTTTTTATAAATTAAATTATTCATATGATATTTAAATTTAAGTTAATTTTTACGCTAGTATTTACTATTAAATAACCTACTATTTAATAAGATTTTTAAGTAATATATATACGTTTTCAATCGTTAATCAATCGTTATTTGAATGATAAAAGAAATACATACATATACTGTAAATATGTATTTCTAATATTATAATTATATAAAAATACTATAAATGTAGAATATAATATAATATAATATAATATAATATAATTAATCTAACTTAATTATTATATGATTAAAATACAAATATACATATATATATATATATAACCATATTTGTTTATAATTTTTGGATAATATATAATCAATTATGTATATGTATATTTATATATAACATTAATAATTGTACATTTAAGGGGACGCCAAAGCCACTTTAGAAATTCAAATTTCGCGCCAAAAATGAAATCGATTATTTCGTGTTTATTGTATAACTAATTTTTTTAAGTAAAAAAAAAGAGTTGTTCCCCCTAGCTATCATAAAAAGCAACATTTCTGCCAAGCGAGAGTAAATCATATTGTTTCGTTTTTCTGAAAACTTTGACCTACTAAATGAAGAGGTTATGTTTGACCATTTTTAGTAGGTCAAAGTTTTCAGAAAAACAAAACAATATGATTTACTCTCGCTTGGCAGAAATATTGCTTTTTATGATAGCTAGGGGGGATAACTCTTTTTTTTTATTTAAAAAAATTAGTTTTACAATAAATACGAAATAATTAATTACATTTTTGGCGCGAAATTTGAATTTCTAAAGTGGCTTTGGCGCCCCCTTAAATTTTCTATATTCTAAATATTAACCTTTAGACTGCCGGCATGGCTCATATATCAGCCACCTGTGACCTTGACAACTACTCTAGAGATATGAGGTGTTTTTATGTATAAATTTTGCATATCAAAAATATCAATTATATATATTATAAAATAAGGCAAAAATGCCGGCAGTCTAAAGGTTAAAGTAAAAATCACTATTAAATAAAAACTTGATGGAAAATAACTGCATGCTTATTTACAATTTGTAATATATAAATATATATTTTAATAGAATACAAACATTTCTATATATTAAAACAATGTAAAATATTATCTATGTAGATACAAGAAAAATATAGAAAATCTTAGAATATAGAATTTATAATTGTTAAATAATTAAAAAGAAAAAGATTATTATAATTATTTATATTTTTTTTTATTTTTTGGTAGTTTCCACGTACACCTTTTTACAGGTTTTTACGTATCCCCTACACCTTTATTCCATTTCATTCAATTTCCAATTTTTACCCCCTCTTTACCCCACCTCCTCGCATTAGCCTGGGGTTATGCCCGTGGAGAGAGGGAAAACCTGTGGCCAAACCCCGTGGGATAAATGCCTATTAGGAAGACCTCCTCCGAGAAGAACGGTGCATTCGAGAGCAATTTTGTTTGGGTGGCAAGGTCACATTGCGTAGACTTTAACACCGAAACCGAATGTCTCACACCTCCCGCTCACGTTGTGGAATGTGAAAAAACACCTAACCGATCATTTAAGCTAAGTTCGAGAACGGTCACCCATCCAAGTATCAACCGCGCTCGGTGCAGCTTAACTTTCATGACCGGCCGAGGTGCGCTTCCGCCACTCCGCCACCGTATCGGTTCGCAACCGAGTAATATTAAAATATCATTTAATTTATTTAAAACAATCTTTTCTGTTGCTTTTTCATTCAATTTTGGATCGTAAAAATAATTTTTGTACTTATCATAAAGATTTTGAATATTATTTGGTTTATGAAAAATAATTATGAATGCAAATAATTGAATTAAAGCATTTGGAAATTGGTATATAACTGCTTCTTGTAAGCAATTATCCCATTCTTCATCTACTGATACCAATCCGCGGGCTGTTACTGCATCATAATAAGTTGGATATATTATATTATTAAAGGACCTTACATCCGTGAATGATGTTGCGCCCGTTACATGTAATAATAACATTCTAAAATAAAATAATTCTCGTTGTTTAGGATTAACATAATACATTCTACTTAAAATTGGCTTTGTAAATTTTTTTCTTTTAACCTAAATTTTTTTATTTTCATCATATACGTAATAATTTGGTATTTGAATATATAATAAATTTTTAGATGCATTATCATACGTATTTAATTGAAACCAAGCAGTAAGTATGGTTGTAACATTGCGATCAATTGATTTTTCTTCTGATCCTTCTTTGAAATATACATACTGTTCGTTTTCTAAATGTATTGCTAATCGATAAATAGCATGTGATTGTTTGTACAATTTGAATTGAAATAATCGATGCATTACTTCAGGAGGACATACATATCGAGTAGATAAGTATTGATCAATTTCATCGTAATTAAATACATTCTTATGTGATGAATCTTTATTATTAAAATTATTTAAATCATTAGTATCACTTTTAAATCTGACTAAAGTACAATCAGGCCCTTTATATAAATATTTAAATAAATACTTTATTGATTTAATTGTGCTGCATATTTCAACATTAATATGACAATTGAATTTCAATAGTAACTAAGGATTATAAGGAACTACATATTGATTAGTTGCTATTCTGTTAGAAGAATATTTAATTGCCCTCCCATTGTTACGACGACGATGTAAAGGATACCCATTGTAATCATTATAATTAGTGTTATTATTATAAGATTTAGGAAAATTTTTAGTACATTTTATTTTATTTTCGTCCATACAGGGTGAATTTAAATTTTGTTTTCCACATGGTCCATGGATCATGTGCTGCTTTACAAGCTCATATAATTTTGGATTAATATTCTTATCTGGTATTTCAGCACTTATTATACTATCTACTTGATCTGAATTGTAAAATTTATCATTATCAACAAGATATAACAATAAATGCATATGAGGTAATCCATGTTTTTGAAACTCAATTACATAAATGTATGCTGCTACTTTTCCAAAAATGTTTTCCTTTAATAATTCTTCTAAAAATGATTTTATTTTTAAATTGAAAACTCGAGCCACAAGATCAAGTTGATCTAAAGTAGTTTCATCGAACTGTAAATTTTCGACTATTTCCGATCATTTTGGATTGCACGATTCAGTAATAAATAAGTCGGGTTTACCACACGTTTGAACTAGAGTCATTGCATCCATATAATTTTGTTGCAAAGCACGAGGACCGCCAATAAAAGTAGAAGGTAAAATAACCATTTTACCAACAGTTGGATTTTTATCTAATGCTTTATTATGTACATAATCCATTAACCCACGATACATTTCTGTTCTTAAGGATGATTGCTGTTTACGAATGTAAAACAAACGAGTACCCTCTACTTTACACCATGCATCAGGACAAAACTGTAGACTTACTTTACCTAATTGTTAACAAGGATTAAAATTGTTTCGAATACTAAATTTGTAAGAATAATATTCTAAAGCAGTAACTATGTTTTTTTATGTTATTACTGACACTAATTAGTAAAACAATAATTATTGTAATATTTAAGCAAAAAATATAATATAATTATCATGTATTAAAAAAAATTGTTTGACGATATATAATTACAAAAATAATACATTATTACAATAATTATTATGCATTATTATTATTATGTATACATTATTACTGTAATGTATACTGTACAAAAATAGTTATAATTTCATTATGAAAATCGCATTAATTAAGGATATATTCTACCGAGAGATTAATTAATTTTATTCGACCGAGGGAGCGTTCGCGACCGAGGAATGGTAGCTAGTACAATATTAATTCTAGTATGGAAAAAAACGATATTTTCAGTTGTATAAAGAATGTTGAGCAGAGTTTAGAAAATCTAGAAATAAACACTGACACTAAAAATGAAATAAGAGAAATTATAGTTCACAATTTAAAAAATGAAAATAAAAAATCGACACATTATTCAAAACAAGATAAGAATTTTGCCAAAAAGTTTAAAAGTACCAAAATTTTTTTAAGAAGAAATCCAAATATCTTTTTCACACAAGCAGATAAGGGGAATTTAACAGTGTGTATGGAAAAACAAGATTATGTAGATAAAATGCTTAATTTATTGAATGATGAAATTGTGTATAAAAAAATAACTAAAAATCCTCTAAAATCTTTACAAGCAAGTGTTTACAGTATTTTAAAAAAATTAAATGACAACGATTTTCTTTTGCATAAATTTCACAAAAACCAACTCACTCAAACGAACACTTCGTTAGCAAAAGCATATGGTTTGCCAAAAATCCATAAAGAAAATATTCCACTTAGACCGATCATTTCTATGGTTTCGTGTCCGACACACTTTTTGGCTAAAATTTTGTATGAAGAATTAAAACTTATTATTCCGAAGCCTAAATCACATATAGATAATAGTTATGATTTAAAATCTAAACTTTCCAAACTTATTTTACCACATGACTATATATTATTATCGCTTGACGTATCTTCTTTGTTTACAAATATATCTATATCAGCTGTGATTGACAGTTTAAATCGACGTTGTAACCACATTATTAGTAAATGTAAAATCCCGTTCGCTGAAATTTGTGAGATAGTTACTTTTCTGTTTGAAAATACTTTTTTTACCTTTAATAATCACACTTATCAACAGATTTTTGGTAGTCCAATGGGTTCCCCCATTTCACCATTATTTGCTGATATGGTGATGGACGATCTTGAAACGTTTTGTCTTAAGGAACTTAAAGAAACTTATAAATGCATTCCTCTGTTTTATTATAGATATGTGGATGATACCATTATGTGTATCCATAAAAATTATATAAATACTGTTATTAATGTTTTTAATGACTTTGACAAAAATTTACAATTTACGCATGAATTGGAAAATAATAATTCTATTAATTTTTTGGACTTAACTATAATGAAAAAAGAAGAGAAAAATATCACAAATTGGTATAGAAAACTGTCAAACTCAAATCGAGTTCTCAACTATTTGTCTAATCATACGTTGAAACAGAAATGCAACATAATTTTCAATTTGACTGATAGAGCGATATTACTATCTCACACAGATTTTCATAAAGATAATCTAAATATTATTAGACACATTTTGACAGAAAATGACTATCCATTAAAATTTGTTAACAAAAGTATTAACACTAGGTTACGGAAAATAAATAGTGTTTTAGTACCAAAAGATATTGTAGTCGATAAAAAAATTAGCTATTTTTCGCTTCCGTAATTCAAAAATTTCTATGAAAAATGTTCTAGCATGTTAAAAAAATTCAACATAGGTACAGTGCCAAATATTAATAAAAAACTTGATAATGTCATAACATTATGTAAAGATACGACAAAAAAGCTTGATTTATGTAACGTTGTTTATAAGTTTAATTGTAATGAGTGTAATTCTTCTTATATAGGACAAACAAAACGTGCATTAGAAGATAGAATTAGAGAACACAAAAATATGTATAATAGTGATTCTGTTGTTAGCCTACATATGCTACAGAATAATCACACATTCAATTTTGACAATGTTTCGGTTTTAGATAAAGAATCCTCATATAAAAAACGTATTATTTCAGAGATGCTGCATATAAATAATTGTAAATATACTATAAATAAGAAGGAAGACACTCAAATGCTTAGTAATATTTATAAAAGGATTTTGTAACAGTTTGTTTTGCTCGGAATATTGATGTATGTCTATTTCTCAAAATTAATTATTTATAATGCTCACATGTATTTATATATAGTCGAGTTGACTGATTTATTATTCACTTGGACGTTACTTTACAATGGAGTAAAATTTGAAACGTATACATTGTTTTTACGAAGGTATTTAATTTTATTTTGTGCTATAAAGTGTGTGGTTGAACGTTTGTTCATTTATATATTTGTTACGTCAAACAGTCATGCTATTATATTTTACCGCTTTTTAGCCAACAAATAATTGTTAGAGCTGGGGACAGGTCAATATACAATATTAATTATAACTACTCTTACTATTAACTGTAAATTATTAATTTATGCTGGTTTAGTTATTATTAATAACTGTAATAATTTTATATTATAAATTTCGTATTAATCAAAAAAAATTATTCTATATCAACCCGTATCTTACGATCCTGGGTTGAATTATTGTTAATGTATTAGTATCTTTTATATGTGCTTTTATTAGTTTAATTAAATTATTAGATTTTGTAATAGAACTATTATTTCCAAATGTTAGGTAATTATATAAATGCATATGCACAATTATAGTTAATATCCGAACCCTAAGGTTCTTGATAAACAAATCGTACCATAAAGGTCCTTATTTGATTACTGAAATTGTACCTATGTTTTATTTAATATAAATAACTATAATTTCAATAGTTTATCAAACTTAAAAGTTCAGATAAAATCAACCGGACCAAATTGGTCCTTGTTGATAATTGAAATTATATATATATATATATATATATATTTATTTATTCTATTAATTTAGTATAAGTGATTATAAATTCAATAGTTTATCGAACTTAAAAGTTCAGATAAAATCAACCGGACCAAATTGGTCCTTGTTGATAATTGAAATTATATATATATATATATATTTATTTATTCTATTAATTTAGTATAAATGATTATAAATTCAATAGTTTATCGAACTTAAAAGTTCAGATAAAATCAACCGGACCAAATTGGTCCTTGTTGATAATTGAAAATTATAACCCCTTATACCCAAAATTAATATTTTTAGAATTCGTAACAATATAATTACAAAAATTACAGTTTTATCGGTACACTTATGTCCAGACAATATCAACTCGTACTTAGAAAAGTCCAGGATTGATTAATTCAATTATAAATAATTATAAACAAAAGCACGTGTTAAGGTTAACAATTAATACCCGTACCTCTAATTATAGTGGTCCAGAGTAACAAATCGTACCCGAAGGTCCTTATTTGTTAATTGTTAAATTTATTTATTGTTAGTAATTTGTTAGATACCAGTACCCATAAGGTTAGGTATATACTTACTTTTTTTTTTTAAATGAAATAACGAATTTTCAATTGGACAAGGTTTTCGAGTTTATTTGGAGATGTTGTTACAGAGACGTTTGGGAGCAAAAGAAGCATGAGCATGCCTTGTGACCTCTGCTTTTATACCCTTGGGCCTCTGGAAAACCTGGGGTTGAGGGTGGGGGTGCATGCTCAAGCTTTTCTTTTACCCAAAACATCTGTTTTACAGATATCCTTAAAAACTAAATAATCTAATCAAGAATTCGTATAAAAATTCGCCTTAAATTCACACTTATACATACTTGTTCATGATAAAAATAACAGATAAACAATATCTATTCATATAAAAAAATATACGTATTTTATTGTAAAAATTGGGCTGAATAAATTCTATTTAACTAACTAAACTAGAAATAACGTACAACTAGATGGTATTATTGATATTAAGTAAAAGAAATTATATTTAATTATTTAATTAACAACAAAATACGCATATGTTTTCTTATGCATTACGTATACATACATACATGCATACATATATATATATATATATATACATATACATTCATACGTAAGATTCTATGTAAAATAGTTGCTTATTAATGGTTTATATTATTTAAATAATTGATATTGATTATTTAAACAATGAAATAATAGGTTATAGTATTGAATAATAATTTTGTCAGTTTATTATTAACTATTCTTATTATTATTGCTTCAATAACTATAATTATTAAATCATTGTATCATCTATAAATATATACACATATATGTACGTACAATATAGATACAACAAAACGTTAATCAATTGAGTAGAACAAAAATGTGTAAAATAAACTTAATAACAATTGTTTAAAAATATTATGCTTGCCTGTAAGTAGTGAATCAATATTTAATTATTATAATTCGTTACTATTTATTTAACTATTTTAAAACTTGAGTAAGTATTTAAAATATATTAACTAAACAAATTGGTTATTTATCTACGTAAAATTTAACCTTATACATACGCATATATACATGTACTATTTTTCTATGTAACAATAATTAGTTCCTTTTTTTATAAAATATATGTATGTATTCAAATTACATACATAAGCCATGTATATTGTGACAATGTGCTTTGCACATGTCAAGAGCGAGCGACTGAACCCCTGACAAACACCTACCTACCCGGATAAGCTAAACGAGTCCCTAGCTATACTACCTACCCATATACTATTTCCTAGTTACCTACCCGCACATTAACTACGCCCTACCTACCCTCACAGTCTAATAACCCCACCTCAAGCGCAACACACACATGCAGCCGAAGCACTAGGTGATCCTGGCGATGAGGATCTTGGGCGAGCTCAAATCATCAGGTGGGCTCCTCCGAGTCTGGCACAGCCAACAGGATAGTCAAGGGAGGCGATCACTACGAAGTCTCCAGGACCCTCCGAAGCCTCACAGCATAGCAGCCAAGGCGATGAGATGGTACCCAGGCAGGAAGCCGAAGAACCTCCAACGCCAAGCAAGATACAGCTGTAAAACAGATATTTATAAGAACAAAAACACAGCAATAGGGTAAGGAGCAAGGAAGAGGATAAATTGCCACAGCCAAGAAGACACAAGACAAGGGAAGATATGTACAGCTGTATATAATTACTACAGCTGTACAAGGAAAGTATAGGACAAAGAGGTTAGGTTGCTGTACACAAACAACGTGTACAACAGACCTTGTAAAATACTATACACCTGAACACGCACACTAGCGTGACCCCAACACTGAATGAATTACCTGGAGTAGTTGAAGACCTGGGACCGGTCGTTCTGGTACGTCGTCGTCGTGGAGAGATGATCGAGGCGGCGTCGGGCAGCAATGCAGCGGCGGGTGAGCTTCGTACCTGAAACTCACGCCGTACCAATTAGTTGAGATAAGCAAGACGGAACGATGTAATAATTACCCAGGAGGAAGTCCTACAGCATCGCCGAGAGGTACACTGCACCAGGTCAACAAACACCATACAGCCGATTCGTACCGATACAGCCTGAACACTGCGGCACTCGACACGCTCGCACGACGCGAGATCGAGGTGCCGCGCACGAGTACGTACTGCGCAGGCGCGCGGTACGAACACGGGACTCTCGAGCACGCCGAGAGTCAGAGCTCTACGGACGGTCGACTCGACTACCTCGAACGATAGCTTGTGTGACCATAGTGTGCGAGAGAAAGCGATAGAAAAAGAGAGAGAGAGATAGAGATTTGCAGCTCCCGACCAAGTGTTCCGGACACTCCGTTAAGGTTGGTGTGATTATTACCTCTCTCGGCCGACGGTACCGCCGTGTACCCCAGGAAGTGCGTGCGAGCATCCCGTCCGTCCCATCCTTCCCCTTCCTCCCCCCCCCCTACAGCGACCCGGGAGTATAATAGCGGAGCACCGCTCCAAGTACTTAACGATAACCCGCGTGTTATCGAGATTCGTCGCGAGTTAACGCGGCTGGCGCCCACCTTTCAGTTAGTTGTTTTTTATATAATAAATATTGATTTTATTTATATTACTTGTTGTCCCTAATTGACCTGCACCCTGATCCCCAGTGCAGCGTCACATTGGCGCCCAACGTGGTTGTTTAAGGGATCTTTTCTTTAAGTAATATTTATCAGTTTTCGGCGTAAAAATTAATAATTTTGCAAAGTGGCGTACAGCAATAGTTTTTTTTAGTAGTTGTTTTCGTAGTAGTTAAAGTGAGCGGAAATAAAAATATTGTGAGCGTCGAAGCGCGACGCAAATAAGCGGCCATATTGCCCTTCCATTCCTTTTCCTCAGCAAGCTCGCACACACCGGAAGAACCGGTCGGCCATCTTGACGGCCATTTTGAATATTATTAATTGAGCACGTGCACGAAAAATATAATTTAGTCTTTTCTTTTGAATATATTATTTGCACTGCTTTACATATTTGGTTATGTATAGTTGTTGTTTTTTTTTTTTGGGTATGCTGTGTAATATTAAAATAAATAATTCATTTTCCCTCTCCTCTTAACCCATACAGCAATATTAACCCATACAGCTATATTAACCGAGTATTCATGACATTGTTTTTTGTAAGTGCTGCAATAAGAAAATAATATTTTATTAATTTTCTTCTAAAATTACATTTGCATTTTATAATTATAATAATAATTTAAGCTGCTTTGAGCAATATTAATTTTTTTTTAAGTATTATAATTTGCTTGGTGACACATATTAATATAGTAATGCTATTTAATATCCCTACTGCTATTATCACGTTTGATTAAATTGGTTTTCTGTTGTTTATATACAATTAATGCTTAGTGAATTAAATCACACATTTTGCTAGTTATTTATTGTTAGCTGAATAAATAATAATAATTAAATTTGCTTGACCTGCTATACCATTGCAACAAAAATTTAATTTCTCCCTCATTGCTCCCCATAATAATAGTTACAAAAATAATACTGCATAATTTTTGTTTATTATTATTTGCTGCCTGCCTAACCCAGTGTATAATTTATTTTTATAAGCACAATTTGCACGTTTCCCTTGCACATTTACCCGATATTTATTGATTGTAATAATAATAACAATATATATTTGAGGAATATTGTGGAGTATACAAAAGCTGTATATATTAATTCCCCTGAATAATAAGCTGTACAAATATAATATAATAATTGAACCTATATATATATATATATATATATACATATTTCCCGCTGTATTTATTTGCTATACTGCCAGCCGATAATAAAGCAAGCTTGTTTATATTTTTTTTTTTGCTGTTGTGGATTGCTTAGTGGAAGTGAATTTAATTTAATTAGCTTAGCGTGAAAATTATTTTTTCTTTCTTTCATTGGTATTTTATTTTTTTTTGGATTTTTGCTTGGCATGTTTAATTTAAGTTAAGTATAATTAAACAAGAGCTAAGATATTTCACAGCAATCGAGCTAATAAGAGCTATCAATAATAATATTTATATAATTATTAAGATAAATTAAGCAGCAATAAATTAATTCAAAATGTCTCACAACGGTGATGACCTGGATTTGATTTTGGGAGAAGATTTATCGGTATTACAACCAGCAGTAGGTGCCGGTGTAATAAGACGCAGCATTAACAATACCAGTGATGGTAGAATCACGGTATATGCAAGCAAAGTCGGAATAAATATAGATTCGGACTGTAAAATTATTAGAGATAGGTTAGCTAGGTACGAAATTAGACGTAATTTCGGACCATCGTCTGCTGACTGGAATGCAGCAGTAGACGAGGCTAACCCGATTATTGATACAGATTTATCCCTTACGCAATCGGAAAGAGGAAATATCCCCACTATCGCTATAGAGACAGCCCCAGAACGAAGCAGTAAAGCAAGACGGATGCTGTACATTCAATTGCCAACCGGACAATCGAGAGGACAGTATCGAGATCCAATTTCCATAAGTAATGAGAATTTGTTGTCATTACCAGAAATGGAATACGGATCGGAAACACAATCGGCAGTAAGGGAAAACAGCAACACGAGAGAAAATTTACAGCGATTTAATAATGAAAATTTAAGAATAAGCAGCGCAGAAATACGTCCTCAAGCACAATCTACAGCATATAGATTGAGCCTACCGTCACCAGTATGCGATAATTCGATGATGGAATTAACGCATACAGTCCCAAGCTTAACAACGACGCAGTTGAGCATAAATTCGACTTCCTATTACCCAATCCACACATTAGCCCCTTCATCTCCCACAAACCCAAACCTCATAGACAACCCATTTACCCAATATACAGCTCCAGTTACCACATACAGTACCAATATTTATACAGATACCCGACCTAGATCAACCCAAACTATCCAACCCTCAGCTTTTCATCCAGTAAGCACAAGTCCTTTTTCCCCTATTGCACTCGTACCCAGACCGGTAAGCCCCGCAAATACGCCACTGCACAGAAACTCAGAACCCGAATTAGCGACCCAGGAGTTAAGAGTCAATCAGGCACGCGGAAACAAACATAACCCCACAAGCAGCACACAACTGAGCAATGTACATAGGAATGTACAGAGTGTCCATTGGGAAGACGATGGAGTAACAGAACCCAACGTTCCAAAAGAGACGCAAAATACCGAGAAAGAGCTCGAAAATAAATACGATGAACAATTTAGACGATTGGAGCAGCAAATAGAGCAAATGCATCAGTTATACAGCAAACTAATAGAGCAAAATAGCAGTCAGCTAAGTAACCAACAGCAACATAGACAGCATAGCAGATCGCCAGTGCATAAGGAGAACAATGAAACGTACTCAATCCCAAGTAACCTAAACATACAGCAGCAGCAAAGTACGTTTAATCCAGCATTCAGGTATACCCGTAAATCAGCAGCAGTTTCCTTAGAGCAGAGGGCAGATATTGGAGTACCTCCAAAGTCTATAGCACTCATAGCTAGCAACCCACAAAAGAAAATACAGCACCAGTACCCATGGAAGCCGAACAGCCCTCAAGCAGCAAGGGAAAATACAGTACCCCCTAAGCAAGAACCTAAGCAGCAGAACAGCGAAGCTGTAAAGAATAAGAAAAGTAGCAATTATTGGCAGCAAACACAAAGAAATGAGCGAAGAGCTGAATCGCCGAAAAAGCAGAAATTCAAGTTAAATAAAGTCAGCACGCCAAACTACGTAGAGCAAAAGCCAATTTACCCAAGAAAATTTAAAGAAACACAACCATCCGCCCTTACGACTCTACCATCCCTTATGTCCCAACCAGTACAGCCCCCTACAACCCTCCCCTCTCTCATGGACCTCCCCGGCACCTCTACGCAGTCTGCCGCAGCGGGGACAATCCTAAGGACGAGCGGGAGTATCCCGGCAGAAGCACGTATGTCCCGCCCCAACCCGAGCAAATGTCGCCCGGGATGTTGGAATTGCGGGGGACTGGGACATAGCTGGAGGATCTGCCCTTCCCCAAACGCAGTTTTCTGCAGAAACTGCGGGAGGAAGGGAGTATTCTCCAAAAATTGTTCCCGCTGCTCAGACAGCTATTGGAAAATGCAGAGGAAAATGGGAGAGATGAAATAAATTGTCTTTTAAAACCATCCACGCCATTTCCCTCCATACAGCAGCGCTAACCAGACAGCAAAAATATAAAAATATAATTATTTTGAGCAAATAAAAATACTATATTGTTCAATTAATGTAGTATAGTTATTAAGACCCTAACCAAATAGTTATAAGAAAGTTTTTATTTTTCTCCTCTTATCCCATGTCCCGTCCCTAAACAACAGCTGATATAAGAAGTAGTTTATTAACCCAAAATGACAAAGTCTCCCAAACAATAAGGGTGGTGAGGAAAGCAGAGCAAATAATTTAAATTATATGTAATTATTAAATGAATCGGTAATTGAAAGAGTTCAAAATGAGGAACTCACAAGCAGCAGAAGGTAATAATTCACCACACCTTATTAATATTTCTTTTTGTATTTTATATGATTTCATGTTTATTATTTTAGTAATTTTCATTATTCCCTGAATTTATATATATATATTAATTTGTGTAATAGTATGTGTATGACTGCCATCATGTAAGTATGAGGTATGAGAGTATCGCGAGTAGGGATAGAGCTCTCAAACAAATGCGAATATTCTATATTATTATGTATATTTTATGTATTGGGGCCAGTCGTCGTTATATATTAAGTAATTTTAAATTATGGAAAAGCAGCTAAAATGTTATACACTATACAGCGCGTATACATACACAGATGTCCAGCCAAGCAGCTAGTCAAAGAGACTATACACTTATACCCCGTACAAATAGCGCCGGCTATTTGCATAGTTTTAAGTAAGCAAGCGTAATTACCCCCACCAACTTTAGCTTCATAAGCATAGAAAATTTTAAGCAAAATAGTAATTAGCAGCATTTGTTATATTTTTTTTTTATTAGCTTAGCATTAATGTCTGCATTTTATTGAAATTACGACTTCCGCGTAATTTCGGTTTGGTGGGGGGGAGTTGTGACAATGTGCTTTGCACATGTCAAGAGC
Source organism: Theocolax elegans (assembly GCA_026168455.1). Taxonomy (NCBI): domain Eukaryota; kingdom Metazoa; phylum Arthropoda; class Insecta; order Hymenoptera; family Cerocephalidae; genus Theocolax; species Theocolax elegans. The sequence continues at coordinate 63,429,715 of CM047427.1, forward strand.
GAGCGACTGAACCCCTGACAAACACCTACCTACCCGGATAAGCTAAACGAGTCCCTAGCTATACTACCTACCCATATACTATTTCCTAGTTACCTACCCGCACATTAACTACGCCCTACCTACCCTCACAGTCTAATAACCCCACCTCAAGCGCAACACACACATGCAGCCGAAGCACTAGGTGATCCTGGCGATGAGGATCTTGGGCGAGCTCAAATCATCAGGTGGGCTCCTCCGAGTCTGGCACAGCCAACAGGATAGTCAAGGGAGGCGATCACTACGAAGTCTCCAGGACCCTCCGAAGCCTCACAGCATAGCAGCCAAGGCGATGAGATGGTACCCAGGCAGGAAGCCGAAGAACCTCCAACGCCAAGCAAGATACAGCTGTAAAACAGATATTTATAAGAACAAAAAACACAGCAATAGGGTAAGGAGCAAGGAAGAGGATAAATTGCCACAGCCAAGAAGACACAAGACAAGGGAAGATATGTACAGCTGTATATAATTACTACAGCTGTACAAGGAAAGTATAGGACAAAGAGGTTAGGTTGCTGTACACAAACAACGTGTACAACAGACCTTGTAAAATACTATACACCTGAACACGCACACTAGCGTGACCCCAACACTGAATGAATTACCTGGAGTAGTTGAAGACCTGGGACCGGTCGTTCTGGTACGTCGTCGTCGTGGAGAGATGATCGAGGCGGCGTCGGGCAGCAATGCAGCGGCGGGTGAGCTTCGTACCTGAAACTCACGCCGTACCAATTAGTTGAGATAAGCAAGACGGAACGATGTAATAATTACCCAGGAGGAAGTCCTACAGCATCGCCGAGAGGTACACTGCACCAGGTCAACAAACACCATACAGCCGATTCGTACCGATACAGCCTGAACACTGCGGCACTCGACACGCTCGCACGACGCGAGATCGAGGTGCCGCGCACGAGTACGTACTGCGCAGGCGCGCGGTACGAACACGGGACTCTCGAGCACGCCGAGAGTCAGAGCTCTACGGACGGTCGACTCGACTACCTCGAACGATAGCTTGTGTGACCATAGTGTGCGAGAGAAAGCGATAGAAAAAGAGAGAGAGAGATAGAGATTTGCAGCTCCCGACCAAGTGTTCCGGACACTCCGTTAAGGTTGGTGTGATTATTACCTCTCTCGGCCGACGGTACCGCCGTGTACCCCAGGAAGTGCGTGCGAGCATCCCGTCCGTCCCATCCTTCCCCTTCCTCCCCCCCCCCTACAGCGAACCGGGAGTATAATAGCGGAGCACCGCTCCAAGTACTTAACGATAACCCGCGTGTTATCGAGATTCGTCGCGAGTTAACGCGGCTGGCGCCCACCTTTCAGTTAGTTGTTTTTTATATAATAAATATTGATTTTATTTATATTACTTGTTGTCCCTAATTGACCTGCACCCTGATCCCCAGTGCAGCGTCACAATATATCTATATGCATAATTATTTTATAACTAAACTTAAACTCGATCGATAAACTATAATTGCAAGCCTAGAATATAAGAAAAATTATTATTTTTAATGGCTATAATATTTGTATTTCTTAAATTATAATTCTTATTTATTTGTAAAAATAATGTCAACTAAAAGGAATAAACTATTAGACGCATTGGAAAATATACAGTAAATATTTATCTCTATTTATTTAAATAAAATACATTATAGCTACACATAATATTAAATAATTAACTAATTAAACATTGATTAATTACCATCATAACTTTTCTTATATTATATTATATGCGAAATTACATACAAACAGATGCTTATTTAATAGTAACAATATATCAAAATCTATTACTTATCCTAATTAAACGGTATAATAAAATCAAAGTGTCATTATATTTAAATTCACTTGCTAGATTCAATTCATTATGCATTGAATTTAATTTACATCGTTTGGAAAAATAAAGCGAATGGAAAATTCCAGGCTAAAGTAAACCCAGAAAAACTCTTCGAGAAAGGAGTCATATTTCCCTTTTTTATGACTTTCAGATGCATCGGTCAACTATCGCTCGGGCATCTGCTTTCTTTCAATTGATTTTATTGCTTAAAGATGTGCATGGCACTTTTCTTGGGTTTTTCCCAACGCTTAAACCTTCCGATCGTCTAACTTTTATTACTAAGAATTACAATCAAGAACTCAAATTTACTTGTTTTAAAATATACTATATTTATTCATAACTAAACGTTACTAGACGTAACACCCGACGCCTTAAACGGTTGCTAGGTATAAAAAAAAATATACGTAGCAATCGTTACTATTCTCCATCACAAAATCAATCTACTTATAATTGAAAGAAACTCTTCTCGCTGGTTGTGGCTGAGTCCTTAGGTACTACACTCCTAGTATTTGGTGTAGGATTGATGTCCAAAACGTCGTCCTTTACTTTAGTTAGTAATTCTACGTTAGTAGGTTTGTTTATGTTTTCTTCTGGTTTTCTGCCTGCGTGGATTAAGCAATAAGCCAGTGAACTCCATACAGCTCCTAATAGATGAATGGACCATCCATAGATTACCATACTAATAATCATTTTTATTCCATGAATTATCATTAGAATTGCTATTACTCCTGCGCTGGCTGTACCAAAGGTGATAAATTTTCCCCATAGTCTTTCCCATGTTGATTCCACAATCTTTTCCATAGCTTCATCGTTGAGTAGTTTACTAATGGTTCCTTCTTGATCAGAAATAGGATGTCCTTGCATTTCTCTCGCTACGTAATTTAATAACGCGGATTTTTCAACAGGAAACATAATATGATCTCTTAATTGATTAAGATCACTCTCAGTATAAATACCGCTTGTAGCTAATGAGGATGGGTTGAGATACTTCCATGTAGATTTCGTCAATGGTTTAATGATGATGGGGCTGTGAGCTTCAGTTTCACCTCGAAGTTTGGCATCTTAAATTGAAGATAAGTTTAATAATTAATTGTAATTTTATATTTCAAAAATTGCATTTCAATTAGTAAAAAGTGTACTAAGGTATATTATACATACCAAAGTTTAAATTAGGTGTTTTCAAGAATTCTTTCAACAATTTAGATTTTTCGTCCTTTAAATGTTTGTCGCATACGGTCAATACTGCTCCGAAAAACTTGTTCCATAAATCT